>CM050519.1:45285474-46631724 GCA_027563665.1 Antrozous pallidus
CAGTTCTGTCAGAGTGTTTATCTTCTCTGTGTTGGCTTGGAAATACCACATTTTAAAAGAAGGAATCAAAGAGTCAGATGTCTGAGGTTCAATAAGGGGAACTAAAGCATTCAACAGACTAGAGCCACTCATTATTATTAAGGACAAGATGACAAGCAATTAGGAACAAGATACTTCCCATCAAGTAGCTAAACTTCCTTGTAAAATATTATAGCAGAAGATGTCCTATTTGAAGAGGAAGTTATCCAGAAGATTTGATTCTTACTATAGGTATGACCAGTGTCTTTTATATATCCAGGTGATTTTAAGTTTTTTACTTGAAAATATCAGGCTTGAAAATAGAGCTATGAAAAGTCTTAGATGATGAATGTAGTGTTTCTCTCAGAACTCTTGTTCTTTCATAACAATACTTTAAATTACTTATCATTGGGTTTCATACCCATTCCATTTTCTCTTGAATAATCTATTTTGACTGAAGTAATACTACAAAAATAAAATTCATTTTCCAATATACAAAATTAAGTAGATTTTTGGTAGGAGGGCTTTTTAGGGTTGTTTTTACTTTTGCTTTTTAAATAAAAAGTAATATTATAATTATTAACTTTAAAAATACATGACTTTCCTTGCTAATACAATTTACATATAGTAAATTAAGTTGTTCATAAAATATGTTAGAGGAGCTATGTTTTAAATGTAACTCAGATTGTTAAAGAAAACCGGAGAAGAGCCAAGCAATACTTAGAGAGATGGAGTTACATTTATTACGAGCTGGTCCAGAGGAAAATGTCTCTCAAATTCTGGGCCCCAACATGAAGGGATTTTTCCTATTTATATGCTTTTACCTTTTTTGTCTCCCAGATATGGGTGGTTTCTGCTCCCTTTGTAAGTTCTTAGAGAGCCCTTATGTGCTGGGGCCTTGAGACTGCAACCAAAGCCTTGGCCTGGTGCCAGCACTGATAATTTCATCTCAGGAACGTTTAATGGCCTCTCTGAAGTGGGAATAGTCTCATTTTCCTTTTTATTTAAGCAAGCAAGAAAGCATTTTCAGAAGCCAAATAGCAGGGTTAAAATTTCAAACAACAGTTTTTATTTAAGATGGATGCTTTAGGATAAGTATCAAAAAGAGTTTTTTAATCTATATTGGTTAAGAAATAAAGAAAATAAATTAGACAAAAGCAGTGAATATGATATAGTTGCCTTTGACAGTTTATAAGAGCTCATAAACATCAATTTACAATGACTTGAAGTCTTCAATAATTGGTTTTTAGCAAACTGTCCCTATGCACACTCATCTATTGTGAAAAAGGCAGACTTATCCACAGGTAGATTGAGAAGGAGAAGAGACCCACACAGAAAATAGAAATCTTGAAAAAAAAAAAAAAATATATATATATATATATATATATATATATATATATATATATATATGTAGTTCTAGGTATTTAATGTTTGGCAATTGCTTTTAAATTGAAATAACTTATTACATAAATTTACTATGTTCTTATTTTAACACTCATAGATTTTTTAAAAATTATATTTTATTAATTTTTTAGAGAGAGGAAGGGAGAGGGATAGTTAGAAACATCCGTTAGAAAGAAACATCAATTCAGCTGCCTCCTGTATACTCCCTACTGGGGATGTCAATCCTGTGGCACTTCAGTCCACAAGCCAACACTCTATCCACCGCAAGCCAAAATGGTTAGGGCAACACTCATAGATTTTAATAGAAAGGTATGTGTGGATTTGCATAGGGAGATAGATGTTATAAAATATCCAATGTTACTTCATAAGAGTCAATCTTATTAACACATGAACTCTAAAATAAAAGGCTTAACTATATATACATATGCAATCACCTTCCTTACTTATAACATGCTATAATAAGCAGGAAATTGGTCTTGCAAGACATGTCAGGCTATAAAAACTGTGAACAATGCACTGCCTTGGGGGGGGGTCATTATCGTTGACCCCAGGGCAAATCATTGGATATGGCCTGGGGACCCCCAACACCTGGGGTCCTTCCTGTAAGCCCATGAAAGGGGGCAAAACCATATCTGCAAGACAAAGACTCCAGAAGTTTATAAAAAGTGAAACCCTCTGCATATTTCTTCACTCTGGTTTGGAAATTATTCCCAGAGTCCACTAGTGTTAATAAACAGGGTTCTTTCCTTTGATCTTCTGCAGCAATAAAATTATTAAAACAGGAATTTTGGGGTTCTAAAAAGACAAGTTTTAAGAAATTTTGGAAATTAAGGCAACCATGCAGGAAGCACAGGACTGCAGAGCAGCAGAAGGTATATTTCTATAGATTAGGGAAGCTGAAAAGCTGCAACAGGTACATTTCCATAGAATGAGAGAGCTCAGAACAGGAAAAGGTCTGTATTTACAAAATAAAAGGAAGGAAACCTGTCATCCAGAAGGACAGGAAGAAAGCCCAAAGGGAATAGGAAAACAATAAGGAAGAAACGGAAAGAATCTCACACCTGCCATGTGAGGTTCAACCTTTGAGACCAGGAGTAACCATTAGTAATCAATGGTAGGGAATAGTGACCAATCAGAGGAGATATCAAGGCACTAGGATCTGCAGTCTTTTTAAGCCATGGGGAAAAGGAACTCAATGGGACCCTTTCCCCCTCTATACTTGGGAGTCCATTCTTCCCCCTCCCTATTGTTCTTCAATAAATTTCCACCTTTGCCATACCACTTTCTGTCTATGGATTCATTCTTTGATTCCGGCAGATGAAGAATCTGGGTTCCAGTCCAAAAGTTTCATTTCATTGTAAAACATTTTAATTTCCAAAACACTTTTCTTTGCACCTACCAGCAATACAACTATAACTCAGAATAAAATCTATTCTTATAAACAGGTCAAGGTATGCATTAATTCTTCAATACAATTTTATTTAGATGACACACTTTCATATTTAAATAAAAAATTCCATCTTCGGCCTATAGCTAGGAGCATGACTTGAGTTTTAATGAAATTAAGCAAAACAATATTATAATAAAAAAAGGACATGAATATATTATTTTCTTTAATTCCTGCATTTTTCATCCTTTTATATTGTATTCTTAGCCCTGTAGCTATAAATATAATATTCATATTGTACACAGAATAATGCAAAACATATTTGAAATGGTGAGTGTGTTTAAGAGCATTTATACCTATCTTCTTAGAACTGAAAGTTTATTTTTATAAGGTTCGAGGCGCGGGAGATGAAAGACGGAAAGACGGAGACATTGTAAAAGGGGAGTTTTATTAGCAGGAAGTAGAGAAACCAGGATTAGAGGAGGGGAGAAGAAGAAAGGACCCAGCTGCCCGGCCCCCAGACCAGGAGAGCAGTCTGGAAGCAGCAGTGCCACGCGGCGCACTTAAAGACACCTCTTAAGGGCAAGAACAGGAAGGGGTTGGGCTCAGGACAGAATGGGAAGGGGTACACTAATTGGTGGTTCAGTGTCTCTGAGATGTCTCTGGACAGATGCTGGTTACATCATAACTCCGCCCACCAGTTGAGGGGAGGGAGCATCTGTTCAGGTAAGCAGGTGCATTGGCTGGGCTCTGGATTTCCCCACCTGCATCGACCTAACAATTTTATTTTTTCATTGCATCTAGTTTATAGCAATTGAGCTCCATGCGAAGGCCCTGCCTAGCTGGCCAAGTAATTTAGTTATCTCATACAAAGGGAAGTGAATTATACATTTTTTGTAAAATACATTGTCACAGGCCTCACTATAAACAGTGAAATAGAAATTTTAGGGGGAAAAATAGGACAGGTTTAGGAAATTTTAGAAATTTTGAAAATTAAGGAGATCATGGAGGAAGCAGAGCAGCAGACCATAGAATGAGGGAGCTGGGAACAGCAAAAGATCTATATTTACAAAACAAAGAGAAGGAAGCCTTTCATCCATAAGGAGAAGAAGCAAGCCCAAAGGGAATAGGAAAATGATAAGTAAGGAAGGAGGTGGGTGGGGGGAACTCATATGTCCCATGTGAGATTCAACCGTTAAGCCCAGGAGTTACTATAATAACCAGTTTAAGGGAATAGTGACTAATCAGAGGGTATATCAAGGCACCAGGATCTGCAGCCTTTATAAGCCATAGGGCAAAGGAACTCAGTAGGACCCTTCATCCCTCCCCACATGAGAGTCCATTCTGAGGGACTCTTTCCTTCTCCCCACGTGGGAGTCTGTACTTGTTCTTCAGTAAATCTCCACCTTTGCTATACTTACTCTGTTAGTGGATTCATTCTTTGACACTGGCAGACAAAGAATTGGGTTGCAGTCCAAAAATTCTGTTTCAACAGCAATGCAGTGGCTTGATATAACTGAAATAATGTGTAACTTCCTTCATAAAACTGGATTTAATTTTTCAGCCTTGTATCTAATGTAACAATGAAGTATCCTAATATAAGATTTTTATTTGATACTGCTAAGGGCAGTGCTTATGTGAGAGTAGTACAAAGCAAAAAAAAAACAAACAAAAAAAAACTGAGGGTCTCAAGTCCCAGAGGCAATGTAGTAAAGAGGAAGATGATGATAGTTAAATATACCTCCTCATCTTTACTCAGATATTTGGATACTGTTTGACAACTCCTGGATTATTTTTATTCTTTCTTAACCTCAAGATTTGACTCTAACAAGAAATGTATTTTCCTGTTTTCATCAACTTTTGATTTGCAATTTGCTTCATCCTACTATCAGAACCCCTGTATGGTCTTATTTTTTTTAACTTTCAGCTGATTTTCCAGTCTCTAATATATACACAAGAATTGATAGCAAACAATTGCTATTAAAATATCATTATTAGTTTTAATACATGTTAAGGAAGGTGCTTTCATATGTATCTATAGTTAAATCTTAATATATAAATCAATTCTATAAAATAATAATAAAAATAAAATCCCCTCTCTGCTATAAAAATAACACTTTTCCTAGGTCTTCAAAAAATACTAAGCAGTTCAAAAAACAGAACTGGATCTGCAACAATACAGTGCAATAACGGATTACCAATTACAATACATATTCCAAAAAGAAAAAAAAATCAACAATAAAAATTTTAAAAAACAAAACCATGGAAATAGCAAATACTGTAAAATAGACCTAACAGGAGAAACTTGAGAAGATAGCACAACTTTCTTTTCCTACCACATTGGCACGTATGGCAGACATTACCACTGTTTGCCAATGTCTAGTTCTCCTCTATGTCTGTCTATACACACTACATCATTACAGTTACCTTGATGGTGGGTTTAAATGACATGCTCTGCCGAATAAAACCTGAATGTAGTGATATGTGGTACTTGCAGGCAGATACATTTTAGAAACGGTTCCAATGATAGATATCTCCAGAGTGTAGGAAGGAAATAAACCTTGATATTTCTAAGATACTGATGTTTTGGAGTTATCACCACCTATATTGACTGATTTAATACCCTAAATCTACTTTCCAGCTCTCAGGTAAGAGAAAATATAGTTTTCATTGCTTCCCCTATTTATTTTGAACCTGGAATCTGTGCATAAAATATAAAGGCAATGGCATTAAACCCTCTGCATAATAAACCTTACAGAGATGAAATTAGATGCAACTTCTTCAGTCTCTTATTCTTGAAATGATAATATCGGACTTAAAAGCTGTATGTTATAAAGTATCTCAATCATGTCCACATAGAAAAGCCTGAGTTGACCAAAAGATTTTGTAACTGACATCATATATAGTCATTTTACTATCATTTATTCACATATTATGAAATAAACACTTGGTATATTGTGAAAAGTCATAAAAGAGCATAAGTCATTTTAGACATACTCTAGTAACTAGCAAGGAGGAACATACATCTTGTTTCCAGTGCACCAGTTTTTGAATGAGTCAAATATTTTGAAAGCCTTTCCATCAATAAGTATTAAATCAGAAACTCTGGTATTTCATTCCTTATACACTCAGATTGATGGGGTTTTATTATAGATAAATTTATAAGCATAAAATTAGTGATAAAACTAAGAGTAAGTAAATAAGAACAAATAAAATATGCTATACGTTGGCTGAGATTTTAATACCAAAATTATTTTGACTTATATAAATAAATGAAGAAATCATTTTCAATATATACATATAGTGATATAGAGAGCTATGTTTTACCTTATCTGTCAGGGACAAATCACACATACACATACACACACACACTCTTTAATTTTTAATTTCCAAAACACTTTTCTTTGTACCTATCTATAATAAAGAGCCAGGGAAAAATGACCAATCACGACCAAAGGCTGATACAATTAAATATTCATTGTATCACTAATCTCCCTTAAAAGGAAGGTCTGTAATTTTTAGCCTAATAATCTTAAGGGAAATAAAGTCAGTATAATATGTAAAACCATAAAGCTAACCTAAACATGAAAAGCATAAAATTGCCATTAATGACTTAGTATTTATTAGTAAGTTATAAAGTTAAAAATTAATTCATACTGTATATAGTTTTCTTAAGACATGGGCATATCTGGGCAACATTTTAGTTTTAGTGCGTGAATGCAAGCTCTGGACCTAGGTTGTCTGGTTAAAATAGCACAACACTATATGAGCTGTGTGACTTTGAGAAGTATGTTACATATCCCCAATTTACAGTTTCCTTGTATGATAGATTATAGTACTTACTCTATATGCCTATTTTGAGGATTAAATAAACTTGCAACAAAACAAAGTTCCTAGAACAGAATAATTGCTCAGTATATATTAACTATTGATGTTGGTATTTTCTGAACAGAAAAAGAATTACAGTAATTGATGTGTGTTATGATGTGATAATTATACTATATAATAACACTGTAATATGCAAATAGACCAAATGGCAGAACAACTAGTTGGCAGGAGACAGAGCCTGCAAGCAGATGGCACCAGGCCAGCCAAGGTGCATACCAGCAAGCAGAGGGAAGGGACAGTGTTGGGGGAGGAGGTGGCAGCAACCAGTGGCAGTTGAGGGACAATGGGAGGGGCAGGCCTTCCTGGCAGGAGCTGTCATCTCTGACCAGCCCCCTGGTCACTTCCCATAGAAGGAGGGCGGCAGCAGCAGGGTGACGGGGGGCAGTGCCATCCCCTGATTGGCCTGCCTGGTTAGCTCCCACAGAAGGAGGCCAGTGTGCAGCTTAGGCCCACTCCCCAGAAGGAACGGGACTAAGCCATCACTAGGACATCCCCTGAGGGCTCCCAGACTGTGGAGGGCACAGGCCAGGCTGGGGGAACCCTCCAGTGCAGAAATTTTCATGCACTGGCGTCTAGTCCTAGCCAATAAAGAGGGGATATGTAAATTGACCATCGTGCCATCACAAAGATGTTGGCACCTATAGCCACAAGATGGCAGCATCCAATCCACTCAGCCCCAGTCGAGTCCCCCAGTCCTTTCAGCCCTGCCAGAGGGTGGCAGGTGTGCAGCATGATCAGACCTGCCCTCAGTCCCCCAGCCACTCGGGCCATCCTGAGACACAGGCAAGCCTCAGATGGCTGCAGCCCAGCCACCCAAGGCCACCCAAGGTTCAGGTAACCAGGACTGGTTGAGGCTTGCACTGCCGGCAGTAACAGCAGCAGAGGTGTTATGGGGGCATCACCTTCTCTTGATTGCAAGTTCACCTCCCACCCCTGAGGGCTCCTGGACTGTGAGAGGGGCAGACTGGGCTGAGGGACCTCCCCTCCAGTGAATGAATTTTCATGCACCAGGCTTTTAGTTGCTATAATAAAAGAGGAACTGCTTTCAACTCTTAATTTTCTAAATAGTTCAAGTCTGACTTTTTGAGGTAATAGGTGAGATTGAATAGCTTCATAAAAGGTAATATAGAATTACTATTCCATTTTCAGGGGCACACTGAATGAATCTATAATAGGCTGAATCTAGAAGTTACTCATAAAAGGCCAGGTAGCAGATTTTACAGTTGAAGGAGGTCATGTAAATGATGGTGCGATGTGCCCAAGTTATTCTCAGTATAAAATTATGCAGCAAAATGCAGAGATTATCTCAGGCTGGTAAAAATCCATTTAGCACAATGTCGCATACACAGCAACCTGATAATAAAAGGGGCACATGGCTCCCTCTAACACAGCACCACAGAGGAATTTTGTTCTCTATTTCAATCTCACAATTTTCTCTAAGTTTGAAATGTCTCAAAATTTAAAATAACAAACTAGTAGATCTGAAAAAACATGAAAAAAAATTTCCATGTTTAATTTTTTGTTTGCAATTAAAAGAAACAGAAGAAAAACATGCAACTTAATTTTAAATTATCTCTGCTTTTGTACATTTTTGAAATGTTAATTGGGTGCTTTTTAAAATCCAGAAACATATTTTATGTTTTTTTCCAAAAATTTCCTACATGAATTAAATGATCAGAGCTTCAAATTTATTTTGCACAAAATAAAGAAATCCAGAATTATTATTTTTTTCAAGCTGATTTCACTTCTTTATATTTATATATTCATTAGATTGTTTTAAAACATTCATATTTACATTCGACAGGTTCAATAAACAGTGCAAGAAAAAATATATGGGTTTTCATGCATATATCATCCAAAGACCTTCTCCTTGTCCCAATAATGTTTTGTTTGTTTCCAGCAAAATTATCCATGCCAAGATAACAATTTGAACCCACTCAGTATATCTTTCTAATATCTCGGGTTTCTTGGCTTTTATTACCACACATTTTTTAGTACAAAGAAATAATTTTGTCTATCTTCTAGCTGTGTGTATTATGGAGGGTTTCTCATGGTAAATTTAATTACTGCATTCAAATATTGATAGTCTGAGATTTTCATTCCTGAGGTAAAAAACAAAACAAAACAATAACAACAACAAAAAAACAACAAAAAACACTGATGCAGTCGTTCTCAATTTGAATTACCTGTAAAGCTTTTATGTCACCTGATACCCAGGTGGCACCCAGAACCAGTTATCAGAAACTCAACAGTTCACATCCAGGCATTAGTATTTTGTATCAATGTAATTGACTTATAAGTTGCATAACAAATATTCTTATATTTATAGTACATTGTTTGATGTATATAAATGGAAACTTAATTAAGATATAGAACATTTCTATTACCCAAGAGAGTTTCATCCTACTCTTGTGTAAGATGGTTCCTGGTGATTTGGACATCTACTAAAAACTTTATGTAAATATGGCAACTTGAAGATCATAAGACTATTATGAAGAGCTAAAGTGTTTAATATAAAGCTATAAGAATATAAAATTATTCTAAGAGACAGTTTATAGGTGTCAAGAAGGCTTCTAACTGTTATAGCAATTTTCAATGGACATTTATATTATTTTTAGTACTTTGTTCCCTTTTTTAAGTCCTTAATCCTTCCCTTCTTCCTTCCTTCTCTCTCTCAAACCCTCCTAAGTTCATTATTTTATTTTATTTTTCCTGTTCTCTCTCAATCACATTGCTAGCTATTTCATCTTCATGCTGTTTTGCTTATTTATATCCTTCCTTCATTCCTGTCAATTTATTAATTTTCAATCTATATTTTAGCTAGAAAACAAACTCAAAACAAGTTGGATACTTTTGAGAACCAGGGTCTATCCTAGAAAGAAATGCCTTGATGTTTAGTGTTTGACATTAAGATATAGCTTTTGCCTGCCTAAATACAGGGTTCAGTGAAGGCAGTGTCTTATTTTGTTGAGCTTTGTATAGTTACAGAATTACTCTCTCTCATATGATGACTTTTAGAATCCTCTTATTTTGACCAACACTTACATTGTTCTCTGCCATTTTTGAACCTCACATTTGTTAGCAGCAAACTATGCTTCATCACAAGCATCTTCTCTGAATGTTCTTGCTGCTTTCTGGACTTTATTAATAACTTCTCCTGAGGACACTACTTGGCTGTAGCATCATCAAGAGGAAGCTGTTATTACTGTTATATAATCTTAGGGTCCAAAGGAGGAAGCTTGGTGAATGCACCAGATGTTTTCTTTGTTGCTCTAAGCTTGGCTATAATGTGTTATGCCCAGATTTCAATATCCCCAAAGACCACAAGGGAGCCGAGTCTGATGCAATAGCAAAGAGCCTTTATTACACGCTCTAGCTTGGCTCTCTGCCTCCACTGATGCAGTGGCAGGATGCAAAAGAGAGAATTTTCGAAAACACAATGATTTTATAGGGAGGTGGGGCCAGACTCAAACCACTGAGTTGGCCAATTCCAATTGGTTGGGTGAAAGCTGGGGCTAGTGATGCAAAGGCAGGGTGCCGCCAGTATCTGGCTACACAAAGACAGGATGTGACCAGCATACCCCTGACCTCAGGCCAGTTCCCCTGCATTCCCATTGGCTGAATTAAAGGCTGGCTGAGCAACTGACACATCCCATGGTTTCTACACAGTTACACAAGATGGAGGACACAGTACAAAATGGAGTCAATCTTGCTCTGTCCTTTCAAATGAATGCATAGACCTCTTAGCTACTTCTTTTTCACTGACTTCTTCAGCTCCTCACTTAAATATATGATTCAGATACACTAATTCCTTTAGTCACACCTTCATTATCACTGATAACTTCACTATTTATGAATGTTCTGAACCACCATTTCCTCTCCTTCTTACTTACGAAAAAAATCATTTGCAATTATCATTATCATTTAAATATTCATTGTATCAACTTCTACATTTTTTTCTTTTCTTTCCAGATTTGATTCCACGGTCTATTTATTACTGCAAACTTCCTCAGACAACTAGCCCTCTTCTTACCATCATGCTTAACTGCTGAACCTCAATCACAGGTGAAGCCAACTAACCTTGAAAAAATATGCCATCAGTCTCAATGGTTTAGTTTTAAATGTGTGATAATGCACCTCAAACCACTGCTCAACAGTGCCCACTGGTCTTACTTTGGACCCTTAGAAAGCTCACTTTCTTACTACTATACATAAACACTATTTTGCCCTTTCTTCTTTATCTGAATCACAAATCTACCCCAACACTCAATTGATGGCTATGCATCCTAGTTGACTGAGAAAGTAAGAACTCCTAATATTTAGCCTGGGATCACAGGAACAAATTAGGATTATCTCCATGAAATCCTGATACACCTGGCTTTTTTATAGTTTACTTAAAAAAAATATTTAATAAGAAAATTATTTTTTTCCTGTACTTGGATCTCATTAAAAATAAAGTTGTCTTATAAAAATGGATACTATTTTATAAGATAATATTAATAGATAATATTCTATATTAGCAAGCCTGTAGCCTCATTAATGGCTTGAGATAGATAGATGGTTTGATAATGTGGTCTAGAGAATGGAAAGGGCTTTAGGTTGGGAGTTGAGCTGTTTTGTAGAGTTTCTCTGCTAATATTACTCACTACATGTAAATTCATGTACCTCTCATAATCTCTGTAAGATTGGTTTTATAACTGGAAAATGAGAATATTGGTCTGCATGATCATTAAACTTTCCTTGAAGTTTGACAGTATATGATTCTTTTTGTCTCTAAGAATCCTATGGATCTCAAAACTGAAAGGAAGCACAAGTATGAGCTAACAAAATCATGAGTTAAAATTTTTGGAATCCATAACAGCACAAAAAGGGCATTATAATGTAAAAAGATAGAACATTTGGCATTCTGTACAGTATTAGAGATAAATGTTCTTCAATAAATCTAATTTTAATAAAATTGTTTCATTGTATTCTTCATTATGGTACTCATAATTAACTATTATAATGCCCAAGAGAGTGTTGCTCAATCTCAGAGTGTTAGAACTTTTCTTTAAAAATTCATGGATGCTATATATTTTTTAAAATGTCCCTTTGGTGTATCATATAAATTTTGAAACATAGCCCAGTACCCAAATGCTGTAAATCCACACATTTTCTATAGAGTTGCTGGGCTACGTAAATCAAATGTAATCCCCAAAGCATAATATATGCTGTCTGACACTTCTTTCTATTAATAACACATGACATTCCTCTTAAAACAATGCTAAGATATTATATCACATTTAAACATAACATTTACAAGTCTCTGAAGCTGAATGGGGATTGTGATAACACATGCTAAGTAGAAATTTTCAAATTCAGAACATTACAAATGTACTGGAAAGTAGATTTCTTCCTGAGTTAGTGCTAAACCAAAGTCAGTAATACAGTAACTGTATTCAGGTAAAAAGTGTCTCTGAGTGGCAGAAGCAGTAATTAATAATCTATGTATCTATGGAAGTGAGATTATGAGAGCCTATTTATTATCATGTTATCAAAGAAATTATTTTGAATTATCTAACAAATGTAATTTCTGCAATTTTACAATGCTTTCTCAGAGAAACTAAAATCAAATATTTATAATTAATCTTAATGATTTAGTATTAAGCTCTGTGGCTTACATTCGGTAAATAGTGTGTAAGAACTTTTTTTTCAAAATTGTTACAACTGCACAAACTTTACTTTGACTATAGCATTTTCTGTCTAATCCAACCATAATCACTCATATATACTCACATATACAAATACATTCTTGCCTAATCATAAATCTCTATATCTTTACAAGTATGTCCATATTGCTTCATTTAATGTTGATTTTCTTTTTCCACCTTAGTAAAATGGCTCTTATTTCTGTCTTAAACTGCCACATGTTTGGTGCCTTAAAACCACAAGATTTACTGGTATTATTGTGCAGTTGTGGAAGTCAGAATGGGTCTCACTGGGCTAAAATTAAAGTATTGGAAGTATTACATTTCTTCTGAAGGTTTTGGAAGAGAAAACATTCTGTGCTTTTTCCAACTTTGAAAGGCTGCCCATATTTATGGCTTGTAGTTCTATTCCATTTTCAAACCTAGCAGTGATTGAGTCTCACACTGTACCGCTCTGACATTGACTTGTCTAACTCCATATTCAATACAGGGGCAGAGAACAAGAAGGTTTACAGTTGCTCATATGGAAATAATACCATAAATAATATAAGAATAAACTCTGCACTCACAACTGTACCTACTTTGCCCCCACCCCCATATTATAAAGATAACTGTGAATACATTTGACCCATCTGGATAACCCAGGATAATCTCCCCATATTAATTTCAATTAGCCACCTAAATTCCATCTGCAATCTTAATTCCTGTGTACTATGTGATGCATTCATAGGTTCTAGGGATTAAGATGTGAAAACCTTTTGGGAGCCATTATTCTACTTACCACATCCTCCCATTGATGCCAAATTTTTGGATTGGAATCCGGATTCTTTGTCAGCCGGAATTAAAGAATGAATCCATGGACAGAAAGTGGTATAGCAAAGGTGGTGATTTATTGAAGAACAAGTACAGACTCCCACGTGGTAAGAGGAAAGAGTCCCACTGAATGGACTCCCAAGTAGCAAGGGGGAGAACGTCCCTGAATCGACTTCCATGTGGGAAGATAGAATAGTCCTACTGGGTTCCCTATTCCTATGGCTTATACAGGCTGCAGATCCTGGTGCCTGATATCGCCTCTGATTGGTCACTATTTCCTTAGACTGGCTACTATAGTAACACCTAGACTCAAAGGTTGAGTCTCACCTGGGACTTATGAGGTTCTCTTCCCACCTCCTTCCTTACCATTTTCCTATTTCCTTTGGGCTTTCTTCCTCTCCTTCTGAATGAAGGGCTTCCTTCACTTTATTTTGTAAATACAGACCTTTCTTGGCTCCTTCCAGTTCCCTGGTCTTATGGAAATGCACCTGGCTTCCTTGTGTTATGGAAATATATCTCCTCCCAGTCTGCAGCCAAGTGCTTTTTCCCCATGGACCCCAATTCTAAAAAATCCCTAAGCCTGCCTATATTCTCCTAAAATTCCTGCTTTACAACTTTAAAATATTAATTTTGAATGGAGATTTTTAAATAATTCATTTTTAAATATATATTTATTGATTTCAGAGAAGAAGGGAAAGGGAGAGAGGATTAGAAACATCAATGATGAGAGAGAATCATTAATTAGCTGCCTCCTGCACACCAGCCACTGGGGATCAAGCCCTCAACCTACACATATGCCCTTAACTGGAATCAAACCTGGGACCCTTCAGTCTGCAGGCCAGGCCAACTGAGCCAAACCAGCTAGGGCTATTAATTCATTTTTAATAAAGAATTTTCATTGTGGCTGGCAAATTCCAAGATGGCCCCAGATCCTGGTATTCATACTCTTGTAAAAATCCCTTCCTTTTAGGTGTGGACTACCCCAGAGAATTTATTCTAACACAGTATGTCAAAAGTAAGGGAATGCTATTTCATGATTATGCTGCATAAATTATGATTTTCACCTTGCTAACAAATTCTCCCTCTTTTCTGGCTGTGATGAAAAAAAGTACTCATATTGGGGATAGCCAGCAAAGAAATGAGGCATTTGGTCAAATAGTTCTTGAGTCACTAAATGCTGTCAACAATTACATAATTAACCTTAAGAGTGGATCACTTCCCAGACAAATATTCCTTTGAGATACTAATCCTGGCCAATCCATTCATTATAATCTTATGAGAGACACTGAAGCACAAATCTTACCTAAAATGGGTCCGGATTATTGACCCACAGTTAATCTGAGATTTTTAAAAATGTAGGTTATTGTAAGCCACTACAGGTTGTATTAATTTTATTATACTCTAACTAGAAGCCTGGTGCACAAAATTCATGTGCACAGGGGGGAGGGAGAAGTGTCCCTCAGCCCAGCCTGCACCCTCTCCAATCTGGGACCCCTTCAGGGATGTCCCACTGCCTGTTTAGGTCCGATCCTACTGGAACAGAACTAAATGAGCAGTCAGACCTGCCTCTCACAATCCAGGACTGCTGGCTCCCAACTGCTCGCCTGCCTACCTTCCTGATTTCCCCTAACCACTTCTGTCTGCTAGCCTGATCACCCCCTAACCACACCTGCCAGGCTGATTGATGCCTAATTGCTCCCCTACCAGCCTGCTTGCCCCTCACTGCAGGCCTGGGTCCCCCTCCCCCGAACCAGTACCCTTTCCTGCAGACCTGGTCACCCCCAAATTCCCTTTTCTGCTGGCCTGGTCCCTCCCAACTGTCCTCCCCTGCTGGCCATCTTGTGGTGGGCATTTTGTGCCCACATGGAGGCAGGATCTTTGACCACATGGGGGCAGCCATCTTGTGTGTTGGAGTGATGGTCAATTTACATATTACTTTTTATTAGATAGGATAGAGGCCTGGTGCATGGTGGGGGCCAGCTGGTTTGCCCTGAAGGGTGTCCCAGATCAGGGTAGGGATTCCCTTGGGGTGAGGGGAAGCCTGGCAAGGGGCCTGTGATGGTGTGCAGGCTGGCTACGCCCCCTGGTGACCCAATCAGAGGTCCTGGTTTCTGGGATTTATTTGTTTTCTACAATTGAAACTTTGTAGCCTAGAGCAGAGCCAAGACTTCTGCTCGCTCCATGGTGGCAGCCATTTCTGTTGGATTTATTTACTTTCTATAATTGAAACTTTATAGCCTTAAGTGGAGGCCTGGGCCGGTCAGGGCAGGTGGAAAGCTTGGCTGTCTCCATCTCTGGGTGCAACTCAAGCCCTCTGCTCTCTCCAGTTCTGTGGCTGCCATCATTATTTTCTATAATTGAAACTTTGTAGCTTTGAGTGGAGGTCTAAGCCAGCAAGGGCAGCCAGAAAGCTTGGCTTCCTCCCCGCCAGGGAAACCCAAGCCTCTATCCTGCTCTCTTTGGCGGGCAGCCATCTGGGTTTATTTTCATATTCCTTCCTGATTGGCTGGTGGGCTGGCTGGTGGGCATGGCTTGTGGGTGTTGCAGAGGTATGGTTAATTTGCATATTACTCTTTTATTAGATAGGATATATAACTGGTACAACTCTTTCTTCATTCTCTCTAATCAAACAACATCTAGAACTTAACAGATGTTAACAGTTCAGTAAAATAATGTCAATAAGCAGAGATAAAACACTCTCATCCCAAAGTGGTCATCAAGGGTAGGAAGGATACTCTGTTAAAATATTTGAGAGAACAATAAATTAGGAAAACTTTCGTCCCACAAAATTAACACTGGAAACTGTACTTTGAAGGACGGGAATACTTATTAGGAAAAAGATGAGGAATTAGATGGCATTTTCTCAATAGGATTTTTACTCATTCAGGAACCAAAGCTTAGGAAATGGCTAGAGATTTAAGTGCTGAATAGATCCGTGTCCTGAGGTTGGAAGAACAATTTACAAGGGAACAAAGCTAGATGTTTGGATCCAGATAGAACATCAATGATATTTCATTGTTTGCATATACCTCAACTGCTATATTGATGCACATTTAAGTTAGTTTCAACCTTTGGCCGTTGTGAATAGTTCTGCTATTAAGCTGAGTCAGAAGGAATGATGCCCTAGAGGTTACCTTCAGAAGAATTGTTCAGGGGACAGAGACTGATGTTCTCCTGGGAAGGATTTTAGATGCCTCACAGCTGCCTGGAGGAACAACGGGCCCTGAGGATAATGAATGCCTTCCGTAAGTTGCCTGGTCTTGGGCCTTGGTATACATCTGATTCAGTATGGAGGCTTCCTGACCCCAAAGACCCTTTCATTGTCCTGGGCATTTGGTCCTTCTGAAAGGTGAGGGATTTGTGGACTTTAGTCAAACAGTTTGGTTTCTAAATACTTTTCTCCAGTAAAAGAATCCTGGCCTCTTCCCACCATTAATGCTCAGAGAGCCTTCAGTTCAGCCACAAGGACATCACTGAGCACCAAAAGAAAAAAGGAAAGAGAGAGAGAGAGAGAGAGAGAGAGAGAGAGAGAGAGAGAGAGAGAGAGAAGAGCAGAACTAGAATTCAATAAGTGGTAGGTTAAAATCAGATAAAGGAATTAAAGTGTTGTATAAAACCCCTAAGAAATACTAGGTGAGTGCAGAAAACCCCACCATAGCCATCTTTTACGGTTTCCTCTCTGGTGAGCTCCACATAGTTAGAGTAAAAAGAAAGGGGTAAAGGGATTTTCGATTTTTATTTTTACATTTTTATTTTAAACTGTCACAGTATTGTTTAAGTTAATTACATCACTTCATTGGCAACTCCTAAATCTTAGGCCATAAATTGGACTTGTTTCACCTCCCACCCTCCTGCACAACTTCCGGGCCAGAGCTGTTCTCCCAACCTGGCTGAGCCTCTGGGGCTTGATGCTGCACTGTGACTCTGTGGGGAGAGGGAAGACAAGGAATACAAGACCATTGGGGCATGCCTGATAGATGGTGCGTCCCAGATTCCTCATATATGAGTGATACCTGAGGAACCCAGGTGTTTCCCATTTCAGGACTGCTCCCTGGCAGCCCAATAGAACTGCGGAGATCCCTGGAGATCTGGCTTCCTCTGGGAGGCATGGTCCTGGCTGCTGAGGCTGGGTCTTGATTCTTCCTTTCTCTGAGCAGTTGTTGAAGCTCAGCGCATTCAAACCCATCCGCGCCCGGACTTCCCTCCATTGGGACCAGAACTTACTCTCTCCACGCATTCAAATCACATAGCACCCAGCTGCGACATTTACCCTCCTGAGGGCCACCGCCCTTACTTCACCCACCCGGACCAGACCGCAGCCCTAGCCTGCAGGTATCACTAATTATGTCTCTCTTTGTGTGTGTGTGTGTGTGTGTGTGTGTGTGTGTGTGTGTGTGTATGTAAATGTTTTCAATTCTTTGAGTACATGCCTCAGTGAAACTGGTGAATCATATGGAAATTTTGTGTAACTTTTTAAAGAACTGCCAAATTGTTTTCCACAGCAACTATGCCTTTTAAGTCTCATTTAAACACAGGGTTCTGATTTCTCCATATCCACATTATTTTTTTCATTTTTTGAAAAAAAATGTTATCATAGTGAATGTGCAATATATAAATCCTATATAATAAAGAGGAAATTGACCCTCACACACTCACATCACAAGATGACTGTCCCCATGTTGTCACAAGATGACCTTCCCCACATCATCACAAGATGGCCACCCCATGTCATCAAAAGATGGCTGCCCCCATTTTGTCCCAAGATGGCTGCAGGGGAGGGCAATTGGTGGTGACCAGGCCTGCAGGGAAGTGGTTAGGGGGCCAGAAGGGTGGCAAGCAGAAGAGGTTATGAGCAATCAGGCAGGCAAGAAGGTGAGCGGTTAGGAGTCAGCAGTCCTGAATTGCAAGAGGGGCTGCCAGTATAGAACCAATCCCATTGGGCCTAAACCAGCAGTCAGACTTCCCCTGAGGGGTTCCAAATTGGAGACGGTGCAGGCCAGGCTGAGGGACACCCCCATGAACAAATATATATATATATATATATATATATATATATATATATATATATATATAGAGAGAGAGAGAGAGAGAGAGAGAGAGAGAGAGAGAGATATATATAAATAAATTTTTCATTTGGTAATTCAGAGCCATTTACTTTTACCATTGTATTTATTTAGGTAGAGTCTTGTTCATTTTCTATCTACAGTGTGCATCTTCTTTATAAATACTTTGGTCAATTTGAAACAGATTATTTTATTGCATATGCAATAATTTTATTCTTATCTATTTATGTCTTAGAATATATCCTATCTAATAAAAGAGTAATATGCAAATTTGAACATATCTTCACTACACCCACAAGCCACAACTACGGCCATGCCCACCAACCAATCAGAAGCATATTATGCAAATAAACCCCAACCAAGATGGCTGCCACCAATGAGAGCAGGAGGAAGGCTTGGGTTTCCCCAGCAACAGAGGAAGCCAAGCTTTCTGCCTGTCGTTACCAGCCTAGGCTTCCACTCAATGATACAAAGTTTCAATTATAAAAGATACAGAAATGGTGGCAGCCACTGAGCTGGAGAAGAAAAGAGGCTTGGGTTTCCCTGGCAATGGAGAAAGCCTGCCATTGCCGGCCTAGGCCTCCACTCTAGGCTACAAAGTTTCAGACAGAAATGGCTGTCACCACAGATTGAAAAAAAGGCTTGGCTCTGCTCCAGGCTACAAAGTTTCAATTGTTGACATAGACATAAATTAATCCCAGATTCCAGGGCCACCACTTGGGTCATGGGGGGGGGGGGGCACGTGGCTGGCCTGCAAACCTCCAAAGGCCCCTCGCCCAGGCTGCCCCTTGCCCCAAGGGAACTCCCACCCTGATGTGGGACACTCTTCAGGGCAAACCAGCTGGCCCCCACCCATGCACCAGGCCTCTATCCTATCTAATAAAAGAGCAATTTGCAGATTGACCATCACTCCAACACACAAGAGGGCTGCCCCCATGTGGTCAAAGATCCTGCACCCATGTAGACACAAGATGGCCACCACAAGATGGCCAGCAGGGGAGGGCCGTTGGGAGGTTCCAGGCCCTGCAAAGAAGGGCAGTTTTGGGTGTCCAGGCCAGCAGGGGAGGGTTGTTGGGAAGGACCAGGCCTGCAAGGGAGGGCAGTTGGGGGAGATTACGCCTGCAGGGGAGGGCAGTTAGGGATGACCAGGTGGCAGAGGAGAGAAGTTGGGGGCAAATAGGCTCGCAGGGGAGCATTTAGACATCAATCAGGCTGGCCGGGTAGTGGTTAGGGGGTGATCAGGCTGGCAGGCAGAAGTGGTTAAGGGCAATCAGGGAGGCAGGCAGGTGAGCAGTTTGGAGCCAGCAGTTCTGGATTGTGAGAAGGATGTTCCAGATTGGAGAGGGTACAGGCTGGGCTAAGGGACATCCCTCACCTCCCCCCATGCACAAATTTTGTGCACTGGGCCTCCAGTATATTCATAAGAAGATGTATGGGTTTTCTTTGGTTATAAAAAATATTTGGCCCTTTTATATGAACTGTCCAAAACTCTTAGTCTACAGGGATTTTTACATATCAGAAATCCAAAGAAAACCTTAAAAAGTTTCAGTAACTCTGCTACTTATTTGTAAAATACCTGAGTCAAATAGCAGTTATTTTGTAAATTAACCTAAATTATTTGTTTATTAATTTACCAACTTCATTCTATTCAATTGTTTTGTGTTGCAAAAATCCATATTTTGTTCTATGATAATGACAAATGTTAAAAAACAAAATATTCAGATTTTCAAGTTTTACAAAGACTTGAAAAATGCAAGTTTTGAGCTGTGTATAATTAAAATGCCTCATTTCTTCAAAAAAGTTTTGTCTTGGAGAAAAACCTGAAATTGGCTTTTTGCAACCTTTTTAAAGTTAACTCAAACTGATATTTTCAAAATTAGATTGGAAGGATTTAAAGACAGAAATATGATAAATCAGCTTATCTTGCAAGGCTGTTGGTAACATTACAGAGTAAACAATGTTTTCTTTGGTATAAATATTATATGGGGAAGAAATAACTAACTTGTGCATATTCTTGTTAATATCAAAATCCCTTCATTGTCTGAGGGGAAAAGACTTTTATCTACATTTATCTTTTTTCTCTAAACATAAACTTTTTAATTAATGTAAAAATTTAAAACTTTGCTAATTAATCAGATAAAGGAATTACATTTAGACTATTAATTTAAAATGAGACTTCAATGAAATTAAATACTCTGTCAGAGAATTTGTGGACATATTCAATAAAATCTTGTCTTAGGATTCTTCACTTTAGGAGGGAAAATCTAAAATAATTTAAAAGATCCTTCTTGAGGTTTACTTCAAACATTAGTTGTTTCTCATTCAATATGAATTTAAAAATTCACACAACTTTATTTCTTTGTCCAGTCGTTTTCCCAGAACTCTAAGAAAAATAGATTAGTATGCATTATTTTGCAAATTGAGAAAAAGCTGTTGTAAAATTAGGAAATGAGGAAAAACAAGGTTAATTTGGATTGAGGTGAGTACAGAAAAAGATGTGATAATTTTGCTCTGCTTTCCTTTCATTTAGCTCTGAACTGTTTAGCAGAATGCAAAGCAAGGGATATAATCAATGACACAATTTCCTGTGGTCATAAATCTAAAGCCATCTTGTTTTATCAGACTCATACTTTGTAACTTAGTAAATTTATACTTATATTCCTTTAACTTGGGGGAAACATTTCATTGAATAAATAGGGCTGAGAATGCAAATGCAAATGCTTTGGGCTTGATAATCCATTACGTTTAAATTTATATTTAAATTCACACTGTAGGAATAAAATTTGCCTTTTTTTTCCTAACTGGATTCCCAAATACCAAATTATTTGCTGCATAAAGTCCATAGGGAAGAAAGGTCCCAGCTTCTAATACATCCTGTCCAAGTTCACTAGTAGGTATGGTCCTGAGCTCTCTCTGTGGGGACTCTGTTGGGAGCTGCTTTATTAAGGCTTGCGGACTCTCTGTGTTAATTTCTTCCAAATAGTACCCAGTTTATGAAAATACTTATCCAATGAGGGTACACTCTGTCCTTCTATTCTTCACCTCTTTACACCTCTTTGGATGTAATGAAAGACATTTTGTCTTCTCAGTGTATTGCAGATATACTTTCTTTCTGCATTCTCTTTTTCTATATGGTCACCATACCCAGATCTATTCATTCCAGAGCTACTTTTCTGACACTCTAATTCAGCAACAGGTATAAAATTAAAGGTGTTCTTTTTGTCAAAATGTGTTTCCTCTGACCTTAGCAATTGTGTTCTTGCTTGGTTTTCAGTGAATGATAAGATCTTCCCTTGAGACAGGGGAGGCTAAAGAGATTAAGGTTAAATATTGATTCTCAATTTACTGTCCACTTACTTGTCTGCAGACTGAGAAAATGTCTGCATGGGAGACAAACATTTTTGGGTTAAACAATTGAGCCAGTTGACACTCTTATTTTGAAAATTTACCTACTGGATTAGTAAAACAGAATATTTAGCCTCAAGAAAGATCCAAATCTCATTTGCCAATTTTGAGTTATCAGACAGTCTTATTCTAATTCTATACTTTATTCCTACTAGTATTAAGTTTTGAAATGAATTTAAGACAAATATATGATTGATTCCCACATGCATTAACTGTCAATAAATGAGAAACAGGTCTTTTAATACTTGAAGGAGGTACTAAATGAAGGAGGGAATAACAAGGGGGAAAATAACAGAAGATAAAGAAAAGTAAAGAAGTAAAGGAAAAGTGATCTGCTATTGTTATAGGCAAACAGACATGAGAAAAGCAAGGGCAATTGGCCGAACACAGAAACTCACCAGGGCAGAAAGCCTCGGATACTTAGCAAGGGGCAAAACTGGGCAGGCAAGAACCTTGCTCCTAGGGTAACCTTTCCTTACCTAGCATATTACTGGTCATGCAGTTTGGATCCATGATCTTTTGTATCTCTAGTCATATGGTTTGTACATCCCTGACCTAAGGTAATAACATCTTGGCCTCAGTTGTATTTCAGCTCCAAGTCCAGAACATCAAAACCAAACAAGTGACAAAATGACTGCCTCTGGAGGAACTACATTGATTGATAACCCCCTACCCTGTGCTGACCAATCAGTGGAGACCACAACTCTGAAACAGCAAACCTGAAAGGTGATGAATATTATATCGAGACCCTCCTCCTGAAAACTCCCCTAAGATTTCCACCTGCAAGAAAGAGAGAAATATGCTCAGGATGAAGGACCCAGTTTGAGCTCTCTACCAGAGGAGCACACCCTTGTTATTCCCTTACCCCTTCTTCCCTCTAAGGGACCCCATGAGACTTGCAACCTGGGAAGCAAAGGACAGAGGCAGCTTGTCCTGGGCTAACCTTTGAACGTGTCTCTGAGGCCCCTTTTTCTCTGACTTTTCAGTGAGCCAAAGCAGCCCAGCCTAGGCTCTCCTATTACTTCTATGATGATCTTGTTTCACTGTCCTAAGTATATTTGTACTGGAGCCAACAAATTCTTACTTTGCTACATTTTGTCTCTTGATTGAAATATTTCCTTCAAGAAGATAAGAAGTGAGGTGTCCTCCTCTCACTGGTCACACTCTCTCACTTATACCTCCTGTTGGGTAGGGAGAAAGATCTACTTTTTTTTTTAAATCTGTAAGATCTAATTATTTAAACCAATTATTTAAGCACTGAGGCCTGAGGCTCCACTTGGATATTCCAGGCTGGAACTCAATTTTTTAGCTTTTTTCTTCTCCGTGGCTTCTCTCCAAGAAGGAACAAGGTGTGCAATGAAAATGCACCAGCGATTAAAACAAAGGCCTCTTTTGTTTGTTGTACAATGGACATGCTGATGTGTGTCAGGTTGGAATAAATGAAATAGAACTGGTTAAATATAGAATGTAGGAAGGCTTTGAAGTTCAGATAAAAGCTAAATCCTATTATAATGTATAGGTAATATAAGACTTGCTCTTCTTTCCATCTGTCCTCATCTCTTTGTATCCTTTCCTTTGTTCTCTCTATTCTAGCACATTGGCTTCTTTTTTTAATGTTGACACTGTTACAGACATCCCCCATTCCGCCCCTGCCCCCCCCCCCCCCTTTGCCCACCGGCACCAAGACCCTAGCCACAGTTCCCTGGCCTGTTTCTGTGGGCTATGCATACAAGTTCTTTGGCTAATCTCTTCACCTTATTTTCTCTAGTCCTCTCATCACTGCCCCCACCTCCTTCTGAGATCTGTCAGTCTGTTTTATGTATCCATGCCTCTGGTTCTATTTTGTTTATCAGTTTATTTTATTCATTAAACTCCACGTATAAGTGAGATCATCTGGTATTTGTCTTTCTCTGACTGGCTTATCTCACTTAGCATAATATGATCCTGCTTCTAATGTCCTGAGCTTACCTCACTTCTGAGTATTTTCATGTTCCTTTGCTACAACCTGGAATGTTCTTTCCTACATCCCCATGGTCTTTAGTTATTTGCTTTTAAGTCAATTTCCAATTGAAGCAGCTCAATACATCAGCCCAATATTCCTCAATCCCCACATGTTTCTTAATGGTATTTATCAGCACAAGGGTATATGATTATTCATGATTATTTTTTCATTTTCCCAATAATAGGAGATACATTGCCTATTAAGAAAATTATATGTTGAAGTATGGTAGCAATAATCTCAGGTAGAAACTGCTGTTTGGGTCCTGTACTCACTCGTTTGCTAAAACAATAAGAAGTTATTTTCATTTTCTGAACTTATGCTATCCAAATACTCCATTGATGATGGTTTGAATATCCCATTGATTGTGATCTCACTGGTCATTGAAGCACATTCCTCTGAGAACCAGGACAGTTCAGTTATCCTAAATTGTATCAGTAGCTACAGATAACTGAGTTTTGGTTGACTCAGTGGTCCTGGAATCAAAACATATCTTAAATTGCCTCAGTAGCTATAGATAGTGCATCCCTGTTGACTCAGTGATCCCAGAATCTGGACAGTACAATTATTCTAAATTGTCCAGGTGGTCCCAGATAATGTGTTTCTGTTGAATCAGTGATTCCTAGATATTTTATGTAACTAACTTGCTCAATTTCTATAAAAATGCTTCTCGCAATATAGGTTCCTCATTCCAGACTCAAAGATGTAAGTACTACTTTGTGATATTCTGGCAACATAAGACGGATGTGTCAAGCTGTTCAGGGCTGCAAGATTTGGAGCACCGAATTGCTCCCTTGTATGCCACTGGCCTTTAATAAATGACTCCATAATTCGACTTTTTGAGTCGTCCTTTGTAAGATGGGGGTATACTACAACAATGTTATTATAAAATTCTATATCCCTAATTTCTAAAGAAATTCTTAGCATCTCATAGTTACAGCTTTTAAATATGTTGAATAAATGAATAAATATATGATTAACTAAATAAAGTGAACTTGCCACACTGTTTTAAGTAATCCCATGTAAATATTTCTCTCTAGGCTGAAAGCCTAACTCTCATATACTGGGATCTAATGCCATTAATTTCCCAACACCCCTGAATACTATAAAGGGCTTAGAGTGGCAATTTCTAAACCAGGAATAGGGAACATCCAGCCCACGGGCCATATAAAGCCCACAAAATCATTTGGACTGGCCTTGCCAAGGCATTAGAAGTAAATTAATTAAATGTTTAACCAAATATATCAGGCTAATTTTTAAGTTGATAATTTTGCATGGCCTTTGAATGATGCTATAAATATCCTAACGGCCCTTGACAGAAAATAGATTCCCTACCCCTACTCTAAACCAATCTAACAAATATGGTTCTTATGTTTTTATACATCAACTTAGAGGCCCAGTGGACAAATTTGTGCATGGGTGGGGTTTGGCTGGCATGGCCCCAATTAGGGCAGATCGGGGCTGAGCCTGTCAGGGAGACAGTGGGTGGTTGGCCAGCTAGCCCACCCTGATTAAGGCCCAATCAGGGCCCATCTGTATATTGGGAGGGGCCAAGGGTGATTGGCTGGTGGGCCCTACCCCTGATTAGGGTTGGGGAGGCCTATTTGGGGGCCAGCAGCTTGAGGAGGGGCAATGGGTGATCGGTTGGCCAGACCTGCCCCTGATTGGAGTGGGTGGGAGAATCCAGGATGGAGCTGTTTGGGGTAATAGGCTACAGGATGTTGGCTGACTACCCACCCCCTATTGGAGTAGGGGGTAATCATGGACAGGGCCAGCTGCGGGGAGGATCTGCAGGCCAAAAGAGGTGGTTAGAGTCCATCAGAGGTGGGGCTGAAGAGGGGGAGGGACTACAAGAGGTTGGCTGGTCGGTCCAGTGCCCTACTGAGATGGGCGGGGCAATCAGGAGTGTAGCTGGCCAGGAGGAGGGACAGTAGAGGGTTGGTCAGCTGGCCTCACCCCTGATCAGGCCAGTTTGCTGGCTGCAGTGAGTGCCATAGTGACTATTCTGGTCATTATTGTGTTACAGTCTCTGGATATATATATATATATATATATATATATATATATATATCATTACATTATCCCATATCATTTATAATCTCCTTTTGGATTTTTCAAATACAATTTTACTCTTCCACTTTATATTTACCAAATGTTTCTATCTCAAATCCATAATAATTAGGCAAAAATAGAATCTTCATCTTATACATGTATATACTCAAATACTGTTACTGCAATTGCAAGGTAGATTTGATTAGAAGTAATGGATAATGTAATGTTTTGCATGGAGGGTATCTAAATTTCAACACTTAAGGTTAATTAAGGAAATTGCACAATATGAACAACCAAGAGTGCATTTAATTTTTCTATTAAACACTAATGGTACTATAGTCCATCTAGGGATTTTAAAGAAAATAATTATATATTTTAGAACATAAAAATGTAAATCTTTAATACTAGCCATCTGACCTAGTCTAAGACCTTCTACAAAAGAGTTCTACTTCTAACTTGTGCTTTAATAAAAAATCTGTGTGCTATATTGCTCATCCAGAATCTGGGTCCAGACAGAGCAGCTTATTAAGGTGGACTCCAAGTGAATTTAGAACCTTAATAATAAAATTAACACTGTAAAGATGATAGAATTATGGTATAGAAGCAATTATCATAAAAAACTTCACTGTAGAATAAAACAGAATAAAACAAAATTTCACTGTATCATGAAAAATTGATGTTTCATTAATAGAAAGAACTTTTTAAAAAGAAGAATACCTGAATGAAAGATAACAAAGATAACCAACTGGGAGAAAATATTCAAAATATCCAACAACATCAAATAACTGAAACGAAGGAATTCCTTCACACTAACGGCTTATTAGTAGACCAAAGATACAAGCAGGTGACTTAAGGAGAATCCCAAATCACTGCATCAATATAAAGAGGTGCTTAGTAAAAAGAATGAAGTTAGCAAAGAATAAAACTCTGGATAATAAGTGTTGTAATGTTAACCAAAGGAGAGATTCGGGCAATAAAGAACAAAAAAGCATTTATTTGAGCAAAAATAGTTGCAATCCAGAAGGCACAGTTTCAGGTAACACCCTAAATTGTGCTCCTAAAAACAAATGAACAAACAAGGTATAATTATTATTATTATACTCAGAGAGAAAGGAATGGGGGGAGAGAGAGAGAGAGAGAGAGAGAGAGAGAGAGAGAGAGAGAGAGAGAGAGAGATTAAAGGAACTTATTGACAGTAACTATGTCCAAAAGCCTAATATGCAAATTGAAAACCACTCCAACACACAAGATGGCTGCTCCCATGTGGTCAAAGATGATGGCCCCCATATGGAACTAAGATGGTCACCACAAGATGGCCTGCAGGGGAGGGCACTTGGGAGGGACCAGGCCTTCAGGGGAGGGTACTGGGGGGGGGGGGTGATCAGGCCTGTAGGGGAGGGCAGTTAGGGGCAATCAGGCTGGCAGGGGAGTGGTTAGGGGGTGATCAGGCTGGCAGGCATAAGTGGTTAGGGACAATCAGGCAGGCAGGCAGGCAAGCAGTTATGAACCAGCAGTTCTAGATTGTGAGAGGGATCCCAGATTGGAGAGGGCACAGGGACACACCCCCACCCCATGCATGAATTTTGTGCCCTGGGCTTCTAATATATAAATAAAATGTGAAAGAAGTTTTTATGCAGGAAATGAAATGATGAAATGAATATTCATCTAGCAACATGGACATATTGTGACAAAAACAACACTGTGCTTAGGAACATTTGAAACATGTGCCTTTAATTGGAGGAGAGGACTGGAAGTGGGAGATGGGAGTGAACTAAAAGAAGATATGAAGTATGTTTATAGCCGTATATCTGGGTATAAACATAAGCATATGACTGACTAATTGCACATGAGGTCCAAAAAATAAGTATGCTTAAGATAAACAAAAAAGATAGGAAATGATTTATAGAGATAGGAATCAGTTGGTAGGAACTGCTGTCCCACTTAAAATTAACAGTTATAAAAATTATATGCCAAAATTCTACAAGTACTGGTAATTTGAAAGTTAAGGGTTCACCTTATCCAGACTATACCATCTTGATACTAGGGTTATGGTAATTAGAAAAAATCCTCAATTGCAATAACATATTCTTTACTTTAAAAAAAAATGAGAAAAAAAGTGAACACAGAGTATGGAATTCAGAAACACAAAACTATTTATTCTTTTAATTCTTTACTTACTGTGTTGTTGGACTTGCCACAAAAATGCTTTCTTTAAGAGAAAGAGTTGTTTGGATCCAGTGACATTTTAATGCTAATCAGTGAAAGCTCTTCTAAAGTAACACATTAAAAAGCTACAACTAGGGAGAGTCAGCTTCAAATTAATGAGCTTTATTTAGGACAGAATGTAAAAAATCAGCTACATAAAGACATACTTAAGCTTACAGTCCTCAAAAGAGAAAACAATCCTCATTAGTGACTAAATCATTAGGCTTTGGAGTCAAAAGAGCTTAGCAACCTAAAATAATTTAAATGTGAAAACATGTTGCTTTGATTGCAATTACTACCTAGGTTTCAATAATTAATCTCTAAGAAATATGCTTTGTGTGCCTGCATATGTGGGAGAAAAGAAAATGTCAATGTTTTAGGACAAAAATATTTAAGCTTTCATTTCTAACCTAATTGTAACGAACAGATGAAATTTAAATCTGGTCTTGTGCCAGAAGGTGGAGCCCTTCAGCTGTCCCTTGGTACTTCTGAAATCCTAGGCTAGGTGAGCTCACATCATCTTGCATATCGTAATAAAATGGCTTACTATTTTAAAATTATAATGATGATTGTAATATATAAAGGGAAGACCAGAAGAAGTCTGAGTTTTCTAAATAATAACAAAAGGCACGACTTCTCTGTTTTGTTTCTTTGTAAAATATTAACATGTGAGTTTTAATAATTATAATTGGAGATGTTTGAAGTGATATGGAAAGACTATAGAACTGTTGGTGCTAACCTACAAAAAATGATTGTATTTTAAAAATATACAAATGAAGGATGTGATTGAATTTTAGGAGATCAATGTTTACTGTCTCTAAAGCATAGATTTCCTGTAAGGATTTCCAGGCTTCCAGGGCCCATCCACGCGTGTTACATATTGGAAGTCAGAATACAAGTTGTTCTTCAGGCTGTACATGCCCTATCAATAAAAAACCTATTAGGAGTCAAGATGAGCATCATCATTCAAGAATATCTCTGCTACAATTGCTCTTTAAATTGACATTGAAAGCTACCAAAGTCTAACACTGATTAGGTTCACTTGTGAATACATAAGTCTAAGTTTACTGTGTTTAGCCAAAGTGGCAAGTATTCATATTATTCTTGCAAGAAGTCTCCTCTTGTGCATTTTGTCCTTTAAAATAAAGTTTATTTTTTGGAGCAGTTTTTGGTTCACAGAAAAAATTGAATGGAAACTCCTCACCTCTCCTCACCCATCCATAGCTTCCCCTACCCACCCCCCAGCTCCAGGGTAGTGCATTTTCTATAACTAATTAACAAACATTGACATTGACACATCGTTATCACCCAAAGTACATAGTTTACATTAGGGTTCACTTTCGGTGTTGCACATCCTTTGACAAAAGCATAACATGCATCTACTATTATAATATTCTACATAATGGTTTCACTGCCCTAAAATTTGCCTTGCTTCACCTTGTAATCTCTCCCTCATTCCAAATAGCTATCAACCACTAATACTTTTCACTGTTTCCATAGTTTTTCTTTTTCCAGAATGTCTTAAAGTTGGACTCATCCCATATACAAGCTTTTTTAGAGTTGATGGGGCTCATATATTGACAACATTGCCATAGATACTTTACAATCTCCAAGTTATATTACATTTGGACTAGTTTATAAATCAGCAGAATCTGAAAGAATTTCCAAATGGAAATGCATGATTTTTAGCAGTTTTCTAAGATCTTTCATAGAGCATAAAAATCTTTAGGATACTGTGAGAGAGAAAAAAGTTCAATGATTATATAATAAAAAATAGGTTCTTGAAATATCAAGAGATAAATTAAGTCAGGTATTGAAGAAATCATTGGCATAAAATATTTTTAAACCACTGAAGGGATCACAAGTAATAGTGTATGCAACTAATACCAAGAAAATGTGTTGACATGACCTATTTTACCATGCTGTCACTATAATAAGAGTAGATACAATGAAAAGTCATGGGAAATTTGCAAAGCAGTGAGACTCCAACAGATAGATTCTGTTTTGACCTTTTCAATAGGGTGGTTGAGTACAGAAATGAAAATAGTAGATTCAACATTTCAACTCTGCACTGGTAAAAACATATCCTCAGAGTGTGGCAAACTCCAGTTTAACATGTTGTCAAATATATTCATAAAGAGATGCCTGTTTGGGCTTTTAATACATTACTTTTAAATACATTCATAATTTTAAATACCTGTCAAAAACAGGATATATGTTTGAAATTGCATCAGAGAAATGTTATCTATTTATGTGTTTTTTCTCTTCACTATTTAAACCAATTCCCAAATAAAACACTTATATGAATTTTTATGAATTGTTAACATTATAGAGAGTTATCATAGACATTTATCAAAGAAGATAGGATTGCTTTTCAAAGATGTTCCAATAGGTTATAGTTGTGTGTTTTTTTTCCCCTTTTCCTGTACAAACACTTGATTTTATTCAGTAGCTAAATTATTTAGCTAACAGTAAAGCAGTATGCCTCATTAAAAAAAACAAACTTATGAATAAAGTATTACTATAGCACTGAGCAAGCTAATTAATGCAACATCAATAAGAGATTGAGAACATGAGAATCAGAATCAGATCCATCTTCACTACTTAGTATCTTGCTTTCCAATCAGCACTTATCTAGACTTCAAGAGATAGATTTATGCTAACTAATATAAATAAGATTGATATAGATATCACAATGCAATTGACAGCATTTAAAAAGGAAGGTATTTCCACACCCTAACCAAGTACTATCCTCTATCTAAGAACCACTTTATTTGCCATTAGACAATAAGAGTAGATATTGAGAAAATAGTAATTTAATATGACTTTATCCATATTACATTATATGTATTGATACAATTAAGTGTATTAAAACATATGTCACATATAAAAATGATAAGTTGTTCTTGCATTTCTAACACTTGTGACTTACCAAGTCTGCAGTTTTCAGCTCTTAGTCATACAGCCTCACACTTCAGCATACACCAAATTCAAGATCATATACAGATATAGATCATGCAATAGTCTACAAAGACAGGCTTTATTAATTTATTTTTCCTATCTCTGTATACACTCCAATTCTACCAGAAGGTGACTCTACTTCCTCTTTTTTTGATGCCAGAGAGGAGGGGTAAAGGGGAGGCTGGATAAAGAAGGAAGGAGCTGAAGAACATATATGCATAACCCATGGACATGAACAATAATGTGGTAAAGGCCAAGGGATGTAGAGGTAGGAGTGAGTGCAGGGAGGCAAAGGGAGATTGGGGCATCCACAATAGTGTCAGCATTACAAATTTTTAATACTAATAAGAAGGAAATAGTTGATGCTCTAACAAAAACCTAATCCATATGGTATTGGCTCTGGAGTCAAGCAATAAGCAAAGTCCAATAAGACAGCAAGGACACTATTAAAAACAGAAATTTTGGTGAAAAAAAAACTGATAGAAGAAACTAAAGGGGGGAAAAAGGCATGTTTTGTTTGGGTCCAAAAATTGGCAAGACTGTTGACTGCATTATATGTACAATAGAAACTAAACTTAATGAATTTGAGAACTGACTGAACATATTTTAAGGCATAATGCTCAAAGAAGTGGTTGTTGCATTTTCAAGCAGAATTTTGAAATATTTCAAACCTAAGTTTGCCAAGTTAGGAAATATAACTTTTTCTTATCCCCTACTACTCATGACAGAAAAATATTCTCAAAGTGAAAAATAGCATTAAGATAAATATCAATCCATATTACTCCCAGTAAAAATGTGCTTCAGGTTACAGATAAAACTACAAGTTGAAGTAAACATATCTTATTACAATCTTGGAATGATTTATTGCAAGTAAACAAAGTGGATTCTTAGAATCTTAAGGGGCATTGTCCTATATCAGCTTTACCTGCCTAATTAGGGGGATGTCTATCTCAAATTGAATTAAGAATGAGTTTTTGGGGACATTGAGTGGATCCTAATGTTATTTACTGAACCTAACAATGATTTTTAAGAGAATTGTACTGGTGAAGGAATCAACAGCCTGAACTAAAAGGAATGAGGTAGTTTAAAAGGGAAAAAAGAGAGAATATTGGCTTTGTGTCCTATAAAGACAGTGAGTAGCTAAGAAAGCTATTCAGTTGTAAAAACAGGCTATTTTTGTTGTTGTTATCGTTGTTGGTTTTGATAGATTTTGGTTTTATTTTTAACATATGGCCAACATTTTAATTATTATTTTATGTTTTTCCTTCAAAATTTTTTTATATCAGTTTTAGGTGTACAGCTTAGTGGTTAAGCAATCAGATAATCCACATAGTGTTGCCCTCAATACTTCCAGCACCTTAGCTGGCATAATTATTGCAATGTTACTGACTATATTCCCTATGCTTTACTTATATTTCTGACTGTTTTGTATCTACTAATTTGTGCTTCTTAATTTCTTCAGTTCTGTCACCTAGTTTCCCAAGCTATCCTCCTCTCCTCTGACAACCACCAGTTGGCTCTCTGTTTATGAGGCTACTTCGTTTTTGTTTGTTTACTTATTTTTTCTTTAGATATCACATATGAATGAAATTATATGTATATGTCTTTCTCTTATCGACTTATTTCCCTGAGCATAACACAGGCTAATTTTTTCAAAATAATACACCGGTAAACTCAAAGGACAGAGATAAGCTTCCAGAAAATACTGCTAGAGCTATGAAAAACACTCCCATAGAGGAAAAATAGGCCTTAATTGAAGATTTTTCTTTGTTCTACACGTAGGGTTCTCTAACAATGCATACACAGTTGTTGTTTATATGTATACTAGAGGCTGGATGTACGAAATCCATGCAAGAGTAGGCTTTCCTTCTCCCAGCTGCCAGCACCAGCTTCCCTCTGGCACCCAGGACCCAGGCATCCCTCGCAGCCCAGGCTTTTGTCTGGAAGGTCATCTGGAAGGATGTCTGAAAGACATCCAGAAGGACATCTGGTCTATTAGCATAGCACACTTTTATTATTATAAATTGATTTCAGAGAGAAGGGGGAGATAGAAACATCAATGATGAGAGATAATCATTGATTGGCTGCCTCCTATACACCCCACAATGGGGACTGAGCGTGCAACCTGGGCATGTGCCATGACCAGGAGTTGAACTATGACCTCCTGGTTAATATGTAGATGCCCAACCACTGAGACACACTGGCTGGACAATATATACACAATTGGATTTCAAAATTACCACAGACCAATGATTGCTATGTGCTTCCATCCACTTCCAGTTTTAGAGTACCTATGATTTTTGTTGTTGTTGTTGATCCTGCTTCATCATTATATTTTCAGTAGTAGAATAAAGGGAAAAAATAATTTTTGAGTTTTTTATATATATTTAGATTTAGAGAAACCTAAGGTACATTTTCTTTTTAGTTCTGGAACAATAAGTTAATCTGAGAAGCTACCACTGAGAAACTGCCCCTAAGTAAACCCCTGCCATCTTAACCTGATTTAGATGATGTGATCCTGAACTTCATGCTAATGCTGGTTGGGATAAGGGTATGTATTTAATGTCTATTTATAGTCTGCTTCATTCCAATCACCAGTTGAATAGAGCTGAGAAAATAACCCTTGTCACCATGCTGAACAGAACTACCCAGCCCATCATTATGTGAATTTCTGTCTAACAAAATCATGAGAAAGAATAAATCCTTATTGTTCTAAAGTACCAAGTATTGGAGCTATTCTTGTGCAGGACTGGCTAGCTGAAATAGAAAAATGTATCATCGATCTCTTGTAGCATAGGTTTTAATATAGCTAACCATAACAGTTCTGTAATGGTTAGGTATCATAATATATTCTAATCACCATTACAAATGTGGAAGTCAATTAAAATTGGCAATTTTATTTAAAAATGATATAATATGCATTATCCAGAAGTTGGTTAAATTAATATCTACCTCAGTTTTTAGATCAAATTAGAATACTGTATTGGGTCTAAAGAAGAATTTTGAATGGTATCATTTTGCCTTTGCAATTTTATAAGGATATATGAAGATATCTGTCAAATCATAGTCAAGCATCATGACCATGAAATAATGATATGGAGCTCATAAGGGAGAGAAAAGGCAGAATTTCAGTACTAATTTATAATTATATGCTTATTTAATCACATCTTACTCCCATTTTATTGGTAGGTCTAATAATGCTGTTCATCAAGGTGAAATCCTCTTTTATTTCTTAAAATATATATGACATGTGGAAATTACTTGTCATATGGAGAGCCCCTTTATGGTTGCTCATAGTCTATCATAAGCATCTATTCAGTTCACTGAGAAAGAAGTACTGCTATAAAACTCATAATTTAATTCATGAAACTGAAAAAAATGCACTTTAACATTTCTCCTTTTGTAATATTCACTTTTTATTATTCATCTGAGAAACAGTCAAAATAAGCAAAAATGTTCCTTTTATTTGACTGAGAGGAGGGATGGGGTTAGATTTTATATGGGTAGCAACTCTTGGATCAAACACTGTCTCAGTTGTATGGATAATTGCTGAGGTTATAGGAATATATATATATATATATATATATATATATATATATATGATAGCCCTATAGTTTTTATTTTATAATGTTATTGAAAATCACTTAATATTTTTAAATGGATACAAAAAAGATTCTAAGAGATCAATAATAAATAAAATATAAAATGTTAAAAATACTTAAATGTTCTTTATGTACCATATTATTAGATCCATTTCTATTTATATTGACAGGAAACTAACAAGCTGATTTGTGTCCCCCCAAAATGGATTGCAAATCAGTCAAAGAATCATTGGGAGTAATTTTGAATCCAGATATGAATTTAAATCCTGTCATCAAGGCTTGATTTCTCTATTTGGGTTCTGCATTGCTCTCTCTTGCCTTCACATTCATTTTCTCCAAGGTACTGATAGTCATGTGCACCATAAAGAAGTGTGTGCACCTGGAATGCTCATTATACTCATGGAACTTTCAGAAGCAACCCATACCTAAACACACCTCCTCAGATGCAATCTTAATTGTTCTGAATGGGACCTACACTACACATCCACATTCATATTTTTAATTTTCTGTTTCTGACAAAGAGAGCTCTTCACTTCCCTCAAAAAGGAACCAAAGTCTTGAGTACAGATCTCTCTGGCTCCTTTTGACCCACATTCCATTCTTGAACTAATTTCTTTAGGTTACTCTAAGGACGTTAGGCCTAACAGAGATAGTCAGTCACGACCTACCAATCAGCTACTAATTGGGGCAACTCCATCCAAATACATGAATTTGGTAAGGCAACTATGGAGTGTGCTACATAAAGAAAGTTAGGGTAATATTTTGCCAGAGAGATGTCAGAATTCCTGATAGCAAAAACATCAGGTATACAACATAGGTAAAAAATGTAATGGTATTTGTTCGAGTTATTTTTTAAATTCTTGATTAGTCATAATACAAAAAATTAAATATAAGACTATTTTAAAAGCAATATTTCACTGTAAATTACATATTTGTAATAATGTTAATTTCCATGTATCATGCAAATTTCTCAAATGTATAAATTTCTCAAAAGTTTAAGTGAGCATCAGATAACTAAGTGCACCGTAAAATTGCATATCATATTTAAATAAAATTGCATTATATTTAAATATATCAAATAAAATTTCTTCATATATAAAGGCTAATATGCTAAGTGTCCCTCTGCCCATCCAACTGGTCAATGTGACACACTCTGACCACCAGGGGGCAGGTGCTCAGCACAGGAGCTGCTAAGCTGTGGTGACTTGGCAGTGGTGGGTCTCAGGTGAGGCATCCTGATACCAGAGAGAAGGGAGCCCAATTCCATTTTAGGGCATGGGTTTGTTGCTGGGACACTGTCAGCCCTGATCTAGTTTACTGCACACTTGCATTTGAGTTCCACACCCTGTACAAAGCAATTTTGCATATTGCCCTCTTGTAGTCATCCGGGACCCCTTGGAGGATGTCAGAAGCCAGTTTTGGCCTGATTTCTGCAGGCCAGGCCAAAGGATCCCCCTCCCCCACCTGCCAGAGGGACCCCGTTCATTCTGCCGGCACTCAGAGGGACTGCAGGAGGTTGGCTACAGGGTGTGTAGAGCCTGTCTAGCCCAGTTCTGCCCCACTGGTCAACTTCTAAATAATTTCCTTTCAATATGCACAAATCTATGAACCAGTCACTAGTACACATATAAAGGTTTATTTTACATGTTTTGAGTTATAATATTATTATTGCCAATAACTTTTTCTTTGTGCTGGGTACAAATAATTGTACAACTAAGAATTATGCATGCATTGTGATTTTTTTTGGTAAATGAGAAAAAAAAATATTTCAAAAATATATTCTCTTTATTTATAGATAGTCACATGTGAGTCTTATCCTTTATATAGTTTTCATTTCTCTAATAGGAAAATATGATATGCAATTTTACGGTGCACTTCGTTATCTGATGCTCACTTAAACTTTGAAAACTCAGACAGCAGTGAGAAACTCCCTTCAGTAAGTGAAACCACAATTATCAGAGAAATAGAGGTTACATGCAGCAAATCATATAAAAGAGAACAAAACTGCTTTACTTTAGTTTATCAGACCTTCAGGTATTAATAGTACCTGTCACCAACAGAGAAAAAGCTTTCTGGGAAGTAAAAGCTGCACATTCTCTGTTAGTTCATTTATTACTCTATGACCTAATAAATAGGCAATAATTAAATGAAATTCTTTGTGGATGGCAACTGTACTAATGTGTACACACATAATTCATATGTTGGTTGTTTGTGGTTTTTGTTTGTAATCACAATACCCTAATGCTAGTTACCTTCAAGAAAAATGAATTTGTTGAAAAGACAGTGGGCTCTCTCAAGAAATTATGAGAGGAAATAACTCAAAGGCAGAAAAGGAACCTGGAAAGTTCAAGAATACCAGCAAAGAATTTCACTAATCTTCTCTCTAATAAGAATTCTTGCTTGCTGTGCGGAGTGTACCAGCAGCATCTGCACCACCAGAGAGCTTTCAAAAGACACAGAACTGTGCACAATCTTCTAGACCATGACCTGCATTTAAAAAATTTTCCAGGTTATCCTCATGCACAAAGACTGAGAAGCACTTCAATTATTGTGACCTGAATGCAATAATACATCTCTGTGTCTCTGTGTTACAAATTTGGAAGCATAAGAAACTAATATGATTAAACCTGCTGTGGTTGACTGTTTAACTTATGTAATGTCAACTATAGAGTGGGGACAGGTCAGTCACACAGAACAAATACTGACTCTTAGAGATTTGTTACACCAGTATATTCTGACTCAACTGGAACCTTATTTCATAAATACAGAAAACTCCCCTGCTTTCTCACAGGTGTAGATATAGTGTGAACATGGAATTTAAAAATCAGGAAAAGCAGACAATTAGGAACTTGCAAATATAGATATAAAATAAGTGATGTGAAGTTAGAATAAGAATCCATTAATTTTCAAAAGAAAAAATATCAATAAGTTTTCATAAAGATTAAAATTCTCCCTAAATATCATCTTTAAAAATGGGAAATTATGCCTCCTGAGAGATAAGAGAGCAAACTTAATATGTAGCTAAGTGGGTATACCTGGAGATATAATCAATGTGTAGATAAAAGACAAGCTGGGTTTAAAATCACAAAAGATGAGAAGATATATTTTCTGACATTGATCTCTATTTTAGAAAACAAATAATTTTTAGTCACTGATTCTTAATATTTAATATAATTTCTGAATACCATAGTAACTATATAAAAACTTTACTCAGGAGGAAGGATCTATAAGACAGATTGCTAAGAAAGAAAGACACAGTCCATTTATATAGGATATCACTTATGTATGCAGTTAAATATTTATATTACATGTGAACATACATAAACACAGCAGACTATATGTACATGTAAGCATATCTGTAATAATATTAATATGTTTGTATGTCTATGCTTCTATATGCAGGCATTTGTGTGTTTGTACAATGTAAAATATGTATGTGTGTTTATATGTGTGTCTGCCTATAGCATCTTTGGTGTTATTTATATACTGATTATAAAAAAAAAAACTGAACATTAACTTAGGAGAGAAACTAATTTTTCTATATGATCCCTTTGGAACTTAAAAAAATTTATTCTGTCTACCTACCTATATTTCATCTACATTTTCTATATCTTTCTATAAAATACTAGGTTTTTATCTCCAATGCATATATTTTTTAAACCTCACGAAATGAAGTGTTTAAAGGCAGGGTTTATATGTTGCATCTTACTTTCAAAGACATAACATGCTACCTGAACTCTATATTATCCTTTTCATTAACTATCAACTTTTAAAATTATTTGGTTTACTATATTTAAAATATTGGTATGCATATAGTTTACAATTAAAACTGACATACAGAAATGTGTATGCATCAACACATTTACATTACAAATACTGTCCATTTTTCATAACTGTATGTGACCTTATACTTGATGTAGATTATTAGATATTCTTTTGAACAATTCATTATTTTCAGATCATAAAAAATACTTTTGCATGAATGACCTGATACATCTGTATTTTCTTATATTCTTTCTTTGTTACATGAAGAGTAGCTATACTACAGTATGGTATATATATATGTGTGTGTGTATATATATATATATATATATATAATATGCTTCATGTGTATACTATGGATACTCTTTTTTACTTTGTTTTATTTCTCTACTTAAAATAAATTGCAGAAATTACTCCATATAATTTCAAATAGATTTTTCTCATACATTTTGGGCATAATATATTTAACCTTTGTTTTATATATAGATACTTAGAATCATTCCAATATTCTACAGTGACATATAATAAATACTACATTATGTAACCTGTGCATACATATTTTTATATTGCCAAGGTGTATCTTTAGTATAGTTTTTTGAAGTTATATGCTAGGTAAAAGCTGAATAAATATGTATTCAGTTTATAAACGGTTATATATATATATAACCAGCTAATATAACATTTGATAAATAAAAAAATGAATGTAGACATCCAATATAATAAAAGCCTAATATGCTAAGTGACCGGTTATCCATTCATCTAATCAAAACATATGCTAATGATATGCTGAGGCTGCTCAACCACTCACTAAGATGTGCATTGACCACCAGTGTCAGACAGTTGACCGGTTGACCAGTCACTATGGCATGCACTGATCACCAGAGGGCAGACACTTCAACTAGTATGTTATCTTTTTGCTAGAGTCTGGCTGTTCTGGACTGAACAAGACAGACAGGATATGCCCTGGAGCCCTTCTGTGTTCCCTCCCTGGCTGGCCAAGCTCACACTTCTCTCCGTAGCCCTGATCTTGCACTGGTGGGTTCCCTTGGCCTGGCCTGTGACCTTTCACAATATGGTACCCCTCGGGAATGTCAGAGAACTGTTTTTGACCTGATCCCACAGGCTAGGCTGAGGGACCCCACTGGTGCACAAAATTTGTGCATGAAGGGGAGGGGCCCTCAGCCCAGGCTGCACCCTCTCCAATCTGGGACTCCTTGGGAGATATCCAATCATCTGCTTTGGCCTGACCCCACTGGGCCAAAACTGCCCTCCCCTGCAGGCCTGGTCCCTTCCACCAGAACCAGGCCTAAACGGGCAGTCAGATATCCTTCTCACAGTCTAGGAATGCTGGCTTCCAACTGCCCTCCCTTGCTGGCCTGCCCCCCACAACTACCCTGCCCTGTAGGCCTGGTCCCTCCAAATAGGCCTTCCCTGAAGGTCTGGTTCCCCCCTAATTGTCCTTCAGTGCAGGCTTGGTCCCCCCCACCAGCTGCCCTCCCTACAATCCTAGTTCCCCCCAATTGCCCTCCACTACTGACCTGGTCTCCCTCAACTGCCCTCCTCTGCTGGCCCGGTCACCCCTAACTGCCCTCCCTAATGTTCTGATCACTCACAACTTCTCTCCCCTGCAGATATGGTCCCCACCAACTGCCCTCCTCTGCAAGCCTTGTCTTCCCCCCTACCCCCTTCCCTGCAGGTCTGGTTGCCTCACAATTGCCCTCTACTGTGGGCCTTGTCCCCCAAACTGCTTTCCCCTGAAAGCCTGCCCACTCCATCTGTCCTCCCCTGCAGTCTTGGTCCGCACCAAATTCCCTTCCCTGCAAGCCTGATCCTTCTAACTGCATTTCCCTGCAGGCCTGGGTCCACTCCAACTGCCTTCTCTGCTGGACTGCCCCCCCCCCAACTGACCTCCCCTCAAGCCTGTTCCCTCCCAACTGTACTCCCCTGCTGTCCTGCTTGCTCCCAACTGCCCTCCCTTGAAGCCTTGGTTGCCCCCAATAGCCCTCCCCTGAATGACTCATCTTCTCCAACTGCCCTCCCCTGCAGCCTAGTCATCCCTAACTGCCCTCCCCTGCTATCCTGGTTGCCCCCAACTGCCCTCCCCTGCAGGTTTGATTGACCCCAACTGCCCTCCCTTGAAGGCCTGGTCCCCCCTAACTGCCCTCACCTGCAGGCCTGGTATCTCCCAACTTCCTTCCCCCACAGGCCAGGCTCCCTTCCAACTGCCCTCCCCTGCTAACCATATTGTGGTGGCCATCTTGTGTCCACATGAAGGCAACCATCTTTGACCACATGGGAGAGGCCATTTTGTGTGTTAGAGTGACAGTTAATTTGCATGTCACCTTTTTATTAGATAGAATATATTATCTCTCTCCACTGCTATAAAGTAAAAATGTGCAAAATATTAGAGATATGTCACACAGATAAAAGAAGCAACTTAAACATTTAGACAATCTGTTAAAAAAATGAAAATTACACGTTTATTACCCATGTAGTAAAATAATCATGAACATACACAAATATAAATAAATGAATGAAAATACATAATTTAGTAAAACAATTTTAATTAAAACACAGAAGGAATGATGGAGGTAAAAACTTACCATTGGCTAAACAACATATTAATAATTGTAAGCAATAACTATTGATGGATGTTAAAATTAGTAAGACAAAGTATGATGAGGTATGAGGAAGTTATCATAATCTCAACATATCTCTCCCCAAAAGAATCATTAATTATAAAGAGAAAATTAATAATATTAGGATCTGAAAACCTGACAGACACAATTTAACTAAATAGTAAGTGTTAACAACACCAATAATAAGACAAATTGTCATCATGTATATCCTGCCAGGATGCACTATGAAGGATATAATACCAGGTCTGTATTATCCTTACACCAAAAGCATAGCCTCAATATAATCATTAGAAACCACTAGGCAAACACAAATTAAGGAAAATTGCCAAATTAACTGGCAAGGGTCAATGAATGTTAAAAAAAAAAAAAGCAAGAAAGACTGAGGGACAGTCTTTAACAGATAGAGTCCAACAGATTAGCAGACTAAGTAAATAAAATAAATTTAATGTGGGATTTTTTATTGTATCCTAGCTCACAAAAAAACTGTATGATATCTGTGTAAGTTCTAAAGTTTTAGCTAACTGTATTAGAGCAATGCTAATTACTTGATTTGATATTTGTATGATGGTTATGTAAGATCACATTAGGGTCAACTAGGTGAATGGTATATGGGAAATTGTATGCCACGAACCCACCTTTAAAATAGCTTATTTATTTTGGAAAGAGTTTACACAGCATTCATAGTATCACAGAATGAAAAGCTTGCATAACAAAACTTGAAATAAAATTAAATTTGTTTCCTGACTGTATGATACTCAAATGCTATGATACTCAGGAGCAACAGAAATCATTGTTGGATAGCATGCCTTAGAAAAGCATGAGAACATAAATTTAGATAAAATGGAAACAGAATTTAAAGATTATATAAAGTATATTTAACAAAATCTGTACTCTGAGATTTAGAGGGAGGCAGGGCAGAGATGGCAGTAAACAGGGAATCAAATTTGTCTCTAATTACCTGTCTGTCCTTGGGAAAATCATCTAGCATCTTGTAGTTGGTTTCTTTCCCACTAAAATGTGAGGACTTGCTTACAAAAAATTAAGCTCTTACTTATTCTGTTTATTTAAAAAATTAAATTTTACTTTTAGGGCAGTTTTAGGTTCACAGCAACATTGAGTGAAACAAATAGAGATTTCTCATTTACCTGCAGCCTCCACACACACATAGCCTTCCCCAGTGTTAGCATCCAATAGCAGAGTGATACATTTATGAAAAACAATGAACCCTTATTGACACATCATTATCCAAAATCCAAAGTTTATATTAAGTTGGTATTACGTACTCTATGGTTTAGACAAATGTACTATGTCATGTATCCACCATTTTAGTATCTTACAGAATAGTTTCACTGCCCTAAAATTCTCTATACTCCACCTATTCATTCCTTTCTCCCCATTTTTTTCCCTGTTAACCACTGTCTTTTTTTTTGTTATTGTTGTTAAAGTATTTTATTGATTTTTCACAGAGAGGAATGGAGAGGGATAGAAAGTCAGAAACATCAATGAGAGAGAATTATCGATCAGCTGCCTCTTGCACACCCGCTGCTGGGGATGTGCCTGCAGCCACGGTACATGCCCTTGACCGGAATCGAACCTGGGACCTTTCAGTCCACAGGCCGACGCTCTATCCACTGAGCCAAACCAGCTTCGGTGTGACTTTTATTTTTTTACTCTTTTCGTCATTTTGCTTTTCCAATATGTCAGATAGTTGGGATTATATAGTACATAGCCTTTTAAAAGTTAACTTTTTTATGTAGTAATATGCACTAAAATACCTCAATGTCTTTTTTTTCGGGGGGGGGGATGAGGAGAGTTTAATAGCTCTTCACTATTTAACTCTGAATAGTATTCCTTTGCTTTGTCTAGATGTACCACAGATCATGCACTTGAAGAACATCAAGTTTTGACAATTTTGAATAAAGCTGCCATAAATATTGATATGCAGGTTTTTGTGTGGACATGAGTTTTCAATTCATTTGGATAAATACCAGGGTGTATGGTTGTTGAATCATGTGATAAGAGTATGCTTAGTTTTATAAGAAACTGTCTCACAAAATGGTTATCACTTTTAATATTCCTACTAGCAGTGAATTTGATGTAGTCAGTATTGTTTTAATGGGCAATCCTATATAATAAAAGAGTAATATGCAAGTTGGCGGTACCTTTCCTACACCCACCTTCCATGCCCACCAGCCAATCAGGAGCAATATGCAAATTAACTCCCAACAGAGATGGCTACAGCCACAGAGAACAGAAGGGAAGCTTAGGTTTCCCCAGCAATGGAGGAAGCCAAACTTTCTGCCTGCCCTTGCTGGCCTAGGACTCCACTCAATGCTACAAAGTTTCAATTATAGAAGATACATAATCCCAATATACATGGAGGCAGCCACAGAGCTGGAGAGAGCAGAAGCTAGGGTTGCCCTAGCAATGGAGGAAGTTAAGCTTCTGCAGCCATGGCTGGCCTAGGCTTCCGCTTAAGCTACAAAGTTTCAATTATTGAAGGTAAATGTCCCAACAGAAATGGCTGCCTCCACGGAGCGAACAGAAGCCTTGGCTCTACTCCAAGCTACAAAGTTTCAATTGTAGAAGGTAAATATATCCCAGATACCAGGGCCTCTGCTTGGTCAATGCCTAACTGCTCCCCTGCCAGCCTGTTTGCCCCTAACTGTCCTCCTCTGCTGGCTTGGTCACCCCTAACTGGCCTCCCCTGCTGGCCACCTTGTGGGGCAGGATCTTTGACCACATGGAGGCATGGGGTGCATGGCTGGCCTGAAAACTACCACAGGCCTCTCGCTCAGGCTGCCCCAGGCCCCAAAGGAACCCTCATCCTGATCCGGGACACCCTTCAGGGCAAACCAGCTGGCCACCACCCATGCACCAGGCCTCTACCTATCTAATAAAAGAGTAATATGCAGATTGACTATCACTACAACACACAAGATGGCTGCCTCCATGTGGTAAAAGATCCTTCCCCCATGTGGACACAAGATGGCCACCATAAGATGGCCAGCAGAGGAGGGCAGTTTAGGGGTGACCAGGCCAGCAGAGGAGGGCAGTTAAGGGTAAGCAGGCTGGCAGGGGAGCAGTTAGGCATCAATCAGGATGGCAGGGGAGCAGTTAAGGGGTGATCTGGCTGGTAGGCAGAAGCAGTTACAGGCCATCAGGAAGGCAGGCAGGTGAGCAGTTGGGAGCCAGTAGTCCTGGATTGTGAGAGGGATGTCCAACTGCCCATTTAGGCCTGATTCCAGTAGGAATGTCCAGTAGGGGATCAGGCCTAAAAGGGCAATCGGATATCCCTCAAGGGGTTCCAGATTGGAGAGGGTACAGGCTGGGCTGAGTGATATCCCCCAACCCCTGTGCATGAATTTGTGCACCAGGCCCCTAGTTTTCTAATAACATGTGATGTTGAGCATAATTTTATATAGCTATTTGCCATCTGTATATCTTCTTTAGTGAGATGTCTTTATCTATTGCTCTTTTTTGGGGGGTTGTTCATTTTCTTATTATAGCACTTTGAGAGTTCTTTGCATATTTTGGATAACAATATTTTATTACCTATGTCTTTGTAAATATTTTCTCCCCCTTTGTGGCTTGTCTTCTCTTTCTCTTGACAATGACATTCATAGAGCACAGGATTTTGTTTCTTTTAATTTTATTGAAATCAAGCTTACCAAATACGTATTTCTTTTGTGGATCACACTTTTGATGCTGTATATAAAAAGTCATCTCCATTCTCAAGATCATTTAGGTTTGCTCCTATCTTATTTTCCAGTTTATAGATTTGTCTTTTACAGTTAGGTCACTGGTCCATTTTGAGTTACTTTTTGTGAGGGTGTAAGGTCTGTGTTCAATTAATTTATTTTGTCAATGGGTATCAGTTCTTCCATTTGTTGAAAACATTGTCTCTGCTCCATTATATTGCCTTTGATCCTCTTGAGCAAAGGCAATATGATGGTCATTTAAATTAACTAGTAATTGGTAATAGAAAAGAAGCAAGGGGAAGATCAGACATTATAGCATTGTTCCCTGCAAACCACTGAGGCTGGGATCCCACAAAGGAAAGACAGACTGAGAGGTAGACCCCTACCAAGTCAAGTTTGGGTGCTGCCTGCCAATCACACCTAGGAACAGAGATCATTGGCCAAAATGGACATAGCCAGTCAAGGGCATTAACATTTAGGAATATATAATCTCCTAAATAAAGAAGTGTACTCTTTTGATTCCTCTTGACACACTTGGCTCATGGCTCACACTTAGCTTCCTGGCATTCTCCTGTGTGACTCACAGTCACTCAATGGACTAATGAACTGCAGCTAGCCTGATACTCTAGTGGACCCTGCCCCAACATGGACATTGGCTCTGATTTTATCTCAATTGAAACCCAAGCTATATAGCTTCTTCTATGACTAAACTAAGGAAAATGGGACTTTGGAAACGCAAGAGTGTAATTCCACAGAAATAAATCTTTCTACCATAGCATATCCTCCCATGTGTGTCTCCAAAAATCCCTTTTCTTGGGATATCACTAGGAACTCACCCCCAACAGCAATTGAGGGAGATGAGGCATGTTATTCTCTGGAAACACTTTGTCAAATGTAAGATTACTATATTTTCGTAGATTTTTAAAATTCTAACTCTATATTTATTTATTTATGTGAATGTGTAAATATCTAGAAAAATATAATACTTCTACTGAAGGTGAAAAATATTTTTTGGGATTATTAGTAGTGAACAGAAAATGTCTATGTTTATTAATCTTAACTCTAATACATTTAAATTATTTTAAAAATTGCTTTAGTATAACTAGATAACCTGCAATATGAATGAAGAGGAATATCAAAATTCTAACTTCCGAAAGGGGGTGGAGGTGGAATCCGTTTCGTTTCCATTTTTAGATTATTTGTAGGATATCATTATCAATAATAGACAAGCTACTATGTCACCATACTATTAGAGAAGAAAAGCATTTAATCACTTCACTGAAATTCTTATTCCTGCTTAATCACTATGCTATTCTATCACATTGCAAGCATGTATTAGCATATATTAAGAACAGTACAGAGAAATCAAACATTCACAATATGTCAAACATTTTGCAAAAAAAGTAAAAAGCAAGACACTCATTTACTTCTTTAGAAATGCTAATTAATCATGAACAGTGCTACAGAAAGACTTATCTAAGATCCAGCCTGCTCACTGAAACAGCTTTGTGGGTTAGGAAAATGGCATTGTTAAAAAAATCTTTTATATGAGCATTAAAGAAAAAATATAGCAAACTTCAATCTTAATTAGAAATATCAAAAAGAAACTTTGAAACCCAGAGGATGGAAACAAAGCAAGAAATTGAAAATATAAAAAAGAAACACAGACACTTCAAAACAAATTCCCTTAGGAGAAAAGATGAAATTGCAGTGTTGCTTCATAGAGAAATCTCTATGGATAGTTTCTAACTTCATTGAAAAATAATATTTTCTGATCACAGATGTCTAAATATTTTAACATAATTTCAAAGTTCAAAATCATGGCAATAAAAGCAAACCATCTGTGGCAGTGAGCCAATATTAAAGGGTGCCAACGTGTTTTTGTTTTTACAAGACAAAAATGTTGCCTAAGAACCCTTTAATTATTTTTGCATGAAAAAGTTAAATGACTAATTAAATAAATTATGGAAGAATGAAAGTATATGGGTGTTATTCATGAATACACCCTCAAATTTGAAACTATTTAGAGTTTTATTACTATTCAATTTTTATTTTTTATATTTAGAAAATGTACAGCTTCCAAGCAGCTACTTCTGTATATTTCAACCTGTTATTATGTAAAAGAATGCTACATGCTGTCATTGAAGTATAGATAAACTATCTACTATTACTTATTGAAAGAAAATAATTATTGATGGATTTTTAAACCATGCAGATCTTTTATCCCATTTCAGCTGTCTCAATTTTATCTGAGGAAACTAAAAATTAAAACGATGAATTCATTTCCCTAAATTTGTATTAGGAAGCCAGCAAAGTCACAATTATGCCTCAAACATAGCATTGGTGATTTAATTTTAAGATCTACATTTTTCCCAAATATTATTTTGTGCAATACTTGTTGAAAATATTAATATACGCTTCATTCCCGAAAACAATGTTGGACATAATAATATCCTCTATGACAGGCATAAATCTATGACCCAAAGCCCATAATGTTGTTTACATGTGAAACATCCAAACCTGTAAGAATTTTTGTGAGTTTATTTTAGCCAAACTGATGACAATTACTGAAAAGCAAAATCTCAGTGGATTAAGAAAATGCTCCATAGCATGGGGGTTACACGAAATCCATTGGTGATAGTTTAGTGAGGTGAGAGAGCCCTGAAAGAGGCAATCTCTGGGTTTGGATCAAAAGTGAAAAGAATAAACACATTCTCCTTTTTCACAGGTGGGTACAGGATAGCTAATAGTAAACATTTAACACAGTAACAGTAACAATGAAAGGTTGTTTTCTTCCGAATATTTTTATTGATTTTTTTAGAGAGAGGGAGAAAGAGCAACATCATTGTTATTTGTATGGTAAACCCCCTTAGAAAAGGAATAAGGCGGGTGGAGAATAGCTTCACTTAACTACCACACAATCTTTTGCATGGCTCCTCTACTGAGCACTATTCCCTAAAGATAGTATCTAGGCCTCAGTTGTGTTTCAACTCCTGGCCCAGAAAGGCAGCAAGGTCTGGCAAGGTGAAGTCACTCTGACATTAAAACAAGCTTTGATGACTACCCTTGCCATGGCACCAGCCAATCAGTGGAGACCACATCCCTGAAAGGACAAACCTGAGAATCTGATGAATATTCCATTGAGATTCTCTCCTGGGGCCCCTCCTAAAATACTCACTTTTATAAATTCTTAGGATGAAGGACCCATCATAGTGCCCCCCTCTCTCAAGCATGCCAGCCCCTCTCTGCATCCCCTTCTTTTCTCAGTGCCCACTCTCTCTGAAGAATGCTGAGCCTTTACCCCTTGCCTTCCCCCAGGTTCCTATATCCTTGCCTTTCTCCTTCCTAAGCTCCAACGGCCCTGCTTTAGCTTCTGTACCTTGTTTCCTGAGCCCATGCAGACCAGCTGGCGCACTTCTTCCATGGCTCACTCTTCCACCTCTGTGACTTTCTAAATAAGATTATATATATATATATATATATATATATATATATATATATATATATATATATATATATTTGAGTCTTGGCTCTTAATTCTTTCTTAGCCTAAACACAAATACTGGAGCTGTTTTGCCACAAATAGAAAAATTCTGGCTTTTAAAATTCCAGAATTACTCTCAATTGACAGGTTTATCATAAATCACTTATGAAATAGTGGCCATTTCTTTAGTTCCACATTGTTTGGCCCTTAGCATCAAAACCTAAGGTTCTGGTTAAGATGAATAATGCTACAGGTGAAGACTCTTGTGCTGGAGTCAAAGTTTCTTTGCAGGGGAGCTGGACTGCCCCAGTAAGACTCTTTAAATATAGTGAATGATCTAGTCTTTTCCCTTGAAGCTAAAGACTGTTTCCAGCTGATGAGTCTAACTGCTCTCTTTCAGTCAATGCAGAAACCATAAAGGGGAATTGCTGTAGTTGTCTTTTTAGACCCAAAAGTACTTTGTGAAGCTTTTAGAAGACTAAACAACAATAACAACAAAACTTGTGGAGTGATTTTAAAAGGAAAGAAAAATGGCTAAGGCAACATAAATTAACATGCTATAATAGTCAGAAAAAATTATAAATTAATTCAGGCTCCTTGAAAAAGACAATCAGCTACAGTTAAATATATACAGAAATATGCATGACAATGGTTAGAGTACATGTAAATTGTTTTATTGCTTTAACTCTAAAATGTTGTAAGGACATTATTTTCATAAATAACTGAAAAAACATGCCTATTTTGTTCAATTTGAATGACCGGTTCTATTAAACTTGTAATGCAGCAGTTGATCATTCTGCACTAGAAATGATGTTATTGCAACATGGCATTCTGAGCCATCTGCAATTATGGGAATTATCTCATTGGCATTTGTGTAGGAACAGCTAATTGTAAGACTGATGAATAATAAGTAAATAGTTATTTCCTCATTATTTTAAATTATGAGCTTTCCAATATTCAGAGCTATGTTTATCAGAGAATAGTAGAGAGAAATCAAGGTTATATCAGCATTTAAAACTCACCTAAATAGACAATGAGTTTTTAAATATAGAGCTATTTTAGTTTTTTCTAGTTATCTCTAAGAATATGTCCAAATACTTACCATAAAACATACTTTTCAAAACAAAATATTTACTAATGTTGCTAATTTCTAGAAATCTTATTCTATTTTTCTACATATGATATAAAAGTTTTTTCTATTTGGGATGTCCTATCCAGGGCAAAATATTATAGCATACAAAAGAAATAGATTTGTCTGCAAAAATTAAGTAGTCAATATTTTATTCATAAGTAAAACGGAGAAATTAACAATTTAGAGTCATCTATCTCACAAAGATTTTTGAAGAACAAAATAATATTTATATTAAATTGCTACCTGGTATATAATAGTCATTTGAATATTTTTAATATTGAAAATGGTTACAGTTAAAATATTTTGATAGAAGAAAAAATATATTATGGTATGAATAAATGTTCTTCTAAATCATAATATAGAATTGTTTTGTATATGTTTTGTAAATATGTTGTCTATTTATTAATAATAAATAAGATAACACTGAATCACTTATAAAATAATGTAGCTAACACTTGGCATAATGCTTACTATATCATTTAGAACCAGATATTTAGTAGAGAGATCATTTTTCTGTATTATTTTTCCCTTAATTTAAGTAAATCAAGGTTCAAAACCTGAAGGTTCAGTTCATGGTATTTACTGTCTTGCAATGTAAAGAAAACTCTATTACATCAATAGCACTTCTGTACAGATTATAGCAATGTTGTATACGAATTGGGGAATATGAAGGAAATATTCCCCTATTTGGGGGGATATCGAGGATTATGGGAAAGAGGTAAAAGCAATTGAATGAGAAGGATTTCCCTCTCTGGGCTTTGACCCATTCATGAAAACGTGCTTTAGAAAGCAAGACTCCATTGAAGGCAGCCTACAGTTCTGACACTTTATTAGAGATCCTACAGAGAGGCATTGTGCAGGCTAGTCCATACGAATTTGATGTTGGGTCATATAAAAGTACTAGAGGCCTGGTGTACAAAATTCATGCACTCGGAGGGGCAGGAGGATCCTTCACCCCAGCCTGAACCCTCTCACAGTCTGGGAGCCCTCAGGGGATGTCCCCACAGGGAGTTGGCCTAAGCCATCAGTCGAACACCCTTAGTGCTGCCACAGAGGCAGGAGAGGCTCCCGCTAATACCATGAGCTCACCAGCTGTGAGTCTGGCTTCTGGCTAAGCAGCACTTCCCCAGGTGGGAACACACTGACCACCAGAGGGCAGATCCTTCAATGAGTGTCTGCCCCCTGGTGGTCAGTGCACATCGTAGTGACCAGTTTTCCGCTCTCAGGCTGAAACTGGCTCTCCAACATCCCCCAAAGGGTCTTGGATCTTGAGAGGGCATAGACCAGGCCATAGGACCCCACCAGTACACAATTGGGGCTGGGAGGGACACAGGAGGTTGGCCAGCTAGAGAGGGACTATGGGAGGGCTCCAGAATGTGCCCAGCCCATCTCAGTACAGATCAGCCAGACTTCAGCAGCAAGCTAACCTACTGGTCAGAGCATCTGTCCCCTGGTTGTCAGTGCACATCATAGGGAGTGGTGAGCGTCCTTAGCATATCATTAGCATATTATACTTTGATTGGTTGAATGGCCGACCAGATGACTTGATACTTAGCATATTAGGCTTTTATTGCATACTGGAGGCCCGCTGAATGAAATTTGTGCAGGGGAGTGGTAGTCCCTCAGACCAGCCTGCACCCTTTTGCAATCCGGATTGCTGGCTCCTAACCACTTGCCTGCCTTCCTCCCTGATAACCCCTAACCATTCTGCCTGCCTGCCTGATCACCCCTAACTGCCTCTGCCTGCATGCCTGATTGCCCCTAACTGCCTCTGCCTCACTTCCCCACTGGCATAGCTTCATCCAGAAGGATGTCCGGAACGATGTCTGGAAGGTCGTTCAACTGTCCAGTCTAATTAGCATATTATGTTTTTATTGTTATAGATAAGAAATATTATTGATGATTATCTTTATTCTAAGAAAATTAAAATGGGAGAAGATCACATAGAGAGGGAAATAATAACTGATGAGGCCTTGTGCCTCTCTTTTGGGAAAGTGACAGCGTCTTCAATTATTTTAGAGGTATTTGTGTGACCCTGCTATGGTTCCTAGAAGTGTACTATAAATGCCGAATAGGCAAAGGGTAGGTTATTGTCTGTTGCTCAGAGCTCCACCTAAGCCCTTCTGTGCTTTTCTATAGTTCAGGGGAAACTGCATTTCCTAGATGCCCCTGGCAGCTAACTTCTCACTGCAGAGCATGGATACAGTGGCAAAGCTCCACTCTCTTCTCTCACTGGGCTCAATGGGGATGGAGGCAGGGGCAGTGGCAGCTGCAGAGACTGGGGTGGGGACAGGTGCAGGACAGTTGCAGAGGCAAGGGCAGGGGCAGGGACAGGGGCAGTGCAGTCCACAGGCTGCTGTCTTCCTTGGCACCACCATTCCAATGGCAGCAGCAAGTTCTCAGCAGCCTCAGTAGGGCATGGTCTGGATCCTTCAACCATGACAGTGAGAATGCCTTCCTGTAGCTATTAACCTCAAACTTCACTTTTTTTCTCTTCTAAGTCTTTCCTTTCCAACCCTTGGTAACCAATTCCTCATATTAAATTCTATCTGTTTGAAATGCCTAGTGGGGGCTCTATTTCTCCACTGATGCAGGTGAACCCACAGCCCAGCCTATGCAAAGAATACTATGAATGGGAGGAGGAGGAGGAGGAGGAGGAGGAGGAGGAGGAGGAGGAGGAGGAGGAGGAGGAGGAGGAGGAGGAGGAGGAGGAGGAGGAAGGGATTATTGGTAGGAAAGAAGAAGTCATAATAGGACGTCAGGGACAACATACTATGCTTTTGTTGTTGTTGTTAATCCACCCTAGAGAAAATTTTTATTGATTTTGAGAGAGAGAGAGAGAGAGAGAGAGAGAGAGAGAGAGAGAGAGAGAGAGAGAGAGATGGAGAGAGAGAGATGTGAGAGACACATAAATTGATTGTCTCCTGCATCTGCCCTGAATAGGTTGAGGATCGAAACTGCAACCAAGCTTGTGCCCTCGCACCTGAGATCCTTCAGCGGACAGGTGGACACTCTTACCACTGAGCAACCCTGGCCAGGGCCATGCTATGATTTCTGATGTTAGCAGTTGCAGGTGGTGATAAGGCTCAGAGTACAGCCTTGGAAATAGTGGCTGAGATGAAGTGAAAGTGTAGTTTCACTGTAACTGATCTTTTAACTGGGATGTGGTGGTGCTACTCAAGAGACTGTAAAAATAAGGATTTGCAACAGCATGGGTGCATCTGGAGAAGATTATGCTAAGTGAAATAAGCCAGTCAGAGAAAGATAAATATCACATGATCTCACTCATTTATGGAATATAATGAACAACAGAAACTGAGGAACACAAACAGATCCAGAGACAGAAACATCGATCAGACCCATCAAACCTTAGAAGGAAGGTAGGGGAGGGAGGAGGTAAGGGGGAGAGATCAAACAAAAGAATTGTATCCATGCATGCATATAAATAAGCCTAACCCAGGGGTTGGCAAACTCATTAGTCAACAGAGTGGGAAACCGTGCAGCTGGCGAGCCTCAGTTTGCTGACCATTGGCCTAACCAGACACCAGGGGGTGAGAGCATAAGTGCGGGGGGTAAGGGGAAATAAGGACACATATGTAACACCTTAATCAATAAATAAATTTAAAAGAAAAAAGGAACAATAATTCCAGGATATGAAACAGGGAGAAGGATGAGGGCATGTAGGACTGTGCTGGGGAGGCTTGGAGCAGGAGCTGTGTGTGTGTGTGTGTGTGTGTGTGTGTGTGTGTGTGTCTGCTGCCCCCAGCAGCACTGTGGAGGCTCGGATCAGGTGACCCTGTGTGTTCTTCTGTCAGGTTCAGGGCTGCTCCTGCATGTTGTTCTGTCAGGCTCAGGCCATGCCTGGCCCTTCTTCCTGAGCTGGTTGTTACGGTTATAGCATTTTGACCTAGTTTTCATATTTCTCTATTAAATACATAGAGGATATGTGGTGGTGCTTCATGCTCAATCAGGGGGAAACCCCTGAGGTTTTATGTTTGCCTTTATTTCTTATATACTGATGCCTGGATCCAGATATTACTGGGAATCTGTACAGGGAGTTTGCCTCAGGAAAGCTACTTTTGTAATGTGCCAGCAGAGCAGATTGCCAGATCTGTGCCACAATGCTATCCAGACCCCACGCAGGCACATGGCATTGGCGGATGCAAGGAAAGCTCCTCAGCCAGGGGGCTAAGGGCACCATCTGCTAATTAATGTTCCAAACATGAGGGACTAGAAGAACAAGTCGCTTTCAGGTATTAATAGAGTATCTCAGAGAACAGAGGTCATATTGCCCCCAAACTTCTCACATTACCTCTGCCAAACATGCAGGCTTATTCATGAATGAAGAAGAAGAAGCTATAAGAGGAAGAGATATCAATTTTATCCAAAAGGAACAGAGGTCAAGTTTGAATTATGTATTAAGATTAAATTATAAATAATACTGTGGGTGTTTGGTATGGTAGCTACTGGTTTTAGACTAAGCTTGATGACTTGTTGCCAGTTTAGAAATAGAAACATGTTAGAAGTCAAGCAGTTGGGAAAATAAGTCAATGTGACCTGAAACAGGTTTTCTTTTAACAAATCAATCCTTGATAATCTTTCGGTCCCTTATCCTTTCAAAAGAAATATGTGTCAGTGTCTGTAAGGACTGATGCATCCCGTGCTATTTGAACTCATTCATTGATCTTAAAAATATCATAAAAAACAAGAGGGAGGTGGTGGCATAGTTTGGAGCATTACTATATACTTGTATCTAAATCTACCAGAACTTGGCTGTGTAATGTCTTTTGGAAAACAGGCACTGAGAGGTACAGGGGAGGTCGTTTTACCAAAGGACCTCATGGCATCCATATCTAAGTCACTTTAGATGGGATCCAACAATCTGTATTTTTGTTCTGAAATTCACTTCAAAAAAAATTACTTATTACCAGGCCTTCAGAAAATTTTTCAACACTTCAATATTACTAAATATTATTTATTATGTTTATTTTACTTTTTAAAGTAATTTTTTATTTTTAAAGTATTACATGTATCTATACTAATAAAAGAATAATATGCTAATTGACTGGAGACCTTCAGGAGACCTTTCAGACAAAGCTGGGGGCATGGCCAGTCTGTAAACCATCCCCAAATGGGCCTCAGCCCCTTGCCCAGGCTGGCTACAACCCCAGCGGGAACCCCAACCCAATGCTCTCAAACCCACCCCCCGAGTATCTTGTGTCTATTGGTGTGCTTATATGCATGCATACAAATCTTTTGGTTGATCTATTTCTCTCCCTCCCCACCACTCCCAAGCCTTCCTGCTATAATTTGACAGTCTTTTGGGTGCTTTACTGGCTCTGTATCTATCTTTTTATTCATCAGCTTTTAATGCTTCAATTTCTTCCACATTTATTGGTCTATTGAGATGTTTAGATTCTTCCTGATTGAGTTTTGGAAAGTTATATATTTTTAGGAATATGTCCATTTCATCCAGGTTGTCCAGTTTGTTGAAATAAAGTTTTTCATAGTATTTTTTAATAATTGTTTGTATTTTGATGGGATCTGTTGTTATTTTACCTCTTTCATATCTGATTTTGTTTATTTGAGGCTTCTCTCTTTGCATCTTGGTGAACTTGGCTAGAGGTTCATCAATTTTGTTTATCCTTTCAAAGAAAAAGCTCTTGGTTTTGTTGATTTTTTCTACTGTGTTTTTTTTTTTGTTTGTTTTTTTTTTTTTTGGTCCCAATGTCCTTTATCTCTGCTAGATCTTTATATTTCCTACTTTCTGATTATACTAGACTTTTCTTGTTGCTCTCTTTCTAACTCTTTGAGTTGTAGGGTCAGGTAATTATTGCCATTATTTCTTGTGTTTTTATTTTTTTATTTTGCAGTAAGCTTGTAGAGCTATGAACTTCCCTCTTAATACTGCTTCTGCTGTGTCCCATCAATTTTGGATTGTTGTGTTTTCATTGTCATTTGTTGCCATGATGTTTTTTATTTCTTCTTTGATCTCTCTGGTAACCCAGTCATTGTTTAATAGCATGCTGGTTAGTCTCCATGTGTTTGAATTTTTTGGATTGTTTTTATTGTATTTGATTTCCAGTTTTATACCACTGTGATCTGAGGAATTACTTGATATGATTTCTATCTTCTTGAATTTGAAGAAACTTTGCCTGTGACCCAATATATCGTCTATATTTGAAAATGATCCATGTGCACTTGAGCAGAATGTATATTCTGTGGCTTTTGGGAAAAATGTTCTGACGATATCAATTAATTCCATTTGGTCTAGTGAGTCATTTTGGATTGATGTTTCTTTGCTGATTTTTAGTTTAGGTGACTTGTCCATTGGTGATAATGGGGTATTAAAGTATCCTACTATAATTGTATTGCTGTCAATCTCTGCCTTGATATCCTCCAGAAGTTTCTTCATATATTTGGGTGCTCCTCTATTGGGTATGTATATGTTTACCAGAGTAATTTCTTCTTTTTGGATTGCTCCCTTTAGTATTATTAAGTGGCCTTCCTTATCTCTTATTATGTCCTTTATTTTGAAATTTAATTTTTCAGATATAAGTATTGCTACCCCAGTTTTTCTTTCATTTACATTTGCCTGAAGAAACTTTTTGCATCCCTTTTCCCTTTCTGTGTGCGTCTTTTTTTTTTTTTTTTCTGAAGGGGGTTTCTTGTAGACAGCAGATATATGGGTCATGATTTCTTATCCAATCTATTACCTGATCACTTTTGATTGGTGCATTTAGTCCATTTACATGTAAAGTTATTATTCATAGGTACTTGTTTGTCACCATTTTTATTCTTTACACTTATGTACCTTCTTCGCTTCCTATTTCTTTCTTTTTTTTTTTTTTTTTTTTTACAGCAGACCCTTTAGCATTTCTTGCATTGCTGGTTTGGTGATAATGAATTTCCTTAGTCCTTTTTTGTCTGCAAAGCTCCTGATTTCACCTTCGATTTTGATTGACAACCTTGCTGTGTACAGTATTCTTGGATTCAGACCCTTCCTTTGCATGACTTTGTATCCTTCATTCTATCCCCTTCTGGCCTGATGAGTTTTTGTTGAGAAATCAGTCGCTAATCGGATGAGGGTTTCTTTGTAGGTAACTTTCTGTCTCTCTCTGGCCGCTTTGAAAATTCTAACTTTGTCATTGGTGTTTGCCAATTTAATTTAATTATAAGGTGCCTTGGTATCTGTCTTTTGATGTTTATTTTACTTATGACTCTGTGAGATTCTTGGATTTGTGTGGGTTTTTTCTTCCCTATATCAGGGAAGTTTCCTGTCATTATTTCCTCAAACAGGTTTTCTATTCCTTGCTCTGTTTCCTCTCATTCTGGTATCCCTTTTATGTGGATGTTGTGTTGTTTCATGTTGTCCCAAAATTCACTTAGGCTTTCCTCCTGCTTTTTAATTTTATTTTTCTAGAAGCTGCTCTATTTGGGTACTTTTTTCTACCTTGTCTTCTAGCTCATTGATGTCATACTCTGCTTCTTCTAGTCTACTCTTGATGCTTTCTATTGAGTTCTTTACAACAGCGATGTCATTTTTAATTTCTTCTTGGTTCTTCTTCATTTCCTCTTGGTTCTTACTCATATTGACAATTTTTTTCCATTCTTTTTAGCCACATTATGACTATTTCTCTGAATTATTTCTCTGAGAGATTGCTTGCCTCCATTTCATTTACTTTCTTTTCTGGTGCCTGCTTTTTTTCATATGCGGACTGTTTCTTTTTCTCTCCATGGTCTCTCTTCTTTAGGTGTCTGGTTATGTAGTTCTCTATCTCCTTATCAGAGGCAAAATCTGACTTTTCTGTGGAAAAGTGTAGAGCTCTTTTGAATCTGCCTGTTTGTGCCAATTGGGGACTGGTATTCTGGGGTTCACAGTTGTGTTCAGTGGATGCTGCAGTTATAGTTTTTCAGGCTTCTAGTAGCATCCACTTTCCCTTTCAAGATGGCACAGGGGGACCTCAGGCCATGCGCCCTTCCCTGATGCCAGGCCAGGCAAACTGGGGCTGCTTCTCCCATCCATCTAAGCTTGATGAGGGTGGAGCAACTGGGTCTGAATCTAGCCCAGTGGGGATTGGCCCAGCAGGGTCTTGGTCTTGCGTGATTTTGAGTCATACATGGGTAGGCGGGGAGTTGACTCAGGTTCTCATGGTGTGCCCCAGACTCTGACAGGAGGAAAATTTTCACTCACATTTTACTAATTTTCTTTACCTCTCACACTTCTATTATAGAGAAAGGGCCAGTAGCAATATTAAAATATTTCCTCTAATTAATTCCCTTTTAATATGCAGTAACTTTATGCACCAGGTCACTATTTTATAAAATAACTAGTGGCCCAGTGCATGAAATTTGTTCATGGGGTTAAGTGTTCCTCAGTCTGGCCTGCACCCTCTCCAATCTGGGACTCCTTAAAGGATGTCCTACTGTTGATTTACAGGGATGGGCCTAAACCGGCAGTCGGACATCCCTCTTGCAATCTGGGACTGCTGGCTCCAGTTGCTCACTCTGCCTGCCAGCCTGCTTACCCCCAACTGCCCCCCTGCTGGCTTTCTCTCTGCAAACTGCCCCCCCACTGTCCTGATCACCTCTCACTGTCCCCCCACTGATGGCCTGCTCAATCCCAACTGCCCCCCTTTGCTGGTATGCTTACCTCCAACGGCCCCTGCCATCCTATCTTGGACTGATCAAACTCTGGCTACCCAAGGTCCCAGCCCCTCCTTTTTTTTCTTTTTTCTTTCTTTCTTTTTTTTTTTTTTTTTTTTTTTTAGTGCCGCCTTTAGTGGAGGCCAGGGCTGGCTGGAAGCAAGGATCTAGGATTTATTTATCTTCTATAGTTGAAATTTTGTAGCCTTGAGTGGAGGCCAGGTCTGGCCAGGGCAGGCAGTAAGCTTGACTTCCTTCATTGCCGGGGTAACCCAAGCCTTCTTCTTTCTCCAGCTTCATGGCTGGTCACCATCTTGATTCAAGTTAATTTGCATAGTCACTCCATAGTTGGGCATGGCATAGCATAGTGCAGTGATGGTTAATTTGCATGTTTCTCTTTTATTTGTGTATATATAACTAACACTTGATATAATGCTTACTATGTTCATAAAGAATTTTATCCATAATTCTTAATGTTGTAGTGTCACAGAAAACTAAGTTATTATGATAATTGTCTCAAAACCTGTGTGATGTCTATGCAATCACCAAAAACATGCAACTTCAGACTGGGAATTTTATTAGATTGTTACTGCCATATTTACTGCACCATCTAAAGATGCTCTGATTCTGGATGGTGTTGCTCAGTGGTTAAGCATCAACCTATGTACCCAGAAGTTATGGTTTGGTTCCTCTTTGAGGTACATGCTTGGATTGCAAGCTTGATTCACAGTTTGGAACATGTAAGAGGCAGCCAATCGTGATTCTCTCTCACCATCCATGTTTCTATCTCTCTCTTCCATTCCCTTCTTCTCTGAAATCAATTTAAAAAAAAAGATGCTTTGAGTCCAATGTATGAGTCTTTTTTACTAGATTTTCTTTGGATTCAGAGACTTGGCTTACTTATGATCTTCTCCAATCAGTAAACTTTTGTTCCTCTTTTTATTTTTATGAAAATAAAAGCTTGACTATTTGCAACATCTACTATTTGCCCCAACCACATCTTCTACTACCAAGATTCATCAGATTATTTAAAGTGGTTATTCAAAAACAGAAATCTGCAGAAAAAAAGAAACCCAAACTACATATACAAGCTTTTTTAAATTATTTGAATGAAATGGATGGCTGATCAAGAGGGCTTTTTTTTCCCTTACCAGGTCTAAGATATGAGAAGCCCTCTCTTTAAGCTGAATCCTATTAGTCTGTTCATAGACCACACAATGTTTTTAATGTTAGTGATGCTTTAAGTAACAAGGTACATGCACTTATTTTTCAGGCATATTTTTTTACACAAAATGGATATTCACCAGTTTTAAACACGTAAATAAAATTAAATTTCAATTTTAAAAGGCTTATAAAAATGGGAATTTTTTCAATATTCATAGTAACAATTATTACTGTATTAATTTAGAAAAATAAAAATTCATCTGCTATCTAGTAACATATTTTGGGTAAAAAAGTATTTAATATTATATGCCAAGGTCATAAAAGTATACAATTATTAAACTAGCTATTAAACGGAAAAAATAACCTTCAACATCTATTTTGTTGTAAATATCTTAAAAATTGATTAATCACAAAATGATGATTATTGTATGAGCATATTTCGGGGACGAAATATCTAAGGCTATACTCCTTCAAAACTATTGAATACTGTATCTTCATGGTGTTTATTCAGATGTGAAGCATTACCTGTCTAAGTTATATAGAACTTGAAAAGACTCAAGGTGTCCTCTGGGATAATTTGTGGACAAGCATCATTCTCAGCTGTTACCCTTTGCTCCAGACTTATACTGCATATGATTATCTTAATCCCCATTCTCATTCTTTCTCTCAATTTAACCTAGTCTTGCTTTTTCCTCCTCAAACTGTGTATTATTCATTGCATGATCTACAACATATTATAGACAATCAGATGGACAATCTGATGGATCTATCATAGTTTTATGTTTCTGGGCTGGAGGAATATTCTTCTTCCTCTCAAAGAGTTTTGAGTTGATACAGAAAATGTCTAGGTTCTACGAATGCGATTAACTGATGAACTGATGTAACAGGAGTAACTACATCAGAATGCCTGAGTCCTATTACAAGCTTTTCCCTGATCAAATAATATTGGTCCAATACTTCAATTACATAGACAACCTAATATAGGACTATGTTTTCCAATTAAAGGGGAAAAAGTTAGGTAATTTCAATTCAGTATTTTCTGGCTATCTGTGTTAATGTTTCAAAACAATTCTATGCTGATACTTAATACTTGTTTAAACCCTGTGATAGCAAATTGTTCCATAGGAAAGTGACAACGGATAAAGGTAGCAGATGTGAGCCTCTTTCAATTTGTATTTGATTGCTACTGAATCTACTTAAGAATCAGGAAACTGAATTTTATATCTGCATACCTTCTGTATATAATGAAGCTAATTATTCTAAAAATAATTGAGCTGACATTTCTGTGGAAATACCATCAAACCTGATTGTCATAATCTTTGAAAAGAAAAGGTTGAAGTTTAAATGATTATTTCTTATTTATAGTATAATAATTTAGCAGAGACTGAACATTAGTTTGTGGGATTAGAATAGATGTTAATCAAATCCAAACAAGATGTGAGAAAATAATTGGAGTTTTAGGGTGTGGGCTTAATTAAAGTGTGCTTAAGAACCTGCATAACCCATTTATTTATGTACAAAATACACATAATAACCTTTAAGAAATTCTGATAGCAAATGTCTGACATTCAGAAAACCTTGTGGGTATTCCATATACTCAACAATCATCTAACAAAAACAAAGCTATTACATTTATGTCTTTCTAAAGGTGGAACATAATAGGAGATAGTGTATACCTCATACTAATCATGCAGTTTTAATATATACAATAGCACAAATTGAAAGCTATTTTTCTCAAAATGTGATCAGTAGACAACCTGATTATGAATATCCTGTGCTTACATAAAAGGCAGATCTGTGAGTCTCATCAGAATACTTATGAAATCTGGGATTTTGGTCTCATTTTACAAAGATCACAGAAGATTTTATGAGCACAAAAATTTGAAAATCACAGATGAAAGTGATAGAAAAAATTTGAACTTATCCCACTGAGTCCAAATTATATATATATATTACACAGTAGATGCACAAACTTTGGTCTTTTTTTTTTTTTGAGATTCTTTTTGTTTCTTGCTTTTCCAGCTGAGTGGATTTTGCTTCTTTGTATTTCAAATCTTTGACTTGGTTCCTGTGGCCCTCTGAACTGCTTTTAGGACTTTGTGTAATATTTTTTATTTCAGTCTGTGTATGCTTGATTTCTAGTTGGTCCTTTTTTTTATCTGTGAGGGTCTGGTTCGTATCCTCAGAGGTCTTGTTAATTTCCCTGAGGGTCTCATTCATCTCCTTGTAATTCTCATTCATTTGCTGGTTGGTCTTGATTATTTCCTGGTAATTCTCATTAAGTTGATCGGCCTTTTGTAGGAGCCTCTTGAAAAGCCTTATAACCGTGGTTTTGAACTCTATGTCTTGTCGTCTTTTCTCCTCCATTTCTTTCACACCTGATTTCTTTCCATGTCTCTGCATGGTGGCTGCTTTATGTGGTAGCTATCCTCAAAGGGACAGTGGCTCAGTCTCCCCAGTTACCTGAGGTGGGTACTCTTACTGCAATCCTTTATGGGTTGTATTCAGTGTTTTTGAATTTAAACCCCGCTTTTGTTGTTAGCCCTAGGAGGGTTTGACCTCCAGGCCAATTGGCTGTGAAGCTCAGCTGTGCTCAGGTTGGATGGGCGGAGTCTCTGGGCTACGCCTCGGCGGCGGCGGCGGCGGCGGCGGCGCGGCTTCCGCGGCGGCGGGGCGGCGGCTGCTGGGTCCTATGCAATGCTCGCGGGCTCGGGTCTGTGCTGGGTGGGGATGGCTGCAGACTCTTCCAAGAGAAAGCCGCTAGTCTCTTCCCCTTGCCAGACAACTCTGCCTTTCCCCAAATGTGCCTGCACACCAAAAGTCTAGCCCAGGGCTGTAAAATAGATGGTTTCTGGAACCAGGAGACAAGTTTCCAGGGACAAGTCGCGGGTTTGCTGTCCCTTGGGACTAGGAGCTTCTGCCGCGCCCCCCGGACCTCGGACCTCGCCGGTTCTGGGGAATCTGTGTAGGGAGACTTCTCGTACCCCGGATCTCGGTCCTCGCCCGGCTCGGGAAATCTGGGCCCCGTCGGAGAAATCCGGCCGGTCCCTGCTCCAGCCCCAGCCCGCGCGCGCGACCAGGCGGCTCCTAACCTGTTTCAATCTGCGCTCCCGCTGGTCCTGAGTCTGCGTCCCACCTTTGCTCCTATTAGTGGAGTTTTCATTCAGCCAGCTTTCTGGCGATTCTGGGTGCTGTCTGTTCTGCTGTTATGTTGTAGTTCTTAAATCGTTGCGCGGGGCAGAACAATAGGTGTTTGTTTATGCCGCCATCTTGGTGTCCCTCTAAAAATATTTTTAAACAATAAAATATTGTGGTATGCATAACTTCTTCAATAAGCAAGTACTTGGTGTCATCACTACTATAATCTTGGATGTTTTTGTTGGTAAAACAATGTCTAACATCTATCTCTACAACATCTTTCAGCTGTCACCATTCCAATAGCATCTTAATGATTTTTGATTCACTAGCAAATGATGAGCCCAGAAGTTAGAATTAATTATTGCATATATCAGTCCTTCAATAATAAATTATTATTGATTATACCATTTTATTAGCCTTTTCCTTTATATCCAAGTCCTAAGTAACAACATTTTAACTCCTATAGTAAGAAATTACTCACTCTTTATAGCAGTTTATATTTAATTACAGTAATGATAACTGAAAAGCAATCACCATATAAATACATTTGTATGAAGTATTGTTCAGCATACACAGATAAATCATTATGGTACAAGTTAAGGAGCAAAACTGGACTGCAATCTTATACTGTAATCAAAGTATAAGTAGACACATTCATATTTATTTATTACTGGTACAAAGCATTAAAGAATAATAAATTTAAGGCATCCTAAAACTTTGCCTCTACAGTTAATAAAAACAAATATTTGATGTGAATATATATCAATCAGTATAGAAAAGCATGAAATAATCCTATATAACAAAAGCCCAGTGACCATAACAGCAGAACAGAATGACCGCTCAACCAGTCACTATGAGGTACATTTACCACCTATTGGTCCCTTTCCCCAGCTGGCAGGCTCTGATTGCTGATGACAAATAGGGACCTGGGGTGGGTGGTAGAGTAAGCAGGTGGTGCCAGGCCAAGGCCCCCACTCTGCCAGTCATCCCACACACAGAGGAAATGGCTGACCTCTAAGACCCTCCCCCTGCCATCAGGCTCCTATCACTGGATTGGGAAGGGCAAACTAGGGTGAGTGGGTGCAGGGGGTGGGATCAGCTGCTGGCAGCCAGGACAGATGGCCCTGATTGCAGGCTAGGCCTAGGACCATACCCAGGCAAGATTTCATGCACCAGGCCTCTAGTATCAATAGAAATTAGCATTTACCTATTATTACAGCAATGCTTTCTTTACTTTTTAACCTATTGGCTATAATATATTTATTTATTTATTTGATAAGCATATATTTTTAACTCATTTTTCAAATTAAAAAAAAATATTAACTCATTTGGTCCTCATTTAAGTACCAAATACAGAGAATAATCCCAAATAATCCCTGTGATTAGTAATATAGTTATTTTTTCCAGTTAAAGAAACTACCCATTAAAAATAAAACTCACTTCCTAAATAAACACTGAGATTAATTTTTGCCTTCAGGAATAATATTACCACTATTACTTACCACATCCTTTTATTCTTTCATTACTAATATGAGTGTATTAATTACATGAGAGATAAAATGGAATTTTAAATGATTATTTCTTGTAATGGGGTTTAATGAGTTTCCTATGACAACATAAAAGCACTAATAATTTGACTTTTACTTTAACCCAGATCCTCTTTCTCTCTCTCTCATTATGTCGCAGGACAAATCAACTAACCCTGTGTTGTTGTTTTTTTAATATTATAGACAAGAAACTAAGGCTTAGAAATGGTAACTATCATCTCCAAAGAAACACATATTCGGTGACAGAACTATATTTCTAAGTCAAGAAATATTAATTTAAATATTGTATTTTATTTTAAGGTCAAATGGTCTGCTCTGTTTTCTAAGTAATTAGGCACAAATATGTTTAGATTTGAAAATTACACCCAAATTGCTACTGGGCAGGGAGAGAACCAAAGGGAATAGATTCCTAATGGCTTATTTACTATTTGTATTATATAAGAGATGAGAAAACACTGCTCTCTTACAAGCACTTATTTTTCAGGAAACCAAGTTTCTACATAAAGATCTGCCAAAACATTTGTTTATTCACTGTCAAAAAAACATTTCATTCCGCCATTTCTAACAAAGGGGATATGTTTCTCCTTATATTTTAATTACAAAATGAATAAAACTTTGTGTGAACTTTTCAACTATTTGGAAATTCAATGTTTCTTAATAAAGAAATTTATTCACATAAGGTGGATTAAATATCTAATAGGTAGCTAATATACATTTAATACCTAATGCATGCATATCTAACAGAATAAAATGAGTTTTATCATTTTAGCACTTGTCTCTGAGAGACTGAATACATAAGTGGACAATGGCCATTCAATATACAAAAACTGAATTCAGACACATACAAATCTGTTTCATAATCTACAGCCCAAGAAGCCAAAGGACAACCTCTATAGCACTGTAGCAATTGGTCTAAAGTGGTCAGAATTTAATCACTTCCTGCCAGTATTCCTAATTTGTTCTTTCCTTCTTATCCCCACTTCCCACTTAGGAACAACCACCAAAGGCTAAATATGCTCTTCTAACCAGTCACATAGGATGCCTCACTTCTAGTAGGCCACCTCCAGTTCCCCCAGGCTGACAACCTCCAATCAGGACACACCTAAGGCCCTTCCTTTCTTTCACCATAAAGCTTCCCACTCTGCTGCTTGCCTTTGAGTCTTTGCCAAACACAAATGGTGATCTGGCTCCTTACCTCTCATGGCAAGCTCTGCATGAATAGCTCTTTCTCTGTTCTCATTTTGTAGTCTTCATTTATTTCTACATCGCCCACTTGGAGGAAAAATACAACCTCATTCCAACCTGGTAAATATATGTTTCAACCAACCTACCATTTAATTTATTTTCCATTAAAATCAAACATATTAGAAATGATAACCACAAAAATAATATAATCAAATCATTCAAGTGGACATGTTTATGAGATTAGTGCAGGATGACTGGAATTCTTTATGATTATTTATAGATTTACTCAAAAACATCAAAAAATCATTTCAATGTTCATTATTCATTCAATTACCTTAATGTTAATTTATTCAGGTTGGCAGAAACTTTCTTTCAACATTTATTTCAGCCTTACTGATTAGAATGTATGAAAATTCTCAAGTTAATTTCCAGAAATAAGTTTTTAATAGTGTGATGAGGTTTTACATTTGTATTTTATTAAAAATGAAGAAACATTTGAATTATTTATACTTGCAAAGACATCCTCCACTGGATTTCAAAGTATTTTTAACTCTTATTATTGCCTTGGTTTCTTTTCTCTCTTACTTAAAATTCATATCAGTTGTGTTGCATTGGAGCCCTGAGATTTGTAGCTGTACATAAACAAATTGGGGGCATTGATGAACCACAAATCAGAAATCCCAGAAAGGAGAAAGTGACATCTAACAAGTTCAACTGTTATGGAAGATAAATTCAGATTCTAAACAGGAGAATATAAATTACAAAACCAACTCTAGGCTGAAATATTTTTAGGCCTTATGATAAAATGTAAGAATTAAAGCCACAAGTCATCTCTTTGACACACTGTTGCAGACTTAAGTGTTTTGGATATACAGTTTTATATATATGTGTATATGTATATATGTATATACGTGTGTGTGTGTGTGTGTGTGTATATATATATATATATATATATATATATATATATATACACACACACTCTAAAGGCCGGGTGCATGAAATTCATGCATGAGGAGGGTGTTCCTCAGCCCAGCCTGCACCAGTTCTAAAATGGGCCCTTCCAGGGATGTCTGACTGCCCGTCTAGGCCCGATCCTAAATGGGCAGTCAGGCATCCCTGTCCAATCCAGGAGTGCTGGCTCCTAACTGCTTGTTTGCCTGCCTTCCTGGTTGCCAATAACCGCTTTTGCCTGCCAGCATGATCACCCCCCCCCCCAACCACTCCCCTGCCAGCCTGTTTGCCCCCAACTTCCCTTCTCTGCCAGCCTGGTCAACCCTAGTCACCCTCCTCTGCAGGCTTGATCACCCCCATCTGCCCTCCCTTGCAGGCCTGGTCCCTCCCAACTGCCCTCCCTGCTGGCCATCTTGTGGCCATCTTGTGTCCACATGGGGGCAGGATTTTTGACCAAATGGGGGCAACCATCTTATATGTTGGGGTGATGGTCAATCTGCATATTACTCTTTTATTAGATAGCATATAACTAGGGGTCCGATGCATGAAATTCATGCACTGGGTGGGGAGGTCTCTCAGCCCAGCCTGACCCCACTCACATACTGGGTTTTCCTACTGATGGCTAAGGCCAGCTACCAGCCCAGCTGGACTGGACAGGCATGTCCAACTGTCCAATTAGGCCCTATCCCACTGGTATCTCATCTAAATGGGCAGTCAGACAGCCCTGGAGGGATCCCAGATTGGAGAGAGTGCAGGCTGACCTTCCTTTGTGAGAGGTGACCTGGCTGATCAGGAAAAGGCACCAGTCCCATCACCCTGCTGCTGCAGCCACTGCCAGCTACCAAGGTGTTTTCATCAACACGGACTCTAGTCCATTCACCATGAAAAAAATGACAACTTCCTTTAGGCATTTTCAAGATGTGTTATTCATAGGATATGACATATTTTTCTTTCTTTTTTTCTTTTATCCTCATCTGAGGATATATTCCCATTAATTTTTAGAGAATGTGGAACAGAAATGGAAAGACAGAGAAACATTAAAGTAAAAGGGACACTTTGATTGGTTGCCTCCTGCATGAGCCCTGACCAGTGTCCAATCCAGGGAGGAGCCTGCAACCTAGGAACATGACCTTGATCAGAATTGAACCTGGACCCTGCAGTAGGCAAGCTTAGGCATTATCCAATGAGCCAAACCACTTAGGGCAGGATATGACATTTCTTAGACCTCCAGCAGCAGACCTTCATTTTTTTCTCCAGGAGTGTGGTGGAAAAGCCCTAGATCACCTTTTTGGATTCTTATACCTAAGTTACTAAGAATACTACCAGTAGCATACAGAGAGCTTAGCCAATAAGTGGTTAGAAAAGGTGTTTTCTCTGTAATTCACACCTATTGCTTCTGATCTCTTGTTCCACTCCTGCAAAGGCCTAAAGCCTCTGGGCCTGGGCAGGGGCCCTTTAGCTCCCTTTGATCTCAGGTTCTGCCCTTGCCCAAGCCCCAGGACACTGGCTGAGGCTTGGGGCCTGGGCAGGGAACCCCCAGGTCCCTCTCATTGCTGGCTCCACCCCTGCCTCCGAGCTTTTTCCAATCACCTGGTCTGTCCCTGCCTAGGACCAAAACCTCTGGCCAAGGCTTGGAACCTGGGAAGGGGTCCCCCAACTCACTCTGATTGCTGCCTCTGCTCCTGCCCAGGAGCCCTCTAGCTCAGGCCCTTTCCAGGTTTCTTAGGACCCACCTGGGGCCTATCGAAGAATGATGTGGGTCCCGAGAAAGTTCCCAGGACCCAGGTTGCTGGGCACCTATGTATGCAAATTAACCTCCATCTTTGTTGAGTTAATTTGCATACTTACTCTGATTGGCTGTAGGAATAGTGGAGGGAAGGTCAACTTACATGTTTGTATATTATTAGGTATTAGAGGCCCTGTGTACGTAATTAGTGCATGGGAAGGTCACCTCAGCTTAGCCTGCACTTCCTCCAATCTGGGACCTCTGGCTCCTAATCACTCTCCTGCTTGCCAGCCTGATCCCCCTAACTGCTCTCCCCTGCTGGCCTGATTGCTTCTAACTTCCTCTGCCTTGGCCCTGCCAACATGGCTTGGTTGGGAAGGGTGTCTGGAAGGACATATGGAAGGTCGTCTGGAAAATGTTCAATCTAATTTGCATATTACCCTATTATTAGTATAGATGCCACCTTGTCCTAAAAATGCAGGTTGTTCCCAGGTTTTCCTAACATGGAAGGGGAGCCCGTGGTAGCATCCTGTGTTCTGAGCAAGGCTTATGCACTTGTACTTTATCTCAGCAGATGTGATTCCTAGAAGAAGACTCTTGGATATACCTCAAACATTTCTATTGAATTTGCCAAATCATCCTCCAAAAATGTTGAACCACTTTAAACTCCCACCAATAATTATGTATGTGCCCTCCATCCCACTTTGATGGCAATATCACTGATTTCTCTCTAGAAGTTTCCCTTCTGTCAGCCAGGACTTTTTGGTAAGCCAACCTTATTGTTTATCTGGGGACTTGATTTCCTGAGATAGAATTATGGAGGAGAAAAAATAGTTCTCCTCCACCTTTCTGAGTTCCTAGTGGAAGCCCTTGTAATGAAAGACAGATCATCAAGAGAAAAACATAAGTTCATTAATATGTGTACCTTGTGTATATGTGGGAGATCCAAGGGAAAAAATGAGTAACTCTCCAAGGTGGCTTAGAATGCAGATTTAAATACCTTCTTCCTAGGAAAAGGAGATGGGAGATATAGGCCTCTTAGAGGAGAGTAAATGATATTTAGGAAAAATTAATGGGGTGGGAGGAAATAGTTTGTATCAAAGTTTGGGTGTGATGTCAACTTCTCCTCTCCTGTCCTGTGACAGGAGTCATTCTTCTCTGCCTGATGACACTTCTCCCATCAAGGGGACCTATGACATTTGAGCTCCTTTTGGGGGGTCTGATTTTAGGGAGATCAGGAGACTTCAGTGAAATCCTCTGCATGCACTTGCTGTTTTTCAAGCAACTGCAGCTCAAGATCATCAATATAACAACACAGCATGTGTTGGGGTAACATGTTCTCTGACCTGCACAATAAACCCAACAAACCTTGTTTCCTCTCTTAGATGATTTACCACAGTAGCATTATTCCCTGGAGATAGTATTCTGACCAGACCTTCCTGGGAGTGGTCATAACATTACCCTGTGTTTGTAGAAAGGTGTTGGCCACAGCACTAAGTAATCCAGGGGCAGTTTTCTCATCTTGTAGAAAGAGAGAAAAAATTATGATAGTTTATCTCCCTTTCCACAGGTTTCTTGCAGGTTTATGTCTCTGCTTCCCTAACCCACACCCTTCAGCAACCCAAGCACCTCCATCTCAGGCCTCGGGGCTGCTGGGTGCCAGGCCTGTGGGTTTGTGTCTCAAATCCACTCCCTCAACCCCCCAGCCCCACGTTTGCCATGGCATGGCTAAGGGCAGCAGGTGGCTGGCCTCCCTGCTGGGTTTGTGGCTGTGATCTGCCCCTCCCCAACTCCCCACTGCCCCATGCGCCACCATGGCCATGGTGGGGCTTGGGGTGGCAGGGGCAGGCCTCCCTGCTGGGTTTGTGTCTCCCATGCTGAGGGCAGCCTCAGCACCACCTGGCTGCTCTGGGCCTTGCCATCTTGGTTGGGTTAATTTGCATACTCACTCCTGTTGGCTGGTAGCATAGTGAAGGTATGGTCAATTTGCATATTTCTCTTTTATTAGATAAGATGATTAGTTCCATCTCCAGCTTCCAAAATGAGTTTAAGACATTTCTTGAACTTCATGACATTTTATTCTGAATGGTATCTTTATGTTCTCCTTTAACATGTATGAGTTGATTTAAAATGTCTGATTTTGGAATTACTATGCCATATCCAAAGTTTTCCAAGCCACTTTTTTTACTTCAAAAGTATTTTTAACCTTGAATTGTAAATAAATAAAATCATTTTTCCAAAGCTATGCCTTTGGAGGGTTAATTTATTGCATTTTACATAAACAGTGCCTTTTCCAAACTTAATTAGCTTTTCTGAAGGATGGTTAAAAAAAAGGTGATTAAGAAACTTTGGGGGATTCAGTCTTTATGACTTAGTTCATTAAACAGCCAAAGAAAGGCCTTTGCAGGAAACAATCAGAGTAAGCAAAAAATATGTCTGGTTTATTCAGAGGAGTGAATATTTTCCCAAGGGCTCAGATCAAATTAGAGCAAGTTGGCTAACTGAAAGCAAAGCTTAGGAACAAATGCAATAGTGAGAGTGTTCATAATGAATTAGAGCTCATTGATTTCCTCTGAATTATGACCAATATGACTTAGCTGATACTATTTTATGCAAAAATATTTTTGTGGCCATATGAAGGTGATCATAAAAGAGGGTCTTTATATAATAATCACATAGAATATTCACATGTTGCCACCCATGGTACCATTTCCTTGTGTTCTTTGAGAAATGATGCTCCAATCAAATTCCTTCACTGTTGCTCTGGATATGTTCCAGACCTTTTCTGGATCTTTCCCAAGTGTGCTGTAATTCTCAATATTCCATGGCAGATTTTTTTTCTTTAAACTACTCAGGTTTGCTTCCATAAATTATTGTATTATTGTCAATAGAAACATTAGGAATGGGACTATTGTAGACAAATCCCATTGCAGGAGCATACAGTACTGCCAGTGCCTGCCCTGAGGATGTTCTTTTTTAAAAAATAATTTTTTATTGTTTAAAGAATTACAAATAGTAGTACATATTTTTCCTCCCCCACCCATGGACCTCCCCCTGCCTCCCCTACCCCGCAGCAGATGCCTTAACTTGGCCCCCCTCCCCCATGCCTTGTATCCATTGGTTATGCTTATGTGCATGCATACAAGTCCTTCGGTTGATCTCTTACAGCCCCCCTACCCACTCTTGCCTGCCTTCCCACTATAGTTTGACAGTCTGTTCAATGCTTCTTTGCCTCTGTATCTATTTCCCCCTCACTCCCCCTGCCCCCCGTTTCTTTTCTTTAGAAGATTGAAGAACCAGCGTTTTGGAAGCTGCTGGGATCAGTGCTACTGATGCTGGTGATAGAGTTCCTTCTAGTATGCATTCCTCAAAAAATGACCACTTTGGATATTTCTATATCCTCTTTTTCTGAAGCACTATTCACAAATTTTAATTGTTTTTTTTGTCATGATATTGATTTATAGCAATTTGTGCTCTATTCTAAATAAGTTCCTCAAATTGCTATAAATCAATATTTTTTTGGCAAATAGCTTTTCTTCTGTTAATCTTGCTTTTTTAATTCATTTCTGTCTTTTAATGAAAATGTTTTTTTTTTAATACAGCCCAATTATCAATCTTTTTCTTAATGTTAGCAACATTCTAGGTCTCAATTAATAAGTTTTCCTACTCTAAATTTATGAAAATACTCTCTGATCAGAAAGATTTATTATTGATTGATATTTCAGATTTAGACAGAGAAGAGTGATTTGAGGTAGACATACAAGCTTTTTTTTTTTTTTACATGTTGTTGTCTAATTAACCTAACACCATCCTCAGCACTGCAACATACCTTTGTATCAAATGACGTAGCACTCTTTCTGAGCTAGCTATCCTGATCTATGGTTCTCCTTGCCTATCATTATGAAATAAAAGAGTTCTTTACTAGTACTATTTTATAGCAACATGGCATATCTACTAGAGATAGTACCCTTCTCTATTTTCTTTAATTCTCATTATTGTTCTTAGTCCTTGAATCAACTTGATTTACTAAATAATAATAATAATAATAATAATAATAATAATAATAAAATAATAATAACCTTTAGTTGTCTGTGTTTACATTAAATTTATAGATCAATTTAGGCATATGTATATTTTAACCATTTAAAGTGCTTCAATTCAATGGTCAATAGGAGGAAATGGTAACATATGTAATACTTTCAACATTAAAGATCTTTTAAAAATATATTAATAACTAGAGGACCAGTGCACAGGTTCGTGCTTTGGTGGGGTCTGGCCTGGTCTTCGGGGATTGGGCCAAAACCAGCTCTCCAACATCTCCCAAGGGGTACCAGGTTGTGAGAGGGTACAGGCTAGTTTAACAGGGGCCGGGGAGGTACCGAAGGAGGGCTTCAGGGTGTGTCTGGCCCCTCCTACTCAGTCCCAATTGATCAGACCCCAGCAGTATACTAACCTACTGGTCTGCCCCCTGGTGGTCAGTCTGCATCATAGCAACTGGTCGAAGGATCAAATGAAAGGTCAGACACTTAGCATATTAGGTTTTTATTATATAGGATTACATAAAGCACTGCAATTCAAGAATATATCTGTATCCCATTTGTTAATATACTCTTCAATTTTATTCCATAATACAGATTTCTTACAAATATTTTTAATTAATTCTTGCATACTTAAAGCATTTTGATTTTATTCTGTAATGTTTTCTTTATATTTACAACTATTTGATCACATTTATATAAATACAATTATTTTGTATATTGTAGCTGCATATTCATTTTAGTATATTGATCTTGCACCCAAGTACATTGCTAAATTTACTTACTAATTCTGATTATGTATTTTCAAAATCTTTATATGGCACATACTAGTACACCATAATGTGATCAGTGAATTATTAACAAAGCTGTATTTATTTATTTAGAATTTTATACTATTTAATATTTTTCTCTTCTTTATTGACTAACAAACTTCATTGAAAGTAGTGAATATATTTTTTATTTTTATTGTTGAAAGTATTATATATGTCCCCCTTTTTCTCCCATCAAACCCTCCAGCCCATCCCTACTTCCTTCCCCAGGCCCTTACCACCCCCACTGTCTGCATAAAAGATGACAGTAGTGAATATTAATAATTTATCATTTATGATCTAGAAAAAAATGAGATCAATATTTCAGATTAAGTATAATTATTACATTTTGTGTATACATATTTTATTTTAAAATAAGACTTCTATATTATAATTTCTAAGTGTTTTAATCACAAATGAATGTTGAGTGTCTTCAAATTACCTATCTGTATTCCTTGAGATACAATATCTAAACTGCTAAGTTATGACTGTTTCTTCTCTCTCCTTATTTTGTTAATACAACATATCTATTTATTTAGGTATTTATTTAGGGCCTTTTATTGAAGAGAACAAATCCTAGATCTGTAAATCACAGAAATATGTATGCACTTAACAACCCTATGTAATCAGTATGCAGATTAAGAACTTAACTAAGCCCCAATAGCACTAACTTCCCCTAAGTGAATAACTAAACTATGCTTTTAGCTCCATGTGTAATTCTGTCTGTTTTTAAACTTTACCTAAATTCAGTCTCAATATTCACTCTTTTATTTTTCCAGTCTTTCATTCAAAATTCTTTTCTGAGATTCATTTCCATTGGTGCACATAGTTGCAATTTGGGCCATCAATTTCAGAATTTTTCTATGTGTGCATAAACCTAATTTACTACCTTTTCTACTCTGAGGTTATTTGCGCTGTTTCCACTCAGAGTTATTATAATAGTGCTATTATTATTATAGTAGGGGCCCAGTGCATGAAATCCGTGCATTGGGGGTGGGTGATCCTTCAGCTCAAACTGCCCCCTCAATAGAGCCAATGGCTGGCTCTGTCCCGGCCGCCTTGGCCCTGCCCCCCCAGTCCTGACCTTAGCTCTGGCCACTGGTGACTGCCAGGTGACCACCCGGCACCTGGGGCCACATGGTTGCCAGATGCCTTGGCCCCGCTCCCCCAGCTCAGGCCTTTGCCCTGGCAGCAATCGCCCAGTCCTGGAGGCACCCTGCACTAGCAGCGGTCTCGCATGTGCCTCTTGGCCATCGCTCAGCCCCACCCTCTGTGCCTGCGCCTTGCCCCCCACAGCCCGGGCCGCCTTGACCCTGCCCCACGCTCCTGATTGACTGATGGGCGTGGCTTGTGGGTGTAGTGTAGGTATGGTCAAATTTGCATATTACTCTTTTATTAGATAGGATGTAGTGCTGGCTGGCATGATTGGTTGACCTTATCCTCTGTTTATAATCCTGATGATGGGAGTCTTATTGAATGCAGTCCATGTCTTTTAAAAAATTTTTTTATTGATATTTTACAGAGAGGGAGAGTCATAGAGAGTTGGAAACATCGATGAGAGAGAAACATCGATCAGCTGCCTCTTGCACACCCTCTACTGGGGATGTGCCCACAACAAAGGTTCATGCCTTTGACTGGAATCAAACCCGGGACTCTTCAGTCCACAGGCTTATGTGCTATCCACTGAGCCACACCGGTATTGGCAGCAGTTCATGTTTTTCAGATTAATCAAAGTGGACAATGGGGAAAATGTTCATTGGAAATTTTTCCAGAAAACATGACAATGTAGAAGTAAAGGATATGTATTATTTGTGGACAATTCTCTATGATAATTCTACATAACTTGGGTAGATTTCAATTCAGATTAAAGGAGGCTTACCTACTAAAAAACATTGGAAAATAGTGTCTTCTCATAGGTTAGTAGAAAGATTTGTTTCCTGAGAAAGATAAAATAGGTATTATCTCCCTAGAGCTCAGTTAGGCAGTTTGCTTGTAGCTTTCATTTAAGAATAGGGGTTTTCTAAGCAAGGGAATTCCTCAATGAGTGAAATAAGTCCAGTATCTACTTGAATCTACATTAGCATCTATCTCATGGAATTTGTGGAGTGTGGGGAGAATATTGGGTAAGAACATAAAGCTCGCACTGCCTGCTGTGATCTCTAATAAAGTTTATTGTTTCTATCTAAAGAATCTAGTGTTTTCTTACATTATTTATAAAATCAAGACAGACTAATTTTTAACTTGCAAGCAAGGTATAATCTCAAACCTCTCAATTTTTTTGACATAACTTTATTTCAGTCTAGGTATTTATTTAGTTATTTTTAGTTTTCGTTCTAGTTTAATAATCCTCCTTTCATTACTATCTCATCTGACCTTAAGTGTGTTTGACGAATTCTTAATTTCATGTGTTATAAATTTTAGTTCTAATTTTATTTATTTATTTATTTATTTATTTATTTATTTATGATAGATTCTGGTTTTCTGACAATATTCTCATTTTTTATTTATTTGTGTGTGTGTGTTTAGCTCCTTTAAGCATACTAATTACTGCTTATTTTAAAAAGGTAACATTTGTAATAATTTCAACAATAAAATATTTTTTAAATAATAATAAAATGATAAATAAAGTCTGTGATTGGTAACTCCATTATGTGTATCCACGCACCAGTGCCTTTGGCCAGTTGCTTCTCATTCACATTTGATTCCTCATATGTCTGGTTAATTTTGATTGAGTGCTTACCATATTATATTATAACTCCTTAATATATTTTGAAGTTCTGGATTATGTAATCTTCATCAGAGAGAATTTATCTTTGCTTCTGGCAATATTATGAAATTGAGATAGTCTGAACCTACTTCAATTTTAATGAAGACTTGTTTGTTTAATATGCTTTTATTCCTTTATTGTAGCTATTTCAAGACCCGTTCCAAATTCCATGATTTTTTTTCCAGGTGGCTTTGAACTCTATGCTTGTCCCTCTAGAGCCCATGAGTCTATGGAAAGCTTTGCTCAGCTTTCCACCTCTCAGCTGCTGCTTACAAATCATCGTACCTTTCTAAAAGAGAAAAGATCCCACATGCCCATTTCACTCATTTAGTCTTCTCTCACCCAGACCTTGATTTCACAAGTCCTCACAGCCTTGTTTTCCCTAATGCAATTTTACTTGGTTCAATGAGTAGTTGTTGAAAAATTATTCTTAACAGTTACTGAGATCAGAAATCTCTCAAAATCTTTTTAATTTAGTTATCTCATCTTATTATTTCTTAAGAATGAAATATTTCCCAGTAGACCTCAGTATGTCAATTACTTAAATTTCTTTTGGTTCTCTCTGATCTGTTCTAAAGTTATATTTAGTCATGTCTGCTATACATCCTAGTATGTATAGTGTTTATTTTCAAGCAAGAAAGGCTGCTTTGTTTTCATTGTTAAATAATATATGTGTATCACATATATAAATATCATAAAGATAAATATAAAGCAAAAATATGGTGTATTAGTATATTTGATATAGATAAATATCCTATCTAATAAAGAGGTAATATTCTAATTGACCATCATGCCCTCACAAAGATGATGGCATCCACAGCCAATAAGGAGGAAATATGCTAATTGACTGCCACACCCTCAAAAATGGCAGTGCCCATAGCCACAAGATGGCGGCACCCAGACCCTTCAGGCCTGCCCAGGCTTGGTGGCACCCAGACCCTTCAGCCATGACCCGTCTGCCCCCAGACGGGTCCAGCCACTCTGTGTGCCTGCCTCCTGAGTCTCCCAGTCTCCTTAGCTTCCCAGCCACCCAGTGCTGTCCTCAGGCTCAGTCAAGCCTCAGATGTCAGCTGTTCAGGCACCCAAGGCTGGCTCAAGGGATGACCAAACAACTGAACAAGCAGGCCAGCATGGGGGCCAGGGGGCAACCAGGCTGGTGGGGGGGCAGTTAAGAGTGACCAGGTCAGCAGGGAGCTGTTGGGGGATACCTGGCTGGCAGGGGAGTGGTAAGAGGCAACCAGGCTGTGGTGGTGTTGCACTTGGGGGCAACCAGGCCAGAGGGGTGGCAGTTGAGGGCAATTAGGATGTCGGGGGGGGGGGCGCAGTGAGGGGTGACTAGGCTGGCAAGGGAGCTTATGAGGGTGGCCAGTTTGGCAGAGGGATCAGTTAGGGTCAACCAGGCCAGCAGGGGAGACAGTTAGGGGTGACCAGGCCAGCACACAGAGGCAGGCAGGCAGGTGAGCAATTAGGAGCCAGTGGTCCAGGATTGTGAGAGGGATATCTGACTGCTGGTCTAGACTGGCATTTGGAAGGGGGTCCCAGAATGGAGAGGGTACAGGCTGGGCTGAGGGGACCACCCCCCCACACACAAATTTCATGCACCGAGCCTTTAGTAGTAAATAATAACAGAAAAAAATAAACTACAAAGCTTTAATTAACATTATACAAAATTATCATTATATTTTAGCAAGGAAATCAAGCACTGGAAAAGAGAAAAACTGAAAAATATCAAGACTCAGAAAAGAATGCTTCTGAGCTACATAATTGAGTAGAGATCTAGAATATCACAGTCATGAATTATTTGCAATATAGACTTATGGAAGTAAAGGTATATAAATGGAATTTGATTTAAAAGTAATACACATTCAAATTACTGAAATTATGAATCCATCTAATTGTAACATTAGCAAATTTTAGATGTAAAATTATAAAAGTTATTAGAAATTTTCACAATGATCTTGTCTTCAGTTATTCCTGTTCTAAAGGGTAAGGAATTTAGAATAAGTTGAGTGCAAGTCTCTGGAGCTCCTGCTCACAACCAAAATAGTTCATCAGAAGCAGTCACCTCTCTGTATTGTTGAAATTTAGAGGCTTTTCCTACATGAGGATAACGATTGTTACTATAATCCAACTAAAATAATTTGGGTCTGAATTGATACATCATAATTAAAATGTCTTTTGGCAAAAGACAAATAGAGTATCTTGAAAGTAGCAAGAGAAAAACAGTTGGTTACCTACAAGGGAGTACCCATATGACTGTCAGCTGATTTCTCAACAGAAACTATGCAGGCCAGATGGGAGTGGCAAGAAATTTTCAAAGTGATGAATAGCAAGAACCTGCAACCAAGATTACTCTACCCAGCAAGGCTATCATTCAGAATTGAAGGTCAGATAAAGAGCTTCACAGACAAAAAAAAGCTAAAGGAGTTCATCACTACCAAATCAGGGTTATATGAAATGCTGAAGAGTATTCTTTAAGAAGAGGAAGAAGAAAAAGATAAAGATGAAAACTATGAACAACAAAATGACAAATACATACCTACCAACAAATGAATCTAAAAATCAATGGATGAAAAATCTGATGAACAGAATGGACTGATGAATATAATAGAATCAGGGACATAGAAGGGGAGTGGACTGACAATTCTCAGGGAGAAAAGGGTGTGATGGGTACAGGAAGATATTGGACAAAAATTTTACACCTATGGATGAAGACAGTAGCATGGGGTGCGATGGAAGACTGGGTGGAGGGGATCTACGGGGGGGGGGGGGGGGCGGGGGAAGAGGAACACCTGTAATAACCTGCACAATAAAGATTTTTTAAAAAAGAAGTCTTGGAGAATGATAGTGGATTAACAAATAATTGTAGTTTCTGTTCTGAATAAGATCATTTTGGAACAAATCAATTCATTCCCTATTTTTCATTTCATTGTTGATATGGTAATTTTTTTTTTCATTTATCCTTAAAACATAGACTATCACAGTTTATTTTAACCTAATAAATACATCAATGTACCTTACCATTTTTCTTCAAAGCTAGGTCATACTCTTGGTACAGCTTCTTGATCTTCAGAGATCTTTAGTATCTCCTCATTTCAAAGGACATTAACACATGGATTCAGTATGCTTATTATGTCATGCTGATAGGATTGTAGAGTTCAAATTAATAAATAATTATGTGACATGGTAATACATTTGTTAGATAGTAAAAAAACCTAGTCCACAAAATATATAGAATTTTCATTTTAAGGAAAGCTATGTGAGTCCCCAGAATTATAAAAAGATTGCTGCACCACTTGCTCACCAACACCAAAAGCACACTCATTTTGACTCAGTCTATTTACTTTGTGATCTGAAAAGCAGCCAATCTTAAGAGACTTACAGCAAGATAAAATTCTCTAGTTAATCATTTATGATAGTGAACTAAGTCTGTGACTTGGTTCTTTTATCCAGTCACTCCATTTCTGGGTACAAATCTAAAGAAACCCAAGCACTAATTTGAAAGAATATATTCACTTTTATGTTCACTGCAGCATTAGTTACAGCTAGAAGCCCAGTGCCCAGATTTGTGTACTGGTGGCGTCCCTTGGCATGGCCCAAAGGAATCAGGCCAAAACTGGCAGTCCAATATCCCCCAAGGGATATAATAGTGCATGAAGCAGCAGGCAGCTGGGAAGGAGCCCAAGCTCGGGCCAGGCACCACTCAGTTCCTGCTCATTGTGGCCCCACTGCACCTGGTGTAGCTGCTCAGTAGGTTTGCTGACACTGCACTGCAGTGTCCACGTGCCCATTCTAGGGTGATACCAGCACACCCATGACCTAGAAGTGGCCGCAGGCTCATTCCCAGTCAGTCCAGATGTCGGTCCCAAACCCAGTCCTGTTCTATATGGGGAAGGGTGTGTAGGGGGATTGTTTGTGGGAAAGTCTCGCACCACTGTAGCTGCACTAGCCAGCTGTGTACTGTGTGTCTAGTGCCCATTGGTCATTTGACTGGTGCTCCAAATGTGGGAGCTCACTGACCACCAGGGGATAGCTCCTGCATTGAGTGTCTGCCCTCTGGTGGTCAGTGCACATCATAGCATCCAGTTGAACGGTCTGCATCCTCTCTAATCTGGGACCCCTTGAGGGATGTCTGACTGCCCGTTTAGGCTTGATCCTACCGGACTGCTGGCTACCAACTGCTCACCTAACTGCCTTCCTGATTGCCCCTTACTGTTTCTGCCTGCCAGCCTAATCACCCCCTAACCACTTCCATGCCAGCCAGATTGATGCCTAATTGCTCCCCTGCCAGCCTGTTTGACTCTAACTTTCCTCCCCTGCAGGCCTGGTCAGTTCTAACTGCCCTCCCCTGCAGGCCTGGTCCCTCCCAACTGCTCTCCCCTGAAGGCCTGGGTCCCCCTCAAATGCCTTTCCCTGCAGGCCCAATTGCCCCCCAATTTTTCTTCTCTGCTGGCCTGGTCACCCCTAACTACCTTCCCCTGCAGGCTTGATTGCCCTCAACTGCGTCCCTTGCAGCCTGGCCCCTCCCAGATGCTCTCCCCTGCTGTCCATCTTGTGGTGGCCAGCCTTGATCACATGGGGGCAGGATATTTGACTACATGGAGGCAGCCATCTTGTGTGATGGAGTGATGGTCAATCTGCATATTACTCTTTTATTAGATAGGATAGAGGCCTGCTGCATGGGTGAGGGCCAGCTGGTTTGCCCTGAAGGGTGTCTCAGATCAGGGTAGAGATTCCCTTGGGGCATGGGGTGGCCTAGGCAAGAGGTCTGTGGTGGTTTGCAGGCCAGCCATGTCCCCCAGCACCCAAGCAGAGGCCCTGGAACTTATTTATGTTCTACAATTGAAACTTTGTAGCCTGGAGTGAAGCCAAGCCTCTTGCTTGCTCCATGGCTGCTGCCATTTCTGTTGGGACATTTACCTTCTATAATTGAAACTTTGTAGACTTAAGCAGAGGCCAAGGCAGGCCAGGGCTGTAGAAAGCTTGGTTTTCTCCATTGCCAGGCACAACCCTCTGCTCTCTCCAGCTCTGCGGCTGCTGCCATTTCTGTTGGGATATATGTATCTTCTATAATTGAAACTTTGTGGTATTGAGTGGAGGCCTAGGCTGGCAAGGGCAGGCAGAAAGCTTTGCTTCCTCCATTGCCAGGAAACCCAATCCTCCCTCCTGCTCTCTCTGGCTGGCAGCCATCTTGGTTGGGATTAATTTGCATATCACTCCTGATTGGCTGGTGGATGTGGCTGTGGGTGTGGCTTGTGCATGGCGGAGGTGTGGTCGATTTGCATATTACTCTTTTATTAGATAGGATACTAGTGGCCAGTGCACAAAATTCATGGAGGGTGTCCCTCAGCCCAGCCTGCACCCTCTCCAATCTGGAACCCCCTTGAAAGATGTCATACTGCCTATTTACAGGGATCTGCCCTAAACCAGTAGTCAGACATCCCTCTCGCAATCTGCAACTACTGGCTCCTAACTGCTCACTAGCCTGCCTGATTGCCCCTAACCACCCTACTTGCTGGCTTGCTCACTCCCAACTGCCTCCCCCACCAGCCTGATCACCCCCAACTGCCACCTGTGACAGTGTGCTCATTCCCAACTGCCCCCCCCCCGCCACCTGCTCAGCCCCAATTCCCCTCCTGCTGGCCTGCTCGCCTCCTCTTCCCTCCTCAGTGGCTTCCTCATCACCAACTGGCCCCTGCTGCCCTGTTCATTCCAAAATAGCCCCTCTGGCTGTCCTGATCACATCCAACTGACCTCCACTGATGGCTTGATGCCCCCAACTGGCCCCCTTGCTGGTCTGCTCACTTCCAACTGCCATCCCATCCTGGCTTGATCACCCACATCTGTCCTCCTCTCTTGGCCTCTAACCTCTTCTACCTTGTCGCTGCCACCATGGCTTTGTCCAGAAGAATGTCTGGAAGGTTCTCCTAAAAGGTCTCCCAGTCTAATTAGCATATTACCCTTTTATTAGTATAGATTAAGGTGTGGTGCACCAGTGGGGGCCAGCTGGTTTGGCCTGAAGGGGTATCCTGGATCAGGGTGGGAGTTCCCTTAGGGCATGGGGCAGCCTGGGTGAGGGCATGATGGCTGTTTACAGGCTGGACATGCCCTGCAGTTGGGAACCTCACTCCCTGGGGGCATGGCCACCCTGCGTGAGGGGCTGATTGTTGTTTTTAGGCTGACCAAACCCCTGGTGGGGACCCTCACTCCAAGAGGATGTGGCCAGCCTGGATAAGAGGCTGTGGGCCATTTTCAGTCTGGCCATACCCCTTGTGACCCAGGCCCCCAGCCACTACTTCAGTGGCAGCCAGGGAGGGCAGGAAGCTTGACTTTCTCCATCTCTGGAGTTAACCTAGACCTCTTGCTTGCTCAAGCTCCATGGCCACTGTCATCTTTGTTGGGTTAATTTGCATACTCACTCATGATTGGCTGGTGGGCATAGTGGATGGATGGTCAATTTCCATGTTTTTCTTTTATTAGTGTAGATTGATAGCAAAGATATCGAAACAACCCAATTTCCCATCAATAGATAAATGGGTGAAAAATTGTGGTACATATATACAATGGAATATTACTCAAACATGAAAAATAATAAAATCTAACCATTTGTGACACCATGATTGGAGGGTATTATGCTAAGAGATATAAGTCAGACAAATAAAGACAAACCATCCTATCTAATAAAAGAGTAATATGCAAATTGACAATCACTTCAACATACCAGATGGCTGTCCCCATGTGGATACAAGATGGCCAGCAGGGGAGGGCAGTTGGTAGGGACCTGCAAGGGAGGGCCATTGGAGTCAATCAAACCTGCCAAGGAGTGCAGTTAGCAGTGACCAGGTCAGCAGTGGAGGGAAGTTGGGGGCAACAGGGCCTGCAGGGAAGGGCATTATGGGGGGACTCAGACCTGCAAGAGAGAGCAGTTGGGGGAGCAGGCCTTCAGGGGAGTACAGTTAGGGGTGACCAGGTCTGCAGGGGAGGGCAGTTAGGGGCAAACAGGCTGGGAGGGAAGCACTTAGGCACCAATCAGGCTGTCAGGGGAGTGGTTATAAGGTGATCAGGCTGGCAGGCAGAAGTGGTTAGGGGCAATCAGAAAGGCAGGCAGGTTAGCAGTTGGGAACCAACAGTCCTGGATTATGAGAGGGATATCTGACTGCCTGTTAAGGTCCAATCCAGGTAGGATCGGGCCTTAACGGGCAGTTGGGGTCCCTCGAGGGGTCCCAGATTGCAGAGGGTGTAGGCTGGGCTTAGAAACACCCCCCCCCATGCACGAATTTTGTGCATTGGGCCTCTAGTATCTAATAGAGAAGGAATATGCAAATTGACTGTCATGCCATAACAGTCAAGATGGTTGTACCCACAGCAGAGGCTGTATTCTTATAATGAGCCTTAATGAGCCAGCAGGGCCCTGAGGCTGCATTGCACTAGGCCAGGACAGGGGATCTGAGGCTGCAGTACTATCCTGGTGGGCCTTGACAGGGACCTCAGGCCACACCCCCAACCCAACCAGCAGGGCTTGGTGAGGGTGGGGCTGGCCAGATCTGGATCTCACCCAATGGGGGTGGGGCTGGCCGAGTCTGGGTATTGCATGATTTTGAGGCATGTGTTGGTAGGTGCAGACTTGACTCTGGGCCCCATGGTGCACCCCAGTCTCTGACAGGAGGAAGATTTTCATAAATATTTTACTAATTTTATTTCATCTCTGACATTTCTATTCCAGAGAAGGGGCAAATAGCAATATTAAAATATTTCCTCTAATTAATTCCCTTTTAATGTGCATGAATTTCATGCACTGGGCCATTAGTACTATATGACTTCACTTGTATGTAGAATCTAAAGGACAAAATAAACAAACAAAACAGAAACAGAGCCATACATATATAGTATAGACTGGTGGTTGCCAGAGTCTAGGGAGTTCAGGGGCTGGGTTAAAGGATTAAGAAGTACAAATTGGTAGTTACAAAATAGTCACAAGAAAGTAAAGTGCAGCATAGGAACTAAAGTCAATAATATTGTCATAACTATGTACGGTGACAGGTAGGTATTTGAAATACCAAGGGCATTATTTTGTAAAGTATATGATTATATGATAACTATGATGAACACATAAAACTAATACAAAATAATATTTAATCTAAAATGTAATTAAAAGATAAAATTACAAAATACATGCTCTCACCCTGAGCTTTGAATATTGAGGAAATAGCTGAAAAATAAATGGCCAATGGTGATGTATAGATGAAGTAGAGGTGATGTGAGGGCCCAATGAAGTGGGATTATTGGGAGTATCCACAAGTCAGTTCCTGTGATAAATGCTGTTGTCAAACCCACATTGCCTGTTTTCCTTTTTCCTGTTAATTCGCTAAACTGTTCTCTAGTCTTTTTAAGGATTTTTTGAGTAACTAGATATCCTTACAAAAAGTTTCTTTCTGTTTGTTAGCTAAAATTACTTTATATCTTGTTTTCAAATCAGAACACAAACTGATATAGAAGAAAAGGCATGAACGTTGCCAAGTAACTAAAGTAAATGCCAATATGAGTATACAAAATTGATTTTATGTTACATTATACAGCATATTCAAACAAAAATTTAATTTCACAAAGTTTTACCTGAATGCTGAGTACCAAAGAAACAAAAATATTAGAAAAGAAGCACAGTTTAAGGAACAAGAATTTGTATGAATAACACAGGCAGAGCATGAAGGTACTGAAGTAGACTGAGGAACAGATTAATCAGGTACTTCTGGTTATCAGTCCTTTGTTGAAAGCAAAGTGGAAATAGAAGATCTGCCTTAATATTATATCAAGACAAAATAAATGTTTCACACATTTTCCTGAGTATGTTTACTTTGGGGCCTTATTAAAATTTTGGATACAAAACCACCCACTGTAGATTGTGACTGAATTAGAGTTGGAGTGGATCCAAGGATATCTACACTTTTATCTAAGTTCCCAGATAATATCACAATTCAAAATGCCTGGGACAATTTTGGACTTAAAATGATTTTGTACGAATAAGAGTACAAATTATCAGCAGATGTTAGAAACTCAGATAATTATGATTTAAAGGATAGTTTCGTCTATAATAATGACATAAACACACTTTTGGAAAAGTTTCAAAAAGGAGATTTGACAAAGGCACTCGGATTCAAAATGTTGTCTCTGGCTCAGCCAACTGGAGAGATGTAAGTTATTTTATTATGCTGCTTGTAAGTAGCATGGACTTAAAAGTGCAGAAAGGGAGAGCTGATTGTCTGAAGCTCCCTAAAACAGTCATACATGGCTTTCAGATTCAGTTGGCAAGAGTTCAGTCAAAACATCTGCAGGAATTTAGCACTGAGCCATGTATGCACTAATCTCCCTACCTGTTACTCTAATTGCTACAGTATAAAATTTTTATTTTTATTCTAGCTCTCTCTGATGTTGCTGGAAGATAAGAGTAAACAGCAGGGATAAAAAAGCAATGGAAGAAAATAAGGCAGGAAAACAAAGAAAATGAACTTGGAAGCTCTGTGTCTTTATGTACAGAATAACAAACAGTCTCTCCGCAGCCCATGGTTTCTGTTTCCAATGTAGCCTCAAAAGTAATAACAATTACATTAAATCAGATAATATAGTTGAAAGGTCACTGTGGCACCCAATAACAAATTGAGTCTATATTACGGGCCTGGTGCACAAAATTTGTGCACTGGGAGTGGGTGGTCCCTCAGCCCAACCTGCCCTCTCACATACTGGGAGCCCTCAGGGGATGTCCTACTGAAGGCTCACCCTTGGCATGCCCGAGGCCAGAAAGCCTCTGTCCAAGGCTTTAGGCCTTGGATGCCCAGGGATCACCCTGCAATAGGGTCGATTGCTGGCTCCGCCCCAGCCATGGCCTGCCCCTGGCTTGGGCAGCAGCTATCTTGGTTGGGGGTTAATTTTCATGTCGCTTATGATTTGCTGAAGGTTGTGGCTGGTGGACATGATTTGTGGGTGGAGCAGAGATGCAGTCAATTTGCATATTACTCTTTTATTAGATAGGATATATATGGGGGGGGGGGGAGAAGATGAGTTGATTATTATACTGCCACACTTCCACACATTTCTTTTCCTTCCAGCTCATTTGCTTTTTAAACTATATTGCAAGCAGAAGATATTCCAAGGTCACCCAATATTATATTTAGTTTTTCCTGAATCAGAATGTGTTTGGATCAGGTTCAGTAATAATTCCTTTCATGATATAACTAGCACTATCAAAGCAGTAGGATATTTTATACACATATAATTTTGAGAATCTACAATAATCCTTCAGTAGGAGGAATTGACAAAAGGAATAAGAAAAGGAGGGGTAAATGGGAGACAGGACCAGGCCTCAAATTATATTTATGCTCATAATCTTATAAGTTTATCTCTTAATTGTTTCTTGGAGTGAAGTTTCTAACTGATTGTTTTTGTTTGCTGTTTTTAAATACAAGTGAAGCCTGGCCAGTGTTGCTCAGTGATTGAGTGTCCACCTATGAACTAGAAAGTCATGGTTCTGTTCCTGGTTAGGGCACATGCTTGGGCGGAGGACTCAGTCTTCCGTGTGGGGCATGTAAGAGGCAGCTGATCAATAATTCTCTCTCTCCCTCTCCCTTTCTCTCTGAAATCAACAAAAATACATACTTAAATATAAAACCCAATGAAAATGAAAACCCAATGCAAAGTTACCTAAGTAAAATTAAACTTAGAAGTGATGCTGCTCAAAATCCAGAGTTTAGTGAAACTGGAACTACTTAAAGGAGTTGCTTATTTATGCTTCAAGTAAAAATTTACTATTTTGATAGTAATAAATGCATCCCAAAATTAAAGGCCATTTTTATTTTTTTAAAAAGGAAAATGAGAGTCTTATTTGAACTAAAACTAAATATATTGGTATTCTTGTTTGCAAGTAATGGAAATTCTATTTAAAGTAGCTTAGAAATAACAGAAATGTATTAAATCTCAGACTCCAGGGAACATTTTAGAAACCATGTTAAGAACCTTTGACAACATATGACTTGTATGCTACCATTTCTAAATATTTTTTTCTATTTAAATATGTTTCTTCCTTTACTGTGTTAAAGTTTGCATTATGCACATGTTAAGGGCGATACCAAAAACTCAAGTTTTATTTTTAGTTATTTTTTTCCAGTAAAAAATGTTACTTTCAATATTAATCTCGTTCCATATTCTGAATCCTATTAAGTCAAGTATCACCCTTGATCCAATCAAGTTTCCAATCAGGTGTTCCCTTATAAACCTCTGAGAGAACTGGAACAGTACAAGAAAAGATGCTAGGGATTACATGTTCCAGGTCTTGTAGGAATAATTTAAGGTGGCACACAACTCGTTTTTACCACTTTCTATATTATTCTTACTCGTAAATAACATACATGAGAAAAGTTAATGAACACTTTCAGTTTATCAAGGATTTGCTCAGCTATTTCCTAAAATTTGCTTCTGTAGGTTAACTAAAAAGGATTGGAAGTTAAATTTTAATAAAGCTAAACAGGATTAAACCCAATCACATTTTATTTAACTTTCATCCCCTAAATAATGCCCTATTTTTCTCTATTATATTTGTGTAATTTGAATATGTAATTTTTTTTTTATTTAAAAAAAATTTGGTGAAGAACTATTTCTCTAGAGAAAAATGGAAAAGGAAAATATTTAAAGTATTCATTACCTAATTGGGCATACTGATAATTTTCCCAGGCAAAGTTATAAAGTTAATGTGTTCTGTTTAACACAGAAAATTGCATTCCCTATGCTTCACATTTATGCTTCATCTAAAAACAGGTGGAAGAAGTCTGAATGCCAAGAAGCCTCCCATGGTGTTCAGTTTGAGAGCTTGAACATAAAGGGGAGTTTGACTTGTAAACAGTTTTGCTTTTCATACTATTGACATGAAACTGGAAATATTTTATATAGGTATGCCCTAGAATGTTATCTTTCTCAGAGTTCAACTTTTTTAAAACTGGTAGCAAATAGTGCTAAACTTAGAACTTAAAAAAAGAGAGAGAGAATACATTATTAATACTCAAGCATATGTATTATGTCAATCAGTAAATATACAATAATCACAGCCAAAATGTAATAGCATGAATTGTTTTCTTTATATTTCATATGGGTTCTTGACACTAAATTTATGTCAAAGAAATTATTATGATAAAACTTTAGTGGAATTATCACTTGAGGAAACTATTTCTAAGCCCATTGTTTCAGTATAAAAGTATAGATTCAGTAGTCTCTTTGTACAAAATAGGATCAGAATAATGTTTTATGCCCTTTTCTATAACCTGGCCTTGGGCTTCTTATGGAAGGTAGAAATGTTATTTTCTGAAACAGAGCTATTGTAAAGAGAGCTATGTTGGAAGAGGAAAGTAGTGATAGTTATATGCTCTTCAAAATTCATTTCACTCAACCAAATATAAACTAATTGACTCCAACAATATATAAGAAGAATTATATACTCTGACTAAGTGAAATTTATCCTACTTATGCAGAACTGATTCAACATACGGAAATCGTTTAATGTAACCCATCATATCAATCAGCTAAAAAAGATCATATGGCTATATCAATAGATGCATAAATAGCATTTGACAAAATCTAAAACCCATTAAAGATAAAAAGTTTTTCAGTAATATAGGAATAGAAGAAAACATGCTCAACTTAATAAAGAAAATCTAGAAAACAAAACACAAACAATAAAACCCTGCTAAAATTCATACAGCATGAGAAAACTTTTTCACTACACCTTTTCAAAATTATACTGGAAAGTCTAGATAATTCAAAAGACAAGAGAAAAAAAGGAATATAGATTGGAAAAAATAAAACTGTCTTTGTTCACAGATGACATGATCATCTATGTAGAAAAACCCAAAGAATTGATAAAGAAAAAAAAAATCAGAACCAGTAAGTGATTATACCTAGCTTGCAGGATACAGGGTTAATGTATAAAAATCAATCTTATGTAATAAAAGAGTAATATGAGAATTGATGGTATCTTCGCTACAACCACAAGCCATGCCCACCAGCCAATCAGGAGCTGAGGGGCAGGGCCAAGGCACCCAGGCCTTGGAGGATGGGGCCAAGGCAGCCAGGGTCCTGAGGGGTGTGGCTGAGGCAGCCAGGGCTGTGGGGAGGCAGGGCCAAGGTGGCCAGGGCCACAGGGAGGCGGGGCCAGGGGGACATGGCTGGGACAGAGCCAGCCATAGGCCCCATTGCAGGGCAATGGCTGGTGGCCCAAGGCCTAAAGCCTCTGACCTTGAGCAGGTGGGGGGTGAGTGGTCAGTAGCACATCCCCATTCCCAGTAGACAAATTTCATGCACCAAGTCCTTAGTCACTACATATTAGCAATAAATAGCTAGAATTTCAAATTAAAAATATAATATAATTTGCATTAGGTTTAAGTCAAAATATATATATATAATTTATATGAGAAAACCTATAAAACTCTACAAGAACTAAATAAATGGAGAAATATAGTATGTCCATGGATAGAAACACTCAACATTAGCAAGAATGTCAGTTCTTCCCAACTTGATCTATAAATTCAATGCAATCCCACTCAAAATTCCAGTTTTGTAGATATCAACAAATTGAGTATATGAAGAATAAAAACTATAATATTGAAGAAGGACAAAGTTTCTGAGGACTGATGCTATCATACTTCAAGTATTACAATAAAGAGGAAATGTGATGCCGAAACCAGTTTGGCTCAGTGGATAGAGCATCGGTCTGCAGACTGAGAGGTTCCAGGTTTGATTCTGGTCAAGGGCTTATACCCGTGGGCACATCCCCAGTAGGGGATTTGCAGGAGGCAGTTGATTGATGTTTCTGGCTTTTTATCCCTTTCCCTTCCTCTCTGCAAAAAATCAATAAAATAATATTTTTTTACAAATAAGTAAAAAAAGAGGAAATGTGATATTGGCAAAAATAATAGACAAATACATCAATGAAAAAAAATAAAGCTTTCAATTAGATTATAATTATGTATTTACATATATACACACATATCCTATACAATGAAAGCATAGTATGCAAATTGTTCCCTTGATTGGGAGTTTAACGAGGGGACAGGGCTCGCCCAGAGAAGGGAAGGAGGTCTCAGCTGGCAGTGGTGGTGGTGGCAGGCAGGCAGGGGAGGAAGGCAGTACCTGAGTGGCCGCTGGCAGCCACTAGGGAGCTTACCAGTGCACAATTTTCATGCACATGCCTCTAATACATATATAGTTAATTAATATTTGACAACATTTTAAAGATAATATAGAAGAGTGGAGATACTCTTTTAGACAAATGGAGTTGCAAAACTACTTTTCACACATCTACATGTAAAAAAAAATGGCATTTGGGTACAAACATTTCACCTTCCATAAACATTAACTCAAAATGAATTGCAGATCTAACTATAAAATGTAATACTCTAGAACTCCTAAAAGATGGCATAGGAGAAAAACTAGATGACCTTGGGAATCTTGAAGCCTTTTTATATACAATATTAATGACTTGATGCATGAAAAAATATTTGATGAATTAGACTTCATTAAATAGAAATACTTTTGCGCCATGAAAAACAAAGTCAAGAGAATGAGAAAACAAGCCACAGACTGGAGGAAAATATTTACAACAAAAAAATCTGATGAAAGACTGTTATCCAAAATATACTAAGAACCCTTAAAACTCATCAATAAGAAAACAACCTAATTAAATAATCGAGCAAACCTAACAAATTTATACAGGTGACAAATAAGTATATGTAAAGATGTTCCACATTATATATAAGAGAAATGCAAATTCAAACAAAAATGGACTAATACTATACATATATGATAATGGCCAAAATTGGAAACACTGACAATATCAAAAGCTGACAAGTATGTGGAGCAATAAGAGCCCTCAGGCATTGATGGTGGAAATGCAGCAACTACACTCCTCCATATTTATTCAGAAGAATTGAAAACCACGTCCACACAAAATAGCATGTGGCTGTTTGCATAAGTTTTATTTATAATTGCCAAAACTTGGTGAATGGATTAATTGTGGTACATCCAGACAATGGAATATTGAACATTGTATCCTGCATCCTAGCATTAATCATTTAAAAAGAATGTTCTATCAAGCTCTGGAAAGATATACACGAAAGTTAAATATATTACTAAGTTAAAAAAATTCTGTAAGATATATACTGTCTGATTCCAAATACATGTCGTTCTGGAAAATACAAAACTATAAAAAATAAATAAAAGATCAGTGGTTGCCAGGGTTAGAGTTCAGGGGAGAGTTGACTAGGCAGAGCATAGAGCCGTGATGGTGAACCTATGACATGTGTGTCAGCACTGACATGCATAGCCATTTTCAATGACACGCGGCCACATGCCGTCACATATAGAGAAGTATGGAGCTGCATGCCAAGGATGAAACATTTGCTGTAGTGTAATGTAGACACTTTGTGCTGGATGTCTGTAGGCCAAAACAACAGAACTCTGGCACAGAGCATCTAGTTCTGGGACTTTCGGTTAAGCCATTAGGGGATCTTTGGCCTCATTTCCAGCAGAGTAGGGAGCAGCGGAATGCCACAGGGGACACATTTTTGGGGGGCCTGTGATCGCCATTACCAGCAACCACATAACCACAGCAACCATCATCCAATCTACTGTTTTGGGGTGTCCTGGATTTCTAATTGACTATCATTACTGAGATAAGTGAAGCTGGGAGAGGGAAGGGCCTGTGCTATGGGTGACATTTCCCATAATTAGAAATAGCGTTAGCCATATTAATTTACATAAGGAACACCATTTTGCAGCATAGTGCAGTCTCCATTTCATCACTATTACTGTTGTGCATCCTTATTAACCCCTATTTCTGCTTATTAAACCTGCCCTTTCCTAAAAGACAGTTACATGTGCCATCTTGTGGTCAGTTAGGCTTGTTAATCCCTAATTGCTTGCAGGGATAACAGGCTATCTATACTTCTATCTTCTGTCACTGGCCCCCCGATGGAGAACCCCCCCCCAAAAAAAAAACAAGGTTAAGTAAAGACAGTAGTAGTAGCAGTACTCAAACTTTCAAGAGACGTGGACTGATATGTTTGGCATAATAGAAAAAAATGGCAGATCATTTTGCATTCTATAAGCAGAACAGTGGAATATAAATGGACATTTTGAAACTAATCATTCTTGAAAAAAAGTGAGGATGAAAGGAAGGAATACATTTCCAGGCAGCTACACCTTTATAAGAGCCAATCTAATTCCATCCTTAAATTTATAAAAGGCTCTACAGATTTAGCATCTGCAAATTTGAGCATCACTCACACCGTAGCTCAGCATAGAAAAACACTTAGTGAGAGAGAATTTACTAAAGAAACTCTCCTAAGATGTGCACCAGTTCTATTTCATGATATGCAGAATAAAGATGCAATTAAGAGAATATCTGAGTTACCACTTAATAGAAATATCATAAAAGACTGAATAATGAGACTGAACACAAACATACAACATCAAATTAAAGAGAGACATAAGTCATTGTAAATATTTTTTATCTCTCTTGATGAAACTACTGATGCCACATCACATGCTCAGTTGGTCATTATTGGTCGATATTCTGATGGTCTCACAATGAGAGAAGAGTTGATAAAGTTAGTATCAGTGCCAACAAGTACATCATGTAGCAAAATATGTAAGGTTGTTATACAAACATTCCATGACCTAAGCATTGATGTCTCTAAAGTTGTGTCAGAGACAACAGATGGGGCACCAAACATGGTGAGGATAAAAGTAGGATTTGTCAAATTATTTACAGAGGCTATTGGACATCCATCTGATTGTGTCTTTTCATTGTATTATCCATCAGGATGTTGTATGTGCCAAGGCAGGATTCACCGACTTAATGTTACAAAAATATTTAGCTTAATAGCTCCTTGCCTCCTTCACAAGCGAGAATTTTCTGCACTTTTACTGGAGGTTCATTCCACCTACAGTGGACTGCTGAGGTACAATAATGTAAGATGGCTGAGCCGAGGCAAAGTTCTTGAGTGCTTTCTGTAGTGCTTTGAAGAAATTAAGATATTTCTTGAGGATAAGGATCTGGGAAACTTTTTTCAGCTCAGTGATAATAAGTGGGTCAACACCCTGATACTCTGTTCATATTAATGAATTGAAATTAAAGTTACAAGGTTTTGGCAAAAGTATTGATGTTATGTTTGGATACATGAAAGCTTTTGAAAGTAAACTTAAAATTTTCAACTGAGATGTAGAAACTAAAACTTAGAAGTATTTTCCTAGGGTAACAAAGTATTTTGAGAAGGCCAGTGCAGCTGTACAAAATAGAACCCTTGTATATAAAGTACCAGCATGTTTTAGATTTGTTGCTTTACCAGTTGAGTGACAGATTTAATCAATTTAGAAGTCTAAAACAGACCATAAAAATAATTAAGAATCCTGATGTAGTAGTCTACAGTAGTTTGGAATTAAATGGTTTCCAACGGATGCAAATTGATGATTTTGAGATGCAACTTGCAGAATTTCAACACAGCATCTGGGCTCAGGTGTTTGTCGACTTGAGGTCAAAGCTTGAGAATCTGGAAAGGTGCCACTTGGAGAATCAAGAGGCGTGTCACTATGAACAGGAAATTTGGAGTGCCTGGAATCGATTACCAGACACTTTCAGCACCCTGAAAAATACAGCAATGGCGTTACTCACAATTTTTCCCTCTATGTACTTTTGTGAGATTTTATTCTCAGTATTAAATTATATCAAAACCAACAGAAAAAAACAGATTGACAGATGAACTTAGCAGTGCTTGGTTGGGCTTGAAGTGTACAAAATACCAAACTTCAATTTAAGGTTTAGCTAATGAAATTCAGCAACAAAAAATCACTAATTGGCAGGTTAGTTAAAGAATCCCCCTCCCCCCCTCACTTATCTTAGTTCACAGCATCCCACAAAAGTTCACTAATATTAAGACCAACAAAAGAACCTGACTGACAGATGAACAAAGAAGTCACTAAGCAATAATTAGTTTTTGATTTATTAAATACAGTTATATACTACAACTATAGATTTTTGTTATTTAAACTATAAATATCACGAAATTATGTTTTGATTTTTTTCTCGAAGTGACACACCACCCTACTTATGCTCAGTTTTTTGGCAAAGTTTGACACATCAAGCTCAAAAGGTTGCCCATCACTGGCATAGAGGATTTTTCAGACAGGGATATTTCTCTATAAGAGACTATAATGATGGAAATATGCCATTATTCATTTGTTCAAGCCCATAGAATATAAAACATCAACATTGAATCCTAATGTTAATTATGAACTTGGGGTAGTTATGATGTGTCAGTGTAAGTTCATCTGTCCTATCTAATAAAAGAGTAATATGAAAATTAACTATCACTCCACTACACACACAAGCCACACCCACAAGCCAATCAGGAGCAAATGAACCCCAACCAAGATGGCTGTGGCCACTGAGACCAGGAGGGAGGGTTGGGTTTTCCCAGCGATGGAAGAAGCCAAGTGTTCAGCCTGTCCATGCCTGCCTAGGCCTCCACTCAATGCTACAAAGTTTCAATTATAGAAGATATATCCCAACAGAAATGGCAGCAGCCAGGGAGCTGGAGAGAGCAGAGGCTAGGGTTGCCGGGTGATGGAGAAAGCCGAGCTTCTGCAGCCCTAGAACCTAGGCCTCCACTCTAGGCTACAAAGTTACAATTATAGTATTTGAAGAAACCCAAACAGAAATGGCTGTTGCCACGAAGCGAGCAGAAGGCTTGGCTCCTCTACAGACTATAAAGTTTCAATTGTAGAACTCAAATTAATCCCAGATCCCAGAGCCTCTGCTTGGCTTGCTGAGGGGTATGTCTGGCCTGCAAACCACCACAGGCCCCTTACCCAGGCTGCTGTACCCTGCTGGCCCACACCCATGGACCAGGCCTCTATCCTATCTAATAAAGGAGTAATATGCAGATTTACCATTATTCCAACACACAAGAGGACTGCCCCCATGTGGTCAAAGATGGCTGCTCCCATGTGGACACAAGATGGTCTCCACACAATGGCCAGCAGGGCAGGACCATTGGGAAGTTCCAAGCCTGCAAAGGAGGGCACTTTTGGGTGACCAGGCTGGCAGAGAAGGGAAGTTGGAAGAAAATAGGCTGGCAGGAGAGCAGTTAGGCATCAATTAGGCTGGCAGGGTAGTGCTTAGGCGTGATCAGGCTGGCAGGCAGAAGTGGTTAGGGGCAATCAGACAGGCAGGTGAGTAGTTTGGAGCCAGCGGTCCTGAATTGTGAGAAGGATGTCTGACTGCCCATTGGCAGTGATTTGGTAGGGCATCACTCTGGGGGTGGTGGTGGAGCCTGGCTCCTAAATAGGCATTCGGACTTCCCTCGAGGGGACCTAGATTGGAGAGGGTGCAGGCTGGCCTAAGGGCCCCCCCTTGCCCTCAGTGCACAAATTTTGTGCACCAGGTTTCTATCCTATCTAATAAAAGTGTAACATGCAAATGTGATTATACCTTGGCTCCAGCCAATCAGGAGCAGGGGGTGAAGATGAGGGGCGGGGCTGAGTGGCATGAGGGCTGGGCCCCGGGGGTGGAGAAGAAGCAGTAGTGGCAGTGAGTGTGGGGTGGGGACGGGTGGGGCTGGGCAGGGTGAGCACAGGAGCACCACCTTCCAAGCTTGGAGGTGGCCAGGGCGCGGTACAAGTGGCTGGAGCAAGGGAGCGGAGGTGAGCACCCAGCCCCTGGAGCCAGGTGGTTACAGGCAGCTGGAGCTGAGTTGAGCAGGGAGATGGCTGAGTGCCCAAGGCCTAAAGCCTCACCCAAGGCTTTAGGCCTTGGGTAGGCTGGGGGTGAGCCATCAGTTGGACATCCCCTAAGGGTTCCCAGTATGTGAGAGGGGGCAGGTTGGGCTGAGGGACCACCCGCCTCCCGTGCACAAATTTCTTGCACTTGGCCACTTGTTATATATATATAAAAGGCTAATATGCTAACTGTCCAACATCTGACTGGTCACTATGACATGCACTGACCACCAGGGGGCAGATGCTCAATGCAGGAGCTGCTGAGACACGCACTGGCCATTTATAGCGAAACGGAACTGTGGTTCTAATGCCCACAAAGCAATACTCAGCTTCCCCTAAGTGGGACACAGGCTCCTCCCCCACCCCCAGAGTGATGCCCCACCAAATCACCACCAACACTGCCAAGACTCCATGGCACAAAATACAACCCACAGCCCAGCCCAACACAGAAATGGTGGCTATGGACTCCAGATAATCATGTCACATAGCAATGCCTGGCTTCCTCCCCCTAGCAACCAGACTACTTGGAGTTTCTTCAGCTCAGGAACATGACTTGCTTTATAGCCAGGTAGAAACATTTCACACTTTAACCAAATATCTGTAAAGTATTCTCTTGTGTCTCATCTCAGTTGATCTTCACAGATGTCCTGGGGTAGGTAGATAGGAGACTCAGTGGTATCCTATTTTCTTTTCTTTAGCCAAAACATGGAGATTTAGAAAGTTTAGAAACTTGACATGACTGAAAAGAAGTAAGACATGGTGGACCTTGAAAATGACTTCAGGTTTTCTTACTGCACAGAACATAGTCAAACACTGCTGCAGCTGAATATTTTACCCTTGGTTCTCCCTGCGTGATCTACAATAATAATCTGATTCATGTTGATATTTACTGCTGTGTTGCTGACAATTATCTGAAAGAGAATTTAGGGTGCTTCACTGGACTGGAAAAAGTTTTGCTAAATCAGAAAGCAAGTCTAAATAAGCACCTTTATTTTATATCTATAAAAGGCTATGTTGACTTGTGCACATATGAAACATATAAAGCTCTCGCTGGTGCCAATCAAGCGCTTGTGTTTTGATCTGTCATTGTCAATCATGAATTCGGATGAAACTTCTATTATATAGAGAGGGCGAATAGGGATATTAAAATATTTTTTCTAAGTAATTTCCTTTCAATATGGAAATTTATACACTGGGCCACTAGTAAATTATAACAAAGCTGAGGGGATGTTGATAATGGGTGAGGCAATGCATGCATTGAGGCAGGGAGAATATGGGAAATTTTCATAACTTTCTCTCAATTTTGCTGTGAAACTTAAACTGCTCTAGAAAATAAAGTTTTAATTTTAAAAAATCATTAAAATTCTGACAATGTATCTTTCAAGTAATTTATGAAGCAGAATTGGCAAAAGTATCAGAGGTCTCTTTATTTATAGTTGTACCTTTTTGTTGTAGTTTTTGAAATACTCTTTCCTTTCAAATACCATCTTTATTTTAGAATTCTTGTAGGGCAATAATTTTAGCATTGGAGATGATCTTAAGGTAATTTAAATTACATCACTTGTGATTTTTTCTGTTTCTTTTAATGTTCTATAACCAAAAATGTTACAATTCAAGTAAGGGGTAGAATCATTTAAAACGAACAAAACAATAATAATTTGCACTATTAGTTGTCGATCCTAAAAATACACTAGTACTCAAAGGAGGCTTTATTTAAAAAATGCCAGTGGAAAGTCACAACAAGAAATATTGCTAGAAATTGTGTTAGGGCCAGGGCACTGGTGTTAAATAAGTTTCTCTGCTATTTTTGATGTTCAGTGAGGATGAAAAACATTGCACTGCTCCATACTTTTATATAGTTCCTAATATAATTTGTTACCAAGACACTGTTACATTCTCTTGAAGGCACACAACTAGCAGTTGCTATTAGCACCTGAGGAAGATTCCTTGACGAAACTTCAGACAGTCTCCCCTGAGCCCTTTTTTGACTATACTTATCCTGGGGCCTGGTCCTCAAATCTTTCTAGCCTGGGTGTATCAGGAATCCTACTAAATCATTCTAAGGACAATTCCTCACCCTTTTAATCTGATTGTATTTTTGACACCCACCCAGATCTGGTCACATTGGTTGCCTGCAGGAAGAATGCTGCTAAGTCAGTTTAACAATAACTCTCCTGATGTTTTTCCTCTTACTAAATTTCTATTTCCTGACTCCCCACCTGGCTCCTTGGCTATAAATCCCCATTTGTCCTTGCTCATTTAAATGAGCTCATTTAAATACTAAATTCTCTGTTCCTCTATTATAATAGTTTCTTAATAAAATCTCTCTTTACTGACTTACATAGTGTCTGGCTCTGGTTCTCTTTGACATTCCCCAAAATCACTCAAAATTTCTTCCTAGTGCCAATAGTTACATAGTTGTAGCTACAAAAAGAATATACTAGTATATAATAAACTGGATTTCTTTGAATAGGAATCAGAGAATCCAAAACTGGTGTCTCAAATAATATGCAGTCCAGAAACCTTATTTTGTATTAAAAAAAATACGCAAGGCCTCAAAAAATACTGACTTCTTCAAGGTCATATAACATATTTGGGACTAGATCAAGAACATAAGTCATAAGACCTCTAATTCTATAATATTTTTACAGCAAGAATAACCCAAAGTTAAGAGTTGATAGTACAATTTTAGCATATATATTTAAAAATTAATACTTAGCTCAGGATTAATAGTTTAATTCCAGTAAGGGAGAGGTTACAAAATACCAAGTCATGCACATTTCAAACAAATCATCACAAACTCACTTGGACCAGAAGTTCTGTATAAAAAAAGATACAGCCAAATGAGAAAATGATGTACAAAAGACCCCTCAGTGAGAAGGAGCCTTATATTTGGGAAGAAAAAGATTGAGAGACACTGAAAACCTGTTTTTAACAATTTTCCCTGTTTAGTGCATAAAAAGAGTAGGAAGCAAGAGGCTTCTAGGTTAGTGATGAGACAATCAAACAAATTGTGTTTCATAATACCAGAAATTTTTTGACTAGATTTCCCAGGAGTTGCTCCATGCAGTCATTTAGAAACTGAAGCAAAATATATATTGCAATAAGTTGTGATAGAACAAAAAGAGGTCCTTCGAAGTTTATGTTGCCTCCAGTTTCCAGTGTCCCTTAGAGGTATATGGAATGTGCCTAATATTGTCCTGCGGTGAAATTGATGAAGTGGACATTATGGATGGGACCAGGTATAACCATCAGGTTAAAGACTATGGTATACCAAATAATTCCCCTGTTCCCTCTCTTCAGATATTCTATCCCCTGGATCTGTGAATATGTTGCCTAGCATAGTAAAAGAGGCTTAGAGATGTGATTAGAGTTAAGGATTTTGAGAGGGGGGGATTATCTTGCATTATATGTGTGGGGCCATTGTGATAATCACAGGGTTCATATTAGAGGGAGGTCCTAATAGAAGTCAGTCCAGAAGGAGCTGTGACAACAGAAGCAGAGCTGAGAGGGAAGTGGCCAGGTGCTACGCTGTGGAAGAATGCTGGTGGCTTTAAAATGGAAAAGGTAAGGGAGCCAGTTCTCCACTAGAACCTCCAGAAGGAACAGAGCTCTCCTAATGCTTTGGTTTTAGTCATTTGGAACTCCATCATTTTAAGGTAGTAATTCTTTTGTTGGTGTAAGCCAGTAAGTTAGTGGTAAATTTTTAAAGCAGTAATACAGAGACAGAATAGGCAACAGTCATCCTGTAGAAAGACCCACAGCACATGGCCATTCTAGGTTAAGATGCCACAGCTCATCAGCTGCAGATACCATTGGCAGGTTCCCAACTAAGGGACAGGCTGGTCATACCTGTCCTCTCTCAGCACAACAGAGAACAACAAGGGTCATGCACATTCAAAAAAATAATTGCAAACTCACTGGTACCAGAAGTTCTGTATAAAAGAAGACCCATCCAAATAATAAAATGATGTAAAAAAGACCCTTCTGTGAGAAGGAACACCGCATTTGGGAAGAAAAGGATTGAGACGTCTGCATGCTGCTTTACACAACCTTTAAAAGGTGATTCAAGCCTGCTCTTCACATACCAGGTAGAGTGAGAGAAAGAGAAAAGAAAGATAGAATCTACCAAGAGTAGAGTTCAACTAATAAAATGAAAAAAGAAAAAACAGTAGTGGTGTCTGTTTCAAAAACTGAGCATTTATGTTTTAGGTCAGACACATTTGACTCACTTTCCCACCTATTCTTAAATATGCACATGCACGACAAGTTTCTGAAGACATTATGTTAAAGAAAACAAAGTTGCTAAATATTTTATTCTTTTCAGAAAAAAAAAAAGAAAAATCAGTGAAATGGCTACATTATGTCAAGGAAATAACTCAACAGAGAACAAAATGACAAAAATATTGATTTAAAATATTAAGTGCTAACTATGAACTGAAAATAATATTCTATCTAATAAAAGAGAAACATGCAAATTGACCGTGCCTTTGCCATGCTACCAGCCAATCAGAAGCGTGGGGCAGTGCTGAGCGGCATGAGCAGCAGGGCTGAGTGGCACAAGGGGCGGGGCCGACTAGGGTGAGTGGCGGGGTAGAGCAGCGTGCAAGAGGGTGCCGCAAGTGCGTGATGCCCCCGGGGCTGGGCAGTTGCCAGTGGCCAGGGCTAAGGCCAGAGCCAGGGGTTGGGGGTATGGGGCTGAGGTGGCTGGGGCAGAACCAGCCATCAGGCCCATTGAGGGGGCAGGTTGGGCTGAGGGGTCACCCACCCCAGTGCATGAATTTTGTGCACCAGGCCCTTGGTAAGATTAATAAAGACTGTACCAGAAGTTCAATATCTTGGGAAAAATTAATTTATAGAAAGCACAAACAAGCAAACAAAAACATGGAAAATGTTCCTAAAACAATAAAAAAAGTTCCAAGATCTTAAAAATAATAAAAGCCTTTAAATGGGAACATACATCAGTTGCCCAATAGGGTAAAATAATCTACACTTAGAAAAATAATTTTGATAAACCAATACACATAGAAATACACATAGCCTAAATTTGTTTTTCACAGAGAAAACAGGTAACAGATACAAGTTGCAAGAATCTGAATGATATTGAATTTCTCATTGATAATATTAAAACCTAGAGGATGGTGGAGTCTGGTTTTAAGCAGTCAGAAAAAAAGATGATTTTTAGCTTAAAATCTTTCTCCTACCAAATCTTATACAAAGTAGTGAGAACAGGTTAAAATATATGTATTTTCAGGTTTGCAAAGATTTGGCAACTTAGCTTCAATACACCTATTCTTAAAAAATACATTATAGTAGTGTTTATAGAAAACTGAGGGATAAAATGAAGAAAAGAAGGATATGAGATAAAGAAAACCATGTAGAATGTAGTGGGAGAGTGGGGTTCATAGGATGACAGATTTTCAGTAGCCCAATGAGCATTCTGCTTAAATTTGAGCAAAAATTTAAGAGTTCCAGGAGAGAGGTGTGTGTTGGGGGGGAAGAGGTGTTCACAGAGAGAACAGGGTAGTAAGGATCCCCTATCCTGGACATTGCCCTTCATCTTTTCATTGACTTCTACTGCTTTCCTCAACCTGTCACGACCCACAGGTTGAGAACCACTGCTATAAAGCCTAAGATCATCGGAAAACACATATATTTACATTACGATTTATTAACAGTAGCAAAATTACAGTTATAAAGTAGCAACGAAAATAAATTTATGCTTGGGGGTCACCACAACATGAGGAACTGTATTAAAGGGCCAGGGCATTAAAATGTTTGAGAACCACTGCTCTAGATAGAAGGAAGGATCCATAGGTCCTGGGTCCTTGACTGGGTCCTTGTTGAGTGTAGTTTAAGGCTAAAGATCAACATTCAATAAGAAATTATTGAATGCCAAATATTTTTACCTGGTTTTGAAATTTTAAAAATTGTGTTTTGTCTTCTTAATTATTAAGTTGGAAATATAATGCTTGTCGCATTAGTGCCTATTTTACCAAATGTGGTATTTTTACAGTATTGAAGAAAAAGGCTTAGTGTCTTTTAGAAAGGTGTTATAAAATGCAACCTGAAGGTACACACAGAAGGAGACAGTAGCACAGACAGACACTGAGCATAATGGGCCTCCTTTTGTAGTAGAAGGGCTAAGCTCCCATAACAGAGTGAGATTTGGGAACTAACCAAAAACAGACAGTGGGAGGCTCTTGGATACACACAGTATTTGAGGATGTTAGAAACCTCTCTGTGGGATTGGCTCTCTTTTCTCAGTTCTGAGATGGAAAAACACTATTTTGAATTCTGATGTATGCAGGTTGGCCAGCATGGTGGCCCGAAAGAGAGATGGCTCCAGGTTAGGAGATGATTCAGGGACGTTATTTCTCAGCTTCCTGGAAGAAGCAGCAGGAAGTCCAAATGTTACAGCCCTGAACGATAAGCCAGTCCTCCATGACAGAAATCACTCAGAAGCAGACATACTGTTATCTATAATAGGTAGTGCCAATTGGCATTGCAGTTTTAAAATCTCATTGAGGAAAGATCTGAGCCCTGCTAACTTAATTTCTGGGCTTGGATCTTATTTGTTTAGATTTGTTGCAGTGAGTTTTGCAATGGACTTCTGCCTAAATTTATCTGGTAGTGTTGAAAGAAACAAAGACGGCACTATTTCAATTAAAAATAACAACAAGAATAAAAATTTATTTATACAGCTAAGAAAATATTTTATATTGGAGAGGCCTTTTTTAAAAAATGTATTTTAATTCCCGGATGCTTGTCTGGTCACCCAAGCCAAATGAGGAGAATTGGTGGTAATTAAAAAGTAATTCACTGAAGTGAGTGCAGCTGTTAGCAATGGCTTTATTGCCAGACTCAATGTAATCTGTAGAAGCAAATCCTGATTGTTTAAACTGGAAAAAAAAATTTACTCATGAGGATAAATCTAAAATAATTTTTTCATTGATAAAAACTTTGGTGAACTTTTAGCAATAAAACTGTAGAGAAGAAAAGAAAATTTGCCAATATTAAAAGTATTATTTTCACATATGTGTGCATCTGAATTTTACAAACTATTCTAAAATAAGCATAAGCATATGACCATTGTGCAGCCATTTTTATTCCCTATTTTATCCTTTGGTTTAAATGTTTTGAAAATAAGGAATCTGAAAAAGGAAAATAAAACATTTAACTTATTTTTTTTGGCTTTCAAATATTCACAATATTTTAAAATCTGATATTAACATATCATCAAATCTTTGAATCCTTTTTTACTGTCTTTTGGTATTTTCATTACGTACTATTATTTTCATGCCTTTCAAACCAAAGGTGTCTGAGTAGTGAATACCTTCCATAAGCACTCAGGGTAAATGTTACCTTTAGTTCACATTTCACCCAGATTTCTGCAGGCTGTTGCTTGCTTTATCCTGATAGTACTTTGAATTTTTTTTCTACTTTTGCACTTTACATAATTTTGAAATTTTATTTCTATTTCTGTCTTTTTCAAGAGACTCCTATTTTTTGAAGGTCAGAGCAGGAAACATTTTTCACTTGCATTGTATATGCTGCACATTCACACATCACATTCAGTGCATCACTGGGCCCTGGCACCCAGTAGGGCATTGGTAAAACTAAACTGAGTGAAGAAAAAGTTGAAGAATTATATATCTTATATAAATTCTTATAATTTATTTTTATTATCAGACTTTTACTTTAAAGCACTTTAATAATCTTTTAGAAAATATACTTATTGAAGTTAATAGAGTAACATACTATATAATAAAGAGGTAATATGCAAATTGACCATCATGCCCTCACACAAGATGGCCTCCCATGTGGTCACAAGTTGGCTGCCCCATGTGGTCATAAGATGGCTGGCAGGGGAAGGCAGTTGAGGGCAAACAGGACTGCAGGAGAGGGCAATTGGGGGTGACCAGGCTTGCAGGATAGGGCAGTTGGTGGGCCTCTAGTTGCTTAATAATATTATAGAGGTTTCAGGAGTATAATTTCAATCAGCACATGTTTAATGCCTAAAAATATTCACACATAGGTTATATTTATTAATGAAGTTGGTTACTTGTTGTACTTTAATTTATTAAATAAATAGAGGGTACTGTTGATTTTTTAATCAGCCTTATGGCCAAAGTATACAATAGATCCACTGGGAAACTACATTAGCCACAATTCACTTTAATGCAAAATTGTTGGATCGGTCTTTTACAGGCACTATCTATTAAACATTTCAAGGTGGAACTGGACATGGAAAACCCTTAACTTACTGTTGGCAATGACTGAGCTGCCTATGTCAATAGTTCCCATTGTGTTGGGTAATAGTGATTCTGAAAGAAAAAGTCAGTAGGTAGAAGGAAAGAGAAAGAGAGAGAGATTTCATATTGTTTTCATATCTTTCCTTTTTGTTGTCATTTCATGTATCAATTGTTCTGAGAGCTGAATTCCTTTCTTTGCCTCAGTGAACTGAATTTAGGTCTATTTCATTTGTAACTAAACAAAGTCTGAGAAATACTGCCCTAGGTGCTGTAAGCCTTCATAGGAAAATAAGCAAAATTGATTACACTGATATACACTTGTCAATTTTACCCCAAAACATAATGAGGTGTCTCTTTTCTCATGATTTTATTTAGTGAATTGGAGTTTACCAAGTTGTCTCCTATTGCAGAGAAAAACATTTAAAATTCTGAAAATAGTTTTATAATTTAATTAAATAAGAAGACCAAAATAACAAAGGAATGTTAAATAAATTCTTATTATAATAGTGTATTTTTAAATGTATCTATATTCTATACTATTTGCAGGAACATCTATATTTTCCTCAAAAAAAAAGAAAGGGAAAACAAAAAGTATTAGAATTTAAGTATAAATGTATACCTGGTATATAAGAAAACTATATATCTCAATTTTAAAGAACTATCTTCTGAACTGTTCATAAATTGAACATATCATGTTGGATGATAAGTTAAATTGTAAAATAAATGTATTTTCTATTTAAAATACAAATCCTTAAAAGTAGAATTTAAGGTATTTGATAATTTAATAGCTATTATATTTTAAAAATTATTGAAAAGAACAAGACAAAAAACTGTACATGGAAATACTTAATAGCTATTGTAGGTATACAGAGTTTATAAAGAAGCACATGATAATCTTAAATTAAAAATGAAAATATGTTCACTTAGTCAACAAATACATCTTGGGTCATTCTGTGTACAAGTTACTAAAACTTCAACATATTTACCATTTCCTTTCACAGGTTTTCATGTAGTGGGGCAAGAGACCACAAACATGGATTAATGAATGAATGAAGGAATATTATCAGGCAGTAATATGTGAAATGAAAGGAAATACAGATGACAATGTGGTGTTGGCCAGAGGGAAGGGGGGCAAGGGCTGGGTGGAGGTGGGAAAAGGAGAGAATGAGGACATTTTTTATAGTAGTTTAAGCAATAAAAATAAAGTTAAAAAATAAAACAGTATTTTTGAATATAAATGTATGAAGAAATTAGGAAAATAATTTTTATTGCTTCATTAAGAATAAACTACAGACACACAAAGGTAGAAGCAGTGATACTGGGTTTTCATGAGCAGAGTTTGATATTTAGCTAGAATATGCTACAGTAACAATACTTGCTGTATATTAAATTTTCTTTTAATATTTTAAAATATATTTCATAACAATTCTGCTTTACTTGAATGCATATTTCATATTTTATTCATGAAACTGCCTTTATTTTATTCTGTTTTATACTATTTATTATCATCTTACACAATCAGCATGGAAATTAACACCGATACATGTAGCTTTCACTTAATAACACATGTACTATGTGTCATTATTTGTACATAAACCGCAACAATCCTTTGAGGCAGGAGTTATCATGCCCTACTTAATGTGATGAATAAAGCACCTAGAGGTTAATCAACTTACAGATCTGCCATCAGCCAAAGACTTACAGTGATTCTGAAATTTCCAAAATAGAATGATTTAAGAGTCCCAAAGTGATGGATTTGGATCAATTTTTAAAAATTATGTTTTCTAACATAATTATATCTATAAATCACATCCATGAAAATTTGATAAAAGCTAGTCCACTCCATAACTTACTGACTGGTAAATTAGATATTATAATTGGTCACATTATTTATTCTTTAAAAAATATTTTTATTGATTATCAGAGAGGAAGAGAGAAATAGAAACATCATTGATGACAAAGAATCATTTATAAGCTGCCTCTTACACAGCCCCTACTGGGGATCTGAGCCTGCAGCTCAGGTGTGTGCCCTGTCCAGGAATTGAATTGTGACTTCCTGGTTTATAGGTCAATGCTCAACCACTGAGGCACACTGGCCAGGCCAAATTATTATTATTATTTTTAATACATTTTAGTGATTTCAGAGAGGAAGGGAAAGGGAAAGATAGAAACATTAATAATTAAAGAGAATCACTGATTGGCTGCTTCCTGCATGTTCCCTAATGGTATTGAGCCCACAAGCCCAGATGTGCCCTTGACCTGAATTGAACACAGGACCCTCCAGTCCCCAGGTCGATGCTCTATCCACCAAGCCAAACAAGCTAGGGCACATTACTTATGATTTAAAATATTGACATATTACTGGCACAGTTCATATACAAATTCCCCAAAACAAAAAGTATTGCTTATTCCTTATGTTTTCTATTTTATTTAGCCACCTGTAATATATTATTCATTAAAAAGAAAACTTTTAATTCTGTACACTGTGTTAATATTTTCTCTTTTTAGTGATTGTTGCTATTCAAAATTATTTTTTAGAAAGCGCGGTCTTCTTTTTCATATAGCAATAAGTACATATATACCCAGTTTCTGTCATTTAATGAGATAGAAATTTAAGACTAACAAATTATTTGCATGTGTAGTTTATTTTTATGAAGAATAGTATGTTAAGCCTTGCAAATTCACACAAAAAATAAAAGTACTAGTAATTTATCACCTACTTGCATATTCCTGAAACACTTGAATAAACTGATACATTTGAAACTACAAGATATATTTTTCAATTTATTCATTGAAAAGTGAAAAGTATTGCTGGATATCTAATGGAATTACCTACTATTTTTAAAGAAATTAATCAGTGAGCTTTAAAAATATATAATTGCAATCAAATATTATTTTTTTCCTCTAAAAATCACCTGTTTAATATTAGTATAATAGGCTGACAATAGTACAAATAAATATGTAGGAAATATGAGTTGACCAAGATGTAGTCAATAAAAGAAGTGGTCTCTTACAAAAGTATGGAAAAAAAAAAAATCTCTTCTAAAACTTGGTACCTGCTGTTGATATTTACCTTGGAAATTACCATATCTTTTTATTTTATTTGGTAACTTTTTAAAATGTTGTACATTCTCTAACTATACAATATGTAATCACAATTACTGAGAATTGTTAAAACATTTTTTAGATGCCTCTCTATTTTTCTGAGAATTTATTCAAAATATATGCAAAAGGACATTTTCCTAAGAAATCAACAGATACATGATAAAATGTTTAAAGATCTTTTTTGTTTTCTAAAAAAGAAACTAAACATGTTACTGAATAACTGCCATTAGTTTTTTTCAAAAAATATATTTTATTGATTTTTTTTACAGAATGGAAGAGAGAGGGATAGAAAGTCAGAAACATCGATGAGAGAGAGACATCAATCAGCTGCCTCTTGCACGCCCCCTACTGGGGATGTGCCCGCAGCCAAGGTACGTGCCCTTGCCGGAATCGAACCTGGGACCCTTCAGTTCGCAGTCCGAAGCTCTATCCACTGAGCCAAACGGGTCTTGGCTGCTGTTAGTTTTTTAAATGAAGACATCCTAAACTCCAAAATATATTTGATATAAGGAATAAAAATATCCCAGATTCTGGCAACATGTAAGTGTTGGTACAGTTTTTAAATCCAGTTTGAACCCACTTCCATTTAGTGAACATGTAGGTAAAAAATTACAAATTTGTTTTTTCCCCAAAAAAAGTACAAATGACTTTAAGAGATTTAATTTTTTTTCCAAAAGTAACAAAAATATTTGAACAAAGAACTTCACCTCAGCAATTTACAACTTGTGACATTCATTAATCGGGTTTCCTTCTACCTCTCACATCCATCACAGACTGTTCGACTATAGTTTACTTTTCAGATCACTAACCTGTTACTTTGCTTGTACATTTTATGACCCAAGAATCAAAGTCTTGCCTGCCCTGCATGGCTCAATGGTTTAGTGTCGACCTATGAACTAGAAGGCCACGGTTTGATTCTAGGTTAGGACATATGCCTGGGTTGTGTGTGGGTTTGGTCCCCAGTGGGGAGAATACAGGAGGTAGCCATTCAATGATTCTCTCTTATAATTGATGTTTCTATCTCTCTCTCCTCTCTGACATCAATAAAAATCTATTTTAAAAAAGAATCAAAATCTTATTAATACATTCATCAATTATTTCATGTGCAATACTTTAATCAGTTTTGGTTTTCCAAAATATGGAAAAATACAAGATTTTTATATTTTCAGGGTTCTCTTAGAAAAGCAGAGATATATTGTGTAGAATTGAAAATGACATTTATTCATTCACAATAAATATTTATTAAGAGTATATGTGGTGAATACTTTTGAGGAATTTGAATACAGTGGTGATATATGCAGGTTTATTCGTATTGTCATTCTGTTTATGGTCTTACAATACATTTAACTCTTGGTTCATGAAATGGGGGGGCAAGGGATGTTGAACACATCTAATGAGAGATTGATATTAGTCAAAATAAGTGTATTAGAAATAATTGAAATCAAGGGCTTATGAGGTCACTAGAAATAATATAGTAAATTTTAAGGAGTAATGCAAATGCTAAACTAGTGTTTTTCTCTTATCTCTGTGTATGCATGTGTGTGTGGTGTATATGTGCACTTGTGTAATTTTGCGTATGGGAACAATGCCAATTTAAAAAGTTCTATTCAATTTAAATTATGTTCTATAAATAAGATTTAAATTTTATTTAATTTTTACATCCTGTATATTAAACAAAAGTGTTAAAATATGATTGATGGTTAAAGAGGCTAAGAAAACAAAGTTTATTCTGAGAGGTGTTGATTATCTGTTATCACACTTAGATTTTTCACTACTTGGGAAGAAAATAAATCAGTTGATTTCCAAACTTACATGTCCTAAATATCTAGTAATCTCCAGACTGCTTAGAAGCTGGGGGCAAACAGGCTGGCAGGGGAGCAGTTAGACATGAATTAGGCTGGCAGGGTAGTGGTTAGCGGGTGATCAGGCTGACAGGCAGGTGAGCAGTTTGGAGCCAGCAGTCCTAGATTGTGAGAAGGATGTCCGACTGCCCGTTTAGGCCCGATTCTAGTGGGATCATCCCCTGCCCCCCCATGCATGAATTTCGTTCACTGGGCCTCTAGAAAATATACATATTTTTAAAACAAAAAGGTGAAGCTAATGAAAACCTTTTTACACGTTATAACACGTTTGGGCTTTTTCTCAGGTATTCCTCAGTAATTTTCATTTCCTTAATGATTTCCTTTTCCTTTAGTTGAATATTGCTCAGCCTATAAATGCTATCCCTTATTTGGATTTTCAATATTATTTTTTTGGAAACTAAGACATAATTTTGTTATTACTTTGAAAAATGACAAATCAATTTTTATATTTGGAGTTAATTTACCTTCTTTTAATGAGTTAATAATTGATTCATTATCATTTTTGCCAAGCTTTTCTAAACTGTCTCTGGTTTCTTTTTACTTAACAGATAATTAAAGTTTTCACATTAAACACAGTATTCCATTGCAGCCTTACTAATCTTTTGGAATTTATGTGTTTATTTCTTATTACTAGAAACCATATATTGTGACCTTTGTATTTCCTTGTACATTTACTATGTTTTAAGTTTCTTCACTTAACTTATAATGCCTACTAAACATCTTAGCAATATCTCATATAGATTTTTTACTTATCTCAATATCCCATTCTGAATAGGGGAATACCAGAACAGGATGGAATCTTTTTCTAAATATATTTTTATTGATTTCAGAATTGAAAGGAGATGGTGAGAGAGATAGAAACATCAATGATGAGAGAGAATCATTGATCGGCTGCCTCCAGTACACCCTGCATTAGGGATTGAGACAGCAACCCTGGCATGCGCAATTCTAACCTGGAATTGAACTGTGACCTCCTGGTTCATGGGTTGGTGCTCAACCACTGAGCACCACCAGCCTGGCATGACTGAAGCGTTTTTGAATTATAGCATTAGCTTCTAGGCAATTGAAAATAAATAAATAAATAAATAAATACAATTGTGTGGAAAGAGAGGTGCTAATCTTACAAAGGTGCCCTTACTGGAAGAAGGAGGTGAGTTTAAACAAACGTTATTCCTTGACATCTTGATACTAAGAAATACAAGCAAACAAATTGCAGATATCAAGAGTCAAAACAACTATCCTTGAACAGAAGAAACAATACTCTTAACTCTAACATAAACAGAGGCAGCATTTAGTAAAGACACTGTAATCTAAAACAAAGAAACTTAGTAGTCAAGCCTGGACAGCGTGGTTTAATAATTGAGCATTGACCAATGAACCAGGAGGTCATGGTTTGATTCCTAGTCAGGGTAAATGCCCCGTTTCAGACTCAATGCAGGGTTTGCAGGAGGCAGCTGATCAATTATTCGCCAGCTCTGTCCATCACTGATGTTTATACCTCTCTCTCCCTCCCCCTTACTCTTTGAAATATATACATATACATATATATGTATATATATGTATATATACATATATATGTATATATACATATATATATGAGATTTAGTAGTAAAAAAAAACCATGATAAACACCAGTTACTTTAATTCCAGAACATTGTAATTCTACTGCTCACTTATCAAATAGGTAAAAATAAAAAACATGTCAAAACACTCAGTGAATCTGTAAGAATTTCTCATTTATAGTAGATGATAGGTATACAATGAATGAGTCTTTGTAAATATTCATTGAGTACCTCTTAACTTGCTTGTCATAAAGTAGATGAGACAATGAGAAATAAATGCAGATCCTGCTTTTATGGAGCTGAATCTTTAGTTGACGTAAGAAAAGTTAGCAAGGCATCCTTTATATTTTCTGGTAGGTGTATATTTTCTCTAAACTCTGTGTAAATGAAATTTAAGGTCATGGAAATACTGTACAATGTGATTATGGTCCAATAGCCTTACAAAGTCCATCACAGGCAATTTAATGCTGTAAACAAAGAAAATAATGGCAATAATTGCCTGTTTCTTTTTGACACTTCTGACCCCAAGACCTGTATAATATCTCATAGGATAGATATACTTGACATAAATAGAATGCTAATATGTCCTTTTGATGAAACATTGTTTGTGTTTTGTATCTGCTAATATTTCTACTTTAAGTCAAAACATTCATGTAGTACTGAAGGTATCAATGAAATATAAAGAAATTGATATATAACAAGGGTTGCCATAATACTTCATGACCAGACCTTGGTCCTTTTATAGTTTCTTTTCCTATCATCTGGGTCATCTATTCCCAGTATCTACCTTCAAATTTTGTTCAATAAAGCTACAAATTACCACTAATTGTGATTCATTAATTTCCATAATTACAGTTATTATCCCTAAATGTTAAGATATTTAAAAGAGCAGGGCCTTTATAATCTATAATGGATAATCATTTTTATAATTTTATTTAAAAACATTTGAGCATGTACTGTAAATATTAGAAAATATACTTCCCTTAATATTAAATGCTAAAATAACCAGAAAAATATTTAGAAATGGTCTTATAAAATTAAATTTATACTAATCAAACTATTGTTGTAATTAATAAGATGTAATATTTCTGCTTATTGAAGGGATCCTTTTATTTAGAGGCTCATTAATGAAATATTGGAGGACTATTCACAGGAATCCTGCCATTTTATGTTCCTCTCATCTATAAAAATCAGTTTTAAAATATGAGTTCCAACCATAGAAAACAATGTAGGACAAATAAATATTGGTCTACAGTGTTTGAAACACTGTAAAATTAATTTTAAAAATCTGCCAAAATTCCAGAGAAGTCTTACATTTTTCTCTTGGACTATTGTTTCCTTGAAAGCAATTGGTGACTTTGCATCTTTTGTGCTTATTGAGAGAATAAGCCCAGTATCCAGTCTCATTAGGCAGCAAGAAGATATAGTACCTCTTAGAATTTACCACATACTCAGAAAAAAATGGCTACATGATGAGTGGCCAAAAATCTGGTGAAATTCTATAATAAAATCTAGGCAGCTGGAGGATGATTTTCCATATGGTCAGGTCAATGAACTAACAAATGTACCTCTTTATCAAATATTCTATAATGAAAATTTATAAAATATAAAATTTAAATAGAATGTTATGGCTTTAGCAACTTCTGAGTCTTTCTCCTGCATTGCAATTGATCAGTTCAGAATTATAGTTTAGTGTAATTTTAATTTCTTTTATATTTGCCTACAGCAATTTTATCAAACCAATTTTACTGTGAACAAAGTACAGTATACTCAGGGTTTTTCTAAACATCGGGCTTGTGACATTTGGAAATACATTCCTTGTAAGTTTGATTTATGAGAGTCTGCAAAGATTGAAAGTCAATGTATTTATAAATCATAAACTTTCTCAATTTTAAAACATTTCCAAATCAGAAATATAGCTGACTTCATCAAATATATACTTTATGTACATTAAAATAACATGAGATGTTCAATGTATGAAATATGAATATATACACACTGGCATTCATCTCAGCTAACCCTCAAAACCACAGCTAACTGACCAAATCAAAGGCCTAAAATTTAAAAAATAACATATTAAAATTAAAAGTGAACTGAACTAAAGCTTCAAAAATATCAAAGGTTGCTGAAATCACCGAAACTGGTTTGGATCAGTAGATAGAGTGTTGGACTGCAGACTGAATGGTCCCAGGTTCGATTCAGGTTAAGGGCATGTACCCAGTAGGAGGTGTGCAGGAGGCAGCTGATCAATGTTTCTCTCTCATTGATGTTTCTGACTTTCTAACCCTCTCCCTTCCTCTCTGTAAAAAAATCAATAAAATATATATATATTTTTAAGAAAAAGGTTGCTGAAATCATCCTATGTTGTAAAATAGCATCATAATATTGTAAATATTTAATAAGACAGGTTTTGAGATGACATATAATTTGGCAAGTATAATAAATTACTTTTAGTGAATTTATTATATGAAATGATTTCTGTCTTATAAGGCACTTCCCCCCATAGCTTACTTAGTAAAGTTTCATAAATAAGCCACCACCACTGCTGCTGCCGCCGCTTCCCCTCACAGTGCCTGGGGACTGGGAACTCGTCGTCAGTGCAATTTCATCTCCACCCCCTGGCCTGGCGTTCATGCCACTTGGCCCCGCCCCCCACTCCTTATTGGCTGGTAGCATAAGGTCAAATTTGCATGTTTCTCTTTTATTATATAGGATAGAGGCCTGGTGCATGGGTGGAGGCCAACTGGTTTGCCCTGAAGAGTGTCCCAGATCAGGGTGGGGGTTCCCTTGGGGTAAGGGGCAGCCTGTGGAGGTTTGCAGGCTGGCCTCGCCCCCCAGTGACCCAAGCAGAGGACCTGGTATCTGGGATTAAATTAAGTCTACAATTGAAACTTTGTAGCCTGGAGCAGAGCCAAGCCTTCTGCTTGCTCCAGGGCAGCAGCCATTTCTGTTTGAAACTTTGTAGCCTAGAGTGGAGGCTAGGCCAGCAAGCTGAAAGCTTGGCTTCCTCCATTGCCAGGGAAACCCACACTTCTGTTCTTTCCAGCTCAGTGGCTGACGCCATTTCTGTATTTTTTATAATTGAAACTTTGTAATACTGAGTGGAGGCCTAGGCAGGCAATGGCAGGGGGAAAGCTTGGCTTCCTCTGTTGCCGAGGAAACCTAAGTCTTCTCCTGCTCTCAGTGGTGGCAGCCATCTTGGTTGGGGTTTATTTACATAATTTGCTCCTAATTGGCTGGTGGGCATGGCTATGGGCATGGGTCAAGGGTGTGGCAAAGGCATGGTCAAATTTGCATATTACTCTTTTACTAGATAGGACTAGTGCCCAGTGCACAAAATGCATGCACATTAAAAGGGTATTAATTAGAGGAAATATTTTAATAGTGCTATTTGCCCTTTCTCTACAATAAAAGTGTGAGAGATAAAAGATAATGAGTACGATGTATGTGAAAATAATACATAATTTCATTAATAAATAAATTAATAACAAAATGATATAACAATAATATGAATCCACAATAAACTGTTGAGTTAATTTTCCTGCATTTAAAATAGGATTGAACATGTCCCTAACAGAGAGATAAAATCCATAATACTGCATTTGGGTGACTTGTGTTCTTACATTTTGTCTAGTATTATTGTTGAGTACACTGTTGTCTCTGAGTCTTAATGCAATATCTGTTCCCTAACCTTTTTCACCAGGAAAAAGAATGGGATATGTCATTACATCTAATGTAGGAAACAGAACACTGATTTGTTTCACTTTAGTGGCATTTGGATTATTGGGATCTAGTTTACAATGAATGAGAAAGACCCTTTCAAAAGGAGGTTCTCCATCTTTGTTTCTGAATATGACAGCAACTTCGGTTACACGGGGAGAATTATATCTACCTGGGTCACTATTATGATCATATTTAATTGCCATAGTTACTTCTGTGGCAGCTATACCTTTTGCTTTTGCTTCAGATTGGGCTTCCTTTTCCATCTCATGTAGCATCTTGTACGATTTTCTTAATTCATTTATTTCATGCATGAGGTTGTTGATGCTGATCATGAGTCTTTCTTAGCAGGCCTGGTTTGCTGGGACTGCTAATCTTTTACGTGTAGCTTTGGCTGTATCCAAAATATAGAGTTGAGCAAACTTCTGAGAGACACCATCAGAAGGATGTAAAGTTCCAGTACAATGATAAACTTATCCATGTATTCTAAAACAGTATGGCCCATACCCTGATGGTGATGCAACATTTGCACCCATGGAAGCAAAAGCAAAATAACTATTTATATATCGAATGTTTTCCATGAAATTTTTACTGTCAGAATCTTCGTTTGTCATTAATCTTTTTAAATATGGCGGGTAATCTGGAAAATGTATATCATTTGGACAGTTTCCCTTTACTACAATATCGAGTAAATTTCCCATCAGATGGTTTTTCATCTGAGAAATTTAGTGATAGGCAAAATTCACATCTAACAGTCATTTCACCACAACTATGTTCGAGAATTGCATCCTCACATACTCCATTTTCACTGAGAAGGCAGTTCCTACCACTATTGCTAGTATTTGTTGATGACTGTTCTTTAGACATATTCTGTCTTCGCCACTGCCTTCTTTCAACTTAAAAGGCACGTTGTCCTTTAGACATTTCCTGTCGAATATGTAGGTATTTTTTGGCTTCAGAGTGATGTTTTTCCAATAGTTGCTCTTCAGATACATTCTGTCACAGTCATCACGTTCTTTCAAGATCAGAAGCACATCTATCTTCAGACATTTTCTGTCGATAACCTCGGCACCTTTCTGCTACACAGCTCCATTGTATCAACAGTTTTTCTTTGGACATAGTCTCACCTCTCTATTACCATGTTGTGAGATAGAGGAAAATGACAGTCTTGACAGTCAGGCCCTTCAGCAGTGTGACCAGTGGCTGATTTGGACATATTCTGTGGGGGTGGGACTTCCTCCTACCTGTTGTCAGTTTCCACAGCTGGGATGCTGAAGCTGGGACTTGGGGGCCTTACCTCTGGCGGTTGCCTTCCGTTTTTGCTGGCATACAGCTGAAGCTGCATGTAAAACATTAGCAATGCCAAGGGCATCAGTTAGATGCAGCTGAGGTAAGTTCTCGCCACTAGTGCTGCTGCCACCCGCTGCCACTGCTGTCGCAGCAGCAGCCTCGTTTTCCACACCCGGGGGCCTCAGTTAGACGCAGCTGTGGTTCGCTGGCACTGCCACTGCTTGGTCTCCACACCCGGGGCCGGGCACTTGATGCCTTCACCACTTTGCTCACCTCCTGGGGCCTGGCTCTCACACCTCTCAACCTCACCCCTTGCTCCGATTGACTGGTAGCATAGCCAATCAGGAGCCAAGGTATGGTCACATTTGCATGTTACTCTTCTATAAGATAGGATATTCTCCTTGCCAAAGGTAAAAGGGAAAGGATATCTTTTGATTATGATAAAAGACCTAATCAAACATGTAGTTTATATTTTTATTTTTTCAAACATGTATTTTAAATTAAACTTGTGGCTTGATTTCTCTACTACTTTATCATTTAAGGAAGTGGTTGAACTTACCTCTTTTTATTTTTCAGAAAACTTTATTAGAGACCATTAAAATAATTTTCTTTCTTCTCTAAGATTACAACACACTTTCAACTTAAATCCAATAAATCACTCATACTTTCAAGCTTATTTGCAATTTTAATTTAAGTACAGTTTAAACATCATCAATAAGGTTACTATGCAGCTTTATAGCATACTTAACAAGAATGCAAATTTGCTGCTCAATAATATTATAGCTAATGAATTTTTTCCTTTAGTTTCCCCCCTTATGCATTTGTTATGTATTTTCTAAATCAATGGCTGCTAAAACTGTCAGGGAAGTGATCCTTGGTTACACTGACATGATCTTATTGTAAACTTGTCCCTCCTTTGCCTGCTGCCTACACCTTGACCTCATTGTGCATTTTGCTCCAGTGCCTTGGTTCTGTCGCACTAGCTCTAACACCATCCCAAATATGCAGCAAGCATTTCTATATTCTAGATGCTTTTGTTATCAATCTTCTCTCTAGATTCCTTGGAAATGTTCTTGTAATAGTTCAACATAACTGTTTAGCTGATTTAGAAAATTATTAAGAATTTGCTTAAATTTTATCCTATCTCATTCCCAAATATTTAAAAAGGAATCCATGTATTGAATGGGAGGCTAGATAAAAGTAACAGGAAAGGAGAACATATTTGCCAAGGGCCTAATCTCCAAAATGTATAGAGAACTCATGCATCTTAACAAAAGAAATATAAACAATCTAATCAAAAATGGGCAAATGACTTAGACATAATATCTCTTGGCCTTTTGAATGTCCTAAGAGAACATTCAAAAGGCCAAGAGACACATGAAAACATGCTCAAAGTCACTAATCCTCTGAGAAATGCAAATCAAAGTAACAGTGAGGTACCATCTCACAGCTGTCAGAATGGCTATCATCAACAAATCAACAAACGACAAGTGCTGGCTAGGATGTGGAGAAAAAGAAACCCTGTGTACTCCTGGTGGGAAGGCAAACTGGTACAGCAACTGTGAAAAACAGTATGGAGATCCCTCAAAAAATTAAAAATGGAACTCCCATTTGACCCAGTAATCCCACTTCTAGAAATACTTCCAAAGAAATCAGAAACACCAATCAGAAAGGACATATTGCACTCCTATGTTCATAACAGCACAACTTATAATAGCCTTGAAAACAGCCTAAGTGCCCATCAGAAGATAAGTAGATTAAAAAGCGATGTTACATTTACACAATGGAATACTGTAAAAAAGAAAGAACTCTTACCATTCGCAATAGCATGGATGGACCTGGAGAGCATTATGCTAAATAAGCTAGTTGGAGAAAGATAAATATCACATGTGGGATATAATGATCAACATAAAATGATGAATAAAAATAGACCCAGAGATAGGGAAGCATCTAACAGAACATCAATCTTCAGAGGGAAGGCAGGGGAGAGGGGTAAAGAGATCAACCAAAGGACTTGTATGTATGCATATAAGCATAACTATTGGATACAGACATGGGGGGGGTGGCTTTACTCACAATTTTTCCCTCTACGTACTTTTGTGAGATCTTATTCTCAGCATTAAATAATATTAAAACCAACAAAAGAAATAGATTGACAGATGAAGTTAATAACACTTGCTTGGGCTTGAAGTGTAGAAAATACCAACTTTCAATTGAAGGTTTAGCCAATGAAATTCAGCAACAAAAAAGTCACTAATAGGCAGATTAGTTAAAGAATTCACCTTCCCCATCACTTATCTTAGTTCAGGGCACCCCACACAAGTTAAATAATATTAAGACCAACAAAAGAAACCAACTGACAGATGAACAAAGAAGTCACTAAGCAGGTAAGTTAAATAATTAGTTTTTGGTTTATTAAATACAGTTATATATTATAATTATACATTTTTGTTATTTAAACTATAAATATGATGAAATTATGGTTTTTTTCCTCCAAGTGACACACCACTCGAGTTATGCTCAGTGTTTTGGCGAATTTTGACACACCAAGCTCAAAAGGTTGCCCATCACTTGCCTAGAGGGAACTAATGGGGCTCTATAGCAAGTTTAACAAGGAGAAGGTGTCCCCCTTGGGTTCTGTTCCCAATTATTGAAGGATACTGAGACGTGTTACTTCCCCATTGAATTACAGATCTTTGGCACATATAAAACATTGCAACAAATAGAATCCATTGCTCCTGCACTGCCAGTGACTGTGTGGTCCGGCCTCCCAATCAAGGGGTGGATAGAAGGGTTACTTACAAGGCCCACTTTCACTGTTGCCCAAACCTTCACCTTACAGAAATGACATGCATATTTACAGCACAGCAATTCCCTTTCCACAATCCCTTTGGGCAATGAGTTGCATGCCATTTGGGGGCCAATCTATTAAGAAACCTCTTCAGCCCCTACTGCACAACCCCTACAAGAAATGTCCTCATCAGTGACTAAAGCACGGTGTCCATCCCTGAAGAAGCACAATACACAAATGGGGCTAGCCGAGTATGGACAATGAGGCCATACAACCCCAGGCAGACAGTAGACAGAAACAAGAGTACAACAGAGTAGCCAGAGGGCAGAGCGAAGGCCCTCATGGCTGGCATGTGCTGTGGTCTTCAGCCTTCTGTACAGATAGTTGAACTATATTTAAGGGCTTCACAACCTGGCTAGCACAAAAGGCATGATGCAGCTAGCAAATATTGAAGAAGCTATTGTGGGGGATGGCAATGTGGCAGGAAATCTGTGACAGGTTACAGAAGCCCAACAGTCTATTGTGTCTCTCTCTGGTCACTGATCTGACTCACCTACCAAAAAGATGGAGGCTGATATACTAGTAAATATCAAGATAATGGCTCCCTCACAAACATCTGAACTAGCAGATTGGGCACTGGAGTGCCAGGAGGGATGGCAAATAGCAAAGGGGGCTGGATTGCCCCTGTTGTGCTGAACTAATGGCAGCAGTAACCAATTGCCTGCTATGTCCTTGCTTGCTCCTTACCACATCCCACATGTCCCAGTAAATATACACAAAGGATCTGTCCCTGTACAAGACTGGAAGATAGATTACATTGGGCCTCTGCCAATGAGCTAAGGACAGAAATATGCATTAGCATGTAAATACTGCAACAGGACTGTATTAAATCTTTCCTTGCAAAGAGCAAAGCAAGTAGCCACAATAAAGGGGTCAGAACAACCTAGTATTGTTAATGGTCACCCTTGTTACATTGACAGAGACTAGGGCATAGTTCACTGGAAATGATGTCCAAGATTGAGCCCATGAGATAAGAGGGACATAGTAAGGATAAATGTTTTACTCTATAATCCACAGGCTTCTGGGTTAATTTTTTTAAAAATATATATTTTAAAGGCATAACTGTAAGTGCTTTTACAAACTTCTACCTCGCACAGGTGGGTGAAGGTCATGGCAGAGACAGAAAAATAAATGTGACTGGTAGCAGCACAGTGTGGCTTCCTACCAATGCTTGGGAACTACCACAAAGGAAGCTCCGCTGACCATGTCTGTCAGAAAGCTGTGGCCCATGGCTTAGTGCCAGAGCTGATGCATGGCCAGCGCCAACTGCTGTTCAGAGCTCCTTTATGTGTCACATGAATGAAGAGGACACTTGAATGGGTGTTAGGCTGGAAACTTCCCCCAGTTGTATAGGCTAATTTTTGCCAGAGAGCGAGGACTGTCTTGGCCAGCTAAAACAGTTACCATCCATCCTTCTGGAGTCTGGGCCCAAACACTCTTTATACCAGTGGCAATGGACAGAAACCAATATAAAAGGGTCCTAAAATAGGCTCTATAGAACAGTCTTTTGCTACGCTACTCACAATGCAAATAATCCCCACACCCTCGCCCCTCAGACAACACACCTAGTATGCACCACCTGGACAACATCCACGAGCTGCTCACTTGAACCTATAATAATGAAACTACTGTTGTCATGACAACAGGGCAGGACCTTCCCTGCCAAGTACCTATTAAATATTTGTTTTTCTGATCCTAGTGGCATCATATTGTTCCTAACCGAAATAACTCCCACACATGTCAATGCATTTCTCACCTGGGCACAGACATATGCCGAAACTCAAAACCATTCCAGCTGCTGGGTCTGCGGCCTATGACCCTTCTCCGAGCCCAGGCCACCCCATTTATGTTCATTCCCTTCAACCTCACAGAGTGGGGGAGTGGCAGGGGGCAGCAAACCCCTACTCTTTAGCAAATGTAACTATAACCAATTCATCCAAATGTAGTTTCAGTGAGACTAAACCATACATTTTCCAGTTAGTACCAGGTAGACAAAACCATTCCTATATCATCTGTAATGACTACAGAGTTTGGGATGGATAAGGTTGCCTATTGGCAGAACACAGGATGCTCCAGCTCAAAGTTCCCCTACACTTACAATGAACTGATTGTACTCACTCCCTACACATACTTGCAAGCTACACACACTGTAGTTTTCACTGAATGGACAGAAAAGGGAAATCCTAATTTTACCCATGGAATATTCTCAGCTCTAAAAGAATATGCTTGGCTATGTAGAACTAATGTATAGTCTTATGTTCCCTATGGGTGGACTGGCCAATACACTTTAGGGTATGCAGCTACAGCTGGAAATTTATATTCACAATTGCCAACTGTCACTCATCAATTGTTGGCCATCCAGGACCTGTTGGACATGTATTATGTCCTGATGGGAATGACCAGTCTCCTTTCTGCCTATCTATGCTGTAATAAAAGCTGATCTAGAAATCATTGCATTAGCCAGATTCACTGCTAACACCCTTAATGGTTCCCACCATAGCACACTGCTTCCAAACCACGGAATTGCACAAAGGTGTAGTCATATATATGATGAGCTTAGATAAAGCAACAGCTGTCCAGGGTAGAACATGCGGCCTAACAGGCAAAGATTGTTATCTTATCTAGTAAAAGAGTAATATGCAAATTGACTATCACTTTAAGACACAAGATGGTGACACCCATGTGGTCAAATATGGCTGACCCATGTAGAGACAAGATGGCTGCCACAAGATGGCTGGCAGGGAAGGGGAGTTGTGGGCAGTTGGGGGTGACCAGGCCAGCAAGGGAAGGCAGTTAGGAGTGACCAGGCTGGCAGGGTAGGGGAGGTTAGGGGCAATTGGCCTGCCAGGGAGCAGTTAGGCATCGATCAGGCTGGCAGTGGAATGGTTAGGGAGTGATCTGGCTGACAGGCAGAAGCAGTTAGTGGCAATTAGGCAGAAGCATATGAGCAGTTGGGAGTTAGCAGTCCTATATTGTGATAGGGATGTCCCAGATTGAAGAGGGTGCAGGCTGGGCTGAAGGACACTCCCCACCCCCATGCACAAATTTCATTCACCGGGGCTCTAGTACATATATAACAGACCCTGAAGCTAATATAACTGGTTTGATGCCCCACATGAAAAAGACTACTGCACAGGTAGAAAACTTGCCTTTGCCAACTACTTCAGTACATGGCTAAACTTTCTGCTGGGAGAATGAGGAACAATATTGCTATTGCACTATTTGTTATTTTAGGACTATTGTTATTTTGCTGCTGTTTGTAATGTTGCTGTGGGTTATGTCTGCAATGCTGCAATGTAATCAATGTTTTGCTTAACACAGTTTCTCCAAAAAACAATCCCTCCTAAATCCCTTAGGGAGCATTTCTGGATGAGAAGGGCGCATAAGATTGTAAGAGTCGATTGGAGGGGTGAAGAGCATACAGAACATAAGTGACTCCATCTTAAATCTAATCTGCCATCTTGACATTTGGGTGAACCCAGACCACTGATGCTCTCAATTTATCCTGGGTGAGCTCTGCATATGGACACAAAACTCTGAGATGATTATAGGATTTCCATTCGTTATCTCTCACTTATTCACCCTCAATTTTATCCATCCCTTAACTCACTCTGGCACTAGATTCTCACAGCAACTGATTTCTTTGATCATCTATGAATTCTCTCTGCTTAAGAGATATAAGCACATGGCGGCAGGTGGAGGATGGGGGAGTTAGAAGGGGCACGAGTCCATTTCATCTTGCTGCACCAGGATTGCATTTCTGTGTGTAAATCCTTTGTTAAACTAATTATTAAACCAATAAGCTAGACTTGTCTGCCTCATTCTTTGGTCTTTTTGCTCATTAGACACTGGGAGCTTATTTGTATATAGAGGCCTCTTCAGAAACATTAAGGAATAATTTCTTAGCCTTGCCACAAACACAGGAAGAATATGTTTACAATTTTATTAAACAGATATATGATAATTCATTTGTGGCATCAGTTTCAAATCTAGATAATCAGAGCCCTTGCCAGTCAGTGATGTGATACTCCTGTAATTATGTGTAACATTTGTTAAATTGGTAAAATATCATATAAGTTTTCCTGTGGAAGGATGAGTTAAATATCTGGTCATGATAATGATAATAATAGTGATAGTTAGAGGGAGCTATATTTCCTAGGAGAGGGACAGGATCCATTTTTGAGCAAGGATTGAAATATATATATATATATATATATATATATATATATATATATATATATATAACAAGTGAATAAGTGAATACTGGAATTAAAGAGAAATTTGAGATCATAGAAAAGAAAATGAAAAATATTCCAGAAATGTAAAGAATTTTGAATAGATTTCAACACTCTGAAATTAGGGCTTAGATGCTGTAGCTACTGTGTAAAGCTTTTAGTGGGTTCTTTTTTGTGCAAAAGACACACACACACACGCACAGACATGCATGCGAGCATGTACACACGTGGCATCTGCCATTTAAAATGCACAGATAAATAAACTGGACATTGTAACCAGAGAAATAAACCTGTGTCTAATGTTAAGTGATATTGGGCATATGTCTCTAGAGATTAACAAAGCAAAACACCTTTGTTGTCCTGGTCATGTTGCTCAGTTGGTTGAGCATCATCCATGCACCGAAAGGTCACTGAGGTTTGATTCCCAGTCCGGGCACGTGTCAGGGTTTGGGGCTCGTTTCCTAATAGAGGGCATGCAGGAAGCAGTGATCTCTCTCTCTCTCTCTCTCTCTCTCTCTCTCTCTCTCTCTCTCTCTCAAAATCAATGAAAAACATATTAAAAACACCTTTCCATTTGTATATATGTATATATATATTTTTTTCTAATTCTATGATTGAAAGTTGAAACTTAACCATACTCTGTCTCATAGCAAATGGGAACTAGCAAGGCCCCTCTCTCCTTTAACATTTTTCTTTTGCTCCATGCCCACTTCTGTGTTCCCCAAGCACACATCCCTCAGAGGCTTTCACTTCAACATGTGCAGTAGATGTGTGTGTGTGTGTGTGTATCTGAAATCATATATCATTTCATGAATGTAGCTGTTTATAATTTTCATAAGGTATAGCCTATCTAATAAAAGAGTAATATTCAAATTTGACCATACCTTTGCTACGCTAGCAGTCAATCAGGTGCAGGGGCGGGGCCAAGCAGCAGGAAGGGTGGCCTCATGCCACAAGGCGGTGGGGGGCAGGGCTGAGCAGCTCAAGGTGGGGGGGTGGGGCTGGGCCAGGCAGTGATGGCAGCCCCCCACCCCCACCCCGATCAATAGCAGCAGTAGCGGTGGCCAGCTGTAGGCAGCTGAGGTGGGCGGAAGGTGGGGCTGGGCCGGGAAGCAATGGCGGCCCCCTCCTAGTCAATCACAGCAGCAGTGTTGGCCAGCTGTATGCGGCCAGGGTGGGCAGAGGGTGGGATTGGGCCCGGAAGCAGGTCAGTCTCATTGCAGAGTGATCCCATGGGTTTCCAAGGCCAGGGAGGGAAAAAGCCTCCTCCAAGAGGCCATGGGGCAGGCTTGGGCTGGAGCTGGGGGCAACCCAGCCAGTGATACTGGATCGCAGGGCGACCACTGGCTGAGATCCCCTGGCTGAGGTCCTCTGCCCAAGGATGAAAGCCTCAGCCAGAGGCTTCAGGCCTTGGGCAGGCTGGGGTGAGTGGTCAGTAAGACATCCCCTGAGGGCTCCCAGTAGGTGAGAGGGGGCAGGTTGAGCTGAGGGACCATCCACCCCCAATGCAAAAATTTCGTGCACCAGGCCCCTAGTTTTTCTATAAATAACATTGCATCTTAATATTTGTTGCTGGACAATACGTTAGGCATGTATGGAATGTAAAAATGCCAGCAAATAGTGTATTTTAGTTCTTATATAATTCTTCAAAGTATTATATTTCAGGGACAGCATTCCAATTCGCAGAAACTAAAACTACCTAGACAAAAAAACTGTGGAAGTTATTGAATAAAAAAATAATACCAACCCACGGGCAACTTCTTCATAAAGATACCACACTTTGAATTCCCCTTTTTGTGAAATCTAGAGGTTGTGTTGCAATTTCAAAGAAAAAAAATGGAACTTCATATCTTAGCTGCTGACTATGGTCACCTTGCTTAACATATACATTTTTATTACTCTTTATATAAAACTTTTCTTATTTAATAAGTGATCAGAATTGTTAGCATTTTTCATCTTGAAAATGCCATCAAATGAAATTTGAACCCATGTATATTTGTAAAAAAAATAATTTTTGTTAGATTTAGCTGCCATCCTAAAGAAAATGTGAAGCAATACTGGCTTAAAGAGAGAAGTTTATTTGTATCTTATGAAGCTCTTCCTATCTGATCTACCACTCTGGCACTGCATCTGAATCTCAAGCAGGAGGGAGGGGGAGAGAAAGGGTAGTACTAAAACTCCTGAATCATCTTTTAAAGTTTCCAGGAAGTTCAGCTTACATCTGAAGTCAGCACTTATTCATGTGGCCATGCATTACCACTAAAGGAAGACTTCTCCTTATTCTAGGCAGCTGTGTGCTCACATAAACAGTGGGATACTATTTCTGACCACAAAGGAAGGCTGGTTCCTGAAAATATGGCCCATCTTTGTCATTCTTTGTAGTAACTCTATGTCCTTTGCTTTTTTGCATCAAACAGCTACTTTGTCCATTATTGCTTTTGACTCCAGAATAAGCATTTCAACAGTAAATTGTTTTTGTCTGTGCTTTTTTGAGCTACATCAAGGATAGTGCTCTCATTATTCATTGTGCTCTGTCTTCAATTATATTCAGATTACTTCTGCTCAGCCTCAGCTGCTTTTTGGCAGCTCCAACATGTATATTTGAGTTTGGGGATTATATCTATCTCCAAGATTCTTTTAAAAAATGAGGAATTTTTAAATTCTTTAGAAAATTTAAAAATACCCCCTTTTCATTTTGTGGGAAATACAAAAGGATAGGGAGAAAATGCTGCGATACAGTCTTCTTTAAAACAGAAGTCTTTATAAATATTTTAAGTTCTAATTCAGTGCAGGATAAAAGGAATAGGAGAGGTGAGCTCATTTCAACTTGGAAAGAAAGAGTAATTAACAAGAAGTTGCATATGTTTTGTTATGGAAGCATATACATACCTAGATAATAGTGTAATTATAATCCTGGTTAAAAGGGCTATGCTTTAAAAATCAACATGACTGAGTTCCATATTCATCTGAGGTGGCTGATTTGATGTGTCATCTTGACCTGTCATAGGGTGGCCTGATATTTGGTTAAATTGTTTCTGGACGTGTCTCTGAGGATGTTTCTGGATGAAAGTAACATTTGAGTTGATAGACTGTGTGAAGAGTTTTCCCTCCCTAATGTGGGTGTAAATTATCCAATCTGGTGAAGTTCTGAGTAGAATAAAAAGGCAGAGGAAGGAAGAATTCACTCTCTGCCTGATTGAAAGAGTCAGAACCTGGTCTCCTTCTGTCTTTGGGTTAGAAGTTATACCATCAGCACTCCTGGTTCACAGGCTTTCAGAGTCACATTGGAACTTGTACCAAAGGCCCAACCAAACACCAGAAGTCAGTCCTGCAGTTAGTGCTAGGTTGCCATGGTGACTGCCATACTGACTGCCACACTGTGGGCACCTCAGCAACCCAGCACTGACTGCCAAGGGGGCTGTGATCAGGCCCAGAGAAACTGAGAGAGAAAAGCAGGGTCTGATGGCAGCCACCATGGCAGTCAGTGCTGTGTTGCCATGGTGACTGCCGCACTGCAGACGACTGATCTACCCAGCACTGACACCTGAGGGGGCTGTAATCAGGCCTGGAGAGAAAAGCAGGGTCTGATTGCAGCCGTCGTGGCAGTCACTGCTGGCTGGGTCAGCGTGGCAGCAGTCAGTCCTGATAACCCAGCACTGACTGCTGGAGCTGCAATCAGGCCCAGACAGAGGCCAGGAGAGAAAAGCAGGGTCTGCTCATAGCCCCTGTGGCAGTCAGGGCTGGCCTTGGTGTCAGTGAACACAGGGCCAATTAATATCTCTTTGAGAGGAGTTGAGAATATAAAGTACAGTGTATTGGATTGCAATTACTTATATTATTTCACATAAAACTTTTTTCAACTAAGATGTTTTCCTTTATTTAAAATGTATATTTATTATTGAAAGTATTACAGATATCCCTTTGTTTTAGTTTGTTTTTCCCCCACTGATTCCTCCACCCTGCACCTGCCCCTTCCAGGCCTTTGCAAGACTATTGTCTGTGACCGTGGGCTATTCCTATCTAATACATAAAACCTAGAAAGATTTAGAGAAAATAAAATAAAAGATTTGCCAGGAAAATATTGAAGAGAAGAGCTGAACTTGCTGCCTGCATGAATACTGAATATAGGCTAGAAGCCAAAACACAACTCATAAGATAAAGTTAGTCATTGTAACACAACAAAAAAATTCTTTCACTAAAGAGATGGTTCCCAATATGTATACACATAATAGAACAGTGTGAGGGTTCACAATGAGCCTCACTAAGACCTGTCTCAGTGGTATGCAGATTTTTAAGCTATGGGCAATTTTAGCTTCAGGCTCAAGTGAAAATTCTGTCCCTCCTTTTAACTACCTAAAAAACAAAATTAATTAGAGGTTTTGCCCATAATAAGACATTATCTTAGATAGTAGAAGGCTAATATGCAAATTGACTGAACAGCTATGACACACACTGACTAACAGGGGGCAAATGCTCAATAGAGGAGCTGTCCCCTGGTGCTAAGTGTGCTCTCACTGGGGGTGCACCGCTCAGCCAGAAGCCAGACTTATGGCTGGCTAGCACAGCACTGGTAGTGGGAGCTTCTCGCCCCTCTGTGGCAGTGCTGAGGGCTCCAGAACTGTGAGAGGATGCAGGCTGGGCTGAGGCATCTCCGCCAAATGCACAAATTCTGTGCACCAGACCTCTAGTCCTTTCTAATAAAAGAGTAATATGCAAATTAACTGTATCTCTGCTACACCACAAACCACACTCAACAGCCAATTAAGAGCAAATATGCAAATAAAATAAGCCAAGGTGGCTGCAGCCACAGAGAGCAGGAGGGAGACTTGGGTTTCCCTGGCAATAGAAAAAACCAAGCTTTCCACCTGCCCTTGCTGGCTCAGGCCTCCACTCAATGCTACAAGTTTCAGTGATAGAAGATAAATATAAATGATGTAGCCACGGAGCTGGAGAGAGCAGGAGGCTTGAGTTGCACCTGGATATGGACGAAGCCAAGCTTTCCACCTGCCCTGGCCAGGCCAGGCCTCCGCTTAAAGCTACAAAGAAGATAAATAAACCCCAACAGAAATGGCTGCTGCCATAGAGCAAGCAATAGGGTTGGCTTCATTCTAGGCTACAAAGTTCAATTGTAGAAGATAAGTAAATCCCAGATACCAGGGCTTCCACTTAAGTCACTAGTCCCATCCATTATTAATATATATATATATATATATATATATATATATATATATATATGCCTAAGTTACTGGTCTACTGAACAACCAGTTGACCAGTTGCTAGGATGTGCACTGACCACCAGTGGGCAAATTCTCAGTGTAGGAGCTGTGCCCCCTGGGAGTCAGTGTGCTCCCATAGTGGGAGCACCGCTCAAGTAACCAAGTGGTGCCAAATGCTGGGCTCAAGGCTTGCAAGCACTGCTATGGTGGCACGAGTCTCTCCCAACCAGAAGGACAGGGTGGGAGGCCAAGGCTTATAGAGTGGGGCTGAGATGAGTGGAAGCAGCAGGCAGAATCAGCAGTCCAACATCCCCCAAGAGGTCTCAGATTGTGAGATGGCACAGACCAGGCCGAGGGACCACACCACCCACCATCCACCAGTGCATGAATATATATATTTGTTCTGTTATGATTCATTGGAGAACCCTGACTTCAGATTAATAGCTATTTGGCTGGTAGAAAATTCTGAATTTAGATTTTTTGGGGTCCTTTTTTTCAGTTTCTCAATTTTAAAAAAAATCAACATTATCCTCCTTTTTACTGAGTTCTGACTGCCCAACTCAGGGCAGCTATGAAGCCAGAGTACTTGGGAAGGCCAAGAAATTCTATCGACATGAGTCATTTGCTGTTCTAAAATTGCTCTGAATGAGTTTCTTGGAATACTATGTTAGTAAATAAGACATTCTGAAATGTATCAATGGTGTTTTGAACATAACTAATGTAGACAAGAAAAGCATACCTATATGTAATATAAGAGTCTATTTTAATGAGAATAAAATGCTACGTATTCTATTACTGGGGAAATATCATTTAATCAATCATTCAATTTACCAATTAAATAACTAATAAATCCAGGCTATGGTGCTGGGGCAAGGGTAAGTATTTATAGCTCCCTGGACTATTTCTATCTACAACATAAAAATCAAGAAAGATTTAGAGAAAATAAAATAAAAAATATGTCAAGTAAATATTGAAGATAAGAGCTAAAGTTGCTGCATGAATATTGGATACAGGCTTGAAACCAAAACACTACATAGCTATAGCTAGAACAGCAATGTTGATCAAAGTCAAGACTGCTGGCTCCATCCATTATTATCATCATTGCTTCTACTAGTACTTAGTCCACAGGCCCAATGGTTAAGGGAAGATACAGCTAAGAAAACCTGTCCAGCTGATTATTATGATTCTCTTTGAACTTCGTTGGGTTTTCACACAGGGTACAAATATTTTCTGATCCAGCTCTCATTTAGAAATATTTTTCTACATACTACTTATCAAGACTACCTTTATAAAAAATTATTTCTCTTTTTTCTTTCTAAATTCACAGCTATTAGCCAAATTATTAACCACTGTCTATGAATCAAAGAAAGTATATGCCTCTGGCCATTTCTCTTTCCATACATAATTACCAACCAAGTATTTTGTTTCAAGTTCTTGATATTCTTTTATTATGGTATAAAAAAATGGTATACTTTTCTTTGGTGACTCCAGAGTAAACCCAGCATAGTATTGCATCTGTATATTTTCAAATAGTACCAGTGCATTGTACAAAAACATCAATAAACAAACAAGCTTTTTTTTTTTTTGGTATTAGCTACTACTAATGAAATTCCCCTAAGTCCAGCCGAAACCGGTTTGGCTCAGTGGATAGAGCATTGGCCTGCGGACTGAGAGGTCCCGGGTTCAATTCTGGTCAAGGGCATGTACCTTGGTTACGGGCACATTCCCAGTGGGAGATGTGCAGGAGGCAGCTGGTCGATGTTTCTCTCTCATCGATGTTTCTGACTTTCTATCCCTCTCCTTCCCTCTCTGTGAAAAATCAATAAATATATTTAAATAAATAAATAAACAAACAAACAAACAAACACACTTATAGAAATTCCCCTAAGTCCATAAAGCTGGCTTGAGAGAGAGGAGGCAATATAATATTATTCTACCCAACACAATGTAGACACCATCTTATCAGCTTATGCATGGACTATTTGCAAAGCATTCTCTTGTTTGATACACACTAAAAATGGTCAGCTTTTAGTGTTAATCAGTAGATAATCCAGTTTAACATATACAGGTAGTGCTTCTAATTCCTAAGAGGTCCTCTTAGCCTTGTGTCTCTTTCTTAGTCATTGAAGAGGCTTGAGAAAGTCAAGTGTCATTCAACTTGGAAGTAATCTTTCAACATTGCATAGCTACATGAATTTTGGGGAAAATATTTTCATGTATTTGTTTTAACTAGATATCCAGAGTACCTGTTATATCCTAAGAAATAGGATATTATCTAGTCAGCATGATGTTATAAATGTAGTGAATCAACATAATAAGTCATTTGTGTAGAATGGAAAGATGATCAAGGTTGCTCCAGACTTCTCTATGAATAAGATTAGTGTGCTATATGTCTATAAAGTGGGGAAGTAATGATTTATTATTTGTACACTCAACTGAAGAAAAGTGCTTTTGATGATATTTACTAACAAATAGAGAGAAAGAAAGTATTTCCCAGATTAATAGCTGCATATCAGGTGTTGGATTAGTGATATGTTAATTTATTCCAGTATGAATCTCATCTGTAATAGCAGCTGCGACTCTAGTCAACATGTTATTGAGATGAAGATAATCCCTTGTTATTCTCCAATGTCCATTTGGATTGTGTATTACCCAAATAGGCAAGTTGAATGAGAATGAAGCATGAATCACCTTCTTTGCCCTTTCCAAGTATGTAGATTGTCACTAATCTCTGCAGAATCCTCAAGATTGACTTGAAACACTCTTTTGGTAACAGGACTAGTTCTAATGGCTTCCACTTGACCTTTCTTATTACAAAACCCCAGTAAATCAATGTGCAAATCTTGCCAGTTGCTAAGTATGACTATTTCAAATTATAGGAAACAACCACAGGATAGGTTCAAGGATCCATTTGTCTTTCATTAGCCTCAAGTATGGCTGGTGAATCACAGCAGCATTTCAGGTCTCCAGGATTAAGATAATTTCAGTAATCCCTCAAAAATATGACTATTTCCTCTTTGCCAATACAGCCAATCTGGTAGTAATCACATGATATATAGGAGAAGGTAAAAAAAAAAAGAGTATTTTTTCTGTGGCTTTATGGAAAGATCCTTCTTTAAGGGGACATGGGCTTCTCTTTAATTAAAGACTGTCTCTAACAAACTACAGAAATGATCCCTGAAACTTATATGTGGAATCCAAAATGTAAAATAAATGAATAAACAAAACAGAAACAAATTCATAGATACAGTGAAGAAACTGATGGTCATCAGATAACAGAGGTTGTGGAGATAATTAGAGAAATAGATGAAGGTATTAAGAATTGCAAATAGGAGATAAAACAAGATGGCGGCATAGGTAAACACCTAGGCTGCTGCCTCAAACAACAATTTCAAGGATACAACTAAAAGACAAAACAGACGTCATCCAGAACAACAGGAAAACTGGCTGACTGGAAATTATGCAACTAGAAGGAAACAAAAATGCACATGGAGAATCAGAGCAGCTGCAAAGACTTGAGGTAGGAAGATGCTTGCAGAGAAGATGGGCCAGAGAGAACAGGTCATCTGAGTGCCTGGCTGGCAAGCTCTAGCAAAAAAGAGACAAAAGCTCCAGACTGCACTGAACCCCAGTTCTGGATGAGACCCATGGGACCCAGGCCCATATGGGGGGAATCTGGACTGTGAGGCAGAATCTCAGGGGAACAGCCAAAGGCAGAGGTCTGGAGGCCCATGTGTGGGTGCGCATAGAGAGGACAGACTGTAGACTGGGCCACTGGCTTGATTGGTGGGAGGGAGACAGGAGCTCTGGATGGCTTTGAAACCCAGTTCTGACTGCAAGGAACCCCAGTGCCAGGCAAAAATCTGGGAGTCCGGATTCATTGGGGGAGAGACTGGACTTTTTGGCAGTGGGCAAAACTCGAGGGTGCCTTTCACTCAGAGGTGCTTACAGCGATTGCCTGTGGACCCTGAGACCTTATGAATCTTGTAGGGTGGAACTTACTGGAAGCCAAGGCTCTTGATTCCACCCTGAAACCCTGCCCCATCTAAACTGAGCACAGAGGCATGTGCAATTTTCCAAATCTACTTGCATAAGGCTATCTCCCAGTGCAGACACAGCTGATCCTCACAGCCAATAGGCCAGGAGGTCAATTCTTCCCAGTGATACCAACAACAATGAAGACTTAACTGCAACAAGGCTGTACACACAGTTCACAAAGGGGTGTAACAAGAGTGTCCATCTCAGGTAACAGGGTAGGTCAAGACAGCTAGCACACAAAGCTACCCTACCAATTAAGGGAAGCAGTGCAAGTGCAGAAAGAAACATCACAAATGAAAGAAATGGGGGAAAACAAATGACTGGATATAGAGTTCAAGGTTATAAGGTTTTTCAAGAGGTTGCTAGAAAAGGCCAATAAATTCAGCAAGACCATCAAGGATATGTAAAAGGACCAACTAGAAATTAAAAATATACTGACTAAAATAAAAAATATTTTACAGAGACCCAACAACAGACTAAAGGAACACAAGAATCAATTCAAAGATTTGAAATACCAAGAAGCCAAAAATACTCAACTAGAAAAGAAAAAAGAAAAAGGAATCCAAAAATTTGAGGATAGTGTAAGAAACCTCTGGGACAACTCCAACTGTACCAATATCAGAATTATGGGGGTGCCAGAAAAAGAGAGAGAGCAAGATACTGAAAACATATTTGAAGAAATAATGACTGAAAACTTCCCCCATCTGATGAAAGAAATAGACTTACAAGTCCAGGAAGCACGAAGAACCCCAAACAAAAGGAATCCAAAGAGGACCACATTAAGACACATCATAATTAAAATGCCAAGAGCAAAAGACAAAGAGAGAATATTAAAGGCAGCAAGAGAAAAACAGTTACTTACCTACAAGGGAGCACCCATATGGTTGTCAATTAATTTCACAACAAAAACTATGCAGGCCAGATGGGAGTGGCAAGACATTTTCAAAGTGATGAATAGCAAGAACCTACAACCAAGATTATTCTACCCAGCAAAGCTATCATTCAGAATTGAAGGTCAGATAAGAAGCTTCACAGATAAGAAGCTAAAGGAGTTCATCACTGCCAAACCAATATTATATGAAATGCTGAAAGGTATTTAAGAAGAATAAAAAGGAGGAAAAGGTGGCTGCTTCAAACTAGATCATGGATGGAACTGGAGAGCATTATACTAAATGAAATAAGCCAGTCAAAGAAAGATAAGTATCACATGATCTCACTCATTTATGGAATATAATGAGCAACACTAAAAAAAAAAAACTAAAAAAAAACCCAGATGCAGAGACAAAGAAGCATGGACTGTCAAACCTCAGACGGAAGATAGGGCAGGGTGCGGGTAAGGAGAAGAGATCAATCTAAGGATTTGTATGCGTGCATACAAGCCTAATCAATGTACATGAACACCAGGGGGGTGAGGGCATAAGTGGTAAGGAGGGGTTGGAGGGAGTAATGGGGGATAAAGACACATATGTAGTACCTTAATCAATAAAGAAATTAAAAAAAAGAATTGCAAATAGGCAATTATCAAAGCAATCCTAGAGATAGAAAGTACAGTATAGGGAATATAGTCAATAGCTTTGAAATCACTATGTATGGTGTCAGATGCATACTAGGCTTATTGAGGTGATCACTTTGTAAGATTTATAAATGTCTAATCAATGTTATATATACCTGGCATTAATATAATATATATGTCAATTATAATTGAAAATAAATGGACCGTTTGTGAATTGGCTAAAATCTGAGACTGTGATTCTATATTATGGTGATTTAAATGCTTTTGTTAACTAAACTTGGAGTTTAGTTACCAATACAAGGTTAGTTACTAATACAAGTTCAGTATACTACCCACACATTTCAGTTTAGTGATACAATGTTCAACTAGTCAATGCCCCAAATCTCTGCAAGTCAGAGTATTGACTTTGTCACCCATTAGAGTAAATATGTGTGCTTTGTCTTTGGCAATGAAGAGTTACAACTTCACCCAGATCTGACTACCCTCATTAAATTTGGAGAACTCATTTCAGGGGCAGTAGTTTCCACTATCATTTCTGGCCTACAAATAATAGCCATGACAGAACTATTCCAGCACGGAAGGGTTTCACTCATGAATGCATTTCCTATACTCGGGAAGGACTGTCTGTTGCAACCTCTATGGGACACAGTCAGCAATTTTCACATGATAAATCCACTCAAGCATTCCAATCTCCTTCAGCATTTGGATGCCTTAATCTACAGCATGCTAAAAACGGTCTGGTATTTCCCCTTCATTTACTATAGTGCACATTTGAGTCCAAATTGATCAACCAAGCAAAATATTAGAGGCTTCCTTATATGCTTGATGGAAGTGATTGAATGCTAATACCTATTGAATATTGATATGAATACCAAATGTTGAATACCTATTTAGGGAACCTAGATTCAACCTGATCTAACCTTATATTTCTTAAACCTGACCTAACATCTTTAGAACTACTTGCGACATATGCTTTCCAGTTTTCTATCTACATACATTTGCAAATCCTTGGTAATGCTTTTGTGTGCATCAGACATTCTATGGATCCTACTTTGTACCTTGCTCTCTGGCCTTGTTGGAATCTGTCTAGTTACAGATCTAGAAGTAATGAGCTGTGGGGAACTAGAGCTGGGAGAGCATTAGAAGTCCCTAACAACAGTATCACAGGGAAGGCCACTAAAATTTCCTCAGACAAAATCAGACCACCTCCTCAGAAAAGGAAGAGATACTGCTCCTACTGCCAAGGGAGGCTTAGCAAAATATTAGAAATAAACGTTCTCAGCTACTAAAATCTGCCCATCACAATTTTCAGTGTCTCATTCCTTCTTAAATATAACATAACAGGGATGATTCATCTTTCAGTTTACAATTATTTCATTTCCTTTGAGCCCTCACTGGCACCATTGTGCAAGTCCATATTTCTACTAGTAGTCTGTTCAAGGAAATTTCGTCTTTCTGTATCATACTCCTCAAAAATTTTAGGAATTTGTCACAGAGACACTCCACTCCTAGGTAACAAAATCCCTCCTAATTTTCTATTGTTTCCCAAAAAATCACCACAAAGTTGGTGGCTTCTGCAGATCAGGAGTCTGAGCACAGATGATGTGGGTCCTCTCCTCAGGATCTCACCTGGCAGAAATCAAGTTTGCAATTGGACCTGTAGTCTCATCTGAAACATAGGATACTCGTCTAAGTTTATTTGAATTGTTAGCAAAGTCCATTTCCCTTTGGTGGTAGAACTGAAATCCTTGCTTTTTTCAACTGCTAGGGGCTGGCTGTCCATCAACGGCTGACCTGAGCTGCTAGAGACCATCCTCAGTTCCCTACCCTGTGGTGTCTTCTGCAATATTGCAGTTTGCTATTTCAAAACCAGAAGGCAGAGAGTCTGTCTCACCTTATTTTAAGGACTCATCGAATTATGTCAAGCCCACCCAGTATAATCTCCTATGGATTACATACAGGCCAACTCCTTTGTAAATTAACTGTGGGAATGATATCCTGCCACATTCACAACCTCTGTATACACACAAGGAGAGGAATATACAAGGCATAAACACAAGGGGGAAGGAATCTTGTAGACCCTCAGAATTTTGCCTATGACACCTAGTGAACTTTAAAAATAACTAGTAATACAAAACTTTATACATATTATTTTCATGACACTGCTCTATGACAGTAGTTTATTGATCCTCCAGCATTTTGTCTCCCACAGATATGTGAAACAAGTCTCTACAAGTAATTATCTAAGTAAATCCTTTGTCACTTTATGCCACGGACTACTAGACAACATGGTAAATAGTGTCTTTAATGTTTTTAAATATAAATGCATTGTATAAAGATTCTATTAACATTCTGGTCCTGTGGAATCTTAGAGTATATTTATTTTTCTAACAATTAGGGTTTATTCAGAGAGAAGCAAAACTACCCTGAGTGAAGTAGAATAGGGGATTATCACAATGTCTGGGTCCTCTGCAGTCTGGGAGTTAGTAGAGAAGTATATGCCTTTCTTTATCCTGGCCCAAGACCAAAGAAAATAAAGGAGCAGATCTGGTGGGACCTGGAGAAACTGCAGATTCAGATGATGACCATGTGCCAATAAGATGACCAACACATTAGTGAGAAAAAGTATAGATTGCCATGGTTCCTGGTATCTTCCTTCATTTCTCACACTATAAAATTATGGCTGCTACTTCATTCCTGCCTTTGAAGTCTCATAGAAATTTGTCTTGTGTCTAACAATAACCTGGGGCTATATAGTAAACAAATTCTGAGCAATGCGGTTGTAGCCTAAATAAATCAACACAGTAATAAACCCCATAATTTACAACATTATAGCTACTTGAGAGTCAAATAAAATTAAAACATTACAATCTGTTAGAAAGATACATAAATATTTACACATGTTGCATTTCAAAGTATTTTTATACCATAAATATAAAATCATAGGCATTTGGAGATTTCTTTAGTGGTCTCACTTTTTTAAAAAATATATTTTTTTTATTAATTTCAGAGAGGAAGGGAGAGGGAGAGAAAGAAAGATAGAAACATCAATGATGAGAGAGTCACTGATCCACTGCCTCCAGCACACCTGCTATTGGGGACTGAGCCCACACAACCTGTGCATGTGCCCTTGACCTGAATCAAACCTGGGACACTTCAATCTACAGGCCAATGCTCTAGATTTACTGAGGAAAACTGGCAAGGTAGTTTTAAAGAACAACACAGATTCGCAAAGTATGTAGTTTTGCAGTTCATTTTACTGATATAGAGCCACTTACACGTTCTTATTTCTTATGATTTTTTTTCTATTTGTTTTAATAGGGCAGTTAAATTTTGATTTGACATTTTAAAGTCTCTGATATTTATTGCTAAGCTAAAGAAAATCATGATAAAGGAAATTAACCTTAGTTATAAGAAATCCAAGTCCATCTCTTCTATGGCAGTGCCTGATTCTTTATTACAGGGAATAACTTTCCTATCCTCTTACAGTTTATAAGCTTTTCAGAATAACAGTGCTCCAAAGTAATATGGGTGCTTTTAATACTTTATGGATACAATCTAAACTTTACAAATCTCACTTACTGCTTTGCTTCTTTAGAGTTATTTTTTTCTTAGTTAACTTTTTGTTGGCATCTTTTTTTCCCCCTCTTTCCAATACATTATACGTTTTCCTTTTGTATGCTCCCCTTTTTAAAGTTTTCATACGCTTCCTGTTTCTTCCATCCCCATCGTGGCCTAAAGCAGTGATTGGAATATACTAGGATCTTGCAAAACCTTTCATTGACATTCTAGCAATGATTTTATATTTGCAACAAACTGTAGCATTCAGCCTGATAGGGTACATACATTTGAGAAAAAAACTTATTGACTTTAAAATAACCTCACCCTCCACACATCATTTAAATAATGAGGATTCTCAAAGAATATTAATCAAACTATATGGAGAAGAATCATCAATATTCATAAATTGTTAAATACTATTGTTGTTAATAATTGCACTGCTCATTTTATATGAAGTTCCATCTTTTTTTTCTATGTATCATTTGGTAAAGCTTTTTACTGACTGAACAGAATGTGAATGATTATCAATTCTTTTCTTGCTTTGATGTACAGTCTTGATGAGAGAGAATCACTGATCAACTGCTTCCAGTACACCCAGCACAGGAGGAGAAAGCGAAGCATGCATATATCCTCAAAGTTGTAATGCTTCTTCAGGAATGATATGAATTTGAAAGATTATGCAGATAGCTTTATTGCAGTAACTTGGGCTTCTCCTATTTTCTGAACTTTCCCCACTTCCTTTACATTAGTAAGTCTTTATAAATTCTACAAACTCTTGAATCGTCCACAATTATTCACCAGATATGCACAAATACCCATGTATCTAGGTTGAATACTGTAATTATCTAGACTGATTTTCATTGTGAAGTTATAACCAATTCATCTCTTCCTAATTCGAATCAGGCTTATAAGAAGTGCTATGTGCTTTGTAAATGGTAATTAGGTAAACATGAATAAAAAATGATTTTAAAGAGGAGGCTGTAATGGTTTTCTGGCTGAGAAAATTAGAAGGGTGGCTGGTTACAACTGTTTATTGCAGATATCTTTTTAAAAACATCAAATATTTTAACAGTCTTTATTGCTCCCCGATCCCCGAATGAAAATTGGATTGTTCAATTTTTAAATGTCAAGGCCTTTACCTCTTAGACTTAACTACCTTTCATAGGAGATATGTAATCATAAATATAGGTATGAATTTATGCTTGAAAAGTAAAGAATGTAAATGAATGTATGGTAGCTGAATGTTGCAGACATTTCATAAGATTTTAAAAGAAAACATGAAAAAAAAGGCTTAGGGAAGAAAATCTAATTGAAATATATAAGTTCAATGATTCCTTCTTTCTGAAAATTTTGTACATGTTGTGCCTTGTTCTTCATTGATGCTCCTTGTCTAATAAGTATGGTTTTAAATGTTTTTACTACAGTCATAAAGTCATATTACCGTAAGATTGTAGTTTTTTGGATTATGCTTTTAGTGTAGAAATAGTGAACCTATCTTGCCTTATCTTTTGTAGGAAATGTCTTTCATTTTCAAATAAAATATAATGAATTGCTGCTCTCTATTTATAGCATATTCTTTTAATTAATCAGCCATTCATTTTTTTTTACAATCTTTTGAATAAGTCCTCACTTTGCATTAAGTGTTGGGTAATGTTTCCAGAACTTAGTGTAGAACAATTATTGTTTTCTTCTTTCACAGAGCTTATAATTTGGTGACCCTGGGATTAATCAGATAAATCATACACAAAGTCATGCTGTAAAAATTAATACATAAATTACCAACATTTGTATGCTTAAAATAAAAGATTCAATCCAAACATGTCTTTTCAATTTCAGTTTACAAGGGCAATGAATCTGTTTTGGGCACTATAATCTATCATCATCATGTTTGGTGTCAGAAGCAAATATAAATTTTTAAAATATTAGGCAATTAATATATTGGCTCCAGGTGTTTTCATTTTTATATGATTTATTCTATTATGCTCAGAATAAATGTTCCAACATTATACTGGGATGCTCCTACTTGGCTCACCGGTTACTGATCATTTATCTTTAGAAGTAGGAGGTGGAAATGTTTTTTCTGCAAGTCTGTCCTAGTTTAACAGTGGAAGTACCTGATAATGTATGATGATGTATGCACTGTATACTTTAGGAGTCTTTAGAAGTGAAAACAAAGAGTAAACATAAGCATAGCTAGATAGTATTGAGTACTTATTATAATATGCTTGGTGCTAAGCATACTATTTCCAAATTAGTTTTAAGAAAACTCCAAGAAACATTATATATATAATTTTGAAAGAATGATATATATATAATAAAAGAATATGTTATAAATGGCAAACAGCAATTTATTACATTTTATTTGAAAATGGAAGTCATTTTGCTATTAAATATAAGGTAAGACAGGTGCACTATTTCTACAATACAAGGATAATCCAAAAAACTACAATCTTATGGTAGTATAACTTTATGCCTGTTGCAAAAATATTTAAATAATTACTGATGATAACACAAATCTAGGATGCAAAGTTTCTTACCAGTGGACATTTTGTTCAAGGGATGATTAAAATTACATACAACACTACATTTTATTTATTTATTTATTTTAATTAATTAGTTAATTAATTAAGTTAGTTATTTTTGTTCATTGTCACCCGAGGATATTTTCACATTGATTTTTTTTTTCTTTTTTAGGGAGAGTGGAAGACAGAGGGAAAGAAAAAGAGAAACATTGATGTGAGAGACACACATTGATTAGTTTCCTCCTGCAGGAGCCCTGATCAGGGCCCAGGCCAGGGAGGAGCCTGCAGCCAAGATACTTGCCCTTGACAGGAACTGATCCCAGAACCCGTTGGTCTGCAGGCTGATGCTCTATCCACTGAGCAAAATAGCTAGGGCACAACACTATATTTTACATAAAAATTTATAAGTGAAAATATGCCTGACAATATAACCTTCTGCCTATATAATTGAAATCGAAAGAATTCTTGTTCATGTGGCCAAGGAGTATATTAGCATCATATTATCTTTGCAAGGTTAATTTAATGAGCTGCTAATGAATATTGAAGAACACTTCTGAGTTTCCTCAAAGTGATAGAATTAGAATTTCTGATTGTTCATCATCCATAGATATAATGGAAGTGATCTACAGTTAATGAATTTCTGGTATAACTATTTCCAAACCTAATCTTGAAATTACATATGCTTATACAGTATAAATAAAGATTGTTTAATAAAAGTAGAAATATATGAGTAAAACACCACATTAAAATATCCCAGAGTTATTGAGTTCATTAATGGTTATTATTGGAAAAAAATATTTAATTTAAATTGTCCTTCTATCATATCTCTAAGGATTCAAGTTTTAAAATGTCTTATTTAAAATGCAAGAAATTTCCAGTAAGTTTCCAGGCTCCAGAGAGAAATTATTTATGTTAACAAACTGGAAAGACTTCATTTGCTTTAATATTTATAAGGGAGATTAATGGCATACAATACAGTAGTACTGAGCACTGAAACCACTACAAAGCATAGATTCAATTCATGTAATGTTAAACAAAGAATACTAGTATAGTCAGCAATTCATAAATAAATAATTCTTATAAATGTTCAGATTGTTCAGACTCTTTGGAATATCCCACTGAAGTCAGCCATTAAGTGATGTATTCAGCTTCCTCAATCCATTAAAAAATACAATTTTAGGAAAAATTAGAGTCAGTCTTTTTCACAATAGATTGCATAGTTTAAAACTATATTGTTTTTTAAGCCTTTGAAGATAACAAGAAGGATAAGTTTTTATCTTAGAAATTCTTGAATTACTGAATAAGCTCAGAATAATCTGATTCAGAAGTTTAACTGCCATGAGCCATGACATGCCTTTTATTTTATAAATATACTGGAAATTCGTTGCAGGAAGATTCCTGCAAGAATAGAGCTTCCTGTGGCCTGAGCAAAGCTCCTTCCCTTCTCTGCTGCCTCCCTTCCTCTTGTCTCCTCTGCCTTGCTCCCTTCCTTCTCCTCCACCCTGCTTGCTTACTTCTTTGCAGCTTTGCTCCCTTCTACAGTACTTGGCTTCCTTCTAAGCTGTCTTCTGCGTGCATGGATATGCCATCTTGGTTGGGTTAATTTGCATGCTCGCTCTGATTGGCTTGTGGGCATGGCTTGTGGACGATGTGGCTTGTGGGTGTAGCAGAGGTATGGTCAATTTACATTTTACTTTTATTAGATAGAATTTTTATTGATATCAGAGAGGAAGGGAGAGGGTGAGAGAGACAGGTACATCAGTGATGAGAGAGAATCATTGATCAGCTGCCTCCTGTAAACTCCAAACTAGAGATCGAGCCCACAACCTTCATGCCATGTCTTTTAAATAAAATATTTTGTAAGATATCCATTAAAAATACTTATTACCAGCAGATTTTTTAATAAATAAGTGAAAAATTGTATTAGAAAAATGATTGTTAACCAAACATCTGAATTAAATAAAATTTTTAAAACTAAGGTATTTGGAAAGATAAGAAACACAACTTACCTCATTCATATATAACCTTAATATTATTGGCATAAAATTTTTTATGTTTTCTTTAATATGAGATGTGAATTAGGAATGTACCAAGCAATAATCAGCAATTAGTAAGAATTTTGGGAAAATGATCAAAAAACATATAAACACGTTCTCTTAAGATTTTGATTTTAAAAATGATACAACAGTAAAGCTATAATTAATATTACTCTGATTTACAGGCAGCGACAGTGACATTGTAATGCAGCAGTCTACAGCTATTCATTTCAAATGACTTGCAGCCTCTAATCAAAAACAAAACTTGCCAATCAGCAGTCACTTCATAATTGACACAAGTTTTAATTTCATTTATTAAAAAACTGTATTAGAACACTGCAAATGAATTAGCTCATATATTGAAGTGCATGTACCAGTCAACTGCAAAAGGACTTTTAAGCTTCATCAAATACTTTGATCTCGATCACATTGAAAACCTTTTAGCAGTTTATGAAATATTCATGAATTCTTGGGTGAAGCCCAAAATAGGTTTTCTAAGTTTACTTATATTTGGGAATTTTTTTTATACAGCTCATACAAACAGATTTTTGCCCAGAAAATATTATTGATTTTTAAATCGGCATTTAAAATGTTAAGAATAAAAATTATATATAATATTTAGATGAAAGTCAGCAAACTTTTAGAAATCAGTGAGAAACATATATGTATATATATTTTTTCACAATTGAGCTAATCAAGAGTTATTTTTCTCTTTAACATGGGAATTTGTAGAATAAAGTTTTAATTGTCCTCTTTGACTATAAGATAGTGTCAAAATTGGGAATCAAGGGTTTTATTGCTGTTAATAATCTTTATTGGTCCTTAATTATTCCAAGTGGCAAAATTATTTTTAGTGGTTACCTGACTCAGAAAAGCTCCATTGATAGTTCAAATCACAAAGCAAATTATTTTTGTGAATTAAATAAAGAAGCTATACACTAGAGAAAGTCTCCAAACATGGCATTTGTATGCCCATGAAAACATTGGTTAAGTGGTTCATCTCTGTTCCAACTGGGGTACATAAAATGAATGTAAATACTGTTACCATATGAAAACTTATTTGTGCTGGTAATAGTTGAAAGAAAAAGTGAGACAAAACATACTTTTTTTTCTTTTTAAGAATTCACTGAGGAAGGTTTATTTTTATCTTCATTCAATTGCTCTTGTCAACCATTCCTATCTGCCAGAAGGCTGTATACTGAACACATCTGTTATCTCCTAATATCAGACACCAGAGAGACTCTGTGTCTTGGAAGCTTTCATGTTGCACATTAAAACATTCAACATTTGTTACCTATTTACTGTTTTGCATTTCATTCTATATCATGGTTTCACAATCAGATAATTAACATTTTTGGGGGGTGAGGAGTGGGGGAGAACTGTAAGTCTCAAAATTCCATCATCAGAAAAAACGGTTAGAGAGTCACACACTATTTTAAGCAAGAAATAACACACACTTATTAAAATAAGTTAGTTTAGTGAAAACTGTTTTTATTCAGTCTTTTGGTTCTCCCGATAGAATATTTGATAGGTCTCTTGCAATTGGAAGAGTAATTTATGGATTTGGAGGTTTGACCAAGTTGGATGGAAATAAGTCTTGAATCTGGGATTAGCAAGTAAGAATGACCAGTCAATGAAAGTCCAGAGAAAAATTCAACAATAAAATTTAAAACAAACAAAAACATAATAAGATAGATTTCTGAAATTAACAGAATATATGAAAACTTCAAGGGTGAAATTTAATCCACACAGTGCATGAAACTTTAAGGGGATACACTAATGATCTGTTTATCTAGACAACCTATGTTAATATGAGTAATAATACTACTTAATACAATTTATCTTAGCAATTAAATATATTGACATATTTCTTAGGTTGGTATTCTTACATAAGAAAATATCTATTAAAACTGCAAAGAGATTAACACTTAACTAAGTTACCAGTCAAACTCATTATGTAGTCTATTTTCAAATTAGACCTATGATTTACTTGACTATGTATATGCACACACACAACCATATAGAAATTCAGGAATCATCATAATAACAACCTTGAATAACTGAGAAGTCAGCTGATAATATATATTGACAATTAATAATACAGTTTTTTATTCAAGATTTCTTATGATACATGGAATAGAACTTGGAGATAAAGTGTTTATATTAATCATTTGTACACATTTAAACATTGCTAAAATGTGAAATTTGTCCCCAATAAACTACTTCTATGGATAAACATTATCATGTGTTTGGCTATCTGACATGAAGTGTAATCTTTTTTTTTAATTAAAAACAAACAGAAAGACAGTTTTTCTATCTTTATGTTTGGACTAGAAACCATATATGTCTCAGTTTCCAGAAGACATAATGTCAAATCACTTTTCAAGTTCCTGCCAAAAGCTCCATTTTCAAAATTATATTTGGTAGTCAATGAAATATGCTAAAAATTCATTGCTGTATGTTTTAAGCTTTGTTCATGCTAGTTTAGGTTTGATTCCCAAGGTCATCATACACTGACAGAGAAAGTTTCAAAACTCTTTTTCAAAACAAATTCAAGACTATCATGGCCTGACATAGGAAGAAAAAAAAATTAGCACTACACATTGTGCTTTTTTAAAGTTTTCTTTGTTTTAAAAAAATATTTTTATTGATTTCAGAGAGGAAGGAAGAGGGAGAGGAAGATTAAAAACCTCAATAATGAGAGAGATTTATAGATCGGCTGCCTCGAATATATCCCACATTTGGGATCTAGCTGAGCCCCAACCCTGGCATGTGCTCTGACCAGGAGTCAAACCATGACACTCAGGTTCTTAGGCTGATGCTCAACCACTAAGCCATGACAGCCGAGCCACTATACATTGTTTTAAAAAAATAGCTTCATCACCATAATTAAATATACTGTCCATTATGAGATATAATTGGTAGAAGGGTATATAGAATGATATGAGCTGGAAGAGGCACCTGGGGCTTGGAGGAAGTATGTGTGAAATGCAACATACAAAATAGGTGGCAGACTCCTATGTGAGGAGGGAAAATTCAGAGCTCTCTAAAATGTTGTCAAACTGGTGGTATAACACCTAGGTGAAGAGGCCTTATAACTTAAAGATGACTTTTAAAAAAATTGTTATTTATTGTCTCTTCTTTGAATTTATTCCTAAAAGCAAGATAAGAACTGGGGGTGTGGAAGGGAGAGGGGAAGACAGAGAGAGGGAAAGATCAATGTCAGAGAGACACATTGATTAGTTGCCTCCTGGCCATGCCCTACAAGGGCTGGAGATAGAGCCTGCAATAGAGGTACATGCCCTTGGCTGGAATCAAACTGGGACTCTTCAGTCCTTGGGGCGATACTTTATCCACTGAGTAATACCTGCTAGGGCTAGATTTTTGTAATCTTTTAATCGTCACTTAGATCACACAGATATTTTGGCTGTGAGTAAAATTTAAACTATGACAGTGCCATTTTAATATGCCTCTATAAATTAAGCTTTCTGAAAAGTATTCAATTGATATTAAATTGTCAGTGAATATAGCAAAGATCATTACCAGTTCAACAAAAATTCACTTTCTCTTCTTCAATATACAGCTATTTTTACATTTCCCAGCTTCCCTTGCATTTAGATGGAACCATATAACTATCTTCTAGATGGTGGTACATGAGATAGGCGATTGATTCTATTTCCAGATGAAACATATCAAGGGTTTTCCTCCCTCAACTGTCTCTCTTTATACTAGCCAGATTCCTGAAATAACAAGGGCTTGGTGGGTAAAAGCTAAATAATTTAAAGACCTTGGACTTCTGACTCAATACGCAAAGGAGAGCTACCAACTGATCAGGAAAATTACATTGGATTACTTTAGGATCAGGGGATAAACTTCTATTATATTTACACTATTGACATTTTGGAATATTTATCATTATGGCCTAGTTATCCTACCTATCCTTGTTATAGAAAGTTCAGATTTTTCATAGTCTTGATTTGAAATAAATTTTTAAAATTACAAATATAATTGAAAATCTATAATTTTGATTTTTGTTTCTCCTGATTGCCAATTTACACATGAAATAAAGACCTGACTGACAATTCTGTTAATATTGAATTTTGCAAAAATAATTAAATGAGTGTTTGTGCTGACAAAGTAAAACTGTCAAAAATCATTTTGTCTCTAAAATTCCTATATGTGTTAACATGATCCTGCCACTGTTTATAATTAATACAAGCTTTCTTTTATTTATGTTTTATCATCTCCATAACAAAACATAAATCAAAGTAATTTTGATCATTATTACTAAGCGCTTCTGAGAACTACAGTGACATTCCAGTTACCCATTTTTAAAACTGCCTAGAAAGTAAAATTTACTGTGCGGGACCCATGAAAGGACAGAGGAATCTTAATAACTGGTTTTTGCCATAACAAAGAAGTTCTTTAAATATGCAGACTTGAAATAATCTATAATTTCCTCAGGAGCTTTTTGGTCCCTTAATTGCTTATTTGCTGTGACTGAATTTTAATTACTATAGATGTTTGTACTTCAGAAAATCAGAGATTGAATTAAATTTCATAGATTCTTGAGACCAAAAGGAAAATGAATAATTCAATGAGATTAGGATTTTAATAAAGGCATTTGAAAAGGTTGGCATTCTTTATGTTAGAGTTTCTTTGTCATCCCAAAATACTTTCATACAAATGCTTGAAGATCCAGATCAAATTAACTAGTCAGTTGACTTAAATATTCAGAAAGTTCAAACACTAACCAAAGGCAATGTTTGGGAAATTAACATACTAGCTGAGTTATTTGTTTTTAAATTTTAAACAAATGATCAAATAGCCCCATGGAGACAGAGTAGAAGTATTTTTCAAGTTATATTTTTTATTTCTAGAAAATACAATTTTTAGAGGATTTTTCTGAAAAGGTAAAGTTTATTACACTTTAACTATTAAAGATAAGCAAGCAGGAATAAATGTGAGGCTGTTTAACAGCAGTTATGCTGGTTTGTTGGATGGTTGAATTTTTAAATACTACTTTATTGGGATATGATCCTATCTAATAAAAGAGCAATATGCAAATCGACTGTCACTCCAACACACAAGATGGCCATCACAGATGGCCAGCAGTTTTGGGCAATCAGGCCAGCAGGGGAGGCAGTTGGGAGGGATCTGGCGTGCAGGGAAGGGTAGTTGGGGGTGACCAAGCCTACAGGGGAGGAGACTTAGGGGTTTCTAGTTTGGCAGGGGAGGGCAGTTAGGGGTACTCTGGCCAGTAGCGGAGCAATTAAGCATCAATTGGCAGGGTAGTGGTTAGGGGGTGATAAGGCTGGCAGGCAGAAACAGTTAGGGGCAATCAAACAGACAGACAGGTGAATGGTTGAGAGCCAGCAGTCCTAGATTGTGAAAGGGATGTCCAGCATTGGAGAGGGTGCAGGCAGGGCTGAGGAACACACCCCCCTGTGCATAAATTTCATGCACCAGGTCTCTAGTTGGTATATAAAAACTGTATATATTTAATGTATGAATGTAACATATTTAACTTAAATTTGGAGATAGCGCACATCTGTGAATCTGCCTTTTAACTTATCTACTTTTTAAAGCATTGTGCAGGAAATGGTAATGCAGGAAAATCACCTTTCACCATCCCTGACAATAGGTAGTATCTCTCTATCAGGGAGTAACTAAATGCCTTAAAATCAATGGTTTCCAGTCTTAAATGTGTTTTACAACCATCTGCTGAACTCACAATATGTTAGGTCCCAACTCTTCAGTTTCCAACTCAATATTTCTAGGATGAATACCAAGGATGTGCGTATCAGATAATTTCCAGGTGATGTGCTGCTGATGGTTCAGACTGTACTTTCTGAAAACCACTGGCTTAAGCATTTAAATGTAATACTTGAACTTTATTTACAAGGTGAATTAAAAAAATATATCAGATAGGTTTAGAAAAATCTATATTTTATTATCATAATAATAAAGAGCTAATATATTAATGGTCATGACGCCATAATGCATAATGACTGATAGCAGGAGGCTGACTGTGTGTGCAGGGTGGGGTGTTGCTCTGGAGATGGGGTGGAAGTTGGGAGGCACCCAGAGTAGGCGGGGCTATCCCATGCTGGAGAGAGCAGGGGTGAGAGCCCATAGCACCCCCCCTCAACAATCCTTTGTGGGAACCCTTTTCATGTCTCGAGTGGTTCAGAGTTCCCATTCAGGGTTCGGGATCTGGAGAAGGCCGCACACAAATGAAAGAGACTAGATAAGCATTAATTTGGGAATATTGGGGACCAGGCGTGAGTCTACCTCTAGGGGGAGGACTACCACCTTGGCCTTGCTATTCCCTTTTATTAAGCCTATGGGATAGGCCTATATCCTTTAGGTCAGGAAATTCCAATAATAGTCAATCAGAAATAATTTACATAAGACTAACAAGTGGAAGCTGCTTCAACTACCAATGTCTCAACTAAACAATGAGTGAATAGCTCTGACCTTTCAGAATGATTAAGGTTAACCAGCCTTCCTGATCTTTCTATTCACATCTCCATTAGTGAGGCAATGAATAGTTTCCTATAGTCCTTCACCACCCACTTCTGGAATTCACCTGCCAGAGGAAGGAGCACAGCTCAGCAGGTGGGAGGCTTCTATGCTCTCATCCATTGCCATGATGGGGCTGAGCCACCACATTGCTACAAAGACAGGGCAGAAGTGGGGAGACTCCCGGAGAAGGTGGGACCAGCTTGAGGCGACTTGAGGGACTGAGGGAGGGGTTCAATGCAGCCAGAAAAGGCCAGAGGGGCCCGGGGCTAGGCCAGCCACGCTGGAGCTCTGTGTGGAGAGGTTCAGGTGTCAAGGCAGGCCAGCAGGTGGGTTGGTGGTGCTGTGCAATTTCATGAGCTGGGCTCTGAGTATTCAACTGAAAGCTTCTGAACAAAAATAGAAATAACAATAAAAAACAACCTATGGAATTGGGGGAAAGATTTCAAACTATATATCTGGTAAGAGGTTAATATCCAAAATATGTAAGAAACTCCTACAACTCAATAGCATAAAACTAACCCATTTTAAATAAAGAAAAGGGCGAAAGCCTTGAATAAAACTTTTCTAAATCAGACATGAAAATTTCAGCAAGTACATGAAAAGGTGATCAACATGACCAATTATCAGTAAAATGCAAATAAATATGAGATATCAACTCACACCTTTTGGAATGGCTGTTATAAAAAAGATAAGCAGTAACAATTGCCAGCAAGGATGTAAAGAAAAGGGATGTGCACAATTGATACGAATGTAAATTGCTGTATCCACAATGTAAAAGGTATGAAGATTTCTTAAAAAATAATTAGAAAACTGCTATAGAATCAAACAACCCACCTCTGTGTTGGTGGGTATGTGGAAATATTATATATATATATATATATATATATATATATATATATATGATATAATTATATATATAATGTTTATTGATTCCAGAGAGGAAGGAAGAGAGAGAGAGAGAGAGAGAGAGAGAGAGAGAGAGAGAGAGAGAGAGAGAGAGAGAGAGAGAAACACATCAATGATGACAGAGAATCATTGATTGGCTGCCTCCTGCATGCCACACATTGGGAATAGAACATGAAACCCAGGCATGTGCCTCAACCAGCAATCTAACCATGACTTCTCAGTTGATAGGTCTGTATTCAACCATTGAGCCAAGATGGTAGTGCCCTATTTTTTAAATGCTCAACTTGCTTCCTCCATATTTTTTTAACTATAATTCTATTTTATAATTTTAGTATTTACTCTAAAGTTTGTAATATGCATTTTGCACTTTCAACCAAGTATGGGAAATTTGAAATCACTACCATTTGTTAGCATCTTTATCTTTCTCTTTCTAAGATTGCAGATATGTATTTACTCTAGTACTAGAAACTTTCTCATGATTCCTAATAACTCACTAAACCTCTATTACATTTATTTTTAAACGTCTTTTTCTCTTGGTGTTTCTGTTTGGATAGTTCCTATTGCTAAATTCTTCATGTTTACTGACCTTTTCTTCTTCAGTGCCTAATCCTATCTAATAAAAGAGAAACTTGCAAATTATCATACCTTCTGTATGCTACCAGTCAATCAGGAGTGGGGGCGTGCCTTGGGGGGCGTGGCCATGGCTCTGCTGGACCAGGGCAGGGAATGCTTCCCTTCATGAAAGCTTTGCCTCACTCTGGCGGGGAAGGGAATGAAACACAGACCAAGTCTCTGAGCACAGTGCATTCGAGGGCCTACGGAGCGGGGAGAGGTTCCGTCCTCGAGATGTCCCTGTTGCAGGGAGGGCTGGGCCAGGACAACACCATACTTTCAAAGAAAGTTGTTTCCCACTTAAATATCCTCTGATGAGTATCTTTAAAAAAGAAGTAAATATTCAGCCATTGTCACACCTTAAAAAGTTAAGGTAATTCCTTAATATCACCCAATATCCACTGTATGTTCAAATGTCTTTGTTTCAAAGATGCCTTTTACTGTTGGTTTGCCCCCTCCAGAGGCTAAAGGTCTTATTTCAGCCCTGATGTTGGGCTGCTTCCCCCGACCATAAGTTCCCAATACACTTCCAGGCAGAGTTAAAGGGGACTTCTTCTGTTTTTAAGGCATTGACATATCCAGTGCCTGCCAGGCCTCTGTGAAAGCACTACTCCTTAGGTCCGGGCTGCAGGGAGCTGAAGCAGAGAGGCTGTGAGGCCCAGCTCACCCAGGATGCTGGCCCCCCATCAACCCCTCCCAATTATCCTGGCCCAGCCTTCCCTATGCATACCTGCTCATGGAGAGCATGAGGTGGTCATGGTAGCTGGATGGGAGGCTGGCAGGGAGTGTGGCCACAGCATGAGGGACAGGAGGCCTACACCCTCCCCCAATCCAGAGGGGCTTGACAGGGGATCACAGGCCATGCCCCCCCACCTGGCAGGGCTTGACAGGAAACCTCAAGGTATGCTTTCTGCCCTGGTGTTGGGCTAGGCTACATCAGGCTGCTCCCCCCACCCCAGCTCCAGGCTGGGGGAACTCAGGCTGTGCCTCCCACCTGGTGGCCTGGTCTATGGGCCACACTCCTAACACAACAGGGCTTGACAGGGGACCTCAAGGTGTGCTTCCCATCCTGTTGCTGGGTTAAGGGACCTCAGACTGTTCTCTCCATCTGCCAGGGCTTGACAGGGGACCTCAGGCTGTGCCCTTCACCCAGCAGGGCTTCATAAGGGACCTGAGCCTGTGCCCCCATGCCAATGGGAATTGACAGGTGACCTGAGGCTGTGCTCCTCTGCCTGATGAGGCTTGACAGGGCACCTCAGGCCATGCCCCTACCCAGCAGGGCTTGATAGGGGATCTCAGATAGTGTCTCCCACCTGGTGGGACTTGATGGGGTACCTCAAGCCACATCTCCATTCTTGGTGCTGGGCCAGGGGAACTAAGGATGCCCCCTACCCTGTGAGGCTTGACAAGGGTATTAATGGCTGGGTCTGGATTTACCCCAATGCAGAAAGGGGGTGGCTGAGTCTGGCTCTCTCGTGATTTTGAGGCACATGTGAGTGAGTGGGGACTTGACTCTGGTTTCCATGGTGTGTGCCAGACTCTGCCAGGAGGAAAGATTTCATACACATTTTACTAATTTTCTCTTATACTTCTATTATAGAGAAAGAACAAATAGCAATATTAGATTATTTCTTCTACTTAATATCCTTTTAATGTGCATGAATTTCGTGCACCAGGTCACTAGTCCTATCTAAAAAAAGAATAATATGAAAATTTGACTGTACTTTCGCCACACCCACAAGCCATGCCCACAGCCACACCCACCAGCCAATCAGGAGCAGATTATGCAAATAAACCCTAACCAAGATGGCTGGTACCACTGAGAGCAGGAGGAAGGCTTGGGTTTCCCTGGTAATGGAGGAAGCCAGGCTTTCCGCCTGCCATTACCTGCCTAAGCCTCCACTTCATGTTACAAAGTTTTAATTATAAAAGATAGAGAAATGGCGGCAGCCACTGAGCTAGAGAGAATGAGGCTTGGGTTTCCCTGTCAATGCAAGAAGCCAAGCTTTCCACCTGCCATTGCTGGCCTAGGCCTCCACTCCAGGCTACAATGTTTCAAACAGAAATGGCTGGTGCCACTGAGCGAGCAGAAGGCTTAGCTCCATTCCAGGCTACAAAATTTCAATTGTAGACATAGAATAATCCCAGATACCAGGTCCTCCGCTTGGGTCGCTGGGGGACATTGCCAGCCTGCAAATCTCCACAGGCCCCTCGCCCAGGCCACCCCTCACCTCAAGGGAACCCCCACCCTGATCTGGGACACTCTTCAGGGCAAACCAGTTGGCCCCCTCCCATGCACCAGGCCTCTATCCTATCTAATAAAAAAGTAATATGCAGATTGATCATCACTCCAACACACAAGAGGGCTGCCCCCATGTGGTCAAAGATCCTGTCCCCATGTGGACACAAGATGGCCACCACAAGATGGCCAGCAGGTAGGGCCGTTGGGAGGTTCCAGGCCCTGCAAGGGAGGGCAGTCGGGCCAGTAGGGGAGGGCAGTTGGGAGGGACCAGGACCTGCAAGGGAGGGCAGTTGTGGGCAATCAGGCCAGCAGGGGAGGGCAGTTGGGAGGGACCAGGCCCTGCAAGGGAGTGCAGTTGTGGGCAATCAGGCCAGCAAGGGAGGGCAGTTGGGGGTGATCAAGCCTGCAGGGGAGGGCAGTTAGGGGTAACCAGACTGGCAGAGGAAGGAATCTGGGGGCAAACAGGCTGGCAGGGGAGCAGTTAGACATGAATTAGGCTGGCTGGGTAGTGGTTAGCGGGTGATCAGTATGGCAGGCAGGAGCAGTTAGGTGCAATCAGGGAGGCAGGCAGGTGAGAAGTTTGGAACCATCAGTCCTGGATTGTGAGAAGGATGTCCAACTAACCATTTAGATCCCATCTTACCGGGATTGGGCCTAAACGGGCAGTCGGACATTCCTTGAGGGTGCCCAGATTGGAGAGGGTGCAGGCTGGGCTAAGGGACACCCCTCTCTCCCCCATGCACAAATTTCATGCACTGGGCCTCTAGTCTATAATAAAATTATAATATGCTACTTAGACTAGATGTCCTTTAGGACATTCTTCCTTCCATTCAAAGCTGCAGCAGGTGGGGGCCAGGAACCTTGCTTAAATTTTTTGCATTGGGCCTCTAGTATCCTAATAAATGCATCTGATAAAATTTTTATTTTAAATATTGTCTTCACATTTATATTCCATTAGGCCCTTTTTACACTTTCATTTTTTCTCTTATGATTCCTTATCTTTACTTCTTAAGATCATCAGTTTTATTAAGTCCTTACATTTATTTATAATGCTTTCTTCAAACTCTTTGCTATTTCTCATTCTTGGTTTTGAATGATGTGTTCTTTCTTCAAAGAGTGTTTATTTTTGTTTTAACAAGCAATTAATGTATGGCAATTTTTCTTACTCATTTTGAGGCTTCAATTTATCTTTATTTTGGAAGGTTTAGAGAAGTGCTTTGTGACATGGTATTAGTTTCAAGATGTAGCATGCCTCTTGTTTCAAAAGAATGTTTTAATATTATTGATGTTTCTTCTCCCAAATGAATCAGAATGTCAAAGGCTCCCGCCAATGTGACCGCTTCATTCTGCAGCAGCCGCTCTCTGCTTGGCCTTGTGAAGTTTCTTTCTGAGTGTGAAGAGAGACGTCCCTTGTCCAGGGTGCTTGGGGAAAAACCTAGCCCACACTGTTCCTTCCTTCCCCTGCATTGGCCTGCAAGTCCTTGATCTCTGTCCTCTCTCTCCTCCACTGCACAGTAACACTGTACTCTTCTTAAGCTTCACCTCTCTGAGTCAGACTTGAGAAAGTATCTATAGGTTGAGAGATAAGTAAATGTGGGGCTTATGGTACATGGTTTTTTAATTTTTTTTTTTGTATGTCATTTTCTTCTGTGATATCTCTGAATATCCTTCCAAAATACAGATAAGAACTCAAGTTCACTGACAAAGTTTCTAAAGGCATCTTTACAATCAAGGAAAACTCTGACACAACATTTACTCTAGCCATAGTTATTCTTTGTTTATTTAATTTATGCTTTATATTGTCATTATAATTTATATTATTAGCAATAATTCTCCAGTTAAAATTCGGCTTTAGTGTTTATAATGTAATTTATTTCTAAGACATATTCTAAACTTCAGTTTCTTTTTTTATTTTCTCTATTGAGCTTATATTTTGTATTCTTAAACTTACATGTTTACTTTTATTTCTGTTATTACTATTCCATCAATAGTAAATACTATGGACAACAATCAGTATCAACAAGTAATTACAACCCAGATACTAACTTACTAATATTATGTATATGTTTTTAACACACAAAAAGCACATTTAGACTATTACTATATTTAGAAGGTTAGGACTGAATAAAAGAATACATAAAAATGTAGTTTTAATGTTTATAGGTATTTGCAAATTATGTTACTTTAAATGCAAAATAAGTATTTATTAAATGTATAGTTTTATTAAAGTTTCAAACATACCTTTGAATATTTTAGTCCCATTTAAAATGTTTGGAAAGATAGAGTACAATAAAGTAAAAAATAAACAAGGAAATTAGAGATTCAGAAAATTGGAATTAGAAAAAAAACCTTGACATGTGTTATAGATTTCCTTCTGGCTCTATATTTTAAAGCTGTGCTTAAGGTTGATGTGATCTTTCTGTTCATTTGTGCTTCTAGTGTGGGGGATAAAAGGGAAATTTTACTTAGAAAAGAGATAGCACAGATGTTTATTTTTAAGGCAATTAATTCTACATGAATATTTATTTGCTGGTTTGCTACTCCTTCAATATGGAAATTCTCCCTAATTGGCAGCATTGGTCACTTTCCTAGTTTAATCAGTCAAGTAAACCAAGAATTGGGTTTCCATTTCATTAAATTTACCTTAGATCAGGGTGACTTTTTAATGCTTAAGTTGCGTAGTAATTATTCCTTTTAGTCATGCATAATTGATTATTTTTTTCATAATGTTAGTCTTTGTTTCAGAATACCCTGCGCCATGCTGAGAAACATCATTAGCCATATAAAATTTTATGGCTTCTTTAAAAATGCAATTGTAGAAATCTCCTAATTGGGAAAAAAATTTAAATAAGACTATTGGATTCCAACAAAAAAGATTTTCTTTTAAAAGCTGTGGTAATGCCTGGATGGTGTTGGTCAGTGGTTGAGCGTGACCTATGAACCAGGAGGTCGTAGTCTGATTCCCAATTGGACACATGCCTGGGTTGTGTGCTTGATCCTCAGTAGAGGCTGTGCTGGAGGCAGGTGATCAATGATTCTCTCTCATCATTGATGTTTCTATTTCGTAGTCTCTTTCTTTTCTTTGAAATCAATAAAAACACATTAAAAAAAGTTATGTTATTTTTCTTTGTAAAATAAATATATGTTTTGTCTCAGAGTAAGTACTCTAATATTAAAGGATATTGATCACCATATACTAACTGCAGTGTAGAAAGGCTACATATTAAAGGATCAGCTACCCTTATTACAATACCATAAAATGTTAAAGTCATTTTGTTTCAATAATGTGTGCACTTGAGTAAAAATGGAAGACATCAGCACTGTCACCACTATAGCTGCAACTACTTGTCCTGCACAAAGGGAGGGGCAAGGCAGCTTTAAAAAAAAAATCAGAATCTGTTTGTAGTTAAACATTCAAGTAACTGAACTTACATAAATAATCCTTATTCTAACTTTGGCAAGGATAAGTCATCCAAAAATATCTTTAAAATGACATAATTTCAATAAAAAATTTACAAATAATATGCATGTTAATAATAAGCTGTTTATTTAAGCTATACTTCACTTTTATCCTTTTTAAAGAATGTGGGAGTTTCCAAAATATAATTTTTTCAAGTAAATATCCCTTGCTAAGACATTTGGGAAGTAGTAATCTGTTTACTATATAAGACAACTCATTAAAATTCATTAGAAATTTTACATATAGTCCAGCAAAAAGGTATGTTCTGAAGTGATGAAATGTGGAAAATTATGGGGAGTATGCAGGCATTTTATGCCATAGACAGTAACTTCCACTGAAATATACAGATGATTTACCAGAAATATTTTATTGGAAGTAAAATATTTTTTCTGGTTCTCACATTTTTATTCTAGCTTGAATCAATGATGAATTTCTTGCAAGTCATCAATATACTATGTTCTGACACATATCAAGGTCTTTGCATATATGATCACATTATTTAGAAACCTTTGATTTTTCACTGATCTAATATTTCCTACATCATTAGAGAAGTATGTGTGAACAACTGCTGTAGGTTTCAGGTATCCTTTCAAATAAATCACCTCCTAATGTCCATGTAAACCATTGCCATTCTTTCTATATGCTTCCCTACTACCATTTTTATACCTTCATCACAGTACTTCAGTAGTCAATTTAAATTTTCTTTCTATTTCAAACTAAATTGTAGTTCCTTTTTGTATCCCAATGTATACCTTCTAGCAACTTGCTTAGCACATGTATTAGGAATTCCCACAAGCATATATTGCATAAATAGAAATAATAGATTAAGTCCCATCTACTAGTAGTCTACCATTTTTTCCTTTTCATCTGAGTAGCAGTAATAGTTTTACATATTTTTGTTAATATTTTTTAATGTTGATAATATGAGAGATATCTTCTACCTCCTCTCTCCCTTCCCTCCAGTTTTATACTTTGGATTCATATAGTCTAGATCCATTTTGTATTCCAAAGTGATATCCTACCTAATAAAATACTAGTATGCAAATTGAACATATCTCTGCTATACCCACAAGCCATGTCCACCAGCCAAGCAGGAGTGTGTATGCAAATTAACCCAACCAAGATGGCTGCGGCCACAGGGTAAGCAGGAGACTTGGGTTTCCCCGGCAATGGAGGAAGCCAAGCTTTCCACACACCCTGGCTGGCCTAGGCCTCCCTAAAGGCTACAAAATTTCAATTATAAAAGATAAATAAATCCCAACAAAAATGGTGGCAGCCAAGGAGCAAGCAGGAGACTTAGCTTTGCTCAGGGATACAAAGTTTCAATTGTAAAAGATGAATAAAGCCCAGATACCAGGGCCTTCACTTGGGTCACCAGAGGGCATGGCCAGCCTACAAACCACCACAAGCTCCTTGCTCAGGACACCACATGCACCAAGGGAACCCCTATCCTGCTCTGGAACACCTTTTAGGGCATACCAGTTAGCTCCCACCTGAATGCCAGGCCTCTATCCTACTTAATAAAAGAGTAATATGCAAATTTACTATCACTCTATCACACAAGATGGCAGCCCACATGTGGTCAAAAATGGCTGCCCCCATGTAGACACAAGATGGCCACCACAAGATGGCTTTCATGAGACGGCAGTTGGGAGGGACCAGGTCTTCAAGGAAGGGCAGTTGTGGGCAATCAGGCCAGCAGGAGAGGGCAGTTAGGGGTGACAAGGCCAGCAGAGGAGGGAAGTTGCAGTTGACCGGGTCTGCATGGGAGGGCAGTTAGGGGTGACCAGACTGGCAGGGGAGGGAAGTTGGGGCAAACAGGCTATCAGGGGAGCAGTTAGGCATCAATCAGGCTGGCAGGGTAGTGGTTAGGGGGTTATCATACTGGCAGGCAAAAGTGGTAAGAGGCAATCAGGAAGGCAGGCAGGTGAGAAGATGGGAGCCAGCAGTTCTAGATTGTGAGAGGGCTGTCTGAACACCTGTTTAAATTCAATCATACTGGAATCATGCCTAAATGGTCAGTCAGACATCCTTTGATGAGTCCCAGATTGGACAGAGTGCAGGCTGGCCTGAGGCACACACACCCCTGTGTATGAATGTCATGCACTGGGCCTCTAGTATAATAATAATATCTAAAATTTATCAACTGTGTGTTCTGTGATAGCCACTATGGTTAATGCTTCAGGTGGATTAATTCATTTGATTATTACATAAAATAAATTTTGAGGTGGAAAAATTATTACATCAATTTTATAAAAGAAAATCAGAATTTCAGAAGATTAAGTTACTTGACAAATATAAAAAAGCTGAAAAATTACATGGTAAACATCCTAAACTAATTCTTTCTGAATCTGGTGATTTATTTCTTAATCATGATAGCTCAATACTTTCATATCCCTTTTCTATCTCTTCCTCATTTTTTTTCTCTTATCACTCGACATTTTTCCATATCTCATCCCATACTTATGTTAAATACTAAATGAATTGAATTGGTGACCAATAGATCTCAAGAATTATCTTTTCTTCCTAAAATTTTTATTGATTGATTATTTGTGCTCTGAATGGGGATTGAACCTGCAACCTTCATGTATCAGGATGATGCTCTAACCAACTCAGCTACCCATCCAGGGCAAGACACTCTTTTGGAAATGTGCATAACTTTGAAACAAAGAACAGCATACATGTTTAACAAAAGCACTTTGGGAACAAGAAAAAATAAAAGAATCAAATGTAGCTTCAATCTTACATGGATAAAGTAACATATAATATTTCAATCATCTGAAATGCACTAATTTGCCAACTCAAAACACAGCTGGACACAGCAAATGAGTGGAAAATAATAAATGTAAAATAAATGTCCTTATATATGATAGATAATTTTTAGGATACAAACAAGTCTTAATAAATTCAAGAAGATTGAATAGAGGGAGGTAGAAGAGAGTATAGAGTGAACAAATGGTGATGGACTGAGGTTTGACTTGGGGTGGTGAACACACAATACAGTGTACAGATCACGTGTTATAGAACTGTTCACCTAAATTTTAGGTCCTAATACCTGATGTATATTTTATTAACCTGTGCCACACACATAAATTCAATGAAAAGCAAAAATAATCCCATATATTAAGTATCTTCTCTGACCACAATGGTATGAAACCAGAAAGCAATTATAATTTAAAAAAAAACCACCTGGAAAACACATAAATTCATAGAGACTAAATAACAAGTTACTAAAGAATGAATGGTTTGACAGTGAGAAATGCATTACAAGTCCATTTCAAGAAGCAAGAAAAAAAATCTCAAAAAGCAACCTAAGTTTATACCTAAAAAATTAGAAAAAGAAAAACAAAGCTCAGAGTAAATAGAAAAAAGGAAATAATAAATATTAGATCAGAAATAAATAAAATAGAGATAATTTTTTCCAAAAAAAATCAATAAAACCAAGAGCCAGTTCTTTGAAAATATAAATAAGACTGACAAACCTTTACCCTTAGTCATAAAGAAAAGAGAGAAATCCTCAACAAAATACTAGCAAAACAGATCCAGAAATACATTAAATAGACAATATACTATAATCAAGTGGGATTTATTCTGGGGATGCAAGGCTTGTACAATATCTACAAAATCAATAAACATGATATACCAAATAAGCAAAATAAAGCATAAAAACCACATGATCATATCAATAAATGCAGCAAAAGCATTTCATAAAATACAGCACCTATTTATGATAAAACTCTCAGTAAACTGGAAATAGAGGGAGCATACCTCAACATAATAAAGGCATATATGAAAACCTACACCCAACATTATATTCAACTAGAGGCCTAGTGCACAAAATGTGTGCAATTGGGAGAACCCCTCAGACCAGCCTGTGCCTTCTCTCAGTTCAGGAACCCTCGGGGGATGTCCAACTGATGGCTTAGGCTCAGTCTCCAGAGGGAGCAGGCCTAAGCCATCAGTTGGACATCCTTAGCATTGCTGCTGCATTTGCCAGCCATAAACTCAGCTTCTAGCTGAGCAGTTCTCCCTCTATGAGAGTGTACTGATCACCAGGAGGAAGCTCCTGCATTCAGTCTGACTTCTGGTGGTCAGTGTTCACAATAGAATCTGCCTGTTCTGCCATTTGATCAATTTGCATATTAGCCTTTTACTATGTAAGATGTGCAAAAACTAAAAACACTTCCCTTAAGATCAGGAGAAAGATAGGGATGTCCACTTTCCCCACTCTCATTTAGCATAGTACTGGGAGTCTTAGCCACAACAATCAGACAATAAATAAATAAATAAATAAATAAATAAGTAAATAAATAAATAACATAAGAGGCAGCCAAATTTGAAAGAAAAAAAATACAGCTATCATTATTTGCATATGGCATCATACTGTATATAGAAAATCCTGGATATTCCATAAAAGAACTACTAGAACTGAAAAATGAATTTAGTAAAGTGGTATGGTATAAAATTAATATTCAGAAACCAATTTTTATATACCAATTGTTGGCCCAGTGCACAAAATAATGCATGGGTAGGGTCCCTAGGCCTAGCCTGCGATCAGGGTCATTTTTTGCCCACTGGCCAGTCCCCTCCTGCTGCCTCCACCCACCCCAGTTCCCCATTGGCTGGATGACCCATCTGAGCCTGCAGGCTGGGGGAAGAACCAAGAGATCAGCGTTCTGCCCACTTGTCAGTCCCCACCACTCACCCTGGTTCCCCGTTGGTCATACAGCAATCAGAGCCTGTGGCTGAGGGGAGGGACCAAGAGGTATTAAATGCACCTGATAGTGACCAGTCCATCTGTTGTGCTGGTTGTTAGGCCATTACAATCACTGACTTTTATTATAAGGATAATGAACTATCAGAAAGAGAAACTAAAAAAAATCTCATTTACAATTATCAAAAATATAAGGTAACTAGTAATAAATTTAACCAAAGCTGTAAAATTCAATGCTGGTAAAATTATAAGATATTGAAGAAAGAAATCAGAGAAGATATAAATAAGTGGAGGCAATTACCATAATCATGGATAGGAAGAATTAACATAATTAAAATGTCCTTGCTAACAAAAGTTATCTACACTGTTTGCTAACAAAAGTAATCTACAGTGAGTGGTCAGGTTAGTATTATCTCTAAACACATAATAATCTGGCAACTCTCTCTCTCTCTCTCTCTCTCTCTCTCTCTCTATATATATATATATATATATATATATATATATATATATATATGCATGCCAGGGTGCCAGGGGGAGGGGACATGGCAGTTGGCCTGCCTGCCTGCTGGTCAAACTCCTGGTCGAGGGGACAGTTTGCATATTAGCCTTTTATTATATAGGATATACACTGAGTGTCCAGATTATTATGCATTCAGTGATCATAATAATCTGGCCACTCAGTGTAGAGATTAAATGTGATTACTATTAATATACCAACAGTATATCTCACAAACTAGAACAACTATTACAAGAATTTATATGGAACTGCAAAAGACCTCCAAATAGCCTCAAGAATTTTGAGAAATAAGAACAAAGGTGAAGGAACTATGGTACCAGATATCAAACTATGCTACAAGACCACAGTACCCAAATCCACATGGTACTGCCATAAAAAGAGACATAGAGCAATGGAAGAGAATAGAGATCCCAGAAATAAACCTATGTCTTTATGGTCATTTAATATTTGACAAAAGAGGCAAAAACATACAATAAAGTAAAGACTGCTATTTAATAAATGGTGTCGGGAAAGCTGGACAGATGCATCCAAAAAATGAAACTAGACCACCTCCTTGTAGCATACATTAGAATAAACTCAAAATGGATTAAAGACTTAAATCTAAGTCTCAAAAACTATAAAAGTCCTAGAAGAAAACATGAGCAGTAAAGTCTCAGATGTTTTGCCGAAACTGGTTTGGCTCAGTGCTAGAGCACGGCCTTTGGACTGAAAGGTCCCGGGTACGATTCCGGTCAAGGGCATGTACCTTGGCTGCGGGCTACACCTCCAGTAGGGGGTGTGCAAGAGGCAGCTGGTCGATGTTTCTCTCTCATTGATATTTCTGACTTTCTATCCCTCTCTCTTCCTCTCTGTAAAAAATCAATAAAATATATATTTTTTTTAAATCTCAGATGTTTCTCACCCCAATCAATATTTCTCTCTTACACTGATAGTTTTCTTTCTCCCTTCTCCTCTCTCTAAAATCAATAAAATATATTTTTAAAAAGCTACTATAAGGGTCAGTTATTCAAGGAGCCTGGTATAGAGAGCAGCATGTTATTATTTTGTTTTTTTTGTTTTGTTTTGTTTTGCTTTTGTTTAGCCCTGTGGCAGACAGTGGATATATTGCCAATCAAAGTTTAAGGCAGGCATTTGCATTACAAAAAGACAAAAACAAGCTGTCAGGGTTTACCTGCTAGATGGAAACTCTTGTGAACTTTTTTTTCTTTTTTTTTTTTTTTTTTTTTTTTTTGTGGAGGGGTTGTCCCACTGCAGAACAGCCTTGATATCCAAAATGCCTTCCAGGCCCGGAGCAGAAACTCCCATCTGAGCAAGACCATGTAAATAATGATCCCCATTTAGTGAGCATTTATTATGAGCTAGGCACTGTACCAAAGGCCCTGCAATATTTTCTCTCTACAGTTCTCCTAAGCCCTATGAAATAAAGATTTTAAATTTTTTTTAATTAAATGTATTGGGGTGACATTGGTCAACATGAATATATCAATTTCAGGTGTGGGCTTCTATGTTACAAGATCTGTATATTGTACCATAAGCTCACTAGCCAAAATTAAATCTTCTCCTGTCACCAGCCCCTTCCCTATGGAAAGGATTTTTATTTTATCTTTTTTTAATTTTATTTTTTATTTTTTTAATCTTTATTGTTCAGTTTATTAATTACATTGTTCCCCCTTTTTTTATCCTCATATAGCTCCCCTCCACCCTGTAGCCATCCCACCCTCCACCCTCACCTCCCCCTCCCCACTGTCATCTCCCATTGTTGCAAGATTTTTGTCCAGTCTCTTGTTGTACTGCCCACAACCCTTTTCTCCCCAAAAATTGTCAGTCCATTCTCTCTCTATGTCCATGGTTCTGTTATATTAACCAGTTTATCCTGTTCATCAGATTATTAATTCACTTGATTTTTGTATTCATTTGTTGATAGATGTGTATTTGTTGTTCATAATTTATATTTTTACCTTGTTATTCTTCCTCTTCTTAAAGAATATCTTTCAGCATTTCGTATAATATTGATTTGGTGGTGATGAATTCCTTTAGCTTTTTCTTATCTGCGAAGCACTTTATCTAATCTTCAATTCTGAATGATAGCTTTGCTCGATAGAGTAATCTTGGTTGTAGATTCTTGCTATTCATCACTTTGAATATTTCTTGCCACTCCCGTCTGGCCTGCATTGTTTCTGTTGAGAAATCTGTTGACAATCGTATGGGTGCTCCCTTATAGGTAACTAACTTTTTTTCTCTTGCTGCTTTTAATATTCTCTCTTTGTATTTTTCTCTTGACTTTTTAATTATGATGTGCCTTGGTGTGGTCCTCTTACGGTTCCTATATATTGGGGTTTGGTGCGCTTCTTGGACGCCTAAGTCAATTTCTTTCACCAGGTGTGGGAAGTTTTCGGTCACTATTTCTTCAAAAAGGTTTTCATTGTCTTGGTCTCTCTCTTTTTCTGGCACCCCTATAATTTTGATGTTGGTATTCTTGAGGTTGTCCCAGAGGCCCCTTACACTATCTTCAATTTTTTAGATTCTTTTGGTTTCTTGCTTTTCCAGCTGAGTGGATTTTACCTCTTTGTATTTCAAATCTTTAACTTGGTTCTTGGGGTGCTCTAGAGTACTTTTAGGTCTTCGTATAATATTTTTTATTTCAGTCAGTGTATGCTTAATTTCTAGTTGGTCCTTTTTCATATCCTTGAGAGTCTCCTTCATATCCTTGTAGGTCTCCATTTCCTTGTAGGACTCATTCATTTCCACTTTGGTCTTATTCATTTCCTTGCAGGTCTCTTTCATATCCTTGAGGATCTCGTTCATTTCCTTGTAGGTCTTACTTATTTCCTTATAGGTCTCGACCTTTTCTAGGAGCCTCTTGAAAAGTCTTATAATGGTGGCTTTGAACTCTATGTCTAGTTGTCTTTTTTTCTCCATTTCTTTCACACCTGATTTCTTTCCATGTCTCTGCATGGTGGCTGCTTTATATGGTAGATGTCCTCTAAGGGACAATGGCTCAGCCTCCCCAGTTACCTGAGGTGGGTACTCTTACTGCAATCCTTTATGGGTTGTAGAGTATTTTTGAATTTAAGCCCAGCTTGTTGTTGTTAGCTCTAAGAGGGTTTGACCTCCAGGCCAATTGGCTGTGAAGGGAGACTGTGTTCAGGTCGGATGGGCGGAGTCTCTGAGCTGAGCAGGCAGCCTCAGCATGAGCTATGTCCTATGCAGCACTCGCGCACGGTTCTCTGTTGGGTAGTAATTGTTGCAGGCACTTCCAAGAGAAAGCCGCTAGTCTCTACCCCTTGCCAGACAACTCTGCCTCTCCCCAAATGAGTCTGCACACCCAAAGTCTCACCCAGGGTTTTAAAACAAAGCAGTCTGGTGGTCTCCGGGACCAGGGGGCAAGTCGCATGTCTGTGCTGTCGCACATTTTTCACGCGCAAACTGCTTTTCCAAGCAACCCGGTTTCTCCTCAGACTAGGAGACCTCTACCACGTCCGGCTTCCAGGGTGCATACCCCGGGCCTCGGACCTCGCCTGGCACTGGGAAATCCCTGCAGTGGGACGTCTCCGCCCTCCCCATTGGAGAAATTCAGCCGGGGTTGCTGTTGCCAGCCCGACAGCCCGCGTGTGTGGCCACGGCTCCTAACCTCTTTTTTCACGCATTTCTTCAAGGCTGTGCTCCTCCGCTCTTCTGAGTCTCAGTGTTCCACCTTTACTTTTATTTGTGGAGTTTTCACTCAGCCAACTGTCCGGTGAATCTGGGTGATGTTTGTTTTGTTGTTTTGTTGTAGTTTTTGAATTGTTGTGCGGGGCAGAACAATAGGTGTTTACCTATGCTGACATCTTGGTTGCTCTCTGAACTACTTTTTATATTATTTACAAATTGCCTTTTGACATTCTTTTTAAAATTCATGTTCCCTCTTAGATTACAAACTCTTTGACTATAAAATTGGGTCACATTCTTATCTTTTAAAGAAAAAAAATAAGGTGAATTATTTTATATATAATTCCAACACACACTCACACACGCGCGTGTGTGCGCGATCAGAATGACCAGAATGACTAATGACTATGATGTGCACTGAGGCAGACAAACAATCAACCTGATCTGGGACCCTATCAGACTCCCAACCTGGCCTATTCATCCCCCGATCAGACCCCAACACCAGGATCAGGGGCAGGACCAACCTCACACAGATCCTTCCCCAGGCCAGCCCCAACCCCGATTGGCCCTCACCCCAATCAGGGTTGGAGTTGGCTTGCCAACTGCCTGTAGCTCCTCCACCCCCACTGACCAACTGGAACCAATCTGTGCACAAATTTGTGCACTGGGCCTCTATTTTTTTTTTTTTTTTTTTTTTTTTACAGAGAGTAAGGGAGAGAGATAGAGAGATTGAAACACTGATGAAAGAGAACCATCGATCATCTGCCTCCTGCACGCACCCTACTGGGGCTGTGCCCTCAACCAAGGTGCATGCCCTTGACCAGAATCAAACCTGGGACCTTTCAGTCCATTGGCTGATGCTCTATCCACTGAGCCAAACCAGTTTCAGTCTCTAATAAAAGAGCGATATCCAAATTGACTGTACCCTTGCTACACCCACAAGCCACACCCACAGCCAATCAGGAGCAAATAAACCCCAACCAAGATGTGGCCACTGAGGGCAGGAGGGAGGCTTGGGTTTCCCTGGCAATGGAGGAAGCCAAGCTTTCTGCCTTCCCTTGCCAGCCTAGGCCTCCACTCAATGCTACAAAGTTAGTTTCAATTATAGAAGATACATAATCCCAACAGAAATGGTGGTAGCCATGGAGCTGAAGAGAGCAGAGGCTAGGGTTGCCCCAGCAATGGAGGAAGCTTCTGCAGCCCTAGAGCCCAGAACTCCACTCTAAGCTACAAAGTTTCAATTATAGAATTTAAATAAATCCAAACTGAAATGGCTGTCATCCTGGAGCAAGCAGAAGGCTTGGCTCCTCTCCAGGCTACAAAATTTCAATTGTAGAACATAAACTAATCCCAGATCCCAAGGCCTCCATTTGGGTTGCTGGGGGGTGTGGCCATCCTGAAAACCACCATAGGCCCCTCGCCCTGGCCACCCCATGCCCCAAGAGGACCTCCATCTTGATCTGGGACACCCTTAAAGGAAAACCAGCTGGCCCCCACCTGTGTACCAGGCCTCTATCCTATCTAATAAAAGAGTAATAAGCAGATTGACCATCACTCCAACACACAAGAGGGCTGCTCCCATGTGGTTAAAGATCCTGCCCCCATGTGGACACAAAATGGCCACCATTAGATGGCAGCAGGGGAGGTCCATTGAGAGGTTCCAGGCCTGCAGGGGAGGGCAGTTGGGAGGGAGCAGGCCTGCAAGGGAGGGCAGTTGGGGGTGATCAAGCTTGCAGGAGAAGGCAGTTAGTGGTGACCAGGCCGGCAGAGGAGGGAAGTTGAGGGCTAACAGGCTGGCAGAGGAGCAGTTAGACATTAATTAGGCTGTCAGGGTTGTGGTTAGGGGTGATCAGGGGGTGATCAATTAGGCTGTCAGGGTTGTGGATAGGGGGTAATCAGAAGCGATTAGGGACAATCAGGGAGGCAGGCAGGCAAGCAGATTGGAGCCAGCAGTCCTTATTAATAATTCTCACTCATAGATATTTAATCATATTTTTCTGATCCAGGATTGGGCCTAAATGGGCAGTCGGACATCCTTCAAGTGGTCCTAGATTGGAGAGGGTGCAGGCTGGGCTGAAGGATACCCCCGGCCCCCTGCACGAATTCTGTGCACCAGGCCTCTAGTTTTCATAATAAAGTTTTTTGACAATGAAGCAGATTTGTTAATATTGCATTAGTGAATTAGTGAGGGTTTGTTTTGTTTTTTTTACTATCTTTTGTTAGTCTATCTTCATGGTCAGCAAACTGTGGCTCAGAAGCCACATGCATCTCTTTAGCTCCTTGAGTGTGGCTCTTCCACAAAATACCACAGCCTGGGATAGTCTATTTTGAATAAGTGGCATTAGAAGAAGTTAAAGTTTAAAAATTTGGTTTCCAAAAGAAATTTCAAATTTTGTGCTGTTGATATTTGGCTCTGTTGACTAATGAGTTTGCTAACCACTGGTTTATCTGATGGTGTATGAATATTTTCTTAAGATGTGTAAATGGGCATTTTTCTCAGTGACAATTTTGTTGCATCTTGTTTTTATTTAACCTAAATCAAAATGAAATTGTATGAAACAATAGCAACAACACAGAGTCTATCCAGAAAGTGGTTTTTTAAATGAGAGGAAAATATTGCAGTGGGTTACATAATTAGTCAATTACAAAACTTTTCCTGTGAGCAAATAACCATCCATCTTAGTGAAATGTGCCAAGTGAGACCATTCCAGTCATAACCATTAAGATCAGAACAGGGAAGCTGAAGTACACGAAACAGAAAGAGAGATTGACTCATTAAAACTAAATTCTTCTTTTCCCGTAGGATATCCTTGAACACTCTCCTTAATATGGTGCATTCTGGCTGACATTTGAAAAAAACCATTGATAATTCAGATCCTGAATGAACTGTAGAAAATTATGGGCACTAGATGGATGCATAACATGTTTTAGGCTTTATTATGATTTTTTTTTTCAGAAAACATTTCTCAAGAAAGTATCTTTACCAGAATTTATTATTGCATCTAAGAACTAATTGCTTTAGATTTTTTTGAAATCCATCATCATGCTTTAATTACTTAGTTCTAATTTACATTTTTATTTAACAGATAAGTTGATTAAAATAGATTTTATTAATTGCACCTGGTTAGTCAGTATTAGTGACATTTAATATTTTGTTAACACTGAAAATTCATAATGTGAAAAGTTGACATAAGTGGAGCCATTTTAAAATGGAGTTAGGGCAGACATTCCTAAGGAACTACATTGTATGCCTTACTCCTTGAACCTTTGGAATGTTTGAACTCTGCAAAAATAACCTTTGGATTGGGCCACAGCAGCATTGTCTTCCAAAGAACTGTTTGTAAAACTAACAGGAAAATTGACTAAAAGACTGAAAATTAAGGACATTGTTTACAATTAGCATGTATAACTAAATATTAACTTAGCTTATTTGCAACTGTAGAAATTCCATCCTTGACTTATTAGCACCAACCCCTTGCCTTCACCCTCTGGTCAGTCCATTATTTGGGTTATTTGTCTGAATCAGTACTTCCTGCAGAGCTGTTCTTTGATAATAAAAAAACACTGTTGGTTTTCACTTTGGTGATTGATTTTTAGGTTAATAATATTTTCTACATGTATGTCAGATCAAAGGTATACTTAACACATAAAGAACTGTAGTAGGTAGAGCCAGCTTAGTCATTTATGACAATGACTTGATGCTAATTGGTGATATTGTTGTAGCCTATTTTTTATATATTGAATTATTCAACTTATTAATAATTCTCATTCATAGATATTTAATCATATGTTTCTGTTCTATAATAAGTAAGGAATTGCTAGGCCTTAATTAAAATTCCCACTATAATAATAATCTTATAGAAGGTATTTCTATTGTTTCAAGGTTACTATATAATTCATTGATAATTACATCAAATAATGATATTTATTCAATTATCAACAAAAATCTACCAAAAAAAGGTCACAGATTTGTTTTAAAATATTCCAAATTAAACTTTAGGAGAGTTTTGTAAACATTGTAAAAAAATGCTTTTACATATGTATAAAATACTTTAAAAATAACATTTATGGTTACATAAGTTACTATTTAATAAAGTACTATAAACCAACTGTAAAATTATTGACCTAATAAATTAATTTTTATCTTAGGAGTATTACATTTAATGCTTTACCTTTGTAATGTAATTTGATTCCATATACAAAGCAGGAGACAAGTCAACATTAGTTTAATATGTTTCCATTGATTTGTTTCCAGCAATATCCTTCTGTTATAGGCAAGATAACTAATTTGTAGTCAAAACTGGTACTCACTTGAATGTGAAATATAGTACTAATGCATAGTGTGTTATTATAAAAAAAATCAGATCATGAACTGGAAATGGTTTTCTGATCTTCCTCTGCATCAAATCTAAAATTTTCTACTACTTCAAGGTTCTTCATGTGTTCTATTTCTCACTCAGTCTTCAAATATTTAAACCTCTGGGGTCATTAACGGGATATGTATTTATCTGCTGACAGGTACCTTAGCCCTGGTCACTGTGGCTCAGGTGGTTGAGTGTTGGCCCATGCATCTAGAGGCTGCCAGTTCAACTCCTCTCTCTCTCTCTCTCTCTCTCTCTCTCTCTCTCTCTCTCCTCCCTTACCCTCTCTCAAATCAATTACAATATTATTAAAAGGTACCTTAGATCCAGATCTATGGCTTTAGATACTAATTTATGTTGATTAAAGCAAAACACATATCTGAAGACCTAAAGTCTTAAAATCTTCCATGAATTCAAAATTCACTATGTACACTGTAAAAGTAACATTTTACTTTTTGTAATTAATAGCTCTTTTTTTTCTGGAATGTTACAATTGCACTTGTGCCCTGGAAACTGTTCCTTCCTGAAACTGTTCCCCGATATCAGAAAATAATAGTCAGTTACACAAGATTTCAAGCCCAACCCAGGAACTATTTTTGATTCTTCATCTTTTTCATTTCATGCACTCTCTGCCAGTGATTCCTATCAACATATCACAAATATTTTATTCTTCTTTATACCCAGTAATTATTAACCTAATAAAATTAAACAACATTTGTGGTTTAGCTCACTAAATCAATCTATAACATGGCCTAACTGCTCTGCCAGTTTCACTCATGTCCACCTCCACTGCCACCAGGCATTCTCTAGAGGGTTATTTTTTAAATATACATTTTCTTTCTAATTATATTTGACTATTGTTAAAATCTTCAAATTGTTTTTTCTTCTCATTTACTTATAATACAATATGAACTTCTTAACTGGAAAACAAAAGATGATTTTTTTTGCTGCTATACTTATTCCATATCACTTCCTACAACTATATCTTTGCCTTACCATTTTCATACTATAGCCATAGAGATCTTGTTTATCCATACAAACACTAGTTTGGGCCTTAAATTTTTGCAATATCAAAGCCTTCTACTTAGAGTGATCTTCCCAATTCTTTATGTAGTTAACCCATACCATAAATTAGGTCTACACTTAGATAGCAAGGGTATTAGATCCTTAGGGCTGCAATAACAAAGAACTACAAACTGGATGGCTTAAAATAACAGCAATTTATTTTCTCACAGGTCTTGGATCTATATGAGCCAAATCAAGGTGCTGGCAGGATTTGTTGCTTCTGAAGTCTCTGAAGTAGAATCTACCCCATGTCTCTTTCCTAGATTCTGGTGATGGCTGGCAAATATTGTCATTCCTCACACTGTAGGTGCATTACTACAATTTCTATCTCTGCGTTCACAAGGTATTATTCCTGGATGTCTCTAGTGGAATTTATCTTCTTTTTTATAAGGACACCAGTCAGATTAAATTTGGGACTTCCATAATAAGCTCATGTTAATGTGATTATATCTATACAGATCTTTAAAAAAAAATAAAAGTCAGAGGCCCTGGTTGGGTAGCTCAGTTGGGTAGAGCATTATCCTGATGTGCCAAGATTCAGGTTCAATCCCTGGTCAGAGCACATGCAAGAATCATGTATGCATAAATAAGTGGAACAACAAATCAATATTTATCTCCCTTTCTTTCTACATGCAATCAATAAAAAGTTATTTTTAAATAAAAAAGATCAGGTGAAGATAGAAGATGATGGTGGATTAAGTGGAAGCTATACTGACATTATCCCAAGACCAAAATGGAAATACAACTAAAATATAGAAAAATCCCCTTAAATGACCAATGGAAGATTAGCTGGAGAGAACTCTTATAACCAAGGATGCAAACAGGAGACCTCATCCAGAATAGTATGTAGTGCAGAGGCAAAAGAGGGCTGGCTGGGCTCCCACATGCAGCAGCTAAAGTTCCAGAGCAGTACCTCAACTGTAAGCGGTTCCCCTAGAGAACTCTGTGGTCTAAACCCAAAACCAAAGCACCGGAACTGGGAAAGCTGCCCACATAACATCTGGCAAACCTAGAACCAACATCATATTCACTGTGCAAAACCTAAAGACATTTCCCCTAAGAATAGGAATAAGAGAGGGATGCTCACTTTCATTACACTTATTCAACATAGTACTAGAAGTCCTAGCTATAGAAATCAGACAAGAAGAAAATATACAAAGCATCCAAATTGGAAAAGAGGAAATTAAACTCATTATTTGCAGAAGACATGATATTGTACATAGAAAACCTAACTCCACCAAAAAATTACTAGATTTAATAAATGAATTTGACAACATAGCAGGATACAAAAATAACACCCCAGAAATCGATGGCATTTTTATATACCAACAATAAACTGTCTCAAAAACAAACAAACAAAAAACTAGAAAAAAAATCCCATTTACTATTGAACAACAAAAATTAAGATACCTAACCAAGGAGGAAAAAGACTTGTCCTCTGAAAACTACAGGACATTAAAAAAAAGATAGAGAAAGATATAAACAAGTGAAAGAATATACTGTGTTCATAGATTGGTAGACTTAACATCATTAAAATGTCCATACTACCCAAAGCAATCTATAGACTCAATGCAATCTCTGTTAAAATACCAATGGAATATTTCACAGGTCTAGGACAGATATTCCAAAAATCTATTATAACCAAAAAAGGCCCCAAAATAGTTGCAGCAGTCCTGGAAAGAAGAACAAAGTTGGAGAGATCACAATACCATATATCAAGTTATACTGCAAAGCCACTCTAATCAGAAAAGCCTGGAACTGGCAGAAGAGTAGGCATAGAGACCAATGGAACAGAACGGAGAACCTGGAAATCAACCCAAGACATTATGCTCAATTAATATTTGACAAAGGAGGCAAAAGCATACAATGGAGTAAAGACAGTCTCTTTAATAAATGTTGTTGGGTCGAAAACAGTTTGGCTCAGTGGATAGAGTGTTGGACTGCGGACGAAAGGGTCCCAGGTTCAATTCCGGTCCAAGGGCATGTACCGTGGCTGCGGGCACATCCCTAGCAGGGGGTGTGCAAGAGGCAGCTGATCGATGTTTCTCTCTCATTGATGTTTCTGACTTTCTATCCCTCTCCCTTCCTCTCTGTGAAAAATTAATAAAATATATTTAAAAAGTATAAAAAATAAATGTTGGGAAAATTGGACAGATATATGCAAAAAACTGAAACTAGATCATTAACTTACACAATACTTAAGAATAAACTCAAAATGGATAAAAGGCTTAAATGTTGGTCGTGTAACCCTAAATATCCTAGAAAGATCCATAATCAGAAAAATCTCAGTCATCTCTTTTAGCAATATGTTTGCCAATTCATCTCCTAAACAAAGGAGAGAAAAAAAAAAAACAAATGGGACTACAGCAAAATAAAAAGGCGTCTGCACAGCAAAAGAAACCATCAACAAAATAAAAGTGGAGTCCATGGTATGGGAGAACATATTTGACAATGATCCATCTGATAAAGGGTTTATTTCAAAAATATATAAAGAACTCATAAAAGTTACCAGAAGAAAGACAAACAATATTTTCTTTTTGACCAGGAATCGAACCAGTGACTTCCTTGTGCATGGGAAAAGGCTCAGCGAACTGAGCCGCACAGGCTGGGCAATACCAATTAGTAGGTAGAGGTCAATTACATTGTTCAGTTTTGCCTTAATTTTATAATTAGGTTTTTCTATTTAATGACTGTCTAAAGTTATAGTGAGGTATTTTTTGTTTGTTTACTGTTGTTGTTTAATCCAATAAAACATAACTGCAATTCAAGTGTGAGTCTCTCTCCATTATATTAATGTACCACATGATCCAATTTTTGCCAGTGTTCCCAGGCAACCTGCATTACAAAGTCATCTTGTTCTCTATGTTTATGTACAGTGGAGGAACTTGAATCATAATGATATACTGCAATGTTACTAAAGGGAGTTGACCTCATTCTGAAAGACATCACTAACAGGTGCCATCTATATAGAATATAATCATTACATTAGTGTTTTTTTAAATCATACATTTCTATCAGGTAAATAATAAAAATAATAACTAAGCAGAATACTATTTTAGCAAGAATTTAATAATATTATATATAGTGTCAAGGAGCTAAAATATAAAACTAAACAATTTTCAGAATTTTATTATTTTGATAATCTGTATTTCTCAAAAAAGGAAACTCTAATGCTATTAGAAACTGGCCTATACATAATGGTTTAATTTTTAAGGTTCTCACATGTTTGCATATTCTGAAAAAAAAAGTTCATTGCTAATGATGAGAAGACTTATTTGTCTTTCAGTTCAGTATTATGTAAAATACAGAATTATAATATGATTTGCTAAAGATGTCAATTCTACTCAATATAATTTAGGAAAATATTTTCCTAAGCTAATGTTACTGAGTTATGGTAAAGCAATTAAACTTGAAAAAAAATCACTAAATAGAAAAAAATATATCTCATTAGGTTGTGTTTTTTTGTTTGTTTTGTTTTACATTTTTTGAGAAAAGGGGATTATGATTTTCTCTCACATAGTAGTATATCCTCTTCTACAAAATTTGAAGATTTAAAATTGATGAAGAAACAGGAAAGCCTAAGAAAGTAAAAAGAATATTTTGTCCCTGGGTGCTCAGAAAAATAAAATGCAATAAAATTAATTGTACTAAAGTTTCATCTTTGACATTATTGACATTTTGGCTGGATGGCCATTTGTTTTGGGAGACAATCTGCTATTCAATATGATATTTAACAATATCCCTGACCTCCACCTACTCATTGCCAGTACAACTCCACTCCTATTTTTGAAGACAACCAGAAGTGCTTACAGATACTGCCAAATGTTGATGTCAGTTGGGTAGGTGGAGACATTTTCCTTGGTTGAGAACTACTACATTACAACAAACAAAATACTTGGGCTAGCCCACATTTGCGGCATTCAGGCATTATATGTACTGCCTTTAAGCAGGGAAAAAAAAAACCAACCATCCTTTAAAGAATCAGGACGCTTGCAAGAGGAATCCAATCAAAGTATTTCTCTCACATGGATATCTCTCTCTCTCTGTCTTTCCTTCTCTCTTCCAATCTCTCTAAAAATCAATGTAAAATGTACTCAGGTGAGGATTTAAAGAAAAAAAAGTAAAATTACCAGAGAAAGTAATTTATTATGGGGAAGAAGAGTCTTTGGTACAAAATAATATCATTAATATTCCCAGAACTTCAGATAAGAGTAAAAACTCCAAAAAGTAACATAAATGTGCTCTAAAAAATTCAATTGATAAAATCAATTAAATAAATTAAAAGCCTACGGCAGCATAAACTACACATAAACATGTTTAAAATAAGACCAAATTATCAAATAAAGAACTAAAGACCATATAAAGAAATGTTTTATTATAATTAAAATTTTAGTAGATTGATTATATATCAGATTAGATATAATTTAACATGGAATTAATATAGTAGCTGAAACATCTGAGGAAATTTCTTGAAATGCATCACAAAGACATAAAGCAACAAAAATATAAGAAATGTTACCAAAGGGGATAAGTAATTTGTAAGAATAAAAAAAAAGAATTACTTATTTGAAATGATATTGTCTAAAAACTCATGAGAAATGAAAGATATAAGTCCTAAAACTTTAAAAATGTTAAGGTGAGAACAAAATAAGTCAAAATTAGTAATAAAATATTAGGCACATAATTGCCCCTATAATACACCAAATAGAGATTAAATTGAAAAGAATGTGATAATTATGTGTAAAGGAAAAGCAATTAGAATTCTGCCTGCAAAGTTATCACAATTATTACTAGAGGTAAGAACACAAAGAAGACTATAATAAATTTACAAATTACTCAAATAATACATAACTTTCTCAAAGTTTTTAGCAGATGTAATACTATTGCTCTTCATCCATATGATTGTAATTCACATAATAATTAACTTACTTTAGTTCTAAGCCATCTTATTATTTTATTGTTATAATAATATACACATATATATATCCAAATTTATCAATTTTCTATAATAGTCAGACAACTTACACTTTTCTAGTAAGCCATAATATAGAAATTAAAGAAGAAAAACTTAGAGAACAAAATATTATCCCACCCAAATTTCTTACTGGCAAAATAATTGTAAACAAATATCTGAAAAGAACATTTGGGACCACTGGAGTTAACAAAATTGTTAAAAATGTAGACTTTAGGGCCGAGACCGGTTTGGCTCAGTGGCTAGAACATTGGACTGCGGACTGAAAGGTCCCGGGTTCGATTCTGGTCAAGGGCATGTACCTTGGCTGTGGGCACATCCCCAGTGGGGGGTATGCAGGAGGCAGCTGATCGATGTTTCTCTCTCATCGATGTTTCTGACTTTCTATCCCTCTCCCTTCTGCTCTGTAAAAAATCAATAAAATATATTTTTAAAAAAATGTAGACTTTAGGCTCATGTACTTTCGATAAAATAGAGAACTGATAGGTCTCAAACATTGTTAATCTAAGTATACATTTTAAAGTACGTGAGTAAAATTCCTTAAGGATAAGAAACAAATATATATTTCCTTAAAATATGAAGAAAAAAAAGAATTAAAACTGATAAATTCAATACAAGATAGGAAAGAGATGAAATAAAAGTGAAATTAAGAGATTAAGAGCTTAATCAATAGATAAAATGAAAAGGAGATATAAATAACCCCAATATATAATGAAAATCATTAAATACAAATAAATAAGACTAGTCTAACAAATACTTTCATCTAAATTAATTTAAAAAACCCATTTATGCATAATCCTCTTTCAGGATTTCTTTAGGTGGAAAAACGAAAATAAATAAATAAATAAATAGGAAACAGCAAGGAGTAGCCAGATTATTATGATCTCTGTACGCATAATAATCTGGCCATTCAATGTATATCCTATATAATAAAAGGCTAATATGCAAATTCTCCCCTCCACCAGGAGTTCTACCAGCAGGCAGGCCGGTCAACTGTCCATGTCCCCTCTCCTGGGCTAGGCTGCCTGGATCCCACCCATGCACTAATTCATGTGGTAGGCCTCTAATACACACACACACACACACACACACACACACACACACACTCACACACACACACACACACACACACACACACACACACATACACACACACACAAACTGAGTGGCCAAATTATTATGCGTTCAGAGATCATAATACTCTGGCCACACAGTGTAACTCAAATTGAATTAAAGACTAAAACATACAACCTGAAGATATAAAATTTCTAGAAGAAAACAAGGGCGAGCTCATTGCCAGTGGTTTTAGCAATGACTTTTTAGATTTCACAGCAAAAGCACAAACAAAACAAAAAAATCCTAATAAAGCAAGCGGAACTATATTAAACTTAAAAGCTTCTGCACAGCAAAGGAGATCATCGACAAATTAAGAAGGCAAACTCTGGAATGAGATAAAATTATATATCTGATAAAATTTAAATTTAAGGAAGGGTTTTCTTTATTGCAATTTTAAATCAATCAAATAATGTCATTGTGTGGCACTGAAAGATCTTTATTTTTAAACTTAGCATAATGACATTTAATAATTCCTATTTCAAAGTTAAAAGAAGACAAAATTATAAATATTGTACTTGGGCTACACTAAAAGCCCAAATTAGTGTCATTTTCAGATCACTAGGGTATGGAGTTTCACACTACAATGGCCTCCAGAGAAAAGAGGCTGATAAATCGAATTAGAACTTGTAGATGTGATGAACTGTGATTGCTAACTGCTGAAATGGCATTGATTTGAAAAGGAGCGAGGTGTGGTAGAATGAGCAAGGTTTTAAAGTCACATAAAAAGGTTATGTTTAGAAATTTTATCATAACCAGTTTTACTAGGCTGGGGAAATTATTTGATGTCTCAACACCCTATTATCTGGCTCTGCAAAATCTACAATGATGTACATTTTACATGATGTGCCAAGTGCAGAATAGTAGCTAACACACTAAAATTTTGGAATCAGCCAGACTTGGTTGAGACAATGCCATGATGATTTTCCAGATCTGTCTCAGTGGGACAGTAGGTAACACATTTTATTAAAGCTATTTTCAGGAGGTGAGGAAACACTGCGTCCCTCCTTTATCATTTTGCCTGGCCAATAGTAATAAATCAGTACGTTTGAGCTATTTTCATAGCTAGACCACTTATATGCTACACTGTTTCTGACACTAGCAATGGTCTAAAAAGGTCACCCCTTTCTGTTTTAGTGCATTATTCATTGCTATCATTAATACATCAGAGGCAATGAATATACTAAGAAGTCTATGCTCTTGGTGGCATATGAATATTAGCTTTACCATTTATTAGGTTTTGATTTTATGCAAGTATATGTTTGCTTGGTAACATGATTTCAATAAATGCTGCTTGTGAAAATACAGGTGGAATTTCTCAGGAAATGGCTTGACAGGATACAGCAAGTACTTAAACATCCTGCATTGGATCGGTACATGAATGCAAAGCTGGAGAAAGCAGAAGGATAGTGAAAGTAATAATGATGTTTCTCACGTTGTCAGAAATATCTTAATTTCACTTAACTGTAATTGTTTAAATTATTGCATTTTAGTTAATCAGATTTTTTTGGACTTTGATGTTATTGCACTATTGCTTTATTTGTTCTTTTTGGAAATTACAAACATGGGCTGATGACCGTTTATTTGAGCTCATTATGATCTGGAATCTGTACAGATATCACAGGCCAGTGGTGTGAGCAGAAGCAGAAGCTCATACACAATTGTGAATTTTAAAATGCTAGGCTTGCCTCTCTTCCCTTACTGAACCAGGCATGAGATTGCAGGAAAGTTCATTTGAAGCTCAAAGGAAACACCTCTTCTGAGATCAGGTTACAAAAAAAAACATCCTAACCTATTGTGCAGTACAGTTTCTTAGCGAGAATGGAAATAATAATAGTTATCCTACCAGTTTTCTAAACACGTAAGTGGCAGGAGAGCTAGAATTTGCTTTTTAGTAGATGTCTGAATCTTCATGGTGACTTGTCTAGGTCTGGGTGTGACTGTGTTTTGACACATGATGAGCTCTATCACTATGAGAATCCATGCCTTAAAACAATAGACACTTTGCCCTCCTGTGTATCCTTTCCCTTCATTTTTTCAATTTCTATTTATTTATTTATTTATTTATTTACTTATTTATTTATCTGTTTGTTTATTTATTTATTTATTTATTTGTTTATTTATTTATTTATTTTTAAAGATTCCAATGCTTAATGTTCACTTATTCTTGATTGTGGTAGAGCACATATGGTGACATTTAATATTTTTCCCACATTGGCTTACTAAAAGGTAGTGTACAGAGACATGCCATTTAAGAAACATTTTTAGATGTTCTTTTTTTTTTCTTTTACTTTAGGATTCTTTTGTATCCTTGCTATTCACCCTTGTTCTCTTGTCCTTATGCAAGGTGTATTAATTCATTAATAGTATATTTTTAAATGAGCAGTACTTTTATTTTACCAGTTATTTCCATATGTTATTTTTATATATTAGGCAGACGTTCTTTCATGGTTGTACTATGATTTTTATTATCTTTGGGACACCAGGGGAATTGTGCATTTATGTACAAATGCATATAAGTTTATGTGTGGACTTTTTAACCAATGCTGTTCATAGAATTATACCATTTTTTCATCTAATTTTCTATTACCTCATTGCAATATTTACTTTGTTTTAAATTAAGTTATCGCTAATTTTAAATTAATTTTAAAAGATTTATAAAAAACAACAATGAAAAGTGTTTCAGTGCTCTGTGCCTGCTAATGGGGCTTTTGAACTCATAGACATTACTTTCCATTCATCATGCAGGAGTGGGCCTTAACTTTGAACACATTCCTAAACACAAGTGCATTTAGAAATACATAAAATTGAAAAGCATATTGCCTTGGAGCAATTCATATATGGGTGTCCACAGAGATTTTATATGGTGAATGGGGTCAGGAGAGCAACTACGTAATACAATAAATTGGTGACTATTTTCATTTTGACACTAACTCCACCCTCTGCCCAACTGCTGGGGTTCTTTTCCCAGCTTTACAAAGGGTTCAGCTTTCTGGAGAGAGGGGCTGCACATAGATGATTAAAGAGTTCAAGGACAAAAGATAGTTTTGAAAGGCATTGGGGGTCAGAGGAGCTTCCACTAAAGAGAACTGAAGACTCTCCTCATCTCAGAACCCTGTGCTTTTATTAAACACAATTTGTCCCAAGGCAAGGTGGAAACATACACTTCAGAGGGTAAGGTATTAAAGGATATGATACAGAAGCATTATCAGTTTGGGGAGTAGCCTACAGCTGTTCAGGTGTTTGGCCAACAGGAGTCAATAAAATGCCCTGAGCTGTCTGGCAGTTAACAATCCTATTCAGGTTTGGGGGAAGTGCCTTTTAGCCATTTCCAACAGGTAAACTTCATATGTCACTCACCCTTGTTGAGCTGCCCAAGCTTGGCCAACCTTTTGGTGAAACTCTTATAATTATTACATGCTGGAATTAATTCTCAGCACCCAACTACAGTGTCCATGACCTCAGTCTCTCAGTATGTGGGAAAGAGTGACTCCTCTTTTGACCATAACTTCTTCCATCAAAACACGAGTTAGCAGCTTTCTTCTCCCTTAATCCAGCAGTTACTACTTTTCTAAATTCTTTCTTTTTTCCTCTCTCCCAGCAAATATTGAATTTCCTTGACACATTTTATATCTCTTTGTTATTGTGAATATGTAAATCAGAAACATTAATTTAAATTTATGCCATTAGATACCATATTTGTAGACAACAAGATTTAAATAAGATCATTTGGCCACAATCAAACTAAATGGCCTTATTATTATTTTTTTTCTTGTCACATTTATTTCCCCACAAACTATAATGTATAAATGAAATTTTCTCTCAGTAAAACATTCAAACAAACTAAAAAACAGACCATAATTGAGTTATAAATTATTCTCACTTAAAAATATGATAGTCATTTGAAGCATGAATGGTTGAACACATTTGTGAGTGGAGGCAACAGCTGTTTATTAGAACTCTCTAAACTAAATTTATCATGATGTCAATAAGGCAATTACATTTGGTTCTGCAGTGCATTACAGGGACTGAATGCCTTTTATATTACCTACACTATACATTCTATATTTTTTTTCTTAAATATGTAATCAAAACTTTATAACTTACTACTGCATATAATGTCAGTAGTTTGAGATTTGTTAGTGAAATAAATTATGATTTGTACTTCAATCAATCTCCAAAAGTACAAGAATACAATTATATAGTTTTTTTTAAATGAGTATGCTACTTCAAATTGAAAATAATTTAACTGATGTTTTTTCTCTAAATGAAATCAAATGGGTTACTTGAAAACTAGTATTTGTTTACTGCCTATATGCCAGGTATTTCATTGATATCTGCCTAATATTTTAACATTAAATGATATATAGGTGATGCTCAATAATATTTTAAATGAATGAATTAATACCTCAATAATCTGTGATTTTTGGTTTAGATAAGGAAACTAAACCTCAAAGGATGTAAACAACTTCCAACATGATATATATATTTGACCATTTTATAATATGAGGGGTAGCAGTACCATATCCCATGCATTCAAAATTTTTTGTATAAATTTTGACTCCCCCAAAACATAGCTACAGTTATCCTTTAGTATCCTTGAGGGATTGGTCCCATGATCCACCATGGATACCAAAGTCCATGAATGCACAAGTTCATTATATAAAATACTATAGAACAGTGGTCAGCAAACTCATTAGTTAATAGCCAAATATCAACAGTACAAAGATTGAAATTTCTTTTGAGTGCCAAATTTTTTAAACTTAAACTTTTTCTTACACCACCTCTTCAAAATAGACTCACACAGGCTGTGGTATTTTGTGAAAGAGCTACACTCAAGGAGCCAAAGAGCCGCATGTGGGTGGCTAGTGAGCCATGGTTTGCCAACCACTAGTATAGAACAATGAACATGGCTCTCCATATGTACAGATTCTCAAGCAAGATTAAGAAATTTTGTTTTAAATCCATGGTTGGTTGAACCATGGATGAAATTCAGGGATATGAAGGTCCACCTATATATTTATTGAAAAAAAAATCATGTAAAAGTTTACCCACACAGCTTAAACTCTTATTCAAGGGTCACTATGATATGGAAGTCTGGAACATATGTTTAATAATTAACATTACCTCTCTCATCTCAGGTTGCATTTTTACTTCATCACAAGTTATCAGCCTAGAAAATTAATATGCTAAGCTATAGGAAAAATGTGCTTACTACTTTTAATTCATTGACTATTTTGATACAAGATTTTGATAGTGCTAGATCTTTTAATACTTCTATGATAAATGCAAAACTCACAGTGTGCTCATTCCAAATTTAACTTTATAAAATGTTGTCACGGTTAACTTGGGCAGTATTTTTTTAATAATAAGACACTTCCACCAAGGTACGTGTCTGCTGTACCATGGAAGATCTTATTATAACAACCTCCTACACTTCTAAAATTAGATGATCCATTCACCTCTTTAATAAATCTTCTTTTTTTAAGGTATTTCTTTATTGATTTGAGAATGGAAGGGAGAGGGAGAGAGAGATAGGAACATCAATGATGAGAGAGAATCATTGGTTGGCTGCCTCCTGCATGCCCCCCAGTGGGCATCTAGCCTGCAACCCAGGCATGTGCCCTTCACCTGAATTAAACCCGGGACCCTTCATTCTGCAGACCAACGTTCTATCCACTAAACCAAACAGACTAGGGCAATAAATGTTGATATCCTTAATAAATATATTAAAACATAATCAACAGTAAGTTATGAAAATTATAATTTTGTAGATAATTAAGCTTTTTCTTGTTGCTGGGTTAGCAGGAGTGTTCTTACTTAGTTTTTTAATACACCAGTAAAAATCAGAAAAAAAGTATTTTAAAGAGAGTAAAATCATAGCCCATGAACCTTTCTATGCCTGACTCTTCATTCTGATTCTCCATTCATCTTCATGCTTGGGATTTAGATATTTGATTTCCTAAAATATCACAACCATTTTTAAATCATGAAGATACAAGGCAAATGTTATGGCACTCAAAGTGTGAAAATTAATGGATCTAGTCCTGTATAATGGTGTATGAAAGGGTTAAAAAGAATAAAACGGGGCAGAGGAAATCTTATTGTGCTTAGCAGACATTTGCAGACAGCTTGCAGCCTTGAGCACAGCATAGCCCAGATAACCAGAAGACGCTTGGCATGGGAGGAACCAAGGACATATCAGACCCTAAGTCAGCAAAGCAGCCTGCAGCCAGCAAGGATTAATAAAAACCTATCTCTCCCTGCTTTCTTCGCTGATGCCTTTCTTGGTCTCAGCCAAGCTGTGCCCTGTGCCCAGGTGTTGGGAATAAATATCTGTTTTGATACATTATGGCTTCATGTAATAGGTACACAACCCAGCCCACTCCAAACCTTTCAGTGTACTTGATTGTATTACCATTTAAGCAGGTAATTTTTTTTCTTACCTGCTTAAATCATTCTTAATATAGCATCCTGTGGCTTGCCAAGGAAAATCTTAATTGGTAAAGTTTTAATTCAATAATTCTCACATAATCTAAGCTATCACTTATGGAAAAAGCTACAAAAATGGTATCCTGATATATTTTATGCCACAGAAACTATATCATAGTAATATTTTATGAATAAAATAAATTCTGGTTTATTTATAAGTGAATTAAAATCCAGAATTTATAAAATAGAGTTATGGAGAGGGATCAATGAAAATAACTAAATATAGTTCTTCAAATAGTTCTATAAATAATATTTTGAGAAATTGTAGGGCAAACACAAATATAAGTGCTAAAATAATTATTTTCCAATATTTCCTTAGCTAGATTTATCTATTCATTCTTTCATGGGAACTTATTGATATTTTTATTAGAATTAAGCTTTTAATAAATGCACAACCAAAAATTATGCTAGTATTAAAATCAAGGAACATTCTATGAATTTTTATAAATTCACAGTAGTTATGAAATAAGATATTAAATACTGAATTACATGAAAATTATTGAATTAGAACTTCACTAATTAAGATTTTTTTTAGCAAGCAACAGGATGCTACATTAAGAATGATTTAAGCAAATAAGAAAAAAAAATTAAACATTGGTAGCAGCAAGCCATTCAGGTTTCCCTCATCTCTAGTGCCCGAGTTTTAAAGGGTAAGCAAAGGGTAATCAAAAGACTGATGGGGACCATTTCACGGGGGATACTTCTAGTATACTTTAGCTATTAAAGTTCCTGTCTATTTTTGGTGTTTTAAAAATATTTAAAGGTTAAAAAAATGATCGTATGCTGGTAAGGTCTTTGCTTGACACAACAGGGCCAGCCTCTTCAGGTGGCAGGACAGAACCTGAAATTTACAATCAGAAGAGACCATACATTTCTCATAGTGGCCAGCAGCCCAGCATGGAGAAGATCTGCTCAATACCTGGTGACACCTCCTTCCATCCTGCTTCTCTTATCTCTCTTCAGGGACCTTTTAAATCTTATTATTCTGAGATAACCCAACCCCCTATCTCCTGCCACTGGCTGCTAGTCTGAAGTTCTTCAACTGAAAAGAATTCCTTTTATGTACATATTAAAATATATTTGCAGGTAAATTTTTTTAAAAAATGAGTGCATGTACTCTAAATTTATAGAGATGAAAGTAAACCTAACTAGACATATAGTAATACAAATAACACAATAATAATTGCCCCCCCCAAAAAAAAATCACAAAAATAGAATTAGTTCAAGAGACTGCCAAAAATAGCACCAAGTCTATCACTTATACTTATTGGAATAAAAGAATAAAATGTTCTTACTTAAATGATAAAAATTATACACTGAGACTTTGTAACATAATTGCATATTTCTCAAAATTTAATATAAAGGCTAATAATTATTTATTATGTGGATAAAGTGATATAATCATATTGAAACTATAACTTCCTAAGTTATTTTAAAAGGATGGAAAGAATATACAAATAAGAGTAAACCTGTCATGTTTTGCTATGTGAATCCATGGCTAGTATTTTTGTTGTTGTTGTTGTTGTTAATCCTCATTCAGGGATTTTTTTTCTATTTTTTCCATTGAATTTTTTAGAGAGAGTGAGAGAGGGGAAGGGAAGGAGGGGAGAAGTGTGAGAGAGAGAGAGAGAGAGAGAGAGAGAGAGAGAGAGAGAGAGAGAGAGAGAGATGCATGTGAGAGAGACACATCAATTGGTTGCCTCTGGCATGGCCCAGAACAGGGCCAGTGATATAATCTTTGGGTAACACAGGGTCCCATGATTAGTATTTGAGGGTTTCGGTAGAGAAAGAAGATTTTGTTAAGTAATTTCATTGCAATCTAAAGTATCCTCTTTTAAAAAAACCAAACCAGGTTTTCAGACTAGAATGTAAAACACTTAAACGTTGCCGCTTCATCCTAATAATAAAAGCTGAACATCTGAAAAATTAACAACTAGTGTTACATCGGGCAGAGAAATAAAGTCACATGACAAACCTCTGCCTTCCAAAATGGAGAGGGGGTAGAATGCAGAGATTCGCAACTTCCCAGAGCTAAAATCCGCACGCAGACACTTCCAGGCACCAGTGGTGGGGTAGGAAAACCTATATTGTAGTTGGCAAACTGCTGGAGGCTCAGAGTGGACAAGCCTGAGAGATAAAAGGTGCAGGTGGCCTCCAGGTGGCCTGAGTTTCACTTCCAAGAGCCCTACCAGATCTTCTCTCTGAACTTCAAAGGGGAACAAAGTCTGGCTTCAGGCAACTGGAGAGAAAAAGTGACCATTTGTATTTACTCCAGAGCATTCTGTTCCTCTTAACAAGGCCTGCCCTGGGGAGAATATATTTTATCAGGATCTATCCTGTGGGATTTTATCAGAGCCTAAACCATCTATGAGTAGGAAAATACACAATTCTAGCTCTCTTTAGCTATCCTGTCCCACATAAAGTGGAGGTGGGGGGCGGGTGGAATCTGAGATGCACTAGTGAATATCACAGTTATGGCAATGATTTTCAATCGGTGTGCCCCAAGATTTTTTGAAACATGCAGTACCTGACTATTTAGTCAGGGGCACTGACCTCTTTTCCCTTGGACGTGGTGATTACTTTTAGAGGAAACAACAAAAGAACCATCCATGGAAGAATTAATTGATCACTGGCACTTTATTTTAATTAAAATCTCTGCTCTGCAGAAGGTAATGTCAAGAAAATAAAAAGACAAGCCACTGGCTGGAGAAAATATTTGCAAAAGACAAAGCTGATAAAGGACGGTTATCAAAAATATACAAATAACTTTTAAAACTCAAGCATAAAAGTCAATTAATAAAAGCCAAAAGATTTGAACATTTACCTCACCAAATATATACATATATTGTCTATATCTCATATGAAAGCCATTTAATATCTTATGTCATTACGGGATTTAAAAAGCAACAACAATGAGATTACTCTATACACTTATAAGAATGGCCAAAATCTGGAACACTGACAGCACCAAACACTGACAGGGACATAGATCAACTAATACTCTCATTCATTGCTGTTTAGAATACAAAATGGTGCAGCTATTTTGGAAGACAATTTAGCAGTTTATTACAAAATTATACATACCTTACCACATGGTCTAGCAATTGCACTCCTTGGTTTTATTCAATGAATTGAAAACATGTCCACACGAAAGCCTACATATGAATGTTTAGAGCAGCTTCATCTATAATTGCCAAAGTGCAAAATAACCAAGATCTCCTTCAGCAGGTGAATGGATGAAATGTTTCAATGCTTTCAGGCAAAGCGATGTTATGGACGCCTAAAAATAAATGATCTAGTAAACATGAAAAGTCACAGAGGAAACGTAAATACATAATACTAAATGAAATAAGCCAATCTGAAAAGGATACATCCTGTGCAATTCAAACTATACTACAGTCTGCAAAAGGCAAAACTATTAGAAAGAGTAAAATGATCAGTGATTGCCAGTGGATACAGAGAAAGGAGAGATGACTAGGAAGAGCAGACAAGATTTTTAGGACAGAGAAACCATTCTGTATGAGACTAAAAGGGCGAATACATATCATAATACATATCAAAACACATGCAAGCACATGCCAAGAGCAAACCTTAATGCAAAATATGGACTTTGGATGATAATACTTATTCAATCTTACTTCAGTTGTAACCAGTGTGCCTCTCTGCTGTGGTATGTCCATAGTGGGAGGCAGGGATTGCAGGAGGACTCTGTACGTTCCACCCTATTTTGCTGTATAATGAAAACTGTTTATTAAAATAAAGTTGATTGATTTACAAATACACCATGCTGCTGTTAAAAGATAGTATAAAACTAGAAAAATTCCTAAACAGGAGGAATAGGTAAACTGAGGCAAGAAAATTAAACAATGTCAAACAGGTTGGGCAGCTTGCAGTTGGCTTATAAATAACAAGCCATTATCTTCCCCAAACCAATGACACTTGAAAGCAAATGGTTCAAAGCCTCCCTAACAAGAAAGTGCAGGAACAGAGTGGGGAAGGGGAAAGGGAAAAAGGGCAGTTTTATTTCACTTTCTAAACAGAGAACCTAGCAGTCTCCAGCTTGGCAAGATAAAATTGCCAAGATAAAAGTGTTTCTCATGAATTTTGAGAATAATACAAGACTAGGTACAAAAGGGGAACCTTGAGAGTTAATCTGTACCAAGATATAGGAATTTTTTTATAAAACCTATAGACAAAAGAGTATAGAACCCCTTTAAATCCCACAGCACTCCTTACCAGGCTAGCTGGGAAGCCCATCTGTGCTCTAGGTGGAATGTGCTTCTTTAATAAATGTACTTTATTTCTTCAATAAATTCCCTTTACTACAATGCAATTGTCCATGGTCACTTGTTTGAAGTCTTTCTATGAGATTGATAAGAACTAAGGAGGGGACAGCACTCTCCCTTCAACTCAGGGACTGTCCAATAACACCTTTTCGGGCGTTTGAGGTGCCTGAACCACTTCCATGCAGCTACACTGAATATTAATAACTAAAGGCCCAATGCATGAATTCACACACCAGTGGGGTCCCTTGTAGGATCAGGCCAAAACCAGCTCTCTGACATCCCCTAAGGGTTCTCAGATTGTGAGAGGGCACAGGCCAGGCTGAGAGACCCTACTGATGCACAATTGGGGCCAAGGAGAGATGTGGGAGGTTGGCCAGCCAAGGAGGGACTGCAGGAGGATTCCAGGGCATGTCCAGCCCATCTCACTCAGTCCTGATTGACCGGACCCCAGCAGCAAGCTAACCTACTGGTCGGAGCATCTGCCTCTTGGTGGTCAGTGCATGTCATAACTAGCAGTGGAGCAGCCTTAGCATGCCATTAGCATATTATGCTTTGATTGGTTGAATGGCTTACTGGTCAACTGGACACTTAGCATATTAAGCTTTTATTATATAGGGTAGTTAATGTACTATATACAACATGAGTATACATAAGGCAAACTCCGCCTTGGAAATTTCTTGTCATGGTGCATAAAACCCTAATATTTCCCATTATCAGGGCAGGTTCACCAAATGTTTTAGACTGCTTTCAACTCTTCTGAGCCAACTACAGCTTTTAAAATAAACATGAATAAAAACATCCCCACTCTGAAAATAAACTCAATTACTCAAAGCACATTTAACTTTTTTTAGATTTAAGACAACATTATAACTATGCATAGTCTCCTTTTTAAAAATAAAAAATGATCAAGAAATGTATACTTTTATTACTCTTTCAAAATATTATTCCACAATGCCAACATTCATTCACTATCATGTTCATAGATATGCAAGTACTTTTACATAAAGTTCAAATATATTGAAGTTATACACAGTGTTTCCAGAAGTTTCACTTCACATTACTAGCCTATGTCTATAAAGAGTTGGAGTAATTTCTTAGAAATATTATGGAAGAATTGCGTAGACTGCCCTTCTCTGTTGCTGATGGGAGTGGAATGTCCACCAGAGGAAGTGAGGTTCTTGAGATATTGCTGGAATAAGCATTTGTTCTTAAGTGTCCTTAGTTAGGGAAGATAAGGTCTGGCTGTAATTTGTTCAAAATTCTCTCCATGAGAGAATGAAATGTGGTTAGAAAGGTTTTTTATTGTTGTTTTGTTTTTTGTTTTTGTGTGAAATTACTGTATATCCCTTGGTTTCCAAAGTCTCGTTTCCCTTAAACTAGTCCTGGAAAAGGTGCAGCTGGGGATTCCACAGAGCTGGGAGCAAAGCCTATGTCCAAAACTTCCTTTCCATGGTGGAGTTGAGTCCAGCATAGCATCAGGCTACTCACAGCCCATTAGTCCACGGTGCAGGGTTCTTGTGGCTGTGATCCATGTGGGCGGGTGCAAAACATGAGAACACACCCCCTGCAGCAAGAGTCCCAAGAGCACAAGAGAACCAAGAGAGGGAACTGCCTTTGTTCAGGAATGTATGTATCTCTTATTTGGTCTCCTTGTCCTGGCCATGCCTATTCTGACCAATGATGTATTCCTAGGTAGGACTGACTGATAAGCACCCTTCCCTACATCACACAGACTTTACTGGGCATGTGTTCCTTCTTTCTTTGTTCAGTCCCTTCCCTGGGATATATGGGGAAGAGACCTGGAGAGTATCAAACTTCATCTTCCTGATTCAAATGGCATGCCTATACTATCTGGACTTGCCCTTGCTCTTTTCTCATTTATTAATAACCAGGTTCACCACAGTGGTATCAGTAAGACACTCTTCTCATCATTTCGTCTATAAACCTTTCAGTTATTCTACCCTTTTTCCTCTCCACACTACATTTGGCATGAAACTTTTAGCCTCCTATTTTACATATTTTTAAAATTTCAATATTTAATGTAAACACACTATTACTTCTAAATATGTCTAGGAATTTTATTATCTAATTCTAATATTAATTCACTTCAGCACTAGAAGAATTAAATTCTGGTTCTTTTGAATGCTTACACTTTTAGATTTATTTTTACATTGCTTCTCAATCAGTGCCACATAAACCACTAAGTGATAAATTGAAATGCAAGATACCTATATAGGTAAAAAAAAGAAGAAGAAAAGAAAAAATATTCACTAGTCTTTATTTCTTTGTGGGTGAAGTTAATAGTAATATCTGGTCCTTTCACTTCATCTATGATTCTATGATGCACACAAATCTCAGGAGACCTAGGTTAATGGGAAAATTACATTAGACTTTCCCTGGATGTTCAAAGTGGTGTTGGCTTTTCCTTTCGGAATACAAATTTTACTCAAAAGAGGGAAGTAATTTAGTTTATTTTTCCTTGAACCTATTTCTTGCACACTGATTAAATTTCATTTTAAAATGTGTTGTGGCAATAGGTAACTAATAAAAATGAATGCAATATTCTATTATGAGTTTTAAGCACAGTATGCAAAAATGAAAGCAAGCAATACATTGAAAAATCCTTGAGAAGTGATATAATTGAAATGCATAAATGTACCATAAATAAGCTTTAATTTTCACTGTGAATGTTTGTGTGCTGGAAAGTTGGGGAGCTATTTTACCTAAGGTTTAAATAAATTTACTGTTCTAATCTTTAAAAACTGTGCACTCTCGGATGGAACCAAGATGGCGGCATAGGTAAACACCTATCTTGCTGTCCCACACAACATTCCAAAACTACAACTTAACAACAGAACAGACATCATCCAGAATCACCGGAAAGCTGGCTGAGTGAAAATTCCACAAATAAAAGCAAAGATATGACACTGTGACTCAGAGGAGCAGCAGAACGCAGCCTTGAAGATATGTGTGGAGAAAGAGGTTTGGAGCCACGCACATGCGAGTGGAAAAGGGCGGGTGGCTGAAAACCAGGCCAGTTTTCTCCAACAGGGAGGGCAAAGGTGTCCCACTGCACTGATTCCCCAGTTCCAGTCAAGGTCCGAGGTCCAGGCAAGGCACACTAAAACCCAGGTGCGGCAGAGGTCTGCGAGCCTGTAGAGAGGGCGAGCTTGAGGAGAGTGCGTGTAAACTTGGAACAGCAGTTTGCGAGTAAACTTGGAGACAGAAGTATGCGACTGCACAGAGAGGACTCGAGACTTGCTCCCTCGTTCAGGAGACCACTGGACTGCTTTGTTTTACAACCCTGGGCATGACTTTGGGTGTGCAGACTCATTTGGGGAAAGGCAGAGTTGTCTGGCAGCGGGTGGAGAATGGCGGCGGCTTTCCCTTGGAGGTGCATGTAGCCATTACCACCCAACACAGAGACCCACTCGTTGCATAGGGTGGAGCTGACACTGCCTGCTCAGCCCGGAGACTCCCCTGCTCAGCCCGGAGACTCCGCCTATCCAAACTGAAAACAACTGAACCTCACAGTCAATTGGCCTGGAGGTCAAACCCTCTTTGTCTAACAATAATAATCTGGGTTAAACTTCAACAATACTGTACAACCCATAAAGGATTGCAGTAAGAGTATCCACCTCAGGTAACTGGGGAGGCTGAGCCACTGTCCTTTAGAGGACATCTACCACACAAAGCTAATGGACCAACTCAGGAAAGCATCCACAATGCAGAGAAATGGAAAGAAATCAAGTGTGAAAGAAATGGAGGAGAAAAGATGACTAGACATAGAGTTCAAAACCACAGTAATAAGGTTTTTCAAGAGGCTCCTAGAAAAGGCCGATGAACTTAATGAGAACAACAAGGAAATGAACAAGACCTACTAGGAAATGAACAAGACCTACGAGGATATGAAAAAGGACCAATTAGAAATTAAGCATACACTGACTGAAATGAAAAATATTACACAAAGACCTAAAAGCAGTCCAGAGGATTGCAAGAATCAAGTCAAAAATTTGAAATACAAAGAAGCAAAATCCACTCAGCCAGAAAAGCAAGAAGCAAAAAGAATCCAAAAAATTGAAGATAGTGTAAGGGGCCTCTGGGACAACCTCAAGCATACCAATATCCGAATTACAGGGATGCCAGAAAAAGAGAGAGAGCAAGATAATGAAAACCTACTTGAAGAAATAGTGACCGAAAACTTCCCACACCTGGTGGAAGAAATTGACTTAGGAGTCCAGGAAGTGCACAGAACCCCAATATATAGGAACCCTAAGGGGACCACACCAAGGCACATCATAATTAAAATGCCAAGTGCAAAAGACAAAGAGAGAATATTAAAAGCAGCAAGAGAAAAGGTTAGTTGCTGATAAGGGAGCACCCATACGATTGTCAGTGGATTTCTCAACAGAAATGATGCAGGCCAGATGGGAGTAGCAAGAAATATTCAAAGTGATTAATAGCAAGAATCTACAACCAAGATTACTATATCCAGCAAAGCTATCATTCAGAATTGAAGTGTTTCACAGATAAGAAAAAGCTAAAGGAGTTCATCACCATCAAACCAATATTAAATGAAATGCTGAAAGATATTCTATAAGAAGAGGAAGAAGAAAAAGTTAAAAATATAAATTATGACCAACAAATATACATCTATCAACAAATGAATCTAAAAAGGAAGTGAATTAATAATCTGATGAACAGGATAAACTGGTGAATATAACAGAATCATGGACATAGACAGGGAATGGACTGACAATTCTTGGGGAGAAAGGTGGTGTGGGAAGTGCAGCAAGAGACTGGACAAAAATCATGCAACTAGGGAAGAGGACAGAGGTGAGGGCAGAGGATGGGATGGGTACCGGGTGGAGGGGAGCTATAGGGGAAAAAAGGGGGACAATGTAATTAATAAACTGAACAATAAAGATTAAATAAAAAATAAAATAAAATAAATAAAATAAAAACTGTGCACTCTCTCTTATATACTATGTGCATTACAAAAGCTTCAATATAACACTTTACAAGTCAACATCATCAGCACTTGTATTTAAAATAATTTAAAAAATCACTCATTGAAAAACATACATTATCTGGAAAACATATAAAGATGGATAAATAAGGAGTAAGAATTTTATTAAATAATAGAATCCTTAGTTGAAACCCAAATAGACAGCTTCTCAATCTACTCTTGCCATCCCAATGTGTAAGGAGACTATACATTTACAACCTTTCAAAAATTCCATTACAGCCCTGTAAATGGAGAACTGATCCCATGTTTTGTCACATTTAAAAGTCAAAAGTACAACTATATTTTATTCTATTTGAGGAGATTAGAAACTGGAAGGTCTATATGTTTCTGTGAAGAAATACTTTACAAATCTGATACTCGCATCTTGAAACTTGTTGATTAATATTAAAATGTTATAAATCATATTTATTTTTAACCATGAATGTTTGTAAGGATGTTACAGAATAGAACTTTATGTTTTCAATGTTAAGTTACTGCCTTTGCAATATAACATGTCTTGAGAATTTATCTTGTCCATGGAAGCTAAATTATTATGCAATTTAATGAAAATTCACTGGTATGTTCTTTCCATATTTTAAAGTAATGAGTTAGATAAATGCCATGTCAGCATGAGCTGGCAATACATCATTGATCCACATTTTTGTTAATTACAAGTTACAGTTTTTGTATGTTTTTAAAAAATTCACCCAAGGGTATTTATTTATTTCATAGAGAGAGGAAAGGGGAGGGAGGAGAGAAAGAAGAGAGAGAAGAGAGAGAGAGAGAGAGAGAGAGAGAGAGAGAGAGAGAGAGAGAGAGAGAGAGAGAGATTGCATCTTGTAGTGCCCTGACTGAAAATCGAACCTGCAATCTTTTGTTGTACAGGCTGATGTCCTAACCAATTGAGCCACCCCACCCCACCAGGGCTACAGTTGTTGTTTTTTTAATTTAAAGGATCTCTCAATATAAATTCTAATTAGAGTTTATGGATAAAGAAGAATGTTAGAAAAAGAACAAAATTCAGGTAATATGGCTAGAGATATAATTATAAAATATTTTATTGAAGTCAACCCCAAAAGAAACAAAATTGTATTATACCTTGATTCATTATATTTCTTTAATATCCTAGCAGAAGTGCCTGTCCGGAAATGGCCTGCCACATGGATAGCGACACTTACTTGCTGTGTATTGTTAGATTTATGTAATTTGTGTATCATCCACATACATTTCTGCTTTGTATACATAGAAAATTTTAGATAGAAATAGATTTCTATTTCATGATAGATTTTATTTAATTTAAAAATTCAGGCATGCATAGTAGAAAACATTTTTCTCAAGTGCATCAAGTAGGCTACAAGGCTATACTGTTGTGACAAATAGATAAAACCAAATACAATGCCTTAAATATAAATTTATTTTCACTTATGGAACATCCCTGGATGAGTTTCTGAGCTTTGAGGGGATGATGATGTTGGCACTGTCATCCTCAAAGCCAAAGTCCCAAATTTGCTCTCATTATTACCATCTCCCAGACAGCATGAAAGAAAAGTGTACATCCAGGAGCAAGTGGCTTTGTCTTTAAGGAGATGACTGAGAAATAATCCACATCATTAACCATATGCATCCCATTGACCAGTGTTAGCTACTTGGCTTCACTGAACTGTTAGAGGATGGAGAACTGTAATTATCTTTAGCTGGATGTAGTATGAACATAAAATTTGGCACCTAAAAGTAGTAGGAGGTGAATGAAATGTGGAGAGCAATTTGTTATTCCTGTTGCATTTTGTTTTGCTGGCTTTTCAGATATTATATGCTCTCTTTTCCTTATGAAGAACACAACCTACTCTGTCACTAATTATAGTAGCACATCCAGCTCTATCCTAAGATTTTCTGGGTTATGCGTAGTTGACTCCATCAGGCTTGATGTGGCAGGAATTTTTTGTTTGTCCTCTCTTTTCTAGATCAGGGTAAATCAAGCCATTGCACTCTCTGGTTAAGGAAGGGAGGCATAGACCATTTGCTCTTAAGTGTCCTTGGTTAGGGAAGATAAGGTCTGGCTGTAATTCGTTCAGAATTGTTTGGCCTTGTCTAATTTTCTTGTCTTAGTTATCCCATTCCACTTTCCAGCAATTTCCCTAGCTCTTACTACCCTGCCAAATTAACTGTTATTTTCCCTAATGAGCTGACAATGGAATCCTACTTTTGTTCCCAGAAAGTTTCTGAAATTGAATCAGGGAAATATTGTTTTTACAGAATGAATATCTGAATATCCAAAAGCTTTTTTTTTCATCCATTTTTTTTCTCCTTAGTTAATACTCTTAAGAGACATGGGTATATTTCACATTTTTTTCTTACACTCTCAAAGTGCTGTCAATATAATCAGAGGATTGAATTTTGATTGAGCTGCAGTGTTTTACTTTCAACTGCTATGTAGTGATCATTAACTTCTACCATTCAGTCTAAGTGAAGTGTTTACAGTACCTTCTCTCATGCTCTCTGGTTAGCCCTTGTTTCTACAACAGACTGTCCTTTTGTGTTATATTTCATAAGTGGTCACCTCCCTTATGTCACTTTAAGGTGTGGTCATTTTGCTTTCTCCCATATTTAGTTTCCTTAAAATAAATTGTGGAAATTATTTCAACCCATTTTTCCCAAGCAGAACTTCTTCTTGTTACTCCTTTGTTTACTCTTCTTTATCAGAGCTTTTATGCTCAAGGTTTAAAACAAAACTGATTTGTACTTTAATGTTTTTGTCAAAGTTCTGTTAGATAAGAAAATCTACATTAAAAATTTTTAGTAAATAGATAGTAGTAAAATCATTCACCACACAGAAGAGAGGAAGATAAGAAGACAGTGGTACATAGACAATTATATACATTGGTTCTGAGTCAGTCATGTGTTGATATTCTTTTTCTTAGAATTGTCAGCTGAGGATCTTGGGTTCAATAATTAATGCTATTAGTTCAAATTTCTTATTGATAAACTTATATTCAGTAGTGATATGAATCAAATCTCAATGCTTGGCATATACGGACTGTCAATAATATACCTACCCTTTTTTTTAATGCCCCTAAATACTAGTAAATGAATGAAAAATAAAATCAACTTATAAATTATTTTAGAAGTTAGTTCAATAGAAACAATATTTAATCTCTGCCTCTTACTGACCAAAATCAAAACAGAACAATATATCTTTTAATCACTTTTTGCTACATAAATTCTGCTTTTGCATTATATTTTGAAGCTTTCCAATATCTTAAACATGTGTGAAAAATATATTCATTTTACTCCTGAGAATATTTTTTCATGATTGAAAGAGACAACATTAAAAATGTTATTTTAAAAATATCTTTATCAAGATTAACAACAAAGATACAAACTAAAACATATTGCCATGTTTATTCCACATAGCATTAACATAATCATGACTTTTATCTTGGCTATTTGTAATACAGTTGACCTTCCTTATCTGGATTCCACCTCCATGGATTCAACCAACCATGTATCAAAAATATTGGAAAAAAATGTTATGTTGTTGATTTGTACTATGTAGTTAGATCTACAATGGTCGCACTTATTCTAAACATACACAAACTTTTTTCTGTCCTTTATTTCTTAAGCAATAACTACTATTTACATAGCATTTGTATTATATCTGGTATTATAAGTAATCTAGAGATGATTTTACAGGAGGATGGGTATAGGTCCTATATTGGATTATATAAGAGATTTAAGTATCTGTGGATTTTGGTGTGTGTATGAGTTTTTGAAAATAATCTCCAGAAATGGAGACAACTGTATTAAAAGTAACTTCACAATTATAGATCACTTACTTTAGTATGAACAAATATCTTATTTTTAGATGAATTAGCATGTAGTCAATATTTGTTGAGTTGCTGTTTAAGTTGGTTTTAAGTTTCAAAATTTCATAAACTTTGATTTGCTTTCTAATGACTTTTATTGAATAATTCCTATTCCTGCTATGTAAGAAAATTTTAAAATCTAGTTCTCTGACTCATAAATTCTGCCACTGGTTTCTAGCAGTGATTAAGATTACAAGGATAATTTGTATATTGCTGCAAGGTATGCACAACTAATCTCAGGGCAAAATCATGTAACTTAACATTTTATAAAAATGTGGCAATTATTAATGTTGTATTTCTGTGAGTTCTATGGATCTTTATACTGCCATTTCACAAATGAGTAACCTGGAGCTTCCTTCAGAGACATTCCAAAGGCCAGACTGAAGTCAGTAGAATGAAGCCAAGAGGCTTCATTTATAAGATAATTTTGATGTCAATCACAACACACAGGCCATGTCTCCTAACTCAACCATTAGCAACACTGCCTGAAATCCAATGAAGCAAGTCTCATTTAGAAAGTGATACTTTTGTTAAAGTTACTTTTGATTTGTTTTAAAGAAAAAGTAGCTTCTATCTTTTAAAGTTACACTATAGCCAAGACCGGTTTGGCTCAGTGGTAGAGCATTGGACTGTGGACTGAAGGGTCCCGGGTTTGATTCCGGTCAAGGGCATGTACCTTGGCTGCAAGCACATCCCCAGTGGGGGAAGTGCAAGAGGCAGCTGATTGATGTTTCTCTCTCATCGATGTTTCTGACTTTCTATTCCTCTCCCTTCTGCTCTGTAAAAAATCAATAAAATATATTTAAAAAAAAATAAAGTTACACTATAGAGATAATTGGTGCATGTGATTTTGCCCCTCAGTAAACATTAATTGAGTAAATGAATGAAAAATAAAACTAACTTATAAATTATTTTTTAAAGTTAGTGCAATAGAAACAATATTTAATCTCTGCCTCTTACTGACCAAAACCAAAACAGAACAATATAAAATAACACAATGTGTTAATTCAGCTTTAAGCAGGCTATTGCAATATTAGCTAGAACACTCATAAATTTGTCGATGTACAATAAACTTTATAGTGAAATCAAACTGGTCAATTTGATAAAATAGTACATTTAGAATTTAATCACACTGATTAGAAAAGATTGATTATCAAGAAAAGCGATTCAATTTTATAAAGTAAAAAATAAAATATTTAGCTAGCTACAGTTATGGAAAAGAAGCTAATACTGTGTATGAAAAGTAAAAAGTCAGCTTTCTCACCACTTAGCAGTTTCCTATCAAGTATCTCTTTAGCTACCTCAACAGTGCTGGAGAAGTTTTTGCTAATGAGGGAACCTCAGCTGAAAGCTTTGAAGTAAGTCTCACATATTACGTACTTCCTGTTCTTTATTTTATTGTATTTAGCATTCTGATCTCTCCAAAACTTCATAATCAATTTGCTCTGTTTTTGAAATCATTATAAAACAGTGGTTTCATAGTTTCTTCATCTCTTTCACTTAGGTAAGTTCCCATTAGTCAATAATTAGCATTGAAGTCCCTAATTTATGTAGGAACTGTAATTCCCTTTCACTAGACATATCTAAGTGTTTTTTTTTAATTCCTTGATGCTTCAAATATAAAAATGAAACCTCTCTATACTACAAATTTGTAAACTGTCATAATCAGCTGGCTGCCGTTCATATAATTTCTGAGCTAAAAATGACTTTTATTTTTTTAAATGGATAAAAAAGTCAAAATAAGAATAATTTTTGTGCAGGTTAAATGATATAAAATTCAAATTTCAATATTTATTAATATTCACTGGAACATGATCACACCTGTTGTTTATTAATAATCATTGGAATCTTCCTAGGTGCTCAATAGTAGCCATTGTGGGCATGTTTTATTTTCTAACTGAAGCCAGTTGTATCAGTTTCCTGTCATGAAGTGATGAAAAAGGGCCTGTGTAATTTCAGGGACTTAAAAACTCAAATCAATAAAGATCTTTATTATGAATAAGGTATATTCAAACTGGGATAATACTATGCAGCTGTAAAAAAAGAAGGATATTTCATCCATTGAGACAGCATGGAGGGACTTGGAGAGTATTATGCTAAGCGAAATAGGCCAGTCAGAGAAAGATAAATATCACATGATTTCACTCATATTTGGAACTTAATGAACAAAATAAACTGATAAACAAAATAGATCCAGAAACATAGAAGCATGAAACAGATGGTGCGTCAGAGAAGCAAGAAGATATTAACCAAAGAAATTATATGCATATATGCATAACCCATGGACACAGACAATAGTTCAGTGAAGGCCTGGGGAGGGGCCAGGAATTCGGAGGATGGGGTTAATGGGGGGAGGATTGGGAATGGGACATCTATAATACTTCCAATAATAAAAATAAATTAAAAAAATTTTAAAGTGTGGTAATTAAAAATTATTCTACTGTGAAAAAGTTTGAGAACTCTTATTAGAGAGTCTAGGTTTACTAAAACAAAGAAAAATATATAAACAACATGTAATATCTTAGGAAATAAAGTGATATAACAAGGAAGAAAATTGTACATGTGTGCATGTGTGTATGTGTGTATGTAGGTGTGTTGTGTGGTGTGACAAATATATAATTTATTTTTTGTCTTGCAACTTCATGATTATACTAATACTAGAGGCCCTGGGTTAGGAGGGGGGGAGTCCTCCCAGACCAGCCTCTCACAATCTTGGACCACTGGCTCCTAATTGCTCACCTGCCTGCCTGCCTGGTTGCCCCTTACTGCCCCCTTCCTGCTGGCCTGATAGCCCCTAAATGTCCCCCACTGCTGGCCTGGTCGCTCCTAACTGCCCCGCCTGCCAACCTATTCATCTCCAACTTCATCCCCCTGCCAGCCTGGTTGCTCCCAACTGGCATCCCTGCTGGCCTGGTTACCCCCAACAGTCCCCCCCCCCCACCAGCCTGATCGCCCCCAACTACAACCCCTGCCAGCCCGGTTGCCCCATTCAGCCTGCCTGTTCAGTTGTTTGGTCATCCCTCATTAACCCCCCTGCTGGCCTGGTCACCCCCATCTTCCTCCCTGCCAGCCTGATCACCCTATACATCCTGGTTACTCAGTCGTTTGGTCATCCCTCACTAACCCCCCTGCCAGCCTGCTTGTTCAGTCATTTGGTCATCCCTCAGGCTGGCCCTGGGACAGCTGGGGGCCTGAGGGGACTAAGGGACTAAGGGACAGCTGGGGGCCTGGTTGTGGGCCTGACCATGCCACACACCTGCCGCCCTGGCGAGGCTGAGTGTACTGGGTGCCGCCATCTTGTGGCTGTGGGTGCTGTCATCTTTGAGGGCATATCAGTCAATTAGCATATCCCCTCTTTATCAGATAACCTATATGATAAATAAAATTTAACTTCATCCTTTTTTCTGTGTAAATTTTTATATTTTTCTTATTTTTGTCCATTTAGAATAGACTTTATTCTCTTAAAGATAGAGAATTAATAAATTTGAATTATTGAATATTGTAAAATATGTAAGTAAAACATAACTTAAGCATTAGGAACAGCTTAAAATTAATTTCAAAATACTTCACTTATCAAAATAGTAGGACTTACAGTTTTTGTGGGTTTTTTTTACATTATCAATTAAAACAAATCACCTTTCTGGTTCAGTGCTTTTGTAATTATTTTTATATGGTGGAGATTTTATATATGATATCCTTTCTATAGGAGCATTTCAAGACAGAGAACAGTGAGTCCAAATTTTGGTCTCTGATTTGCAGCAGAATTTTAACTATTTCAATTTCCAATATCTAGTAACAGTTTATGTGGAGTCCCTGATTATATTTCCAGGTTCTTAATATTCTTCTCTCTGAAAGACCTTCATCATAGTAATTTCCAAGTTCTGCTAACAAGGTTATATTTTTAAATTTAATTTAATTCTTTAGAAATCATTCATAATTCAGAATAATGTATGCTTGATTAAATAAATAAACCTGGTAACTTATTGCCATATCAGAAAGAGAGACCAAAAATCAAAATGTATTCAACTGGTTCAATTTGATTATTAAGTGTAGGAGTCTATTCTTAGTTTCAAATATAAAAAAAAACTGAATGGAATCAAGGCTGAAATGGCCAACTGTTTTAAGTTTTGGAATAATTTTAAATTAATTGTTATCCAATTAAGAAATGTTTGGAAAAGAGGACCAAAAAAAATGTTCTAATTTTAGGAAATGCAGGTCCTAGAATGGTATGCATATTTTTGCTATGTGCTGATTAAATTGTATCTTCTTTTCAAAATCCCTTCCTGCTGGTTTCTAAGGAGATGGTTTGATCTGTGTTGAACTGAATAGAGGAGGATTAGTGCACCCAGAATGATGAAAGCAGATACTATCTTCTTGCTTGGCTTCACTTGATTAGATCTGCTCTGTTTAGTTTTCCCCTTACTATCAGAATATGTCCTGACTTTAGAATATGATGCTTCTATTAAAACAGGATTTCTGGAATCACAGATCAATGGCAAATTGAATACCAGTAGGTATATATTTGAATTATTTATTATTTTAAAATACAAGATACATTTTAAGTGTTAATAAAGACTATTAAAAATGAAAATATAAAATTCAAAGTAAAACTTAAAAGGTGTCTATTTTTATAGCATACAATTGCTGATTTTAATACAAAATATAGAACTAAATTACAATCAGATTACTTCAAAGGGATGAAATTTATTTCATGGGATAGTTATTATTGAATAAAATATTTTCTTAGAAGAGTGTATTTTCCCTCTTGTTATACAGAATCTCACAAATTAAGTATGAGATAGATTTATTTAACTGGTAACTTGTTTTAAATGATTATATGTAAAATTTTAGTACATTTTATGAAAGGTATATTTTCCATGGTAAAACTATTTTGTGATGTGCAAGCAAATGATTTCTGCCTTTACCTTAGCTGTTCCAATTTAAAATTTGTACAGAACAAAAGGTTAGTGTTATGTTCATTTTGTAATTGTCTGAAACTGAAATAATTCAATCTACTAATCTCTGGGTGAATTTAAGAATAAAGAAAGAAATTTAAATGGCACATTAATTGTAGTAATCTAGTTGTCCTGATTGTGAACAATGTCAATGTAAAATACATCAACAGTACAATTGCATTTGGATAAAAACAATGCCTTAATTTTAGAGCCAGAAAGTTTTGTTACCAGTCTTAAGATGATATAAATTATCTGGATCTTTTTTCACATTGTTAAATGAAACCAGGAAATACATAATCTTTAAGTTTCTTCTTAGTGAGATACTTTTTTTACTTTTGAAATTAATTTATTTATTAATAATTCTAATGGTTCTGATATATAAAAGACATTCTGGAGTAAGTGACTCACATTTCAATTTATTTTATAACTTTAACTAGAGGCCTGATGCACAAAATTTGTACAAGGGTTGGCCTTTGATGCCCAGGTTGTCAGGACCCTTGCAGCCCCAGCTACCTCATGGCCCTGCCCCCCTCCCACATCTGCCTTGGCCTGGCATTGCCTGTATCCACCACCACATAACCCAGTTACCTGGTTCCATGGAGCCCTCTAATGATCCCCCACAAAGGGTGGCCTGGGCCTTTCTCTTTGGGGCAATCATGGAACGCCCCAGCACCCCAGTTAAATATCTCTTGGCCTGTGGCCTGGACTTCCCCTGCAGGGTGATTGATCGTGGAGCACCCCCACCACACATTCATTGCCCCACAGAGGGTGGCCTGGACCTCCCTCTTGGGGCAATCTCAGAACCCCCCAATTGATCGCCCCGTTGGCTGGTGGCCTGACCTTCCATCTGCAGGGGGCAATCGTGGGGCAATGGAGGGCCTCCGACCAATTACATCACACTCACCTTGGCTGTCCTGCAGGCAGAGTGTGTCATAGCATGATTGTCTGGAAAGTCTTCCAGAAGGTTGTTCTGCTATTTGGTCATTCAGTCCATTTACATATTATGTTTTTATTATTTTAGATGACAAAATAGAGAAAATGCTTCTAGCTAGAATTAACTCATGTCTATTTGTCTGTTCCAGTGACACCATATAAATTTCAGTGTTAGGAAAAATCACTTAGTAAAAACTTTAAAAATAGAATATGAAAACATATTAATAAGTTTAAAAAAATGAAATACATTATACTCTACACTCATTTATAATAAAATAAATTAGAGAGTAAAAGCAAAAAAATAAATTACAAAATAATAATGAAAAACATTCTAAAGGGCCATAGAATGATAAAAGATAATTGATCATAGAAGTTTTGTTGGCTATGTCAACCATGAATATCATGATAAAACATGATATGATTATGTTAAAAATGTCAAGTTGATTAAATAGTTGATTCAAAAGATGATTTGAAGAAAATTTTTCAGTGATAAAATAGTTTCAAAACAAATGTAAAAACAAAGAGAACTCATTAAATGAAATTAGTGTTACAAAATGATACATCGTCTTCTTGTCATTAACAATCTAAGACAAAACACATCATGAGATCAAAGATCACAGAAATTAACAGTATACTATTCCAGTTCCTCAAAACAATTACATGAAAAAGCCAATTTGATTAAACTCTATCATGTCTGAAAACCCTCTCTTGGTTCTTCCTTAAAAGACATGCACATTCATATGTATATGACCACCCACCCACGCACACACACACACACACACACACACACACACACGTAATTTGTCTTACACCATATTGTGCTGTTGCTCCATAACTAAATAACTTCAGGAGTAATTACAAAGTTCATTACATTCCTGGTTATTAGATACCTTTTCTTGTTACTGAATTAATGTAATGACTTAAAGTACCTTGAAAGGCACCTGTATTTGTCTTTGAATTCCTTGAAATTTCTCTAATCTTTATTCCTCTTGCTTTGCCTTCATTGATAGTATTAATGTAACAGTGAGAAATTATAATCTAGTTCACCATTCTTTTTACATTTTCTCTGTTAATGTTGACTCTGACTAATGCCTAAGGAACCATCCGACCATTTGACCATCCAATTGGTAGCTATAATGTGCAATGACCACCAGGGGGCAGACACTCAACACACGAGCTGCAGAGCTGCAGTGACTTGGCAGCTGTGATTCTCAGGTGTTGCACCAGGAACCAGAAAGGAGGAAGTGCAATTCTGGGGTGTATCACCGAAAACTATCCTCTCTCAATACAGGACCTCTTGTAGGATGTTAGAGAGCTGTTTTGGCCCGATCCCTGCAGGCCAGGCCTAGGGACCTCACCAGTGCACAGACCCATGCACCAGGACTCTAATACTTTTATAAGAATCTAAGGAACCAACTTCAGAAGATAAAGATTTCATCCTTCACTCATACCAGTTCTGGGTACTTTGGTGACCTTCAACTATAGAACCAGGGTTATATAGAATCAGCAGGATAGAGACCAGGATGAGACACAACAGATTATCACTTGAACAGTTTCATGGTCCTTATCAGAATGTACTGTAATGGCCTGCAAGTAAAGAACTGTTCAACCCTTTCTTCTTGACTACTTTGTTCTACTTTCCCTCTCCCTCCTTATACAAAAAAAAAAAAAAAAAAAAAAAAAAAAAAAAAAAAAATTCTGCCTGCACTGAAATGGGCTTTGTGACAGTAGTTTTCCATCTTCTCAGGAAATGAGCACATGAATAAACCACTTTCCTATTTCAACAGCATCTGGCTTATGAGTTTGGCTTTCATGGGGACAGGCAACTGAATTTAGGTTCTGGTTACATTAACCTTTTCCCCAATTACCTGAATAAGACATGGAATTAGGAGTCGAAAAAAAATACAATTAGGAATCGAAAAAAATATATGCAACAAGGGAAAAATATATGAATTTCTGCTTAAACACAGTAGAGTGAATCTCTTACCCTGGATGCACTAGTTAACTGAAGGTAAATATATATATATATATATATATATATATATATATATATATATATACTGGTCTAAGCCCATCAAGACAAAGAGAATGGGACAACAAATCATATTTTTTTCCACAAAGAATTCAACAAACTTTTGAAGAAAATTATAATTGTAAGGGAAGGGTAACTAAAAATTAAATGGCTATATTGTAAGATAATGATGGCGGTGTTGGGGTGAAGATTGACTTCTTTTTTGAACCTCAAAGTTTCAAGATTTGGAAGTGCTAGGCACCAATAAATGTGGCAATTAAATTCAAGACAAAAATCAAGAAGACTGATAAAAAGTAATATATGGAGCATTAGTATCCTCAGATATCTTATTTCACCCTGCAGAACCAGTACCATCTATCAACATTCACCAATTCTCTAAGAGAGTAAAAGTTATTCTCAGAATAAAATTACCAGAGATGTTTCAGACCTTGAGATAATAGGTGAATATAAAGACTGAAACTCTTGAGGCAACATGGAGCTTAATGAGTATGGTTATGTGAGTGTCTGAACCATAGGACATCTGGGGTTTTTTTGTTGTTGTTGTTGTTGCTACTAATAGAGCTTGAAAACTGAGTACCATCAACCTAGCCATGGGCAAAACAAACAAACAAACAAAACTTAATGTCAATGGAAGCAGTATATATATGAAAATGATTCTTTTGGGATAGATGTGTGAATTTCCAAATCTGAAAACTCAGACATTTTACTGTAGATGACAATATCAAAATAACAACAAAACAAAGAAAGGACTAGGAAAGAAAACAACATGCAACATATTTGATCCTGTTGCAAACAAAAATAGAATAGAAAATTGGCTCCCTTTCTTATATAAAAAAGAGAAATGTAATATTCAAGAAATATAAAATTAATATCATATATATTTGTGGCATGCTCCTTAAATATAACTATTAACATTTTTAAAAATAACCCCTTTGCCATTCTAGACACCTGCATATTTTAGATGCAGAGATTTGTGTGATGATGATTAAGCCAATTCATGTTACTCAGTGACAATGGAGGTTACAGTGATAATATGATTTTGATAAAAAATTTTACAAGGTTTTCTAACCACAATAATACAGTCATAGGCTTTCTCCAGATATTAATAAATATTCAATAATAATTATTTAAATGTAATATGATTCATCTGCCAGTTCACAGGGTATCAAAGCAATTATTTTCCAATGCAAATAGTGGAACAATTCATTGACTCTTGTGAAAATGGTAGGTAGTATTGTGATAGGCTAAATAATGGTTCTCAAAAAAATACCTATAGTATAATCCCTGGAAGATGAAAATAGTACTTTCTGTGACATGTTTATTATGTGCATATACTAGAGGCTCAGTGCATGAAATTTGTACACAGGGGGCTGAAGAGGTGTCCCTCAACCCAGCCTGCACCCTCTCCAATCTGGGACCCCTCGAGGGATATCCTACTTGGATCGGGCCTAAATGGGCAGTCAGACATCCTTCTCACAATCCAGGACTGCTAGCACCAAACTGCTCACCTGGCTGCCTCCCTGATTGCCCCTAACCACTTCTGCCTGTCAGCCTGATCAACCCTTAAACACTACCCTGCCAATCTAATTGATGTTTAACTTCTCCCCTGTGAGAAAGTTTGCCCACAACTTCCCTCTGCCAACCTGGTCCCTACCAACTGCCCACCTCTGCTGGTCTGATGGCCCACAACTGCCTGCCCTTGCAGGCCTGGAACTTCCCACTGTCCTCCCCTGCTGGCCATCTTATGTCCACATGGGGGCAGGATCTTTGACCACATGGGGGCAGCCCTCTTGTGTGTTGGAGTGATGGTCAATCTGTGAATTACTTTTTCATTAGATAGGATAGAGGCCTGGTACATGGGTAGAGAGCAGCTTGACAGAAGCCTGGAGCATGGGTGGTGACCAGCTGGTTTGCCCTGAAGGGTGTCTTGTATCAGGGTGATGGTTCCCTGGGGGTGTGGGGCAGCCTGAGCATGGGGGATATGGTGGTTTGCAGGCTGGCCATGCCCCCCCAGCAACCCAAGCAGAGGCCCTGGGATCTGGGATAAATTTATGTTCTACAATTGAAACTTTGTAGCCTGTAGTGGAGCCACACCTTCTGCTCGCTCCGGGGCGGCAGCCATTCCTGTTTGAAACTTTGTAGCCTAGAGTAGAGATCTAGGCTAAGGCTGCAGAAGTTTGGCTTCCTCCATTGCCCTGCAACACTAGCCTCTTCTCTCTCCAGCTCAGTGGCTGCCACCATTTCTGTTAGGATTATGTATCTTCTATAATTGAAACTTTGCAGCATTGAGTGGAGGCCTAGGCCAGCAAGGGCAGGCAGAAAGCTTGGCTTCCTCCATTGCCAGGGAAATCCAAGCCTTACTCCTGCTCTCAGTGGCAGCAGCCATCTTGGTTGGAGTTTATTTGCATAATTTGTTTCTGATTGGCTGGTGGGTGTGGCTGGTGGGCATGGCTTGATTGGAGGTGCAGTCAATTTGCATATTACTATTTTAGTAGTCACCAGTGGCCTGGTGCATGAAATTCATGCACATTAAAAGGGTATTAATTAGAGCAAATAATTTAATATTGCTATTTGCTCTTTCTCTATAATAGAAGTATCAGAGACTAAAGAAAATTAGTAAAATATATATGAAAAACTTCCTCTTCTAGAGTCTGGGGTGCACCACATGGCCCAGTCAAGTCCTCACTCATTCACCCAGCCGCACCCCCCCTCCCCCACATTGTGGTAGATCCAGGCCCTGCCAGTCCCACTCTTGTCAAGCCACCCAGGGCAGGGTGTGTCCTCAGGTCCCCTGGCCCAGCACCAGGATGGGAGGTGTGGCCTAAGGTCCCCCATCAAGTCCCACCAGGTGGGAGACACAACCTGAGATCCCCTGTTAAGCCCCACTAGATAGGGGGCATGGCCTGAGGTCCCCTGTCAAGCCCCACCAGGCAGAGGAGCATAGCCTCAAGTCCCCCAGCGCAGCACTGGGAGGGAGGCACAGCCTCAGGTCTCCCGTCAATCCTCACTGGCACAGCAGTACAACTCAGGTCCCTTGTGAAGCACCGCTGGGTGGGGGACACAGCCTGAGGTTCCCTGTCAAGCCCAGCCAGGCAGGAGGGGCACAGCCTCAGGACCCCTGGTCTGGTGCTGGGGCAGAGGGTATGGTCTGAGATCCCCCAGCCTGGTGCCAGGGTGGGGGTGCAGCTTGAGGTCTGCTGTCAAGCCCTGCTGGGTGGAGAGAACAGTCTGAGGTCTCCTAACCCAGCAATAGGATGGGAAGTGCACCTTGAGGTCCCTTGTCAAGCCCTGGGGTGTGGGTGGCATAGCCTATGGTCCCTTGTCAAGCCCCTTTGGATTGAGGGAGGGTGTAGGCCTCCCGTCCCTCGTGCTGCGGCCACACCCCACACCCCCTGCCGGCCTCCATCCAGCTGCCATGACCAACCACCTCATGCTCTGTGAGTAGGTATGCATAAGGAAGGCTGGGCCAGGATAATTGGGAGAGGGTGATGGGGGGCCAGCATCCTAGGTAAGCTGGGCCTCACAGCCTCTCTGCTTCAGCTCCCAGCACCCCGGACCTAAGGAGTAGTGCTTTCACAGAGGCCTGGCAGGCATTGGATATCGCGATGCCTTAAAAACAGAAAAAGCCCCCTTTAACTCTGCCTGGAAGTGCATTGGGAGCTTATGGTCGGGGGAAGCAGCCCAACATCAGGGCTGAAATAAGACCTTGGGTAGCCTCTGGAGGGGGCAAACCAACAGTAAAAGGCATCTTTGAAACAAAGACATTTGAACATACAGTGGATATTGGGTGATAGTAAGGAATTACCTTAACTTTTCAAGATGTGACCATGGCTGAATATTTACTTCTTTTTTAAAGATACTCTTCAGAGGATATTTAAGTGGGAAACAACTTGCTTTGAAAGTATGGTGTTGTCCTGGCCCAGCCCTCCTCGCACCAGGGACACCTTAGGACCAAGCCTCTCCTGCTCGCTCCCTAGGCCCTCGAAAATACCCTGTGCAGAGGCGTGGTCCCTGCTTCAGTCCCCGCCCCCACCAGCGTGAAGCAAAGCCTTCCCAACTGGCACTGGCATGAAGCACTTAGTTCCCCACCTGCTTAGGTGTGAAGCGAAGTGCACCCTGCAAGCGTGAAGCAAAGCATTTGTGAAGGGAAGTGTTCACTGGCCTCCAAGCAAGCCATGACTACCCTCCCAGTCATGTCCCCCACTCCTGATTGCCTGGTAGCAGAGCCAATCAGTAGCCAAGGTACAGTCACATTTGCATGTAACTCTTTTATTAAATAGGACTAGATTCCCAGTGCACGAAATTCATGCACTGGGGATAGGTGGTCCCTCAACCCAACCTGCTCCCTCTCACATACTGGGTGGGAGCCTTCAGGAGATGTCCAATTGATGCCTCACCCCCAGCCATCGCCCTGTTCAGCTCAGCCATGGCTGCCTGCAACCACCTGGCCCTGGGGGCTGGGCACTCACCGCCACTGCTGTTTCATCTCCACCTCTGGGGCCTGGTGCTCACTACACTTGGCGCCACCCCCGCTCCTGATTGGCTGGTATCATAGCCAATCAGGAGTGATGGTACTGTCAAATTTGCATGTTTCTCTTTTATTATATAGGACTAGAGGCCCAGTGCACAAAATTCATGCACGGAGGGCAGGGAATATCCCTTAGCCCAGCCTGCACCCTCTCCAATCTGAACCCCTCGAAGGATGTCCAACTGGGATCAGGCCTAAATGGGCAGTCGGACATCCTTCTCACATCCAGGACTGCAGGCTCCAAACTGCTCACCTGCCTGCCTCCCTGATTGCCCCTAACCACTTCTGCCTGCCAGCCTGATTACCCACTAACCACTACCCTGCCAGCCTAATTGATGTCTAACTGCTCCCCTGCCAGACTGTTTGCCCCCAACTTCCCTCCTCTGCCAGCCTGGTAACCCCTAACTGCTCTTTCCTACAGGCTTGATCCACATGGAACGGAGGGCATATTTTTGAACACATGTGGAGCGATGGTCAATCTGCAAATTTCTCTTTTATTAGATAGGATAGAGGCCTGATACATGGGTGGAGGCCAGCTGGTTTGCCCTGAAGAGTGTCCCAGAGCAGGGTGGGAGTGGGGGTTCCCTTGGGGTGAGTGGCAGCCTGAGTGAGGGTCCTGTGAGGTTTGCAGGCTGGCCATGCCCCCCAGTGACCCAAGCGGAGGTCCTGGTATCTAGGATTAATCTATGTCTACAATTGAAACTTTGTAGCCTGGAGAGGAGCCAAGCCTTCTGCTCAGTCCATGGCGGCAGCCCTTTCTGTTTGAAACATTGAAGCCTAGGCTGGTGTTGCCAAGGAAACCCAAGCTTCTGTTCTCTCCAGCTCAGTGGCTGCCGCCATTTCTGTATCTTTTATAACTGAAACTTTGTAACATTGAGTGGAGGCTTAGGCAGGCATTGACAGGCAGAAAGCTTGGCTTCCTCTGTTGCCAGGGAAATCCAAGCCTTCCTCCTGTTCTCAGTGGTGGCAGCCTTCTTGGTTGGGGTTTATTTGCATAATCTTCTCCTGATTGGCTGGTGGGCATGGCTGTGGGTGTCACTTGTGGGTGTCAACCAAATTCACAATTGACAATGACAAATTGAAATACATACGTGTGATTTGCACCAGAAAGAACTTTATATGTGTCATACATTTGGGAGACAACTTAATCTTATATATATAGAATAAACTTGCTTAATTTGACCTGCTTTCTTATTTAGCTAAACTTTTTCCAGCCCAGTGAAACACTCCAACTTCTCTTTCAGTTAATTGTTAGTAACACAGCAGTAAATATCCACATGAAGCATATTATTATTGTAGATCATGCAGGGAGAACAAACTGCAGCAGTGTTTGTCTATATTTTTCACAGTGAGAAAACCTGAAGTCATTTTTATGTTCCACCATTTCATACTTCTTTTCAATCAGCTCAAGTTTCTAAGCCTTCTAAATCTCTGTTTTCTGGCTAATGGAAAGAAAACAGGATTTCACTGAGAGTCCTATCTACCTACTGTAGGACTTCTGTGAGGATCAGATGAGATGGGTGATGGGAAAACACTTCACAGACATTTGGCTAAAGTGTAAAATGTTTCCACCTGGCTATGAAGCAAGTCATGTTTATGGGCTGAAAAAACTGCAGGGAGGCTTGTCACTAGGGAGAGAAAGGTGGGCGTTGCTATGTGACATCATTACCTGGATGTTTGGACACTTAGCGTATTAGCCTGTTATATATATAGATGATGATGATTAAACTAAGCATTGTAAAATGGGGAAGTTATTCTAAATTTTCATCATAGTGGGCAATAAATGAAATCACAGGGTCCTTATAAAAGAAAAGTAGAGGGAATATACAGACAAAGGAGGAAAAAAACTATGTGACCATGGAAGCAGAGGTAGGAATCTAACCACAAGTCAAGGAATTGTAACAGATGGAAGAGACATAAAAGGAATTCCTTAGAACTTCAACGGTAACATTGTTCTGCAGATGACTCAGCCAAACTATTTTTGTACTTCTGGCTTCTAACAGTATAAAAGGATAAATTTTTGTTGATTTAAGCCAATAAGATGGAGGGAAATTTGAAGAGAAATCATAGGAAACTGATACAAGTATGTTTTGCTGAAATTCTATCACCCCAACTACTTTCACACATTATATTGCCTCATAATTTGTAAATATCTGAATATTAGTATATTGCAAATATCAATAGTGATATTTGCAATATACTAATAATCTCTGAAGCAATGAAATAAATAATTAATGAACTAAACATTGCTTATATTATTTTAGTCAGTTAAGAAAATTTAATGTTATTATTCAGCTTAAAACTTAATGCCCAATATATTTTCTTTCAAAATTAAGTCCCTAACATTTTATTGGGTTTTCATTGAAGAATCTCACTCAATCTGTAAAAAGTTTCTTTTTTTGTTTACTGTGAAAACTTATACTCTATTATTATATTCCCAGCAACTCATAACCATATTTAATACATAAATGCATTTCCTTTTTTGCCATAAATTCCTTCTATCTAATTAGTAAACTGAAGATAATGAGTGCATTTTGGGTAAAGATATTTTATGAGTAAAGAGTGGTTAATTATTTCAGAAATTATTTAGAATTTCTCATATGCAAATATTTGAGTCATATATTATTGTTTAGCATACAAATACTGAGTACCAGGATAGATAATAGTAAATATAAGTCAAGTGCTGCTATTATTCTTATTTGATTTATTACTGCAGTTCAGAATTTTTTTAATTGAATTGAATAGATGAGTAGTTCATGTCTTTTAATTGAACATATGGGCATTCCTCATTAGGGATTGTAAATTTCATGGTGTAGGCGAAACCTAAGAAAAGCTATCTTAACATTCGATGGGAAAAATTACGATGATTCTGTGATATTTAAAAACTTTTGTGAAAATTTAAAAATCTTATTGCCTGTTACATAATTATAGAAGAACTAGAGTATTATTGCATGAAATTTGTACATGGGTAGGATCCCTAGGTCTGGCCAGCAATCAGGGTCAATTGGGGCCTTCTGGCTGCCTGCTGGGACCTTCCTTTGTTCTGTGCTGCCCCTTGGTGGTCAGTGCACATCATAGCAAGTGGTTGAACTGGTAGGTCAAAACCCCAAGGGGACAATTTGCATATTAGTCTTTTATTATATAGGATATCTTATAAAAAACAAAAATCAAAGAAGAAAATGATAAAATATTAAAAATAAATATTTCATTGTAATTTAATTAATGTTATTTTATGTGCCAGTCTTTTATGTTGGGACAAAACCTTTTCTTTGAATGAGTCTTTGGATTAGAATTCCATTTTATATCCTACTAGAGGCCCAGTGCACAAAAATTCATGCACTTGGGAGGGGGGGTTCCTCAGTCCAGCCTGCACCCCCTCGCAGTCTGGGAACCCTTGGAGGATGGGAGTGGGCCTAAGCAGTCAGTAGGACATCCTTAGTCCTGATGTGGAGGAGAGGTTCCCGCCACAGCCTCTGTGCTTGCCAGCCATTAGCCCAGCTTGTGGCTGAATGGCACACTGACTACCAGGGGGCAGCTATAGCCCCACTCCCATCACCCTGCAGCTGCCACTGGTAGTCATCGCTCTGCTACTGCCTCCACTGGTGTCCTCCCTCTGCAGGAGGCAACCAGCAGGCTGGTTGGGGGATGACACCAGCTGGCATGCAGCTGGCCTGGCTCCCCATTGCCCTGATGCTAACTCCAGTCACTGCTGCCCCCTTGATCACTGTCCCCTCTCTCTGCTAGCTGGCATCCACCTTGGCTGGCCTGGTGCCACCTGCTCACCGGCCCTACCCCACCACCCCTGCCTACCAGTCATTTCACAGTTCAGTCAATTTGCATACTAGGCTTTTATTATATAGGATAAAGAAGTATGAAACTAATATTTATCTAGTATATACTACATTAAAACATTCTAAACATTGACAAAATGTTTTATTTCTTTGTAAATAAACTCATAAAAAGTAGTTTGAAAAATACTTCCCTCTCCAACTCCTTTTATAACTTATAATATGGAACAATATTGAATTTTATACCTTAGTGAATGAATTGTCATATTCCTTCTATGTTTGGGTCAGCTTTCAGTGTTTTATCCTTTGTGTTTTCAATGTTGGGAAACATCTCTGACATTTCCATTACCAGAAAATTTATTTTCTAGTATCACTGCCTCAGGGCGTTTTATCACCACTACCTCCCTCATTTATGCTAAGTTCACCTTCACTGTTTCCTTGCTGTTTATTTTGAGTCTCCCAAAGAGGGCAGCATCCACATTTCCATGGGCAGCAGTGTTCTAATCACATCCAGTTTTCTTACCAGTGTTAATCACTTTTTGTTTTGTTGCCATGCCCTCAGCTTTGCTGGGCTATTCTCTCTTTCTGTTATCCATTTTAAAATATATCACTTGTGTTTATTCCTGAGAGGCAAGATGTCAGTACAAGTACTTGTTTTTCTGTTAATTAGATAATAGCTGTATAGTGACCAATCTGACAGACTCTGCAAGTAAGTAATGTGATTGGTCTCTTAACATGACATACACCTGTTCTTTATGTAGTGAATAGTGGAGGAAAGAGCTAGCAGTGAGCTTGTACGTGATGTAAGAACTCACAGTTGAAATACTCAGGTAACTTTCATTTGAACTGTGTTATTAAGAAACTGGTGTTATTTAAGTAAACTGTAGTAACTAAAATTCATGCAGGGCACATCCTATAAAGCAAAGGCTTAAATGCTAAAATGAAAATGATTGCTAAAATATCAAGTAAATTAAAAACAAGCAAATTCAAGTATCAGTGCACAACCATTATTAATGGTATGATGCAATGTAACTTTATTTTGGATAATCAACACATTCCAATTTTATTCCTTAAACTGATGGAAAAATAACATGAACACAGTAACCTTGATGTGTACCAAAAGCATATTACATTTTAAATTCTCAAGCAGAAATGATAGAGCTGCTCTGAAAACTTCTTGTATCTGGACTGGAGCGGGGTGGCTCACAGGCACCTGGCCTCACTTTTTATTCTCACTTTGCCCAGAGCACATGGGGACTGGCCAGCAGAGTGGCCTTTCCTCGACAACCGTGCTGCCATTTGCTGGTCTCGTTTTCCATTTGAACTCACCAGGCATCCTTAAAGCACATCTTCAAATCCTAGTCTAACCCCATTCATCCTTCCTAGTTAACAACACATGCATGACTCCCCATGACCTGGGGATCCAGAAAATCAAACTCTTGTCTCTACCTTCAGCTATCCCCTCCTTCCTTCCAGGGCTTCATCTCCTCCAGCTGGCTGTCCCAGTACCCTCAGGACTACGGTTCACTCCTAGGATGCTCACACCCCCATGCTTCTGAGGTTTCCACTGTCCAGGGAACCTCATCCAGTTCCCTCACCTCAACCCAGGTCTTGCTGAGGCTGTGGAGGAAGTCTGCGCACATGTTGTGCCCTGTCTGGAGTACCTGGGAAGGTGCTGCCAGCCCCAGTTGTCTTGGGCAGCTCTAAGTCTTCTGGCCTTTCCCAGGACTCAGAAACTAATCCTGTGACTCAGTGTCCTGTCTCTGTCAAGTAGAAAGGGCATGAGTAACTCAGGCTCCTACATTCCTGTGCTCCCTCGCTTTCTTGCAAGGTGCTGATACATCCCACACCACACTCTCAGCCCAGGTCCCAGCTCTTCCAGAGAGTCCTGATGAAGTTCTGAGGGAGGCTGGCCTTCTGAGACCTGCCTGTTAGGGCAGCCTCTTGAGAGACAGAAGTGACATGGGGGCTCCTGCTGAGAAATGCAAGTCTTGTTTTTATTCTTCATGTTAAGCAGTGGAGCTTTTACCTGCACAACTTGTAATTCATTATAGTAACTGGCCCACAGCTTCTTTGGCTATCCTAAAGAAGAAACGTTGTTTTCAACTCTCCTGGGATGGAAGAGATCATGGAAACCATTCTGCACTTCGTTCACTAAAACACATGGTGATGAAGGCCAGGCAACATGACAATCATAGCATTTATTTATTTATACAAACAAACACAGCAACCAAGAATATTTCCATCTCAGAAAAATCAATTTTAGCCTTTGTGACAGCATGGATGGACCTGGAGTAAATTATACTAAGTGAAATAAGCCAGTCAGAGAAAAACAAGTACCATATGATTTCACTTCTATGTGGAATTTAATGAACAAACTGAACTACCAAACAGATAGAGACAGACTTATAGATAGAGAACAGGCAGACAGCTGCTGGTGGTGGTAGAGAGGGACTGAGCAAAAAAGAAAAAAAGAGAGAGGGAACACATGGATAACAGAGTGGTGCTGGCGGGGTGAAGTGGAGGTGGGAGAGGGAAGAGAGGGGATATATAATGTTGGAAAAATAAATGAATAAATAAATAAGTAGTGTCTAAAGTGTAATTTTTTTTTCAGGAAAGCAGTTCCCATTTTATGTTCTATACATTATATGTTCCTGTGGAAACATCTGTTCCTCCTTTCTAAACACTCATAACATTAGTACTATTTTCTTATCTACATCTCCTCTCCAAATGTTAATCTCAAAATATCATGGTCTGTCCTCGCCTTCATTGCTCTATTAGATGCTTAGTAAAGTAAACATTCAATAAAATATAGCAAAGAGAACAATGTACTTCGTGCTGGACAGCAAGTGAGAAAAAATGAGGATGGACCATGCTATACTCAAATATTGACTACAGTCTTCCTTTTGGGTGTGGATTCTAGGATTTATTTTGTGGCCCAGTGCATATTTGACCTGGGGTTAACAACACTCACTTCCATAGTCTAACTCAAGGGGTGATTAGAGAATAATGATCCATATTCAAGGAATTCTCTAAAACTCAATACATAAACATACTAGAATATAATATAGATTAGATTCCAATTTCTAAACATTTTCAAAAAAACATAATTTTCATTTCACTCATCATTGATTCATGTTGTTTTACAGTGTGTTACACTTTCCACCACAGAAGCCAAGGGGATACAAAAATACTGTGCTATTTTATTCTGAGGATAGAAGCATGACTTAGCCAGGGCCAGACAGTTATTGCACAGAGCAGAGAAAGCAAAGGGAAGAGACACGGAGGTTTTCATTGACAAGCAGTATTAATGATATAGTGGAGTTATGGGTGTTGTGCTGGCCAGGTTGTTTCTGACTCCTGTTTCTTTATCCTACTTTGTTTCCATGGTTTCTATCTGTTTCACTAGCCTGATTCTCTGATTAATTTTGAGTCTTTCAATAAATTCCACTTATGCTTAAGACAGCCAGAGAGAGCTTTTATTTCTTACAATCAAAAACACTGACTGATACAAATATTTCTTAGGTAAGCAAGTATGGACTATAGATTTTTCCATAACGTTTTCAGATTTTAAAATGGGGCATTAAGTCTTTATTTTCACAAATCATATTCTGTCCATGAGTCATCTGGCTAAACTTTATATGACAACTTGTTTTTAATTTTCTGCTTAGCAAAAAAGAGAAGCATATATTTGTTGTTCCATGATCAAACTCTAAGAACCCAAGATATTTTATCTTGTTAATATAGTATAAAGTAAGATATAGATATAGACATTTGTTAATGTGTTAATATCTTTAATGCTAGTTGGTAAAAAAAAAAATATATAAAGACCCTTACTACAAAGGCCAAAAGACTGAGTAGAATCAATACTACAGGCATAAAAAAAAAGAAGATCAAGAAAACTCCTCAACCATTTCCACATTTCAGAATCCCCTTCTTGTTGCAACTCATTAAAATACATCGTGACTGGTACTATCACGAAGGAATTGATTTGTTACTTTGATATTTACCCTTAATTTTGAAGGCTTTTCCTAGAGATTTCCTTCAAACATTATCTTGTGAGCTATCTTTCATTCAAATTGTTATATTAAATTTTGGACCTTAGCTTCAAATTGATCATTTGATTCTCTGTCTAGCATCAATAAATCAGAAACAAAAATTATTTTAAAAATGTATATAAATTACCAACTGATGCTTGATTAACACCACAAGAAAATGTCACATGATGATAGGCTGTGATGTTTATTATCTAACTAGATGCTTGGTGCACAAATTCATGCACCAGTGGGGTTCCTCAGCCTGGCCTGTGCGATCAGGCCAAAACCAGCTCTTTGACATCCCCCGTGGGGTCCCAGATTGCAAGAGGGTGCAGGCCAGGCAGAGGGACCCCCCAGTGCATGATTGAGGTTGGGGAGGAATGAGGGAGGTTGGCCATCCGAGAATGAACCGCAGGAGGGCTCCAAGGCATGTCCAGCCCTTGTCACTCAGTCCCAATTGGCCTGGACCCAGCAGCAAGCTAACCTACCAACTGGAGCGTTTACACCCTGGTGGTCAATGCACATCATAGCAACTGGTTGACGGTGTGATTGTCTACCCTCTGTTGGTCAGTGCACTTCATAGCAAGTGGTTGAGTTGCCTTAGCATATCATTAGCTTATTATGCTTTGATTGGTTGAATGGACAACCAGGCACAGCATATTAGGCTTTTATTATATAGGACTAGGGCCCGGTGCATGAAATTCGTGCATTTGGGGTGGGTGAACCCTCAGGCCAACCTGCCCCCTCACACATACTGGGAGCCCTTAGGGGATGTCCTACTAACCACTCAGCCCAGCCTGCCGAAGGCCAAAAGCCTCTGGCCGAGACTTTAGGCCTTGGACACCCAGCCATTGCCCTGCAATGGGGCCAATGGCTGGCTCCTTCCCAGCCACACCCCCTCCACCTGGGCCTTTGCCTTGACCAGCATGCGCTGGCCACCTTGACCCCACCCCCCACATCCCGGGTCACCTCGTCCCTGCCCCCTGTGGCTTGGGCTGCCTCAGCCTTGCCCCCCTCCATGGCCCAGGCTGTCTCGGCCCCGCCCCCGCTCCTGATTGGCTGGTGGGCATGGCTGGTGGGTGTAGCAAAGGTATGGTCAATTTGCATATTGCACTTTTATTAGATAGGATTGTAGGAAGGAGCATGAGAGTATGAATAAACAAAATCATTCAGCATTATTCTACAGTCACAGAATCCAGGACCTGAATAAAAAGCAACTAAATTCAATTTTAATAGAAATTTAAGGTAGTAAACAGTCAGCCCTTGAAAAGTGGATAAAGGAAAATATATCAATGTCAACTTAGGGACAAATTTCTCAAGTAATACCATTCCATGCAAAGGTGTACCTTTCTTAGTATTTCTTCATTCAGATGTGTTTATCAAGAAGGATGCTAAAAGTTAATGCAACTATATTAATCATAACGATGGATGTATTTGTTACAGGAAGACAACTTGTGAACAAAATGAATCAAGGGAATTGGAAATTAAGAATTTCCTTCATGACTTTCTCCTAAATAAAATTCTGTAGCCCAGGCTGCTATTGCTCAGTTAGCTGAGCACTGTCCATGCGCCAAAGGTTGCCTATATTTCCTATGCTATACTATACATCATCATGACTATTTTATTTCTGCCAATTTATGCTTCTAAATCCCTTTACCTTTTTCACCCAATCTCCCAGTCCCCCTCCCTCTAGACAATGAAAAGGTCTTCTATATGCACAAAAGGCCTTAAACAGAAAAAAATTACAGGAAGAAAAAAACTCTCACTTGAAAAGCCAAATGTACAATGATCACAGTGAATGAACCACTTAAGCTAATATAAAAGTTAAAAGACAATAGTAGAAAAAATAACTGTAATGACAGTATTTGAGATATAGAAAACAAAAATATATAAAGCATGATGTCAAAATCATAGAGTATGTATAAGGGACATAGAAGTGTAGTACTTTTAGAATGTGATTGAACTTAAATACCTAATAGCTTAAAATAGAATGATATATTTATGTCTCCTATCTAATAAAATAGTAATATGCAAATTGACCATACCTTTGCTATACCAACCAGCCACACCCATCAGCCAATCAGGACTGATATGCAAATTAACACCCAACTAAGATGGCTGTGGCCACAGAGAGCAGGAGGGGTTTCCCTGGTGATGGAGGAAGCCAAGCTTTCCTCTGTTGGGCTCAGGCCTCCACTCAATGCTACAAAGTTTAAATTATAGAATCGCAAAAGAAATGGCAGCAGCCACAGAGCTGGAGAGAGGAGGAAGCTAGGGTTGTGCCTGGAAATGGAGGAAGCCAAGCTTTCCACAGCCCTGGCCTGCCTTGGACTCTGCTTAAGGCTACAAAGTTTCAGTTATAGGAGGTAAATATCCCGAGAGAAATGGCTGGGATCATGGAGTGAACAGGAGGCTTCACTCCAGGCTACAAAGTTTCAATTGTAGAACATAAATTCCAGATACCAGGGCCTCCGCTTCAGTCACTGGGGAAGGGAGGAGGCAGCCTGCAAATAGGACCCTCCCCCAGGCCACTCCATACTCCAAGGAAACCCCACCCTGATTTGGGACATCCTTCAGGGAAAACCAGCTGGCCCCCACCCATGCACCCAGCCTCTATCCTATCTAATAAAAGAGTAATATGCAGATTGACCATCACTCCAACACACAAGATGGCTGATCCCATGTGGTCAAAGATCCTTCCCTCATGTGAACACAAGATGGATGACATAAGATGGCCAACACATGAAGGCAGTTGGGAGAAACCAGACCTACAAAGGAGGGCAGTTGGGGGGAATCAAGCCTGCAGGGGAGAGCAGTTAGGGGTGACCAGGCCAGCAAAGAAGGGAAGTTGAGGGCAACCAGGCCTGCAGGAAATGGCACCTGAGGGGGGGGGCAACCCAGGCCTTCAGGGGAGGGCAGTTAGGTGTTATCAGGCCTGCAGAGGACAGCAGTTAGGGGCAAACAGCCTGGCAAGGGTGCAGTTAGGCATCAATCAGGCTGGCAGGGGAATGGTTAGGGGATGATCAGGCTGGCAGGGAGAAGTGGTTAAGGGCAATCAGGAAGATAAGCAGGCGAGCAGTTGGGAGCCAGCAGTCCTGGATTATGAGAGGGATGTCTGACTGCCTGTATAGGCCTGATCCCACCAGGCAGTCAGACATCCCTCAAGGGGTCCCAGATTGGAGAGGGTACAGACTGAGTGGAGGGACACCCCCTGCCCCCCTCCATGAATTTCGTGCATTGGACCTCTAGTGTGTGTGTGTGTGTGTGTGTGTGTGTGTGTGTGTGTGTGTGTGTATCTCATGGTAATCATAAACCAAAAAAATATGAAACTTTACAGAAAAGAAAAGTATATCCAATCAAAGCACTAAAGAAAACCACCACCACCACCAACAAAAAGCAAGCAAAGCAATAAGGAAAGGAGAACAACAATAAAAAACTAAAAACAATTAATAAAATGACAAAAGTTCATACTTATCAATAATTTCTTTAATATAAATACATTAAAAGCTCCATTCAAAAGACATAGTGTCAGAATAAATAAATGAGTAAAATAACATGACTCATCTATATGCTTTCTATAAGAGACTTACATTGCATCAAAAGTCACTAACAGATCAAAAATGAAGGAATATAAAAATGTATTGTGAGTAGAAATAAAAAAAATCTTGTATAGCAATAATCATATTGGACAAAATAGACTTGAAAACAGTGAATGTAAAAAAGTAACAAAGAAGGACATTACAGAATTTTAAGGGCTCACCCCAAGAAGAAGATATTATAATTGTAATTAACTGCACACCTAAGTTAAGAGCACCCACATATATAAAGCAAATATCTACAATAATAAAAGCATAATATGCTAATTAGACAAGACGTCCTCTGGATGATAATCTATGGGACAAAGCCAGGGCTGTAATGGCTGAGGCAAGCCACCACAGATGTAAGGGCCAAGTCCCTTGCATGAATTTTATGCCTTGGACCTCTAATCCTATCTAATAAAATAGTAATATACAAATTTGACTGTACCTTTGCCACTCCCATAAGCTACAAGCCATACCCACAGCCACACCCACCAGCCAATCAGGATCAAATTATGCAAATAAACCCCAACCAGGATGGCTGCCACCAGTGAGAGCAGGAGGAAGGCTTGGGTTTTCCTAGCAATGGAGGAAGCCAAGCTTTCTGCCCCCCCTAAGCCTCCACTCAATGTTACAAAGTTTCAATTATAAAAGATAGAGAAATGGCTGCAGCCTCTGAGCTGGAGAGAACAGAGGCTTGGGTTTCCCCGGCAATGGAGGAAGCCAAGCTTTCAGTCTGCTGTTACTGTCCTAGGCCTCTACTCTAGGCTACAATGTTTCAAATAGAAATGGCTGCTGTCCTGGAGCAACCAGAAAGCTTGGCTCTGCTCCAGGCTACACAGTTTCAATTGTAGACATAGATTAATCCCAGATACCAGGGCCTCCATTTGGGTTGCTGGGGGGCCATGGCCGGTCTGCAAACCTCCACAAGCTCCTTCCTCAGGCTGCCCCTCACCCCAAGGGAACCCCCACCCTGATTTGGGACACTCTTCAGGGCAAACCAGCTGGCTCCCACCCACACACCAGGCCTCTATTCTATCTAATAAAAGAGTAATTTGCAGATTGACCATCATTCCAACACACAAGAGGGCTGCCTCCATGTGGTCAAAGATCCTGCCTCCATGTGGACACAAGATGGCTACCACAAGATGGCCAGCAGGGGAGAATCGTTGGAAGGTTCCAGGCCCTGCAAGGTAGGGCACTTGTGGGCGATCAGGCCAGCAAGGGAGGGCAGTTGGGAGGGACCAAGCTGGCAGAGGACGGAAGATGGAGGCAAACAAGCTGGCAGGGGAGCAGTTAAAAATCAATTAGGCTGGCAGGGTAGTGGTTATCAGGTGATCAGGATGGCAGGTAGAAGTGGTTAGGGGCAATCAGGGAGGCAGGCAGGTGAGCAGTTTGGAGCCAGCAGTCCTGGATGTGAGAAGGATGTCCGACTGCCCGTCTGGTAGGATCAGGCCTAGACGGGCAGTCGGACATACCTCAAGGTGTCCCAGATTAGATAGGGTGCAGGCTGGGCTAAGGGACATCCCCCTGCCACCCCCCATGCATGAATTTCGTGCACCAGGCCTCTAGTAATAGTTGTAAAAGGCAGAAATTAAGAATCTATACTAATAAAAGCCTAAGTGGTTCTTGTGCCTTCACTTCATCACAAGATGGTCACCACAAGATGGCCCATAGAAGAGGGCAGTTGTGGGCAATTGAGTTGACAGGAGAGCAGTTAGGCATCAAACAGACCTTGCAAGGGAGTGGTTAGGGGGCGATCAGGCTGCCAAGCAGAAGTGGTTAGGTGCAATCAGGCAGGCAAGCAGGTGAGTGGTTAGGAGCCAGCATTCCCAGATTGTAAGTCAGACATCCCCGAAGGATTCCCAAATTGGAGAGGGTGCAGGCTGGGCTGAAGGACCCCCTCAGTGCAGGAATTCCATGAACCGGGCCTCTAGTAATATAATAATAATTGGTAACTGTAAAACTTTACTTACCTCAATGGTTAGATACAGGCATAAGATAAGGACACAATGACCTTAAAAGTCACATTAGAGCAATTTGACTTAATATACAGACATGTATACAACACTTCATCCAAAAGTGCTTACTACACATTTTTCTCAAATACACAAAAAACACTTTCCAGGATAGATTACATACTAGACCACAAAACAAGAAGATTAAAATTTTATCAAGCGTATTTATTTTTTACTATGGTGGCATGAAACTGATATCAATCTCAGGAAGAAAACTAAAAAAAACACAAATACATGGAGACTAAACAACATGCTTTTAAAGAATCAATACATCAAAACAGAAAATCTAATAGCATTCCAAAAACAATTATGATACTAATGAAAATAAAAACACAATCTTACAAAATGTATGGAATGTAGCAAAAGCAGTCCTATTAGAAAATTATATAGCTATATAGGCCTATCTTAATAAGCAACCTCCCCCCCCAAAAAAAAAAAAAAACACAAAAAAAACCCAATAACAACAGCAAATATAATCTACCTAAATTTATACCTAAGGGAACTAGGAAAAGAGAACAAACAAAATCAAAAGTAAATAGAAGGAAGGAAGGAAATAAATACCAGAATTGAAATAAACAAAATGGGAAAAATAAAAACACAATAAAAAATGTCAGTAAAACAAGAGCTCATTCTTTGAAACAATAAAGTTGACAAGCATTTAGTAAAATTCATTAAGCAAAACAGAGAGAATACAAAGAAATAAAATTGGAAATGAAAAGGGTAAGATTACAACTGATATCATAAAATTATAAAGGATCACTAAAGAATGCACAATTATCTGTCAGCAAGTTAGGCAGTCTAGAAAAAAAGGAATCAGTTTCTAGAAACATAAAATCTCGCAAGACTAAAGCAGAAAAATAATATAATTAATAAAGGAATTTAATACAATTAATAAAATAGCAGGATACAAAATTGCTATACAGAAATTTATTTCATTTCTATAATTACATCAAAAATAATAAAGTACCTAAGAATAAATTTAACTCCAAAATGAAAAACTCATTCTCTGAAAACCATAAGACACCAAAGAAACAAATTAAAGAGGACACAGATAAATGAAAGTGTATATTGTGCCCATAGACGGGAAGGATTAAAATTGTTAAAATGACAATACGACCTAAAGAATTCCATGAATTTAGGGAGGACCAAGATGGCGGCATAGGTAAAACACCTATCTTGCGGTCATACTCAGGAATTTTAATACTACAACTTAACGAAAGAACAAACACCTTCCAGAATCACCAGAAAACTGGCCGAGTTAAAATTCCACAAATAAAAGTGAAAATAAGACCCTGTGACTCTGAGGAGCGGTGGCGGACGGCATTGAAAGATTTGCACAGAGAGAGGTTTGGAGCCCGTGCCAGCGGAGAGGGCGGGCGGCTGAAAACCGGCCAGTTTTCTCAATCGGGGAGACAAAGACATCCCACTGGACTGATTCTCCAGGTCAACCCCTCCAAGTGCTAACAACGAGTAACCTGAGCTTAACTTCAGCAAGACTGTGCAACCCATATCCACCTCAGGTAACTGGGGAGGCTGAGCCACTGTCCCTAGTAGGAAGTCTACCACACAAAGCTAATTGACCAACTCAGGGAAGCAGCCACCATGCAGAGACATGGAAAGAAATCAGATGTGAAAGAAATGGAGGAAAAAAACGAATGGACATGGAATTCAAAACCACGGTTATAGGGTTTTTCAAGAGGCTCCAACAAAAGGTCGAGGCCTATAAGGAAATAAGCAAGACTGCAAAGGAAATGAATGAGTCCTACAAGGAAATGAACGAAACCCTCAAGGATATGAACAAGACCTGCAAGGCAATGATCAAGACCAACGTGGAAATGAATGAGTCCTACAAGGAAATGAAGGAGACCCTCAAGGATTTAAAGGAGACTCTCAAGGATATGAAAAAGGACCAACCAGAAATTAAGCATACACTGACTGAAATAAAAAATATTATACAAAGACCTAAAAGTGCTCTGGAGCACCGCAAGAACCAAGTTAAAGATGTGAAATACAAAGAGGTAAAATCCACTCAGCTGAAAAAGCAAGAAACCAAAAGAATCCAAAAAATTGAAGATAGTGTAAGGGGCCTCTGGGACAACCTCAAGCATGTCAACATCCAAATTATAGGGGTGCCAGAAAAAGAGAGAGAGCAAGACAATGAAAACCTATTTGAAGAAATAGTGACCGAAAACTTCCCACACCTGGTGAAAGAAATTGACTTAGGAGTAAAAGAAGCGCACCTAAACCCAATATATAGGAACCCTAAGAGGACCATACCAAGGCACATCATAATTAAAATGCCAAGAGCAAAAGACAAAGAGAGAATATTAAAAGCATCAAGAGAAAAACAGATTGTTACCTACAAGAGAGCACCCATACAATTGTCAGCGGATTTCTCAACAGAAACGATGCAGGCCAGACGGGAGTGGCAAGAAATATTCAAGGTGATGAACAGCAAGAATCTACAACCAAGATTACTCTATCCAGCAAAGCTATCATTCAGAATTGAAGGTCAGATAAAGTGCTTCGCAGATAAGAAAAAGCTAAAGGAGTTCATCACCACCAAACCAATATTATATGAAATGCTGACAGATATTCTTTAAGAAGAGGAAGAAGAAAAAGATGAAAGTGTAAATTAGGAACAACAAATACACATCTGTCAACAAATGAATCTAAAAATCAAGTGAATTGATAGGCTGATGAACAGGATAAACTGGTGAATATAACAGAGACATGGACATAGAGAGGGAATGGACTGACAACTCTTGGGGAGAAAGTGGGTGTGGGAAGTGCAGCAAGAGTCTGGACAAAAATCATGCAACTATGGGAGAGGACAGTGGAGGGGGGTGAGCCGATGGTGGGATGGGTACCAGGTGGTGGGGAACTATAGGGTGAAAAAAAAAAGGAAACAATGTAATTAATAAACTGAACAATAAAGATAAAAAATGAAAAAAAAGAGAATTCCATGAATTCAATGTTATTCCTATCAGAATACTAATGAAATTCTGAGAATTAGAACACATAATTCTTATATTTGTATATAACCACAAAGATCATGACTTGCCAAAGAAATCTTGACAAAGAAGGAAGTTGAAGGTATCATACTCTACTTCCTGACTTTAAACTATATTACAAAGCTATAATATTCAAAACAATGTAATAGTAACCAAATAAAAAAAAAGCAAAAAGCTAACAAACCCATAGATCAATGGAACAAAATAGAGATCCCAGAAGAAATGATCACTTATACGCTTAACAAGTCCAAGACAGAAGATGCAAGAATATACAATAGAGAAACTATAGTCTCTTGAATAAGTGGCATCATAGACAGTCATATGCAAAAAGAGAGACAGAGACAGAGACAGAGAGAGAGAGAGAGAGAGAAAATAGAAATTGGACCACTCTCTTACCATGTACAAAAATTGACTGAAAATGTAAATGTAAAGCCTAAAAACATAAAAATCCTAGAAAAAGACATAGATAGTAAAGGAAATGATCAACAAACAAAAACACAGGTGAAAACACCTGTGTGCAAGGAAATTGATTTTGCTTTATTTAAAAGTTACTATATGAGCCAGCCACAGTTACATGGATGCTGATAGAAGATGACAGATTCCTGGAGCAAATATAAAGTCATCATATCAGCATAATTATCTCGATCCCTAAACTCTAAGTTCCACAGAGCATTGTCGAGAGGCCACTGAAGTTGGAACATTTACTGAAATGCCTCAAAGGAAAGGGATTCTGAGCATCAAAAACCCACTGATGTTATGACAAGCAGGAAGCAAGCCTACTCTTTGTGGAAAGAAATATTACTTTAACTTTCCAAAACCTGATCTGTATAGGAAAGTGGCCCCAAAGCAGTCAGGGCCTTATAATCCAATATAAACAGCAAACCTATATGAGCATAAGAAGTTCCTGGTGGACTTCCAGCTTCTCACCCTGAGTCATATACCATGTTGATCTCTGGGTAATATCACTTTAGTATGCTATTTTGTTGACAACTAAGTTTTTTTCTGACCAACAGAGGCTGAAATCAAATTCTTTCAACTTGCCCTATCTAATAAAAGAGTAATATGCAAATTGACTGCACCTTTGCTACACACACAAGACATGTCCACCAACCACTCCACCAGCCAATCAGGAGCAAATATGCAAATAACCCCCAACCAAGATGGCTGCCACCACTGAGAGCAGGAGGGAAGCTTGGGTTTCCCAGGCAATGGAGGAAGCCAAGCTTTCTGCCTGCCCTTGCTGGCCTAGGCCTTAACTCAATGCTACAAAGTTTCAATTATAGAATCCCAACAGAAATGGTAGCAGCCACAGAGTTGAAGAGAGCAGAGGCTAGGGTTGCTCTGGTGATGGAGGAAACCTAGCTTCTGCAGCCCTGGCCTGCCTAGGCCTCCACTCTAGGCTACAAAGTTTCAATTATAGAAAGTAAATAAACTCAAACAGAAATGGTTGTAGGCACAGAGGAGCAGAAGGTTTGGCTCCACTCTAGGCTACTAAGTTTCAATTGCAGAACACAAATAAATCCCAGATACCAGGGCCTCTGTTGGGTCACTGGGGGCATAGCCAGCCTGAAAAACTCCACAGGACCCTTGCCCAGGTAGCCCCATGCCCAAGGGAACCCCCACCCTGATCTGGGACACCCTTCAGGGAAAACCAGTTAGCCCCTACCCATACATACACCAGGCTTCTATCCTATCTAATAAAAAAGTAATGTGCAGATTGACCATCACTACAACACACAACAGGGCTGCCCCTATGTGGTCAAAGATCCTGCCCCCATGTGGACACAAGATGGCCACCATAAAATGGCCAGCAGGAGAGGGCAGTTGGGAGTGATCAAGCCTGCAGGGGAAGGCAGTTAGAGGTGACCAGGCTGGCAGAGGGGGGAAGTTGGGAGCAAACAGGCTGGCAGGGGAGCAGTTAGACATCAATCAGGCTAGCAGGGGAGTGATTAGGGGGTGATCAGGCTGGCAGGCAGAAGAAGTTAGGGGCAATCAGGAAGACAGGCAGGCAGGTGAGCAGTTGGAAGCCAGCAGTCCTGGATTGTGAGAAGGATGTCCTACTGCCTGATTGGAGAAGGTGCAGGCTGGGCTGAGGGACACTCCCACCTTATGCATGAATTTAGTGCACTGGGCCTCTAGTCTTTTTATAAGATCTAATTAGAGCTCCTATCAACAGGACTCCAAGAATTAAGTGTGTGTGTGTGTGTGCGCGCGCAAGCGCGCATGCGTGGGAGTGTGTTTGCATGAATATAATGAAATTAAAAGCTGATTCTTAAATTTATATGGAAATGCAAAGTTTGCACTAAGAATAGATAAAGTAAACTTTTCAAAAACCATAAATAAAGGAGTAATACAGAAGATATTTATACCTATTGTAAGTTAAGATAATTAAGATAGAACAGTGATCGTGCAATAATAGAAAAACTGAGCAGTGGTATGCAAAAGAAAGACCAGTAATAGATTTGCACATACAGCACTTGTTTTATGACAAAAGAGACATTGCATGCAGTGGAGAAAGGATTTCAGAGAGAGAGGAAGGGAGAGATAGTGGAGAACACTGATGTGAGAGAACATTGATAGCAGGTTGCTGTCTCCTGCTGGGGATAGCAACCTGGGTATGTATCCTGACTAGGAATCAAACTAGTGACCTTTTGGTGCATTGGACGATGCTCTACCAACTGAGCCACACCAGCCAGGACAAAGTGTCACCTTTCTAATGCAAACACCAAGTAAATGTCTTTTGAACCAGCTGAATGCTGGCCGCATGCAGACTCTGTGGATATCCAGCCTGATAGCCACATTTTGTGGTGGGTCACTTTAGACTCAACAAAAAAGGTGGGAAGGACTTTAAAAGTCTCCATTGTCAAATAGAAAATGTGTTTTCAAGAGAGCAGCTGACTTTACCTAGAAGCATCTTAAATGTGAGTAAAAAAGGGAGAGCTGTTCCTTTGGAGAAATTCTTTCTCATTTCACTGCCGTAAGCAAAACTGCTGGCTCCCTGAGGCTTCCCATTCACAGACATTTCCCTAACTGTCTGGGCCTTGTTCACTGACTGCTCATCGACTAGTATATTGAAACATGAGGGTATGCATTGTACTGCTATGGAAAACCATCTGTGTAAAATTAGCACCTACTATGAATAACCCAAAAGCCAATATGGTCTCTCCTCTATGATGTCTGTGAGTTGGCAGACATCAAATAAGTGCTCATAGAGAGGCCAATACTTCCCTTGATGAACTTGGGGATATTTTTATTATCTTCTGGCCTGTTGCCTGTAGCCTAATTGTCTGGTTTGCCATCTGGGAGACTACACACTGGAAGACTGGGAACACTACTCTTTGAGGTTAAAACTGTAGGGGAAAAAAATCTCCCCTGCCAATCAGAAAGTCTGGAATACAAATGCAGATGCCCATGGGAAGGTCTTGTTCTCTGATGGGGCCAACTGGCATCAAGCCAACTGAAGAAATTCCTATTAAGGAAACCCCAATAACTATAACCATACTTGGCTTTTGGAGGCACCATCTGTTTTGGGACTCTACTTCTTGTGTATACTTCCTGTACCAGGCACAAACTTATTGGCTTCCAAAGTCATGATACATTGCACATTATTGTGGTCATAAGAGACTTTCACATTTTTAGGAATCCCCATATGTAGTCCTCAGACAACTCTACAAATCTCTCCAACATGAGGTGACCCTTAGTTACTTGGGAAAACTTTCCCACAGTGATAAAAGACTCATTATTTATGCATATTCTGTGGGAATTTATTGCTATCTTAGGATCACCCAGTTAGAAAACGTAGCGAGAATTTTTCCATGATGTAAGTTTACATTATCAATGACACCACCTTAGCCTTGGAAAGAATTCAGCTCAGACTAATTCACTGGCCAAATGGTTATATATGATAGACTTACCCTAGAATTCCCCCTTGCAGGCCAAGGCACGGTAGGTGCAATCAATAATAAATTTTGATGTATTTGGAATATTGCCTTGGGGAAAATAAAAAGGTCAAAACAGAGATATAAGAAGAAAGCCTCCTAGTGTCCTAAGGTAGACTCAATGATTTTTTTCCATTCCTCCTAAAGCATGGAATCCTGCTTGCCTGATTGCTCTAACTGCTCTCCCCTGCTATCCTGCTCACCTTTAACTGCCTCTGCCTGCCTGATTGCCCCTAACTGCCCTCCTCTGCCAGCCTGATTTCACCCCCAACTGACTTCCCCTGCTGGCCTGATCTCACCCACAACTGCCCTCCTCTGCCATCCTGACCATACCTAATTGCCCCTGCTTCAACCACCACCACCACCATGGTTTTGTCCGGAAGGAAGTTGGGCATCCAGAAGATGGCCGGTCAACCCAGTCTAATTAGCTTATTACCCTTTTGTTAGTATAGATAGATTATATAGGATAGGATTGCTTAAATGGGGTTGGGGAGAGTCTTTTTCAGCAGGAGGAGATGCTCTTGGCAGACAAAAACACATAATCCCCATATCTGGACTGATAGCCAGCCATAAGCACTATACTGCCAAACTGGTCATTAAAAAATTGAACCGCTTTCTTACACCTTACACCAAACAGCTGTTGCCCTTAAAATCCCTCCTCAGCTCCCACCTTAGGTTCTGCCTTCACAGTTCACCCAGATTTGGTTGTGATTTGTCAGTTTCTATGCCAGTCAGCATCATCAGGCCTATCTCTGGGCCTGATCAAAGAGGCAGGGATGATCAACAGCCACCCCAGGCTGCTGGGGAGTGGGCTGAATTGCTGATCTCTCAGAGAGAGAGAGAGGAACAGCTGCTGGAAAGGCCCAGAGAGAGAAGCAGGTTCTGATTTGCAGCCACAGATCAGACCCTGCTTCTCTCTCTGGGGAGGCCTTGCCAGCAGCCATGGTAGCCACTGATCGGGCCCACCTCTCTCTCTCTCTCTCACCAAGAGGTCAGCAGTTCAGCCCGCTCATCAGTGCTAGCGCACCAAAGACTGCTCTTCGCACAGCCTGACATTTGGTTGAGCTTTCAGTCATTATAGATTCTGGGTTTTTTATGTTAGGATAATGTATCACTGGATTTGATTTGATTTAAAATCACTCAAGAACTTTTTGCATCCAGATGCTAAAATGTTGGTTTTATTTTTTTCTTTCTTATAATACCCTGTCAAATTTTGTACTGAATTATAGTTGTATGATAAGAATCTACACTAATAATAGATGAATATGCAAATTGTCTGGGATGTCATCACAGTAACAGTAATGCCTGAACAACAGGCTAATTGGGGCAACAAAGCTGGCAGGGGGTTTAGTGAGGGATGACCAAATGACTGACCATCAAGCTGTGTGGGGAAACCATGCCAGTGGGGGCAGTAAAGGGTGACCAGGCTGGTGGGGGGGAGCAATAGAGGGTGACCAGAACAGCAGAGGGGGACAGTTAGGGATGATCAGGCCAGCAGGCAGAGGTGGTTAGGAGTGATCAGGTTGGGGGGGCAGTTAGGGGCGATCAGGTAGGCAGGCAGGTGAACAGTTAGGAGCCAATGGTCCTGAATTGTGAGAGGGATTGGGCCTAAACCAGCAGTCAGACATCCCCTGAGGGAAACTGGATTGGAGAGGGTGCAGGCTGGCCCGAGGGGACTCCTCCCCCACCCCATGCACAAATTTTATGCATCAAGCCTCTAGTTAATAAATAGTTGTTATTTCTATTATCTGGAAGAGTTTGAAAATTACGGGAAGTAAATTTTAGGAAAAAAAAATAGTGAAACCTTCATTTTCAAAAATATTTCACCAGTGAAACCTTCTAGACTTAACATTTCTTTAAAGAGGATTTTTCAAATTTGCCTTCATTTCTTCTTTCAGATTTATAATGTTGTGTTACCCAAATTATGAAAATTACTGCTTATAAAATTATGTTGCCTTTTTATATGTAGACTCTTTAGTAATGAATATCTTCACTTTTATTCTTAACACTAATATCTTAGAGGACACTTAGTGGGTAAAACAGTCAAAATAACTGTCATAAATTTCACAGGTTTTTTGTTACTGTATTTTTCAGGTTAAGGTAACTTATAAGCAAGCTTATATTACTGGTGGCTTTACAGAACATATTTTAATTTCTTTTTTTAAATATATTTTATTGATTTTTTACAGAGAGGAAGAGAGATTGTTTGAAACATCAATGAGATAGAAACATCGATCAGCTGCCACCTGAACACCCCCTACTGGGGATGTGCCTGCTCACCAAGGTACATGCCCTTCATCAAAATCGAACTTGGGACCCTTCGGTCCGCAGGCCGGTGCTTATCCACTCAGGCAAACCAATTAGGGCCATATATTAATTTCTTGCTCATCCAAAATCTTCTGCAGTTTTTGGCAACTCTGTAGAGGTCAGTCTTACTGCTCCATTATCTGAACATGGGCATTCTACACTATCATTGGTGGGTGAAAAGCAACTGGTGATTTACTTAGGAACATACATGGTCTTAGGCCATACACAATAGACATCTCTTCCAGTTTTATTTCACTAAAAATGGTTACTTATATGGCATTTTTTTCAATATAAAGTGTTTCGAAAAAGGTTATTTCTGCATACACACAAATAAAAGGAGATGAAAGTAAATATCAGTAATGGCTATCAGAGTTGGAATGATTACTATATGGATTTTTTATCTTGACTCGCAAATAATTTTACCCCAACATGTCTTTTGAAAAGTTATATTTTATTCATGTGTATATATAATAATTTTTGCACCTTTTATTTTTAAAAACTGCATGAATAACCTGTTTTATAAAATACAGAAACATTTAATTAAAAATAAGGCATAAATTCTTTCAAGTGAAACCCAGAATAATCATGACTAAAATTTTATGTCTTTCAGTCTTTTATCTGTTCAGATTTCCCCCCTTAATGACAAATTTGGGATCACATCTTCATACTCTTTTATACCTAGTGTTTAAATTGTATAACAGTAAGACAATTCTCCCATGCTAATAAATATATTTCACCAACATTGTTTTTAATGAACAGCTTGTATGTCTCTCTTACAGGAGGGATACAGTTTAGTAGAGATGCACCAAATTTTGGCTTTGGCCTTAGCATCTGGTCAAAATATATTCTTCAACTTAATCTTCATCTTTGAAAGGATGAATAGCCAAATTCAGATGTCTGCATCATTTCTGGGTTCGCTGGCCTTGCATATGATCCATGATCCTGTGACCATGTATATAACTTTTGCATCCAAGAAGCATAATATTTATGACTTATCATTAACTACCAGAACTATGTTCTCTGAAGTTAAAATTTTGTTTGCTTGGATCCCAATTAAACCAATATGGTATAATTTGTGTTCTTTATATTGTGTTAAAGACATTGATCCTGCAGTTAAAACCAAAAATCTAGATTATTTTGGGGTCATATATTTAAAAGCAATTATAATAGCAATTACCTAAAGCTGAGTAGCAGGTGTCATTTTATGGATAGTTTATGAATATTTAATTTCACTTAATTCTCTACATATCCTACTTTTTATAAACTGTGTATTAAACCCTGATAGCATATATGTAAATACTATACATGATTAAATATACATGATTAAAATAAATACTATACATGTGACAACTGGGAGATATTTTTATTGTTCTAAAATTCCTGTGATTACTGTTAAGTGCTAAATCAGGAATATAGGTAAAGAAAAATGTGTCATTTTTTGTGCTTTATTGTTAGCTTACCAAATGTTTTGGGAAACATAAAAAGATAAAACAAATATGTATTTAAATTATTAAGATTTATTATTGTTTTAATTTTTATTTTTATATCAAAGTGATCTATCAAGCAAAAGAAACAAAATTATTTAAAATTGAAAATCAATAGTTGTACTGTTAATTTCAAATTACTTGGTCATCATATTTTGTTATATAGAGAATTTATTTAAAGGAAAGTTTGACAGATGTTTTAAATTCATTTTGTACTTATTATATATGTATTTAAACTCCAAAATAAATACCAAATAAATATGCCTTGTTTTTTTTTTTGTTTTTTATTGTTGTTTTACTCAAAGTTTTTTATTATTTATATTTTTTTCGTTTCAGAGAAGGAGAAGGAAAGAGATATAGAAACAACAATGATGAGAAAGAGTTATTGATCAGCTGCCTTCTGCCCCCTACTGGGGATCAAGCCCACAACCTGGGCATGTGCCCTAGACTGGATTTGAACCTGGGACCCTATGGTTCTATAAACTCTATATAACACTCTATAAACTGAGCCAAACTGGCTAGGGCTAAAGTTTTTGGGTTTTATTTTTGTTTTGTTTTGTTATTAATCTGTGCTATTGTATCTATGTTATTTTCATTATTTTATCAAATCACACTAATCTGCTCACTTTTTGAGTTTGTTTTTAATACCTGATTTCAGACTGATATAACATGCATTTCTCTTATGTGTTCTCTGTCTTCCTGTATGTATATTAGTTGATTTTCTCTGATTTTTATAGAAGCTCTATAACACTATAGAAAATTTGAATTCAGAAAATAATACTGTTTTATATAATTGATATATTGAATTCTGAACGAAAGTATACTGGTAAATTTTTAGGAAGATTGATGTTATATCCATGTTTGTGAACAAATATTAGAGCCTCAAGCTGAAATGAGAAAAATGACTTCAGGAAATTTCTGGTGTCAGCTCTGACATGTAAAGAGCTTGGAAGTCACCATTCTTGTCCTTTTAACAAGAATAAAGGAAAATGCCCATAAAATCAAACATTGTTATGAACACATCAGACAACCGAAGTCACAAGGAAAAATATCACCTGAAAATCTAGAGAGGCTAATGCAGAAGAGCATCACAAAGTCACCTTACAGAGAACAGAAGCTACTAGACCTGATAGGACACTTAAATGTAACTTTGACAGATTGTTGGAGGCAGTGTACAGACCAGCATGAGAGTGAGAAATTGCTGGTAGCCATAGATTTGATCTCCACACAGTTTTCATGGTAAAGAAACAAGATAAAGCTTTTTTTTGGGGGGGTATCATGTCCCAGCAGTGTTTTAGTGGTTCCTGTAGAGGCTAACCCAGCCAATGACTATAGCTCATTGCCTTAGCACCTCCATCCTGGTAAATGAGTAGTCTTAATTGCACTGCTTGAAATACTCAACTGCAACTTTGAATCCAACCAAGTTCCTACATGTTCAGAAGACTGGATATGGTGCAGCTGTAGTGTACAATGTGAATTCTGATGAACTGAAGATGTATAATTTGAAAGCAAATCCAGCAGCAGATCTGCATCCTATGTGTTCATTTTGTGGAGAGGAATTCTGAAAGATGTTTGTTTTATTGATCTACAGTAAAGAGCTCAGGTACTTCTGGTCTCAGACAATAGCTTCCCCTTGGACTGTGGAATGCTGATTTGGTCACTGGGAGCAGTAACACAATCTTGTATTCAGCACCATGAATGTTTCCAAGGGAACCAACTGACCAAAGAGCAATTAAAATAAGATTCTTAGCCATCTGACCCACACTTCCCACCTCTTGGGCTTCCTATGCCCACCTCCCTCACCTTGTTTTTCATGAGTCTTCAATAGATCCATCACCCTTCTCCTTTCTGCTCTTCCTGTTCATTGCCATCTTGATTTAACATTCTCCTCTTTCCCCACCTTTGATTACCTATTTGCACAGACTCTCTTTTTCCCATCATAATTCTATATTGAGGGATAGGGGACATTTCTGCTCCAAGATTTATTCTTATCCACACCATGCATTTGGGAGTTCAAAGTGACTGGGCCTTTACTTACTAAGCTAATAAAATTGTTTGTGTGGACACACAAAAAAAATACTACTGGATTATAACCTAGGGTATAATATAAATGTTTAGTTCATATAGATATAACTAAATGTTTAAATAAATTAAAAATGGAGAAAAGAGAAATCTCCCAGGCAGAATAATTTCCAAATAATTTATGTAGATACTCTCCCCTCAGAGAGATGGATCCTTACTACCTGTTCCACAGATGTGGACTTCACAGGTTACTTATTTCAAATGTGTACGATATGGAAAGTGGGCAGGGCTGGGACCATTAACAGTTGAGAAACCTGATAAATACTACCCCAACCTATCAATAACAACTGTAATAAATAATATTGACAGTATGTACACTTGATAGAATGTGATGAAATTATATTTTATTCCCACAGTCTTTTTCCTAATAATCTACAACCCCAGTCATACCATGGGAAAAATATCAAGCAAATTCAACAGTTCTGAATTCTACAAAATGCTGAACAGTACCTTTAAAATGGTCAATCTCATAAAAAAAAAAAAAAAGCTGTGTCTGAAAATATCCCATATAAGAGGAGCTTTAGAAGATATGGCAACTAAATATAATGTGGATGAGATTCAGAAACAGAAATGGAACATTAGGTAAAAACTAAGGAAATCTAAAGAATTATGAGCTTCATCTAATGAGAATGCATTAGTACTTGCTCATGAATTTTAACAAATGTATATTACTAATATTAGATGTCAGTAATAGAGAAAACTGAGTGAGGTATATAAAACATGACTTCTTAAATTTTCTTTAAATTCTAATAACAAAAACAGAGATTTTACACATTATTGTAGGTATATTATACTCAATTTTTTTTTCATTTGGCTGTAGAGGTAACATGTAGAAGTTAGCTATTTATGAGAAGCCATGAAGTTTTTGACTGTGAGAAATTGAAAATCACACACTCACCCATACAGAAATATAGTCAGTGTTGAAGGATTCAGATTTTATATAAAAGTCATCCTATTTTCAAATGTCATTAATTGATTCATTTAAAAATGTATGTGTATTAAAATGTAACTTTATTGCATATTAAAAACAAACTTATATAACTCAAATGTAGTCTTTTCCCCCCAAGAAAATACTAAAATTCTTGTTTATCATAATCTTCTATTATCATGTTTTCTTCTTCTTCCCCTATATATTCCTATTTGTCCAAGAAAAGGGTACTATGTCAAAGATTCTGACCTTAACAGTTTCAAATATATTATTTTTCAGTTTATATTTACCAATTTCCCTGAAATCCCAAATTATACTATTGAATATGTGTTTTATGATTTAATTATGGAAAGATTATTAATTTCTTATTCTTAGTAATTCAATTTTGGACATTCAAGTCAAAGAATATGTGGTGATTAATTTTATGTGTCAATGAGGCTGGGATAAGAAATGCCCAGGTAGCTGGTAAAACATTATTTCTGCATTTGTATGTGAGGGTGTCTCTGGAAGAAATTAGCATTAAATGATTAGGCTGAATATAAAGATGATCACCCTTTATAAATTATATTATAATGAAGCCCTTCCCAGAAAGTCTTTTAGTAACGCAGATAAAAATAGGATATTTTTAAAGTGGTTGTTTCAGGTATTAAAAATACTTGAACTTTAAAAAATATGTTAAATCAACAGAAAAAATGTTGAAAAGGATGATTATAAAAATTTATTCTTAATGAGGTAAAGGCATTTTTCTCACCTCCTATGTTATAAAATTTTTAAAGATTATTTTTGTGTTTTTAAAAAGCTTTTTGCTAAAATTTACATTTGCTATGAAACATGAATGGTTTTATGCATATATTATATCCTATATGTACATCTTCCTTATTTTACAACTACATATATGTGTGTGTGTGTGTATACACACACACACACATATATGTATAACTCCATGCAACTATAAATTTGTACATTGATATGATGTTATAATTAGGGATTTAAAAATGTGCAGTGTTATGTTGTGGGTTGAAATTCAATTTTTACCACTTATGTGTCATTTTGAGGAATTGACATATTTTTAACCTTTCTATGTCTTCATTTTCTTCTCTATAAAATGGAAGAAATAATAGTACCTAAAGCATTGCATTACAAAGATTATGTGAAATAATACATATATATCTATAACTCATAACTGTTTCTGGTAGAAAGAAAAAAATATTTTTCTCTACCTCCTACTCTCTCCCTTTCTGAAAAAAAGGAAATATAGTTTTTATAAAAATAAAATGTAGTATTAATATTATAAATATTAATAGAAAGAAGTACCTAGAAACATGAAATAATTTGTTTTTACTCCATTCATATAAAATTACTAGACACAATTGTGAATAATGAAATGAAAAGAAAATTGCTTTTTTATAGCCTATTAATTTTTTTATCTACATGGGAGATACGATTAGATTATAATTACCCTAGAGTTATAAAACACAATTTGTCATGATAATCAATGGGCAGGAAAATATAATATAGTTTTAGAAAAAATATATTCTAAAAGTAATTGATTACTAATATAATTTCCATTTGAAATTAATTTATAAAAAAATAGTGCCAGCTCTTTCTAGGTAAAATAGTCTAATTTGCAACAGATCAAAACTCACCTTCCAAAATAGTACAATAGATTAAAAAATTAGTTTGAATTCAGTAGAGAACCATACATATAGCTAGGAATGAAGGGAATAAGATCATAAAGAGAAGAAAACATCACTGTGGCGAATCTATCCTTTTTCTTTGCTTTTCATAAATACATTTGCTGATATGCAGCTTGAGGAGAAAGACTGAAAATCCTAGCAGAAACCTGAGGAATATCAGAAGCTATCAGAGATTTTAGTACTTTACAAGGCCATAAAAAGAACATTGGATTACATGGCAGCAAGAAAGTATCAAGAAACAAGATTAGATAAGGAACATATATGCATAGCCCTTAGACAGAGACAATAGTGTGGTGAGGACCAAGGGAGGAGGGTGCCGGGACTGGGTGGAGGAACACAGAGTAGAAGGGAATGGGGGACATCTGCAATAGTGTCAACAATAACATTTTTAAATTAAAAAAAAAAAAAAACTACTTAGAAACTGAAAGTAAGAATTAAAAAAAAAAATACAGAACCACAGGTTGGTGGGGGGCGGGGAGAGAGAGAGAGAGAGAGAGAGAGAGAGAGAGATAAGAGTATAGTTTAACATACCATACTCTCAATTTGGTCTTGATAAGCTAATTCAGAGTTAAGAGCAAAGGAGATAGAGGCCCCAAAAATCTGAAAACTAGTATTTAGATTGAGTTTCATTAATTATCTTTCAGATAATTAAATGTAATGGCTTAATATCTATTTTCCACAGACTCTACAATTTTTCATGTACTAGTTCATATATTCTCTCAAATATATAATAGGTAGAGCAATAAACCAGGCCAAATGAAAATAAAACTATCAAAATTGACTCATAAGTGATCTAGATTTGGGAGTGATCAAACATGGATTCAAAATTGTAATGAGTATTATATTTAGGAAAATAGATGCTGAGGTAAAAAATTTTGTCATGGAAAAAGCAGCTCTATAAAAAAATACCATGGAAATTTGGGGAGTAAAATTTATAATAACATTAAAAACAAAAACCCACAATATTAACAATATGTTGGATACAGCTGAAGAGCTCACTGGAAAATGGAAAAATAAGAAAATAACTAAGAAAAAGAAAAAGAAAATGAGGGAAAATCATATAAGGAGTTTTACCAACTAACATTATCATAACATTTGCATTTTGACTTTCTCATGCTATCTGAAATGTGAAAGATAGGAGACTTTTAAAGGGGTAAACTCATTTGAGGAAAGACAGTAGATTATTTCAGTATTCTCAGTAATAAATAATGCAGGTGTGGATTAGTAGAAAAGGCATGCAAAGGTCTTTAGAAGTTGGAATGCAAAGGCAGAAAAAAAAGTCATGTGCTAAGTGATAAAATAGATTTAAAAAACTAATTTAGAAGATTGGGAGTGGTTATCACGCTAAAAAGTTGTTGTGGAAATATGAACAGCATTGTTACCTTCAAAGTTAGAGACTTGGGTGACTGGATACATGATAGAAGCTTTAATAATGACTAATATGTTTAAGGATCTGCAAGAGTAAGAGATTCTTTTCATTCAGGTGATTGGTGGGGTTAGATGAATGAGGGTGAAGTCATATTTGTACAGCGGCCAGTGGTAACGATCAAGAAGTCATGAGCATCCCCACGGTAATCACAACAATGAAAATAGACACATCCAAGGACAGTGTGTGGAGGGATAAGGCCAGGCAGGAGTTATGTCTGAGACACTACAATGCTGAGAGAGGCGGGAGAACATTTGTCATCCTCTTTGTAATGTTCTTTACTTCAATTATTTGCATAGACATTTCTAGACATAATGGTATCGATTTGTTGGAAGAAAATTTTCTGCTTACTCCATTGAGTAATAATTCATAGAAATAAGGTACATACTTATTAAAAATGAGTAATGTTCTTCAAGTTAACAGAACAAATTATTTCGAGTACTAAAACCAGAAAACTGAGAAACATAAAAATAGTTTATGCAATACCTTGGAACAATAACTTTCACAGAAAGTCTGAAGGCCAAAAAAGATGTAGGAAAATATGCAATGAGTTCATAAGGGAGAAAAATGGATGATCCATATATATCGGAAATATAAGACATGAATAAAGCTTAAAGGAATGATAATGAAGTAGCTTGAGAGAAGACTGGGAGCAGGTGACCTAATAACTTGAGTTCTGTATCAGAAGAGCCACTATATGTTTTTTTAAATGAATCTTTATTGAAGAGTCAAAGAGGCTGAATTTAATTGTAAAAAGATAGATGTGGATTTCACTGAGTGAAACCATTTTAGAATTTGCAATAATTACTATTAAAAAAATGAGTCATTGAAAGCCTTTTCCTTTTTGGAAGATTTAGTATAATACTGATTTGGGATAGATGGTATGCAAGTCTACTTTTAGAAATGATATAGAATGTTAAGGTAAAGTAAAAATATGCCATTTAAAAAGTGATTGTGGCTGAGACCGGTTTGGCTCAGTGGATAGAGCGTTGGACTGCGGACTGAAGGGTCCCGGGTTCGATTCCGGCAAGGGCATGTACCTTGGCTGCGGGCACATCCCCAGTAGGGGGCGTGCAAGAGGCAGCTGATCGATGTCTCTCTCTCATCGATGTTTCTGACTTTCTATCCCTCTCCCTTCTGCTCTGTAAAAAATCAATAAAATATATATATTAAAAAAAAGTGATTGTGAAAATGCAATTTAATAATGAATTTATTATAGAATTATCTGGTGTATTTCAAAAACATCTCTGATATGCAAGCCATGGCAATTATATTGATGAGTTTACTAGTAAGGTAATAAGAATAACTTCATATATAAATCTAAATAACTATGTATGAACCATAAAAATAAACAATGTTTCCACAGAAAATTTAACAAGTCCCTTTTAATCCAACTGCACATTTCTGGAAATTAAGATCTTATAAATAGAATTACAAAAATCTAAAAATATCTACATAAAGATGTGAGTGTGTTTGTGTGTGCACAAGCCACACTATTCACAGTTGCAAAAAGTCACAAAGTGAATGTGTATCAATAGAAAATAATTATAGAATCATTGTATAGACCAATTAATAAACTAATAAAATGTATTTAATAAAATGAACTATTGTTGAGAGAAGCAAATAAAATATGTATATATAAGAATTACATTTTAGTAAAAATAATCTAAGCTTGCATATAAATGTTTGTAAATAATTACATGATCATGGGAAATACATAGAGGCTGTTACTTGTCAAGATGTGTTGGTGAGATATAAATAATGGGAAAGTGATTGGGAGTGAGAAGTCAAATAAAAAAAAAGACTAAAAAATTTGTAATGGTTGCCAGCAAAAGGTTATTTTCATCGTGATACATTTATATAAGTTATGCTTATTTTAAAAATAAAATTATAAATAATTGCAATGATATTTACTTCAAATTTTAAGTTGTTAACATGGCTATGAAAAGAAACACCCCTATGTATTGTTGATCAGATGGAGCTAGTGGTTGGAGGATACTGAAGAAAGAAGCAGTTATTCTGTTTTCCCAGTGCACTGTTATTAATCTTCCTTTACAAATACAGGTGTGAAATAAGTTTTCCAATCGTTATCTATTAATTAAATAAGACCTAAAGTATTTGTTCTTTAAAGAAATTCAATATTGGTCTTTTGTGACAGGTTGATGGGGTTTTCCTGCTCAGGAATTAAACAAGAATCCATTGGAGACTTAGACAATGTCTAAAAAATAGAGGTAATCATGTAATTATCAGCACTGCAATTATTTCTGTGATCTAGCTTGCATCTTAAAGTCAGGTGGCTTTAGTTGTGTGACATACTTAAACTTCCTGAATTTTTACTTCTAACTGTAGTCCGTTACTTCTAAATGCACCATATCCCTGCCATTTCTATCATTTTTTCTTAATTTTATTGTAGAGCCATTAGGAAAGGGGTCCAGCATCTAGCCTTCTTGGGCACTGATACAGTTATTATTCTGAGGAGACTTCCAAATAGTGCTTCCCCCCTTTAGAAAAGAACCTAATCTTTCCTCAAAACAAAGCACAAGATCCCAACAAAAAACAAAAATAATAATAGAAAAACATGATAAGTAAATAACAAAAATACATAAGGATAATAAAGTAAGCTTATTTTGAGGAACTTCTAATTTCCAACCACTAAGAAAACCATTTCCTAACTCTGGAATGTAAGAAGAAAATAAAATAACAAAATCCAAATTGATATATGAATACATCACCTTGCCAAATATGTCCTGCCTAATAATCAACTTTTAGTTTGATCTTTAATCAAAATGTTACAGTCCTTACTAAAGTGTTTGAAAACATCTCTCAAGTCAGTGCTCACAATGCTAAAAAATGGTAGCACATAGAATTAATAATAGGTGTACTACTATTCTATTTCCAAAAATTTGATAATTTGGCAGCTTATTTCTTTTCATGAATTAATAATATTCTATTGTGAGGAGTACTGGCCTGTTGATCTATTCATCTATTCAAGAATATCTTGGTTGCTCTCAGTTTGGATGAGTATAAATAAATCTGATAAAGATTCTCTTGCAGATTTTTGATGGGCAAAGGTTTTCAAATCATTTGAATAAATAACTGTGAGATCAATTTTGGTCTGTATGGCCTTACTATAATTAGAACTTTTAAATTAAATTAATTGGGGTGATACTGGTTATTAAAATATAGGTTTCCATGTACAATTCTATGACACATCATCTATATACTGGATTGTGTGCCCACTACTCAAAATAAAATCATCTTCTGTCATGATATATTTGATATACTTTATCACAATATTATTAGCTTTTTAAGAAACTGCCCCACTGTCTTCCAAAGTGGCTATAACTGTGTGCCATCTGCAACTTATGAGCTTTTCTGTTACTCTGAATCCTCTCCAGCAATTAGCATTGTCAAGTTTTTCCTTTTTCTTTTCTTTCTCAGTGTTAGTCAATATAACAACTGCTTCTTAGTTTCTCATTGCTTTTATAATTTTCTATTTTGAATAAAAAATTACCAGTATGTTAAGCACCTTCTCATATTCTTATTTTTAATCAGTATATCTTCTTTGGTGGGCTGTTTAGATCTTGTGCCAACTTTATAATTGGATTTTTAAAATATTGTGGAGCTTTAAGGACTTTTAAAATTTTGTATAACTGCCCTGAGCCAGATATAAATGTTGCAAATATTCTCTCCCATCTGTGACTTGTCTTTTGATTTTATTAATGGTATTTCTTTTGCAGAGTAAATGTTTTTGCAGTCCAATTTTTATATAGTTTTTTGTTATGCCCTTGGCTAAAAACTTATTGCTAAACCCACAACTATTTAGATTTTCTCCTATGATTATTTCTAGACATATTATAATTTTACTAGAGGCCTGGTGCACAAAATTCGTGCATGGGGGACTAGCAGGTTGTTCCTCAGCCCAGCCTGCACCCCTTCCAATCTGGGACCCCTCGAGGGATGTCTGACTCCCCATTTAGGCCCAATCCCGGTAGGATTGGGCCTAAACGGGCAGTTGGACGTCCTTCTCACAATCCAGAACTGCTGGCTCCCAACTGCTCAACTGCCTGGCTCCCTGTTTACCCCTAACCATTTCTGCCTGCCAGCCTGATCACCCCCTAACCACTATCCTGCCAGCCTAATTGATGTCTAACTACTCCCCTGCCAGCCTGATCACTCACAACTGCTCTCCATTGCAGGCCTGGGACCCCCCAACGGCCCTCCCCTGCAGGCCATCTTGTGGTAGCCATCTTGTGTCCACGTGAGGCAAAGATCTTTTTTTAAAAAAAATATATATTTTATTGATTTTTTACAGAGCAGAAGGGAGAGGGATAGAAAGTCAGAAACATCAATGAGAGAGAAACATCAATCAGCTGCCTCTTGCACGCCCCCTACTGGGGATGTGCCCACAGCCTTGAGCAGAATTGAACCTGGGACCTTTCAGTCCGAAGTCCGATGCTCTATCCACTGAGTTAAACCAGTTTTGGCTGAGGACAAGATCTTTGACCACATGGGGGCAGCCCTCTTGTGTGTTGGAGTGATGATAAATCTGCAAATTACTATTTCATTAGATAGGATAGAGGCCTGGTGCATGGGTGGGGGCACGCTGGTTTGCCCTGAAGGGTAGGGGATCCCTTGGGGTGTGGCGCAGTTTGGCGGAGGGGCCTATGGTGGTTTGCCGGATGGCCATGCCCCCAGGGTCCCAAGTGGAGTCCCTGGGATCTGGGATTAATTTATGTTCTACAACTGAAAATTTGTAGCCTGGAGTAGAGCCAAGCCTTCTGCTGGCTCCATGGTGACAGCCATTTCTGTTTGAAACTTTGTAGCCTAGAGTGGAGACCTAGGCCAGCCAGAGTTGCAGAAGCTTGGCTTCCTCAATCACTCAGGTAACCCTAGCCTCTGCTTTCTCCAGCTCCATGGCTGCCACCATTTCTCTTTGTATCATGTATCCTTTATAATTGATACTTTGTAGCATTGAGTGGAGGCCTAGGCCAGCAAGGGAAGGCAGAAAACTCGGCTCCCTTTGTTGCTTGGGAAACCCTAGCCTCCCTCCTGCTCTCAGTGGCTGCAGCCATCTTGGTTGAGTTATATTTGCATAATTTGTTTCTGATTGGCTGGTGGGCATTGCTCTGGGCAGAGGTATGATAAATTTGCATATTACTCTTGTATTAGATATTTTACAATAAGGATGGTACGCTTTTATTTAATTTTTGTGAAAGGTTTTTGTCATAGTGCTCTATCAATACATTTTTATGTCTTTGATATTATGTATGGCATATTTCTTTGTTTTTCCATGATATGTTACTATTTTAAGGCAGAAAAAATATGACCCAAGTTGAAATTGATACGGTGATAAGGAATATTGATTGCCAATAGATTATATATTTTTCATAGAGACGATAATTTATACTTCTAAGTAGATGCTTATTTTATCCTGACATTGTAATAACTGCGGTTGATGTTATGAACTAAATGTTTGTGTCTCCCCAAAATTATATGGTGAGCCCTACTCCTCCATGTTATGGTTTTAAATAGGAAGTGGGGCTTTTGGAAAGTATTAAGGATTAGATGGAGGCATGAAAAGGCTGGCACTCTCATGAATGGGACTAGCATGGTTGTAAGAGTTTCTTATAGAGCTTGCTTTCTCTCTGCCCTGTGAGCATACAGTGAAAACTCAACAACTGCAGTCTAGAAGAAGGCCCTCACCAGAACCTACCCATGCTGACACCCTGACCTTAGACTTTCAGCCTCTAGAATTGTGACAGCAAACTTTTGTTGTTAATACAGCATCCAGATTGTGGCTTTTTTGTTATAGCAGTTTGTGATCACTCACTCAGTCAGAATATCTCTTATGGAACAGTGCCTCTATGAATGGGAATGCAGAGAACCTCTCACCATTTAAATAAGAAGATAATTTTTATTTTGATCATGAAACTTCTATTTTCCTGTATATTAACTATGTTTAATAATAATAACTTCTTAATTCATTATTTTTATTATGGAAAATTTCAAATATATACAAAACCTGTTTTAAAACCTAAGTAAATATTATCCAATAAGATAAATTATCAATCTTTCTCCATTTTTGTTTTAAGTACATCTTTCTCTTTAAGCTTCTTTTTCATAGAGTTTTTAAGTATATATATATCTCACTCAAAATTTCTGCATGCCAACATTTATCACTAATGATTGAAGGCCTTTTTACACCTTATGTACTAAAAATAAATTATCATACATAATAAAACTAATAATTAAAAATGAATCTCATCTAATACTGAATGGTGTTCAACTGTAGCATTTGACTTTATGGTGAGTTGCAAAATTTACTTTTTGTAAAAAGTAAAAGAAAAAAAGAAAGTATGCAGTTTAACATGTAAATAAATATCTTCATCAGTAATTTAGCTAGATAGCAGCTAAAATACAGTGAGGATTCTATTAATGTGCATGGTAATAAAGATGTTTGAAAATTTACTGTTCATTTTCAAAATAAGTTATACTAAAATATAACAGAAATGAAATCTCAACATCCAGGGAAAATAATTAGCACTTAAACATACCTGCTTACCTTAAAATGTCAAATAATATGTTTTTATGGCATTACTATAATTATTATTATATTTATTGTGTAATTAATTAAAATAATAATATTTATCTTGAGTTTCAATGACTAAAAAAGCATTTTCAAAGTTTAAATAGGAAGTGGGGCTTTTGGAAAGGAATAAGGTTTTAGATGCTTAACATTTTCAAAGTTAGGGAAATTATAAAAATAGCACTGGAATTTTCATTATTAATTATATTAAAAGGTAACAATTTCATCTTTTTACCCATGTTCTAAATTAGGAAGGGGAAAAGTTCTTTTTAACAAAATTACAGTTTTTGGATTCACACATGTGAACTTTGGGCCTAAGGTGTGTAAAGGAGAAAGATTTGGAAGTATAATACCTTGCCAATGCAAAAACCAAGTCTAGACTTTCTAACACCATGTATTATGCACACATTAGTATGACCTTGAATGCTGTGAGATATTTTTCTTCTTTTCTTGTTTTGCATAATTCAAAGTAACTGTTAACCTAAGTCAATGAGATGCTGAGGTTATAGTAAAATGTTTATATGAAAGATGATAATTGCCTTGGGAAGCTGAGTTTAACTTTTTCTAAGGATACAGTTATTTTAAGTACTTATAAAATAATGCTAACACAGAGTGGATGGGAAATATGTCTTTCAGAAAACTTGTAACTAGTGGGAAATACTTTGGCTTTGTTCATTCCAAGGCATTGGATAGAGGATTCCTCAAAACGGATGTTCTTTTTGTAAATACTTATCTTTTCATAAGAAATTGCCATTTTTCAACCTGAAAATGAAATTGAGTGAGTGTTGGGCAATAGGCAGGAACTGGTGGAACTCATGATTGAGAGATTTCCAAATGCACACGTGACTGTGTGCTTCCTTCTATTGGTGTGTTGTGGTCCATTTTACTGTTCTTTTGAGACTGCTTTAAAATAAAACTTGCTTTTTTAGAAAAGACAGATATGGAGGCATAAAAGTTTCCATGTAAAAGCATTCTATTTATCTTTCCAGAAAAATTAAAAAGACATGAAAATATGTGTAATAATAAAATTAATAACTATTCTTACTTATTAATTAACAAGTGCTGGCAAGGATGTGGAAAAAAGGAACCCTTGTGCACTGCCGGTGGGAATGCAAAATGATTCAGCCACTGTGGAAAACAGTATGGGATTTCCTAAAAAATTTAAATATGAAACTCCCATTTGACCAAGTAATCCCACTTCTAGGACTATATTCCAAGAAATCAGAAACACCAATCAGAAAAATTATATGCACTCCTATGTTCACAACAGCACAATTTATAATAGCTAAGATTTGGAAACAACCTAAGAGCCCATCAACAGATGAATGGATTAGCAAAATATGGTAAATTTACAAAATCAAATACTATGTAGCTGTAAAAAAGAAAGAACTCTTATCATTCACAACAGCATGGATGGATCTGGAGAGCATTATGCTGAGCGAAATAAACTAGTCAGAGAAAGATAAATATCACTTATTTGTGGAACATAATGAACAAAATAATCTGATGAACAAAAATAAATCCAGAGACTTAGAAGCATCAAACAGACCATCCAACCTCAGGGGGAAGGCAGGGGAGGGTGGGTGGAAGAGGAGAGAGCAACCAAAGACTTGTATGCATATGCAATTTGGGAATAATACCTTAGTGCCTTTCAGCAGGAAAGATTATTGGGTACAGTGGGTTATCTGATTGTTGTATGAAGTTTGCTGCACAGGTTCTTGAAGTGTTTTACATCCTTACTGAAGTCTTGGTGTGAAGCTATTGGTTCTGAAAGAGGTATGCTCTGTCTCTGAAGGAGAGAGGTGTGTTAAATGTATTATGATTATAGATGTATCTAGTTTCCCTTGTAGCTCTCTTATTTCTATGTACTTTGATTTCATGTTATGAAGTGCTTGTGAATTTGGATATTCCTGGTAAAATGAAATTACTGAATGAAGTGCTCTTTATTTGTAGTAATGCTTTTTTTCCTTCAAATCTCCTGTGTTATCAAATACTTTTTATTTTATTTGTATTTTCTTAATACATTTTTTCCATCCTTTGGCTCTTTATATCTTTGTACCCTTAGGTTTTAGGTACCTTTCAGTTTTTATATTAGTTACGAGAAAAGTGAGTCAATTTTTGGTTCAATATTTTTCCTCATTCAGTTGTTCCAAAACTCTTTATTATAAAATGCATATTTTCCCACTGACCTCAGGAGATATTTTTATTTTACCAAATTTCCATATGTATTTGAGTCTATTACTGGACTTTGTTTTCTATTCCATTAGTTTATCTATTCACAAGACATTATCCAAGTTTTATAACACAGTTAGAGGCCTGATGAATGAAAATTTGTGCCAGAATGGGTCTTCCTTTCCCTTGCTGCCAGTACTGGCTTTGTTCTGGAGCCACCTTTTCACTCTGGCCTAGACCTGCCTTTCTGCCTTCCCCTGCTGCCCAGAGGCCCAAAATGGCTGGGGCAGTGCAGAACTCCTGTATTGTTGCATGGCAATGGTGCAAGTGTTCCACGTACCCCTAGCTGTTCAGGGCCTGCAAATTAACCCGCCATTTTTGTGTCTTTGTTGGGTTAATTTGCATACTCACTCCTGATTGGATGGGGGGCATTGCAAAGGTATGGTCAATTTTCATCTTAGTCTTTTTTAGTATAGATTAGTATCTAATACTAATAGATTCTGTTCAATTTCCAAAATAAATTATTAGGTATCTACCATGTGACAGGCACTCTTCTAGCTGTGGGCATATTAACAATAGAAACAAATGTAACTCCTTCCTCTAATGAAGCATAGAAAAACAATATATTTGGTGTAATTGGCTAAAAGGGAGGGAAGCTGATGAAACATATACTATTTTTTGTGGGTTTTTTTTTTGTTGTTGTTCTTTTAAATAAGCTGTCACTTAGTAAGGATCAGAGAGAATTAAAGAAATAATTATGGAACAGTGTAACTGACACTGAAACAGAAATGAGCAAAGGATCCCTTTTGATAATAAAGAGCCAGAGAAGGGTTATCAAAGAGACTGATGTCTAAATTAACTTTGAAATTTTATCTGCAATTGTAAGAAGTGACTCATAGAAATAACTTCATATGCAAGGAACCTGCATGCAGGTAACTATAATCCTTTTAGTACAGCTGGAGTCTAAATTGCAAAATAGAGAGTTGTGAAACATAAGACTGGAGATAATAATAGGATCCATGTCAAAAAGTTTCTTGTATATCATGGCAAGGACTTTATTATATGGATAGGGTGAGGTGTTTTATATTTATGAATGAATATTATGAGATATATATGTTTTAAAAAGATTGCTCATATCCTAGTGTTGAGATAGAGTGAGAGAAATGTTAGTATCGAGATAGCTAATGCAGTAAAGAGGCCATTAAAATAAACTAGGCAAAGTATGGTTTTGGTTTAGGGACAGTGTTTTCACTGAAAAATGGAGTGAACCTAGAGATATAAATTATATATTAACTATTAAATACAGGAGGTTGTTGAGAGAAAGTTAATGTCAACAATTTCTTCATAAATTTCTCCACCAAATATATGCCTCTGATATCATGAGAATTATATTTTATCAGGGAAATACAGATAAACACAATCAACATAATAGATATTTATCAATAGCATATTTTAAAGTAATAAGCAGTACAGAAACAAAAACCAAGAACAAGTAAATGGTGACAACTTTAAAGGGTGTCAGTAGGAGAAGACTTTGTGTCAACAAAAATGAATGATTCTTTCAAGAGGATTTATTGCAACAGGGAGCAAAGTAATGGAGTTATGTCTAAAAAAAGGAAGTGCAGTTGAGAGAAAGGCTCCTTTTCAGTAAAAGACTGAGAAAAATACCATGCTTTTGTGCCAATCAGAGTGATAAAGTTGATAATAAAAAAAATTAAGATATGGGAGAGTGAGAAGGAAAACCTGCTGGAGCAATGACTTTGAACCAGTGAAAGGGCATGATATATAGTGCACCCGTCAAATAACTCCCATGCTTGAGGCTCAATCAATGGGGTGAATCATGTTCCCGTTTCCAGAAGATACATGGGAGGAAAAGAAAGTTTGAAAAGGAAGAACATAAACTCAATTTTATGGCTGTTATAAGAGGGGCATTCTTTTTTACTTAATATACTTTTATTGATTTCAGAGAGGAAGGGAGAGATAGAAACATCAATGATGAAGAGAAGCATTGATTGGCTGCCTCCTGCATGCCCCACACTGGGGATCCAACCTGCAACCCTGGGATATGGCCTGACCTGATACCGAACCATGACCTCCTCGTTAATAGGTGAAAGCTCAACCACTGAGCCAAGCTGGCCAGGCTATAAGAGAGACATTCTTTAAGGAATCTCTATATGTGTATTTTTATCAGGGGCAAGAGTACAAATTGAGGTCCTAATATAACATGCTAACTACTTAATGTTTACAACTTGAACTAGCAAACAAGTAATATGTTCAATTATCTTACCTTGTACTGGTAAACCATACCTTCACAACAAAAAACAGAAATAATATGTTCTGATTTTTTGTTACATAACCAAAAGATGGCAAAACTGTGAAAGCAAAAATATTTTTTCAAACTTTATTAATAAAAAAATGGCATATAACATTATGTAAGTTTAAGGTATAGAGGAGGAGGATTGATACACATTATATTATGAAATACGTACCACAGTAAGGTTAGTTAAAACATCCACCTTTGTCATGTAGTTACCATTTTTTACATTATTTAAGATCTACTCTATTAGTGACTTTCAAATATACAAGACAATGTTGTTAACTATCATCACCATGCTATACATTAGATCCACAGTACTTATTCGTCTTATAAGGGGAAGTTTGTGCTTCCTGGACACTTTTATCTATATCTCTCATCCCCTATGCCCTGGCAACCACCAATCTACTCTGCTTTTATGAGATCAGCTATTTAGATGCCATAAATGAGACCATACAGTATTTGTGTTTCTCTATCTGACTTATTTTACTAATGCTATCAAGTAGTACCGTTCATTTTGTTTAAATGGTCAGATTTTTTTTCCTTCTTATGGCTGAATAGTATTCCATCGTGTATGTGTGTGTGTGGATATATATATATATATATATATATATATATATATAGTGTTTTTTATTTGTGTGGTACTGATAATTTGTATTGATGATTAGTGGTGTTAAGAACTTTTACATGTACCTGTTCATTATTTGTATATGATTTTTTAGAAAAAAATTCTACCAATTTTTTGTTCATTTTAAACTGGGTTGTGTTTTTAGTTTATTTATTTTGTTATTCAGTTATATTAGTTTCTTACCTATATTGGATATTAACCTCCTTATCAGAAACCTGGTTCACAAATAATTTCTCCCACTTTGTAGCTTGCTTTTCATTTTGTTAATTGTTTCTTTTGCTGTGCAGAACCTTTTAGGTTGATGAAATCCAAGTTTTAATATTTGTTTCACACCTGAAACAAAATATTGCCAGGGAGCTTTTCTTCTGTTTTCTTCTAGGAGTTTTGGGTCTCACATTTAAGCCTTTGACCCATTTTGAGTTAATTTTGTGGGTGGTGTAAGATAGTGGTCCAGTTTTATTCTTTTGCATGTGAATATCCAGTTTTCCTAACCACATTTACTGAAGGCTATCCTTCCCCATTGAGTATTCTTGATTTCCTTAAAAATGTTTACTATATATGTATAGGTCTTTTTCTGGGCTCTCAATTCTATTTCATTAGCCTATGAGCACATATTAAATAATTATGTTGCAGAAATTTTATTTCAATTTCATCTTATGTATTCCTATTACATGAATATATTTACAATCCCATACATTTGTCTTCCATAAATTTTAATTATTTTTCTAGTAGAAAAGAAGCAACCTTAGTAGTTGCTCAATTTAAACATTCCTCTACTTAGTCAAATATGTTTGAATGCATCTGGAACCCAGATGCTCAGTTAAGATAATTACCTGGATCTATAAGGAGCAGTATATAGACATTAGACTATGGAATATATATATATATATATATATATATATATATATATATATATTCTTCCTAACAAGCATTTTGTTTTCTTATTCTATTTTTTTATTTTATTGAAATAAAACTTTTAAAAAAAATTTAATAAATCTTGACAAATTGGAGATAGAAAACAAGATGGCGGCATAGGTAAACACCTATCTTGCTGCCATACACAGCAATTTCAAAACTACAACTTAATGAAAGAAGAAACACCATTCAGAATCACCGGAAAGCTGGATGAGTGAAAATTCCACAAATAAAAGTGAAGATAGGACACTGTGACTCAGAGGAGCAGAGGCAGACAGTGTTGAAGATACACATGGAGAGAGGTTTGGAGCAGTGTGCACACAAGTAGATAGGTTGGGCGGCTGAAAACCCGGCCAGTTTTCTTGAACAGGGGAGACAGAGATGTCCCACGGCACTGATCCCCCAGCTCCGGGCGAAGTCCAGGGAACCCACAATCATACAGGGGAAAAACTGGACAGTGGCAGGGCATGCCAAAGCTCGGGTGCTTCAGGGGTCTGCAGGCTTGTGGAGAGGGCGAGCTTGAGTGGGGTGCACATGAAGTTGGGAACAGTGCAGCTGCGTGTCCACGCAGAGAGCACTCCTGAATTGCTCTCTCATTTGGGAAACTGTCAGACTGCATTGTTTTGTGACCCTAGGTGAGACATTGGGTGTGCAGACTCATTTGAAGAGAGGCTGAATTCTCTGGCAGCTGGTGGAGGTCGGCAGCGGCTCTCTCTCAGAGGTGCTGGTGGCCATTGCCACCCAGCACAGAGACCCTGGGGCTGCATAGGGCAGAGCTGACGCTGCCTGCTTGGTCGAGAGACTCTGCCCATCCAACCTGAGCACAGCTGAACTTCACAGACAATTGGCCTGGAGGTCAACCCCTCCAAGTGCTAACAACGATTAATCTAGGCTTTACTTCAACAAAACTGTGCAACCCATATCAACTCATAACTGGGGAGGCTGAGCCACTGTCTCTTAGAGGACATCTACCACACAAAGCTAATCGACCAACTCAGGAAAGCAGCCACCATGCAGAGATATGGAAAGAAATCAGATGTGAAAGAAATGGAGGAAACAAAAACCGACTGGACATAGAATTCAAAACCATGGTTATAAGGCTTTTCAAGAGGCTCCTAGACCTACAAGAAAATAAACAAGACCTATGAGGAAATGAACAAGACCCACAAGGAAATGAATGAGACCAACAAGGAAATGAACGAGACCTATGAGGATATGAATGAGACCCTCAAGGATATGAAGAAGGACCAACCAAAAATTAAGCATACACTGACTGAAATAAAAAAAATATATATATACAAAGACCTAAAAGTACTCTAGAGCACCCCAAGAACCAAGTTAAGGATTTGAAATACAAAGAGGTAAAATCCACTCAGCTGAAAAAGCAAGAAACCAAAAGAATACAAAAAAATTGAAGATAGTGTAAGGGGCTTCTGGGACAACCTCAAGCATACCAACATCCGAATTATAGGGGTGCCAGAAAAAGAGAGAGAGCAAGACAATGAAAACTTATTTGAAGAAATAGTGACTGAAAACTTCCCACACCTGGTGAAAGAAATTGACTTAGGAGTCCAAGAAGCGCACCGAACCCCAATATATAGGAACCCTAAGAGGACCACACCAAGGCACATCATAATTAAAATGCCAAGAGCAAAAGACAAAGAGAGAATATTAAAAGCAGCAAGAGAAAAACAGTTAATTACCTATAAGGGAGCACCCATACGATTGTCAATGGATTTCTCAACAGAAACGATGCAGGCCAGATGGGAGTGGCAAGAAATATTCAAAGTGATGAATAGCAAGAATCTACAACCAAGAATACTCTATCCAGCAAAGCTATCATTCAGAATTGAAGGTCAGATAGGTGCTTAGCAGATAAGAAAAAGCTAAAGGAGTACATCACCACCAAACCAATATTATATGAAATGCTAAAAGATACTCTTTAAGAAGAGGAAGAAGAAAAAGATAAAAATATAAATTATGAACAACAAATACACATCTATCTACAAATGAATCTAAAAATCAAGTGAATTAATAATCCGATGAACAGGATAAACTGGTGAATATAACGGAATCATGGACATAGAGAGGGAATGGACTGACAATTCTTAGGGAAAAAAAGGTTGTGGAAAGTGCAGCAAGAGACTGGACAAAAATCATGCAACTATGGGAGAGGACAGTGTGGCGGAGGGTGGGATGGGTACCAGGTGGAGGGGAGCTATAGGGGGAAAAAAGGAGAACAATGTAATTAATAAACTGAACAATAAAGATTAAAAATAAAATTATATATATATATATATATCTTTATTGTTCAGATTATTACAATTGTTCCTCTTTTTCCCCCCATAGCTCCCCTCCACCTGGTTCCTTTCCCACCCTCTGCCCTTACCTCCCCATCACTGTCCTCATCCATAGTTGTACACTTTTTGTACAGTCTTTTCCCGCACCCCCTGCACCCCTTTCCCCCCAAAGTATTATCAGTCTACTTCCTTTCTATGCACCTGATTCTATTATATTCACCAGTTTATTCAATTCCTCTGGGGAGTGGGCCTAAGCCATCAGTAGGACATTTCCTGAGGGCTTCCAGTATGTGAGAGGGGGCAGATTGGGCTGAGGGGCTCCACACCCCTAGTGCACAAATTTCATGCACCAGGCCCCTTATTACATATTATAAAGAATAACTAGAGAAGTGGGAGGAAAGAGCAGCATAACCACAGAATATAAAATGAGATAATTTCAATGAGCTAAACAAAATCAATGTGATAAAGTTGGAAATAACTCTCTGGTGAGGAAGGCTCTGTTAAGTGTATGCCTTATTGCCCACTTTTTTTTTCTGAGAACATGTCAGTTTAATGATGTAGAAAAAAAATTGGAATCTTATTTTTTTTTCCATTCAAGCAATATGTGACAACGTAAAACAGCCTTGGTAAATGAGATATATAAGAAAATTATTTGAAGAGTATTCATGGTAAAATTTTTCCATTCTTGAATAAAGGAATAACATATAGACTTCATATGATCCTTTCTGGAGTTTAATATTGATATGATACCTGAAACTGCACAGCCAGCATTTGATCTGAGAGAATAAGACAAGTTATTGACAGAACCTAGTTCTGATATGATTGTGTTATTTCACGTGTAACAGCAGCTGCTTATTTCCAGATTCCTTGTCAAGTGGAGGCTGGGAAGTGGAGAGAAAGAAGAAAATAAAAAGTCTAAAAAATAAAATAGTACAGATAATTAATGATTTATATGAACCAGAGTGGGCTATGGTTTTGTGTTTTTTTTGTTGTTGTTACAAAAATAATCTAAAATGTTACATATGTATTAACAATGGAAATTGAAGAGATTGATAATTCTAGAGGCCTTTTTTGGATTTGAATTAGTGGATGGAACAAGAGGAAATGAAGGTTAGACCTATTCAATATTCATGGCTTAGCAAGTTTGAGTAATAATTAGATTAATGCATGAGCAATGAAAGTTTTTATTTTTATGTTTTGGCTTTATTATATTCCTTTAAAAGACATTTTTAAAAAGAGATTTTTATGGTCAGAGAGGTTTGGATTTAAATCCTGGTTCCACAACTTCCATTAGGAAATTGAGTGAATTACATAATTTTTCTAAGCGTAAGTTTTCTTACCTTTTAAAAAAGGTTTTGATAAATTTCATATTTTTATATTGAATTGGCAGCAAAATCAAGGAGAATACATAATAGTTAATTTATATGTATAAGAACTTTAAAATAAATCAGACTCCTCTGAACTGCTCTTCTTTGACAATGACTAATGTGATGATTATTGATTGGTACAAGCTTACTCTCAGTTAACTCCTGAAATACATATGCATATCTATTGCATCATTATAGATAATAGAACAACATTACAATGTGTGAAAAATGCATCTTTGAAAGAAAGAGGTCACTAGAAATTTAAATATTTAATATGTTTAAATTATTAACTTAAGAGACAGAGAAACATTGGTCGCCTCCCGCACACACTCCTAGAGGGGGACCAACCCTTCAACTTGTACATGTGCCTTTTGGTGTTGGGGGCAATGCTCAGCCAACTGAACCACACTGACCAGGGCGAACTTTCAATATTTATAGATAATAAAGTAAGTGAAAGCTTTGTGATAAATTAAAACAATAGGAAATGCATTTATATCTTAGCTGTCAGTTATTTTAGTTACTAATAAATGCACTTTCCATTTTTTTAATGTGTTTCTTTATTCGTTTCAGAGAGAAAGGAAGAAGGAGAGAGAGAGATGGAAACATCAATGATGAGAGAGAATTATTGATCAGCTACTTCTTGCTTGGCCCCCTCTGGGGATTGAGCCTGCAACCCAGGCATGTATCCCTTAGCCAGAATTGAACCCGGAACCCTTCAGTACGCAGGCCGACTCTCTATCCACTGAGCCAAGCTGGCTAGGGCATAAATGTACTTTTCATAAAGAATGTTACAATAAAAATAATTCTTAAATTATCAATTTTTAGAAAAATATGGCTGACATGAGTTTGTATATTGTATTAGTCAGGTACACAATATTATTCTGAAAACAAAATAAAAATTCAAATAATTATTGAGGGTTGAACAATGGAAAATACAGCTTTAAAAGCTCAAGCAAGAATTACTGAGTGAGCTCGGGTGGCATGGCTCAGTGGTTGAGCATCAACCTACAAACCAGGAAGTCATGGTTTGACATTTAGTCAGAGCACATGTCCAGGTGTGGGCTCAAGCCCCAGTAGGGGGCATGCAAGAGGCAGCCAATCAATGATTCTCTCTCATCATTGATGTTTCTATTTCTCTCTTTCTCTCTGAACTTAATTATCTATTCTAATAATAGACAGATATGTAAACTGTACTTCTGCAAGACCCACAGCAAATCAGAAGTGAGTGTGCAAATTCCCCCTCCCGTCCCCGCTGCTCAGGGCCTAGGCACACAGCCAGGGATGGGGCAACACCATGGGCATCCTTGAGGCCCCACCCACTTTGCATGCATGCACATGGGTGCCGAGAGACTAGGTTCCAGGGACACCACTGGAGTATCCGGTCCTGTCAGCCTGACCTGGGGCAGCTGGAGTTCCCAGTCCTTTTCCTTTGTTCAGCCCCTGGATTGGAAGCTGAAACCAATAGCACTGGAGCATCAGGAATTCTGGGAATTGTAGTTCTGGTGGCAGCCCCTGGACTGGAAACAGAAGCCCAGACTGCAGACTGCAGGGAGCAACAAGAATGCTGAGAGTCATAGTTCTGGTGACAGACACATTGCGGGATCTCCTAGACACTGGAGCAAAGTGAGCCCAGAGCAAATTACTGTTGTGGGTGGGGGATGGAGGGAGAGCAAAGGTGAGAGACATAAGTAAAGTCAGAGTGTCAAGGAAAAATTAAAGGGAAGATACCTTACAAATTCTAGGAAAACTCCACCAATAGAGCAGAGAAAAAAAAAAGTTTTTATTATTCTGTGAGCAACAAATCAAATTGGGTTGGGGTCTCAGACAATTTGTTCATATAATTGCAAAGACAGACAGAAACTCCCAGATTGGAGAGGACTCCCCTGAGGGCTCCCAGATTGGATAGGGTGCAGGTTGGGCTGAGGGACTCACCTCCCATGCATGAATCTTCGTGAATTAGGTCCCTAGGCCCCTAATACACACACACACACACACACACACACTGATTATTATGACCATCCCATCAGTACTTCGTTGGGCCACCTTCTGCTTTCAGTACTGTGACGATTTTCTTAGCATTGACTCCATGAGATGTTGAAAGGTGATGCAAGGAATCTGACACCATGCCTGACGAATAGCGCTGTTCAATTCTGTAAGATTTGTTGGTTGTGGAACCAGCTGCCTGATGGCTCTTTTAATTTCATCCCACAAATGCTCAATTGGATTGAGATCTGGTGATTGTGGGGACCACCTAAGCAAGGTAAAGTCTCCCTCATGTTCTGAAAACTACTCCTGCACAATATGAGCTCTGTAGCATACCTCATTGTCTTGTTGAAAGAAGCGATCTCCATTGGGATATGCCATCAACAAGATAGGATGAACTTGATCACAACAATACTTAGGTATGTTGTGCTATTCAGACATTGCTCCATGTGAATTAAAGGACCCAAATCATGCCAGGAAAACATGCCCCAAACCATAATACTGCCCCCACCTGCTTGAAGGGTTGTACTCACTCATGTGGGGTGTATGCTTTCATACTGTTTCCGCAAAATTCTCACTCTGCCATCTGTGTAATGCAACTGGATACGTGATTCATTGGACCACATGACTTTTTCCCAATGCTTGACTGTCCAATGTTTGTGTTCCTATATGAATTGGAGACATTTTAGCTTGGTAACTGCAGACAGCAATGGTGTTCAGACAGGCCTTCGGCTTCCATATCCCATACGATGCAGTATATGGCTAATTTGCCTACAAACTTCAGGTGGTCATAATAATCTGGACTCTCTCTCTCTCTCTCTCTCTCTCTCTCTCTCTCTCTCTCTATATATATATATATATATATATATATGTATATATATATATACACAATAATCATTCAGTAGTTTTACATATATCTATATATATTTACATATATATAGATAGATATATATATCTACAGAATGATTATTGCATATATATATATAAGTAAAACTACAGAATGATTATTTTAAAATATGCATTAATATTTGCATTTTTAGTCATAGTATATAATTTTGTATATACCTATACAAGATTCAAAGCCAATTGGGGAAGAGTTGCTATATATATAATGTACTTTGTGTTGGACAACATAAAAAGCACTTAATACTGTAGTACAGAGTCATAACAATCCAAAGGAAATTTCCATTTTACAGAAGAAGAAAATAAAAGTCAGTGAGTACGATCATTAGAGAACGCTTTCACATCTAATGAGGGTGACTACAAATCTATTTACCTCTCTGTCTTGCTACATCCAGTATATTAATATATTTTTGCCATGTTAAAATGTTTATACAATTTTATTCATACTGGGATGCTTTCCTTTTGAAAAAACATTTATTATTATAAATGAAAATCATTCACATACATATATATGTATATATTTTAAATAAGAAAATGAATACTTAATTTTTGTACAAATCAGACTATAATTCATAATTCTTAAAGGTAGTAGAAAAATGAGGTTAATATTTAGAATTCAGCAATCTGAAAGAGACACTCTATGATTTCATCTATTTTATCCACATCCACTTTATTCTACCTTCTTTATCTTTTTTCATATAAAGCTAATATATAACAATGTGATATATATACTAGGGGGCCCAGTGCATGAAATTCATGCATTGGGGGTGGGTAATTCCTCAACCCAACATGCCCCCTCACACATACTGAGAGCACTCAGGAGATGTCCTACTGACCTCCCAAACCCAGCCTGTCTAAGCCTTAAAGCCTCTGGCTGAGGCTTTAGGCCTTGGGCACCCAGTCATCACCTGCTTGGCCCAGCCTTGGCGTTAGCCTTGGCTGCCAGTGGCTGCCTGGCCCCGGGGGCCACGTGTTTGCCACCAGCTGCCTCAGCTCCACCCCTTTACCCTGGTCTTAGTCTTGGCTGGCTCCGCCCCAGCTCCTGAATGGCTGGTGGGTATGGCTGGTGGGCATGGCTTAATAGGAGGATATAGTCAATTTGCATATTACTCTTTTATTAGGTAGAATGTATATGTACCTGTGTGTGCACATATACATATAAGAGCTGAAAGATTGACATATACTATCAATAAGAGACTTCCAGTGTTATTAAAAGATAAATATTTCTTTCCTTTTGGAAATAGAGGGAGGAGAAATGATTACATCAAACTATTTCTGCTGTTGACAACAATTATTAGTTCTGGGCTAAATATAAATAAAGTAAATTATTTAAGGGATAGGAAAGCAAAGAAAACCAAGTAGAAACCGGATAGGTTCTATGATTTAAAATGAGAAGAGGAAACTAGGTCGACTTCACATTTAACTGGCATGTTACCTCAGGCTACTCCCTAGTTCACTCGGAACTTAGGATGTAGAGCATGAGAGAAAAGATGCAGTTTCACTATATTGAAGCCTCAGAGGTTGGAATCAGAGCTGGCAAAGCAGCTGGATTTCAAAGGGGAGATTTGAGAAAGGAGGAAGCCAATTAGAGCCGAAAATGTGTCACACTTATTTCAAACAATTTGCTGATTTTTAAACCACATATTTACAAAGTGAGATGCTAAGGAATACAGCGGAAAGCAACACACTGAGGGATAAAGGGATATGTGTGTGTATGTGTGTGTGTATATATATATATATATATATATATATATATATATATATATACAGATTCAGTAGCTTACCAAAGCTGGGAAGACAGAATTAGGATTTCAATTACCATCAATTTAGAGGACTTTGATGAACACCTTAGATTTATTAAAACTTCAGAAAATCTGACCTTAATACTTAGAAGCACATCATAGACTGAAGGTGTACCCTTGGCCTAAGGACAAAATCAGAATGGATATACTATTGGACAATGCCTAAAACAAAAGCCTCATATCATCAAGATAATGCACTAGAAATTTAACAGCCTGCCTAACAAACTCAATATTTTTCAACACAAAATAACAGAATCTAGAATTTTTAACTACATATAATTATATACAAGATTAAAAATGTCTATATAATTCCCCCAAAGTAATAAATATGACCCATGGTAAAAAGAGAAACATAGTCAATAGTAGACAAAATAATATTTGAAATGAGCAACAAAAATTACTTAGTTAACAGAAATTAATTGTTAAGATATATTTAAAATGTCTCAGTTGAAGATGGTGAAGACTTGGAGAATTTCAGGAGAGATATTAAAACTTCAAAAGAACCACACAGAAATACCCATACTGGTCAAAATTGATAGAAACTGAAGTGAAAAATTTATTAGATACTTTGTAGCAATAAAAAGATCCTTGACCTTGAAGACTAGTACATCAATATTAGCCACTCTGAAGACAGATACATCAATAGAATTTCTCAGAGAGAGAGAGAAAAAAAAGATTTGTACCAAAAAAAAAGCAGAACTTTTATGTGGACTTATATTAAGTCTAAATGTAGTTAAAATCCAAGAAGGAAAAGAGAGATCATTTATTTGAAGAATACTAGCCAACATTTTTTTTCACAGTTGTTTGTAAATTAAATCATCAGGTCTAAGAATCTCAATGAATAGCAAGTATGATAAATCTACAGAAAACTATATTTCAACAAACTGAAGTCAACCGAAAATATAAAGAAAAACTTTTTTCAAAGCAATTGGGGACACAGCAAAGAAAACATCACATGAAGGGAAATTAGAATATAAATTATGACTGATCATAGGCTAGAAGAAAGTGTGAGTGCAAACAAACAAAAAAAATTGACAAAAAAGTACATAGAAAAATCCCATGTCCATCAATAGGAAAATGGATAACTAGAATTGAATGTAACAAGTGTTGGAATATATGTTCTACAAGCAGAATCTTTATACACTACTTTAGGGGAAACAAATATTTACAACTACTTTGGAAAACTGTTCAGTAGTATCTACCATATCTGTATATGCATAACCTATAATCCATTAATCCCACTACATGAAGGTGATCATGACAGACCCATTCATAATTTCATCTATTTTATGGGACAGTAGAAGATATCCAAATGCCCATCAGCAATAGAACATATCACTAAAATGTGCTATCTTTACATTTGTACAAGTTTTATAAATATCATGTTAAGAAAATGTTCTGAATCAAAAAGCAAGTACTGTCAACTGTGCTTATACATTACTCACTTTTCCTACAAATTTTTTGGAAGAAATGTGACTGCTTTCATTTTGGCAAATGTTATGCAAATTGTATCCTCTCCTCTCAAACTTAAATATTGACCTGCCTCTTCAATGTTAGAATTTGACCTCATTTGCAGATAGAATCTTTACAGAGGCAATCAAGTAAAAATGAGGTCTTTAGGGTGGGCTTAATCCAATTTCACTTGATAACTCCTACTTAGAAAAGGAAAAATTAGGACACAGAGATAGGCATACATAGTGGAAAGATAATGTGAAGAGACCAAGAACAAGACTATTTACAAGGCTGGCCTGGAATAGATCCTTCCCTCACAGCCCTCAGACATCTAACCTCTAGAATTGTGAGGCAATGCATTTCTTTCTTTAATAAAACAGATTTGTAGAACTATGTTACAGAAGCAAGAAGCCCTGATGAACTAATACTATATTTTGGTACTTGCAAGTGGCTGCTGTTGCAAGAAATAACTAAATGTACGAAAGTGCTTTTGGAATTGGAAAGTGCTTTGGGAATAGTAGAGAGTAGAATAATGTTGAGGTGCTTGATATAAAAATCCTAGATTACCTTGAAGAGATTGCTGACAAAAATGAAGATGTTAAAAGAAATTCTGGTGAGGACTGAAAAACAAAAGAGGCTCACTGTGGAGAAAGCTTTTAGATGTATCTTCATGAACAGAATAAATATGAATGCTAAAGATGCCTGTGGTGAGATCTCAAATGGAAATGAGGAACATGTTAATAGGAACCAGAGGAAAGGTGGTCCTTCTTATAAAGTGGCCAATAACTTGGCTGAATTGACTAATTACATACATACACACACACACACACACACACACACACACACACACACACACACACACCTTATATTATATCCCACCTCTTACTTAAGGATACATTTATGGTTAAGAAAGTGCAACCATGGGCTTGAACCATGCAATTCACACTTCTTACTACATCAGCCATGGTCTGTAAAGAGCCAGCTTAAAACATGACAAAGATGCTGTAGTAAAAAAGAAGTTCTTACCATTTGCAACAGCATGAATGGAACTAGAGAGCATTATGCTAAGTGAAATAAACCAGTGAGAGAAAAATAAATACCACATGATCTTACTCATTTGTGGAATATAATGAACAACATAAACTGATGAACGGGGACAGATCCAGAGACAGAGAAGCATCAATCAGACTGCCAAACCTCAGAGGGAAGATAGGGGAGGGTGGGGGAAAGGAGGAGAGATCAACCAAAGGTCTTATATGCATGAATATAAGCCTAACCAATGGACACGAACACCTAGGGGGTGAGGGCATGAGTGTGGGAGGTGTTGGGGGGTTAATGGAGGGAAGAGGACACATATGTAATACCTTAATCAATAAAGAAATTAAAAAAAAACATGACAAAGAAGCCTCATGATGCTCATGTGTGGTCGCAGGTGAGAAAGACCACACCCCATGCATTAGGAATACTATCCTTCAGGGTGAGGTATATGTCTTAAAATAATTCATAATAGAAGATGCTCCCTTTTCCCAGTAAGGAAAATGCTAATTAAAAGTACCAAATAAAATTTTACAAGACCACTAAAGGCCAAAATCTTGGTCACCCTTTCAGATGACTACCAGCTGCTGAGTTTACTGACTGAGGGAAAGTAGCACATCAAATTAATGTAAAAACAAAAGAAACTATAAAAACTAATATTGCTTCTTTTGGGTATATATTCAGATGCATAAATGAGAAGTGAATTATCTGTCTGGTAATTTATACTTTTTTTCTTTAATTTCTCCCTTATTTTCCATTACTATGTTGTACAGAATATGTGGTGTTGTAGGTTTCTACTTTATAAATGACCTATTGTACATTTTATGTCTAGATGGGATTTTGACTAAATTAGTGAGAAATCATCATCACTCAGGGTTGAAATGTTGGGTGTAATTTCATTTCTTATAGTTGCAGGTTTTTGTCATTTTGAGATTTAAATATGAAAAATGATTTTGCATAGCTGCTATTAGCAAACATTTGGACTGTGAAGTTTGTGTAGTATCTTTTTATTCTCTTACTAGTGTTTCTTTTTGTAAATTAATGCTTTAGGCAGATAAAAACTACAATTCCAGCCCTACCAGTTTGGCTCAGGGTAAAGAGCCTGGACCTGCGGACTGAAGGGTCCTGGGTTCAATTCTAGTCAAGAGCATGTACATGGTTGCAGGCTCCATCCCCGGCCCACACAGAGAGAAACAGAGACACCCAGAGAGAAACACCGATTGGTTGCAGGTACAAATGCAACCAATTGGTGTTCCTCACTCTGTGTCTTTCTCCCTGTCTCTCTCTCTAAAAAAATCAATTGAAAAATATCCTCAGGTGAGGATTAACAAAACAACAACAAACTACAATTCCAGGACTGCTTTGGAGTTAGGATTCTGCTGTGCTTATGGCTCAGTCAATGAGATGCCTTTCAAAGTTCCTAAAGCAGACATGAGGCTGAAGTTAGGCCTCCACAGCTGCTTCTGTTCATCCCCCAGCAGGATTCATATTTTAGGAGTTTCAGTATCAGCAATATGTGGATGCCTCAATGTTCAGACACCTGTTTCATCAGTGTTGAGAATCTAGATTTGGGCCTACCAATGTGCTTATAACAGATCAAGGCTGGCGATGTACAGTTCTGCACTAACTACTTCCTTTTTTCATTGATTTCCATATTGTCAGGAGCTCAGCTGAGCCAGAAGAGAGTGAGCTAAGCTGTCATGTTTGAAGCAGTCCATTAAAACCACAAGCAGAAATTAAAGAGTTAAGCTTCTACCACTTACCAAGATGATATAAGCAAGAGTCTAAAACTGGAGAAAGTGCTGACTCCCTCTGAACCACACAGGAACTTCATGAGGCTTCTTTGTCATCTTTAAACCTGGCTCCTTACAGACCACAGTTTATTTAATAAGAAAAGTGAATTGCATGGGTCAAAGGTCAGATTAGTCAGCACAGGTATATGGGTCCTTTGTCTTTTGAAAAAGCCCAGAACAAAAGACTGGCAGTTTTATGTCCCTGGGGTTGGGATGAACAAGGAGAGAGGTCTTTGGGTGTAAAAGTACTGGCATTGAGGAGAGTGGGAAATTGTTTTCAAGGTTTCCCCCTCCCTGCCCCATAAGGAGGTCTTTGCAGACGTCCCTCAAGACAAGGGGATTGCAGGAGGCAGTCAATCAATAATTTTCTCTCATCATTGATGTTTCTATCTCTCTCTCGCTCTCCCTTCCTCTCTGAAATCAATAAAAATGTATTTTTAAAAAAGACCAGAATGCAAAAATAAATAGTAGGTAAAGCTGACAGTAAAAATGGAAATAACCATCTACTATAATTGTAAATTTTTAATTCATAGGGTGACATTAGTCTCAACACACTGGCTTTAAGTGAAATAAGCCAAACCGAGAAAGACAAATATCACATGAACTCACTTATTTTTGGAATCTAATGAACAAAATGAATTGACCAACAAAATAAGACCCGAAATAGGGAGGCATAGAACAGACTGACATACCTTGATGTGGGGTTGGGGGGGACAAAGAGAGATAAACCAAATAACTTATATACTTATATGCAAAGCCCATGGTCACTGGCAATAGGGTAATGATGACTTGGGAAGTGGATAGGGGGGCTAGGAGGAAGGGGGAAAGGGAGGAGGGACGGGAGATATCTATAATACTATTGAAACATGAAAATTAAACTGGAATGCCTCGAATTCCTGGATGCTTGTCCCAATGGATTCAAAGAATGAAGCCATGAACAAAAGGTGATAGGTGAAAAGTACAAACATTTTATTACAAACAAATGAACATCTACAACCGAAGTATAAATTCTAAGCCTAAGGCTCTGTCTCTCCTGGATGGACAGAAGGGCCCCTGAGAATGGTTGCTGCTTTGTCTTGAGTCATTAAATAGGCTGAAGTTCTTTGTCTGAACCTGGCCCTTTCTTATTGGCCATTTTGCTACATAGAGTTAGTTTTCAAAGCTCAAAGCCCACGGGGTGTCCCCATTTTTTCTCCTCCTTATCTTGTTGGTTGGAGTCACTGGTGATTTATCTTATAGCTCTCCCAGTTAGTGAGTTAGCAGAGAAAGCCGTATCTTATGGCCCTCCCAGCTACTCAGGACAGTACTGCTTTTAGCCTAACTTATGGTCACTTTAATTGCAGGCCTGAGATGTCTTTTGGTTTATGGCTGTCTTTAATTGCACAGGCCAAATATATTTCTATTCGATTATTCCATTTCTCTACTCTCTGCACAAGTAAGATAAACACCCTGGCTCTTCAAGTCTCTGTTGTGTATTCCTTCCTTATAGACCCCTTTAATTCATAAAATTTTCTAAACCTGTCTAATTAAACTAGCTAGCTAACCCTTTTGTTATCAACAATAAAAAAAAATACTTATTTTTAAAAGAAAGAGAGAGATTCAGTACTCCCTCTGGTTGAATCTTCTAGTAAAGTGGCCACTCCAGAGAGAAATTACCCACAGAAATTACTCTTCATGAGTCAACTCCTTTCTCCATATTCATGCACCTGTCAATCCAAAGCCAAGTCTATGACATAAAATAGCTGTTCATAAAATAGCTCTTTTCAGATTCTTAAATTTTTGGTCTTATCTAAACTTGGAAAATATAATTTCACCCACTTCAAAAGTAGTTCTCTTTGTGTAACAGGGTTGAACTTATGAAGTGGCATTAGTAGGTTTAGAAAACTGGTATGATTTAAAGTTATTGTAGAACAGTCCTTCTCTCAAAATAACTCTGTCTTTCACATAGCACTTAGAACTATATATTGATTTTTCTGAGTGGGTTTCAGAACACCAATGATTTTCAAGAATTATCTGTATAAAGTCAAACACATGTACTATTAGAACCTAACACACTTTCTCAACTGGTATTGGAGCTACGCCACATTGGATCATCCAGATGAGAGAAAGCACTGTGAAATGTGGAGTTCCTGCCAGCTGAGACATGGAGGTGAGAACTTTAGCAGATCAGACTCAAGAGAATCTCCTGACATGCCAAGGCCTTCAGAAGCAACTGATATTAAACATTATCTTCCGAAAATCATACTTATATTTTTAAGAGAAATAATAAATTCTATGACTTTGTCCTCACACAGCAAGAAAAATTAAATTTGAACAAATTATATATTTTTTCTGAGTGATACAGAAATGTCTACAGCATTGAGACCAATTCCAAATGCAAAAGAATAAAAATCTATGCCTACTTCTATTCTATAGACCCTGTTAAATTATGGATACACTAGTGGCCCAATGGATGAATGAAGACTCATACAAGAATGGGCCTTTGTTTCCCTGGCTGCCAGCACTGCCTTCACTCTGGCTGGAGCAGCCTTTCTGCCTTCCCGTTCTGCCCAGAGGCCCGGAGCAGCTGGGGTGGTGTGGAACACCTGCGTCATCACCATGATGGTGATGCAAGCATCCCGCCCTGTCCCCAGCAGCTCAGCGCCTGCATATGCAAATTAACTTGCCATCTTTGTTGGGTTAATTTTCATACTCACTCCTGATTGGCTGGTGGGCATCACAAAGGTCCAGTCAATTAGCCTGTTACCCTATTATTGGGTTGACTAGCAAAAGTCCACTAATATGCTAAGAAAATAGTATTTACCAAGACATATGACTTACAGTCAACATGGATTTGGCCAATAAATTTATATTAACCCACAAAATGACCTGTGAATCTGACCATATGGTATCAGATAGATGCTTCCAGTGGCTAAAAGGAGGTGAATGGAGAACACTGAACATATGAGAACCTCACAGAGGGGATATCTGAGAATATAGTTTGGCTAATCAATCACATCAGATCATCACCTGGATGGCTACTCTTTCATATGCTTAAAGTAATATATATATATATATATTTTTTTTTCTGATCTGCCTTTCTCTAAATGATGATTTTCATTATAGTAACCCATCTTTCTAGCCACTATTATATATTTTGTATATTCAAAACACATTATCCAGACATAGCAGTACCGTAAAGTGATGTATCTAGAATTGAAAAAAAAAAGTTAATATTCTCCAGTAGGAATGTTGGACTATTTTTTGAAGGGAAGGGATGAGGGACAAATAGGCTTTACTTTAGTGAGAATGATGGATATATTGGATGAAATAGAGGTAAAGCTACAATAGAAGTAAAGGCTGATTTGACCAAAAATAAACCGCTACCCCTTAACTCAAGAGATTCCCCTTTTGTAAAAGCTATGGTGTTTGGGTAAAGTTAATCACACATTTAATTTTAAAATAAGCATATAAATTGCTAAAGTGATCATGTTTGATTAAGGCTTAAGAGGCAATTAGTGCTGTGGTTCTCTCTCAATGATTCTTTCATTTGCTGTTCTCCAGTGCCTCAATCTGCTTTACTTTATAAGAACAATATAAGACATGCTTTCTTTCATACTTGATGATGCAACCATCATAAGCAATGTCAGAAAAGCCACAGCTTGCCCAGTTATTCATCTATGCTGCAAACTAGATAATAAAAAAATGTTCTCAGGTTTGGGATGTACTATGGAAAAATAGAGAATCATCAAAATGGTAGGTTTTTGAAATTGGTAAAATTCTCCAAATTTTCATAATTTTACATCCATAATTCCTGTTTATCTTTAACTGAATTTGAGAAAACAACACTGGCATTCTCTTTTATTTTTCTGTTTTAAATGAGATATTAATTTCTGAGCAAAATTATATTTTACTTTATTTTATTTTATTTTATTTTGTACTCTTATTACTTATTTGAAAGTGTACACGATACTAAGTCCCTTTCTGATGTATTGTATACTTCCAAGTTCATATGGTAGCAGGGGAAACTAGTAAAGAGGGGGTGACCTAGAATATGCTAAAATCTGTATTCTTGGGTTTCGGGGTTTTTTGTTTTTTGTTTTTTGTTTTTTGCTAAATTCTCTATTCAGCATCTACTAGATGTTTTTCAATATGCTAGGCATTATTTCTGGTATTATAAATTACCTCCATCACAGTTCTAGAAGGAAAAAAATAAAATAAGTCAATAATTTTAGGAGATATAGATTTTTAAAATATGTTCCGAGTATAGGAAAACCACAAGGGGAAGCTGAGTAGCACTGAAGTAGGAAGAGTAGGGGACCCTTGGCAGACAGAGGAGCAGAAATATTGTTAAACACTGGAAACAAAGCTACCTTACAGAAGATGTGTGGCCTTTGGTTGATAAAGCCAGCGAAGGTGTCCTCACTGGGAATTGACTGAAGGAGTAAATCTCTGACCTCAGTCCTCTCTACTCCTCTTACTGTTCACCACTGTCTGAATCCACCCCCTAGCATTCCAAAGGCAAAGAGCCCATTGATAAATTCCACTCAGTTCAGGCTGCCAAACATGCTTTTGTCTTTTGTAAACCTAATGGTAGTAAGAGATGTGTTGTTTTTCACTGTTTGTACTTATACACAGCAAACCTTTTGCACATTAAAATTTAGAACCACAATGCATGTTTTTAAATGAATGTATTCATGAATAAGGGAGCACTGGATGCTATTCTTAAAATATTTAAAAGCAGAATATGGAGTAGCCTCGTTCTACTTTGCTCCAGAGAATTAAAGTTATGACGAAAGGATTACACACAGAAGGAAGACAAAAACTAGAAATTGTCTGCTAAATAATGAAATGCCTCGTTACTGCTGTGCTTTGTGCCAATGAACCCATTCCAGTAGAGATATGGTCTTTTAGAAAGGCTGGAGTAAAAAGGACACAGAAACTGAATAGACTGGCTGAAGACTAATGACTCCACCACTTCTAAGATCCTTCTATTATGAGGCCCACAGGAGACATTTATGTCTGTCTTAGTATCAGGAGAGCTGTGCTTTTCTTGAGGAGCTGCTTGTTGTTAGCCCATAGGGACATTCTAAATCTCTATACAGATCTTGGCTTTGACAGTCAGGATTTTACAATCAAATTTGAGTTCCATTTTAGCCAAGTGTTTCATCACTTCTGTTTGCATATTAACACTACCTCTTGCTTTTCTCATTGTACTTTTATGTGCCACATACCTAATCCATTTTTTTAATCTTACAGATTATTTCTAATTTATATGCATTTGGGGGGGGTGGGGAAACAGAATATCAACCAAGTCTCCTATATTTCTGTTATTTAAAAGTTCTAAATGAATCCAAAAAGGAAAAAAATATTAGATAGTTAATAAGTTATTTAAATTCTGTTTTAAGAACATGTAAAATATGTTTTTGCTTTGCAAATATTACCCTTCTCCTTTACCATTTAGAAGGTAGATCTCTAAACTGAAGCAGAGGAGCTGATATGCATCCTGTAAAGGCAAACTCCTAAAAGAGAAAAACATTTGACAACCTTCTCTAAGTTTGAAACTATTAAAATATTCTTGAAATTTGAGATACTCTCACCAGAGATTTGAGTATAGAAAAATATCAATCAATTCCTAGGAGTAATGAACTCCAGTGGAGTGAGGTTCGGGGAGAACAGGTTTAGAGTCATGTCTCTAGCCTGGTGGTATAAGAATAGTCTTCATAGCAGCAGTAGATAAGGTAGAAACTCACCAGAGTCAATGACTCTAGAACTAGGAATCTTTATTAAAGTTAATAACTTGCTGTGAATAATAAAAAATAAATACATAAGCAAAATAATTTTCAGATCAAACAACAAACGGTATGTATTGAGCACATTGAAGCATACGATTAATATCTTCCTGTTTTCCCCTCACTCCCCAACCCCAAAAATAGAGACAGCCATATTTGACAACAATGGCCACTTTTCAATTGTTTCTATTTTATGCTGGTAACTAGGAAGAAGAGTGCAAAAAATACTTTAAAAATAATATAATTCAAAGAAATGTATCTTAGTTTCCAGTTGAAATGAAAGGATATCTACACTGGTCGAGCTGAATTTTAGTTTCAAGTAAGAAAAGGGTGCTTTTTGTTTTTGTTTGTAAATTAAATTTATTGGAGTAACATCCTATCTAATAAAAGAGCAATATGCAAATTTACCATACCCTCGATCAAGCAACACCCACACCCATGCCCACCAGCCAATCAGGAGCAAATTATGCAAATAAACCCCAACCACGATGTATGACACCACTGAGAGCAGGAGGGAGGTTTGGGTTTCCCCGGGAACACAGGAAGCCAAGGTTTCTTCCTGCCATTGCCAGTCTAGGAAGAAGCCAAACTTCTGCAGCCCTAGCCTAGGCCTCCATTCTAGGCTACAAAGTTTCAAATAGAAATGGCTGTCTCCATGGAGCGAACAGCAGGCTTGGTTCCACTCCAGGCTACAAAGTTTCAATTGTAGAACATAAATTCACTCCAGATCCCAGGGCCTCCACTTAGGTCGCTGGGGGGCATGGCTGGCCTGCAAACTACTATAGGACCCTCTCCCAGGCTGCCCCACACCCCAAGGGAACCCCCACTCTGATCCAGGTCACCCTTCAGGGCAAACCAGCTGGCCCCCACCCATGCACCAGGCCTCTATCCTATCTAATAAAAGAGTAATATGCAGATTGACCATCACTCCAACACACAAGAGGGCTGCCCCCATGTGGTTAAAGATTCTGCCCCCATGTGGACATAAGATGGCCACCACAAGATGGCCAGCAGGGGAGGACAGGCCTGCAAGGGAGGGCAGGTGTGGGCCATCAGGCCAGCAGGGGAGGGCAGTTGAGAGGGATCAGGCCTGCAAGGGAGGGCAGTTGGGGGTGACCAAGCTGCAGGGGAAGGCAGTTAGGGGTGACCAGACTGGCAAAGGAGGGAAGTAGGGGGCAAAGAGACTGGCAGGGGAGCAGTTAGACATCAATTAGGCTGTCAGGGGAGTGGTTGGGGGGTGATCAGGCTGGAAGGCAGAAGTGATTAGGGGCAATCAGGGAGGCAGGCAGGCAAGCAGTTTGGAGCTAGCAGTCCTGGATTGTGAGCAGGATGTCCAAATGCCTGTTAGGCCCAATCCTATACTGGGATCGGGCCTAAACGGGCATTCGGATATCCCTCAAGGGGTCCTAGATTGGAGAGTGTGCAGGCTGGGCTGAGGGACACCCTTCCCTGACCCCCTCTCGTGCAAAAATTTGGTGCACCAGGCCTCTAGTTGGTTAATAAGATTGTATAGGTTTCAAGTGTATAATTCTATGATACATCATCTGTATACTGTATTGTGTGCTCACCACCCAAAGTCAAGTTTTATTTGTATTTTATTTGACCTTCACAAAAATCAAGTGAAATATGAAGAAAACTAAATCACTTTTATCTTATCAAAACCAAAAATTAGACTCAGTATGTTCATGCGACTTAAGGATATTAAATGAATATTCATTCAAGTCAGAATTGGGATTCAAACTCAGAGCTTTGTCACAGCAAATTTTTTACATTGAAAAAATATTAGGACATCCAAGCCTAACCTCTTTTCCATTAGGGGAGCATTTAACCATCCCTAAATACGCCTTTTCTGTATTTATTATTTTATGATTGTCTAACCACTTTACTCTACACCTGAAACCAATACAAAATAATATTGAAAGTAAATTATAATTGAATAATAAAAATAAAAACACAAAAAATTATCTAAAGGCAAAAAAACAATAAATGCTTGTTATTTAGAACATAATTTTGAAAAATAAAGAAAAACCTTTGCACTTCCCCTTAAATGCCTAAAATAATGTTGGTAAAGGACTTGCCCCAGGAAAAGAGATATCAGCACAGATAACTACAGTTTAATATGAACTAGGTGTAAAAAACAGGAAAGAATTTATCAAAGACATTTGATCAAAGTCCTCTCTATGTCCCATTGTTAAAGATGGCCAAACATTTGCTTCTGTCTCCATGTAAATTGAATTGCTTTTGTCCCCTTTCAAGTCCCAATCCATAACCCCTCCTTATTATTAGCTTTTAAATCATCACTCAAGGATATATTTATTGATTTTGGAGAAAGGTGAAGGTGAGAGAGAGAAAGGAGAGAGAGAGAGAGAGAGACCCCCTAACCTTTGAGTGTATTGGATGATGCTCCAACCACTCAGCTACACCGTTCAGTCGAGGACTTCCTCTCTCCTTCACTCACCATGGTATATAACCCTCAGCTGCTGCTTTGTCCTTGGTTCTCCTGTATGTACATAAATAATAAATGTGATTGTATTTTTATTACTTTGTCTCATGTCAATTTGATTATTAAACTAGCCAGAAGATCTTAGAAGAGTAGAACAAAAACTGTTTCTCCTTCCCTATATGACCAATAGAGAATAATTTGAGACATTCAATATTATATTTATAATAAAGTAAAATAAGAAAGGCATATTCCTTCTTTCATGCACAAAATAAATTCCCCAAAATAGAAAAATATGGAAAAGAAAAAAATGTTTCTCTGCAAAATCTGTGGGTAATATAAAGAGATAAAGCTAGTTAGTTGGCATCAATCATTTTTAAGAAACATAGTCCCAACAAAAATGAACTGATGAAAAATTTTGGAAACATCTAGGTCCTGATTTGTGGTTATCCAAATTCTAGTTTAATTCCAAAATATTTTTAAAAACATTCTTGGAAATTCCATTTTGAAAAATACAAATAGCTTTTCACATTTTTATATTATGTCATTCTTTCAAAATGTGGCTACTCTTGAATGTAACCTAGCATATTAATCTTCAATTGGAACATTGACCAGTACATAGTTTTATTTATACAGAGAAACAAAGGTTTATATGTGTTGAAACATCACAATGTTTGAATGCATCGTCAAAAAAGGATAACATAGATAAGAGTTTGAAAGTCACACATTAAAATATGAAAACTTGAAAATCACTACCTACAGAATTTAACAGAAATTTGAGAATATTGAAATAATTTAGCCAAAATTATTATACAATTGGCTACAAATACCTGGACATGTCCTTACTATTTGGCTGTTCACAATGCTCCCCCAGGTTCTTTCTATAATAGGTACTTGGTATCACTGTATTGAATTGGTAATACATAATACCTGGGTTACTGCAATCTAATGTAAACAAACCTTCAGCCTAGCACCCCCTTTACACAAATAACAAATTGCTGTTTGGAATTGTTGAAAAGGAAATAAGGCAAAATAGTTAAACACACACGTGCATGTGCACACACATGCATACACTTACACAGGCAATTAATTCACTTTGCTACACTATAGAAGAACTCATTGAAATGTAATGTTACATGTAATATTGGAAACACGACCCACTTTCAGGTTCATTATTCCTGGATGTTGATATTTTCGTTATAAGATAGGTAAGCTTAGGAAGCAAAGACGAGGGGAGGCACGGAGCTGATTGATCAGGCTGAGCACACTAATTCTGAACTAATATTAGTCAAGAAGCTTGAGTGAGGCATTTATTTCTTAGGATGGAACACATACCTCTCTGTGGCAATTACCTCAAATTGCATGTCATTGAATTTTATATTCGTGCTCACTAGAGTTTTTCAAAATGAGGTAACCAAAATAAATTATTTAAAATGTTTTTAAAAGATAAATATTCAAAGGCTATTCTACAGGCATTTGCCAAGTACCTAAAATATTAGAACTATTCTATTTTTGAAGTTTAAAGTTTAATTTTCCTTTTACTGTAAATATTACAAAATGATATTCAAAGCTGATCACATTTTAATGGTTTGATTCGGTTTCAAAATAATAATCATTAAATAAAATATTCTCTATTTAAAAGTTTCTCTGTTTTTGTTATCAGTGTTTTGACAGCTCACTCAATAAATCTCATCTAATGATTCTCATCTTGCACCAATAATCTCATTAGCATTGTTGTCCCTGAGGTAAGGAAAAGAAGGAACTGAATTTATCTACCTCATTTTCCATCGATGGAAAGAAAACTTTCATAAAAGATTTTCAGCCGCTATCAGTGTTGCTCAGTGATTGAGCATTGACCTGTGAATCAGGAGGTCAAAGTTCAATTCCTAGTCGAGCACATGGCCAGGTTTGCAGGCAGGCTCAATCCCCAGTAGAGGATGTGCAGGAGGCAGCTGACCAGTGATTCTCATCATTGATGTTTCTATCTCTCCCTCTCCTCTCCTCTCTGAAATCAATGAGAATATTTAAAATAAAATAAATAAATATATTTGCATCACATGATTTCAAGCAAAATTGTATAGCTGGATTATTTTCAGGACTTAAAACATTTTAAATACACAAATTTCCTTTTTAAAAAATTCTGTATAAATAGCATTCACTTCTAATGACATTTGATTGTCCAGCACAAGTTGATCCTTATCACATATCCTTTTGAAACTAGACACAATGGGTCCAAGGCTGCCTGTCACTGTTTGAGCCAAATTAAGCAGGGGTGAATCATATATGAGCATTTATTCCAACAACGCCAGCAGTTTGGGGAGAACAGTCGGTCATCCTGGAAATTCTGCTCTGTCTCTCCTTGCCAGTTGGCTGATTATATAGGCACCCGGGAGAAGATAACCATATGCAGCTGCGAGCTCCAAGTGTAACAGGGAAAGGGGAGGGGAGGATCTGCAGTCCAGCCTTTAGAAGCTCCAAGTGCAATCACAAGATGGCTAATCTATGATGTTACAAACAGCTCAGCCTGTTCCTGGGACCACAGCATGGTCAGTGTACCTGAGGCAAACTCCAGGAGCGGGGCCGGGTCCAGGCCCAGCAACCCAATCAAAGCATATCCTGTCCTTGGTTTGTTCTCAAAATGTGTTTCTTTTCTGAGTAATGGGTCCATTGAGGCATCTTATCTTTTTACAGCTTTCTTTCGTCCTCCAGTTTCCCAGGGTTTGTAAGACAACTTCTTACCTATAGTTAGTAAAGTAAATGGTTATTAAACAATGATTTCTGTATCCTTATTACATGCCCTTCCCCAGTATCACTTTAATTCCAGTTACTGTTTAAAAAATAGAGGAAGAAGCATGCCTTATGAATCAAGCCATGTTTGTAGCTGTTGTAGCCTGAGGTTCTTGTTCCCAGGTTTAGCTGAAATGTAGACATCCGAACATTCTGTCTCAAATGAGGGTGGTTTGAATTCCTGACAAATGGTCTGTTGTATTAAAGTAGTCATCAATATAGAAAGTGCTGGTTTAAGAAAAAGATACTAAAGGTGAATAATTGCATATTTCTAAGCCACCTGTTCACATTGGAGATTTCCATACCTTTCAGATGTTTTAAACCACTAGCCTTATAAGAAGCTCTAAAGATCAATGATAAACAGTTTAGCAAGGCTTCATTAGTAATTGCTTGAATTTCTCACTGAAGAAGTTGTAAAATATATGTTAATTAGAGACAAAGAGGAGAAAAGTGTAACACTTTTAAAATAATGTCCAATATAAATAATAAAAGCTAATTTTAAAATATTTTTAAAATCTCTATTGTTAAAAGTATTACAACCTTAATTTATTAAATTGCTAATTTAAAATATTTCAGGATCCTCATTTTTCATTTATTAAAAGTAAACTTGTTCAAATTCTACAAGGATAGTGAAAACAGAAATATATTTCCTTGAGTCATGTGACACACACAAACATACATTGTTACTTCTTTTATATTCTCACTTCTATAGGATAAAATGGTTTTATATGTTTGGTAACTAACATAAAAAAGGATAGATCCAGCATGACATGGCAAGGATGAGCCAAATAATGAATACTGCACAGGCTAACTCCATAAATATGGCCTGGAAAATAAGTACAGGCTCAAGTAGCAATTTAGTCTATCATTAGCACTAGTCTAGAATCAGCAAATCCACAAATGTGGTTATTATAATTTCAATATTTTATAACAAAGAATTTAGACAGAATTTCTAATCTGTCCCTAATTTTCTAAATTCCTAAGCTGTTTCCAGTTAGGAGGTGTGTCCATTGACACTATCACTTTCACTTAGTAAGCTGGGATGGGATAAGCCTCTGGCTCCAACCCCCTTCCACCATATTTTCAAGTTTTTTAATACTGTTTCATTCTTAAGGCAAGGGTACAATATATGAGTAGGAACAGAGAAGGAGGCTTGTTTTCTAAGCTGATGTGACAACATGGTTAGGCAAAGAAGAACACCCAACATAGCGTAAGTGTACACAGGTTCTCTCCGAGTATGTTCAAAGTCTAGTTGGGAGCAAAAGACTGTCAGAAAGACTAGTAGAAACCACATCAAGAGATTAAAGAAGATAAATTATAATGCCCTAAACATACAGAACAATATTTAATTTAAAATATTCCAGATTAATTAAAGAAAATATAACATTATATAACTAGCTATTCAAAGAGACCTTAATTTCATAAAGTCTTAATATGGAAAGCATTATGACTCATCACAGATTTAATCTTTAAAATTATAATATAAATACTGCTGTCATTATTTCTATTTAATATTACGTTGAAAGGTCAAGCCAAAGCAACACAATCCTTGATACACTCTAAGTAATATTATTAACTATGTAAAAATTTAACAGAAGAAAAATATTGAAGAAATAAATATATGTATTCACAATCATAACAATAGCTATCAAGTTCCCAGGGATAATTTTTATAAGACTTGTACTAAAGCATAATAGAAAAATGCCTGAACATATTACTAAAGAACTCATGGGATATATAGAGTTCATTGAAAGATTCACTGCATATTGTATGAGAAGCAATTCGCTTTGTTAGTTAAGATCAGATTTGATGGCACATGATATGTATGTGTTCACAGTAACATAACACAATAGGTAGAGAGATAGTAATGGATTAAAATCAAAGGTATAAAATGGCTCATTTGAGCATGGGGGAAGTTCTCCTATTCAAGGAGAACTTTAGTCTTATTTTCAACTAGAGGCCTGGTGCACAAATTTATGCACGGGTGGAGTCCCTTGGCCTGGCCAGATGATTGGGGCCAATTGGGGAGGCCAGCCAGCTGTGGGGAGGGACCACAGGAGGTTGGCTGGTAGGGGAGATGGACCACAAGAGGTTGGCTGGCTGGCTTGGGGGAGGGATTGCAGGAGGTTGTCCAGCCAGCCCCCACATCAAGGCCAATGGGGGCGGGGGGCTTCCAGCCAGGGGGATGAACCCTGGGAAGTTGGCCAGCCAGGGGAGGTTGGCCGGCTGTGGGAGCGCAATGACCACCAGGGGAAGCTCCTGCATTGAGCATCTGCCCCTTAGTGGTAAGTGCACATCATAACAACCAGTCGACCAGGCATTTGGTCATTCAGTCATTTGCTCACTTAGGCTTTTACATATATACCTGTGGCCCAGTACACAAAATTAATGCACATTAAAAGGGCATTAATTGGGAGAGAACCCAAGATGGTGGAAAAGGTAATCAACTATACTTGCTGCCTCTCACAACACATTAAAACTGCAACTAAACAGCAGAACAACAACCAACCAGAATGGTGGGAAAGCTGGTTGAGTGAAAGTTACACAACCAGAGAGGTGAAGAAAGTGCAGTGAGACTGGTAAGAGGTGCAGAGGTGTGGAAAGTGCTGGCACCTGGATGTACTGCTCTCCTAATAGGGAGGGAGATAAGCTCCCTCTTGTTCTGAACTCCAGTTCCAGGCAAGACTCATGGGGACCCAGGCACATACGGAGTAAAACTGGATTATCTGGCATCAGGGCAGGAACATGAGGGTGTTTTACTATTAGAGGTGCTTGCAGCAATCATTGTTCCTGTACAGGGGTGTGGGACATGAAGAACCTGGGATTTCTCTGGTTCAGAGCAGCCATTACTGTTTGCTCCACCCTGGTGATTCCCAGACACCCCACCCCACCCAATTTCCAACCCCACCGTAGCTGTACATTTTGCATATGAATGGCCTGTCCTTTCACCTAAAACAAACTGCAGCTGGGTCAGAGATTCCAAAAGAAAGCCCACTGCCTGGCAGCAGCAAAGGCCTTGCTTCACAGCTGGGCCTCATCTGAGCACTTCCAAACTCTATGCAAAGAGGAGGAATCCACAGATGTCTCTGTAGCTCCTGCTGGGTGACCTGAGACAGTGGCTGACCTTGCATCTCCTTAAAGATCCAAGAGCTACTGTACCCAGTGATTAGAGTGAGTCCATACTGATTACAACCCCATACATCCATAAGAGACCCACTCAGGGGGCAGACTCAGTCAGTACCAAAGCCTTACTGAAACAAGTTCTACCCCATAAGGGTGTCTCCTGCACACAGATCTTCCAGTGTAGACACAGCTATTCATCAGAGCCAGTTGGCCTGGAGGTCAATTCCTCCCAGTGATACCAACAGCAACCAAGGCTCAACTATAAGACTGTGCACACAGCCCACAAAGGGGTGCAACAAGAGTGTCCACCTCAGGTGACTGGAGAGGCTGAGACACTGGGCCCTATAGGACACCAACCACACAAGGCTACTCTTTCACCTCAAGGAGACTTAGCAGCAACCCAGTACATAGAAACAAACACAGGGAAGCAGCCAAAATGCAGAGACAAAGAAGCAAGTCACAAATGAAAGAAATGGATGAAAGCAAACTATTGCATATAGATTTCAAAACCATGTTATTAGGTTATTCAAGAATATTATAGAAACCTCTGAGAAATTTAATGAGATGTCAAGGATATGAAAAAGGACCAACCAGAAATTAAGCATACACTGACTGAAATTAAAAAAAAAAAATAATAGAGATCCAACAGTGGACTAGAGGATCCCAAGAATTAAGTCAAATATTTGAAATACCAAAAGGCCAAAAATACTCAACCAGAAAAACAAAAAGGAAAAAGAATTTTTTAAAAAAATATGAAGATAGTGTAAGGAGCCTTTGGGACAACTTCAAGCAAACCAACATCCAACTTTTGGGGGTGCTAAAAGAAGAGAGAGCAAAACATTGAAAACCTATTTGAAGAAATAATGACAGAATACTTTCCTTACCTGGTCAAAGAAATACACTTACAAGTCCAGGAAGTGCACAGAACCCCAAACAAGAGGAATCTAAAGGGGACAAGACCAAGACATATCATAATTAAAATGCCAATGGCAAAAGACAAAGAGAGAATCTTAAAAACAGCAAGAGAAAAACAGTTACCTACAAGGGAGTACTTATATAACTGTCAGTTGATTTCTCAACAGAAACAATGTAGGCCAGAGGAGAGTGGCAAGAAATATACAAAGTGATGAATAGCAAGAACCTACAACCAAGTTTACTCAGCAAAGCTATCATTCAGAATTGAAGTCAGATAAAGAGCTTCACACACAAGAAAAAAAGCTAAAGTAGTTCATCAACTCCAAACCAGTATTATATGAAATGCTGAAGGGTATTCTCTAAGAGGAAGAAAAAGGTAAAGATAAAAATTATGAACAATAAAGAAACAACTAATACATATCTATCAACAAGTGAATCTAAAAATCAAGTGAATAAAAAATCTGATGAACAGAATAAACTGGTGAATATAATAGAATCAGGGGTTTAGAAAGGGAGTGGACTGACAATTCTCAGGGGAAAAGGGGTGTGGGGGTATTGGAAGAGATTGGACAAAAATCTTAAGCCTATTGGTGAGGACAGGGGGCGGGAAAGGGCATGGGGTGGGGTGGGTACCAGGTGGAGGAGAGCTATGGGTGGAAAAAAGAGGAGCAACTGTAATAATCTGAACATTAAATATTTATTTTTTAAAAAGAAAATTAGAGGAAATATTTTAATATTGCTATTTGCCCTTTCTCTATAATAGAAGGATCAGAGATGAAAGAAAATTAGTAAAATGTATATGAAAATCTCCCTCCTGTGAGAGTCTGGAGCACGTTGTGGGACCTAGAGTCAACTCCCTGCCCACCACCCACATGCGCTTTGAAAATTCAGAAGACCCAGACCCAGCGCCCTCACCCCCATTGTATGAGACCTAGACCCAACTGGCCCCATCGTCATCAAGCCCCTCCATGTGGGTACTGCATCCTCAGGTCCCCCAGCCCAGCACTGGGTGGGGAGTAGGTGGCACAGCCTCATGTCCCTCAGCCCAGCCCCAATTGGGGGAATGCAGTCTCAGGTTCCCTGTCAAGCCCTAATAGGTAGTGATCTAGAGAAAATTGGGAGATAAGGAAAATGAATCACTGCAGCCTGAGGTCCCTTGCCCCAGCCAGGTACCATGCAGCCTCAGGTCTCTCCTGTTCAGTTGAGATATTACAGCCTCCTGGCTAATTTGCATATTCTTCTATTATATAGATAGATAGATGTTTAAATTTATATGAAGAGAATGCAGTCTGGCCCTGATCAGTTTGGCTCAGTGGATAGAACGTTGGCCTGCTGACTGAAGAGTCGCCCAGTTCTGGTGAAGGGCATGTATCTTGGTAATTTTGGGGATGTAAAATAACTGACTAAAGTTGAAAAAAATTTAGGTGTGCCAGAGACAATAATACTGTTTCAAAATATAACACTGGAGGCCCTTTTCATGAAGAGATTCATGCAATAGGCCTTCCTTCCCGTGGCCTCCAGCATTAGTTTTCCTCTGGCACCCGGGCCCCCAGCCTTCACTCTGGCTGGAGTCTGAAGCCTTTGCTGAAGCCTCTGGCCAGAGTCTGCCTTCTTTGTCTTTGCTGCAGGCTCGGGCAGGAGTCTACCATCTTCCATCTTCATCTTCACTTCAGACTCTGGAGTCTGCAGTCTTCATCTTCGCTGCGGCCAGGGTGCCACTCCTGAAGATCCATTGGCTCCCTGCCCTCCCTCTCATAACGGGTGTCCTGCCCTGCCTAGCCACATCCAACCTAGAGCAGCTCGCCATCTTTATCCTTCTAATTTGCATTTTCCTTCCTGATTGACTGGTGGGTGTAGCGGAGTGAGGGTCAATTTGCATGTTTCTCTTTTATTAGTGTAGATGATACAATTTCTGGCTTCAAATTTAGGTACTACAAATGTATGATGGTTCCCTGAGAAATGCATATTTTAAATACTCATATAACATTTTAATTAACATTGCTTAAGACCATTAATTATAGTAATATGTATCTTGATGGTTAGATGTATTTTGACATGGAGCTCTTTAATGTATTGGCTTAGAAATCGCTAATAATGATTCCTGACTTCACTCTGCCATGCTATCAGTGTGATCTAGAGAAAACTGGGAGATAAGGAAAATGAATCACTACACTTTACTATGGCTTTCTTTTGTTTAAATGATTTCATCTATGTGAAAATATGAGAAAAATGCCAGAGACACAGTAGCAATTCAATAAATCTTAGCTATTATTATTACTCCCTAAAAAAAAGGTAACAGAGCCAAATAAAATGGCTATGTCCTGAAGGTACACTCAATGCCAAATTCATGTTGATAAAATCATAAGGATTGTTAATTTTAGGTGTTATTTGAAAGAGAAACTGTCACAGTGTGAAAAAAAGTTACATATGCAATATTTGCTTTTCCCTTTGCATGTAATCTTAACATGCGAAAAAATTATCTCTGCTTATTATAATTCATTCTCCTTCCTCTATCTCCACACTAACAACTAAGAAAATATGTTTCAGTGATCTATGCTCACAAAAGATGGAAGGTATTATGTTATTTACTTATTTTCTGGAATAGTCTTTATTTTCATAGTTTTTAATTACAGGAACATCTGCTGAATAATTAAATCACAATAAATTATTATTATTTTTTAGTCAACTATATTGAGAATAGTAAAATTAAAAAAAAAATAGGGCCATAATTAAGTTTAAAATATCATAATGTTATTCCAAAAATTATGAAAACTTAGCTTTAAATATAAATTTGATCATGATATTTTGATATTCGTTATCTAAGATTTAAAATTCTGACTTAAATAAATTTATGTTCATCCACAAGACTGACAATAATATAAAAATAAATATTCTTACAAGCAACAGATTACCTTAACTTAGAGGTAATTTCTAAATTGCATCTCAAAATGACAACTACAGATATATTTTAATAAAAATTAGTATGTTGAAAATTCAGTAAAGAAGAAAATGATTATTGAATATTAGCTTTTCTTTTAATGATTTTGTCTGTCACTGTCTCAAATAAACAAGTCAGATGGTAATGTTTAACTCAGCAGGTTGTAAAGGATCCATTTAATGAAAAGCTAGAGAGATATTTTTCCCAAAATAAGAGTTGGATGCTCTCTTTGAAGTAAGAGAGTATCTGAATTGCATTTGTTATTTTCTTTCAAAATATGTTCATTTTACATATAATTTAGTCACATTGTTTAAACTTTTCATAGCAAATTGCACTACGCACATAATTCTTTTCATTGTTTATCAAATGTTTAAAATACATCCAATTCACTTTAAACTCTACTAAAATTATAGCTCATTTATCAAATTCTTTCCTTATTTGAGTTTTATATTACAAGTGCCTCTGTAGCAATTTACCACTTATAAAACAGAAAGACTTTGCACTTATGAGGAACTAACAACCCACTGCTGAAAATTATGTCCCATCTGTCACTTCAACAAAACTTAAGTGTTTCTCTTTTTCAGTATTTGAATGTTATATAATTTAATTTAGGACTCTTTCTTGAAGTGACTAGAGTTTTCAGTAACTATGGAATCTGCTTTAGCAATAAATAACAAACATACCCACAAAATAATTTTCTTTTTTCTTTTGAATGTTTTTATTAACTAGATAATCCTTTCACATTCTTTTTAAATACATTTTAAACCATTAAAATGAAAAAAGAAAATGTGAACAGATGGGTAATTAAATTTATTAGAAGGGTTTTGGATTTAGAAATAGGAGACATGATTTCAAATACAGACTGTCTTCATAGCTCTAAATGTTTGCAAAAAGTCTATGGTATTTTTTCTTCATTTGAAAACTCAAATTTGGGATAATTTTATTTTATATTTATTTATCCTTTTTTTTTTCTCCAGCTATATGCCAGTAAATAATCAGGTTACTATAGACAGAGCATTGAACCAAACAAAAATTGTAAATTCTTTGATGGGGTAGAGGTAAAGAGAGACCTAATGAAAAATTAAAAAAATAAGTGAATATAATAGGTTAGAATCTATCAAATAGATCATGGCACTTATTTTTTAAAAAATATCAGAATATAGGGAACAATTAGTGGAGGGACATTGTCCACATGTTTCTTCTTGTTATGCTAAATTATAAGAGATCAACAGAAAGACTTGTATGCATTCATATAAGCATAACCAATGGACACAAGACACTGGTGGATGAGGGCATGTATGGGAATGATTTTGGGTAGGGTAATGAGGAGATATGGACACATATAATACCTTAATCAATAAAAAAAATAAAAATTAAAAATAAAGAGAAAGGGAAAATGTTATGTGAAAATCTTTCTAAAGCAGTAAAATTATTGACTCTTATATTATCCTATATAACGAAGAGGTGATATGCAAATTGACCATCACTCCAACCCATAAGATGGCCAACCACATGTGGTCAAATATGGCTGCCACAAGATGGCCAGCAGGAGAGGGAGGTAGTGGGGTGATCAGGCCAGCAGGGAAGGGCAGTTGGGAGGGATCAGGTCTGAAAGGAAGGGCAGCTGGGGGTAATAAGGCCTACAGGGTAGGATAGTTGGCGGTGACCAGGCCAGCAGGGGAGAGCAGTTAGGAGTGACAAGGTCATCAGGGGAGGGCAGTTAGGGGCAACCAGGCCAGCAGGGGAGAGCAGTTAGGGGTAACTAGGCTGGCAAGGGAGGGAAGTTAGGGGTGACTGGGTCAGCAGGGGATGACATTTGGGGGTGACCAGGCCTGCAGGGGAAGACAGTGAGGGGTCACCAGATTGGCAAGGGAGGGCATTTTGGGGTGACCTGGCCAGCAGAGGAGGACAGATAGGGGCAATTGGACTGGCAGGGGAATAGTTAGGTATCTATCAGACTGGCAGGGAAGTGGTTAGGGGGTGATCAGGATGGCAGGTAGAAACTGTTAGGGGCAATCAGGCAGGCAGAGAAGTGGGTGGGAGCTATCAGTCCTGGATTGGAGAGGGTGCAGGCTGGGCTGAGGGACACACAGCCCCATCTCCGTGCACAAATTTCATGCACCAAGCCTCTAGTTAATTAATAAATGTATAGAGAACTTCTCTCCAGCTTATGTATTTTAACACATTAAGCACCCAGCCTGTTTTGTCTTCTGGTTGGAAAGTATAGTGTGAGTCACTGGTGACTGCCATGGTGCTTAACATGTTAATCAAAGTTGGGAGTTAGGTGAATAAAGAATAGCTCATTTCCTTTTTTCATTAACTTTGACATTGTAAATATTATGTCTTCAGCTAAGGGCATGGAATATATAACCACATGGGGCGCATTTTTAGAATATTAAGTAAATTATGGAGGGGTGGAAGATTTTATAAGTAGCTTTATACAGATGCATGAAAATGGACACAAGACAGTACAATAACTGAAGAGAAACAAAGAGGCAGGTGAAGACAACTTGTCACACAGAGAAGAAAGAGAGTAAAGTGGAGATGAGCTTAGCAAGTTATTGTGTGTGTGTGTGTGTGTGTGTGTGTGTGTGTGTGAATGTGCTTCTAATGTTTACCTTATTTAAGTAAACTAGAGATTTTGAGCTCCCATGGTTTTATTAGAAAACCAGTTTCTTTTTTTTCATTATTTCTTGATACTCTTCTAATCAACTCTAATGTTTCTATATCTGATTAAAACTGAATTTTTGAAAATTGTTTTTAAGTTGAAAAATATTTGTGAATTTTCTGGCTATAATTTTGCTTCACATATATATTATATCTGATTTATATGAATGTGTTTACAAATTCAAGAATACATATCTAAATTCTATAACTGAAAATTTATAATTTTTATTTTTCTATTTTTATTTTTATTTCTTCTGTTACTCCCCAAATACTATTACTATATTTGTCCTCTTATTGCTTATTGAATAATTTAAAATAATGTAGCACTTATATCTTTTTGCATATAGCTTTATAGATTACAGCTCCAATGTTTGAAGAGTCTAAAGCTCTTAAATGCACTTAAAGAAAAATGAGAAAAAAGTGCAAGTTTATTACTTTAAAATGTTACGGTAAATAACTAAAGTATCTAATCCCATACCCCAAAATAAGAATTGACTTGTTTTTAGGCTAAAAATATTTTCAATAGAAGCCAGCATCATACCCTGTTCTGTTTTCTAGACTAGAATGAGGTCATTTGGCCATTTTTAACTGGAAGGAAAATAGAGAAACTGAGTGGCAAGCAAAAGAGATGCCATTTGCCATGAAAAGTTCAGCTAAGTTGTGATTTGTCCCTTTAGGCTGAGCATTGCCACTATTTTCTTGTTTGTTTTGTTTTGTTTTGTTTTTAAAGCATAAAAGAGTGAATAGAGTAATCTCTGACTGGAAAACAAATAGCAGATGTACTGAATCATCAGTTAACAAACATTATCAAATTCTTGCATTTTTAATATGTTCAGTTACATTTTACTTATATGTTTATGTATACACAGATAGACAGATACAGAAACAGAGAACAAGAGACAGGCAGGCAGAAAATGAGAAAGAAGTGAGAGGCAGTGGGGTGTTGTTGGTTGAAGCATATAAGTTTATAATTCTATGTTGTCTGTGTAGCACTACAATTGTGGCTGGGGCTAAGTTTGCTCCATTACCTTTTCCTGTCTTCCATCTTCGTAACATAATCCTAGATTGTGCTGGACATGTTTAAGGTAAAGAGATTTTTTAAAGTACTTTATTATTTTCAATTTTCATTAAAATGAATAACTGTATTGCTCTTATATGTAACATTTGCACCTAAAATTTTCTTCTTTATTATCAACTCAATGATGGCCTTACTTGGACTAAATGATTAGCTATTATCAAAATTAATTTAAAGACCTTTGTTTGATGAAGTCTTACATAATGGGACTATGCAGGGTCCAGTGCCATTATTAGTGTTTGCATAAATAATAATATTGATTTATCCATAAAACATAAATTGGAATAAAAACTACAAAAGATACCCTGTGGAACTGCCAGAACAATGTTAATGTATAATTAAGATATATTATTTATGAGTTAAAGGTACTATTTCCTATAAGGTACTATTCTCATTACTAATTAAATATAAAGACTAAGATTGTTAGAAATAAAAGAAAATTTACTATAAAATAATTGTAATATAATTACTGAGATGTGCCCATTCACATATGTTAGGTATCCTCTTTCTCTTGCTTGTTAGAAAAGATGCATACTTTGTAGATAGTCAGAGACCCATCAGCCATATGATGGAACTAATCTGTTTTAAATGGTCAGTGCTTCTCATATAATTATGAATTCAGTAAATAAAATAGACATGAAGATAGAATATCTGTTAAGAAACATGATACGTCTAACATGAAAATTATAAAGTTTTATCTTACAAATGAGAAAGTCCAATATTAAAGAATAGATTTTACAAGGAGATGTAAATCATCTCTTTTGTAATATTTGAGGATTTTCTCCTAAAGTTACCTACTGATAAATTTTCTGAAGTTTATAAATTGAATACTTCTTTAAGTTAAGGCCAATAAGCCAAATTACACAATAAATAGTCTCCATAAGGAAGCAAAGAAGTCATTAGAAATATTAAAATATACCTTTATTTTATGTATATGTTTGGTCATAGAGAGCTTGAAATGATACCGGATATGGTATAGCAAGACTTTAATAGGATTTATTGCTTTTGAAGAAAAGTGAGAAGTCAATAGAAGTACCAAGCTATATTAAAGGGATAAGGGTCATGAGATTGTAGGCACAATTTGAGATTTTTTGGGTATAAAATTCAAAATTTCTCTAATTTCCACCTTTATTTATTCTAGGTTCATTATTTTTATTGTAAAGACATTCATTCGTGCTGTATGTGGAACAGAAGATTTTGGGACTAATTTAAACCAAATAGTGTAGTTATTCAAAACATGAACTATTGATTCAACAAAATTTAAATACCAGCCCTCTGTCTTTCTAACTATATTATCTGAGACAAGTTAGAAATATTCTCTGTATCTCTGTTTCCTAATCTACTGAATGAGTATGATTATAATACCTACCATTTAAGGTTGTTATGATAATTCCATGAGCTCATCTATATGTGATACCATTAGAATTAAATACCATATGAAACTACCAATATTGAATATTTCTCATACTCAGAAACAACAGTTTAAAAATTCACTCTATGAATGAATCTCTTATTCTTCACTCTGCCTTCAACTCTGCTTCCCCATTAAATCTACCCACTGCAAAGTTGTCAAATAAATATTGTTAAGTGTAATTTTCACCCCGTCATTTTTCTACCAGAGAGCTACCAGAAATGCTCAGGTGTCTACTGGTATTTTGAAATTTCTTAGAATATGGAACAAGATTCTCTACAATTTACCCCCAATTTAAAATGTATTCCAAAATATTATCATTATTAGAGGCCTGGTGCACAAATTCATGTTTTATGGATAAATCAATATTATTATTTATGCAAACACTAATAATGGTACTGGACCCTGCATAGTCCCATTTGTGTTATATAGGACTTCATCAAACAAAGGTCTTCAAATTAATTTTGATAATAGCGAATCATTTAGTCCAAGTAAGGCCATCATTGAGTTGATAATAAAGAACAAAATTTTAGGTGCAAATGTTACATATAAGAGCAATACAGTTATTCATTTTAATGAAAATTGAGAATAATAAAGTACTTTAAAAAACCTCTTTGCCTTAAACATGTCCAGCACAATCAAGGATTATGTTACTTGGTATATTGATACTTACATATAGAAGTGAAGAATATTACTAACCATGATAGTTGCTAAGCAAATATTAAGAAACCGAAGAACTGTCTATTGCAGCCATGCTCAGATACCAGTTTCTTATATGAGGCTCTTCCATTCTCCAATATTAATTTTATTACTACCACTATTTTTAGCTCTGCTAATGCTCTCAGTTCTCTGTATATGCTAATGTTCTTTTTATTTTCAGATATTTTTCTCTTTATTGTCCTCTATTTCAAATCTCTTTCATTGACGTATAAAAATATTACCATCTTCTAAGGACAATAAGGATAATTTCTTTTGAAATCTCCAAGCAATGGAATACAATATAAGACGAGGAGCCATTTTTTTCTTATTTCCTTAGAATAGTCCTGGTTTCCATCTGTGACCCAAGAGTAATTATTAGTAGCATTAACTTTCAAACTTAAAAATTTCTTATTTGGGATTACATTGAAACTATTGTTAAATAAAATAATAAATGAAAATAATTTTTAATCTTCAGCCAAAGATATGTTTTGCTTTTTTTGTTTTCTTAATTTACTTCAGAGAGAGAGGAAAGAAACATCAACCAATCAGTTGTTTCCCATATGTGCTCTGACAAGAATCAAACCCATGACCTTTTGGAGTACAGAAAGACTCTAACCAACTGAGCCACTAAACCAGGGAGATAAATGAAGACATTTTTAATGATTTTTTAAAATTTTATTAACCATTAATAAAAGGGATATTTTAGAGGATTCATAGATATTATTTTATTTACTCTAATTTTATTTCTATATTTTTAAATTTTTCTTAAAGAAACACATACTGTAGTTTACTCAAGACACAAACTTTGGTGACAAGCATTATATATGGCTTACAACTATAGACAAGTGGTTCTTCAAACTCTGTGCTAAAACATTTGCTTTATGCAATGACTTCTAAGTATATTTTCTTTTCCAGATCCATTCTTCACCTTTTTTTGGAAATAGCATCACAAAATTGCTTTTGAAAACATGACTTATCACAAACACAGTCTTGCTACTGCAACAATTAACTGCCTCCCTGCTTCTGTTTGAGACAAGATAGGCCAGTCATATAATTTCTTACTGCAATTTGAATTTTGAGCCATAACACAAAGATAGAAAGTATATGGCTATGCATACTCTAAAGAAATTGTCCATTATTGTTTGTTAATTAGACTGTACTGATGCTCTGGTTCTTACCATTTCTAATATAATGTTCTTTAAATTATACTGAAAATTTTTGAATTATTATATGTCCTTTCAATAAATGTATTACTTTCTTATGTTAATAGGCTGAATTTCTATTCCTTGTCATTGAGGAATTCAAATTAATCCACCATAGAGATGTTTATCATCTAGCAAAACAGACTAATAGGTTATTTTGCTCATTAACTTTATATTCTGAATAGTTAATTAGACAATTTAAGAAGTGATCCATGCAGTCTGTTTAATGTGGTAGTTAAGAGCAGGGACTGAAGCCAGAATGTCTGATTTTGAATCACACATTAATCATTTACCAGCTGCATGACTTGAGCCTCCCTGTCAGTGGCTCAATTTCCCCAAATTTCTAACAAAGATAGTATTACTTATTTTCTAGAACAGTTGTGAGAAATAGGTTGCTAAAAGATTTGGAGATCTTTAAATAAGACCTAAACAATTACATATAGCCAATAATCAATAACTTTTTAAAAAACACTCTAAAGAAAAGAAGCTCATAACCTATTGTTGAAGCTGTTTCTGTGACCTGTTTTGGTAAGGTCAGACTGAACTAGTCATATAAATTATATCTTAAGCCTTCAAAAATGGAAAAGCAATGATTCAGTCCTGCAATTCTTCATTTCTCGCCTATAGCTTTAATGCTAAATACCACTAGTTGCAGATTATCAAATGTAAAGAAAAACTGATAAAATCTAGGCAATGTGAATAAGAATCATAATTTCCCCAAAGAATTCTTTAGGAAGAGCTTGACAATTATGTAAGTGGCAGAGTACATTTCTTTTGTAACACATATTACTTCTCTTCTTACATTTTTTAACAGTACATCTGAGAAAAAACTAAACATATTTCAATGCTTCTTAAAAGTTCTGTAATTCTATTTCATTTGGGACCAAGATTCAAATATATTTGTAAGTTTCCTAATAATACTTTTCATAGAAAATAAAAGTCTTTCATTTACTGAGAAATGCCAAAGTAATAATATTTTATAATTTTTATATCAAGTGATCTATCTATAATTTACTAAATTGGAATTATTTGTTGTTCATGTATTTGCATGGAGAATAGATAAACTCTAAACGAAACAAACATCTTAAAATTTGTTGCAAAGATAATGTAAATTCTAACCAAAATTTCTGTTACGTGGTGGAGTATAATAAAAAGTCTTCAATACCATTTACTCTGTTCTTGCTGTGTCCATATGTTTTTTTAAATATATATTTTATTGTTTTTTTACAAAGAGGAAGGGAGAGGGATAGAAAATCAGAAACATCGATGAAAGAGAAACATTGATCAGCTTCCTCTTGCACACCACCTACTGGGGATGTGCCCACAGCCAAGGTAATGCCCTTGGCCAGAATCAAACTTGGGACCCTTTAGTCTGCAGGCCAACGCTCTATTCACTGAGCCAAGCCAGTTTTGGCCATATACTCTTATTTTGAAAGCTTGAGGAATTAAGTTTGCTGGTTAGTTGAAATTAAATAATATTTACAATGCCCTTCCTGCCAGTCTGGTCACCCTTAACTGTCCTCCCTTGCAGCTTTGCCCCCCCAACTGCCCTGCCCTGCAGGTCTGGTTGCCCCGAACTGCCCTCCCCTGTAGGCCTGGTCACTCCCAACTGCCCTCCCCTGCCAGCCTGGTCACCCTAACTGCTCTCCTCTGCAGGCCTGGTCCCCTCCAACTGCTCTCTCCTGCAGGCCTGATTGCCAACAATTGACCTCCCCTGCTGGCGATCTTGTGGTAGTTATCTTGTGTCCACATGGGTGCGGCCATCTTATCTGTTCGAGTGACAGTAAATCTGCATATTACCTCTTTATTATATAAGATTCTTTTAGCTTCTCCTATACATTTAGAAGAGTAATGCATTACTTACTTATCAAGCACATATAAAAGAATGTTTGTAACTCTCTGAACAGAATGCCTGTCATATATTAGGTTCTGAAACATTTGAATTCTCTTTCCCCATACTCTTCCTTCCAATATTATTGTAATCAGGTCACTGTCTTACTTTTTTTTGTGATTTTCAGGAAAATACTGGGTATGAAAATAAGTAATCTAGCACTGGTGTTTTATTAAGAAATGAAGAAATGGATACATTAATTGCAGACTAAAGCATTCTTCCTGAAAGAATGCAAAGATGTGATTCAAAATATAAAAATTTTAAGGACATAAAATTTATAGAGAGCTCTTTTGGAGTAGGTTAATTGTAATAAATTAAAAGAAATTAAGAACTTATATTTTATAATCCTACAAATTTCAAAAGGCAAGAATATAAAGATAAAATGATGAAGTAGAAAAATGTCTGATTGCTTCTTATGAACTTGTAGCTATAAAAGAGGCAAATAAATTCATTTTATATCCCATGTAACTCCAGCCCCTTTGTCAGTACACTTCTATTAATTGAACTATAAGTGTAACAGTTATCAATTATGAATTCAGTAAGTGTTAACTAATTTACTATGCATGTATTATCTTTTTCCTCTGTTGTGTTATGACTAATATACTATTATTTCTTTCTGTATCTATAGCTAAAATGCAAAATTTCTTAATGTAAAAATGTTCTTCAGTAATTTTCCTTGCTTCCCCCATAGATGGTACTATAGTTATTATATGACAAAATAATAAAAAATATTTTAAGAAAATGTCTAATTAATCAATAAATTCTAAACATAATAATATATACCATTTGAAATCAATTTTATATACAACAATAAGCTATATAAAATTCTTCTCCTTTAGAACAAATGGCATTAGTAATATGCTCATCTGTTTACTGATAGTCCATAAAAATGTGGTCCTGTAAGTTTACTTTTAATATTACTATACTTAAATTTAAGCATTATAATGCAAACTGGATAATACTAAATATTGTAGTTATATCAAATATGTTTAATATATGCATCTGCATATTAGTTATATAAATTTTCTTTAAGCATATAAGTGCATCCCTGTTATAAGAGCTAAAACAAAAAATTAAATACTTAAATATCAATAATTAACATATCATCTCTGATTTTCAGTTTCTTCTGTTGAAAATTAATTTAGGTGCACTATTTTGCTACCATTCTTTTCTTCTGCTTTTACCCTTTTGAAATAAAATTAGGCTTTATTAGTTGCTAAAATTGGCTTGATAAGCATTAATTACACAGAACAGACAAGTCTATCCATTTTTGCAGGAAATAAAAATGAATTTGTTCTAATAGTATAACTGAAAGTTAAATTAAAAAATCATGGAGAAGATCTACCTTATTATATTAAAAACATAAAGAAAGAAGGAAGTTAATGAATATGGTCACAAACCCAAGGTATAACCACTGTCGCCTTCTTTATCTGGGTCAGATATTCTGATCTTCCTAGTGCTGCTCCACCAAGACTACATATATAGTCATCTTTAACTTGTGATTTATAATCAGTGCAAACTCAGTCTTGCCTAGAAATGTTAATAGTGAATGTTTGATGCTTCACAGGATATTTTAAAGTCTTGAATTTAATAAGCAATTCCTTTTTTTATCTGCCATTCAAGCAACTACTTTTCTTTCCAAGTATTCCACTACATTTAAGCATTCAAGTGTGTGTGTGTGTGTGTGTGTGTGTGTGTGTGTGTGTGTGTGTGTGTTGAAATAAAAATCTGACACCTGACAAGTTTTCTCTCTGACTATTTTATTTCTTGCTAACTGTGAGCATTGCCACAATTTGAATTCTCTTTGTAATGTTTATTTTTTCTAGCTATTTCTGTTGCTTGAAATATTACCTTGTATGATGTTTTATATGCCTCAAAATCACTTATTATCCTTAGTCTGCATACACTGAGGCTCTGGAGTAATACCTCTTTTTTACATTATAAGCAAGGTTTATTTATAATGGTCTGGTATTTAAAGAACCATTACCTTTGAAACTGTTTTAAGACATTATAGTCCAGGGCCTACTGGAATCTTGTCCTTTAAGCAAAGAGCATTCCATAATATTCCTGAGTTTTTTTTCTCAAAAAAACAACCAAAATATTTTATATTTTAAAGTTTGTAAAATTGTTTTACTCAGTAATAAAAAGAGTATTTGTTTCAGTAAAACAAAAATAAAATACTGCCACAATATAGGCATGTACAGTAAAATAAATTGAATATTAATTTTAATTAATAGACAGTTAATAATTTACTCCTTAAACTTGTATTATTTTTCTGGTTATAAAATACCTGGTAATCAGAAACACTTTAAAATAAGCATGATGGCATAAATGTATTCCACCCCACTCAAACAGGAAATACTGTTTGTTTTAAAATTTTTATATGTATTTACCCACCTATTCTATAGTACTACTGTCTTGTTTGACCAGAAAATTCCCAGGCATAAGTGTTCCAAAGGTGTCATTGATGGTTGAATTAAAATAACTGTGATTTAAAGATATGTGTGCATATTTACTACAATTGTGTACTGACTTAACAATGCAGTAATTTCCCACATAGGTACTTTCAATAATAAGAAGTTTAATCATGAAGGATATTACATTAGGGAGAATGAAGAACATAATATGTAGTAGCCCAGAAGGGATATATCATGTATCATGGCCAAGGAAAATTATAAAGGAAACAAAATTGTACAGCATTCATTCATTCACTTAATTTACTTTTTAATTAAAGTAGACATATAAATTATATAGGTTTCAGATTTACCACATATTGATTATACCTTATAAACTGGTCACCTTAATAATCCTAGAGGTGTCAGAGATATGTATCAATAATGTGTAAATTGTGAGAGTAATTATTATTATTGACTATCAACAAAATGAGCTGTCACTGAATTATACTCTTGCTACACTACATACACCACTCAAAATTCCTTATAAAATCTAAAACAGATCTTATCTCCTCTAAATAAAATCCTTTGCATTTCACTGACAAAATTATAATTCCATAAAATAGCCGACAAAGTTTTATAAAACTTGGCACTTACTTTTACTACCTTTTTATTTTTATTTATTTATTTATTTTGCTTGCTTATTTCATTCTGGATGTACTGGCCTACGAATCTTCAAATGTGAAAAACAATCCTGCCCTGAGACCTTTGCTTTAGCTCTCCCTCATTTGGGGAGCTTCTAATTCCAGATATTCAATTATCTACTTGACAAATTTACCAATTTTTTCTTCTTCAATATTCATTTAGATACCAATTTTTCAATGAAGTTTAGTCTGGCTAACCCATACAGAAGTCACAAATTCATATCCAAGATATACTAATCCTTCCCTGCCTCCCTCCCTTCTTCCCTCTCCCCCTTCCTTCCTTCCTTCCTTCCTTTCTTCCTTTCTTCCTTCATTTCTTCCTTCCTTCCTTCTCAGTTTAAGTCAAAATCTCACTAACATTCTCTAATATTTTAAGTGTTCAGGACATATGGAAGACAAATGAAAATGACTTTCTTGACAATAATATTTACAATTTACATAACAGTCAAGTCTACCCTCTTAAAATAATTCCCTTTAAATAGACCATCAAAAATAGAATAATTGACTAAATAAACTAATTATTATACTAATGAATTAAAGTTGTAAAAAATTAACTAAAGTTATCATTTCTAAAATTATTAATACACTAATTCAAAAGTACATTAAAATGAGAAATGCTTGAGCTTTATAATATTTTCAGAAAATTATTGTTTTACATGAGTTATAACGTCAAGTGATATCTTACTAAAAATGTACCACCTTTGCTCCTATTAGTGGAGTTTACATTCAGCCAGCTTTCTGGCGATTCTGGGTGCTTGTCTGTTCTGCTGTTATGTTGTAGATGTATACACTTTAACACCATTTCATGAGTGAGTCTTTAGTTGTACTATTCAACACAGTATGTAATTTATTTTAACTTACATCCCAATTCTTAGCAATTTGTTTTGCTTCAGATTAAATATAATTCAAATTTACTCGGTTTCTAGGTTGATACTTTAAAAGGACATCCTTGAAAATGATTTATTTGATATGTCTATATAAAATTATAGCTTCAAAAATAGTCATAATGAAAGCTGCTAAGTTATATACTTAAAAACAAATTCATCATCCTATCTAATAAAAGAGTAATATGCAGATTGACCATCACTTCAACACACAAGAGGGCTGCCCCCATGTGGTCAAAGATCCTGTCCCCATGTGGACACAAGATGGCCACCACAAGATGGCCAGCAGGGGAGGGCAATTGGGAGGGACGAAGCCTGCAAGAGAAGGTAGTTGGGGGAAATCAAGCCTGCAGAAGAGGGTAGTTAGGGGTGATCAGGTGGGCAGAGGAGAGAAGTTGGAGGCAACCAGGCCTGCAGGGAAGGGCAGTTGGGGGGTGACCCAGGCCTGCAGGGGAGAGTAGTTGGGGATTAGCAGGCCTACAGGGGAGGGCAGTTAGAGTCAAACAGGCTGGCAGGGAAGTGGTTGGGTGGTGATCAGGCTGCAGGCAGAAGCAGTTAAGGGCAATCAGGAAGGCAAGCAGGCGAGCATTGGGGTCCCAGATTGGAGAGCATGCAGACTGGCCTGAGGGACACCCCTCCTTCCCTGTGCATGAATTTTATGCACCAGGCCTTTAGTTTATAATAAATGAAAATCCATGAATGATTTACTTTGTTCTAATTTTAATGACTTCAAAAATGTTAATTAAATGAGAAAAATAATGAATCTACTAAATTGTTAAAAATAACCTCACCTTCAACATCAATATTTGGGTCTATTAAATATATTTCTGGGACTCACCCTCAATGAGCCTCCAAGAAGATCACAACTTCATCTTATTATAACAGTGGTTTACTCCCTTCTCTTCACTATAAATAAAATAGAAGGAAATTTGATTTTAAGAGAATTATCAATAAACAAAATTATATTAAAGGCAACTACATGTGAGAATTAGTATAAATTGCTTTTACAATAATTCAGGGATTAATTTCAAATTATATTTGCTATCACCTGATTACATTCCAACTCCCTTTAAATCCTATTCCTGGCCTGAGTCACAAATCATATTATGCCGATCATGCTTATGTATGGCAGTCACCACATGAAGCCAAGACTTTCAGTTCATCCCCTTGGCTCCAGACTCTAAATCTTTTTTGATCACATTTCTCATCAACTTCAGCCCTTGAAATTGTTTCATACAGTTTAGCAAACTCATCTATGTTAACAACTTTTTTCTAAATGTGTCTTTTTCACTATTGCTGATTTAAAATAACCTTCTTTAAGAAAACAGAAAAAAAGTGCTTTCCAAGCATTCCCATCAATTTGTGGATGTTTTTTCTCCCATGTGTACATTTGTCTTACTTATTGGCTATATCCATATCGATGTAGATGTTTCTTCTAACACTGTGGTATCTCTTCTTCCAATACGAGTCCTATAATGTACACCATAACTTGTTCTATTATACTTAGACCTGGCTATTACAATAACAAGACTCACTAGTGTCATTGTAAGCATCCTAATCTCCAACCATCACCATGTTATAACTCACTCTCTCTGTCACATTGGTTGTTACAATTTATGAAATTTTGAGAACCTATAAACTGTAGATCAATGATACCCACAATTTCTCTGAAAGACTGCACTAGAGTTGCCACCCTCTTTGGGACATTTCTTGATCATTTCTTGCTTAGCCATCATGCCTCTTGGGTCACACACTTCCATATCTTTGCCAGTTTTCTTAGGGAAGATTTCTAATATCCGTTTTATGTTCATATTTGTGGAATTCAATCTGAGCATATATTCATTTACCCCAAATATTAATGTCATAAAAAATGCACCCACAACATCCATTGCCTTCAAATTGGCACTACTATATTATTCATCTTGAGAAGTGCTTGTATGTCAAAAGGTTGTTAAACATTGGATGGACATCATTTTGCTGTCTTTAATCCACTTCATTTCCTCTTGAATCCACAGCTTTCATGACTTAAAACCATCATGACACTGAAGTTTTCAAGGTTAATATGGATGTTACAATACTTAACACCAATATCCTTTTAGTTGCCCTGTCAGCAGCATTTGATACTGTCAATCCCCAAATTCTTGAAATATATTTTTTCACATTGTTTCCAGGACTCATTCTCTTGATTATCACCCTATCTCACTGCTATTTCCATCTATGTTCTGTTTGCTTAATCAGTCCCCATGCCTTAAGGTAAGTTCCCAGGCTTCTCTATTTTCTGCTGCAATATTAGCTTTGGATTTTTGATGCCATAAAGCCTCATTGTAGGGAGCGGTTATAGGGTTAAGTCTCAGATTGACCTGTGACAGAGCTACAAACAAGTCCCAACTCAGAGGGCACAGCTCTCTTAGCATAATTAAGCTTGACCTTGTGACACCCCCTAGATTCTTCCTAGGTAGATAATGTGCTGTGGGAGGTGCAGCAAGTGCTGCCAAAATAAGTGAAACTCACAAAAACATTGTAACTATGGTGACCACAACCTTGTTTGTCTCTGACTATAAAATAAAGCCTCAGTTTACAGGCCGGGTCTTTCTGTGTCCTCATCCAGGCCTGGAAGATCCTCTGAGACCCAGCTGTATTCTCTTTGTCTGTCTTTTCTAAATTCTTCACCTCCCTCCCTAGGTTTATCCTTGCCCTGGTTGGTGGGGCATACCTCATGGCTATTTTCATAATCTATAAACTGTGATTTTCCCTGAATCCTAAACTTAACTATCCAAATGCAATTGCTGGTTGTTTGAAAGCTGTCACTCTAACAACAAAAATAGTTAAACACATTGAAAATAATCAATTATTTTAATACATGAGATAATTGATATATAAAGCAAAACACTTCCCCCAAAGACATGAAAAAGAGACAGGTACCAAAAATTACAGCTTATTAGGAGCAGGAAACCACAGCATAAGCCCAGCACTGGAGCCAATACTGCTGGGAGAATTTAAATTTAAATTTAGTTTGTTGCCAGAGCATCAGAATAAACTTTATCGACAAATAAAACCTCTGGGGACTCAGTCTTAGGAGAGACTCCATACTTTATGAGTTTTACCTCCAGGAGTATCACTAAGTTCTCAGAGTGGAGAATGAAGGAAAAAAAAAACGAACACCCTAGTTGTTCTAAAAGTAGAGGGAGTAACAGTTTTGTAAAAGAAACCTGGAGAAATTTGTTTCCCTTAACAATGGCCTGACCTTAAGGGAACTTCCTTTAACAGATTTGTTTTTGTGTTTTTGGTGTGTTTTTTTCTGTCAATACTTCTATAATAGCTGTCAGTTTTATCAGATCCTAACTGACTTAAAGGAAGGGAAATATTCCATCCTAGATCCCTGCAGCCTTTAAAGTCAAAGAGGAAAATCCTGATTAGATCCTTCCCTAGTCTTCCTGTCTCATCTACAGGAGGGTGGGAACTTTGAGAAGCACTTGTGAAGATCACAGTCCAGGATGCAGGCTTCCTAAAAGACTACTATTCTTTCTCCTAAGAATATAGAACATTTTCAGTGCAGCCCCGTTACTGCCTTTCAATCCGCCCTTTGTGTAATAATAGCAGACTATAGCTAAACAATCTGCAAGGCTCTGACCCTATCTTAGGACGGAGTCCCTGAGAGAGCCTGAGGACAACAGGAAATACAAGGACACTAGAGGGAATTTTAGCCACTGTTGCTCATTGCTACGGCAAACAGTAACACAACCTTAACATCTAGCCAGATAAACATAGAATTTCACTAAAGGCTTATTATGTCAGAATAACTTGCCAAATATGTCATGTACAGGTTTCAACAAAAACTTACAATCATTAAAAAAAATCACACAGAATATATTCAAACATGCCCTTGCTAAACAGTATGCTCCACACACACGTGCACGTGCTCCATATTGCACATTCACGTGTGTATGTGTGTGTGTGTGTGCGTGTGTGTGTGTGTGTGTGTGTGTGTGTGTGTGTGTGTGTGAATACTCTTATTGGAGGTATAATAGCTATTGACTCTGATAGATTAAAATTAGACATCTTAATAACACTAGAGATTGATAGAAAGTTGTTTGCAATTTCTCAAAAATATAATAAACACACACAAGCTAATGAACTAAACAAGTCTCTTTCTGATATTTCAGTACCTGAATATCAGAATCCCTCTGAATAATGTTAATACACCACAGGAAAAGCATATGGATTCAAAGAATAGAACAGTCTTAATCTACTCTTCATTGTATTTTCTTATGTCATTTTTATTCGACTTTCCTTATTTACTCCATTTTAAAAACTAGTATGTATGAAAATATGGAAAATACTCCTGGGTATAGCACAAATATATCATTATAGCATTTGTGACTAAAGACTGTTTCAGCAAAGTGGTATGAATTTATCCATTGCTGCAAATAAGAATGGTAATGTGTCCAGATTGTTTGTGCCTGATACCACAAAATACTACTAATTCTGCTTTCACTTTGTAGGAAATGTGATGAATAGCCATATTTGGCATGACTTGTGATTTTTAAAACAAGAGAATTTTCAGAGTAGTAGAGCTCTAAGAAATTCAGTTACAAAATTTTTAAAGCAGTATTGAGATCGGTTTATAAAATGGGGTTCTCTCATCGTCCTCATATGTCATTGGTGAAGCAAAAAGAAAAGAACTTAATATGTTCATATCGATAGCAAGAAACATAAATGTCTGGTAATAAAATCAAATCTTAGACATAATACTCTGTTTTAGCTGCATGAATTTATATAAACGATTCAATATTAAACAAAGATAAAATATTTTGTTTTATTATATTAAATATAGTTAGCATGTTTATATTTAAATAATGACATGAATGTAAATTTTAAATATGGAGTTTGAAAATAGTGCAGGACCACAAATTAAATTAATTTTATTAAAAATAATCATGATTAGGCATATATTTGATGTATTTAATTAGTTCTATATAAGGTAAACAAAATATTATTCTCCTATCATGAGCTACATTTTAACAATTCTTTGTGAAGAATACATTTACTTGTAAAGTTTTATTTCAGCTCCATGCACATTATAAAACAAACATGAAGTTTCCCTAAGTAGAATAACTCTATTTAACTCCATGTAAGATGTAGGGGATGCCCACTAGCACATGATGGATGTGATTTATTGAATAGTGGACTCTCAGTAACATCATTTACTTGGTGATTGATTTTTATAATGAAGGCACCTTTGGACCTCTATCAACACACATTGAAGTCAACATTTAGATAAATTAAAATGTCAAGTCTCCACCAGATAGACATAACAATGTTTTTTGAGAGAAATAGTTTCTGACTGGAGGTCAAAATATAACTACATCATAGATGTCAGATGTCAATAGCACAAGAGAGAAAATTTGAAATTAATAAAATCAGAGAAAGAAAGAGAATCCTGGAATGGACTGCAACAGAAACATTTCTGAGAAGACTTGTTCTTAGACTAGAAGTTGGAATTTAACCTTTCACCATATGTAAGCTAGATATTCATTGTGACTATTCACTCATAATAATTTAGATGACTTATAAACTAAGATATTCAAGGCAAAGTAGAACTTATACTAGAGGCCAATAAACTCATTTTTCAAATATGGAAACAAGAGCTAATAAGTAAAGTACTGCAGATCACATAATTACTTCTTGGCAATCATAATTGAAATTTATGCAATAGTTGATATTTCCTTAATGTTGGTATAGGCTTCATTATTAGATGACATTTTTTAGGATAACCTCCACCAAATTTTTTTAAAGATGCTAGGGTCAATGAAAGACACTAGATTTGGGAATATCATACCCTAAAGCTCAAACCTGAGGAATGTTATTATGTGTGTAACCTTGAGTCCATTGTTTAAATAATCTACCATTTATGTCTTTAATTTGAAAATAAGATAAGTTCAAATATCTATAGATGAATTATATACATTAAATGTCATCTAACAGTTAATTTCTAACATATATTAGATTTTTATACCACAATTCCTTCCCTATTTTTAATAAGGGAATCTCATAATCCTATATAATAAAAGCTTAATATGCTAAATGTCTGGTTGACCAGTGGTCCATTCAACCAATCAAAGCATACTATGATAATGATATGCTAAGGCCATCCAGCCGCTTGTTTTGATGTCCCCTGACCACCAGGTGGCAGATGCCCTGACCAGTACATTAGCTTGCTGCTGGGGTCCAGCTACTTGGGACTGAGCAAGACAAGCCAGACACACCCTGGAGCACTCTCATAGTCCCTCCCCAATTAGTCAACCTCTTGCATCCCTCCCCAGCCCCAAACATGCACCAGTGGGGTCCCTCTACCTTGCCTGTGCTCTCTCGCAATCCAGGAACCCTCAGGGGATGTCAGAAAGCCAGTTTTGGCCCAATCCCGCAGGCCTGGCTGAGGGACCTCACCGGTTGTGCACTGGGCCTCTAATATGTTAATAACACAGGCACTCATGAATTTATGAAATTTTAATATTTAAAGTCTTATTGTAGATTATTGTAAGTATTAGAACTTAATATAGTGCCAAATTCAGCACTATGTTTAGCCTATAATGATGGTTACTGTAAGTTTAAAATCTTGGCTTTTCTTAAGAAAATAGTTCTACTGCACTTGAATATTTCTATTTTGAAAAATCCTATTTCACATAAAAAATCTAAATAAAAAATTAAGAGTGTGGTATTTTATATTTAGCAGAGTTAACTGCTGTTCTAAAAACATGTCATTTATTATCTGTATGACCATGAGGTGGTTCACAGTACCTCTCTGAACTCCAGTTTCTTCTATGTAACATGAAAAAGGAACATGTTTTTTAAAAAAGAAAAAACAAATTTAATACTTAAACAATAATCTTAGTTTATCCTGTAAATATTAGTGGAAAGGGTTATTTGCATTCTTGAGTAGGCCCTGAGCATTCCTGGTGCTAGACTAGGTTTAGATATATGGCAACTGTTGATGGCCAAGTCTCTGTCTTCAACCTGGGTTCCAATCGGAGCTGGGTATGGCAGGCAAAGCAGCCATGGGGGTAGGAGACCTCCCTCAGAAGAGGTGAGAGTTCAGGCCCCTGCAAGGTTGGGGAGGTGAGGGTATGTGCCTCTCCTCTGTTGACCTTTAGGTCCTCTCCTGATGGCTCCTCTGCGACTGTGCCTGTCTTAGGTTGTTCCTTCCCTGAGGAATCTTACCCCTCTCTGGCTAACCAGCCATCCTCTGGGGCCAAACAGGGTGATGTGAGGTTCAGTTCTGTTTCCTTGGTAGTCTATGCCCTGGTGGCCTCCACGCCCAGCACCTGCCTGGGAATCCCTTCACCTGCTGGCGGGGTCCCGGTACTGATCACATATCTTGGGGGACCCAGGTTTCTTCTCCAGAGAGGGCCCAGCTCACACCATTGGACGAGAGACAGATCCAGGGTGCCAGTCACCCTGAGGCTTCAACCTCAGCTTGAACTGAAAGCTCAGGCAACAGCCGTGTGAACTTGGATTGTCGGAAGAGGGTCCCTCTTGGCAAAAAAGGCAAGAGGGGCAAATATAGAATGCTCAAGTGCCTTCCCAATGTCTTAATTCCTTCTGAAAAGGATTAACTACTTTCATTTCTTTCTTTTTTTTTAATTTCTGCCAAACATTCAAAGAATTAGTTTGTAAGTTTATTTGGGATAATTGTATAATATGCTGTTGTCAAATATCAAAAATTATAATGACATTATAGAATAATATCATGTAAGGATATTATTTGGTCTAGGCCATGTCAATTCAATTTCAAGCTAGCTGCCAATTTTTTTTAACTTTATATAAACTTTGTCAGGGATGTAAAAACCCAAATTACTTACCTTAGTTCAAGAGGTCAAATATATTGACTTTCTCCCTTATTCCTGACAACCGCCCCCCCCTCCACTTACCCTGAGATTTGACATTCTGCTGGACATTTCTCGGTCTCTGGATCCATTCTTGTTCATTAGTATTTACAGAGTAAACTAAGATTATTGTTTGAATATTAAATTTGACAGTAAAACAGTAATCAAGTTTTCAGATTAATTTAAATTGGCCAATTGAAATAGGGAATACCCAAGAAAATTTAAGTGTACTGGACAAAAAGCTGTTCTTAATATTATCTAAAATTCTATTAGTAGTTCATTTCATTATAATATTGCCTAATATGCAAAGAACCTAAAGCAGTCATATTTCTGTGAAAAATTAAAATTTGAAGTTACAATTAAAATTTCCAAAAGCCTCCATTAATCAAAAAAAGTGGGGGAGGATAGGGGGATAATATCATGTAAGGAAAAATATTCTGCAAGTAAATTACACCTAGAAAATTCTTACATTTGAAAATTAATTTCCATTTGTAATCCTAACAGCAAGACACCAATGAAAAACACACATGGTGCCAAGATAAGGCAAAGAAAATCATTTGGGGAAAATAAAAAGAATCCCAAGTCTAATTTACATAAAAGACACCTTTATTAACTTTTGGTCAAGAAAGTTAATATTTTCAGAAAACAACTCTAAGACCATATGGATTCCTGCAACAGAGAGGAATTATCAGGTCTGTTCCAACCACCCAGACATTCCAAAATGGAAGACGCTCACGACACTTTGCCGTGCTAGCAGTCAGCAGTTGTTCGTAGCTGCAAGTTGTCCTGTACCAAAGCAGAGTGTATGGGACCTGCATTGCAACCATTTCTCCACCATCCAGATAACATTGCTGACATGTACACATAGGGAACTATTTGACATTGAAACTGGGAATCAGGACTGTTGGACATTGAAACTGAGACTCAAACATTTCTTTGTTCTTATATGTTTATCTCTAGTATGCAGCTGCAAGATTTTTTAAAGAAAATAAATGGAGAGAAAGAATGGATACAAAGGCAAAGAAGCATTCAACAGACTGTCAGACTACAGTGGGAAGGCAGGGGAGAGCGGCGGGGTGGGGGCTGTAGAAGATCAACCGAAGGACTTGTGTGCATACATATAGGCATAACCAATGGATACAAGACATGGGGGGGAGGTGAGAGAGTGTGCTGGGGGTTGGAGGAGGCCAGGGGGAGGTCATTGGGGGGAAAAAAGGAAACATATGTACTACTATTTGTAATACTTTAAACCATATATATATATATATAAAAAAGGAAGAAAAAACAAATCTTACTAGCCATTCTCATAAGACATAGAGAAGAGTGACTAGGAGAGCTAAAATGTCTGAAATAATACCAGCCACTATAATAAGATCTTAAAACTAGATATTAGTTATTTAATAAATTAAGTGATTTGGTTTTACGTGGTGTTAATTTACAAGAGCTCCATACTTCTAAATTCCAACCACCAAACTACCTCCCCATGAGTGTGTGTGTATGCACAAACACACTCACACACACACAAACCAATTTATCCTATCTAATAAAAGAGTTACATGCAAATTGACTGTACCTCTGCTATGCTATCAGCCAATCAGGAGCAGGGGGCGTGGTCAACAGACAGGGGGCATTGCCAGCAGACAAGGGGTGTAGACAGGGGGAATGGCCAGTGAACAAGGGGCGTGGTCAGTGGGGCATGGCCACAGTACCGTGTAAGCAAGCAGCACGCTATAAGCTCTGCCCACACGGTACTTTAGGGCTGTGAGATCCCTCCTTACAATGACTGTGACTGAATCACATGAAAATGAGTGCCCAGGGCACCTTGGGTAATGAGCGCCAGGTGCTAGGCGAGGCTGCGAGCCAAGGGGCAGTTTGGGTCCACGCTTCCAGCTCAGCACCTATGATGGAGCATGCGGATACCCTGTTGGCCGCCACTGTGTGAGGCCCAGGGTTCCCTGCATGCCCCCCAGCCCAGCACCCACGATGGGGGTGAGGGGACTGGATCCCAGTTTCTGGGGTGTGTGGAGATCCCGGTGGCTACCACTGCCTGCAGGAAGTTCAGAGTCTTTTTGATTTGTGTTTAACTGAACCAGAAGCAGACTTCAAATGTGGGGAGCGCCAAGAATGCTGGAAAATGTAGTTCTGGTGGCAGACGCAGGGGTTGTGACCAGCAGGATGGGAGGTGAGGCCGATGATGCCTGTGGGCGCTTGGCCGCAGTGCAGCATGCATGCGCTCCCTAGGCCAGCGGCCCCGTGGAGCCAGGGCACAGTGTGCGTGCGCTTCCAAGGCGGGGGCCCCATGGAGGGGCGGGGCAAGCTTTCTGCGGGGTGTGCTGCGAGTCCAGTAAGCTCACCCTTTCCCCAAGCACCATGCACACTCTGCGGCTCCTGGCTCCGATCCTGGCCTGAGGAGGTGGGGAGCCGCGGAGTGTGCATGGTGCTTGGGAAAAGAGTCCAGTAAGGTCACCCTTTCCCCAAGCACTATGCACACTCCACGGTTCCTTGTCTCCTCGAGCCAGGATTGGAGCTGGGGCCTTTCCAAACATAGTGCCCACCAGCCAGGCACTCCAGCTTCTGGAGATGCTGAGTAAAGTGCAAATCTGTAGTTTCTCAGCTCGCTCCCTCTCCCCAGGAGGCTGGGGAGAACATATTTGGCAAAGTTCTTTAATCCATGGTGGTCAGAGTAGTGAAACTCCACCAGGCAGGCACATAGAGGGGTAGGGGCCCTTTCTCACCCTGGGGTTAGGCAGCATGCCCTATGGTCCTGTGTGCCTGTGGCTGCCTGTGGCTGCGGCCAGCCTGAGTGAAGCTGACCCAGCTCCTGGGTGTTTATAGCTGGCCAGAGGAAGGGAAGCCTGGGTCCCAGGTGTGGGGCAAGGCAGAGGCAGTTAGGAGCAACCAGGCCAGCAGGGGAGCACTTAGGGGCTCTCAGGCATGTAGGCAGAGGGGTTAGGGGCAATCAGTCAGGCAGGCCATGAGCAGTTAGGAGCCAGTGTTCCTAGATTGCGAGAGGGTCCAACTGCCAACAGTCAGACATCTCTGACTGCAAACAGTCAGACATCCCTGAAGGGGTCTCTGATTGGAGAGGGTGCAGGCTGAGCTGAGGGAACCCTCCCCCTCCATGCACGAATTTCGTGCACCGGGCCACTAGGTGTCTCTATGACCATTAACTGTTTAGGAAAGCGATGATTTGTTTAATAGTACTTTAAGATGATGACATGAAAAACACAGAAACCTTTCCATTGGTGATGAAACTAAGAATAAACCTGATAGAACTAGGTCTGTATCAGGAAATTTATCTTTGATCTTAATACGATATATAAATATAGTTGCATATTAGCTAACTAAGGCTCAGTGCACAAATTCATGCACCGGTGGGGCTGGCTGTTGAACTCTCTGTTGAACTCCCAGTTGAACTCCTGGTCAAGGGGATAATTTGCATGTTAGCCTTTTATTATATAGGATAGCAAGTTTTAATGCAATATGTTGGGAATGTTATTATTTATTATTATTTATTATTAGTAAAAATCTCTACTCCCAAAACATTTATAATATTTTAAAAGGTAATCGTTTAATACATATTTAGTTATTGAATGCATAAAATTCTAATAATAAAAGCCTAACGTGCTAAGTGTCTAACTGTTCATTCGGCCATTTGACCAGTTGTTATGATGAGCACTGATCACCTGGGGGCAGATGCTCCAACCAGTAGGTTAGCTTACTACAAGGGTCCAGCCAATCAGGATTAGGTGAGATGGGCCTGACATGACCTGGAACCCTCTTGCAATCCCTCTCCAGTCACTCCTATTGCCTCCCATTGGGACTGGATGAGACAGTCCGGACATGCCCTGGACCAGACATGCAGCTCTTTGGCCCCTTGAGTGTGGCTCTTCCACAAAATATCATGGCCTGGGCGAGTCTATTTTGAAGAACTGGCATTAGAAGAAATTTAAGTTTTAAAAATTTGGCTCTCAAAAGAAATTTCAATCATTGTAATGTTGCTATTTGGCTCTGTTGACTAATGAGTTTGCCGACAACTTCCTTGGATGAATCAGTGCACCAGGCCAGTTTTGGCTTCATCCCTGCAGGCCAGGCCGAGGGACCCCAACATTGCACAAATTCATGCATAGGGCTTCTAGTATAATATAATCTTAGTATATCTACTAAAAACATTTGGGTATTAAACAACACAGTCATGGTTTCTGATCTCATATAGTTCTCAGTTAATTAAAGAAGACAAATCAGGAATTAAAAAATAGTTTGATTAATATAATACTTGCACATTATGGATATGTCTATAGGTGATATACCTAGACTTTCAGAAAAACCTCTCAAGAAAAGAATACTCATATTGAAACCTAAATAATTATGAGTAGGTCAGTTGGAGATAGTAGAAAAGTGGTCCAAAAAGAGAGAACAGTATGTCTGAAATCTATTATCTAAGAAAGAACACACTATACTAAGACATCTGCTAGAAAATGTGCTATAGGCAGTGTGTATGTGAAGTCAAAGATGAGAGGCAATGCAAAAAAAAAAATGACAGGGTAGTTTCATTAAAATACTTTTAAGCAAATATATTGGGCACTCCCCTAAATGCAAAAGAAATAAATGGAACAATTCAAAGAAGATATATGGTATAATATCCATCCTTGGAGAGCTTATAATTTGTTTTAAGAAAGGGTAGACCAGAAGAAAAAGTAGAAGAGTTTAAGAGGCTGTTTTCATATTACAATGAACTGATGTGGTGGATACTACTGATTTTGATTGTGATATAAAGGATTAACATATTGAAAACATAATTATGAGGCAGAAAATATGGCAATTGGTAAAATAATTTATCTGGAGAAGAAAGAGAGAGAGAGAGAGAGAGAGAGAGAGAGAGAGAGAGAGAGAGAGAGAGAAACTCATGTATATGGATATCTGGGGCTGTGAATGAATGACAGTGATTGTACAGAGTAGATTGTATCAAGACACAGATATTCCCAGAGAGATCATTAAATTATCATGAATATGTTGGGTTTTAATGTTAGTGAGGTATGCAATGAATCAGGATACACAATAATTTGGAAGTGGATACTACTATCTGGCAAGGTTTTAGAGATATAAATAAAAAACACTAAAACTTAATTTTGATTATTCTTAGCTAAAGGAAATGTAGAGCACAAAAAAAATCCTCAAAAGTAGCCAATGTGATAGTAAGAAAACATGAGATGCCATGAAGTCAAGAGAGAATAATATCCCATGAAGGAGGGAATGATCAAGAGCATATATTGCTCCTGAAGCCAGCATAATAGACTGACGTGTGCCCGTTGGACTTAGGAACATTTAGATCACTCATGGCCTTGGTTCCATAAGTTTAACAGCTTGGGCCAAACAGGAGTTAAAGGTAAAAATATCTTTCAAATATTTGGTACTATGTACTTGCAAAGTAGTCATCTAATCAATACCAGAATTATAAAGAACTATTTAACAAACTTAACAATGTGGTAAATGTTCACTAAAAATTAAGTATTTGTTTTTAGCTCCTAATTGGAATACCAACTTGACATGAATTATGTAGCTATTAAATGGGAATATACTTGTGTGTAGTAGTATATTATGGTTAATATTAACAAGAAAGAAAAATGCAATATTTCAAAATGTCCAGATATATTTCCAGATGGTAATTAAATAAAGAAATAGCTTATTTTGCCAAAAGGATTTCAAAACAGCTTCTCACTGACAATGCCCAGAGAATGCTGGTGATTTAGAGGATAAAAATGGACATTAAAACCCACGCATCATCAATAAAACCATAAGAAAAAGAAACAACAAAAACTAAACCCACGGGCAGATGGTATTTTTAACATGTATATAATAAAATCCAAATGTTTAGAAATAACTTGTGAAATATCTATTAACTCAGAAAGATTGAGCAAGGCCTTATATAGAAACTCTATATACAGATAATATATTGTAGAATTATATCCCTAAAACCTATATAATTTTATTACCCAATGTCACTCATATAAATTCAATTTTAACAATGTGACTAACTCAATGGAAGGCAGTTCAGACTTATTAAAATGCTGGAGTTTCACTAGGATCCAAAAGAATGCTTCATGGCAGAAGTCAACTCTGACTATTCACTTAAAATATGCAACTTTTTTTCTTAATTGTTAAAGATCTAAACATAATCACATAAAGTACTTCTATGATTGGATTGGAATATTTACAAATATTGCAGTGTAAGAAGGAAAATTGGAAATCAAACTGAAAATTCCTTAAGTTCCTTTCTAAATATATCAATAAAATGTCTCATTTCTCCCTCATCCCTCTCTTCTTATTTCTCTTCCCTTTCCTAACCTTTTCCTTTTTCTTCCTCCCCCTTCCTCTTCTCTTCCTCTTCCTTTTCATATTCCCCAACTGCTCCTTCTTCCTCTCCCTTTACTTTATCATGCATTTTTTCATTCCTTAAAAAAAATCAATATATTTCAAAGTTTATAAACTTTTGCACTAATGAAATTTGGGACTTGTAATTATTTGTTGTGAGGAATTATCTACACATTGTAAAGTGTCTAGCAGCATTTTTTACCTTAACTACTATATGCTAGGAGCAAATCTGCTATTGTGATGACCAAAAACATCTTTAGGTAATGCCAGTGATAAAAATGATTAACCAGCAGCAGCATTTTGAAAGAGATTAATAGAATATTTTGCACTTCTGTAGGTTTTTTTTTAAGATGTTAACTAATTGCTAAATGCAAGCCCACATACTAGATTCCTTGCATTACAAATTGCTAGGTCAGAGTGAATACTGTATAGAAGATATATAGCGAAGTACTATTTAAGAAAAACAGAAATAAAAATCTGTATTTAACCCAATCGATCTACAAATAGCTTTCGGCCTTTGTGCAGCCACAAGGTAAACAATTTTAGTTGTGTGTATGAGCAGTATCCCAAACATAGTAATATGTCAAAATATAAATAAAGCTCTTCTCTCTCACACCTTATTTTCCCTCTGTATCTGTAAGTAACTGACAGTATTTCTAAACATCTTTGATATTATAATCATTTCTTATATCGGCTGTCTTTTGTTTTTCAGATAAGTGCTGGATTTTTGTTTGTTTGTTTGTTTTAGGAATTTTCATAACATTTTCTGTGTTCAGACATTGGTCTATATTAACTTCTTCCTTGTCTTGATATTTACATTCCTATTTTCTGGAACACAGACAGTGTTCCTGACATAAAATAGAGATAACTACAGAGAAATGCCTGCTAAGAATACACAAAATGTTCCAGAAAGAAAAAAAAAAGTTTTTCTAGAGGTAGAATTGAAGCAATGGGTAACAGTGACATAAAAGGTTATTTATACCTTAAGTATGAAACATGTGATATACTAGAACTTAAGAAATGTTTTCTCCAAATACAAAATGTTTTTTAGTCATTATTATATAAAGTATAAACTTTATCCTCTCCCTAAATATTAAAGTTAAATTCTTTATATTTTCTAAAATAATACTTGAGTCATATGTGACATCATAATAGCTACAGAGTTTCAAATTCTTTATCCTCTATAATTATAATAAAAACTGGCAAGATAAAATCCTTATTAAAATGCTATCTAAAATTGGAGTGGACCTAACTAAAAAAAAAAAAACCACCAAAGATCTGGACAACAACACTGTTTTTAGTGATAGCAACACATCTGGAAGAAAAGTTTGTTAGAAATGGAATAAAACTCTGCTAACACTAGTGAGTTGAGATGGTTACATAGAGACCATAAAGACAGAAAAAAATAAAACTGTTCAGTGATGCTTTTACATAGCAGAGAAAAGCATATAACAAGCAGAAAGCCAGAGCCATTAAATGGGGTGGGGGGAGGGGGGAGTGAAGGTCTATTGAAAGATATGTAAGAAGGCTACCCTAAAGGATTAAAGAAATAACTTTCTTTAAACTAGATTTATTGTTCAGAACAGAACAGGAATACAGAAAATGTGTGATTCATATCCTCAAAAAGATTAAAAAGAATGGTTTCTTCTGAGAAAGTAGAGCTATCCTTCATAGGGAAGGACACATCTATAATAAAAGCCATTAAAAGCTGTTTAAAAGCAAAATTGTCAAATTAAAAGTTAAGTCCCATGCTCATTCCAAAAGAATACCATGAATCATATTTAGCAGAAATTTAAAACTAAAAAGAAACACAAACACAACAACTAATAAATATCCAATGGCATTCACACTACCTCTTCATAAACATGCATGCATGTACACACACACATACTTACACACATGTACAAACTCACATATGTAAAAATGCACTTATATATACAAACATACCAGATTGCTTACCCAGTCACACATTTTATACATACACGCACACACACACACACACACACACACACACACACACACACACACACACACTAGAGGTCCAGTACATGAAATTCATGTGGTGGGGGAGGGAGGAATGTCCCTCAGCCCAGCCTGCACCCTCTCCAATCTGGGACCCCTCGAAAGATGTCCAATTGCCCATTTAGGCCCAATCCTGGTAGGATAGGGTCTAAACGGGCAGTTGGACATCCTTCTCACAATCCAGTACTGCTGGTTCCAAATTGCTCAACAGCATGCCTCCTTGATTGCCTCTAATTGCTTCTGCCTGCCAGCCTGATCACCCCCTAACCACTACCCTGCCATCCTGATTGATGTCTAACTGCTCCCTTGGCAGCCTGTTTGCCCTCAACTTCCCTCCTCTGCTACCTGGTTACCCCTAACTCTCCTCCCATGCAGGCTTTATCGCCCTCAACTGCCCTCCCTTGTAGGCCTGGAACCTTCCAATGGCTCTCCTCTCCTAGCCATCTTAAGGTAGCCATCTTGTGACCACATAAGGGCAGTCCTCTTGTGTGTTGGAGTGATGTTCAATCTGCATATTACTCTTTTATTAGATAGGATAGAGACCTGGTGCATGAGTGGGAGCTAGAAGGTTTGCTCTGAAGAGTGTCCCGGATCAGGGTGGGTGTTCCCTTGGGGCATAGGGTGGCCTGGGTGAGGGGCCTGTGGTGGTTTGTGGGGCAGCCAGACCCCCAGAAACTCTAGCAAGGCCCTGGGATCTGGGATTAATTTATATTCTACAATTGAAACTTTGTAGCCTGGACCAAAGCCAAGCCTCTGTTCGCATCGTGGTGACAGCCATTTCTGTTGGGGACATTTATTTTCTATAATTGAGACATTGTAGCCTGGAGTGGAGGTCTAGGCAATAGGGCTGCAGAAGCCTGGCTTCCTCCATTGCCTGGGTAACCCTAGCCTCTACTCTCTCCACCTCTGTGGCTGCTGCCATTTCTGTTGGGATATATCTTCTATAATTGAAACTTTGTAGCATTGAGTGGAGGCCTAGGCCAGGAAAGGCAGGTGGGTAGCTTGGCTTCTTCCATTGCCAGGGAAACCCAAGCCTCCCTCCTGCTCTCAGTGGCAGAAGCCATCTTGGTTGGAATTTATTTGCATAATTTGCTCCTAATTAGTTGGTGGGCATGGCTGTGGGTATGGCTTGATTGGAGGTATGGTCTAATTTGCATGCTACTCTGTTATTAAATAGTATATATATATACACAAACACACTAATAAAAAGGTAATATGCAAATTGGTCATTACACCCTCACTGTAACAACTGAACAGCAGGCTGTGGGGGGTGACAAGGCTTGCAGGGGGATTGTGAAGGGTGACCAAGCCAGCAGGGGGGCAGTGAGGGGTGACCAGGCTGGCAGCGGGGGGAGTTGCAGGTGACCAGGCTGCCAGGAGGGGCAGTTGGGATTGACTAGGCTGGCAAGGGTGGGAAGTTAGGGGTGACCAGGCTGGCAGAAGGGGGATGTTGGGGGCAACAAGTCTGGAGGGGGGCAGTTGGGATAGACCAGGCCAGCTGGAGGGCAGTTAGGGATGATCAGGCTGGCAGGAAGAGGCATTTAGGGGTGATCAGACTAACAGAGGGGGGCAGTAAGGGGTGATTAGGCAGGCAGGCAGGTGAGCAGTTAGGAGCCAGCAGTCCAGGATTGTGAGAGAGATGTGTGATGGCCGGTTTGGGCCTGATCCCTGGGAAAAGCTGAAACTGGCAGTCAGACATCTCCTGAGATGTCCTGGATTGGAGAGGGTCCAGGCTGGGCTGAGGGGACCCCCTCGCCCCCATGCATGAATTTCATGGACCAGGCCTCCTGCATTGAGGGTTTGCCCTTGCTGGTCAGTGCATGTCATAGCCACTGGTCAGAGCATCTACCCCCTGATGGTCATTTCATGTCATAGCTATGGTCAGATGGTCAGGCACTCGGATGGTTGCTTAGCCTTTTGTATACATACATACACAAATTTCACACATACCATATGTACATACACACACACACATACACACACACATATATATATATATATATATATATATATACATATATATATATATGTGTGTGTACTATATATAGTACACACAGACATGTGCACAAACCACACACATGGCCAAGTGACACATACCCACACATGATCACATGATACACAGAAATATACACATGAAGTAAGATGATAAATATTTATAAAAGTTTATAAGGAACAGAAAAATCACTGCCTTAAAGTATATACATTTATGTTTACTATATAGATATAGATATAGATGATATAGATATAGATATAGATATAGATATAGATATAGATATAGATATACACACACACACAAATACCAGAAACTTTTTTTTAAATCTCTAAGGAGAAATTTAATAACCGTGTATAATAATCTCCAATTAAAACACTTTAAATTTAAAATAGAACATAAATATAAAATTATATTTAAAAATAATAACTCTCTGGGAGTAATCTAAATTTTTCTCACTAAATTTTAGAGGAAAGAACATCAAATGCACTAATTTTAAAACTGTCCTGATTTACTAATTTTAAAAAATAAAGAAGTCTCACTAACAGATTAAAACTTCTAATGTATTAAAATATATTTGATCCTATAATTCTTTTCTTTGAGATTTAAAGTCATTTTCCTGAAGATTATTTCCTGAAGAAAATTTACTTCTTAAAATGACATGACAAGCCATACATCCAACCTCTTTCCCATTCACTTATCCTTGACTGGCTTTGTATAATCTACTCTTTCTGTAAAGACAAGCTGCAATGATAAATCATAGATTTCTGTCTGATAATACTGCCTGGAAACTAAACCTGGCAACCCAATATCATACCTAGTATTCATTGAGTTATTTTGTTTGTATTAGTCTGAACCATTTGTTTTCCAGAACTAAATGCTCAGCAATCAGCCTTTTTGAAAAGACATTTTTTCTTCAGTTATTTGAGGTATTATGAATCAATAAAATTTGGCACATTTGCACAATTTCCAAGGTTTCTCTATATCAGCCCTTTCTTGAAATCACAGTGGGGATGGGGTACAATAGGAATGGGTGAGAGGGCTCTGTGAGGAAAGATTTGTGGCTGCACATAATAAGAAGAATTAGCCCTGTCACACGTTGTTACTATACTTTGAGACACATTTCCTATTGTCTTTCTGCTATTATAAACACCTTTTCCCAAGTAACTTATCTTGGCACACATGTGAAATTTTTCAACTATGTGTTATGTGTGTCTGATGATTCCATAATTTTTTTTCTGGTTATTGTTTCTGCCAGCAATCCGTGTTGGACCTTGTCTTCCCATGGATTTCAATATTTTGTATTGTATGATCATGAGTGATCTAAGTTTACCCGTGGCAGTTCCTAGAAGAAAGGATTTTGTTTGCTTTACTAGGTTCCTTGCTTACTAACATCCAAGAATGGTTTAAAATATCCCCTTGCCTCCAGGATTGCTGGATCTGAAGTTGTTTTATATTTTAGTAGCAAACTCCCAGGTGGTTTGTGGATGTGAATTATCTAAGGTTTGTTTTATTTGGCTTTCCCCCACTGTCCACCTACTCACTGTTTGAGACCGTTGATTTCTTGTGGTATCTCCCTGCAGATTCAGTTTTATTTTAGTTTATTTTTGAACTAGGATTTAGGTTTTAGGTTTTGGATTTTTAGGTTTATGTTTTTTTCATATCCTTTCATTATCTCTACATGGAAAGGGCTCTGTTTCTGTCAAACATCTCACACCCGTCAGAATGGCTATCATCAACAAATCAACAGATGGCAAGTGCTGGAGAGGATGCGGAGAAAGGAGAACTCTCCTGCACTGCTGGTGCGAATTCAGACTGGTTCAGCCACTGTGGAGAACAGTCTGGAGTTTCCTCAAAAAACTAAAAATGGAACTCCCATTTGACCAGTAATCCCACTTCTAGGAATATATCCCAAGAAGCTAGAAACATCAATCAGAAAGGATATATGCATCCCTATGGTCATACCAGCATAATTTACAAGCGCTAAGATCTGGAAACAGCCTAAGTGCCCTTCAGCAGATGAGTGGATTAAAAGACTGTGGTACATGTACACAGTGGAATACTATGCTGCAGTAAAAAAGAAGAATTCTTACCATTTGTAAGAGCATGGATAGAACTGGAGAGCATTATGTCAAGTGAAATAAGTCAGTCAGAGAAAGATAAATATCACATGATCTCAATCACTTATGGAATATAATGAACAGCATAAATTGATGAACAAAACAGATCCAGAGACAGGGAAGCATTGATCAGACCATCAAACCACAGAGGGAAGGTAATGGAGGCTGGGGGTAAGGGGGAGATACCTTGGTTTTGGTCACATCCCCATTAGGGGGTATGCAGGAGGCAGCTGATTGATGTTTCTGTCTCAACGATGTTTATAACTCTCTCTCCCTCTCCCTTTTTCTCTGTAAAAAAATCAATAAAGTATATATTTTTTAAAATAAAATATAATGGAAAAAATATCCTCAGGTAGGGATTTAAAAAAAATCTAAAATGAGGATTCTGTCATATTTCAAATTTATTTCTGTGAATGCATCTAATTGTGATTTTATTTTCTGCAGCACTAATCTGCTTGTCAGATCATGTTATCTTAATCACTTTGGATTTATAATAACCTATGTTCTTTTGAACATAGGAACTTTATTTAATATATAGAATTATATAGGAAAATTGAAACATCCTATCTAATAAAAGAGTAAAATGCAAATTGATCATACCTCCACTACACCCACAATCCATGCCAACACACCATGCCCACCAGCCAATCAGGAGCCAATATGCAAATAAACCCAACCAAGATGGCTGCCAACCACAGAGAGCAAGAGGGAGGCTTTGGTTTCCCCAGCAATGGAGGAAGACCAGCTTTCCTCCTAGACCTTACCAGCTCAGTCCTCCATTCAGTGCTACAAAGTTTCAATTATAGAAGGTAAATAAGTTCCAACAGAAATGGCTGTTACCATGGAGCAAGCAGAAGCCTTGGCTCCACTCCAGGCTACAAAGCTTCAATTGTAAAAGAAAAATAAATCCCAGGTACCAGGGCCTCCACTTGGTTCCCCAGGGGGCGTGGCCAGCCTGCAAACTACTACAGGCCTCTCACCCAGGCTGCCCCATGCCCCAAGAGAATCCCCATTCTGATCTGGGACACCCTTCATGGCAAGCCAGCTGGCCCCCACCCATGCACCAGGCCTCTATCTTATCTAATGAGAGTAATATGCAGATTGACCATCACTCCAACACACAAGATGACTTCCCCATGTGGACACAAGATGGCCATCACAAGATAGCTGGTAGGGGGGACCTGAAAGGGAGGGCAGTTGGGGGCAATCAAGCCAGCAGGGGAGGGGAGTTAGGGTGACCAGGATGTCAGAGGAGGGAAGTTGTGGGTGACCGGGTCAGCAGGGGAGAGTAGTTGGGGGTGACCAGGCCTGCAGAGAAGAGTAATTGGTGGGGACCCAGGCCTGCAGGGGAGGGCAGTTAGGAGTAAAGAGGCTGGCATGTAAGTAATTAGGCATCAATCAGGCTGGCAGGGGAGTGGTTAGGGGGTGATCAGGCTGGCAAGTAGAAGTGGTTAGGGGCAATCAGGAAGGCAAGCAGGTGAGCAGTTGGGAGCCAACAGTCCTGGATTGTGAGAAGCATGTCTGACTGCCCATTTAGGCCTGATCCTAGTAGGATTGGGCCTAAGAGTGGGGGTTTCCTTGAGGGTGGGACAGCCTGGGTGATGGGTCTGTGGTGGATTGACCTATGAACCAGGAAGTCACAGTAGTATCAGGCCTAAAGGGGCAGTCAGACATCCCTCAAGTATCCCAGATTGGAGAGAGTGCAGGCTAGACTGAGGGACACTTCACCCACCCTCTCCTGTGCACAAATTTCATGCACCAGAGAAATTCTAGTTTATGATATAAATATTACAGATTTTATGTTAAAGATACTTATATATTTTCTAATGTCTTTCATCAAATATATGAGTCTCTCAGGAAAAAAAAATGCTATGTATCTTGGTTATATTTTTTCTAAGTATATAATTTTTTTTGTTATTTTAAAAAATGGTCATCCTCCATTCTCCCTGCCACAAAACATGCATACACACACACACACACACACACACACACACACACACACACACACACATTTTGCCACTTACATGATTAAGATTTCATTTGGAAAGTAGAACCATACAAGGACAAATCATAATTAAACTTCTGAAAATTAGAGAAAAATAAAACAAGCAAATCTTTACAAAACAGATTGAGAAAAACAAACTATATCCTATAAGGAATCATCAAGTTAAATCCAAGCATATTACTCATCTAAAACCATGGAGGCCAGCAGAAAGTGGAACAATATTTTGCAGATAAACTTCTGTATCCAGCAGAATTGCACTTCAGAAAAAAAGGGCAAATAAAGATATCCACAAGCAAAACTGTAATATTTTTTTGATCATAGAACTTCCTCTAAGGATCGGTTGATGGAAATTCATTGAATAATAAGAAATAACAGATTCTGTTTATAAGATTTATAAATTATATATTTGATTGAATTAAAATTATAATATTATCTTATTGCAAAAATCATGATAGTTACAAGTAGGGAAGTTAAAAGTAACTATACTGCTCGGCCAGTGTTGCTCAGTGGTTGAGAATTGACCTATGACCAGGAGGTCACAGCTCAATTCCCACTCAAGGCAGATGTCTGATTACAGGCTCTGTTCCCAGTAGAGGCTTGCAGAAGTTGGCCAATCAATGATTATCATCATTGATGCTACTATGTCTCTCTCTCCCCCTCCCTTCTTCTCAGAAATCAATAAAAAAATTTAAAAATTTATAAAAAGGAATTAAACTGAAGTAAGGTTTCCAAAATTCATACACACACACACACACACACACACACACACACACACACACAATGGAAGATCCTATTCCCATTAATCTCAGATAAATCACATATATATATTCTAAAACTCAGAGCAACTTATAAAAAAATACAAAGAGATGTACTCAAAAAATATATACAAATCAAAATGGAATACTAAAATATATATTCAAGTAATCCAACAAAAAGGCAACAAGAGTAAAAAGAGTATTGAGAATCAGAGGAAACAAAGAAAAATAATAAAATGAGGCTTTAGCTATAAAACATCAATAAATACCTTTAATGTAAATGATTTAAATAAATCAACACAAGGAAATGAACGAGACCCTCAAGGATATGAACGAGACCTGCAAGGAAATGATCAAGACCAACGTGGAAATGATCAAGACCAACGTGGAAATGAATGAGTCCTACAAGGAAATGAAGGAGACCCTCAAGGATATAAAGGAAACTCTCAAGGATATGAAAAAGGACCAACCAGAAATTAAGCATACACTGACTGAAACAAAAAATATTATACAAGACCTAAAAGTGTTCTGGAGCACCCCAAGAACCAAGTTAAAGATTTGAAATACAAGGAGGTAAAATCCACTCAGCTGAAAAAGCAAGAAACCAAAAGAATCCAAAAAATTGAAGATAGTGTAAGGGGCCTCTGGGACAACCTCAAGCATACCAAGATCCGAATTATAGGGGTGCCAGAAAAAGCGAGAGGCCAAGACAATGAAAACATATTTGAAGAAATAGTGACCGAAAACTTCCCACACCTGGTGAAAGAAATTGACTTAGGAGTTCAAGAAGCGCATCGAACCCCAATATATAGGAACCCTAAGAGGAACACACCAAGGCACATCATAGTTAAAATGCCAAGAGCAAAAGACAAAGAGAGAATATTAAAAGCAGCAAGAGAAAAACAGATGGTTACCTATAAGGGAGCACCCATATGATTGTCAGCGGATTTCTCAACAGAAACCATGCAGGCCAGACGGGAGTGGCAAGAAATATTCAAAGTGATGAACAGCAAGAATCTACAATCAAGATTACTCTATCCAGCAAAGGTATCATTCAGAATTGAAGGTCAGATAAAGTGCTTCGCAGATAAGAAAAAGCTAAAGGAGTTCATCACCATCAAACCAATATTATATGAAATGCTGAAAGATATTCTTTAAGAAGAAGAAGAAGAAAAAGATAAAAGTGTAAATTAGGAACAACAAATACACATCTATCAACAAATGAATCTAAAAATCAAGTGAATTAATAAGCTGATCAACAGGATAAACTGGTGAATGTAACAGAATCACGGACATAGAGAGGGAATGGACTGACAACTCTTGGGGAGAAAGGGGGTGTGGGAAGTGCAGCAAGAGACTGGACAAAAATCATGCAACTGTGGGAGAGGACAGGGGAGGGGGGTGAGGGCGAAGGGTGGTATGGGTACCAGGTGGAAGGGAACTATAGGGTGAAAAAAAAAGGGACCAATGTAATTAATAAACTGAACAATAAAGATAAATAAATAAATAAATAAATAAATAAATAAATAAACAATTTTTTTTAAAAGCATGATTGGCAGCATGGATTAAAAAATATAACTAGAGAACTTAAGATGGCGCCATAGGTGAGCACCTATCTAGCTGTCCACGCAACAATTCTGAAGCTACAACTTGGCAACGAAACAGACAACACCCAGAAATCGCCGGAGAGCTGGCTGTGGGGAAATCCCGGCGCATGAGAGTAGAGGCGGTGACTCGGGAGCAGCGGTGTGCAGCTTTGAGGTTCGGAGCGCGAGAGAGCGGTGAGGGACGGGCGGCAGACAGCCGGCCAGGCTGGTTTTCTCCGGCGAGGAGGGCGGAGGTCCCAGGCGAGCTCCCAGGTCGGGGAGAGGAGGATCCCTGGCGCGGCTGAGGTCTGTGTGTTTGGGGAGAGTGCACGAGTAAATTGGAGTGCGCAACCAGGCAGAGAACGCGGGCAGAGAATGCGCAACTACTTGCTTGGAGACCACCATACTGCTTTGTTTTACACCCCTGAGTGAGTCTTTGACTGTGCAGACTCAGTTAGGGAGAGGCAGAGTTGTCTGGCAACGGGGAGACTAGCGGTGGATTTACATAGCCACGCAACACCGAGACCCGTGAGCCGCACAGATAAGCACAGATAAGCCGACGCCGCGAGCCCCATAGACCTGAAACTGGGAGGGAGCCAGGAGGGACGAATGTAAGCCCGACGGACCCCGCCCATTAGACGCAAACTCCGCGCCAAGCAGGGCGGGCCCAAGCCCGACGCTGCGCCCCCAATAGACGCAAACTGCTTTGCCAAGCAGGGCGGACCTAAGCTTGACACTGCGCGCCCTTTAGACGCAAACTGCTCGCCAAGCAGGGCGGACCTAGGGCTGAAGCTGCGCGCTGCAAAGGAAGCTGAGCCACTGGTTCCTTAGAGGATACAGGATACCTATCACACACCGCTAAGGAACCACTCAGGAAAACAGCAACAATGCAGAGAAAAGGAAAGAACTCAGCTGTGAAAGAAATGGAGGAAAAAAGACGATTAGACATAGAGTTTAAAACCACAGTAATTAGGTTTATGAAGAGACTACTAGATAAGGCGGATAAAATTAATGAGACCTATGCCAAAATAAATAACACTTATAAAGAAATGAACAACGCTTACAAGGATATGATAAAAGACCAACTAGAAATTAAGCATATACTGACTGAAACAAAAAATATTATACAAAGACCTAAAAGCAGTCCAGACGACCGCAAAAACCAAGTCAAAGATTTGAAATACAAAAAGGCAAAATCCACTCAGCTGGAAAAGCAGAAAACCAAAAGAGTCCAAAAAATTGAAGATAGTATAAGGGGCCTCTGGGACAACCTCAAGCATACCAACATCAGAATTATAGAGGTGCCAGAAAAAGAGAGAGAGCAAGATAATGAAAACCTACTAGAAAAAAATAGTGACTGAAAACTTCCCCCACCTGGTGAAAGAAATTGACCTGAAAACCCAAGAAGTGCACAGAACCCCAAAATATAGGAATCTAAAGAGGACCACACCAAGGCACATCATAATTAAGATGCCAAGAGCAAAAGATAAAGAGAGAATATTAAAAGCAGCAAGAGAGAAACAGATGGTTACCTATGAAGGAGCACCCATACGACTGTCAGCGGATTTCTCAACAGAAACGATGCAGGCCAGACGGGAGTGGCAAGAAATATTCAAAGTGATGAACAGCAAGAATCTACAACCAAGATTGCTCTATCCAGCAAAGCTGTCATTCAGAATTGAAGGTCAGATAAAGTGCTTCACAGATAAGAAAGAGCTGAAGGAGTTCATCACCGCCAAACCAACACTATATGAAATGCTGAAAGGTATTATTTGAGAAGAGGAAGAAGAAACAGGTAAAAAGGTACATTTCGAACAATGGGTACACATCTATCAAATGAATCTAAAAATCAAGTGAATTGGCAACCATAGGATCAGGATAAAATGAGGAATAGAACTGAATCATGGACATGGAGAGGGAATGGACTGATAATGCTTGGTGAGGGGAAGGGTGCGGGAAGTACAGCAAGAGACTGGACAGGGGTCATACAACTATGGGAGAGGACAGAGGGTGGGGGAGGTGAGAGCGTAGAGTGGGATGGGTACTGGGCGGAGGGGAGCTATTGGGGAAAAATGTAAGTAATAAACTGAACAATAAAGCTATTAAAAATTTTAAAAAATATATAACTATATTCTCTTTACAAAAGTTATAACTGATTTTAACAAATCGTAGCAAGGTATTTTTGTCTAGCCTTGGTGCTATCAGCTAGATGACCAGGAAAACTATGGACAATTCATGAGTTCAAAAGCATCAATATTCCAAAATGAGGAAGATAGCTGTAATTTCAACAGCTCCTTAAGTTTGCCCTCACTTTTATTACATACTTGATCATGTAGTATCTTGAGAATTTTTCATTTTTTTACTACAGAAAATGGAGGAAAATTACCTAGAATGGTTGAAACTATGTTCATATTGCCAATTCCTTTCTCTCTAAAAATCTATTGATTGGTTCAATTGCAAATTTAAGTAAAGAGTTGATTTATACACTTATATAATTATCTTGCATGTGATTCTCTCTTGATCTCAGGAAATGGCTCCACCATCTACACATTAGTTTTTCAATAAAAAATAATAAAGGTTATTTTTGGCCTATAACCCACCTACAGATTTCTACAAGATCCAAATATAAGCTTTCTTGATTTTAAATCCAAAATATTGTTTATATTATATCTCTCTTTTGATATAGCCTCCACTCTGATTCAGCCACTCTACTTTACCTCTTAAAATTTAAATAATTTGCCTTTTCAATGTGTATCCCATTTTATTCATTTTCTAAAAAGCAGACAATCATCTTTGCAAAATTTAAATTTCATTTTTATTGCTCCATTTAGTTCTTTTATTATCTTCATATTTTCTTAAAATAGCTGTGGCCAATTCTAGTAAGGCATAATGATACTGGGTTCAATTTGATCTTCAAAAAGCCTTTCTATGTTTTATATGCTAACAAAGTTTACTGGCATTCTGAATGAACAGTTTATGCTACACATTTACTTGCACATCATCTTTTTATTAGCATTTATTTAAGTTAAGTTTATGTAGACACTGATGCAGGGAGGATTTAATGGGCCAGATTTCCCAGACACAAGTAGGAATGAAATCCTTGCAGTATCTCCAGGAATGGATTTTCTAAAACTTGCATGGGAAGATGGGATGTGGAAGACTTCATTGGTGTGGAATTACATTACTCAAGTTGTAAAGTCCCTTGTCACTCAACCCAGTACTGGAAAAGGTGCAGCTGGAAGTACAACAGAGCCAGAAACAGGGCCAGGATCCAGAGTGCCCCTTCCATGTTGCAGCTGGTGTGGTTCAGCATTCAGACCAGATTCAAGTACATTAGCCCATGTGTGGAGTTCAACATGGCCGTGTGCCATGTGGGCACAGGGAAAGCATCCCCCATGACACCGGAGTCCCAAGAGGGAGAAAAGAGAGAGAGAGAAGTTTCTATTGTTTGGAAGTTTAAATATTCAGGTTTGAGGGCTTGCAGTGGCTGCACCCATCCTGGCCACTGAGTGGTTTTCAGCTGTAATTGATGGCCATGAATCTTCCCACTGAACTCAGACCTTACAGGGCATGAGTCTAAACTCATGGTCCAAGGTGACATCACTGTTCTTGCCTAGCTGGGTCTAGGTCTAGGTCCTTTGTCTCTGTGTTACAAAGGTCTACTTCTCTCCCCTCCCTCCGCATGGTCTCTGTCCCTGACTGCCTGACCCTCTTTTTCTGTCCTCTCAGTAAAACAAAGAGTTCCAGCTCACTTTCAAAATTCTACAAACTTGGCTTCTCTTCCCAAGTCCAAGATAATTTTTGAAATTATTAAAAGGTGGTTTTCTTATTAAATATATATATATATATATATTTTTCTGTTAAGGTTAATTGGTTGTAGTTGAAGTTTCCTTTGTTTTAAAAATTAAATAACCAACCAATTGCAACAGATAAATTTATTGACTACATAGGATAAGGGATCAATTTGAAGCTTCGCCTAGTATCCGAGTAATCTATTGAATAAATTAAATGTTCCCATCTTGAATTTATTTAGAAGCAAGCACCAGTATTTACTATAACTCAAACCAAAAAGTTGAGAGACAGATAATGATGGATAGATAGATAGATGACAGAGGAGAGCAAATCAATTGTCAGTCAAACCTTACGTGGTTATTTGTCTCCTTCCCAGCCAGTGGTAACTATATTGCTACTCATTAATTTAACTGTTTGGAAGGACCTGTTCTACAGAGTTAGTTGATATTTCTTTAAGTGACTCCGTAATTTTGTTGCTGAAAGAGAAAGAAATCACATTGAATATGTCTGCTGTATGCTGGCATGGTGGTGATTCAATAGAAGCATAATATTCTTGTATTTTTCCACAACAGACGGAGGACATGAGTGGGAGATAGGAAGTACGTAAATAAATATTATAACTTAAAAAACAATTATAAAAACTACAGGGGATTGAACTAATGAGTCTGTAATTAATAAACCATAACATTTTAATTAAGGTTCTAATTTGAAACTATGGTTAGTTATGCTCAGGCATCTTTCAACTTCTTTGTTATTATAATTTAATTAATTGACCTAAAATAACATTTAAAATGCTATTAGTAAATTAGCCGAATAACTTGAAGGAAAATAATATCATCAATGGAATCATGGATTACATAAAATTACTACAAAAATACCTATGTAAAATTCTATTACAATTTAAATATATCTCATTACTATGCACTAATTACGAAATTCCAATTTGAAAAAGAAAGTTATGTGCTTAATGGAGTTAAGGATAACAACTTTACAATATTTTTACCTTTTTATTTCTATTTAAATGGGTTTTCTCTCAATTCCTCACACTTATTTTCATAGAAAATCTTTATGTTACTATTATCCATTTTAATAAATAATTTGGAGAGCTCAGTTTTGAAAAGAGCATAACATTATTGTTTGCATATTCACTAGATACAAATCATTTTAATTATACACTTCATATTTTGTAATATCCATGGAGCATAGGCAAATTTAATTATCTAAACAAATAAACAATAATAAAGCTGTTCATTAAAAGTTGAGTCTATTTAAGATTTTTTTTATGTAGATAGTAGAGGCCTAGACCAGGGATTTAGTAGGCAGTATGTTCAGGGAAGTTGATGTAAGCAGAGGATGGGGGAAGTTGTAATTCAAAGCACCTGGATCTCAGTAAGTCAGAATATCTCCTTATCTACAATTAAGACACAGGCCATTAAAGTCAAGTCTTTGACATTTCTTTTTCCTTTTGACACACCAATTGAGACTATCATAAACATAAATTTTTGACTATGTAGAACATATTTAATCATAATTCTAGCTAATCACAATTCTAGCTTGTTCACCAGCTTTAAACACAGATAACTGAAATACCAATCACATGTTTAGCAAGTTAAGTATTTTTTACATAGTGTTTTATGTAAAACTAGGGGCCTGGTGCACAAAATTCATGTACTGGGGATGGGTGGTCCCTCAGCCCAACCTGCCCTATCTCACATACTGGGAGCCCTCAGGGGATGTCCTACTGATGGCTCACCCCTGGCTTGCCCAAGGCTGAAAGCCATTGGTGGAGAGTTTCTGTGTGTGGGGTGTCCCTCAGCCCAGCCTGCACCCTCTCCAATCTGGGACCCCTTAAGAGATGTCTGATTGTCCGTTTAAGCCTGATCCTACTGGGGATCGGCCTAAACGGGCAGTCAGACATCTTTCTCACAATGCAGGACTACTGGCTCCAAACTGCTCACCTGTCTGCCTGCCTGATTGCCTCTAACTGCTTCTGCCTGCCAGGCTGATCATCCCCTAACCACTACCCTGTCAGCCTAATTGATGTTTAACTGCTCCCCTGCCAGTCTGTGTGCCCCCAATTTCATCCTCTGCTGGCCTGGTCACCCTAACTGCTCTCCCTTGCAGGCTTAATAGCCCCTAACAACCCTCTCTTGCAGGCCTGGTCCCTTCCAACCCCCCTCCCCTGCTTGCTTAAACGCCCACAACTGCTCTCCCTTGCAAGCCTGGAACCTCCCACTGTCTTCCCCTGCTGGCCATCTTGTGTTGGCCATCTTGTGTCCACATGGGGGGAGGATCTTTTACTACATGGGGGCAGGCCTCTTGTGTGTTGGAGTGATGGTCAATCTGAAAATTATTCTTTTATAAGATAGGATGTGTTCACTTTATATTTGCTTTAAAATGCTTACTTTATTTTTAATACCTGTTAATCACTTGGTTATATAACATTTTTATACTCAAATTCATTTCAAAATCCATTCAAAAGGGAAAATCAACTCCAATTATACTTTGCAATATTTTGTTTCCAATGAGTTTTACTTCTTCACACCTGGAGAGGTACAGATTAAAACTGACAACCAATACATATTAAAGTGAATTGCTAACGGAAATCTAAAGAATATATAATGAATTTTGACTTTTGGTGGCTTTGAGTCCTCTTTTGAATAGAATTTAAAAGGCTAAAAGAGAGTGACTGTAGAAAAAATCATTGAGAATTAACCTCTACGATGAGAGATAAATTGGCTGAAAGAAGTGTGAGTGTGTGTGTGCAATATTTTGGATTTATACTCCATTTTTCATGGTCATTTCTTTTTGAGGGAAGGACATGGCATAAAATTAGAAATTATTCACTAAAAATTCACAAAGGTATGAATCATTTTAGGTATATAATAGTCTCCCTTATCTGAGGGCATATGTTCCAGAACTTGCAGAACCCAGATAAGGCCTGAAACCCCATCATACCGAACACCATATATATTTGTTTTGTTTTTCTTATACATGCATACCTATGAAAAAATTTAATTTACAATTAGGCACAGTAGGAAAATCACAACAATTAATAATACATAAAATAGTTATAGCAATATACTATTGTAAAATTTAAGTGAATGCAATCTCTATCTCTCAACAGATCTGATAACAAAATTATACAGTTTTCAGGTGTACAATTTTACAACGCATCTTCTGTACATTGTATTGTGTGTTCACCTGTATAATTTTGTTAAACAGTGTCACCACAATAAATTCAATAAAAAGTTTAAAAAACCCTACGCAAATAAAGCTGCTATGAACATTCATAAAAACAGATCTGATAATGGGATCGCCTACTATTCGACTAATGGACAAGAAGAATACCAAGCATGGATACACTGGACAAAGGAATAATTCATCTTCTGGGCAGAGTGGAGGTGTGCAATTTCATCATGCTATTCAGAATGGTGGACAATTTACAAGTTATAAATTGTTTATTTCTGGAATTTTCCATTTACAATTTTTGGACTGTAGTTCACTGTGGGCAACTAAATCCCTGAAAGCAAAACTGCCATTAAAGGGAAACTACTATATTCATGTGGCAATCTCAGTAATTGAGATTTTGGGTAGATTAATGGTCTCTATTTTGTTAAAATATGGGAGGTCTATAAATAAAAAAAAGCATTTAGCCAAAGCCGGTTTGGCTCAGTGGATAGAGCATCGGCCTGCGGACTGAAAGGTCCCACGTTCGAATCCGGTCAAGGACATGTACCGTGGCTGCAGGCACATCCCCAGCAGGGGATGTGCAAGAGGCGGCTGATAGATGTTTCTCCCTCATCGATGTTTCTGACTTTCTATCCCTCTCTCTTCCTCTCTGTGAAAAATCAATAAAATATATAAATAAATAAATAAATAAAAATAAAAAAGCATTTAGAATGAGTGTCAACACAAAAGTCATTGCTGATAAATTTAAACTTTTCTATAACATGATAATTAAGACTTAATAGGGAGATAGTTGAAACAAACATATATTTGGAGCCTCAATTTATAGATAATATGATAACACTGGATATATAGTCTGTGAAGATTACCCTTCTCTGCCATATATCTCAAAATATCATGCAACATTCCAGCAATTACAGTTTCATAGGATTTAACAAGTCAATATCCACCCACCCACAGAGCAGGGTGGTTTAAGGCACTCTGTGAATCCAGACCAGGTTCAATTGAAAGGTCAGAGGCTCTCAGTTTCAATAATTGGAGCTCTTAAATGATTGCAATGTGTTTAGCAAGAACCCAGATACAGAAACCACAAGTGGGCAATTTATATGGATTATAAGTTAGGAGGTGAGGTGTGAATATAATACAATTTTCAAGAACATTATACTTTGAGAAAAGTGAAGTGTTGGTGGCATATTCTAATGCACAGTATATTTGAGAAATACATATAAAAGTAGTAAGATAGGTTTCAATAGTTAAGAGTGGAATAAAGGTTTACAAATAACTGTAAAATGGGTTAACATGAATTTTGAAATTAAACATGTTAAGGGGCCAACAAAGCTCTAATAACTGCTTTCTGAAATGTTCTCTGATTTCCATATCATAAAACTCTCTCTCTACATTCCTTCTACACCCTAAGACTACATCATTTTAACTCAATTTTCAGACATTTCTTCATCAAACCACTCAATTAATACCTATGAGAAACTATCATGGATCAAATATGGTCCTTAGTTTTGTAGTGACAGCATAAAAAAAGAGAAACAAAAGTTGTTTTCCTTAAGAAGCTTATTTGAAGTGGGGACTGTAATAGTGATTAAAAAATCTATACTAATAATAGCCTAGGAGGCCCTGGCATGCAACGTCATGACAAGACGGCTTTGCACACAGTGGAGTCAGGGCCCGGCAGCCGCTCTGCAGGGTGAGGCCTGGAGGACCCATGGCTCCATGTAGCATGGAGGAGGCTGGTCCGGGCAGAGGAGGGCAGTTGTGGGTGATCGAGCCAGCAGGGGAAGGCAGTTGTGGGCTGTGGGTGATCAGGCTGGCAGGAAGTGGCTAGGGGAAATCAGGCAGGCAGGCAAGTGATTAGGAGCTAGCAGTCCCAAATTGTGAGAGGGACTGCCGATTTAGTTGGACATCCCCCAAGGGACCCAGATTGGAGAGTGTGCAGGCCGGGCTGAGGGACATCCCTTCCTCCATGGATGAATTTCATGCACCATGGAAATAAAATGGGTAAGGTCTTTGAGATAAATCTACCCATCTGAGACACAGAGAGGCTCTGTAACTTCTGAAGGGTTTTATGAGTATGTGAAAGGAGAGAGAGAGTAAAGGGGGCAAGTGTAACAATTGTCTTACATAGAGTTTGGGAGTTTAGCTAGATTTAATTTCAGCTGAATCTAGGAATTCATACAAATCTCTCTCCCCTCCTTGGGAAAATTCTCTCTGGCTTAATTATGTTCAGAGCTGGAGTGAGGGGTACACATTTAGGGCAAGAAAAGTCTGAACAAGAATATTCCTTTTAGGGTTAAGAGGCTCAGGCAGTAAGATTTTATCCCATTTGAATTAAAAACAAAACACACATGCATACACACACACACACACACACACACACACACGCACACACATACACGCAAACACACTCAGAAACAAGCTTTCTGTTCTTTATAGGTTATTTGAAGAAAACTATCACAAAACATAACAGGATGCTCACCTTATCAGGTGCTGCTAATAAAACCTTGGCAATTTGGAAAAGATACCTGGGCATCTCAGTAGATTTGGCTCAGAACAAAGAACAGTTGTGACACACCAGAAGATGCTGTGGCATTTCAAAGATCTGGATCCAGTTTCCATGATGGAGTCAAGGGCCCTGAACTCTACCTCTGATGTACTGTCTGGCTCTAAGGGCAGCCTCCACTTCTACCCACAAATTTCAACTGCTGCTTCTCTCCCATGTATTACTACATTGCACAATACCAATGTTTCTTCATTTACTCTATTATGTAATAACATGAAGCAAGGAATAGGAAATAAGCATCTATAATAATAAAAGGGAAATATGCTAATTAGATTGGACATCTTTAGGACGTCATTCCAGATGTCCTTGCTGAGGAAGCTGGGGTCAGAGGGAAGCCAGCCCAGGTCGCGGATGCCAGGGGGAAGCCAGTACTGGCAACCAGAGGAAGGAAGGCCTACTCTTGCATGCATTTCTGTGCATCAGGCTTCTAGTTCAATATACAATTAATTAACTTTATAAAATAGGAATTTTATTTTGGTTCTAGTCAAGATGGTGGTATAGGCAAATGTAGTGCTGGAATCCTCATAGAACCACATAAAAATTACAACTAATCACAAAACAACCATCATTCACAACTGCCTGACATCTACCTGAACATAAATACTACAACTAAGGATATAGGGAATAAGCCACATCTAGACTTGTTTTATGGGTGGAGATGCATAATAGGCTGGTACCACACCCATGTGTGTTGTATAAAAATCAAGAGGGATATCTCCACTGTGGCTGGCTGTCCCCCTAAGAATTAAGGAATTCCAGCCCCACACCAGGCCCCCGAGCCCCGGGGTTCCCGTACCAATAAGAAAAGTCCCCATAACTTCTGGCTATAAAAACCAGCTGGGATTGTGGATGAGTGAGACAGAGGGCTTCTGGATTTCCAGGCATTCCTGTTAAAGGACTTGTGCATGGGCTCACTCACTCTGAGCTCCAGTGCTAGGGTAGCAGCTCCAAAGGTACCAGGGACACATAGGAGGGACTGAGTTTTTGGCATCAGAACAAGATCTGGAGAGTCAGCTTTCTCCCAAACAAAAGTCCTGGAAGAGGGATTATTATTCATTTTCTGAGCCCTAGCCCCACAGAGTGCACAAGTTGGTATCTTAGTTGTATATCTATCAACCTAGCTGAAACTGGTCCTCTGCCTATTTGATTCCCTGAAACCCTGCCCCACACAACTTATGGCCCCCAACTAAGTTGTTTCCATTGTGGGTGTTTTGGTGTGTTTTTTTTTTCCATAAAAATAGTCTGTCTTGGCTAATGCTTTAGATTCTCTTAAAACCTTTCAAAAGAGCAGCATTTGGCCCTGGGTGCTACATACCTCTTGCTAAGGACACCCAAGCCCTGCACTTGCAGAAGCTGGCCATGGTGTATAGCTTGGACTCTACTGGGCACCTCCAAGGCCAGCACAAGTAGCTGCCATCTGGAGATCACTTTGTAGCTCATGCCAGGTCCTGAGCAGGACACAGGTGCCAACTGACCTTGGCCAACATATGTGAAGAGGCCCCAGAGCCACTACCAGGAGGAACAAACTCAAGGGTGGGCTTCACCAGAGCCCTGCTGAAGTAAATCCTGTTTGTGGGGTGGGCCCCTGCAAATCTGGTCCTCCATCCTGCTCACAGCTAGTCCTTGCAGTTGATCAGTCAAGGGTAACTAAAATCCCTACCACAGATATGGCCAACAGCAACCAAGGCTCATCATAAAACATAACAGGATACTCACCTGTGGAGAATCTTCAAGCCTCGTCTCCATTTTATTTTATTTTAACAATATAAACATATTTTTACCATAATATCAAGTGATAAATTCTAATAGCAATAATATATCAACTTATTTTAATTGCTTATAATACCCCATATTAAGCTTATACTATTTTATTCTATAACCATTCCTTTTCTGCTAAACATTTTATTTTATGTATTTTTCATTATAATTTATGCTATAGAATAAAATGAGAGTTTTACTAATGTTACTAATGTATTATAATTACTCTGGGCCATTTTTTTTCAACATATCAGCATTTTAACATTCAGAACAAAATAACTACACTGAAACAGGTCAACAAGCAAACCTCCAATTTTTATGGTAAAAATAAAATCTAAATCAGACACCACTTGCCCCAATTCTTTCATATTGGTCCACAAGAAAAATAAATGTGTAAGTCCCTCTCTACACATTTAAAGGAAGCAGCATACCCTTCCTAATGAGTACTTTATCTTTTCAATCAGTATTCCTTTACAGATTTTCCTCCTTCATCAGATTAGTCGGCAGTGGTCTTCTGATGAGGAATTGCAGATATAAGTTTTCTTTTATTTGAGCCCCATGAAGAAAATACATTGATATAGCTATTCTTTGGCATAGGTCCCTCGCTGTGGGGGATTAAATAAATGTTCATTATTATTATTTGATATAGTAATTTGGCAAGCTGAGCTCATGCACTTTCTTGCTAGGCCATTTTTATATCTACAAAAAGTGAAAAAAAGTTCTTTCAGGAAACTAGGATACCAGTTTTTAATTGAATTTGGCTTATGAAAAGTATAGTGATTTCAGGTATCCTGTTCTACTAGGTATCATCAGCATATTGTATTGTCTGCTTACCACCCCAGGTCAAGTCACCTTCCATTACCATTTATCCCCTCTCTGCCCTCTGGCAGTCATCATACTGTTGTTTGTGCCCATGAGTCTTTCCTTTTTTCTTTCTTTGCTAATCCCTTCACTCTTCTTACCCAACCCCCAACTCCCAACCCTTGTCCCCTCAGATAGCTGTCAGTATGTTCTCTGTATCCATGAGTCTGTCTCTACTTTGTCAGTTTGTCAGTAGAGTCCACATATAAGTAGTAATGGTAATGTTAATGTTAAAAAATCAAACAAACATTCAAACCTGTAAAGAATTTTTGTGAGTTTATTTGAGCCAAACTATCCACAGTCACTGGGAAGCAAAATCTCAATGTTTTAGGATAATGATCAAGAGAATGGTGTGTTTGTTTGTTTTGTTTGTTTGCTTTTTACTTTGTTTTCATAAATTACCATCAAAGAAGGAGATATAAATGGATTACATGAAATCTATTGTTGATAGATAGTGAGGTGGGAAAAAGCAAAGTAGGGAAATCTCTAGAATTAGACAAAAAGTGAAATGATGGACATATGCTTCTTTTACATAGGTGGGTATTGGATAGTTAACAGTCAACAATTAACATGATACCAATAAAAATTAAAAAACTTTGTGGTTCTACCAGTGCCATTTGTCAGGGAAAATACTGGCCTAGGAAATTACTATTTAGTATAACTGCTTTTAGTTGAATTTTTTAAAATTTCAGACCATCTTTTGTGGTTACTTTAGGTTTTTGCATTTGCAAAATCACCATGCAGGCCTTCCCTGAGTTAGTCAGGTTATCATGTGGCCTTTTTTCATCCACAAAATGAAATCATATGGCACTTATCTTTCTCTGACTATCTTATGCTTGAAAATAAATTGGTATTTTGAAAAATAAATTTAGATTCCATCTGTGTATATGAGGGAGTCATTTTGACAAATAAACAAAAAGACATTGACACTAAAATTTTCTGCAACTAAAATATATCATAAAAATAATAACTATGTTGCTTTTCTACATTCTGACTGTATTTTAGTTGTAATAACAGATAACTTTAAGCAGGTGGTCTTTAACATGTAGGCTGATGCTGGCAAGTTGAAAGGGTGAAAATGGAAAGTATTTTTATTTTCAAATTATTTTGGCTTTGTTGTCATTAATCTGATCCTTTTGTAATAATATTTTGTACATTTACCAAAGAGCTTTTTGACATATGTTGTGTTTTTCTAAGTTTTATCTAATCATTAAACAAAGAATGTGTCTTCCAGATATATGCATGGACTTTAAGAATACTCAATATATATTTGAATCCATTTACTCCCGTAATTCAGAGTTCAAGTTATTTGATTCTGAGGTCATTGATTCGAGCTGTTTTGTTGAGCAGGGTGCAGAGGTGATTTCTTTTCCCAATTCTTGTCCAGATGGATTGGAAGAATGAAGCCACGGGCAAAAGGTGATAGATGAAAAGTACAGAAACTTTATTGCAAGCAAATGCTACCTCTAAAACCTTAATTCTAAATCCTAAGCCTCAAACTCTGTCCTCCTTGGTGCAGAGGGGCAGAGGGGCCATGTAAGAAAGGTGTCCTCTCAGTTCCTAAGAAGGGTAACCACTGCTTTCTTTGTCTTGAGGCATTAAATAGACTGGAGACCTTCCTATTACCTCTATTCCACAGGTATAGAATACAAGATTCAGGAAACTTAGTTATACATAGACACATTAAAATAGGAAAATTTTTGAGATAACTGATATGTCTCATAGGTGATCTAGCAGAATAATACTAGCTAGGTTATACTGTGTATTTATCTGAGTTTAGAAACTATGTTCTGTGTTTTTTTAAGAGGAATTTATCTTCATAGATTTGTGATTTTTCTATAGTTGTGGAAATCAGCCTTGGTTTGGGTGTGGAAAACTAATGACTGGATTGAGCCAGCATTGGCATTTTGCCAAGCATGTAAATCAGAAATAATAGTGTAGGGACTTGATAAAAACTGTCAAATGTCTTAACAGTAAGGATTTTAAAAAGAGTGGAGTAAGTGTTGCACTATATTATATCAAAAGACTGGGGAAGAAAAGCAGAGACAGATGAGATAAGAACATGGGGATGTAATGGAGAGGGTTCTAGAAGGCATTAGATGACTTGATAAGATCAAGTAATAGATTTAGTAGATATAACTTAGCTTACAATTTGAAACAATAGAAAGTTTTGCTTAATGACCACATGGGTTTAATGCAATATTTTGTAAATACTAGTATATAAGTTTCTTCTCATGATAAGGTCTAAGCAACCATCATAAGTTAGGTTTACAATATACTCTCCAATCAAATGTTTATCTTTCTACTTCTTGAATCTGCTAACTATATGCGGTTCACATTACATGGGTTTAACATTTTGTATGCACTCTCACTGAATATTCTTTCATATCTTATTTTGAAATCTGAGTCTTTATTGAGAAAGACATGTCCAGACGATTCAATTGATTGCTGAGTTTTAGATACCAATATATGGCTCAAAGCCATGAGATGAATTGAATTGGAGAACACAAAGCCCAGAAAAATATAAAGAAGATATATGGAAGAGAATAAATAATAGCAAGAGTTTTGTCTATTTGAGAGTGATGTAGTATTAAGTATGAAGAAATTGAATCAAAGTTCTGAGCTTAATGTACTACAGGCTATCACTTGCAAAATTTGTATCTAAGCTCATCTTTGCCATTGTTGTCTGGAACAAGCAACACTTTTTACTTTTCTCACTTCGTTACTTTTATATAAAACACATAATTTGCCAGGGCTGACCAGCAGCCCCTGAAGGACAGATGAACAGATTAGTAATTCATAGGTTATTGGGGGGATTAAGTAACAGAGCATGTGAGTAACAATTAGTAGACTGTAAAATAATAGGTCAATATACAAGTAATTATTAGTTAATTATCTAGTATATACCTATAAACTTAATAGTCTGCATAATTAAATTCAAATAATCATTACAAATTGTTTAAGGATACTAGATCTACCTCTAGACTGCTCAAAAGAGTTCAAAGGGAAGGAGAATTTTTTTTAATTTTTTTATGCCTAGAATCTAGTATATATAAGTAACTATGTTGTTCGTATTATACTTAAATTAAATATAAGAATTTTATTAGGTTATTAATTATAATAGGGGGTGTATAATAATTTTGAAAATTATAAGGGAAAATAGCATAGACTTTAGTTTGTATATAAATGAGTAATGAATTAGTAAAGATAAATGGAAAAGTGACGTTTGTGAGCATGAGATATTTTTCAAAAAATAAATACACAATAAAATAAGCCTCTGAAGAATTACAGAATTTCAATAAATAATTCTTTATATGACATTCAGGATTTTAAATATGTTCGAAGACAGACATGGTTTCCTATTAATCTTTGCTAAACTACATATTCTAGAAGAGGAACATATCTAGCTTAATCCATTTTATTAAATTTGATGACACAAACTGCTATTAATAGAAAATAAATCAAAGAAACTACAGTGTAAAGTAAATCTAAAATCCTGTGGAGCACAAAATTAACTGGGTATGTTATTGAACCTGTAGTTTAATGCAAATATTAATCATTCAAATGTGAGAAAATCACTGCTTTTCTCAGGGAGTGAGCCATCAATATAACCTACACCTATTAGAAAACTGTCCTACCTCATCATCTAAAGAGCATAAACAAAAAATTCATCTTGTGTTCTTTCATATTTTAAATCACAATCCCTGATTTAGTGTTTTAATTTGGATTGTCTCTAACTCATTGATAGAAATGTGTTTTTATGTGCTATGTTTACTTTTTTCAATAATTAAAATCTGGGTTGTAAAGCAATATGAAATGTAGATGGTAAAGTTTACAAAATAATTTTATGAAATTTTAATTTTGACATTAGTTTAAACCTAAAATATTTGCAAGATTATGCCAAAATATTTACTCCTTATTAGCATAGCTAATTGTTAAATTGTGATGTTTTCTTAATCATCTCTCTCTCTCTCTCTCTCTCTCTCTCTCTCTCTCTATATATATATATATATATATATATATATATACACACACACACATAGGCATATATAGGCATATATAGGCATGCACTTAGGAATTATGTAAATATTCTTCTCATTACTCTTCAGCCCACACATTTTAATTAAAATTCATAAATAATATGTAAATAAATTACTACTATGGTTTCAAAAAAGTTATTTCTAACATCATTCTTTTTAATCATTTAATAGTTGATATCCTACTCTAAATGAAAGCTGCTTTTTTCTCTTTTTTGTATATATATTAATCTAGCATCCATTTGTTACTTATTTGCTCTCATTTATATATTATTGGGATGGACTCAATGAGTTTATTTTTTAATCAGTGTGTTATAATCATAAACTGCCAATATTTATTTTAATGTTCAATCTCTCTTAGATTTGTTTAGCTGGAGCCCCTTTAATTTAGCTCATGTGTCATTTTGACAATGCACATACATTTTGGACAACTCCCTTACTTTCTGGCACAACAGGCTGTTGCTTTTGCAGCTCATATTTTCTCTGTCTGTTATCTCAATTCATCATCTATCTCTCCAAGGTATGTACCTTGGCTATTTTTATTAAGGAAAGGCATTTAGAAATCAAATCAGGGTTTGGGTATTCTCATTGCTATTGATATTACTGGAAGGCATGGTTTGCAACCCTTTTCAGCAGAGTAATGAAATATACATGCACATATGCATATGTATGCACATATATTTACAAAAGCAATGCATATATGTTTATATATGTGGCTATATTAAAATCACGAATTTTATACTGAAACTCTGATTTCCAATATAACACCTCAGCTTCTTTCTAACCTTCCCATATTCCATTGCTGTCACTCTTCACCCACAATAAAAAAACTACCCCAACATTGTTCTACAACATGTAGAAAGCTTTTTTAGAAATGTTAAACTAATACCATTGTGAAAAAACTACTTATTTTTAGTTAGTACTACTTAGTACATTTTTAGATTATTTTATAGTTATTCTTATAGTTATGATTTTTAAAAGGCATGAAAACAAATAATTGTCCTTTTCCACACCACTGCAGACATCCTTTAGTTTCAGCCAAGTGCCTATGACTAATCTAGAAAAGTAGTTATAAAGTAAGGAAAATCTAGTTGTTGAACAAACTACAGTTATCAGGAAAAATACAGATGCATTTTTCAAATATAATTGTGAAGAAAAGCAGCTAAGCACAAAGAGTACATACTGTATGATTTCATGTATATAAAATATGAAAACAAGTAAAATTAAATTGCAGTTAAGACACCAAGATAGTTGTTACCTTTACTTCTATTTTGTTATGATACTGAAATCTAAACATTTGTCTCTTAAGGAAGTTAATGTTAATCATTCTGATTAATACTCCTTTAAAGTAGTGATTCTAAAAAATAGTCCCAAATTTGTCCACATTTATGAAAATAAAATGAAAATTTGATTACAACTTAAAGTTATCAAAAGTGTTATCTTTATATAGTCTACATGTTCTTTCTAAAATTTCACATATATACAAAGCTTCTACTGCATTTACAATTATGAATGTCCTTAAACTCTAAATACAAGAAAAAATAATGAAAAACATATATACTTTATCTTTTAAATGTTTTATTAAATGATGCTTTATTTTACACACAAAAGTAGACTAGTATAATTCATAAATTGTCTGCTTAATACATTTTCTCCACTGGGCACTGTTATGTCACAGTGCTGTGGTCAGGACTGGGCGCATTATTCAGCAACTCAGTGACCCATGTGCTCCATGCCCACCACTAGCAGCCCCTACTATATTTCTCTTCAGAGAAAACTGGTTTAAATGGTGATGCTACCAACCATCTGTATTCCATGCAGTAATTGCTTTTTCAAAGTATTTCACAATTATAGTTCCATCTGATGGCTACCATAAGCCCTGCTGGGAGAAATAAGAGGCCAGATACACTGGTTTTGTCTGCCTCAACTTGGAAATGTCACATTCACCATCTTTTATCCATATGAATTTGGTGACTTCAAACTAATTGTGAAGGATGCTGGGAACTGCAAAGGGGACTGAAATATTTGGTGAGCACTTCATGTCTCTACCACGATGTGGCAGTCTGCAAAAAATATGTCTTTGCTTTCGTTCCCCCATAAACAATTCCTTCCAAAATCAAGCATACAAACAAAAAGAATCTACAGACACCATCCAAAGTAATTGATTACATAGCAATAGCAACCCAACAGTTGATATGCAAGTATCATTGTAAGATAATGCAGAAATATTAGAAAGTCTAAAATATTGGTGAAGGTAATTCCTTTTTAAAAAAATTATCTTTACTGTTGAAAATATTACAGATGTCTACCCCACTCCAGTCTTCCCTCTGAAATCCGTCAGTCCATTCCATGTCTCTGGGGACTATTTTGTTCATCGGTTTATTTTGTTCACTAGATTCCAAATGAGTGAGATCATGTGATACTCAGACTGGCTTATTTCACTTACATAATACTCTCCAATTCTTGATTCAATATTAGCCTCTAAACAAAGGATGATTGAACCTGTGATTCTTTCCCCTTTTATCCTAAATTGCCTCCATTGTGTCTCCCTCAAATAAAAAAAAATAGAAAATTTGAATGAGGTTTCAAAGTCCTAAGAGCTTTACCTAAGGTTCCAAAAATCTCAATGAGTACTGAGAGCTAACTTTTATTTTTAACCCACGATGGTATAATTCACACCAGTTTCATAGTGGTAGTGATCTGCAGTTTGTCAGTTCATTATCAATCAGTACTTAGCACGCATTAATGCATCTCTTTTGAATATAACTCTATGTGCTTTAAGAAATTTTGCAAAATTGGATATAAAAGGAAGTGTTGGGATGTTATGTATTTCATAAACCAGGTGATTCACCTGCCAAAATGACTGGAGCCTAGAGAAAAGGAGCAGGTGCACCTCACATGTATCTATTACCTCTGATGTTATGTTTTGATTAGAATTCATAATACTTGAGAGAAAAAACTAAAAATATTATGTGCAATGTTGGTTATGAGATATTTTTATGGTCTATCTAAGTATAGGTCTGGGGCTTGATATGCTTCTTCACTCTGAAGATTCATCAGCATTTCCAGGTCCATTATCTTTTTAAATGACTCCACTTTCATCCTATAAATTCACCACTTTTAGATGCATGTTTGATCTTATCCTTTCCAATGTTGTTCTCAATCCTTTTTGGCTGATGTATAAGGATCTAATATTAACTCTTTCCATAAGTTTGTTTTATGGAAAAATGTTACATTTTCTTACTTCATAATGGCAATTTGTATTAATGAACATGTAGAGCTCATGAAGTACTTTTAATCTGGTATTCCAAGATCATACTTGGAATGATAAGCAATGATAAGCTTTTCTGCTCTCTAGAAACTTCCATTTTATTTTTTATTTTTTTAAAAATTAAATTGTTGGAAGTATTACATATTTCCCCTTTTTTCGCCATTAGCCATGCCTCTGTCCTCTGCCCCAGGCCTTCCATTTTTAGAAAGATTTTTTAAATGCTTTATTCAAATTTTGACCTACCTTTTGCCTCAAAACAGCTATATATATATTATCTATCTACATAATATACATAATAGAGAAATATACAAATTAGCCAAGACATCATAACATCACAACCAAACAGCAAGGCCTGAGGCTGAGTGGCACCTGGTGAGGGTAAGTGATCTCAGGATGCAACCCCTATCCCACAGGGCTTGACAGGGGACATCAGGCCATACTCCCCACCTCAGGGGGCTTGACAGGACCTCAGGGAGGGCTTGATGGGGGATCTTGGGCCACACCTCTCATCTAGTGGGACTTAAAAGGGGACCTAAAGCCAAGCACTCTGCCCCAGCCCCAGGCCAGGGTATCTCAGGGCTTGATGAAGGACTTTAGGTCATGTCCCCACCATAGCACTGGACCAGGAGACCTCAGGCTGCACCCCTTACCCTGGTGCCAGGCCAGGGGAACTCAGGTTGCACCCCAGCCTGGGGCACCTGAGACTGCATCCACCACCTGGTGCTGGGCCAAGTGACCTGAGGTTGTGTTCCTCGCCTGGCACCAAGCTGGGGGACCTGAGTCTGCACACACCCCCACCCAGAAAGGCTTGACAGGAGTGGGGCCAGTCAGGTCTGGGACTCCGGTACTTTCTAAACACGAGCTGGTGATGGATGGGGACTTAACGCTAGGTCCTGCAGCACACCCCAGACTCTGACAGGAGGAAGATTTTATATACATTTTACTAATTTTCTTTCATCTCTGACAGTTCTATTATAGAGAAAAGGCAAATAGCAATACTAAAATATTTCCTCTAATTAATTCCCTTTTAATGTGCATGAATTTCATGCACTGGGCCACTAGTATAAATATAAAACAACATCAAATTAAATATATTCCTATTTTTTATTATTTAAATAGTTGACTACCAGACTACTAACTAATGTTTCAGTAATAGCCCACTTTGATTTGTAACCTTTTTTGTTATCTTATTTTTTGTTTGGTTTACTTGTTCAAGTAAATCTAGATTTACTAGCTTTTATATCATCAACCTCAGTATGATGTTGTTAATGTTAGAATCCTATCTAATAAAAGAGTAATATGCACATTCGCTGTATCTTTGATACACCCACAAGCCACGCCCATGAGCCACGCCCACCAGCCAATAAGGAACTGGGGTGGAGCCAGCCAGTGAGCTCCTGGCCTGGGGGGGGGCATGGATGAGGTGGCCAGAGCCATGGGTGGGTGTGGCTGAGGCGGCCATGGTCTTGGGGGACATGGTCGAGGTGGCCAGGGCCATAGGGGGTGTGGCAGAGGCGGCCAGGGCCATGGGGGGCGTGGCCAAGGTGGCCAGGGACAAAGTGGATGGGGATGAGGCAGCCAGGTCCATGAAGGGGTGTGGCTGAGGTGGCCAGGGCCAGGGGGTAATGGGACTGAGGTGGCCAGAGCCGAGGTAGACAGGGAGGAGGTTGGGGGACCAGGTGGCCAGGGTCGTGAGGGAGTGGGGCCGAGGTGGCCAAGGCTGTGGTAGCCGAGGGGGCAAAGCAGGAGTGCGGGTGTGTGGGTGTGTGTATGAGCATGGGCCTGAGCGACACACACATATACACCAGCACCCACACAGAATCCTCCATGTGCCACCCACACCTCCCTGAACCTCACCCTCCAGCCAGGATCCTCCTGGTCCCACCTGTAGTCGGTGCGGGTGGGAGTAAGTCTGGGGAAACTTTCTCAGACTTGCTTGATGCTGGGACTGGATGCATCCCAGCTCACAGGCTCCACGGAGGTTCCTGGTGGCCGAGGGTGCAGAGAGGGAGTGAGGGCGTGTGGGTGTGTTCATGAGTGTGGACACAAGCGACACATACTCACATGCCCACAACCACACAGGGCCCTCGGCCACGCCACCTGTGCCTCCCTGGACTTCACCCTCCAGCCCAGATCTTCCAGGTCCCTAGCCCTGGGGTTGCTCAAATTCAGCAATTTGCCCAAGGCATGTTGAACAGTTTTCTCCTAACCCATTTGTGGGAGTGTAATCTGACTTAAAACAAAGGACTAAACTAGAAAGTCAATTTGGAAATGTGGATCAAAATTCAAGTGAATTAGCTTTAGGCCAGGAGTTCCGTGTCTGTGAATGTGTCCTAAGTAAACAGTCAAATAAGCAATTATATTTACTGTCATTGTTGATGCTGGGGGAAACCAGAAGCAACCTGCCCCACAATAAAGGGTTAGTGAAGTAAACCATAGTAATGTCAAACAGTCAGGGGTAACATTGCAGCCATTAAAAATTATGTCTGTACATCCAATTCGTTGACATGAAAAGAAGGCCATAGCCAAATATTAAGTGGAGGGCAGGGGAACATCAGAATAGGGCAGGTTTACTTATATGTATGTATATTTTATATGTCAGGGAAATAATAGTTTTAAAACCAGTGATTCTTCCTGAGCTCTGCAAATGTGTTAGCAAATTGTGATTCAGGTGTAACAGGTGTCCTTTGGTGTCCCATACACACAGACATCCTTGTCTGTGGGACAGTCTGAACCTTTGCTGCACCTGCCCCTCTCTGGTATGGCAATGATCCAATCAGACATTCCCTAATATGTTTTGTTGCCGAATGCAACTTATGTCCTTTTATGCAAATGTTGTTGCTTTCAAGTCTACCAGGTTGTATTTCAAAACTTATTTTTCTGCAACTTGACCATTTTTTATTTGCTTAAAATATTCTTAAGTATTTTATTTTATTTTATTTTATTTTATTTATTTTTTTTTAAATATATTTTATTGATTTTTTACAGAGCAGAAGGGAGAGGGATAGAAAGTCAGAAACATCGATGAGAGAGAAACATCGATCAGCCGCCTCTTGCACGCCCCCTACTGGGGATGTGCCCGCAGCCAAGGTACATGCCCTCGACCGGAATCGAACCCGGGACCCTTCAGTCCGCAGTCCGACGCTCTACCACTGAGCCAAACCGGTCTTGGCTATTCTGAAGTATTTTAAAAGTACATATAGAAAAGTAGAGAATAATATGATAAATACTTATCTATACTAATAAAAGGGTAATATGCTAATTAGACCAGACATCTTCTGGACATCCAAAGACTCTGTGTGGATGTGGGTGTGTGAGTCTGTGTTGCTCAGGTCCATGCTCATGCACACACCCACGTGGCAAAAGCCACAGTGGTGGGGGCAAAGGCAGAGGTGGTTAGGGGCGACCAGGCCAGCTGGGGAGGGCAGTTAGTGGCAACCAGGCTGGTAGAGAAGGGCAGTTAGGGGCAACCAGAAGGCAGATAGGTGAGAAGTTAGGAGCCAGCAGTCCCAGATTATGAGAGGGATGTCTGACTGCCAGTTTAGGGATCAAGCCATCCCCTGAGGGGTCCCAGAATGAAGAAGGTGCAGGCTGGGCTGAGAAGACCCCTGACCCCCTCTGTGCACAAATTTCATCCACTGGGCTTCTAGTATGTAATAATAATCATAATAATGCTATTTGTAACAAAAATAATAAAATAATGACCATCATATTTACTCTTCTCACTACCACATTAGACTCTGTGGTTGTAGCATCTACAGTGTTTGAAGAATTTACACATAGGTTAATACATGGAATAATTCCTGCTATCTCACGCCAACAGCAGTTTAATAAAATACAAAAGATAAAATATCAGTTATATTAATGCACTTATGTAAGCAATATAAACCATGCTTCTTCAAGTTAAACTATACCTTAATTAGTATTATTATTGTTTTATTTTTCTCTCAGGATATTTGCTTTGTTTTCTTTTACAATAAGGGGAAAATACAGGGAAGGAAAAAAAAAAATAGAAGCCAGAAAAGCAGTGCAGTGGAGTAAGAAAAGAAAACAAGGTGGAGAATGCTGACAGTGAAGATCCTCTCATAAACAGGAGTGTAGGGAACTATGGTTTAGGAACTTGTAAAAGATGAAGATATTGTCAATGCACACCTTAGAAAGATGAATAAAAGAGGGCCTTTGACCTGTGAAAAAGATCCTCTCTCTTTTCCTCTTTTTTTAAAAATGTGGGCTAAGGAAAATGTAAGGGAGCAAATATTTCTCTGGTGTGAGACTAACATAATAAAGCTCACATCTGCAAGGGCTAAAATTTGTTAAATATCTTTATCTTCAGGTTTATCTTCTCTACGTATCTAGGATTAGGCACATCAATCCAACTGCTAGTATCATCATTTGTTAATTCTAAGGATTTTATCTGGTTTATGTCTCTCTAAAACTTGCTATGAGGCTTTAGAATATTAAATGAAAACTTCTAATATAACTATGATCATTCTTTTGCTAAATGAATGCTATTGTACTTGAGGAACAAAGACTGAAATAAGATTGAAATGGAAATCTGAGTTATTTACCAAAGGGTGTGGTTTATTATTGGTTTTTGTTTAATACTTTCTTCAATCATGTTAATAGCAATGGAAATGAAAATATACCACAAGGCCTACAGGCAGATGTCAATAATAAAGACCAAATATATAACCTCCTTTATCCTTTGCTATCTTTCTGCCACGTCTGTTTATGTCCTCCAGTTACCAAATATATAAAAGAGATGAATTTGGATTGTAAACACATAATAAAATATACAGATGATATATTATGGTATTGTACATTTGAAACCTATATAACTTTATTAACCAATGTCACACAGATATATTCTTTTAAAAATATAAATCAAATGACTTACACAAATATAATAACTAAGCATTTCTTGGATATATTTGTAATCATTAACTAATTAATGAAAAATTATTGAGACCATAACAATTTGCATCTCAAAGGAAGCTGCACTAAGAAAAAAAAGGGTCTACAATATCCCCCTAATTTAGGGAAAGAAAACTAAAAAAGAAACAATCTTAACAACCTTTTATCTCTTTAAGAGTGCCTAAAAATAGAGATTGTGTAGGTATCTGAGAGCTTACCCATCATTTTGACATTTATTCTTTTTTTAGACTCTCACATTGTTCTTTATTGAACCTAAATGTTACAAATTATTTGTGCAGGATTCTCTCTTTAGCATTTTCCTAAGACTATAATTTACTACTTGACTTTCAAAATCCATCATTGTTCTAAGAAGAACATAATAATTTCACTGGACTCTGGTTGAGAAACCTGATTATAACTTCAGTCAAAATATATAGGTAAAAAGGGCTATTGTAGTATTTATTATGGTCATATATGAATGCAAAATAGTGTGAGAATTTTTGTGGCATTACATTTTCAAGCTATTACAAATTTGTGTGTATTTGAAGTAAAAATTATAAACATATTTCTATTTATAAATGTTGACAATAAGCTTTCAGTTACTGCATTTATGACTGTGTATTTTTATATTGGTGTCTTTGTTCCTAGTAATTTTCTTTTGCTGGAGACTTTTTTATTATTACTTTTTTTTTAATTGTGATCTAAAGATAACATGGATTTCTTTGTTTTGTATAATAAGCTAATCTATTTCAGCTGTTTTATATTAGTACAATTAAAATTCCTTCTTGTACTTTAGACAATAAAGTAAAACTGTTCACCCATCATGCACACAACAGTAAACAGAAGCTTGCTCTTTTAAAAATTGAATAGAGAGATGAAAGGTGACAGCAATTTCTATTCATAAGAGTAATTTCAATAATTAGAATTTTAATCATAAATTATTTCAATATAAAAGTTATGCAACATGTCAATTTACCATTTTGTCTTTATTGCCAATGAGAAATTGACAGTAGGCAGTTTAACATAATTTAAATATAAACAGGAAAATAGTTCCTGGCATTTTTTAAAAGGATTAACAGCCCAGCTGAAGTGGCTCTGTGGTTGACCTATGTATGAACCAGGAAGTCACAGTTGGATTCCCCATCAGGTCACCTGCTGGGCTTGTGGGCTTGATCCCCAGTGTGGGGTGTGCAGGAGGCAGTTAATCAGTGATTCTCTCTCATCACTGATGTTTCTATCTCTCACTCTCCCTTCCTTTCTAAAATCAATAAAAATATATTTTTTAAAAAGAGTAATGCATAACTATTGCAAAAGAAAACTACCAAATACATCAAAAAGATAAGAATTCAAGAATTTTAAATATATATATGTATATATATATAGATATACATAGATATGTTACCATTAAATCATAAGGTATATATGCATATGTATATACATATTATAATATATATATATACATATATATAGTTGCTGTTTTATATATATATCTGTTACAGTATATTATCTAAGTGTACATAACATTATAAATACACAATACATATATTTATATAGTTTGTAATTAAGAATATGCATTTTTTAATATTTAAAAATAATACTCATTTTATTTTTAATATATTTTCCTTTCTTAATTAAATATATTGGGGTAACATTGGTTAACAAAACCATACAATTCAATAAAATATCATCTGCACATTGCATCTTGTGCCCATCGTCCCAGGCAAAGTCTCTTTACATCCTCATTTCCCCCAACCCCTTTCCTCTGGTAATCACCATACTGTTGTCTGTGTTTGTGTGTTATCTATGTTCTTAGGCTTAAACCCTTCATCCAGTCATGCAACTCTCCTCCCCTCTGACAACTGTCAGTCTGTTCCATATATCTATGCCTCTGCTTCTATTTTGTTCATCAGTTTGTTTTATTTGTTAGATTCCACATATACATGAAATCATATAGTATTTGTCTTCCTCTGACTGGCTTATCTAGCTTTGCATAAGACTCTCCAGGTCTATCCATGCTGTTGCAAAAGGTAAGATTTCAATCGTTTTACTACAGGCAAGTAATATTCTATTGGATAAATGTACCTCAGCTTTTTGATCCACTCATCCATTGATGAGCACTTGGTATGTTTCCAGATCTTGGCTAATGTAAATAACACTGCAATGAACATAGAGGTGTATATGTTCTTTTGAATTAGTTTTTTGGGTTTCTTAAAATATATTTACACAAAAGTGGTATTTCTGGGTCAAAAGGCAATTTCATTTCTAAATCCATGGTGTTTTCCAGTGGCTGCATCCAGTCTGCATTTCTACTAATAGTGCACCTTTTCTCCATATTCTCCCCAGCACTTGTAAATAAATTCAGTTCTTATTTAAACTTACATTTTCACCCTGATCAAAATACTATTTAACAAATAGTTTTTAAACACAAAAATTTGGAAATGTGAATGAAAACACCATTTATAAAGCTCAGATTTGTTGCATGTCCATAGATGCATAGAGCCTCAGATTAACGCTTGCTGTAGTTGCATTTCAGGCAACTCTTAAAGCAAACAAAATATCAATAAGCATATATATACAAAAAAAAAACCCCACACACAATAAATCAAGAAAAATATGCACAGGACCCAAATGCTGAATAATATAAAATATGGACGATAAAAATCAAAGACCTAAATAAATGAAAAATATGTTGTCTGCCTATTATAAAACTGAGTTATAAAATTCACTTTTTATTTTGTATTGTATAAGTCCCTTTATGTGAAGTGTAGAGAAAAAAGTAAATTTATAGAAACAGAAAGCAGAAAAGTGCTTCCTGGAACTGAGGCTGGATCTGGAATTAGGATTAATTGTAAATTGATTAATATATAATTATAAATGAGATATCTTATTGGGAGATGGATGTGTTCTAAAACTTATTTATGGTAGTGGTTATACCACTTAATAAAGTTACTAAAATATATTAAATTGTATATTTAAATTGGTGAATAGTATAATATGTACAATAAAACTAATTTTAAAAATTTCATGTTTTAGAACATATATAGGTCAAAAGACTACCACTAAAGACTATGTTCTTTTATTTTATTTTTAAAATATATTTTATTGATTTGTTACAGAGAGGAAGGGAGAGGAATAAAAAGTCAGAAACATCGATGAGAGAGAAACATCGATCAGCTGCCTCTTGTACAGCCCCTACTGGGGATGTGCCCACAACCAAGGTAAATGCCCTTGATAGAAATTGAACCTGGGACCTTTTAGTCCACAGGCCAATGCTCTATCCAATGAGCCAAACCGGTTTTGGAAAGACTATGTTATTTTAGAAAATAAATTAGAATATATACTTTTCTTAAAACTAAACAATGATAAATAATTCATTTATTTATTTTTTTAATGGACAAGTACCTACACAGACATGCCTTCTAAAAAGGATATCTGAGTGGCACATCACAAGAAAGGAATTAATCCCTTTCTGAAGGAATTAAGGCACTGGGAAGACATCTGAGTATTCTATATTGGCCCCTCTTGCCCTTTTTGCAAAGAGGGACCCTCTTCTTACTATCCAAATACACACAGCTGTTGCCTGAGCTTTCAGTTCAAGCTGTGGCTGAAGCCTCTGGGCAGTTGGCACCATGGATCTGTCTCTCAACCAATGGTGTGAGCTGGACCCTCTCTGGAGAAGAAACCTGGGTCCCCTGAGATATGCGATCAGCACTGGGACCCCGCCAGCAGGCGAGGTGACCCCAAGGCAGGTGCTGGACATGGAGGCCACGGGGGCAGAGACTACAAAGGAGACAGAACTGAACCTCACATCACCCTGTTTGGCCCCGGAGGATGGCTGGTTAGCCAGAGATGGGTAAGATTCCTCAGGGAAGGAACAACCTAAGACAGGCACAGTCGCAGAGGGGCCAATAGGAGAGAACTAAAAGGTCAACAGAGGTGGGGCACAGACCTTCACCCACAAACCTTGCAGGGGCTTGAATTCTCACCCCTCCTGAGGGAGGTCTCCTACCCCCATGGCTGCTTTGCCTCCCATACACAACTCAGACCAGGACCCAAGTGGCAGACAAAGACTCGGCCAGCAATAGCTGCCCTATATCTAAATTCAGTCTATTACCAGGAATGCTCAGGACCTACTCAAAAATGCAAATATTCCTTTCCACAAGTATTTACTGGGTAAACTAAGATTTCTGCTTGAGTATTAAAATTGACAGTAAAATAGTAATCAAGTTCTCAGATTAATTTAAATTGGCCAAGAGAAATAAGTGAATACTCAAGAAAATTTAAGTGTACTGGACAAAAAGCTTTTCCTAAAATAGTAACTAAAATATCTATTAGTAGTTCATCTCACTGTAAAATTTTCTAACATCCAAAGAACCTAAAGCAGTCATATTTGTGTGCAAAAATTAAAATTTAAAATTACCAAGACTGCAAGATAAAATTTCCAAAAGCCCCCATTAATCAAAAAAGGAGGGGCCAGTGGGGTAATATCATGTAAGGAAAAATATCCTGTAAGTAAAATACATCTAGAAAATTCTTACTCCAGTAAAGTAAATTCCATTTGTAAAACCAACTGCAGGAGACCCATGAAAAAACACACATGGTGTCAAAATAAGCCAAAGGAAAATCATTTAGGAAAAAATAAAAAGAATCCCAAGTCTATTTTGCATAGAGGATCCCTTTGTTAACTTTTGGTCGAGAATGTGTTTGTGTGTTTTCAGAGAACAACTCCAAGACCATGTGGGTTCCTGTGACTGTGAGGAACTGACGGATCTGTTCCAGTCATGAGGATGGTCCAGAGATGGGGGACACTGACGACACCTTGCCATGCTAGCAGTCGGCAGCTGTGCATGGCTGCATGCCCAGGACCAAACCAGAGAGGATGGATCTTACATTGCCACTATGTGTCCACCATCCGGATACCATTACTGACATGTACACATAAAGAATTATTTGACACTGAAACTGGGAGTCAGAATAGTTGGACATTGAAACTGAGACTCAAACTTTTTTTTTTGTTCTTATACATTTATTTCTAGTATGCAGAGGCAAGATATTTTTGAAGAAAAGAAACAGGGAAGAGTGATTGATATAGAGGCAGGGAGGCATTGAACAGATTGTCAAGCTACAGGGGGAAGGCTTGGGTGGATGGGAGGTGGTTGCTGGGGGAGATCAACCAAAGGACTTGTATGCATGCATATGAGCATAACCAATGAATGAAAGACACTGGGGCGGGGAGGGGGGTAGGTGGGGACATGTGCTGGGGGTAGGGGAGGCTAGGGGGAGAATAATGGGGAGGGGGAAAGGAAAACATATACTACTATTAAATATAAGTCATAGTGCAAAAAAAATCAATAAAAATACATTAAATTGAAAAAAAATAGTTACTTGAATAACATCCTAAAACAATAAATAAATAAATAAATAAAAATAAAAATAAAAAGGATATCTGAGTGGCACATCAGTAAATAAAATGTTCAGTATCATTAGTTATTAGGAAAATGGAAAACAAAAACAAAATCAGATAAATTTGCCTATTTATTAATATGACAAGAATAGCAATAAGTACTATGGGTTTTGATTTGTAATTGAAAATATTTGTATGAGCATATAGATTCAGAAATTATACATTAAATACAAGATCACATATTTTATGTAATTCTATTTATGAATAAATATTTATTGAAATATTTACTAAATATATATTGACTGAAATGACTCTCTCATTCGGAGCTGAACAAATTAGAGCAAAAAATTAGAAATTATAAATAAAGGTAGTTTAGATTAGGTAGACTCAGTATTGAAAAAGCTGGCAGACACTACTTAAACATGGAATCGAGCTCAGTATCAGTGGTGATGGGCATACGATATTATGTGTCCTCTGAAAAAAGGTACTAGGGGGCACATTGTCAGGTAGTTACATAAATAAATAAATATACATGGCATCTATTGTACTAAATACAAGAAAAACCCAAATTAGAAAACATTTTACATGGCACCTGATCAATATTCTTCAAAAACATAAAGGTTATGAGAAATAATAACTAACTATCAGATTTTAGAATTACCACTTATTGGAGGAGATCTGAGATAGGGTTCAGAAACAGAGAAAGAGTATTAGTTTAAACACTTGCAAAGTATAAGTAACATCTGTAGTTTCTTAAATAATTGTACCAAAGTTATCAGAAATACTAGAGGCCTGGTGCATGAGATTCGTGCACGGGGGCGGGGGGGTGGAGGATGGGGGATGTCCCTTAGCTCAGCCTGCACCCTCTCCAATCTGGGACCATGGAGGTATGTCCGACTGCCCATTTAGGATCGGGCCCAAATGAGCAGTCAGCCATCCTTCTCACAATCCAGGACTACTGGCTCCAAACTGCTCACCTGCCTGCCTCCCTGATTGATTGCCCCTAACTGCTTCTGCCTGCCGGCCTGATCACCTGCTAACCACTACTCTGCCAGCCTAATTGATGTCTAACTGCTCCCCTGCCAGCTTGTTTGCCCCCAACTTCCCTCCTCTGCTGGCCTGGTCACCCTTAACTGCCCTCCCCTACAGGCTTGATTGCCCCCAACTGCCCTCCCTTGCAGGCCTGGTCCCTCCCAACTGCCTTCCCATGGTGGCCTGATGGCCCACAACTGCCCTCCCTTGCAGGGCCTGGAACCTCCCAATGGCCCTCCCCTGCTGGTCATCTTGTGGTGGCCATCTTGTGTCCACATGGGCACAAGGTGTCTGTGGTGGTTTGCAGTCTGGCCACACCACCCAGCAACCCAAGTGGAGGCCCTGAGATCTGGAATTAATATATGTTTTACAATTAAAACTTTGTAGCCTGGAGTGGAGCCAAGCTTTCTGCTCACTCTATGACGACAGCCATTTCTGTTTGAAACTTTGTAGCCTAGAGTGGAAGCCTAGGCTAGGGCTGTAAAAGTTTTGCTTCCTCCATCACCCTGGCAACCCTAGCCTCTTCTTTCTTCAGCTCCATGGCTTCCGCCATTTCTGTTGCAATTATGTATCTTCTATAATTGAAACTTTGTGACATTGAGTGGAGGCCTAGGCCCATTGCTGAGGAAACCCAGTCCTCCCTCCTGCTCTCAGTGGTGGCAGCCATCTTGGTTGGGGTTTATTTGCATAACTCACTCCTGGCTGGTGGGCGTGGCTTGAACAGAGGTATGGTCAATTTGCATATTACCCTTTTATTAGATAGGATGCTAAATCAAATATATTTTATATGTAACATTATATTTGGACCAAAGGAGAAATACAGTGTTTTGTTTTGTTTTTGTTTTTTGTTTAATGAAAAACTATGCTGTATAACAGTTTTAATTCAGCTTTGGTCTGAAATATTTACAGTACCAGAAATTAGAATCTTGATTCAAAAGGGGGTTTGTTCCATAGATATAAAGTTACAGTTATACAAAATAAATAATTTCCAGTATGTGAGGAGGTAACACAATAATTCATTTTAATAATCATTTCACTATATTTATTTATAAAATCATGTTTCCTTAAATATAAACAATTTTTATTTAAAAATAACTATTTTAAAAAAGAATATATGAGGTTGGATATCATTGTATTTGACCACATACACACACAATAACAAACAAAGAAATCCCAGGAGACATAGGGAACTTCTTGGAGACAATGGATATATTCAGTATCTTAGTTGTATTGATGTCATCATAAGCATACGTATATATATATCCAAACGTACCAAATTATATACATTAAATTTGTCAGTTCTATAAATTATACCTAAATAAAACCATAGAAAACAAACAAAAAGCATCCAGATAACATATTTGTATTCTCTCCTTATGAAGAAAGAAAACATGAGTTTATAAAAATATATTTTATTTACCATCATTATTTCAAATAAACTAAACAGAATTAATTATTTAATGAATTTCCCATATGTAAAGTTTATATTTAAAAACCTAGTTAATACATGGCCTAAAATTATTTTTAAAAATTATGGTTTCCTACAGTCTCTGTATTGATAAGGGTTTCAAGGCATATCAATTAGTCTGAAAGCACACATACAGCATATAAGTGGATATGCATTTTACACAAAGGCTTCTTCAGATAATACTAGAGGTCTGATGCATGAAATTCATGCAAGAGTAGGCCTTCCTTTCTTTGGCTGCTTGCACCAGCTTCCCTCTGGCACGGCACCCAGGATTTCCTCTGACTGCTGTATTGATAAGGGTTTCAAGGCATATCAATTAGTCTGAAAGCACACATACAGCATATAAGTGGATATGCATTTTACACAAAGGCTTCTTCAGATAATACTAGAGGTCTGATGCATGAAATTCATGCAAGAGTAGGCCTTCCTTTCTTTGGATGCTTGCACCAGCTTTCCTCTGGCACGGCACCCAGGATTTCCTCTGACTGCTGGAAGCACCTGGGAGCCAAGCTTCTCTCGCAGCCCAGGCTTCACCCAAAAGGTCATCAAGAAGGTCTTCCAGAAGGACATCTGGTCTAAGTAGCACATTATATTTTTATTGTTACACATTCCTAAATTCTGATCTTACTTTGTTAGCAAAAGGGAAACCCCACTATTTGCTATAAACTTATAAGTAAAGATTGATATTTTATGTCTACAGAACACTTTACTGCTCAATCCATCTACATTATAAAAAGCCAGTGGCTAGAATGCAGTAATGCTGAAATGACCAAACAACCGGTCACCAGTAGGCGCATGGAGCACCTCTCGGTTCCTCCCCCAGGCCTACGAGCCACTCACAGTGCTGGAGTGGGGCTCGTGGATCACTGGGTGCGGCAGCACTCGCATCTCACATGAAGGGGCTCGTGTGGGGCTCACAGCTCGCAAGGCAAGGAGGGGCTCCTGCAGGGCTTGTGGTTCAGAGGGGTTCGTGGCTCACACAGCTTGCATGGTACAGCCAGGCTCATGGCTCGTGCAGCACGGTGGCTTGTGGAGGCGAGCTACTCGTGCACTGTGGGTCTGAGGTCCTGCCTGCACAGTGGGTCTGTGTCTTGCTCGATATTGCACGCTCGGCCTCTAGTGTTTATATATTAAGCAGCCATTACATGTCCAACTCTTTATTTAGACAACCTATAATAATAAAATTCAAATATACTAATTAAACTGAATGACCTTCCAGAAGAAGCTGGGGCTGCAAGGGAAGTCTGGGTCTCGGGTGCCTTCCAGTAGCTGGTGGGAAGTCCGGGTCCTGATGCCAGAGGGAAGTTGGTATCAGCAGCCAGGGGAAGGCCTACTCTTGCATGAATTTCATGAATCGGGCCTCTAGTATAATATAATGCGTAAAAAGCATAATTGGCTTTTAAGTACTCTGAGACACTTATTTCAAGAGTACATTAAAGAGTGTTACATAGGAATTTCATGGGAATCTACAGTAGACATTATTTTACCAACTTAGTAATATAGTATTTTTAATCAAGGAAAAGGACTACCTATCATCTATAATTTATGAAAGTGGATAGGATACAGACACTAGGGAGAACAGAAATAACAGTTGGATCAAGTGAAGAGGAGCTCCAGAATAAAGCAAATAAATATATCAAGTCCCACTTTAATTAGTAAGAAAGTATCCAGCACTTTCTTTATATGTGGTTGTTATCCTGGTAGAAAGGAATAGATCAGTGGTTATCAACCTTTCTAATACTGTGACCCTTTAATACAGTTCCTCATGTTATGGTGAACGCCAACCATAAATTATTTTCGTTGCTACTTCATAACTGTAGTTTTGCTACTGTTATGAGTAGTAATGTAAATATCTATGTTTTCCCATGGTCTTAGGTGACCCTGCTAGCAGTTCTATTGCACAAGACACAGACGCACTAAGACCATCAGAAAACACAGATATTTATATTATGATTCACTAACAGTAGCAAAATTACAGTTATGAAGTAGCAACGAAAATAATTTTATGGTTGTGGGTCACCACAACATGAGGAACTGTATTAAAGGGTTGTGGCATTAGAAATGCTGAGAACCACTAGAATAGATCATTACAGTCATCAAAGAAAAGGGGGCTTGGGAACTGAATGAAAGAAGGTGAAGAGATTAGCCAAAATCCATATATACATAACCCATAGATACAGATAACATTTATGCAGACTTTAAAAGAAAAAAAAACAAGTGTGGTATTTAGGAAAAATAGGTGAGCTTAAGGAAAAGAATTAGGAGTTAGACATATTTCATTGTTGTTTTACTGAAACAAAGATCTGGATTTGAAAAATAACAAATATAAATCAATACAATTTCTAGTAATGTATATATATCCTATCTAATAAAAGAGAAACATGCAAATTGACCATACCTTCACCATGCTACCAGCCAATAGGAGCAATATGCAAATTAACCTCTAAACAAGATGGCGCCCGGACCCAAAGCCCAGCCCTGGCAAGCCTGGGGCAGCAGCTGTGGTCCCGATTGCCACAGCCCCAGGCCCAGCAGGGTGTCTGGACCTTAATTTTCACATTTATAAAAGAACAAAACAAAACAATGAAACAACTATTTGGTTATCCACCAGTTCCAGTCAATATTGATGTTCATGTGGTTTTTTGAATCAGAATTTCATTATACTACCTTAATACTATACAGTGTTCATCCCTTTCTATTAAAGAGATGCACATTATTACAAAAGCACAAGGGAACAGTTATTGAGCTATCCAATTAAGGCAATAAAAAACACCCAGAGGCTCCAATGCTCCAAGGCATATGTCCAAGAGGAGAGATGACACCAGGTGAAGAGATGACTTTCTTAGCACAGCTACTTTTTCTCTTTTTTCCTATGTGCAGGCTGGCTTCCTGGCTACCTGAACTTTGTTACTGTTTATTTGCTTTAAATACAGTAGCAACGACATATAGACAAACAATTAAAAACACACACAGTCTTAAATTATTTACCTGGCAATGTTACAAAACAGAAAATAGGTCATAACACCTAGAAGAGTAAACTGCTTATTCCAAGATAAATTGATTTCTGAAATAGGCCAAGTTACAGGGGAAGCAATGTTGCACAGAAGCAAAAGCAATGGTTCGGGAGTAAGACAAAAACTGAGTTTCAATCCTGGGTAGACTACTTTCCTTGCAGAGTTACTGAAGCCCCTCTAAACATCTGATTCCAAATTGGTAAACAGGCAACATGCCACCACTACTAGAGAGATACAGTGAAGATGAAATAAGGTGATGTGTGTAACATCACCAGGACAGTCCCGGTGCTTACAAATCAGTGCGTAGTACCTGGATCTTACATGTCCAGCTCACATGTCTCTCAAATTAGCTACATTAAATGAAGACCTGGCATCAAGTTGTGTTTATTTGGGTTCCAGAAGGAACAGAGGAGTTACGTGGCAGGCAGCTATTAATAGAAATCTATACTAATAAAAGGGTAATATGCTAATTAGACTGGGAGACCTTCTGGATAAAGCCATGGTGGCAGGGCTGAGGCAGAGGCCGTTAGAGGCAATTGGGCTGGCAGGGGAGGGCAGTTGGGGGCAAACAGGTCGGTAGCGGGGGGAGTTAGAGGTGATCAGACTGGAAGGGGGGCAGTTGGGAGCAATCAGGCTGGCAGACAGAGTGGTTAGGAGCAATCAGGCTAGCAGGCAATTGGTTAGGAGCCAGCAGTCATGAATTGCGAGAGGGATGTCCAAATGCCAGTTTAGACCTGTTCCCTGTGGGCCTAAACTGGCAGTCAGACAAATCCCAAGGGGTCGCAGATTGGAGAGGGTGAAGATCAGGCTGAGGCACACCCCCCCCCCCCGAAGCCCTGTGCATGAATTTTGTGCACCAGGCCATTAGAGTGTGTGTGTGTGTGTGTGTGTGTGTGTGTGTGTGTGTATACATATATATATGACTGTAAATTTCCTAATTGTGTAGTATTTGGAAAAAAATATGGTTTTTTTTATTAGTATCTAACTGTCTCTGACATTGATTTTTCTTAATATAGTGATAGACTAGATAGATGATAGAGACAGATAGGAATTTAGTTGATTCACTTTATATTGCTTGATACTAATCCTCTCTAATAAATGACTGTACCTTCATCACACCCAGCAGTCATGCCCACCAGCCATGCCCACTAGCCAACCAAGAACAAATTATGCAAATAAACCCCAACCAAGATGGCTGCCGCCACTGAGAGCAGAAGGAAGGCTTGGGTTTCCCCAGCAACAGAGGAGGCCAAGCTTTCTGCTTGCATTTATGAGCTGAGGCCTCCACTCAATGTTACAACATTTCAATTATAAAAGATACAGAAATGGAGTCAGCCAATAAGCTGGAGAGAACAGAGACTTAGGTTTCCCTGGCAATGGAAGAAGCCAAGCTTTCAGCCTGCTGTTGCAGCCTAGGCCTCCACTCTACGTAACAAAGTTTCAAACAGAAATGGCTGCTACCCCAGAGCTAGCAAAAGGCTTGATTCTGCTCCAGGCTACAATGTTTCAATTGTAGACATACAATCTCAGATCCCAGGGCCTCCACTTGGGTAGCTGGGGGTTGTGGACAGCCTGCAAACCTCCATAAGTGCCTCGCCCAGGCCGCCCAATAGCCCAAGGGAACCCCCACCCTGATCTGGGACACCCTTCAGGGCAAACCAGCTGGCACCCACCCATGCACCAGACCTCTATCCTATCTAATAAAAGAGTAATTTGCAGGTTGACCATCACTCCAACACATAAGAGGGCTGCCCCCATGTGGTCAAAGATCTTGCCCCCATGTGGGCAGTATGGCCATCACAAGATGGCCAGCAGGGGAGGATAGTGGGAGGTTCCAGGCCTGCAAGTAAGGGCAGTTGTGAGTCATCAGGGCAGTTGTGGGCAAACAGTCTGGCAGGGGAGAAGGTAGGCATCAATCAGGCTGTCAGGGGAGTGGTTAGGGGGTGATCAGGATGGCAGGCAGAAGTGGTTAGGGGCAATCAGGGCAGCAGGCAGGTGAGCAGTTTGGAGCCAGCAGTCCTGGATTGTGAGAAGATCCGGTAGGATTGGGGCTAAATGGGCAGTCGGACATCTCTCGAGGGGCCCCAGATTGTAGAGGGTGCAGGCTGGACTGAGGGACATACCCCACCTCCCCGTGCATGAATTCATGCACCAGGCCTTTAGTTTACTATATAAAGCACTTTGTCTTTTCAATTGTACCTTATTTGTGTATTTTAGGATACTCAAAGTGGACAGAAAAAGACATATTATAGTGTGTGCCTTTCTCAATTGGCAGTTTCAAGAATTAAATAAAATAATCATGACACATTCTTACAAGACCTGCATATGTTATGTATGAAATAAATGCTGTGAGGTGTTATATTTTTTTAGCTACTTCTAAGTTATCATCATCATCTTTTCATTAATAGATTTAAATTTGAAGTAGGATTTCCCTGATATAAATTATCTGCATTGGTTTTATCACATGTTTTTTATAATAGTATTATCATTACAATATTCCTGACAATCTTTTGCTTTTTCCTATTTTGTTCTGTTTCTTTAATTTTCAACTTTGTAAAAGATGAAAGAGAATATTTTATTAAGTGTCGATGGTTAAACACATGTAACATAATTTTTTATTTCCATTTGTAGACACAGAAATTAGAATGATCAGGAAGAAACAGATGGGCAGGGGGAATAAATATATGAGTTTAAAAATATTGTGTTTAACATGTCTATTAGCCATCCAGTATAAAAATGCTTATCTAATTTTGGATTCAGAGAACACAGAAGCACACAAATAAGATCACCTAGAAAATCAATGTAGATGGAATAGAAGAGTCACATGGATTGAGCCCTGACTTCTTCCAGCACTTGAGGACCTTAAGGACCCAAGATGAAATGCCCATCGAGTTAGCTTGGAGAGCTGGAGCATATTGTCATAGAGTTAATTGAAAAACATTTTTCAAGATGGAGCGAAAAATGGAAAAGGCTGAGAAACAATCATTAAATTTGGAAAGTTGGAAGTTGTTGATTACCTTAATAAGCATGATTCATTTATGTTTAAAGATTAACTATAATGAACTCAAAGGAGAAGGAATGAATATAAAAACTGAGAATATAGACAACTATGAAGATTGTAAACAGTAACTAGGGGTGGTTAATATTGTATACTAGAGGCCCAGTGCATGGATTTCATGCAAGCGAGGGGAGGTGGTCACTCAACCCAGCCTGCCCCCTCTCACAATCCGGGACCCCTTATGGAATATCTTACTGCCTGTTTAGTCCCTATCCCTGCAGTCAGACATCCCTCTCTTAATCCAGAACCACTCATCCCTAACTGCTCACCTGCCTGCCTGCCTACTTGCCCCTAACCTCTCGCCTGCCTGTCTATTCACCCCTAACCTCTTGCCTGTCTGCCTGCTCAGTGCACATCAGTGTCTGGATGGTTGTTCTGGTTAATCCACCATAATGGTCACTTAGGGTTTTATGTATATAAATACTCTTCAGTATATATGTAGAACCACTCAATAGAATTTTGTCTATAAACATAGCTATTGCTATATATTCAATCATTTTAATTTTAGTTGCAAAATTATAGAAAATTAAATATATCCTTATTCAATTTTTAATTGATAGCAATTATTATGATGATTGAGAGTGATTATTATTTCTATTACATAGGAAATACCTTCATAAGCATACTCCCAAAAAATTATTTATTGATGATCTGTGTGGTCATCTAGCAATAACATAGCACCATTAATCTAACATATATAGAGATTTTTTTTATTATTCACCAAAAAGTAAAATACAGAATAAATGTGGAAATTTCTTGGATTTAAAATAATGCAATGTTATTCTTAGACAGTGAATACAATTTTTTTCTGATAATTATTTATATGTTAAAAGAAAATAATAAAACATAAAGTAAACACAAAGAGAACATAATTTACCATAAAATATATGTAATAAAACATATTTAATTTAAATTGACTTTTATGTTGTATCAATGATCACATAATAATTTGCATTGATTTTCATTGGATCATATATTAATTAGAGTATTTTGAATGAGTGATTAGCTGCTTTTTGAAAGTGTGTTTCCAAAAAATATATTATTTCATAGATCAGAAAGAATATAATTCAACATATAATTTAACAGTGTTTTTTCTCACATGGTTATATTTTATGAGTAATTCTGAAAGTAAATTTTTCTCTTCTGATTGGGAATAGTATTATTTTATAGCAGATAAAAAGACCTGTCTTGAGAAAGATAAACATGTTAAAATTCTACTATAAAGATGTACAAATCACTGTCTTTTACTTCATAATATCCCTTCTTTATAGAACAATGATTGCCCAAGTTTTCTGGAGGATGCATTAAAGGTCAGATGAACCCAGAAGCAGTAACAACATTTTACATTTGAGGGGAAAAAAAAAGAATTATTTCACAGTGTCTCAGAAGTTTATGTTGTTGCTTATGGATCACTTTTGTTTCAAAGACTTGTATGCCATATCATGAAATTTTAAAGTATCTTTCTTTAATGATTAGCTTTATTTTTAGAATATCTTTAGTAACATGGTTGTGAATAAATTCTTGTCACAGAACAAAATCACTGTGATGTTATAATATTTATTTTAGAGAAAGTTAAATCTAATTTCAAAATTCTACTAAATAATTTCTAAAGCTCAGAGGCAGGAAATAGAAAACAGTTTTAATATAAGTATTCAACAACAATAAATATGACCTAAATATAAAGATATATTTTGGTCATCTATTATTTGCAAGGTCCTTAAATCGATCAGCCATGCAACTATATTATAGAGAACAAGGTACTATAGCTTTTTACATAAAAATGTAAAATGAGGTGATGCCTTGATCTGAGTATATTTATGTGGGGAGAATATAAAAGTAAAATCAACCCAGACAGTGTGGCTCAGTGATTGGTTATTGACCTATGATCCAGGAGGTTGCTGTTCAATTCAGGTCAGGGTACATGCCTGGGTTTTGGATCAATCCCCAGTAGAGGGCAGCCGATCAATGATTCTCTCTCATCATTGGTGTTTCTTTCTCTCTCTCCCCCGCTCCTTTCCCCTTTGAAATTAATAGAAGATGTTTCACAAATCAGTAAAATAAATACAGAATATCCCCAATTAAAATGTTTGGACTTTTGAATGCAGTATGCATTCAGTAAAAACAGTAGCTAAAGTTTGAATTATGATCTTTCTTGTACTAGCCATATCAACCCTATCTAAAAAAAGAGAATCATGCAAATTGACTGCACCTCCATTATGCCCACAGTCAATCATAGTGAGTATGCAAATTAACCCAACAAAGATGGCAGTGAATTTGCATATGTAGGTGCCCAGGGCCCTCCATCTAGCCAGGGGGGTCTTGGGCAGGATGGAGCCTGCCATTGGAGCCAAGCAGACCTCTGGCCAGGCCTGGGCAGGGGTTGATCTAGCGACAGGAGGGAGCTGGGGGGCCCAGGCTCCAGGCCCCAAGACCAGCGATCAGAGTGAGCCAGCAATTGGAGAGAGAGGGAGCCAGTGATCAGAGGGAATGATAACCAGCCATCAGAGGGAGAGGGAGCCAGTGATTAGAGGGAGAGGGAGACAGTGATGGAGAGGGAGCCAGTGATGGAAAGGGAGTGAGCAATTAGAGGGAGAAGGAGCCAGCAATAGGAGGGAGAGGGAGGCAGGGTGCCAGTGATCGGAGGGAGCGGGAGCCAGTGATCAGAGGGAAAGGAAGCCAGGGAGCCAGTGATTGGAGGGAGAGGGGGCCAGCCATCGGAGGAAGTCTAGGCCTGGACAGGGGCAGAGCTGAGGATCAGTGTGAACTAGAGGAAACAGCTTTTCTGACCACTCATTGGCTAAGCTCCCTGTATCCCACTGGTAATATTCTTAGTAACTTGGGTAATAAGAATTCAAAAAGGTGATCTAGGGTTTGTCCACCACATTCCTGGAGAAAAAAAAAAGAAGGTCTGCTGCTGGAGGGCTAAGTAATGTCATATCCTGCCCTCGCCAGTTTGGCTCAGTGGATAATGCTTTAGCCTGCTGACTGCAGAGTCTGAGTTCAATTCTGATCAAAGGCAGGCTCCTCCCTGGCCGATGCCCAGGTCAGGGCTCATGCAAGAGGCAACCAATCAAAGTGTTCCTCTCACTTTGATGTTTCTCTCTGTCTCTCCCTGTCTCTTCCATATTCTCTAAAAATCAACAAAATATATCCACAGGTGAAGATAAAAAGAGAAAGAAAGAAAGAAAGAAAGAAAGAAAGAAAGAAAGAAAGTAAGAAAGAAAGAAAGAAAGAAAGAAAGAGAGGAAGGAAGGAAGGAAGGAAGGAAGGAAGGAAGGAAAGAAAGAAAGAAAGAAAGAAAGAAAGAAAGAAAGAAAGAAAGAAAGAAAGGAAGGAAGAAATGTCATATCCTATGAAAGACAAATCTTGAAAATGCCTAAAAAAAGTTGGAATTTTTTTCATGGTGAATGGGCTGGAATCTGTTTTGATGAAAAGAACTTGGTGGTTGCGGTGACTGGCAGTGGCTGCAGCAGTCGGGTGATGGGACTGGTGACTTCCTCATCAGCTGAGTCTCCTCCCACAAAGGGAGCGGGCCTAAACCATCTTAGGACATCTTCTGAGGGCTCCCACCCAGTATGTGAGAGGGGGCAGGCTGGGCTAAGAGACCCTTCCCCCATTGCATGAATTTCATGCACTGGACCCTGGTCCCATATAATAAAAGAGTAATATGCAAATTGACTGACCTCCAATCAAGCCATGCCCACAGCCATGCCCACCAGAGAATCAGGAGCAAATTATGCAAATAAACCCCAACCAAGATGGCTGATGCCACTGAGAGCAGGAAGAATGCTTGGGTTTCCCCAGCAATGGAGGAAGCCAAGATTTCCACCTGCCATTGCCAGCCTAGGACTCCACTCAATGCTACAAAGTTTCAATTATAGAAGATACATAATCCCCAAAGAAATGGTGGTACCCACTGAGCTGGAGAGATAAGAGGCTAGTGTTGTCAGGGCAATGGAGGAAGCCAAACTTCTGCAGCCCTAGCGCCTAGGTCTCCACTCAAGGCTACAAAGTTTCAATTGTAGAACATAAATTAATCCCAGAGCCTCACCTTGGGTCACTGGGGGGCATGGCTGGCCTGCAAACCACCATAAGCCCCTCCTCCAGGCTGCCCCTCACCCCAAGGAAACCCACACCATGATCCAGGACAATCTTCAGAGCAAACCAGCTGGTCCCCACCCATGCACCAGGCCTATATCCTATCTAATAAAAGAATAATATGAAGATTGACCATCACTCCAACACACAAGAGGGCTGCCCTCATGTGGTCAAAAATCCTGCCCCTATGTGGACACAAGATGGCCACCACAAGATGGGTATCAGCAGAGGACAGTGGGTGTAGGAAACCAGACATTACCTCACCAATAGAGATGTAAATAGAACAAACAAGAAACCTGGTCAAACCTTAATGGATCTGTTTACTCACTTCTTAGGTGAGACATTGGTAGCTAAAGCAGATGCCCTGCTTTAGTCTTATTTTAAGTGTGAACTGTTTATTCACCACTTAGGTGAGACTTTAGTTGCCCCTCTTTAGTCTTATGTTAAGTATGAACTATTCACATATTGCTTAGGTGATACATTGGTAATTGAAAAAGCTTCCACACTTTTTGTCTTATGTTAATTCTTGCTGGTTGATTTCATTGGTGGTATTTCCTGACCTAAAGGACATGGATGTATCACTTAGCCCTAATAAAAGGGAAGAGCAAAGCCACAGCTGGTGGCGTCCTCCCCCTAGAGGTGGACTCACGCCTGGCCCCCATTATTCCCAAAATGGATGTTTTTCCAGTCTCTCTTCATTTGTGTGTGGCCTACTCCAAACGCTGAACCCTGACATGGGAACCCTGGACACAGCAGGATGTGAAAAGGATTCCCACAAGTGGGAGTTTCTAGGCCTTCAAGGGAGGGCATTTGTGGGCCATCAGGCAAGCTGGGTAGGGCAGTTAGGAGGGACCAGGCCTGCAATGGAGGGCAGTTAGTGGTGACCAGGCCAGGAGAGGAGGGAAGTTGAAGGCAAACAGGTTGGCAGAGGAGCAGTTAGACATCAATTAGGCTGGCAGGGTAGTGATTAGGGGGTGATGAGCTTGGCAGGCAGAATCAGTTAGGGGCAATCAGGGAGGAAGGTAGGCAAGCAGTTTGTAGCTAGCAGTCCTAAACTTTGAGAAGGATCTCCAACTGCCCATTTTGACCCGATCCTACCAGGATCAGGCCTAAACGGGCAGTCAGACATCTCTTGAGGGGTTCCAGATTGGAGAGGGTGCAGGCAGGGCTGAGGGACAACCCCCCCCCCCCGACCTGTGCAAGAATTTCCTGCACCAGGCCTCTAGTGTGTGTGTGTGTGTGTGTGTGTGTGTGTGTGTGTGCGTGTGTATATATATGGCTAAGTGACTGTCCAGTTATCCAACTGACTAGTACATATGATATGCACTGACCGCCAGGGGCCAGACACTCAATGCAGGAGCTACCAAGTTGCAGTGACTGGGCAGTGGCGATTCTTGGGTTACGCACCCAAGAACCAGAGAAGGGAGCCTGATTCCTCAAGGGCCCACATGATTCCACCTTTGGCCATGTGTTATGTTGCCACTGGGGCACTTTCAATTCCAAATCTGATTTTCTGCACACATCCATTTTCATTCCACACCCTGTATGACATCAATTTTGCAACATGCCTTCTTGCACTCTGGGACCCCTATCTATCCTGTCTAATAAAAGAGTAATATGCAAATTGACCATACCTTTGATTCACCCACAAGCCACACTCATAAGCTAATCTGAGAGAGTATGAAAATTAACCCAAACAAGATGGTGGTTAATTTGCATATCTGTGTGCAGAAGATGACATAGAAGGAAGCCAAACATTGCAGAAGGGAACAAAACAGTGTTGAAATAAGCAAGTGGGGTCGGGGAGAAGGGAGGGAGCAAGGCAGAGGGGACAGGAGCAAGGCAGCAGAGACGGGAGCGAGGTAGTGGAGATGGAATGAGGCACTGGAGATGGAAGCGCGGCACCCGAGACTGGAGTGATCAAGGCAGTAGATGTGGGTGAGAGTGAGGTAATAGAGAAGGGAGCAAGGCAGCAGAGATGGGAGCGAGGTAGTGGAGATGGAATGAGGCACTGGAGATGGAAGCGTGGCACCAGAGACTGGAGTGATCAAGGCAGTAGATGTGGGTGAGAGTGAGGTAATAGAGAAGGGAGCAAGGCAGCAGACAAGGGAGGGAGCTTTGCTCAGGCCCCAGGAAGCTCTGAATCTTCCTGCAAAGGGTCTCTAGTCCTATCTAATAAAAGAGAAACATGCAAATAGACCGTACCTTTGCTACGTTACCAGCCAATAGGAGCAATATGCAAACTAACCTCCAAGCAAGATGGCAGGCAGGCCCCTTCTGCCCTGAGCTGGCCATGGCGGCAATGCTGGCAGCAGCGGTCCCCATCGCAGCCCCAGCCCCAGCAGGGGATCCTGCCCCCCACTGCCCCAGGGGATCCAGACCCCCACCACCAGCAGTGAAGCCCAGCCATGGCACCTGCAGGCAGCAGGGGTCTGGATTGCAGCCCCAGCACCAGCCCCAGAAGGATATCCAGACACCCACTGCCCACTGCGGGTGGCAGGGGTCCAGATCGCAGCCCCACCATAAGAGGACTTGGCAGGCCAGGCAGGCAGTGCAAGGCAACGATCAGTAACCGGGCAGGCAGGGGAGTGGGTGGTGGCAGAACCTGAGGCCATCCCCAGGACTCACTGTGGTTGGGCAGGCCTGGCGGACAGCACCTGATGCCACTGGTGGAGTCCAGGCTGCCACTGGAGCTGGGCAGGGCAGACTGACTGCTCCTGATGCTGCCAGTGGTTCAAGTCTGAGATCAGTAACAGGGCAGGCAGAGGAGGGCAGGGTGGCAGTGCCTGACGCCTCCCGGGGTCCAGTCCAACATGGGGGATGGGGCAGGCCTGGCAGGCATTGCCTGAGGACACCCGCAGGGTCCAGGCTGCTATCGGGGTCAGAGGGGCCTGGCGGACAGCGCCTGACTCCGCCTGCAGGGTACAGGCAGCCTTTGGGGTTGGGGAGAAGGGAGGGAGCAAGGCAGAGGAGACAGGGTGGGCTGGCTGCGCCTGACACTGCCCACTGGGTCAAGGCTGAGATCAGTAACAGAGCAGTCAGAGGAGGGCAAGATGGCTATGCCTGACTCAGCCCAAGGGGGCTAGGCTGCCGTCGGGGACTTGGGTAGGCAGGGGTGGCCAGGGTCTCTGGGATTACTGTATGCCCCTGGGCTGCCTGTGCACACTGGTGGAGCAGGCCAGGGTTGAACATTTTAATGAAAATGGGATGCTTGTGACCCCGCCCACCGAGCCCAGTCCCTGGGAGGAGAGGGCAGTGGGAAGTTAGCAGGCATCAGGGCTTGGAAGGAACTGGGAGCAAGCTGCAGGCATGCTGCCAGGAAGAAGTGCTGAACCAAGATGAGGCAGAGGGCTGGCTGATGGAGGTGTGCAAAAGTGCAGATGAGGTGGGTCTCACTGGCGCTGAGCTTGAAAAGTTCATCAATAGCCTGATGGACTAAATCGCCTTTCTGAAGAAGGTGCATGAAGAGGAGATCGCTGAGCTGCAGGAGTCTGTGCCCAGTATAAGAAGCTGGTTGCCAAGAACAAGCACAATGCAGAAGAATGGTACAAGAGCCGCTTCACCATGCTGACTAAGAGCACTGTCAAGAACAGGGTGCACACAACCAAGGGGGAGGTGTCTGAAAGTTGCTGTCTGCTCAAGGCCAAGACCCTGGAGCTGGAAGCTTGCCAGGGCATGAACTAAGCTCTAGGAAAGCAGCTGGGAGAGATGGAGGAAAAGCGGAACTCAGGTGTTAGTGCTATGCAGGACACAGTCAACAAATTAGAAAATGAGTTGAGAACTACAAAGAGTGAAATGGCATAATATTTAAAAGAATACCAAGACCTCCTCATTGTGGCTTTGGGCATTGACATCGCAGCTTACAGGAAACTCTTGGAAGGTGAAGGGACCTGGCTCAGTTTCACCAGTGTGGGAAACATAGCCAGCGGCTACTCTCACAGTTCCTAAGTCTTTCCTCGATCTGCCTAGGGTGGTTTACAGACCAGCTTCTACTTGATGTCCTCTGGCTCCTTCCCTTCTTAATACACCAGCCACGTCCAGGAGGAGCAGATCGAGGTGGAGGAGACCATGGAGGCTGCAAAAGCCGAGGAAGCTAAGGATGAACCTCCCTCTGAAGGAGAAGCTGAAGAGGAGGAGAAGGAGAGGAAGTGGCTGACGAAGAGGAAGGAGAGGAAAAGAAAGAAAGTGCCAAGGAAAAATTTGAGGATGCAAGGGAAGAAGAAGAAGGAGGCGAAGGTGAAGGAGAAGATGCCCAATAATCTGAGGATGAGAAGAAAGATGAAAGTTCTGGGGAGGAGCAAGCAACCAAGAAAAGATTGAGCCCCCCCTTTCCTTAATTATTTCAGGTGTAATCTTCCTGAAACCATGTCAACTCTGTCACCAACCAAGCAGTTGAGTTCCTGATACTATATGAATTAAGAAGTCAATATAAATATAACATTCTGAGGTGACTGAGGTTGGACATTAAATGTTGTGCAATGACTTTTCTCCTTATGCAGAGTATCTGTTTGCTTTCAGAGTGGCTTCCTGGCTTTGCCAGCCTGTGCATGGTCCATGCTATGAGTTCAGGATCTATGACAATATGAATAATTCAGATGTTTACAATAAAAACACATGAATACATGAGTTCACTGATGTTAATGTTAAACTTCATGGAAAAAATAGTCCTTTGAATCTTTGGCGTTTAGAAATTAAAGTACTCAAATCATGTGCAATAAACAGTAAATAAAGTTACACTGAATGACAAAAAAAAATACATTAGGAGCCAGAAAACATTCAAAGAACTGGGGACTCATTCCCAGATCAGGAAGGGAAATCACAGGGTGTATATTATTGCTATGAATACAGTATTTCCTATTACTTACAACATATACAATGTAATGTATTAGATACCTTCCTACCTCATGAAGTATGTATTTTCATAGAATAATATTAGTACATATGTTATAGTTATGGCAGTATATCATATCCTATCTATATTAATAAAAGGGTAATATGCTAATTAGACCATGAGGCCTTCCAGAAGTCCTTCCGGACAAAGCCATGGTGGGGGCGGGGGGGCGAGGCACAGGCAGTTATGGGTGATCAGGCCAGGAGGGGAAGGCAGTTGGGTGTGATCAGGCAGGTGGGGGGGCATTGGGGCTGAGCAGGGTGGCAAAGGGCAATCAGGCCAGCAGGCAGAGTGGTTAGAGGTGATCAAGCAGTCAGGCAGGTGAGCGGTTAGGAGCCAGCAGTCCCATATTACAAGGGGTTGTCTGACTGTCAGTTTAGGCCCAATTTCACAGGGGTCTTAGATTGGAGGGGATACAGACTGGGCTGAGAGATAAACCCCACCCCCCACATGCATGAATTTTGTGCACTGGGCCATTAGTAAATAAATAAATAAATATCATGCAACCATCAGTCCTATAAGTTATTCTGTATTATGCATATAATGTATCAATATTATATCAAATTAAATAACTTTGTAAAACAATTTTACAATTAAAGTGATTGACAAATAATTTTTAAATATTTCTATTTTGAGGAACCTTAGACATAAATTAAAATGTTTTCTATGGTGTGCTTTGAAAATGTTTTTCTTACTGGTTTTCCAATGCTGTAACATAGTAAATTGGCCATAGGCCTCCATTAACTCACATTTCACTTGTTAGTATAATGTACTAGCAGCCTAATTTTTTGGAGCTGAAAAGTATTAGATTTATTAGAAAAAGAATAACATACAAAAGAAAACTGTCTATGCTAGGCACTTTTGTTTAAAATATTTGAGACTACTATAGCTTGCTGATTAAAAACTAGTTTTATGATTATTTAGAGTGCAGAATCATAAATTTTAATGTAAAAATCACAAATACCTTACTTAAAGTATAAATCTAAATTACTTTACTTGAAATACAAACATGTGCACACATTATTTGTTTCTTATTGTGTCTTATAACTACATTTTATAATATCTTTCTAAAATATAATTATTTTTTCTAATGATATTTGTTATTCATATTAATTTTTTATAGTTAAAAAAACAAGTACAGGTGTCATAAACAAGTTTGGAATAAAACAAATGATTATTTTGGATAACCATATATAACATTTGATAGATTCATAAATATATGCTGGATATTTACCTACTAATCATGAATAGTTAGCAGTGTATTCTTAAAAGAGTTAGAGTTTGTATGGTTAAACTACTCGTTCTATTCGATGGTGTAAAGAGAAATTTCACTTTAATAAGTGTCATTGAGCAGTTATTTTGCAGAACTTATTGGAGATTAAAAACTCTTTGCATTACAAAACATACAGCAAATAAACACATATAAAGGGATGTGTATACTGTATAGTGAGTGTATGGAGCACCTAGTTATTTTTTAAGAAAAAGAAGAAATCAAATTTCTTGCACAATAACTGTATTTTGATATAATAATCATGATTAAATTAATGTTCTGAGGATGTGTATCATATAAGAGCTCTTTCATGATTTAAGTTCAATTGCTCTCAATGAAAGTTTTAAAAAATACACACTGACTAGTCAATATCATTTCTCTTATCTGCACTTTTTTAGGTGCTCCATGATAATCTGGCTCTTATGCTCACACAAATAATTAAGCACATTATCAAAAAAGATCTTTTTTAGTAAAATGAATTTCTGCCTAAACCTGCTAAATTTAAATACATTGATGCTTGCATGATTAAAACATTAAAAATGTAAGATTAACACATTTCATACAAAGTAAAAGCAGTAATTTGGTACACTCTATCAAATAGTAAGGAAATAATTAAATAATGTGGCTTCTCTTCTTATAATTACAGATGTCCACCGACTCCATTTAATCCTGAAAGGCTTATAAGGAGTTCTTAGCTCTGGGAGACAAAGATTCTCTCTTATAATTAAATAAAGTAGATTTGTTGAGACTTGGTTCTTTCTAACTTAATTTTAATGGTTTGAACAATTTAGAATGATACAATATGGAAAGCAGAATCAGGTCAGTACTGAAACACTCAGAGTCCTTCTAAAACAACATATCACCTGAATTTATGTAAGTGGTCTGCTGTCAAGGCAGAAAAGTCTTTCACATTAGTAAGAATACATTTTTTTAAATTCTTTATTGTTGACTAGAGGCTAAGTGCATGGATTCGGCATCAGTGGGGTCCTTCTGCTTGGACTGTGGGATCGAGCCTAAACCAGCAGTCAACAGTCCCATTCACAATCTGGGAATGCTGACTCCTAAACATTTCCTGCCTGCCTGCCTGATCTCCCCTAACCACTATCCTGCCTGCCTGATTGCCCTTAACTGCTCCCCTGCTTACCTTATTGCTCCTAACTGCCTCTGCCTTGGCCCCTGCACCCAGGACTCAGGCTTTCCTCCTCTAGCCAGCCAGAGGCAACCAGGACCTAGGCTTCCCTCCCTCTGGCCAACCCCAGGCGCCTAGGACCTGGGCTGGCTTCCCCCCGGGGCCCACAGCTTTGTCAGGAAGGATGTCCAGGGTGACATCCAGTCTACTTAGCTTATTACCCTTTTATTATTTTAGATAGATAGTATTACAGATGTCCCTTTGGTTGTTTTTCTTTTTGTGTTTTTTTTCCCCCATTGAGTCCCTCTACCCTGCACCTGCTCCTCCCAGGCCTTTACCACACTATGATCAGTGTCGATGAGCTATACATATAGGCATACAAGTTTCCTGGTTAATCTTCCCCTACTTCTCTTTTCCCCACCATTTCCTTCCTCTCCTCCCCTCTGAAATTTGTTAGTCTGTTCCATGATTCTATGTTTCTGGATCTACTTTGTTCATCACTTTATTTTGTTCATTAGATTCCACATATGAGTGAGATCCCATGACACTTATCTTCCTCTGACTGGATTATTTTGCTGGCATAATATTCTACAGTTCTATCCATACTGTTTCAAATGGTAAGAGTTGTTCTTTTTCATGCCACATAGTATTCCATTGCATAAATGTACCAGAGATTTTTTAATCACTTAGCTGCTGATGGGCATTTGGGCTCTTTCCAAATCTTAGCTACAGTAAATTGTGCTGCTATGAATATAAGGATGTCTATATTTTTTCTAATTGGTGTTTTGGGTTTCTTAGTATGTATTTATAGAAATGGGATCAATTGGTCGAATGAGAGAGTATGAGAAAATTTTGGGGACAAGATGAATTATATCACTTTAAAGATCATAGGACTTTGTCCTTTTTTAAACCTTATAATATCTATGTTCTATAGGTTTTTAAAAAGTGATTCTTATATTCTCTAGAGAAGATACAAAATATGTATTACTCTGACCAGCATAGGACCATTAACAAAATGACTCAGGAATGAAACATTCTAGAGCATTAGGATCAAAAACCCAGTTAATATTTTATTAAGCCTGTCTGACTCATTTTGTATAATTAAGACATCTAATAATTCAAATTTGAAAAAAGGACACTAGTGTCTAGTGAATTTAGACACAGTTTTCTGGTAGGAGATATTTCAGAGTATCAGTATAAAGTGGTTTATAAAAAGTAATTAACCTTGCCCAATTTGGAGCAATATTTAAAGCTTAACATAGTTTGAATGAATAAAAATACAACAAAAAGAAAATAGGTAACAAAACAACTGAAGTACTGCTTAAAGGTTTAAATTTTCAATGACTGATGCCAATTGTTCTGGTATGATCAGTAGTAGCATTTTTCCATTCTCAAAAGAGACCTGAATTAAACATAATTTTTAAATTTTATGAATTTGATAAAAGACAAGGGTATGAAAAAAGCATGGAAGATGGCTGCCAAAAGGAGAGCAGTGAGGAAGTGAGGTCACTGCTCACGTCTGAGGAGGTGCTTGGACAAGGGGACACAGCCAGTGACCTTACCTCTTGACAATGGAGCCCAACAGAACCTGGAACCCTGGTAACCAGGCAGCCACATTCTATAACTGCCCTTCCCATCTCATTCGGACAGAGACATTGGAAAGGACAAAATGTTTTCCTGTTGCCTCACCGTTTCCCGAGGCCAATGCCTCAAGAGAGGCAGCGATGAAAGTGTGTTTAGTAGAGGTCGACACTGGATGTGGACTCATCGCCAAGGACGCCTGTGGCCCTTTTCCCAGCGGCACATAAGGTGACACAGGAGGTTTGTTCAGGACCAGGCCACCACTCTGATCCACCTGAGCAGCCCCATGTCCCCTCGCCATGTGTTTGGGAGGTAGTGGGTGGTGAAGGGAGTGTTCATGTGAGAAAAGTCTGTCCAGAAGAGGAACAGGCTGGGTTTAAGGGTCAGGACCAGTCATGTTCACACCCCAGGTCAAGGCTGGCTGGGTGGACAATTAAAAATTAATGTTTTTTTTTTTACATGAACTTCTTGACTATCAGAAAAATAGTCAGAAATTAGAGGCATTTCTTCTCATGAGTACTTTTTTTTAGGATATCAAATTATATTTCATTATCTTCTTTTCAATTCATCTGAGATGAACACTAATATCTTTGTCAGCATATAGAGACCCCTGCACTCACTTTAGCAGCAGCTCAGCTCTTGCTGCACCTCCCATACCCCTTTTCTCCATGTGGACTAGGATTGTTGGAGCCCATCTCCTCTCAAATTCCCTGCAATATCATCATTGCATGATAGGTAGTCTCAAAAACACATCTTTGAAAATTTGTGCAAAAATGTTCTTGAGATGACCTTTATGGTGAGGACTAGAGGAGGTTGTGCACCTCTAAGATTTTGACAGGTCCTGCACACTGTTCTCCCAAAGGAAAGGCCTCCCCATTGCTCCCTAGAAAATCTGCTGACACCTCTGCTGCCTCACTTTGTCACCAGGACTTGTTGCCACCAGACAAGAAGCCTGTCACTCTAATGGTGACAGTGCTCTCTCCCCAGTGTTCACAGTGTATATGCCCCCTTCGGGGATGTGGGGCATCTCTGAGATGGACTGGTGTGTGCACTGCCTCTAGGAGGACAGTAGTGATGCTTGTTCAGCATCATGAATGTACCTCATAATCAGGAATGACATAATTTCAAACAGAACAATAACTTTATTATTTAAAGGGATTATAAAATGGAATTATTAAGGCCAAAACCAGAAAAAAGAAAATAATAAAAGCAAAACTTGCCCAAACACCCCAAGTAATAAAAAAATCAAAAAAGAAACTACGCCATGGAGAACATAAAAACAAAACAAGAATAATAAAGAAAATGGAAATATCAAGCAGTGGGGGGAAGACAGGCTTCTCCCTTGGGGCAGGCTGAGCACATTCAACAAGCGGCCCTTGAGTTGGCTCCTCCACAGGCAGCTCTTCCTCTGAGGCAGGACCCACCAAGGGTCCCAGGCAGCATTCTTCTTCCAGTTCTTGTGGGGCCTCACTTGTGTCTGGGGCTGGCCCTGGCTCCACCGCTGCAGCTGGAGAGGCTGCTGGAGGTGGCATGGGCTCTGGAGGTGCACCTGCCTCCAGCTCTGCCTCCAGCTCCTCAGGATGGACTTTAGTTGTTACAGGAGTAGAAAAGTCTGCCCTCTGGGATGGTGCTGGAGTGGTGAGAGGAGAAAAGGTCACCCCGTGCCAGTATTCCCTTGTGCCCCCCAAACACAGAACACAGCAAGAGCCCAGGCCCCACCACAGGACACCTTCCCCACCCAAAGTCCAGCAGGTGGGTGGTCTGAGGCTTGTCTTTTCTCCTGGCCATGCTCTGGGGGTGCTTCCTGTGCGTCTGGCAACAATCCTTCCCCATAAGCTCACAGGGACCTCCCCACCCATTCCACCCCACCACCCCACCTTCTCACCTTTGGGCTGTGCCTCTTTGGACTCCAGGTCTTCTGGCCTGGTGTGATTACTGCAGGCACAGCACTCTTGGACACAGTTGGGAATTGCCATCTGTCTGTTGGGACTGAGTGGCTTCGAGGTTGGAGGTTTGTGGGGCCTGGGAGGCTTAGGTGGAGGAGTCCTTCTCCCTGCACCCATGGGCCCTGGTTCCCCAGACCCCCAAGTGGTGACCCTCACTTGAGGGCTCTGGCCCTCTGTGGTGTGGATCACCAGCTGCTCCCTTCTGGGCATGGGGCGGGGATCTTCATGGACCAGGTGCTGTCCCTCCCTGACCATCTCCTGCTCATCCTTGAGCAGCTGCGGCTCCTCCTCGACCAGATTCGGCCTCTCCTTGGCCTGGGTCGAACTCTGCAATGACAGTGATGGGTAGCTGACTGGGAGGGCTCAACCCCGGCCCTGGTCATTGCTGCTTCTGCCCACTGGACTTTCTGCTCCCGGATGGGATCCAGCCCTGTGTCTACAGAGACATCCACTCAGGGGAAATGCGACTCACCTCCAGGGCTCAAGATACACCTTGGACAGAGGGTGCCACCCACACGCCACGACCACCCCGCCAGCCTTGACCTGGTCCTGATGCCTGAACCCAGCCTGTTCCTGTTCTGGACAGACCTTCCCCATATGAACACCCCCTTTACCCCCCACCCCCCCAGACACACGGCGAGCAGACAGCGGCTCCTCAGGTGGATCAGAGTGGTTGCCTGGCCCGAACAAACCTCCTGTGTCACCTCTGTGTTCCGCCGGGAAAAGGGCCACAGGCGTCCTTTGCGCTTAGTCCGGATCCAGCGGCGGCTATGACTAAACACACTCTGATCGCTGCCTTTCTTGAGGCGGGGGCCTCGGGACACTGGAAGACAACAGGAGAACATGCTGTCCTCTCCAATGTCTCTGTCCGAGTGGGCTGGGAAGGGCAGTTACAAAATGTGGTTGCCTGGTTACCTTGGGCTCCATTGTCAAGAGGTGAGGTCACTGGCTGTGCCCCCTTGTCCAAGCACCTCCTCAGACCTGAGCAGTGACCTCACTTGGACAATGGAGCCGAACAGAACCTGTAACCCTGGTAACCAGGCAGCCACATTTTATACTTGCCCTTCCCATCTCACTCGGACAGAGACATTGGAGAGGACAGCATGTTCTCCTCTTTTCTCCCAATGTACCAAGGCTGATGCCTGAAGAGCGACAGCGATCAGAGTGTGTTTAGTCGTGGTTGACTCTGGATGAGGACTCAGGGCCAAGGACGCCTGTGGCCCTTTTCCTGGGGGAACACAGAGGTAACACAGGAGGTTTGTTCTGGGCCAGGCCACCACTTGATCCTATGGAAATTCTTTTCACATCCTCCGTGTCCAAGGTTCCCATGTCAGGGTTCAGCATCTGGAGAAGGCCGCACACAAATGAAGAGAGACTTGAAAACCATCCATTTTGGGGAATAATGGGGGCCAGGCGAGAGTCCACATCTAGGGGAAAGAAACCACAAGCTCTGGCTTTCCTATCCCCTTTTATTAGGGCTAAGTGATAAATCCATGTCCTTTAGGTCAGGAAATTCCAACAATGAAATCAACCAGCAACAATTAACATAAGAATAAAAGAGGGGTAACTAAAGTCTCACCTAAGAGGTGAGTAAACAGTTCATACTTAACATAAGACTAAAGCGGGCAGCTGCTTTAGCTACCAATATCTCATCTAAGCAGTGAGTAAACAGATCCATTAAGTTTTGACCAGGTTTCTTGTTTGTTCTATTTACATCTCTATTGGTGAGGTAATGTCTGGTTTCCTACAGATCCCACCTGAGCAGCTTTGTGGGCCCTGGTGGTGTGTTTAGGGAGTGTGTACGGGGGCTGTTGACATGAGGAAAGTCAGTCCAGAACAGGAACAGGCTGGGTTCAGGGGTCAGGACCAGTCATGTTCACACCCCAGGTGAAGGCTGGCTGACTGGAGTGTGGGTGGCACCCTGCACCCGAGGTCTATCCTGAGCACTGGAGGTGAGTCTCATTTCCCATGAGTGGATGTCTGTGTAGACATAGGGTAGGTCCCAATTTGTGAGCAGAAGGCCCAATGGGCAGAAGCAGCAGTGACCAGTGCCAGGCTTAAGTTCTCCCAGTCAGCTACCCATCACTGTCATTGCAAAGCTCAACCCAGGCCAAGGAGAGGCAGAATCTGGTCAAGGAGCTCATCTATGAAGACCCCCACCTCATGCCCAACACAGAGGGGCTGGTGAGCTACATCACTGAGGGCCAGACTTTGCCTGAAGTGAGTGAGGCCACCTGGGGGTCTGGGGAACCAGGGCCCATGGGTGCAGGGAGAAGAACTCCTCCACCCAGGCCTCCCAGGACCCACAAGCCTCCAACTTCAAAGCTACCCAGTCCCAACAGAGGGATGGCAATTTTCAACTGTGTCCTAGAGTGCTGTACCTGTCTGTGGTAATCGCACCAGGCCAGAAGACCTGGAACCCAAGGAGGCAGAGTTCAAGGGTGAGAAGGTGGGGTGATGGGGGTGGAATGGGTTGGGAGGTCCCTGTGAGCTTATGGGGAGGGTTTTTTTTTTTGCCAGACACACGGGGAGCAGCCCTAGAACCTGGCCAGAAGCAAACACTGAACTCAGACCTCCACCTGATGGGCTTTGGGCGGGGAGGGCATCCTGTGTTGGATCCTGGGCCCTACCAGTATTTTGTGTTTGGAGGGCAAAAGGGAATACTGGCACATGAGTAACTTTCTCCTCTCACCACTCAGCACCAGCCCTAGGAGAAGAGGCCACTCTTTCTGTAACAACTAAAGTCAATCCTGAGGAGCTGGAGGCAGAGCTGGAGGCATATGCACCTCCAGAGCCTGTGTCACCTCCAGCAGCCTCTCCAGCTGCAGCTCTAGAGCCAGGGCCAGCTCCAGATGCAACTGAGGCCCCACCAGCTCTGGAAGAAGAACCCTGCCCAGGACCCTTGGTGGTTTCTGCCTCAGGGGAGGAGCTGCCTGTGGAGCAGCCAACTCAAGGGCCGCTTGTTGAATGTGCTCAGCCTGCCCCAAGGGAAAAGCATGTTTTGCCATCACTCCTTGATATTTCCATTTTCTTTACTATTCTTATTTTATTTTCATGTTCTCTATGGCGTACTTTCTTTTTTGCTCTTTTTATTAGTTTGGGGTTCTGGCCTAGTTTTGCTTTATTATTTTCTTATTTCTGTTTTTGGCCTTCATGTTTCCATTTTATAATCCCTTTTCAGTAATGAAGTTATTTTTTCTATTTAAAATGGTGCCATTCTTGATCATAAAGTACAATAACAATGCTGAGCAAGCATCACCACTATTCTTCTAGAGGCAGTGCACACACCAGTCCATCTCAGAGATGCCCCACCTCCCCAAAGGGGACATAAACACTGTGAACACTGGGGAGAGAGCACTGTCACCATTAGAGTGACAGGCTTCTTGTCTAGTGGGGACGAGTCCTGGGGACAAAGTGGAGGCAGCAGAGGTGCCAGCAGATTTTCTAGGAAGCAGTGGGGAGTCCCCTACTCTGGGAGAACAGTGTGCAGGACCTGTCAAAATCTTACAAGTGCACAACCTCCCCTAGCAGTGCTCACCCTGAGACGTCATTCAATGACATTCTTGCTCAAATTTTCAAAATAGTTTTTGAGACTACCTATCATGCAATGAAGAAATTGCAGGGCTTTGAAAGGGGATGGTCTTCACCAATCCTGGTGCACATGGAGGAGGGAAGCACAGCTGTTGCAGAGGTATCTACAAGCTGACAAATTAGGAGCTTAAGGTTCCTTTCACATGAATTGAAAAGAAAATAGTGAAATAGAATTTGATATCCTAGAAGAAAATATTGACTTACCAGAAGAAGTTCCTCTAATTTCTGACTATTTTTTGATAATCAAGACGTTCATGTAAAAAAAAATAATTTTTTAAAATTTTCTAAATTTTTGCATACATATAAAAATATTACTTTTTAAATTCTTTCTTAATTTTTATGTTTTGATTTAGTTGGATTTCAAGCCATAATTAAAGCCTAACTTATTCATTTATTTGATGGTCAAAATATGTGTTTCAAAATGTTTTGTGGAATATAAATGCACACACTTTTTTCTTTATTGATTAAGGTATTACATATGTGATCTTATCCCCACTGCTTTCCCAACCCCCACTCATAGCCTCAACCCCTGGTGTTTGTGGCCATTGGTTAGACTTATAGGAATGCATACAAGTCCTTTGGTTGATCTCTTCTCTTTACCCTCACCTTCCCCTACCTTCCCTCTGATGCTTGACAGACTGACCAATACTTTTCTGTCTCTGGATCTATTTTTGTTCATTATATTCCACAAATGAATGAGATCATGCAATATTCATCTTTCTCTGACTGGCTTATTTTGCTTAGTATAATGATCTCCAGTTTCACACATGTTGTTTGTTGCAAATGGTAAGAATTCCTTCTTTTTAGTATGGAGTTTCCTCAAAAAACTAATAATGGAACTCTCATTTGACCCAGTGATCCCATTTCTAGGAATATATCCCAAGAAATTGGGAACATCAATCAGAAAGGATGTATGCACTCCTATGTTCATAGCAGCACAACTTAGCATAGCTAATATTTGGAAACAGCCCAAATGCCCAACAGCAGATGAGTGAATTAAAAACACTGTGGTACATTTACACAATGGAATACTACCCTGAGTTTAAAAAAAAAAAATAGAACACATCCTTAAAGTAAAAAATTATTTTTCTTAACCAAAATATTAAAGAAGTCACATTTTTGACAGATTAACTTTTGCTTAGTTTCTGGTTTAACTGAAAGTTCTTTTAGCCATCTGAAAGCAGATACTGGCTATTTCAAAAGACAAGTGTGACATTTAAATTATTCAGAGCATATATTTGAAAATATTTGAATATGTTCAATAGATTATTTTTCTCTTGTGTACTTGTAGGAGAATGATATTCACCTGGCTGGGGTTCCATTTCTGTTCTACACACTCTTAGAAGGATTTTTTTTCTTGGCTCTTAATATGACGTTTGGTTTCTAAAAAGCCCACACATTCTTTCCTTTTATCAACAGTCAACTTATATATGATAATTGAATTTAATATGGAGGAAACCAAGTCTTTTATTATTTATAGAAATTTGGTTGTATAGTGTTTGGAAACTCACAAAATGTCATGGCTGTTCATAATTTTTATGACTATTCTCACTGTGAAATACATAGATAAAGTTACTATTTTTTATATGTGAAACTTTAAAATCTTGTGGGCATGGTATAATTGGAAATCTTTATTTGTGGATATTTCCAATCTATCATCTCACTGAATGTTCAGTGAAGGGAAAATATCATTGTCCATGTTGGTGGTAATATTGTTGTGGTTAGGATTAGGGACATTCATGAGGCAGCTAGGTCAGGTGACCAGGGAGAAGGTATTAATGAGCCCCACAACGCACTATAAAATACACCCTACCTAATACACAGACACAAATACAGAGAGGCAGCCAAATGAACAAACAAACAAACAAACAAATAAATAAATAAATAAATAAGCAAGCCAACCCCAAATGAAATAACAGAAGAAATCCCAACAAAAAGCACTAAATTAAATATAGGAAAGCAGTCTACCAGATACAGTGTTCAAAACAGTAGCTATAATGGTGCTTCGGGAATTTAGGGGAAGAATGTATAATTTCACTATGAACTTAAACAAAGAAAGTGCAAGCATAAAAAGCAACAACAAAGAAACAATAAAAAAAAAAACAGTCAGAAATGAAGAATACAATATCTGAAATGAACACACTAGAAGAAATCAGCAACAGGTTAGATGAAACAGAAGATCAAATTACCAACTGAGGACAAAATTACAGAAAATACCCAAACATAAGCTAAAAGGGCAGAGGATTAGGAGAAAACTATATTCACCTCCTCTTGGGACCAAATTGGAATTATAACCAAAACAATAGAACAATCAACCAGAATAAGCAACTGAAGATTACCTGATTAGAAGCATAAAATGAAAGAATTACAGAAGCTACATCAAGAATGATAGGAGGTGTGAAGACCTGAAAAGGGCTGGCTCCTCTCCCAGGATTGGTGGCCTTGATCCTGAAAGGGATAACTTAGTTGCAAAAGTTCTCCAAGAGGAGCATGAAGTCTCAAATATCTGCTAGGACCCCTTATCCAGAGCACCACAGCCAGTAAGAACACCCATATAACATCTGGCAGTGAAAATCAGTAGGGAGTCTGTCTGTCAGGGAGGCAGAAGTCTGCTAAACACACAGGCACACTCTTAAAGGGTTAACACACAAAGTCTTGTTCACAGCTATTCAACATGGACTCTTGCGGGGGACAGCAGATAGGATGAAACTCCCATGAGGAAAGTCTGGGGCTTAGGGCTCTGAGGAAAGAATTGTAGGGACAGTTGTCAGAATCTCTGTGCTAAGTACCTCTCCCACACTATAAATAACATAAAAATAATACAAAAAAAAAGCCAAACAATACAAAAGAACACTGAAACCAAAAACTGGTTTTTGTAGGGAACAAAATTGATTAACCTCTAGCCAGGCTCATCAAGAAACAAAGAGAGAGGACCCAAATAATCAAAATCAGGAATGAAAGAGGTGAAACAGTAACAAATGCTACAGAAATACAAATAAATGTAAAAAAAAGTATATGAACAACTCTATTCCAACAACTTAAAGGAAATGGAGATATTCCTAGGAAAATATGACCTTTTAAAACTCAACCTAGAGGAATAAAAAAAATTTCAACAGTCAACAATTGAGAAGGAAATTGAAGCAGTCATCAAAATCTTTCCAGAAAAAAAAAAAATAAAAAAATAAAAAAAAAAGCCCAGGGCCAATCTGCTTCACATTGAAATTTTACCAAGCATCCAAAGACCTAAAACATATACTTCTCAAACTGTTCCATAAAATTAAAGAGGAACACACACTTCCAAGCTTTTTCTATGAAGCTACCATTACCCTAATCCCAAAACCAGATAAGGATACTACAAAAAAAGGAGAATTACAGGCCAATAGCACTTTGAACATAAATGCTAAATCCTCAACAATTTTCAAGAGGGATTTAGTCCAGGCGTGCAAGGGTGGTACAATATCCACAAATCAATTATTATGACACATCACATAAACAAATTGAGAGACAAAAATCACATAATATATTAATTGATGCAGAAAATGCATTTGAAAAAAATTCAACACGCTTTCTGATAAAAACTCTCAGAAAAGAATAAAGGGACCATACCTCAACATAATAAAAGTTCTATATGACAAACCTACAGCCAACTTCATACACAATGGGCAAAAACTAAAACATTTCCCCAAAGAACAGGAACAAAACAGGGATGCCCCTTTCACCACTCAGGCTAAACATAGTACTATAAGTGATTTCCATAGCAATTAGACAAGAAGAAGAAATAAAAGGCATCCAAATTAAAAAAGAAGTAAAATTGTCATTATTCACAGAAGACATGATATTAAACGTAGAAAGCCCTAAAGACTCTATAAAAAAAACTAGTTGGATTAATAAATGCATTCTGCAATGTAGCAGAATACAAAAATAAAACGCAGAAATCTATGGATTTTTATACACTAACTAGGGGCCCAGTGCACAAAATTTGTGCACTGGAGAGGGGTCCCTCAGTCCAGCATGCTCCCTCTCACATACTGGGAGACCTCAGGAGATTTCCCACTGATGATTCAGATCCGCACCACACTGGGGGCAGTCCTAAGCCACAGTCTGGCCTCCCTTTGTGGGAGGTGAGCGAGCTGATCAGGGGAAAGTGCCTGTAGCCACTGCTAGTCACTGCAGCTGCCAAGGTATTTTCATCAACACAGACTTCAGAATCTTTACCATGAAAAAATGATAACTTTCTTTAGGCATTTTCTAGATGTGTTTTTCACAGAATATGATATTTATTTTTTCTTTTTATCCTCACTTGAGGATATGTTTCCATTGATTTTTTAACCCTTCCCTCCGATCCCAAGCTCAACTCCTGCCCACCACACCTCTGATCACCAGCTCAGGTCACCAAGGCTTTAGGCTTGGGCAGACCCCCCTCCCCTACCCCTTGTATCCTGGGCTTGGGCTGCCAAGGCTTTAAGCTTGGCCAGGGGGGCCCTCCAATCACAGGCTCAGCCCCTTCCCCAGCCTAAACACTCTGTCCCTGGTTTGGGCTTGAGAAGGGGGCACCCTGCCTCTCTGATGGCCAGATGTGAATGACCTGGGTGCCAAGGAGGTTTCTGGGACACAGGTATGTATGCGAATTAACTGCCATTTTTGCTTGGTTAAAATGAATTTGCATATTCACTCTGATTGGCTGTGGGCATAGTGGAGGTACAGTCAATTTACATGTTTCTCTACTGTTAGGCAAGATCATGAAATCACAAAAATAGATACTAAAAAACCAATCCCATTAACCATTGCACCAAAAAAAATTAAGATACCTAGGTATAAAATTAACCAACAAGGTAAAGTACTTGTACTCAGAATATTACAGGATGCTGAAAAATAGATAGAGGAAGACATAAATAAATGGAAGAATATACTGTGTTCATGGAAAGGTAAAATCAACATTATTAAAATGTCCATACTACCCAAAGAATCTATAGATGCAATGCAATCCCCATTAAAATGCTAATGGCATACTTCAAAGACCTAGAACCAAACTCCAAAAAGTCAACTAGAATAAAAAAAAAAAAGAAAAGACCCCAAATATCTGTAGTTATCTTGAGATAGCAGAAAAAAGTTAGAGGGATCACAATAACAAATATCAAGCTTTACTATAAAGCCACTATTCTCAAAACTGCCCGGTACTGGCATAAGAAAAGGCATAGAGACAAATAGAACAGAATAGAAAACCCAGAAATCTACTCAAGTAATTATGCTCAATTGATATTAGAAAAGAGTCAAGAACATATAATGGAGCCAAGAGAGTCTCTTCAATAAATTTGTGTTGGAAAAATTGGTCAGGTAGATGCAAAAATGAACTAAAAATGTACACTGGCAGAAAAATGTACCATATTGAAAAGGTCCCCCTCACATAACTACCAAATAAGCTCATCTCATGTTCAGATCATTGCTACTGAATTTTCTCGGGGAAGGAAGGTACACATTTCTCTTTTTTATTTCTACTTGCACAAAATCCTATTTAATAAAAAGGCTAATATGCAAATAGACCGAACAGCAGAACAGTGGAACAGAGTTGCTATGACATACGCTGACCAACAGTGTGTGTGTGTGTGTGTGTGTGTGTGTGTGTGTCTGTGTGTGTGTGTGTGTAATATGGTCAGCATTGGCAACAGCGGGATGGTGGAGCAGGTGAGTGGGGGTGCCAGATCAAGGCAGGGTACTGGTTATTGTCATCAGGCAAGCCTCTGGTGGTTACTTAAAATTCTTTGTTCCTGTGCACAGTGGTACTGCGCGATGCTTGCACCTGCTGCCAATGCCAGCCCTACTCACATCTGCTGCCACTGCCAGAGCCGCTGCTCACATCTGCTGCCAGTGCCCAGCACCAGTCCCAATCAGTGCCAGTCCCAATCACTCGGTGCCATAAGTGGGTGTGAGTGGTGGCTGGTGGTCCTGAGTGACCCTGAGGGCTTCTCCACATCCCCCTGCTCCTGAGGGATTATTGGGGCAGGAGCTGCTGCTCACACCCGCTGACTGTACCGGCCCCAATTGCTCTGCACCACAGTCAACAGGTGCGAGTGGGGCCCCTGCTGCCAGCACATGGGTATGGCAGCAGGAGCAGGGCTTCTGGCAGACAGGGGACTGGAGGCTGTGTTAGGAGGGTCTGGGTGGGGACATGGAGGATGGGCCGAGACCCACCCCTGTGCTTACCACAGCCTCGTGGCCCATAGTTCCTTTCAAGGTGTATGAATTCGTGCACTGGGCCCCTAGTATTAAAATATTTTATGTATCTGATGTATCTGAATTCCCACACCAACCTAAAACATATTCTGAGCATATATTCATAATGCATATTTATACTGAAAATTGTTCAAATTATAATTCTTACTATACTTTATGTATTTCTGGCATTTCTCATGTTTTTCTATTAAAGTGAATTTAGCTACATGGTATAGGTTTCTAGGCTAACTGAAGTATTAAGGAACCATCTATCTTAATGTACATGCAACTGAAAAGACAGTTACTAAGAAACCAACACTATTAAAATTCAGACACAAATATGAAAATTCAAAAAAACTATGGTGTGGGAACCACACCAGGATCCCCAAATAGTGAAGGCCAATGGGAGCACAGAGGCCTTGTTGTCAATACAGCAGAAAGTCCAGAGCCACTCTGAACGTGAGCCTAATTGTGGTGCCCAAGGCAAAGATACCATGAGCAGGTGCAAGGAAACACAGTACACTGTGCCCTTCTGCAACCCAAATGATTGATGTCACTGTTGGCAGCTAGCCTTCTTTGTCTCTGGAGTAATATATAGAATACTGACCAGAAGTGTGAAGAATAGTGTGGAGAAGAGAGGTCGCGGGCACAGAGACTATAGTTTCTATGTGTGCAGGAGAGAGAACTCAGAAAGCTCTGAGAGCTGATCCTGCTAGGATGTAAGGCTAAGAGGTCATAGAGAGCTCAGATATAGCTACCATGTTAACCAGCCAGTGTGCTGGGCAAGAGAAACAGGAGAAGCTGCTGAGCCTGAGAGCTTAGGTACCGCTAAGATAGAAGTGGTGAGTCAAAGGGGCAGCATGCAGCTGCTTACATAATAGTTGTAGATACAGAGATTAATGCTGTTTTGTTAGGAAAGATATGTATTTACCAGCTGGTGTCTGGCTGCCTGCCTGTCTGGACTTTATCGTGTCTGATGGCTAAGAGGCCACTGGCTTCTGCAATAAACACTCATTCTTTCACACCCTCAACTTCTGATGGCTTCTCTAAGACCCAACGTCCATGGAGGTCCAGCCATAGGCAGAGGGGCTTGGACCCAACACCTGTAGCTAGTTAGCATAGGACAAAGCCTATACAGTGGGCATGGTTTGAGGAAGAACCATCCCTGGCATAATTGGGAAGAATTTAGAGGAATATATATAGACTCAAAGCCACTCTGAGCAGGAGCGCTCTTCAGGGTTCATTCTGTCTCTGATGTATGGTTTAACAATGTGTGTCAAAAAAAATCAAACACAAATTTTCATAACCAAAAAAAAAAGGAATTGGGCATGTGGGAGGCGATTGATCGGTGATTCTCATCATTTACATTTCTGTCTCTCCATTCCTCTCCCTTCCTTTCTGAAGTTAATAAATATATATACTAGTCCATATTTAAAAAGTTTCAATTAAGAAATAACAATATATAAATGTCTTTATAGGCAAAAATATATAATCTAAAAACAGATTATACCAAAGATTCATACATATTTTGCATATGGGGAGACTTAAGAAAGTGGTATAAACTGTCAATGACACTAAGAACCAATGTGCAAATATCTTAGACAAAATCTTAGAAACCAATAAAAAATGTATAAACAAGATATGTGGCTGTTTTGCTAACAAATCTTATTTTCTTTGATATGCAATACAACTAGTATCCATATTTTGCTTATATAAATATAAGCCCTTTATTTTGTGTCATGACACTGTCTGAGTGTGCAGAGTAAATGGTGAAACTATATGCTTGAAAACAATTCTTGCATCAGTGTGACTGGCAATAATTAAACAATGCAAGTTAGAGTCTAGAGAGCACATGAATATCAATGGAGGTGAGACAACTAGCACCGGGGGTATGCTTCAAGAAATAATGTCTTTCTTATATTAAACCATGGCCAATTGCCCAATAATTTGCTCCTCTAGTTACAAAGCTGATAGTCACTTGTATCTCTATCATTTCTCTTACAGAAGGATTAAAAATGATTTCAAAAGAATTAAAAATATCACTTTATATACTTCCACATATTGTACCTGATATTTTAATCCATATACTTATTAAATTTGCTAAAACTTAAACAAGACTAATACTTTTTAATATGAGTTTTTTTTTCAATTAAAAATACCTCACAAAAATCAGGAGAGATAGAGAAATAGTGAAGATAAAAGGAAAATGTTAAAAGGCATAATATTACAAAGATTTTCTTTTCAGAGAAGGTTGTGCTGATAAATGTTTAATAAGCCTGATTTGTGGCATTTGCTATTTCTATGATAAAAATGCCCCTATCAAAGTCAATTTCAAGCAATTGACAAAAAATCAACTGCATCACAGAATTCCCAAGTATTCAACAACGATCTTTCACACTCACTAGTATGAAACAACTCTAACATGCCCATGAAATGTACATGTTATTTTTAAAAGTAAAAGTTGTGCAATCTCAGTAGCCATTTAAAGTGTAATAAATTTGCTCTGGCTGCAGATTGAAGTGTCCTGGGTTCAATCTGATCAAGGGCACATCATTGATGTTTCTATTTCTCTTTCCTTCTCTCTTCCTCTCTGAAATGAATAAAATATTAAAAAATAAATAAAATGTAATAAATTTAAATTTTTTCCAACCTCTGAAAATCTTCCATATGTTTCTATATATTCCCAATATTCTATAATTTTTTTGAAAATATTTAAAAAGGCAGGTGACAAAATCATATAGTGTAACTAATTTTATTGTTATTTTAAAAATATGACTCACTGTGAGATTATTCATAATGGTCTCACCTATCTCCTGGTTTCTTTAAGTAATTTTACTCATTCAAATTTTTCCATAGGTTTAATAGAGTATTTGAATTATGTGGCTTAACTAAATTCTAATATTTAAATATAGTTAATATCTAAATTTAGGGATTATAACACATGGAATTCATTTACCCTGTTGCCCTTTCTCAGTTTTTCAGATAACTGGCAGATACCCACAGATGCAGTCAGAATATTCACCTTCACAACACAAAGCTAATGATGCCAACAGCAGTTTTGAATCTCTTCCTATCAAGTATTACATGTGTAGAACAAAAAGACTCAGCTGTCATTTCAGTATTATCTCATCATGGCCTTTGAATTCCTCAGCAGGTATGCCATCTGCCATCAGGCTTTGATTCTTTACAATCTTAATACATGCAAGAATTGTTCAATCTTTTAATTCAAGAGAAACCTTATATCTGTCATCAGACAGAAAGCCAAGAATGCAATGCATTTTGAGTACACATAATACTAGCCTTATTATCAGTCTGCTCCTATTATAATACTTTATTTAGGCTTTAAAAATATTTTTAATAATTTGTTTACTCAATAAATAGGGCATTCATAACTGCAAACAAATAATCAATTAAATGTATGGTAAATGATAAAATTGTGATAAATTATTAAACATATTTATAAATGATAAATCAACTAATATTGAAATAAAATGATTTTAAGAGTATGAGCATTCCTTATAACACTTGTATACTCTTGTTTGAATAGGAAACTATTAAGAATTTGATTAACAGTAGTCCATTTACTCAGAAAATGGAGATGCATAAAAAATTTTACTTTCTCCCTCAAAAGATTTATTAAGAACCGGAAGCCATCTACAAAAAACAATTTAAAAACAATTACACAATGTTTTCCACTATGCTATAGATTTATATTAAAATAATGTGGATTTACTAGTACTTTCCTAGAATTTAGGGCATGTTGCCACTGGAGCACATCAATAATTTAAACATAAAATTTTAATATGAAGAAAATATATCAAGAAAACAATTTTTTCAAATAAAAAATATTGATTTATAGGAGAATATATTTTCCAGTAATAAATCTGATAAAAGGTTAACACCCCAAATTTATAAAGAACTCATACAACCTACACCAAAAAGCATACCAAACAATCCAATTAAGAAATGGGCAGAGGACTTGAATAGACATTTCTCCAAATAGGACATACAGATGGCCAATCTATACTAATAAAAGGATAATATGCAAATTAGACCGGACATCCTTCCAGACAAAGCCATGGTGGCAGGGGCCAAGGGAGAGGTGGTTAGTGGTGATCAGGCAGTCAGGGGGGAAGCAGTTAGGAGTCAATGATCCCATATTGCGAGAGGGATGTCTGGCTGCTGGCTTAAACTCAATTCCACAGAGATCAGGCCTAATCCAGTAGTTGGAAATCCCCCAAGAGGTCTGAATTAGAGAGGGTGTAAACCAACCTGAGGGACCCTTCCCCCTGTGCACAAATCTTGTGCACTGAGCCTCTCGTCCTATCTAATAAAAGAGTAATATGCAAATTGACCATACCTTTGCTACACTCACCAGCCACACCCACCAGCCAATCAGGAGCTGGAGTGGAGCCAGCCAGTGTGCACGTGGCCTGGGCCAGGGGGTGGGGCCAAGGTGGCCTAGGCCAAGGGAGGCTGCAGAGGGTGGGGCCAAGACGGCCCGGGCTGTGGTGGGCAGGGGCAAGGCTGCCTGGGCCGTGGTGGGCTGTAAAGGAAAGAAAGAAAGAATGAAATCTTACTATTGCAACAGTAGGGATGATCCTAGAGGGTATTATGCTAAATGATATAAGTCAGTCAGAGAAATACAAATACCATATGATTTCACTATATGTGTAATCTAAAGAACAAAATAAACAAACAAAATTGGCACAGACTCATAGATACAGAGAACAGACTGATGGTAGCCAGAGGGGAAGGAGTTGGGCAACTGGGTGAAAAAAATGTGAAGGGATTAAGAGGTACAAATTGGTAGTTACAAAATAGTCATGGTGAAATAAAGTACAGCATAGGGAATATAGTCAGTAATTCTATATAGTAAAGAGCTAATATGCTAATTAGACGGAATAGCAGAACAACAATCCAGACTACCTCCAGGACGACCTTCCAGATAAAACCAGGGCTGTGAGGGCTGAGGCCTTTGCATGAATTTCATGCATAGGGCTTCTAGTATTATAATAATTAAGTATCGTGAGAGGTGGGTACTAGGGATCACTGTAAAATATGTGATTGTTTAACAATCATGGTGTACAACTGAAACAAATATAAATAATATGGACTGTAGAGTGTAATTGAAAAAATAAATTTTAAATTAAAAATTATACAAGAAATCATGAGTTATGACACAGATGACTGCTTAAAAAAATCTAAGGATTTTACAAAATGTAAACTACTGTTCCATAAAATATTGCCTCCTTGAGGAACTTGTATAAATATTTAGTAGAAAAAAATAATAGAAATTTAATCTAACTTAGTTGGCATGCTTTTAGAAAGTAATTATTGAAAAACAGCATATGATATAGTTTATTGTGAAAATAACCATAAATTCCTCTCCATGTGTAACCATTCTCATATAATTCTCACCTTAATAAAAAAAAATTATTACCCCATTTTTAAAATCTAGGCTGACACTGTGACATGTTAGCCATTAAAACTTAGTGGAAGCTCTCAGCTGGTATGGCTCAATGGTTGAGTACTGACCTATGTATGAACCAGGAGGTCGGGGCACATGCCTGGGTTTCAGGCTCCATCCCCAGTCTAGGGTGTGCAGGAAGCAACCAATCAATGATTCTCTCTCATCATTGATGTTTCTATTTCTCGCCCTCTCCCTTCCTTTCTGAAATCAATTAATTTTTTAAAAAAACAAAGAAAAAAACATAGTGGAAGCAACATTTCCTAGGAGAGCTTAGGCTAAAAGAGGCCTTTAATGCCTGTGCTATCCTCTTAGAATCTGGCTGGTTCACTATCTGAATAACAACAGAAAATAACCTTCTGGAGGATGAGATACCACAAGAAGCAGATAACCCACCTCAGCAGAACTGTCACGGACATGCCAGCCACACATGATCCAGCAGTGAACCCATCCAAGGTCAAGGAGTCAAAACTATCAAGTTTATCTTAGCTCATAGTCCACCCCAAAACCATGAATTAAAGTATTGCTTTAGTTTGGGGAATTGTTTATTCTTTCTTGAAAGCCATCTTCAAAACCAAGTAAAAGTAAAAACCAAAGTTTTTTGGAATCTCTGAGGAGATTCTACTGGCTTATTACAAGTGAGGAATAAGCAGATAGATAATTTTAATAACCGATAGCCCATATTGTATTTCTATCTCCCAACAAGTTGCATCCTAATATTTTCTATTTTTTGTAAGATTACTTTTTACTACATATGCTCAGGAGATGAAATGCATTATTGCTTGAACATTAATGCATTTGTATTTTTTTTTTAGAGAGAGAAATTTTGTACTCAGAATGCATAGAAAACGATAAGATTTCCAATATTTAGATAAGTATAAAATTTCTAAATATATATATGGATTAATTTTAAAGAAAGAGAGAGAGAGAGAAAGAGAGAGAGGAAGGGAGGGAGGGAGGGAGGGAGGAAGGGAGGAAGGAAGGTAGGAAGGAAGGAAGGAAGGAAGGAAGGAAGGAAGGAAGGAAGGAAGGAATATAGATGATCTATAAGAAAATGATAAGAAATGCACAGAAACAATAATGAGGTACCATCTCACACCTGTCAGAATGGCTATCATCAGCAAATCAAGAAATGACAAGTGCTGCCTAAACCAGTTTTGCTCAGTGGATAGAGTTGCGGCCTGCAGACTGAAAGGTCCCCAGTTCGGTTCTAGTCAAGGTCATGTATCTTGATTTTGGACACATCCCCAGTGCGGGGTGTGCAAGAGGCAGCTGACCGATGTTTCTCTTTCATCAATGTTTCTGGCTTTCTATCCCTCTCCCTTCCTCTCTGTAAAAAAATTAATAAAATATATTTTTTAAAATGACAAGTGATGAAGAGGATGTGGAGAAAAAGGAACCCTATTGCACTGCTGGTGAGGATGCAGACTGGTGCACCACTGTGAAAAACAGTATGGAGTTTCCTCAAAAAATTAAAAATGGAACTTCCATTCAACCCAGTAATGCCACTTCTGAGAATATATCTCAAGAAACAAGAAACACCAATAAGAAAAAAACATATACACCCCTATGTTCATAGAAGCACAATTTACCATAGTTAATATTTGGAAACAGCCTAAGTCAGTGTCCATCAGCAGATGAGTGGATTAGGAAACTGTGGTGCATCTACATGATGGAATACTAGACTGTGGTATAAAAGAAGGAACTCTTAACATTTGCACATGGACAGACCTGGAGAACATTATGCTAAGTGAAATAAGATAATCGGAGAAAGAGAAATATTACATTATCTCACTCATAAATTGACGAACAAAAATAGATCCAGAGACAAAGAAATACTGAACAGACCATCCAACCTCAAAAAGAAGACAGGGGAGGGGGTAGGTGGGTAAAAGATCAATCAAAAGACTTGTATGCACACATATTAGAATAACCAATGCACAGGGACATTAGGGTGGTGGGGCTTTTCCTGGTGGATGGGAGTGGCGGGGGGTCAATCGGGGGAAAAAGAAGACATATGTAATACTTTAAACAATAAGAAAAAGAGAAAAAAAGAAATGCACAGTAGCTTGGCAGGTGTTGCTCAGTGATTAAGCACTGACCCAAGAACCAAGAGGTCATGGGTTCCATTCCTGGTCAGGACACATATCCGGATTCTGGTCTCAATCCCCAGCAGGGGGTGTACAGAAGACAGCCAATCAATGAAGTTCCTCTCGTTTATTGATGTTTCTATCTATCACTCTATCTTCCTCCCTCCAGAAATCAATAAAAACATTTTTAAAAATGAACAGTAAGGAGATCAAATTCATAAAATGAAAAAATCATAAGCCCGTGAAAGTATCTCACATATTAATGATTTATGTATTTGAATAAAATGGGCAAAAGCAGTAAATAAAGATATAATGAAAAGTGGTTTATGTTAAAATAAGCTCATTTATAGTATGTTATTTTCAAGGCAAATTAATGAAAATATACTTTCAACACTTAGATAAGTGTGTAAGTATACTTACTGATGGGTTGAAGTAGGCAGGTGGAATATGAAATAATAAATGAAAAAATATATGCAATATCATCTTGGGCTTTTGAAAGATTATAGAAAAACAGAACTATTGCAGCTATGCATTTTTATTTACCTATAAACCATTGATTTCTGTTTAATTTGCTTACCTGATTTTATAATATAGTTTGTTCTAACCAGTCATACTAGATGCAGGCTATCATCAATAAACAAGGTTACCCTGAGTGCTAAGAGGGGAGTTTTTTTTTATTTTAAATAGGTCATTAAGTAACATTAGCCAGTTGATTCTTATCTTGACCAAGACTCAGTAGCAATCATTTAAGATTCGTTAGAGAAAAACAAGACATTGAGACTCTGCTTTACATAATCCATCATGCTGACTCAAATTGTAAATTGCTCCTTATCTTTTTTTTCTGCATGTGTTACACTATTTATAGGAGAAAATAAACAAAAGGCCACATAGTAGTTATTTGCATCTTCCAATGAGATGTAGATATTGCTTTAAATAAGCATTTAAGTTTACCAAATGAAAGTTCAAGCCTAAATGTTTTCATAATCATGCCCAGATTGACTGCTTTTTTACTTCTTGCCATTTAGTAATTTGAACTTTAGAAAAGTTGATTTAATATAACAATTAAATGATTGTTATATAGCTTTATTCTTGGTTTTGTCAATCAGCTTCCATTAGAAAAATGGACTGAATTTTAATTCAGTCTCCCGATACATTTGATTATTAAATAGTGTTACTAATCTTTAAATAAATCAAATTAATCTTACCAATCATATATAATAAAAGTCTAATATGCAAATCAACCAAACAGCAGAATGTCTGGTGGAAGGACAGGTCGCTATGATGTGCACTGACCATTAGGGGGAAGATGCTCAATGCAGGAGCTGCCCCAGCCTGCAGGCCTCAGTCCAGCCAATGTTGGTGCCATCAGGGTCCCCCCAAAAGCTCCACCAGTTGCCCCACAGAGGAAGGTGGCAGCAGGGGCGAAGCTGGTCAGTGGGTGATGCCAGGCTGGCCAAGGTGGGTGCCAGGAAGGGCCTCCCAATCACCCCACCAGTCACCCCACAGATCAGCCTTGATAGCCAATCAGGCCTAGGGACCCTCCCTGTGCACGAATTTTATGCACCGATCCTCTAGTCCTATATAATCCTATATAATAAAAGCATGATATGATAAGTGTCTGACTGCTCGTTCAACTGTTCGACCAGTCACTATAATACATACTGACCACCAAGGTGTAGATGCTCCAACAAGTAAGTTAGGTTGCTGCTGGTTCCAGCCAATCGTGACTGGACAAGATGAGCCGGTCATGCTCTGGAGCCAACCTCCCATGGTCCCTGCTGGCCTCTAAAATATTTCTTCTAATTAGTTTTCTTTCAATGTGCATGAATCCATGCACCAGGCCTCTCAATATAAATACACAACTAATAGCAGTGACATTATGAGTTGGACTAAAATCATTGCAAAATATATTCATTTGGATCACATTAGTATTGTTTTGGCCTTCCAAACAAGAGTGGCCTTGTCTATAACTGATATTGTTCTTGATTGGAAATAAATCAAGGGCAAAATTCAGTTAAATCTGAGTCCCAAATCTCCTGTGGCCATAGCCATATGTACTCTTTACACTAATTGGGCTGAAATGGATTACTAAATCTAGACCATAGCTGGCAGGAGGTACAAACTTCTCCTCCCTATTCACATTCTTAGTGAACTGAATGATTGTTAGTTATATTGCAGATTCTGATAGAAATTGTGACATGTATTTTTTATTATTCCAGGGATGCCATTTCTTGAATGCCTGTTTGGTCATATCTTTTGGACCCTTGGGACAACTTCCAAACAGTGAAGGAAAGCATGCACTTAAAGGTTTCCATCCATCCTCTTCTCCATATTAATGGCCAACAACATGATCATTTGATTTTCTCTCTCTATTTCTACTCTATTTGTTTTTCTCTTTCTAATTTCATAAAGCTTACTGTAACAAAACACCTCACTTTTTTTATTAGTGGCCACTGTTCAATAATCATAAAAATCTTTATCATTACTTTTTGTTATTATCTAGCTCCTCTATGCATCTAGACACACCGGTTTTAATTATGTCCATTGTGTGAATCTAGTTCTCTTCCCATTCAATGAGCAACCATCAACTATTTGCAATGCAATTGTTTTTCACACAAAGTACCTTTGATCTACCCTTCTGTAAACCATGTTGATTGATTGGCATCTTCCAATAACTGATCATGGAAAGGGGCCACTTCCATGGAATTTAGTAACTCCTGAGGGGGATCTACTTTTGGCTCAGCCAAAAAAATTCGGCAGCAACTACCAGTTCAAGTAGTCTCAAATACTCCAGTGGTAACCAATGTCATTTGTTCTCTAATACATTTTTCCACTTAATGAGGGAAATGCCCACATAGGCACATTTGTCATAACACAAGACATGAGGCTTATTTCAGCTCACAATATATTATAGTCTGTAATAGAGGAGTTTTTAATGAAAACTCATCAATAAGCAAACAAATCCCTTTCAAATGTACTTGAAACTGCATCAAATCAGTCGATGGATGGTGAGTGACAGTCACAGGTTTTTCCCAGAGGCTCAGGTGTATATAATCTTTTCTATAATTAGTTCTGGCCAGTTAATTACCTGAAATATCCTAATTGGCACTCCTTCCCACCCCAACTGGCATTCTATGCTTTTTAAATTAGTGACTTGAATGGGTTTTGGTTAATTCGAAAGGTTTCCATTTTGCAGGCCTACCGTATTAAACAGGAGGAAGAGCAGATATGCTCTGTTTCGCTTTTCCCAAATATTTGGTTAAAGGTACACTTCAGACATGCCATGCATTTCACTGATGGATTTTATGAGGATCACACAATAATTATATGTGGTTTTCTTAAAAAGTCAGCCAATGAGACATGTTTTCACTTTTAAGTTGATTACACTTGGACTACCATATCCTCCTAAATTAAATGTAGTTCAATGTAATTTAATTATATAACATTTAAGATATTAATAAGCAGGTTTAGGAAGTTTTTCTTAGTTTAATCTTATTTTGAATTCTTTGCACTTTCTGATTTGTGTTTTAACAATTCTGGAATAAACACACATTATTTTTTTTGGAATATCACCTCTTCCCAATTCTCTTCTTTCTCTAATAACTGGGCCTTTCCCCCCTCTCTTTAATTATTTCTAATTTATTCATTTCTTTATATTTAACATCATGTTTAATTTCTTCATTTTTATTGTCAGGGTTACTAATTTCATTTCTATTTGTGGTCACTTTCCGGTTTAATGTATACATTAGTGTGTAATTATCTTTCTTACATTTATAATTTCTAGAAGTTCATTTGATGCCTTTAAAGTTCTGCCTGGTCTTTTGTTAGATAAGGTGTTGTATTTTCATTATATTTTTATATTTACTTTATTTCTTTGAACATACCACAACTATGTGTTTCATAAGCAGCATCAAATTTTTCATTGTCTTTATTTTTTTGTAGCCTGATTTTGCTCTATGCTTACATGTGTATGATTTATATTACTTCTGATTTTTGTACATGGTGATTTTTATTTAAATACATTATTATGATCATATCACTTGGTATTGCCCTGCCCCATAGAAGTATGAAAATACATTGCATCGCAGAAATTACTTGTATTTGATGTAGTTACAAATTAAGTTCATTTAAACTACAATCTATGCTTTGACATTTTAGGCCACTCAGGTCATTGTAGGTTGAGTCAGGATTAACTTAAATTTTAATTAGTCATTTGTTGGGAATTTTTATTTTTCCTTTTCTCTCCTTCCGGGGGGGGGGGGTAGGGGGTGGGGTGGCAGGACTAGCTAATTATGGTCTTTGATGGATTGTTTTCTTATTTTTGTTGTTGTTTTTTCCAGTTCATCTATGGGATACGTTAACCTTTTTCATTATTGGGTGAGGTGTCATTAATTGAGTGCTAGGCTTTCTCTCTGTTCCATCCAACACACCCTATACTATCTGTATGATACATTAAGTACAGTTGCAAAGGAAGCAGAAAGTTGCAGGTTCAGTGACCACACACATCTCTTAACTTATGATTCATTGTATTTTTGGTTTTCAAAAAGTTTCCATATGTTTTACCTATGGGTCAAAGTTTTTTTTTTTTTTTTAATGTGTAATTATCTAGCATTGGATTATTTTTCTGAGATATATTTTTTAATATTTTTCATGCATCACACATTAATTATGCAGCACTCCAAAGAACTTGTATTCAAATATGTATAACCTGTGGACACAGACAATATTGCGATGAAGTCCTGAGGAGGGAGCAGAAGCAGGGTGGAGTGGTCATTGAGGAGAAAAAGGGGGACATCGGTGATATTTTCAACAATAAAGATAAATTTTTAAAAAGAATGTTTTTTAAAAAACATAGTGGAAACTGTCCCAAATTGGAACATGTAGTTACAAAACATGGAGTCAAGCCTCAAAATCCTTCAAAATCTTGTTTCTTAATTTTAGGAGAATCTAAAAGAGGCTACTAAAAAACTGAATAAAAATGTGGTGAATTCCAATTTGTTCAGCTTCATTTCAATGTTTTGTTGTTAAATTCAAGTAAAATTAAATTAAAATCTAAAAATATGAAAAAATGCAGCACTTATTGTCATTCCTGAAAGGATTACTTTTAGAATTCTTTTTGACAAATGTCATTTAAAATATGTGCAATTACATGATATGGGATTTTACAACAATCTATTTGAATAAAAAACAGTCATGTAGTAGAAAACATGGTCAGATTGCACCAGGAAACTCGGAAAATAAGGTCAGTTATTCAGTAAATTTTTTTCAGTTATTCAGTACATTAATTTTTCTGCTTTATGGTAGGTAATTCTCTACTAGATTCTACAAATGAAGTCAGGTTGAATTGCAAAACCTGCTCTCCTTTCGGGAAGGCTTTCATGATCAGAGAAATGTAGCCAATTATGTCTTCTTTACACCAATATTATTTCTTATATGTACGGTTATAATAGGAGTCATCAAGCACTTGATGTACAAAAATTCTCTTTACTTTCATAAACTCTTAGGCACCAAGCATGGTACTTGATGCATGGCAGGTATATATGCTGTTTAGCTCTCTGATTCAGAGCTTTGGGAAATAACCACATTATGAAAGACATGTATAAGTAAAGTATAATCCCTTAACACTACCACAATTATACATGTTAATAATTTTTCATTAAATTTGCTTATTGGTACTCTAAAATATTGAAGAACAATTGACTCCACACATCTAATGCATAATAAGGTATTTGAACTGCAACAATGTGTACAATAATTAAGTTAATGAATCCCTGGTATGTGAAAAATAAGCCACACCAGCTTTAGATACTGCTGATAAATTAATACTCAAAGTGCTAATCTATATTGAATATGTGCTATTATAGGATTTTTAAATTTATTAAAATCCTTATTATAAATGAGGAAATGCAAAATTAATTTTGTCTTAGAAGATGATTTATAGTAATAAACTATTTTTATGGTGACTAACATACACACTGTTTACAGAACAAATTGGAGAAAGAAAACTGCAGATAAAATTGTCACTGAGATAAAGTATTTGCAATGAGTTTTTCTGTGCACTAGAAACTGTTTTATATATGGTTGTCATAATGCTGTGTCTTCAGTTCAGGAAATATATGGCTTAAGCCAAATAACTGTGTCAGCAGTTGATTACAGATCAATATGTTCACAGTACTGCTGAGTGCTGAATTAAGAGAAAAAGTTCTATTCTGGAAACAAATAGAAATGATGACTCAAGAAAACTGTTTTATTCAAGTTATCCTTCTGATATGGTATAAAACAGCGGAGCATGTACCAGATAATATCTATATTTTTAAATCACTCTTCACTTAACTAATCATTTATAAAACTTTTATTTGATTAAAACAGTTTACTAATAAAAATGTAATATGCTAATTAGACAGGACGACAGGGAGACCAGATGTCCTTCCAGACAAAACAAAGCCATGGTGGCAGGGCCAAGGCAGGGGTGGTTAGGAGTGAGCAGGCTGGTGGCAGGGGGGGACAGTTGGGGGCAAGCAGGCTGGCAGGGGGCACTTGGGAGGCAACTAGGCCAGCAGGGAGTCAGTTGGTACACTATCAGGCCAGCAGGGGGACAGTTAAAGGGTCACCAGGCAGGCTAGCAGAGGGGCAATTGGGGGGCAGCCAGACTGGCAGGGAAGTGTGTAAAGGATGACCAAACAACTGGACGGCAGGCTCTGTGGGGCAACCAGCTCAGCAGGGGGAAGTTGGGTGGAAACCAGGCCAGTAGGAGAGCAGTTGAGGGGTGACCAGGCCAGTAGGTGGGGCAGTAAGTAGTGACCAGGCAGGTGGGGGGGGGCAGTTAGGAGCAACCAGGCCAGTAGGAGGAGCAGTAAGGGGCAACCTGGCAGGGGGGGCCATTGGTGATGATCAGGCCGGCAGGGGAAGGCAGTTAGGAGTGATCAAGATAATAGGCAGAGGTGGTTAGGGATGATTAGGTTGGCAGGAGGGATAGTTAGGGGTAATCAGGCAGGCAGGCAGGTGGGCAGTTAGGAGCCAACCATCTCAGATTGTGAGAGGAATGTCCCAGGTTGGAGAGGGTGCAGGCTGAGCTGAGGGGACCTCTCCCCATGCACAAATTTTATGCACAGGGCTTCTAGTATCAAATATATTTAGGTTTTTATGTAAAAACCTTAAGTTCTAATTATACACCAAAGGTATAGATCGCAATAGAATTTCTTAATAACACTACTTCTATTTATTTTTTTTAATTTTGAGGTTTTTAATGTTAATATGTATAATATTACAATTCAATAAATGTATCAACTGGTATAAAATGTTTCATGCACACTGTATCCTTGTGGGGTTACTTAAACTTCTCATTAAATGAGAACAGGTTTTTTGCAACTTTACTCTTTTGAACTTTTACCTTAAAATATTGTGAATCATTATATCAATGAAATACAACATGCTAAGTTAATTTTTGAATTATAATATATTTAAATAAGTACTGTAAATATTTTCATTTAAATAACATATACCATATTAGTTATTAAATATTTCTATATAAATCATATATATCTTTAATCATGGTTTTATTTTGCCTAATGATGTGAAAGAAAAATGTTTCTCAAAACAACATCTTTAATTATTAAAATACTCTGCTTTCTGATCATTTATCACAATGTAATAAAATGTATAAATTATTCACAAAATCATTTGATTCTTTTATTTAATCCTCACATGCACAACAGAGCTGAGATGGAATCCATAACCTAGGTATGTGCCCTGACCATAATAGAACCCAAAACCTTTTTTTTATATGGGATGATGCCCCAACCAACTGAGGTACCTGGCCAATTAATTTATAAAGCAAATAAGAAAATTTGGAATTATTATAATTTTCTAAGTATAGAAAGTGATTCTGAGATGAGAAATGATAAATAAGGCATTGATATTAATAACAACAAAGGCAGGATTTGAGATGAGATCTTCTGACTCGAAATCTTATGTATACCCTTTCCACTAAATTTAAGTGGACAAAAGTACTTGAATTTGCATTTTTTGCCATAGGATGCTGCTAGAATTATGAAATGAATTATACATATAGTGATACTATACATGACATACAATTCTCTCCTGCTTTGCAATTAGCATTCAGAGACATAACTTTTGAAGAGGCAGAAGTGTTGGGGTCCGGTAGCAGGTTTATTAGAGTAAGATCATGCAGATTGTGACCTGCTGAATGAGGAGGCATAAGCCACCCACACTGGGTTGGCAAGGAACTCCCTCAATATCTGAGATCCCACTTTGGTGGAGTAAAAACCCCAGGGTCATTTTGATTGAAACCTCAGTTTCAGAACATTCACACAAAGAAACTGAAGTCACAATGTTTATTACTTACACATCCCAGAAGCTGGTGAGGCAGTGGGTTGGGGGGATACAATAAGCTGGATGATGGGCAGTCCTCTGTCCCAGGCCTGGAAGGAACAGGAAAGAGAAAGCAGAGCTGCAAGCACTTACTACTTATCAGATATTGGGGTGGAAGTCAGTAACATTTCCAGGGCTCAACTATGAATGGTTATTTTTAAAGTCCCCCAAGAAAAGCAAAGATGAAACCTCAACAGCATTACTAAAATCATGTTTTTATCTAAATGTCCAAGGTGTCATGTTGTGAATTTCCAAAACAGCATCTCAATAGCTGTTTTCTCATCACCCCAGTGTATAGTAAGGATGCAAAGCTTTCACCGTGTTCAATAATGAGTGGGGGCTGGTAGGATGGGAATGTTCCTTAGGTTCTGCCATCTCCCCTATATTCCATTATTTCTATCCTTTTCAGGATTAGAAAGTTTCCACTGGTTATGCAATGTTTGAAACACTGAATTTTTTCTCAAGCTCAGAATGACTGAAACTCAGGATGTCATTTATTGAACTGAATCTTATTGCCATTCTCTTCTTCGGCCTTGTTATCTCATTTGAGTGCTACTATACAATGCAAATAGTCTCCACTACTCTGGGTCCCAGAGAATTCTGTCTTTTTCTCAACTAGTACACATATTTTTAAAGTTAATCTCTTCTGTTCAGATTTTTGATAGCTGACTTTTTAGTTCTATATTCTTGCTTTTCTCTTCTATCTCAGGTAGAATCTGAAAACGTTAATTAGGATGTCATGGAGGCAATTTCTGCTTCTTGTCTTCCCATGCACCTCCTTTAGACAATGGAATAACAGACTACAGTACTAGATGATGGGGATTGGATAGAGAAATGGTCAATGGAAGAAGGAAAGAAAAGAAACACACTATCTTAAAATGATTTCTAGCCATAAGTTAAATAATAGAAACAGTAAAATTTTTACTAAATAACTTAACAATATTTAATCATCTTTACTATAAAATATGTTGATCTAATCAAATATTCTTTCTGATTCTAAATTTTATAGGTTATGATCCATACTATTCACATTCTTTTTTAAATAGATTTTATTGATTTTTTTTTTACAGAGAGGAAGGAAGAGGAATAGAGAGTTAGAAACATCTATCAGCTGTCTCCTGCACACCTCCTACGGGGGATATGCCCACAACCAAGGTACATGCCCTTGACTGGAATTGAATCTGGGACCCTTCAGCCCGTAGGCCAATGCTCTCTATGGAGCAAAACTGGTTAGGGTGCTATTCACATTCTTAATGGATATACATTAGGTCATGAATCATGTGATTCATGCAATTCAACCATAAATGTGATTCTTGCAATTTAACCATAAGTGAGGGCAATTTTCCTAACAATTCTCATTCTCATCATCTCTGGTCTTTAAAAACCTCTTCACAATTAAAAGTGAGCAAAGCCAAACTGGAGTGGGTCAATGGATTGAGTGTGGACATATGAACCAAGAGGTCCTGGGTTCCCTTTCCAGTCAGGGCACATGCCAGTGTTGTAAGCTCGATCCCCAGTAGGGGGCATATAGGAGGCAGATGATCAATGATTCTTTCTCTCATTCATGTTTTTATCTATCTCTCCCTGTTCCTGCCACTCTGAAATCAATAAAAAAAAATTTATTTTTTTAAATGAGCAAACATTAAAATTAATGGTTGTACCTTTCGAGGAATATATTAAATAATGATGATAATTTTGTAAAAAACACAAAGCCAATACTAGTCAGACTTTAAGGCACTAGCATAATGTCAATAATAGATTGAATACTTATGTAGGGAGCAACATACTTTTTACAGTCTTTAACACATTTAATCAGTCATGAGTAATATATCTTTGTTCTAAAAGTCCTAACCTGAAAAACAATGAAAAAATATTGAACAATAACTTTTGTTTTAATATATTTTTAAATTATAAAATGGAAAGTTCTTACCTATTTGGGGGCTTTACTTCTGCTGCTGAAACTGGTGTTCAATGCAAAAACTTGACAGGCAGAGAGCTTTCACTCATGCCTCTGGGAACTTATTCAGGAGCTAATAGAAATGCAACACATGTATTCTTTGCGATGAGGAACAAAGATCCATTTACGCAATAGGTATGGTTGAGTAAGGGAGTCAGATCCAGCTGAAAAAAAATCTTAAAAATTCAATAAATAATAAAATCTTCCTGCTTTTTATTTTTTTAGGTGATTTCATCTCAGATTGAATAGCAAAAGTTCCCAACAAAATGATTTCAAAAATACACATGTTGAGAAAGCATGATCATGTACTCATAGTACTACATATCTTTGGATAATTTTATATCATCAAAGATTTAAAGATGCTTGGAGAAAGGAAACTTAAATAACAAACATGATACCAACCTTGGGCTTTTCATAATTAATGCATAGGCCTACACAGCATTAAAGTAATATCTTAAAATTCAGTTAGACAATTGTTTTGAATTTAGAATCCTGCTTTCAACCAAACTATGAATCACATTTAAAATCTAAACAAATAATTTTTAGACACCCTTGTGTCTTAGGAATGTCACTTGAAGTTATGCTTAATTAAAATGTGGAGATTAAATATGAATGGTTAATATGTGGAATACAGGAATGAGGAAATCAGACCAGATAGAAAATAAAGGGTAGCCCTGATATCAACAGCAGTATTCTGGATTAAATACAATGGATTTATGACGGAGGAGCAAAATAACACGATATTAGAATTTTTTTAAAGCAGAGATTTTGCAATATTAAGAGAAAATTTAAATCAAAAGAGAGTATATATTGAATATAAAAAACACACAAAGATATTATCAATCCACTTTAAAATAAGTTTTAAATCATAACATAATGTTTAACAAAATGAATCACTGCAAACAGATGGTTTTTCTCAATATTAAGGAAAAAACACAGGTATGTTTTTACTAGTTACAAAAAATAAGCATCACTTACAAAGTGTATGGTACAACATCATTTTCTCTATACAAATACATTGCTTCTAAAATCAAACAATTGCTTTTCTTTTGCACTGAGCATGACAAATTCCTGAAGGCATGGATTGGAAAGGAAGATCATACTAAGTAGTCACACTTGTAGCCATTTAGCCAACTCATTTAAAAGTATGTACATGCAAAAACTGCACATAGGTGTTTAAACAATCTTACTCGTGATTATCAAAAACTAGAAGCAACCGGAATATCCATAAACAGATGAATAAGTTAACAAACAGGTACATCAATACAATTAAATATTATGTAGCAGTGAAAGTAAATTTGTACTAAAGCCATTAAAAGATATGCATGAACTTTAAATTCAAATTGCTAAGTAAAAGAGGCCAGTCTGTAAATAATACATACATATGATCTCATATATATCCTGAAAGGGGCAAAACTAGAGCAAATATAAGAAGATTTATAGGTTTGAAGAAGAAAGTCCACAAAGATAAAGTGCTATTTTCATCAAATCACATGAAAAACATATACTGTCTCCATGGCTTGTCACTGTTAATATAAAGCTTGATCACTCGGTTGAGGTAGTATTTGTCAGGTTTCTCCACTGTAAAGTAACTTTTCCTCTCTATTTCCATACTGGACTCTTTGGAAGGACGTCTTTAGGTGAGCAATAAAGATACTCCCTTAAGGACAGAGTATCTACATAAATTATTTAAAATTCTTATGCACAGGACCTCTGTCTTTTCCCTCGTTTATTTATTATATTATCTAATTTTATAAATGGGATTATGTATATTATTGGTTATAATCCAAGATTTAAATTAATTTTTTGCCTTAAAAAATTGAGCTCTTTCAATAACCTCCTCTGCTTCTTTGACATATCTCCATTATGAAGTGTGTGTGTGTGTGTGTGTGTGTGTGTGTGTGTGTGTGTGTGTGTGTGTGAAAGAGAGAGAGAGAGAGAAGGATTTCTTTAAGTCACTAAACTATGTCCCAGACTCACGTATATTGTGCACCAGTCCTAGTATTAACCAATTTTCCAAGGACCACACTGATTTTTTATTGAGAAATTGTATTTGAAACCAAGATCTTTGTACCATGTTTGCCTATTGCCCCTGGGGTTTTTATTGCTTCTAGGTTTTCACAGAAAAAAAAAAGAAATGTACTCATATATTTTTATTTGTGTCTATGAGATCAGTATAGTGCCACCTCATTCATTCTTCATTATTGGTCAATTGTGTCTTTTCCTACTTTGCTTTTTCTATGTCTCATGTAAGACAACCTTGATTTACCCAAAACAGCCAATTTTTCCCTTTATTTTTTCAAGAAATTTTATAGTCTTAGTTTTATATGTAGGTTTATTATCTACTTCAGGTTAATTTGTCCATATAATGCAAAGATTCATTTTTTGAATCTTTTCATTTGAATGCATAACTCTTATAGCATAATTTGTTGAAATACTATTTTCAAAATTGAATTATCTGACAACTATTATAGAAAACTCAATTGAGCATCTATGGGTATCTCTTTTTTGGATTCTTGTATTCTGTTCCACTGACCGATGTGTCTATGTATAGTCCAACTTGATTATTATAGTAAGCCTAAAATAAAGAACAACAAATCTGCTATACTTTTAAAAAGTTATTTTGATGATAGTACATCTTTGTGTTTCAGTATAATTTTTTAAATTATTTATGTATTTTATTTTTTCTATTTTTATTTCTTTATTTTTGAAAGTAGTACAGATATTGCACTTCCCCTCATTTACTTATTTATATTTTTAATTTTAAGAATTTATTTGAGCAAAATTGATCTGAATCAGGCTACACCTAACCAGAAGTAGTTAGAAGCTCTCTACCAACCAGATCTCAGACAGAGACTTTCATAGAGAAAAGGAAGAAGCAAATAATGTAATTATTTTAAACTTATTTTTCAATTACAATTTACTTGCAATATTATGCTGTATTAGTTTCAGATGTACAGCACAGTAGTTAGACAACAGTGTACTTAACAGAGTGACACCCTCCCCCAATATTTCACCTGGACGTTACTATAATAAAAAAAAGGCAACTAATGACTGGCTAGAGCATAGTCTAATTGGCTATTTGTGATTGGTTTTCCTTAGTGTTTGGACTGCATAACCTTGAGGCATTACAGGCTTAGATTTTGGTTTGCTTATATAGGTTTTCATAGCATTAGAGCCATATTAGTCTAATTGCCTGTTTGTTTAATTAATTTAACAATTCCCCCTTTTTTTACTCTCTCATATGTGAGAGATTGACCAAAAACTTTGTATTAATTAATACCACTCTTATTCACCACCAGAGTTAAGATGCTTTTGTCTCATTATGAAACTTACTAGAGACCTGATGCACAAAATTCATGCAAGGGGCTCGGCCCTTGCAGCCCCAGCTTTGTCTGAAAGGTTATCCTGAGGGAATTCTGGAAGGATGTCCAAAAGGTCATTTGGTTTTCCAGTCTAATTAGCATGTTATGCTTTCATTATATAGATAGGTTATATTTTCAGATCCATTAAAGAAATTTTTTCTCTTCATCTTGTTGTCCAATTTGTTTATATTTTTCAAGTACAGTGAGTGAGACCATCTGATATGCTGCTGAAGGCTGTAAAATTTATTTAAGACCTTTAAGAGAACATGGCACACCAATGATAACTATTTGGAGGATAAGAACCAAGGAACTGAAGTATGCTTTTTAGACAAGACGCTCGTGAATTGAACCAGTTGGTATTAAATAAGTAAAAGAATGTACTTGAAGGGAGATCAATCTGTCTTAGCCAACTGACTTATTTGTTAAATTCTTATACTTGCTATAATACTAGGGGTGTTGATCCAGATACAACAATATAAAGCAATTCTATAATTTAAAACCACCTTAGTAAGAAAATCTAGACTGTTGTTGTGCAGCTATGCTCTTAGCAGTAGATTCAGCAATAGTTGCAAGAGTTAAGAAGTATTATCTTCCCAGGCATTAAAGGAGAGAAAAACCTAGTAGAAAAAAGGCAAAATCAATAAATATTTCTTGATCTGGAATCCTGGGGTCCTGTAATGCCCACCATAGATGCCATCTGCTTCTGGAGCAGGGCACTTCCTAGTTAATCTTAATTTAGATCTTCAGCTGTTGTTCAGTTGCAAGAAACTTTTAACTGGGAAATTGGAACTCAAGGTTCGAGTTTCTAAAGTTTGGCTGTCATCTGGTTAGTGAGGAGAACCTAATATAGCCCCTTTTGGGCAGATTCAAGGACAGTCTTTGTTCTTAGTGATTCCAAATCATAAGGGTGGGAGAAAATTTTAAATTCTAGTTTGGAGAGGTGTAACAGATAATGAGGAATCCAGAAGGGTTCAGAAATCAGTTTGGTTTATAGATATATAACAGAACCTAAAAGACTAGAATCTGCAAGTCATACAGATTTATTATAATTTTCTACTGAAACATAATTTCTTTCTTTAATTACCACTGTTTCTATAAATGCTAATCAGAGTAAGACTAATTTGTTTGCAAAATAAGTTTAGTCTCATTAAACTTGTCTTGACTATTTACATAAATACAGCAAGAATAGTGATTGATGGTTTAGACTTTTTCAAGTCCTGTTTTTCTCAAATGTATTAGATAAAATCTTAGATTAGACATTCAAAATCCTTTCCAGGCTAATAAGCCAAGCCAAGAATTCACCATCAGACTTCACCTGGATTACCTATGGGATTAGATAAATTTTTCCTTTCTTGAGGTTCCCAGTATATCCTGAGCTTCTTGGGTTTGCCAGAAAGTGACCTTCTGTACTCAATTTAAAAGGCTACTGGGAACCCTATCGATAAGGTTCCAAGCTATTTTTTGAGGGCTTTTATTGGCTATGTAAAATTAATCTTAGTTCATTAAAGCTATCTGGTCATATATAATTTTATGCATTTTCTCAAATATGACATCCTAATCAAAGTCCTGGTAATATAACCAATGTTTATGACCTATCATAAAGAGAACAGATGTTTATTAAACTTAATTCAAATAACTCTAGTGCCATGAAAATAAGAATAGTCCATAAATTTCTGAATTCAAATTTCTGATCAGGTAGAAAGTAAATGTTTAAATTCTGCTTACAGAAATATACTTTACAAAGTTACCACAAGTCATAGATAGCTTAAGAGGAAAGAGAAAAATGTTTTCTTAAATCTGGAAAATAAAACATAAGGAACCAGTAATGTTTAAAAAAATGTTCTAACTAAATTTTTAATAATCCTCACCAGTTCATTCAATCCAATATTATTAATTCTTACCCTATTTGAATCCAGATTTTTTATTAGTTCTGGAAATTCTTGAACAGTTCAGTTTTATAATCTTAAAGCTATCAGAAACCTGTATTCTCAAGTGCTTGTCAGAGTCCTTATCACTCTAAAGAAAAGCCAACCAAATGGGAGATAATATTTGCAAACAATAGCTCTGACAAAGGATTACTATCCAAACTATATAAAGAACTCATAAATCTCAAAACCAAAACCAAAAGAACCCAATTAAAAAATGGGCAGAGGACTTGAACAGATACCTCTCCCAAGATGATATACAAACTACCAGCAGATATGTGTGTGGAAAGATGGTCAATCTCACCAACAATTGGGGAAATGCAAATCAAAACTACAACGAGATACTGCTTTACACCTGTTAGAGTGGCTATTATCAGCAAGACAAGTAATAATAAGTTTTGGAGGGCTGTGGAACAAAGAAAACCCTCTTTCACTGCCGGTAACAATGTAGATGTAAACTGGTACAGCCACTATGAAAAACTGTCTGGTGATCCCTGATTTTTAAGAATAGAACTATCATATGACCCAGCAATCCCTCTCTTGGGTGTATACTCAAAAAGCTCAAAAGATATGTATTCACAAAGTTATACGCACCCCTGTGTTCATTGCAATGTTATTCATGGTGACCAGGACATGAAGAAAACAGAAGTGTCCTGTGATAGGGGACTGGATAAAGAAAATGTGGTACATTTACATGGTAGAGTATTAATCAGCCATAAGAAAAGATGAAATATACCACTTGTGACAACATGGATGGACCTGGAGAATATTATACTAAGTAAAATAAGGCAGGGAGAAAGAGCTAAGAACCATATGATTTCACTAATATATGGTATATAAAATTGAAACTCATGGACACAAACAGCAGTGTGGGTTGGCAGAAGCAAGAGGGCCTGCGGGCAGTGAATACATTTATACAGTCAGGGAAGATTATTTGACTTTCAGTGGTAGGCACACAGTGCAATATATACAAACCTTGGATTATAAAAATCTACACCTGAAAACTATATGAGCCTATTAATCAATATCACAGTAATAAATTTATTTTAAAAAAGTAGAAAGCATTAGAATAATGCAATAACTGTCTGTAAATGGAAAAAAAATATTAAAAATGCCTCTCAAAATCTGATGGGAGTTCATTTGATAAGGAAGCAATATTTCTCACATGTGTTGCTAAAGTCTTCCTTCTCCCCCTGTTTTTGGTGAGGAGTGAAAAAAGAGAACTCTTGTGCACTGTTGGTGAGAATGTAAATTGGTGCTGGCACCATAAAAAAATATGGCAGTTCCTCGAAAATTTAGAATCAGAGCTACCACATTATCCAGCATTTCCACTTTTGGCATTTATCCAAAGAATATGAAAGTACTAACTCAAAAAGATATCTGCACCCATATTTTAATTATAACATTATTTATTATTGCTTAGGTATGGAAACAACCTAATGTCTATCTGAGGATGAACAGATAAAAATGTTTATTATTCATAATAAAGAATAAAATCTTGCCATTTGTGAGAACCTGAATGTAAATATGAGGGTATTATGGTAAGTAAAGTAAGTCAGACAGAAAAAGACAATTACCATATGGTCAAATTTTATGTAAAATCTAAAAAAAACAAAGAAATAGAAACTCACCAACTTCAAAGATAACAAACACATTGGTGGTTACCAGTGGTGATGGGGATGATGGATGATGAATCAGCAAAATGAATGAAATGGTCAAAAAGTACAACCCTGCAATAATAAAATATATGTTATGTTTATGTAATGCACAACATGGTGTCTATCCTATATAATAAAAGCCTACGTGATGTCAGGCCCTTGCATGATGCCATCACAAGATGGCCACCCTCACATCATCACAAGATGGTCACCACAAGAAAGCCACCACAAGATGGCTGTCAGGGGAGGGCAGCTGTGGGTGATCAGGCTGGCAGGGAGGGCAGTTGGGGGTAACCAAAACTGTAGGGAGGGCAGTTGGGGGGACCAGGCCTGTAGGGGATGTCAGTTGGGGATAACCAGGCTGGCAGGGGAGGGCAGTTGGGGTGACCAGGCGATCAGGGGAGAACAATTGGAAACAATTGGGCCAGCAGGGGAGGGCAGTTGGGGGCAATTGGGCCTACAGGGGAGCAGTTAAGATTGGGCCTAAATTGGCAGTCATATATCACCCAAGGGGTCCCAGATTGGAGAGGGTGTAGGCCAGGCTGATGGACAACCCCACCCCATGCATAAATTTTGTGCACCAGGTCTTTTGTAGTTACTAATACTCTTTATGTAATGTATAACATGGTGTCTATAGTTAATAATACTTCATTGCTTATTTGAAAGTTGCTAAAAGAGTAAATCTTTAAAATATCATCACAAATAAAATTATAACTATGTATGTTGATAACTGTTATTAACCAAACTTATTTTGATGATCATTTGGCAATATATGAATATCAACCATGATGTTGTACACATTAAACTAATATGTTTTATGGCGGTTATACCTCAGTAAACAAAATAATTTTTAATATCTTATCAGGTTTCCACTTGGAAAAATAGTAGATATTCTTGACTGTATTGAACAACCTCATGGACACAAGAGGATTCTCCAAACATGATGCAATAATGTCCTCCCAAGATTCAGAGCCACTTCCAAAGATAACTAAAAGAAAGATAGGCTTAGACCAGTGGTCAGCAAACTCATTAGTCAACAGAGCCAAATATCAATAGTACAATGGTTGAAATTTCTTTTGAGAGCCACAAACCAACTTCTGCGCATGGGCCATGAAGTTTCAGTCACACTGTACATGAGCGCCTACACATGGTATTTGTGAAAGAGCCACGCTCGCTCAAGGGGCCAAAGAGCTGCATGTGGCTCACGAGCCATAGTTTGCTGACCACTGGCTTAGACAATTTCCCTGAGAGCTGGCAACTGTTGGTAAGATTTTAGCTGCATTGAGTGCAACCCAAATTTCTGTCTAGCTGTATTTTGAGGGTTGATATGCCAAGTTCTTAGAACAACAACAAAAAAAATGAGACAAATAAGGCAATAGCTGCCTGGGAAAGAAGAATCAATAACTAGTATTTTCTTATAATTTGGTAAGGAAAGGAAAACATGATATTTTATCTCCCTCTTTTCACTACTTTATATGCCCTTATCAAAACAAAGAGTATACTTCTATTCCTTAGTTCTTAGGGTTTTTGTCATGACTGTACACTGAATTCCATCAAATGCTTTTTCTGAATCTATTGAAATGAGTATTTGTTTTCTCTGTTGATATTGTGAAATACATTGGTATTTTCTTAATGTTGACCCAAATGTACATTCCTAGTATAAATTGCTATTGTTCAGTTTAGATTATATTTTATTTTATTGCTCAAAGTGATTTGCTAATATTTATAATAATAAAAACATAATACACTAATTATACTGGGGACAGCCAAAAGACCTTCTGGACATCCTTCTGGACAACCTTCCAGACGAAGCTAGGGTGTTGGGGGCTGAGGCAGAGGCAGCTGTAACAGTGGCAGGGACTCAGACAGAGGCAGCCACCAGGACTGCAGGGACCAAGCACCTTGCATGCATTTTGCTCATTGGGCCTCCAGTCCTATATAATAAAGGGAGAATATGCAAATTGTCCCCTCAGGAGTTTGACCAACTTGGAGTTCGACTGACCGGGAGTTCGACTGCTTGCTACGGTATGATGTGCACTGACCACCACGGAGCACATGAAGGAAGGCCACAGCCAGCAGCTGGCAGTGGTGGGGAGGAAGGACTTGATCAGCTCTGATTGCCAGCCAGTCTGAGGGACCCTACCTGTGTACAAATGTCATGCACTGAGTTCCTAGTTTGAAAGATATTTACTTATTTATGATCATAAAAACAGTGGTTTGTAATTTTAAATTATTTTAATATCTTTGTTAAGTTTTGCTGTCAGGGTAACTCTGGCCTCATAATACATAGTGGCAGATGGGCCTTCTTCTATCTCTTGGGATCATTCTTGGAGAATTGGTATTGTCTTCTTTAAATATTTTGTACAGTTTATAAATTAAAATATTTGACTATAAAGTTTTCTTTCATGGGAGGTTTTAACTATGGCTTCAACTTATTTAAAAGACAGATACATTTCAATTTATCTTTCTTCTTCATGAGTGAGCTCTAGTAGTTTGTGTCTTTCAAATAACCTGACCATTTCAAAAAGAAGGTCAATCATATTGGCATATTCCTTTTTATCCCTTTAGTATATGTGAGGTCTGTATAATGTCTCTATCTTATTCCTGCTATTAGTGCTAGGTCTCTTCTAGCTTTTATTTCTAAAATGTCTCTTTTTATTTTCCTTGATATTTTATCAATATTTCTTTTACCATTTTTTTCCTGACATTTTTGGAAAATAAATTATTGGTGTTGTGATTTCTATTTTTATTACATCTTTCTGCAGACGTTCAGCCAATTTTGCTCTGATTTTGCTAATGTTTAAAGTACCAACTTAAATGTTCAGTTTGAAGCCTGTCTTATTTTCTAATAAATTAGATTAACATATGATTGTAATTACTTGCTGAGCTAAATTAAAATACATATTTCTCTTTCAACCAAAATATTATCTGATTTCCCTCTTGTATTTCTTTGTCCAGCAATTTGTTGAGAATAATTTCCAAATATTTGAGAATTTTCCAGATACCTTTCTGATATCCATTTTTATTTAATTATATTATTGCCAAACAATATATACAGAGATTAGTTTACATTATTTTAAGTTTGTTAACATTTCTCTTTTGGTTCAGAATATGACCTATATTGTTGAATATTTCAAAGACACTTTAAATCCTGCTGCTATTTGATGAAGTGTTGTGTAACTGGCAATTAGGCTAAGCTGGTTAATAATGCCTTTTTTGTTTAGGTCTTTTATATCCTTAGAGTTTTTTGTGTTCCTGTTTTAAAAATCATTAGAAGAGAAATATTGACGTTCCAAATATTTGTGGATTTACAGATTTTTCTATTCAATTCTGTTAGTATTTTTGAAATCCTGATCTATGTGCATATATTTAAAATTCTTATACTTTAAATTCATTTTTACAGATGTTTTTTAAAACCTATGTATGTATTTCAATCTATGTATATCACAAATAACATATAAGTAGCATTTGTTTTTTAATTTAGCAAGCTTTGCTTAGAGTATATTATTTACATTTACTGTGATTATGCATATGGCTCAATTTAAAACTATTTTATGGCTATTATTTTCTATTTCTTCATCATCCTTGTTCCTCTTCTCTCATTATACACTTTTTGAAGATTTCACTTTACTCTCATTATTACTAGTTATACTTAAATGTGTGTGCATGTGCACACACAAACACACACACACACACACATGCACATGTGTACACACATATATCCTATCTTATAAAACAGTAATATGCAAATTGACTGTACCTCCAATCAAGCCATGCCCACCAGCCAATCAGGAGCAAATAAACCCAAACCAAGATGGCTGCGGCTACTGAGAGCAGGAGGGAGGCTTGGGTTTCCCCAGCAATGGAAGAAACCAAGCTTTCCACCTGCCATTGCCAGCCTAGGCCTCCACTCAATGCTACAAGTTTCAATTATAGAAGATATTTCTCAACAGAAATGATGGCAGCCATGGAGCTAGAGATAGCAGAGGCTAGTGTTGCCTGGGCAATGGAAGAAGCCAAGCTTTGGCAGCTCTGGCTGGCCTAGGCCTCCACTCTAGGCTACAATATATCAATTATAGAAGATAAATGTCCCAACAAAAGTGGCTGCCACCACAGAGCCAACAGAAGGCTTGGCTTTGCTCCAGGTTACAAAGTTTTAATTGTAGAACATAAATTAATCCCAGATCCCAGGGCCTCCGCTGTGGTTGCTGGGTGGTGTGGCCAGGCTGCAAACCTGCACAGGCCCTTCACCAAGGCTGCCCCAGGCCTCACGGGAACCCCCACCTTGATCTGGGACACTCTTCAGTGCAAACCAGCTGGCCCCCACCCATGCACCAGGCCTCTAACCTATCTAATAAAAGAGTAATTTGCAAAATGACCATCACTCTAACACACAAGAGGGCTGCCTCCATGTGGTCAAAGATCCTGCCCCCATGTGGATGCAAGATGGCCACCACAAGATGACCAGGAGGGGAGGGCCATTGGAAGGTTCCAGGCCAGCAGGGGAGGGCAGTTGGGAGGGATCGGAGCTGTAAGGGAAGGCAATTGGGGGGTGATCAAGTCTGCAGGGGAAGGTAGTTAGGGGTGACCAGGCCAGCAGAGGGGGGAAGTTGGTAGCAAACATGCTGGCAGGGGAGCAGTTAGACATCAATTAGGCTGGCAGGGTAGTGGCTAGGGGGTGATGAGTCTGGCAGGCAGAAGTGGTTAGGATCAATCAGAGAGGCAGGCAGGTGAGCAGTTTGGATCCAGAAGTCCTGGATTGTGAGGATGATGATCCCGGTAGAATCGGGCCTAAACGGGCAGTCAGACATCCCACAAGGGAGTCCCAGATTGGACTGGGTGCAGGCTAGGCGCCTCCCTTGCATGAATTTTGTGCACTGGTCCTCTAGTCCTATATAATAAATCCTAATATGCTAAGTGTCCAACTGTTTGACCAGGCGCTATGATGCACACTGACCACCAGGAGGCAGATGCTCTGACCAGTAGGGACCAGCCATTTGGGACTGGGCAAGAAGGGCCAGACACACCCTGGAGCCTTCCTGAAATAGTTGCAGCTGGGGATCCAGGAGTAGCCAAGTGTACCGCTTTCTTTTCATGTTACAGTCAGGAATTGTTCAGCATCCAAGCTAATTAAAGTCCATTAGTCCATGGGTGGAGGCCCACATGGCCATAAGCCACATGGGTGCAGGGATGTGTTCCCCCAAACAGGAACTTCAGGCATCCATTGTGCACTGTGCCAGAGGAAAAGAGAAGGAAGCATGCACTTTTTCAGTATATATGCTTGCCTCACAGTCTTTTGATAGGTTGTCTGCATGGTGTCTATCTTAGTAAATACCCATGCATTTGAAGGAGCATTACTTATTTTAGAGAGTAGAAGGGAAGACACACACACACACACACACACACACACACACACACACACAAGAGAGAGAGAGAGAGAGAGAGAGAGAGAGAGATCAATTTTCCAATTTTTGTTGTTTCACTTATTCATGCATTTATTGGTTGAATCTTATATGTGCCCTGACCAGGGATCAAACTCAAAATCATGGCACATCAGGACTATGCTCTAACCAACAGAGCCACCTGGCCAGGGCAAAAATTTAAGTTTATAATTTATTACTCATATGGGGACTTGATAGACAATGAAGTAACAAAAACATGATGTTGCAGAATGTTGCAGTGCATTTGACTTGGGAACAGCATGAGAAAAAGATTAAGAAAGTCACAGGAAAGCCTATAAAGTTTATTTCTGTAAGTCCACCACTTGTTTAATTTCTAACTATACAAAGTATTTTATAGTCACAGACTATAACAACTTTTACATCCAAGTTTTCTAACAAATAAAAAAAAGAACTTTCTGTCATATCCTAAAATCAGTATGCATATAATCAGGTCACCCCAACATTCAGGATGGCCAAGGTCTACTAATACTCTACTTAGGTAACAGGCTAAGATTAAAATGTCAGTCTATACAGGAAGTTTACTCAGTTCCCCAGGCTCTCTATCAGCCATCTGCAAATATAAATGTGGTTCACTGTCACTGGAATTCTACTGCCTCGTTATGGAAAATAAACATAGAAAATTTATAATTGCATTTTTAAAATATTGCCCAAAGAAATATATCACTTCATTCTGCATTTTAACCTTTAATTAAATTTGTTGTAATAAATTGACTTTTAATTGTACATTTCTCTATGTATTTGAAATAATTGAGGGCAGGCTGTTTTTTATTTACCATTGTTTACCTAGTATCTATTGTAATATCAATTTTACTGAAAACTCTCAATTTATTTGGAATGAATTATTAGTAGTGAAAGAATTAAATTAGTAGTACAAAGAAAACTTCTCACTTTACTCATTATTATTTTCCACTACATGGCATAGATATTGGGAGGGAAACTTTTAACATATTCCTATGAATGACTGTAAACTGCCTTTTTAATCTATATATGTATGTTCTTAGGATTCTATTGATTTTGAATACAGCTCTGTTGTCTGTTCTTAAAGTGTTGTTGTTAGCATTCTCAACATCTCTCAATTCTCAAATGCTACCCCCATATTATATTCAAAGTTCTTTTTCATCACCTAAGTTGATAGGGAGTTAAATGATCTTTAGGACATTCTTTTAAATCTCTTTGAAAATAATTACAGCCGTATCTCTGCAGCTACACAAAGTAACTCCTTTGAGGCAATGAGTTCTGAGCCATCTTTAGCAATTAAATTATCTAGTTACAAATTCCTTGGACTACAGGAAAAATAAAATGAAGTAATCTCTAAATTTCAATTTCTTTTTGGAAAAGTTTATTTAATCTTCCATTTATTTAATCTTCCATTCATCTCTTCTCCCAAATTCCTATTCCTTGATGCAAAGCAATGCACATTAAAACTTAGTTAAATTAGAAAATTATTTCCCAATTTCACATCCCCAAGAGCTATGTGTCTAAGAACATTACTTATTCCCCCACTGTACAATGGCTTTCTCAAATTTAGAATAAATAGTTTTGACGTGAATTATATGTAGTATCATTTTTAAATTCAAAATTTTACTTTTGAGGATAAAAATGTTTTAAAATATTCCTGAGTAACTTGTGAAAAAGAAATTGAATTATTTTAATCTTCTTAAAAAAATTTCCATCAGAAACTTCAGAACATAAATGCACATCCAACTGTATTAGTCAAAGCTGGAATAAAATTGTATCCAGTTTTACTTAATAAAATTTAATATACACATTGAAATTTTATTCACCATGATTTGATGTGAACAGATCAAATTAGTGAAATATCTACTATAAAGGGTAAAATTAAATATGACCAGAAATATAGTATTAAAATTTACATTTTTATTACTCCTTCTTATATTTGTTCCCAGTAGTTTTCTAACATCTTTCCAAATAAGTTTTGGTTTATGTAGGATATGGCACTGAGTTGAACACTAGAAATTTCAGACTCATTTAATTTGGAATTAATACGACTCAAGAAAGTTTGGTAAGGACAGCTGTCCTTTATATAAAATTCAGATATTGATCTCTACTTTTTCTGTATTAATTTTTATATCCTTTACTACTAATAATGAAATAGCTTTTAAAAATACAATATTTTAGTTTGTGGTAGCTATATCACCTAAATTAATGCTTCAAATATGTATCTGGAAAGTAGGGTAATATGGTATAATGTACTTATATATTAAATAAAAATTATCTACCCATAGCTCATCAAAGCTTCTATGCACTAGAAGAGAACAACAACAACAAAAAAAACTTTTTGCAAAATTTTGCGCTAAATAAACTACTACTCTGTAAATAAAATCTAGTATGAAATGGTACTAAGGGGATGAACCGTATGATTTACTAGCCTAATCTATTCAATTCAATAATTATTTTTAACTACTTCCTATGTAAAAAGCATTATTATTACCAAAAAAAGAAAAAAATCTCCAGTGCATAGTGTATTGAAAGTTCCCTGGATAAGAATCAGTAAGTTAATAGATGTCATATGATACTCAAATATATGAATGTAAAACATCCTAATGAATATCTAATAGCCAGTAATATTTGTTGTATACATGAATTGACTGGGTGCCTCTACTCTAGACTTTTAAGTATTCACTGTGGATAATTAGAATGAAACCAATTTGAAAATCACATTTCAGTGACACAACAGAGCAGTCACTAGTAAAAGAATTTAAAATAGAAAACATTTCTACTTGAACAGAAACTACTAAAACACTTAAATGAAAAAAATAAAGTGGATGTACTGGTATTGCAAGACTGAAAGTAATGGTCATTGTATTCTTAGCAGGAGTTATTTTAGAAGCATATAGAGGTAGATGTTTTATTAGCATGAATTGACATGTTGATAGTCACTGAAGTGAATCTGGCAGGTATAAAAATAAAACAAATCTAATCAAGAAAATAATCATAAACCTTACGGTATATGTATTGACAAGTAGTGACTTTAGATTGTTATGATATTTTGAAGCAGTAATTCCATAAAATATTTTCTAAATAATAATTGGCTATTGTAGACAATGTCCTTTAAAAGTGTAGTCTACCTTTACCATTTTGAATAATGTAATCACAGCTACCCTATATAAAATATTCTGATTAAGATCTTATGAGAACTAATGAAAATATATTACTCTAGTAAAAAATATTAGCTTTGATTATTTTGTGAAAATAACTAATTTTATTTATTTTAACAATATTTCATCAGTCTTTTGCATTGGTTTTCAAAAAACGAATTAACTTCTGTTGAAATTTAGGTGTTACACTAAGGTTCAAAATTATACAGGAGTCCTTGAGTTTTTTTAAGAGTTTATTATTTAGGACAATTTTAAGTTCATGGGAAAGTTGAGGGGAATGTACAGGGAATATTCTATGTACCCTGTACTTCTATACATGCAGAGCCTCCCCCATTACCAACATCCCTCAGCACAGTCATACATGCATTACAATTGATGGACCTGGATTGAATCATCATTATCATCCAAGTCCATAGTTTATATTAGAGTTCTGTCTTGGTAGTGTTCATTCTATGAGTTTGGACAAAGGTATAATGACATAAATGTATCTTTTGGCGTCATACTAAGTATTTTTTCAAATGTGAACATCATCTGTGCCCTACCTCTCTCAGCCACCCATCTTCTACTGTCTACATAGTTTTACCTATTTCAGAATGTCATGCATGTATATAGAAATGAAGCTTTTCAGAGTAGCTTATATTACTTAGTAATGTGCATTTAAGTTTATACATGTCATTACATAACTTTAAAAACTCATTTCTTTTCTATTTTGTTGTTGTTCAAAATTAATGGACTTTATTTATTTTTTTCTTTTTTAAATTTTTTTAAATTTACAATGAAACTTATATTTAATAGTAGTACATATGTTTTCCTTTTACCCCCAATATCCTCCCCCCAGCCTCCCTTACCCCCCAGTACATGTCCCCACCTGCTCCCTCCCCACCCCAGTGTCTTTCATTCATTTGTTGTGCTCATAAGTATGCATACAAGTCCTTTGGTTGATCTCCCCCAGCATCTGCCTCCCATCCACTCCAGCCTTCCCCCTGTAGCTTGACAGCCTGTTCAAGGCCACCCTGCCTCTATATCAATCACTCCCCCTGGTTTCTTTTCTTCAAAAATATCTTGCCTCTGCATACTAGAAACAAACGTATAAGAACAAAAAAATGTTTGAGTGTCAGTTTTAATGTCCAACTGTTCTGAGTCCCAGTTTCAATGTCAAATAGTTCTTCATGTGTACATGTCAGCAATGGTATCCAGATGGTGGACACATTGTGGCAATGCAAGATCCATCCTCTTTGGTTTGGTCCTGGGCTGCCTGCAGCCACGCACAGCTGCCGACTGCTAGCATGGCAAGGTGTCCTCAGCATCAACCATCTCTGGGCCATCCTCGTGGCTGGGAACAGACCCGTCAGTTCCTCACTGTCTCAGGAACCCACATAGTCTTGGAGTTGTTCTCTGCAAACACACAAACACATTCTCGACCAAAAGTTAACAAAGGGATCCTCTATGCAAAATATACTTGGGATTCTTTTTATTTTTGCCTAAATGATTTTCCTTTGGCTTATTTTGACACCATGTATGTTTTTTCATGGGTGTCCTGCAGTTGGTTTTACAAATGGAATTTACTTTACTAGAGTAAGAATTTTCTACATGTATTTTACTTATAGGATATTTTTCCTTACATGATATTACCCCACTGCCCCGCCCCCCTTTTTGTTTAATGGGGGCTTTTGGAAATTTTATCTTGCAGTCTTGGTAATTTTAAATTTTAATTTTTGCACACAAATATGACTGCTCTAGGTTCTTTGGATGTTAGGCAATTTTATAGTGAGATGAACTACTAATAGATATTTTAGTTACTGTTTTAGGAAAAGCTTTTTGTCCAGTACACTTAGATTTTCTTGAGTATTCACTTATTTCTCTTGGCCAATTTAAATTAATCTGAGAACTTGATTACTATTTTACTGTCAATTTTAATACTCAAGCAGAAATCTTAGTTTACCCTGTAAATACTTGTGGAAAGGAATATTTGCATTTTTGAGTAGGTCCTTGGCATTCCTGGTAATAAATTGAATTTAGATATAGGGCAGCTATTGCTGGACGAGTCTCTGTCTGCCAGCTGGGTCCCGGTCTGAGTTGTGCGTGGGAGGTGAAGCAGCCATGGGGGTAGGAGACCTCCCTCAGGAGGGGTGAGAATTCAAGCCCCTGCAAGGTTTGTGGATGAGGGTCTGTGTCCCACCTCTGTTGACCTTTCAGTTCTCTCCTGTTGGCCCCTCTGTGACTGTGCCTGTCTTAGGTAGTTCCTTCCCTGAGGAATCTTACCCGTCTCTCGCTAACCAGCCATCCTCCGGGGCCAAACAGGGTGATGTGAGGCTCAGTTCTGTCTCCTTTGTAGTCTATGCCCCCGTGGCCTCCATGTCCAGCACCTGCCTTGGGGTCCCCTCGCCTGCTGGCAGGGTCCCAGTGCTGATCACATACCTCAGGGGACCCAGGTTTCTTCTCCAGAGAGGGCCCAGCTCACGCCACTGGTCGAGAGACAGATCCATGGTGCCAACTGCCCAGAGGCTTCAGCCACAACTTGAACTGAAAGCTCAGGCAACAGCTGTGTGTATTTGGATAGTAAGAAGAGGGTCCCTCTTGGCAAAAAGGGCAAGAGGGGCCAATATAGAATGCTCGGATGCCTTCCCAGTGCCTTAATCCCTTCTGAAAGGGATTAATTCCTTTCCTATCCTTTTTTACATTGCTGCCCAATATTCAAAGAATTAGTTTGTCAGTTTATTTGGGATAATTGTATAATATGCTGTTGTCAAATATCAAATATTATAATGACATTGTAGAATAATATCATGTAAGAGTATTGTGGTGTCATGGGAGGTTAAGGAGGGCCTAGCCTAAGGACTGGTGTCCATAGAGATCACATGCTCTAGGCCATGTTAATTCAATCTCAAACTAGCTGCCAATTTTTTTATAACTTTATATAAACTTTGTCAGGGATGTAAAAACACAAATCACTTACCTTAGTTCAAGAGTTCAAATATATTGACTTTCCCCCTTACTCCCACCACCTGCCACTTACCCTGAGGTTTGACATTTTGATGGACTTTTCTCAGTCTCTGGATCCATTCTTGTTCATCAGTCTATGTCATTCATTGTATTCCTCAAATGAGTGAGATCATGTGATATTTGTCTTTCTCTGCCTGGCTAATTTCACTTACCATAATGCTCTCCAATCCATCCATGTTGTTACAAATAGTAGGAGCTCTTTCTTTTTTACCGCAGCGTAGTATTCCATTGTGTAGATATACCACAGTATTTTAATCCACTCATCTGCTGATGGGCACTTAGGCTGTTTCCAATCTTAGCTATGATAAATTGTGCTGCTATGAACATAGGGGTACATATATCCTTTCTAATTCGCATTTCTAGTTTCTTGGGGTATATTCCTAGAAGTGGGATCACTGGGTCTAATGGGAGCTCCATTTTTAGTTTTTTGAGGAAACTCCATACTGTTCTCCACAGTGGCTGCACTAGTCTGAGGAACTCATTTCTTTTTGTAATGAATTTCATTATTGGAATGTACAATGGTTCATTTATCCATTCACTTACTGAATGGCATCTTGGTTGTGGATGCTGGACTTCCTGCTTGTGTTTTGCCCTAAAGGAGTGTCATAACTTGTGTAAATTTTTGGAAAGCTTTAGTATAGATTTGAATGGTCAATGATAGGTCTTTAAATATACTGCTTTCTTTGGGAAGTATGAGGAGGTTTAATGACAAGGTGGTCAAAATGAGTCTGTATCCCAAGTCTCAGGACTCTTTCAGTAAAGCATTTTTACCACTTTGCCTTCTTTTCTTTTGGGTTGGATAAATACCCATAATATAGAAGATCAGACTGCATAATTAATGAGGCATCACATTTTCTGTTTTATTTTCTTGGTTAAATTTAAAAAGAAACAACACAATACATTTCTTTATATTTTATACAATTTTAAAGTGTAACTTTTCAATAAATACCCAAACACAAAACTCAATAAAGTTATATTTTATGTTTCTTAGAATTATTAAGTTAAATGGAATTATGATATTTCTACAAAATTATTTCAATTATATATAATTGGAGGGCATTAGAGGAGACCAGGCTAGCAGGGGAAGACAGTTGGCGGGGAACAGGCCTGTAGGGGAGGACAATTGGGAGGGACCAGACCTGCAGGGGAGGGCAGTTGAGGGTCACCAGGCCATGGGAGGGCAGTTGGGGGCAACTAGGCTGGAACGGGAGGGCAGTTGTGTGTGACCGGGCTGGCAGGAGAGGATAATTGGAGAGAATTAGGCCATCAGTGGAAAGCAGTGGGGGCGAACAGGCTGGCAGGGGAGCAGTTAGACATCAATCAGGCTGGTAGTGGAGTGATTAGGGCTGATCAGGCAAGCAAGCAGAAGTGATTGGGGGGAATCAGGAAGGCAGGCATGCAAGCAGTTGGGAGCCAGCAGTCCCAGATTGTCAGAGGGATGTCTGACTGTCAGTTTAGAGATCAGCCCTAAACCAACAGTCAGACATCCCCCAAGGGCTCCCAGATTGGAGAGGTTCAGGCTGGGCTGAGGAACACCCTTTCCCCCTGTATACGAATTTTGTGCACCAGGCTTCTAGTATTTGAATATAATTCAATTAGAATATCAGTTTCTCAATATAATTAAAGAAAAACAACTACTTATTTTCAATTATCTAATCCATAAATAACTGTTCAATATAACCATAATGACTAGTAATACCTTTAGATGATGATGATAATAATAATAATAATAATAATATAAAACAGTATATTATAAAAATCATATTTATTTATTTAGTTTTTCAAACTACCCTTAATATAGGGCATATAATTTCAGTTTATTAAGAAAAGAAATACATTAACTATAATGTTGCATTACATTCCTAAGAAGGTAATACAAAAATTTAAAAATATATATATAACTTTAAAACAAAAACTATTTAAAAACAGGTTATTCTAGTATTAGAAAGATTGCTGACTATTTAAAAGAACACTTTTGTTACATTTTAGGAGAAAGTCTGTAATATTTTAAGTATTTTTTGCCATGTCAAATACTTTTATTTAAAATACATATACAAATCTATTAAAGAAAAAAAAATTCCTAAATTAATTTTTGAAAAGGTTTGAATGGCAGCTAGAAAGTTTTCTTTTTCCAGTTTTATAGCTATTTCATAAAACCTAAAATGAAATAGGCAAATCTGAATGCTCCTTTGGAAATAAATGTCAACAAACCAAATGATGTGAATAACATTATTCCATGTTTTAAAGAATATATTTGCAACTTGCAGTTCTTTAAACATAGAATATAGTATAGCATTAATTTCTTATACACAAAAATAATGAGATGGCTTATAATACTATTTCTTCCAAAGCATTACTCAATTAAACTTATTTCAACAAATATTACACATCATTTATGAGATTAAGTATATTTAAATCTAGATTAAAGGTTTTATAAAAATATTAATAATCATCCTTAAATGTAGTAAAATTAACAAGTTTGATTTTTGCTGTGTCTTAGACACTTTTGAGGTTATATACCTACATTCATTTATTCATCACAACACTCTTATGTAGTAAATGTTGTTATCTGTGTCCAAAATCATGGTGAAAATAAAGTTCCTAAAAAAGAGTACATCTTAAAGCCACAGAGTTAAGAAATTGTCCTTGTAAGGCAGTTTGAAATCTGGCTTATCACACACTAAAGTAAAATAAATACTTTATTCTTATTTTAATTAAATTTATTGGGGTAAAATTAGTTAATACAATTATGTGGGTTTGGGGTATATAATTCTATATTACGCCTTCTTCTACTATTATTATCACTCATTTTTAGAATTGTTTTCGATTGACAGAAAAATTGAGCAGATAGTAAAGAATTCCCTATTTTCCCTATTCTTTAAACTTAAGTCATTATGGTACATTTGTTATAATCAATGAAGCAATACTGGCACATTATCATTACCTAAAGTTACTGATTAATTTACAGGTTCTTTTTAAAATACATATTTTATTTATTTTTTACAGAGAGGAAGGGAGAGAGATAGAAAGTCAGAAACATCAATTAGCTGCCTCGTGCATACCCCCTACTGGGGATGTGCCCACAACCAAGGTACATAACCTTGACCGGAATTGAACCTGGAGCCTTTCAGTACTCATCCACTGAGCCAAACCGGTTATGGCAATTTACATGTTCTTAATCATTCCCTAATGTTCTTTTTCTTTTCCATATCCAATCCAGGATTCCATATCATATACACCTGTCACATCTTATTAGGTTGCTCACAGGCATGTCAAACTCACAGCCCACAGGCCACATGCTTCATCTATTTGGTCTATATTAGCTTCTCAGTTTGACATGCTTGTGCCCAAGACAATTTCTCAATTATTCTTTTTCATGACTTTACAAGTCTTTTAGATATTTTGAAGAATGCTCTACTAGTGAATTTTATCTAATATTTTTCTCATTATTAGACTAGGGTTATGGGTTTGAGGATAGAAGTTCACAGAGGTAGGGTACTATTTTTATTACACCATATCAAGGGTACACACTGTCAACATGATTTATGTTGTTAATGTTAACCTTGATCACCAAACTGCAATAGTGTTTGTCAGCTTTCTCCACTATGAAGTAAAGCTTTCCCTCCATTTCCAGGTTGTACTCCCTATGGGAAAGTAGGTATATACAGCTTACACTTTAAGTACTAGGGAGTTATGGTTCCTTCTTTTATTTTTTTCAATAACATTTAAAAGTGTAAAACACATTCTAAGATCGTAGGTAAAATATTAAACAAACAATGGGCTGATTTGGCTGACTCCTAAACTAATTTTATGATTTCTCTTTCTGTTTATTATAAATGATATATACAAAATGTTAAAATGGTATATGGTAAAATGTATCTCTATGAGGCTTTTATTATTACTTCAATGACATTTAGGTTTAGAATATATTTGAACTAATATTTCAATATTAATTTTAATCTGTATTTTAGTACATGCTTAAATACTACTAATTTATGCTATAAAGTAGGAATTATAAACATATAATTTCCAGATTGTTCAACAATTATCCAAACTATATATAAAGTGATCACTTTTTGGGATAGAGATTTGAAATCATTCTTGGTCCACCAAAGGGATTCCTATCCTTTTCTTGATATAGCTCACATTATCTGCATTTTATAATGATTGATTAAAGAGGAACATGAACATATTGTTTATAAATAAAAACAACCCTAAGTAGAAAATAAACATAGACTCTAAATGCTAAAAATTATCAGACCTAAATATTCTTCATTTTAAAAATATCAAATATCTATATATTTTAGCTGTTAGTTTTTTGGAGGGCTCTCTCTCTCATTTCATCTCTCTGTCTTCTTTATATTTATTTATATCAGTAATATTTCTTTATCTCTCTTTATCTATATTTCTATGTCAGTACTTACAAACAAAATATTGGATAGTGCATGATATTTCAAAACTCAAATTTATATTCTCATTAGAAACAGCATACTTTTTTAAATATAAGGTTTTATTTATTCAGGTGCTGTTTGAGGTTGTGAGAGAAAATTCAAAGCAATATGGCATTTAAAAACTTTCCAGATAAAACAGAAAGTTAGGAATACTTACTAAGATATAAGATTTTACTTAAAAGAGAATTTTTGATTTTTTCAATATATTTTATTGATTTTTTACAGAGGAAGGGAGAAGGATAGAGAGTTAGAAACATCAATGAGAGAGAAACATCTATCAGCTGTCTCCTGCTCACCCCCTACTGGGGATGTGCCCACAGCCAAGGTACATGCCCCTTACTGGAATCGAACCTGGGACCCTTCAGTCCATAGACAGACGCTCTATCCACTGAGCCAAACCAGTTTTGGCTAAAGATATAAGATTTTAAACAAAAATATATGAAACTTGACCCATAGTTAGAAAAAAATACATATTTTTTTTCAATTTATACATATGATATATTTTAATCCTTCTACTAGTTTCATAATTATCTCTAATGATGATATTTTTAAATTTCAAATTTCTCATTTAGAAATCTAGTCACTAAATAGTTTATGGTATCACTTGTCAAATATAATCACAATCTCTTGGTCAACATAATTAATTGCATTACAAAACACCTCCTAAGATGGTTTTAACCCAAATCAACTTGGTGACGAAGAGATCTTATAGTGATTGCCGGAAATTGTCTTCAAATTTACAATCTCAGTCTCTCTGAACATTCTCAAGTTACCTACTACTTCATAAATAAAGACAAAGCTATTAATCCTTTATGAACCTAGTTAATAATTATAAGTTCTTAAAAACAAGCACCATTCTTCACTTAATATCCTTAGATAGAGCAAGAATAAGAACGAGTAAAGAATAGGAGAATGTGAAATCAACTCCCCTCACAATATGACTACACAATTTGATGGTAATATGAGAAGTCGGAAAATGTGTACTAGCTATAGTAATAGTATTTCAACCCAGGCAAAATAACTACTAGTTCTCTGAGGCCCTTAGGCATAGACCACTGGCTTAAACTTTAAGTTCCCATTAGCAACTTAGTGAGTTTGTGAAAAGCTATCATGAGACAGCTGTAGTTACATGAAGCTAAATGGATTATATGTTTTAAACTGTCTCTGGAGGCAAAGAAGATATTATGTAATGAATGATAAAGAGTCAATGCAACAGGAAGATATAACAATTATAAATATACTAAAGGCCTGATGCACGAAATTCAAGCAAGAGTAGGCCTTCCTTCCTCCAGCTGCCAGCACCAGCTTTCCTCTGGCACCCAGGACACGGGCTTCCCTTGCAGCCCTGACTTTGTCCAGAAGGTTGTCTGGAAGGGTGTCTGGTCTAATTAGCATATTACACTTTCATTATTATAGATAAACTCACAACATAAGAGCACCTAAATACATAAAACAAATATTGATAGAACTAAAGCAGAAATTGACAGCAATACAGTAATAGTAGAGGATTTTAATGCCTCACTTAAAATAATGGATAGATCACCCAGACAGAAAATCAACAAAGAAACAGTTAACTTGAAAAGATGTTCAACTTCACTAATAATCAGGAAATGCAAATCACAATCACAATGAGATATCATCTTGCATCTATTAGAATGGCTATTATCAAAAAGACAAAAGATAAATGATGGTGAGGATATAAAGAAAATGGAACCTTATACTCTGATAATGAAATACAAATTGGCATAGGCATTATGGAGAACTATAGGGGTCCCTCAAAAAGTTAAAAATAGTAATACCTGGTGATCCAATAAGCCCACTTCTGGATATATATCCAAAAAAAAATGAAATCAAAACTTCAAGTAGATACCTACACTCATTATTTTTCACACCTAAAACCAATCCTGTTTCTAACAATTATATCTCAAAACATACTTTTTAGAAAAGTATGTGTTTTGAAACAATATGAATGAAACTGGAAGTGAAATTTTGCTAAGTGTAATGAGCCAGATGCACAAAGACAAATACTGCATGACCTAACATATATGGAATCTCAAATAGTTAAACTCATAAAAGCAGAGATTAAAAAGGGGGCTGTCTGGGACTACAGGAGGGGGAAATGGGAAATGGGGTTGTTCAAGAGGTATAAAGTTACAGTTATGCAAAATAAGTTCTGGTAATCTATTGTACAACAATGTGACTATAATAATAAAAAGGTAATATGCTAATTAGACTGGATATAATTCCGGATGTCCTTCCTGATAAAGCTAGGGCTGTGGGGAAGCCAGCCTGGGACTTGGGTGCCTGCCAACAGCCAGAAGAGGAAGCCTAGGTCCTGGGTGCTGGCAGCTGCGGGAAGAAAGGCCTACTCTTGCACAAATTTCATGCATTGGGCATCTAGTCTTATCTAATAAAGAGGGAATACTCAAATTGGCCATCACACCATCACAAAGATGGCGGTGCCCAGTCCCCTCGGCCCCACCAGAATTCCCCAGTCCTTTCAACCCTGTTAGGGGCAGAGAGAGTAGCAGACACATGGTGCAGCCAGACCCACTCAGTGACAGCCTGAGGTGCAGGCAAGCCTCAGATGGAGGCTGCCCAGCTGCCCAAGGCCACCCAAGCCTCAGGCAACCAAGACTGAGGCTTGTGCTGCAGGCACTGGCAGCAGCAGAGGTGTGATGGGAGCATCATTACCTGAGGGATCCTGGACTTTGAAAGGGGGTAGGCCAAATTGAGGACCCCCGCCCCCTTTCCAGTGCATGAATTTTCATGGACTGGGCCTCTAGTTAATAATAATATTGTATGATGTAATTAAAATTTTCTAAGTACATATATCTTATGAGATCTTACCACATTAAAAAGGTAACTGTATGAGATAATAGATATGATAATTAAGTTGATTGTGGTAAATATCTCACAATGTATACTAGTATGTATATTAAATAATCAAGTTGTATAACTTAATAATATGTGTTTAATTTGTTAATCATAACTCAATAAAGCTAGAGAGAAAAAGTGAGAGGGTTAAGTAAAATATAGAGAATCAACGCCAAAAACAAAAACAATAAAAGATGGTTTCTTAAAAAGACTAATAGAAAATTAAAGAAATATAGCATTCTACAAAAAACAAATAACACATATATTGAGTGTACTAAGTGCCAGGATCAATTATAATCATTTCACCTTTAGTATTTCAGTTTAATACTGATTTCCACTGTATGTTAGTACCATTGCTACTTTTGCCTGTCTAATTTTCAGGCATACAATAAAAAGAGCCAAAACCGGTTTGGCTCAGTGGATAGAGCGTTGGCCTGTGGACTGAAGGGTCCGGGTTCCATTCTGGTCAAGGAAATGTACCTTGGTTGCAGGCACATCCCCAGTAGGGGATGTCCAAGAGGCAGCTGATTAATGTTTTTCTCTCATCGATGTTTCTGACTTTCTATCTCTCTCCCTTCCTCTCTGTAAAAAAATCAATAAAATATATTTAAAAAAAAGAAAATAATGCAATATTTCTATCATGTTTGTAGTTAGGTGTGGCCATGGGATTTGCATTTTACAATTAAATGTGATAAAAAATGGCATTTGTTAATTCTGGCATTTGTTTGCAATTAAAAGGGTTTGACAGCTACTATATAATTTACCATATTTCTTTCTTACTAAAGGGGAGTGTGTAAAGGTGCATCAGAAAAATTGTATAAAATTTTTAATATTAGAAAATAAGACCAAAAAAAGGTGGGTGGTATGTCCTTCCAATGTCATTAAAGGTGGGGCTAATTAAAGACTGTCTGGTAAGTACATTACATTTTTAAGAGGTTTTGGTTTTCAAAACATCTTCAAGCCTTTAAAAATTGTATCACCCTGACTTAAAATGATCTTTAAGGCTGCACTCATCTTTTGGGGAGAAATAAGTTGAGAGAGCTTTGTGATCCCCTAGGAAGTATATTTTCAAAAAGCCACTTCAGCTATGACAATTTTTTTTTCCCAGGGTTCTGAAAATGCATGAAGTACTATAGCTTCTTTTTTCCCTCAAGATTAATGAACTGTGAATATTGTAGAGAAAAACTGCAGAAAATGGTCAGAAATTTCTGGGGAGAAGAAGAATTGCTTTTACATATGTATGTGTGTTTTTTAGATGAGTAGTGACCTGGATAATAGCTGGTGGCTGGATTGTCATGGTGAGTTGTGTGTGTGTAAAATATGGAGAAAAATCGACTCTACCCTGACTTTTCACATTGCCTTCAAATAATCATTGCCCGCCTATACACCAGTGATAACTCATACTATTATTGAAGGTAATCTATTCTATCTAATAAGAGTAACATGCAAATTGACTGTACCTCTGCTACACCTACAAGCCATGCCTACCAGCCATGTCCACCAGCCAATCAGGAGCAAATAAACCCAACCAAGAGGACTGCCAGCCACAGAGAGCAGGAGGGAGGCTTGAGTTTCCCTAGCGATGGAGGAAGCCAAGCTTTCCGCACACCTTGGCAGGCCTAGGCTTCTGCTTAAGGCTATCAAGTTTTAGTTACAGAAGATAATGATGGCAGTCACAGAGCTGGAGAGAGCAGGAGGCTTGAGTTGTATGCAGAGATGAAGGAAACCAAACTTTCCACCTGCCCTGGTTGATGCTTAAGTTTACAAAGTCTCAATTAGGGAAGATACATAAATCCAACCTAAATGGCTGCTGTCAGGGAGCAAGCAGAAGGCTTGGCTCTTACTCCAGGCTATAAAATTTCAATTGAAGAAGATAAATAAATTCCAGATACCAGGGCCTCAGCTTGGGTCACCAGCGGGCATGGCCAGCCTGCAAACCACCACAGGCCCCTGGCTCAGCCTGCCCCAGCCTGCCCCATGTCCCAAGAGCACCCCCATCATGATCCAGGACACCCTTCAGGGCAAATCAGCTGGCCCCCACCCATGCACCAGGCCTTTATCCAATCTACTGAAAGAGTAATATGCAAACTGACCATCACTCCCAACACAGAAGATGGCTGCCCCCATGTGATCAAAGATACTGCCTCCATGTAGACACAAAATGGCCACCACAAGATGGCCAGCAGGGGAGGGCAATTGGGAGGAACCAGATCTATAAGGGAGGTCAGTTGGAGATAATCAAGCCTACAGGGGAAGGCAGTTAGGGGTGACCAACTGGACAGAGGAGGGAAGTTGGAGGTGACCGGGCCTGCAGGGAAGGGCAGTTGGGGGGGGACCAAGGCCTGCAGTGAGGAGCAGTTAGGGGCAAACAGGCTGGCAGGGGAGCAATTAGGCATCAATCAGACTGGCAGCAGAGTGGTTAAGGGGTGATCAGGCTGGCAGGCAGAAGTGGTTAGGGACAATCAGGAAGGCAGGCAAGTGAGCAGTTGGGAGCCAGCAGTCCTGACTTGTGAGAGGGATGTCTTACTGCCTGTTTAGGCCCAATTCTACCAGGACAAGTCCTAAACGAGCAGTTGGACATTCCTTGGGGTTCCCAGATTGGAGAGGGTGCAGGCTAGTCTGAGGGACACTCCCTCCTCCTCCCGCACCCCCCCGTCCATGCACAAATTTTGTGCACTGGACCTCTAGTATATGATATATATAAAAGCCTAATATGCAAATAGTCCCTGCAGTAGTTTGACTGGGAGACTGATCACTCACTGTGATGTGTATTGACCCCCCAGAGGACAGTGCAGAATGAAGGAAAGCCTCGGCCTGCAGCTGGAAGGAAGGCCCTAGACAGCAGCTGGAAGGCCCAAATCAGCCTTGATCGCCAGCAAGGCCTAGGGACCCTACCTGTGCACAAATTTTGTGCATGGGGCTTCTAATTCAATAATAATAAGTGGTCAAGACACAAAATAGTGAGAACTTGAGGGAGGGAAATAACACAGAGACTGACTTAAGTGGGATTAATATAATCTGGATTTCCAAATAAGTGACAAAACTATGTTTTGTTTTCAATTTGACAACTCATTTAAATTATTTTCTTTTTAATTAAAAAACATGGGAAATCATGTATGTATGTTATTAAAGAAAAACAACTTTAGCAAAAGGTAAAATTTTCTACTTTACAGTCAAATAGAATTCCATTGGGTAAATGTATTGCAGCGTTTTTTTGTTGTTTTTTTTTTGTTTTGGTTTTTTTTTTTAGATCTATTTGTGTACTGATGGGCATTTAGGCTGTTTCCTAATGTTGGTCAATATAAATAACACTGAAATAAACATAGGAGGTGCATATATTCTTTCAAATTAGTGTTTTGGGTTTCTTCAGATAAATTCCCAGAAGTAGAATTGCTGGGTCATTAGGCAGTTCCATTTCAATTTTTTGAGGTAACTCCATACTGCTTTCCACAGCCATTTTTGAAATCCAAAGCCAGTGTTTTTCTCTCATTTATTTGCTCCCCCACATATTTAATTATTGTGTTATGAGATATTTATTTATATTCTTGAGCCAGCAACACTATTTTAAGTAGTTGAAGTTGGAATACATTTAATTCATCCTATATAATAAAGGTCTAATATGCAAATTGTCCCCTTGGGCAGTCATTCAATTGGGAGTTCAACCAGTAGACCAGAGTTTGACTGCTCAAAAACATGAGCTGACCACCAGGGAGCAGCATGGAACACAGCAGGTGTAGGGGATGCAGCACTGCTAGCAGGCAGCAGTGAAGACACAGCAAGCCCCGATGGGCCCTAAAAAGAGTGGGACCACAATGGGATGGTGGAGCAGGTGAGCAAGTGGCACCATTCCAAGGCAGGTGCACAGCTATGCACAAATTTTGTGCACTAAGCCTCTAGTTTTAGCATAATTATTCACTTCTCATTTTTCTTTACAGAAATATTTTTAAATTATTTCTACTGATTTATTATCCCAAGTGAATTTTAGAAATACTTAGCCAAATTTTTAAAATTTCTTTAGCATTTGGTTTGAAATATTAAATTCATAAATTTTGTAAAACTAATACATACTTGCAATATTACCACGTTGATACAACTTTGAAGGAAAAGTAGATGTGAAAATGATGAAAGAGCTTACTTACAATTCCACTGGAGAATGATATTTAAACTGACACATAAAGGATGAATAACATATAAATACTGATAAGTGGGCACTTTAGTGAATCTTCTAGATATAAGAGCTTTTCGATTGATATTGTTAAGTCTTAAAGGTGGATAATTATATCAACCACTGATAATGGAAATCTTCATCTCTTCCAATATAATTTAGTGAAACTTTCAGGAAATAATTAAATTGTCACTAATAGTGGCCATCAACTTCTTACTCTTGCCCATTTCTGGACTGTCAGGTTATCTCTCCATCGGTGGGCTATATCTTAAATTATGATATTTAATAAAAAGAGTATATTCTAACTCTATATCATGTCTAAGCCTGTTAGTTTAAAGGTTGCATATTGTACAAGAAATATTTGAATAAGTATTTGGATCTAAGACTCTAAAAGTGGAGGTAATATGTTTATTTTAAAATAAACTATTACATAGGTTTCTTGCTTTCAGATTCTTAATGTAAGTTAAACATATGAAAAATGTTTTAAATACATCTCAAAAAACTTTTCCCGCTATTGTATACTCTTCACAAAATTCTAACAACTAAGTTAATGTAAGGTGACTTTGTTAATACTGTACCCTGTCCTCTCTCCATACAAGTCTCATTTTTAAATATCATGGCTATAGTTCATCTTAAATAATTTCACAAACATAGTTGTTATCTGTAATGAGATTCTTATTTAAAATTGCTAATTAAGAATATTACTCTTTTATGTTTTAGAGAATATGTAGGTCAATTAAAGAAAGTAACTGGGCTTCATAGTATCATATGATTTGTAAAAAATTATATAAATTATATTCCTTAAATATGCTTAATAAAATTCAACAAAGTAACATTTTCTGTTACAAATCTCTCCAGTAAATATTTAGCCACACGGATTTCATTTTAGGCACCTGAGAAATGTGCATACTCATGTTTGTATCATTTTATGGATGGTAGAATGCAATAAACATAATTCTCCAATTACTCTTCTAATTCAAATTATTGTATAACATTAAAAATCAGAATTATATAATATATGTTTCTGGTATCAAAGCAAACAGAATTATTTATAATAATGTCAGATTATATTGAGTTACACTGAATCTGTGATCCAGTTCATTTTGATTTAGTTACCAGTACAATTGTAAGCCAATAAATCTGTCAACGGACAATTATAAAGAGGTTAACTTAAATTAATAAAAACAAACAAGTAAAAAACTAATGTTTTCTTCCCAAAAAATCTATGGTCATTGACAGTGCTAAATTTCCTCTTTTTAGCACATTATATAACACTAGAGGCCTGGGGCACATCCTTCTCACAATCCAGGATTACTAACTACAAACTGCTCACCTGCCTGCCTCCCTGCCTCCCTGATTGCCCCTAACCACTTCTGCCTGCCAGCTTGATCATCCCCTAGCCATTACCCTGCCAGCCTAATTGATGTGCAACTGCTCCCCTGCAAGCCTATTTGCCCCCAACTTCCCTCCTCTGCTGGTCTGGTCAACCCTAACTGCTTTCCCCTGCAGACTTGTTCGCCCCCAACTGTCCTCCCTTGTAGGCCTGGTCCCTCCCAACTGCCCTCCCTTGTGGGCCTGAACACCCACAACTGCCCTCCCTTGCAGTCCTGGAACCTCCCAATGTCCTCCCCTTCTGGCCATCTTCTGGTGGACATCTTGTGTCCACATGGGACAGCCTTCTTGTATGTTGGAGTGATGGTCAATCGGTGTATTACTCTTTTATTAGAAATGATAGAGGCCTGGTGCATGGGTGGGAACTGGATGGTTTGCCCTAAAGGGTGTCCTGGATCAGGGAGGGGGTTCCCTTGGGGCATGGGGCGGCCTGGGCAAAGGGCCTATGGTGGTTTGAAGGGTGGCCATGCCCCCCAGCAACCCAAGCTGAGGCCCTGGGATCTGGGATTAATTTATGTTCTACAATTGAAACTCTATAGCCTTGAATGGAGCAAAGCCTTCTGCTTACTCCCTGGCAACAGCCATTTCTGTTTGAAACTTTGTAGCCTAGAGTGGAGGCCTAGGCTAGGGCTGTAGAAGTTTGGCTTCCTCTGTCACTCTGGCAACTCTAGCCTCTTCTCTCTCCAGGTCTGTGGCTGCTGCCATTTCTGTTGGGATTATGTATCTTCTATAATTGAAATTTTGTAACATTAAGTGGAGGCCTAGGCCTGAAACAGCAGGCAGAAAGCTTGGCTTCCTCCATTGCTGGGGAAACACAAGCCTCCCTCCTGTTCTCAGTGGTGGAAGCCATCTTGGTTGGGGTTTATTTGCATAATTTGCTCCTGATTGGCTGATGGGCATGGCTATGGGTGTGGCTTTATCAGAGGTATGGTCAATTTGCATATTACTTTTTTATTAGATAAGATTTTATAAAGGTACAGCCTGATGAAATAATTTCTCTACTTAGGTGGAATATTAACAAAATATTTTGAAAAAATAAAAGTTTCATTGTCTACATCTTTTCAACTTAAAACACTATTCATCTTGTTTACAACATTTATATCACAACCATACACACTATTTCCAATATTGTCATGCGATAATTTAAAAACACTAGTAAGAAAGACATATCAAATCTATTTGACTACATAAATATTATATATCACATTCTTTGTCTCTGAATAATTCTTGACTAATGGAGGATGAGTAACAAATTATCTAGGGGGCACTTTTGGAGTTATCTATACTAATAAAAACCCTAGCAAAAACACACAGATTAAACAAAAACAAAACAAAAAAATACTAATAAATTTTCTTGTAGTTAAGAATACACAATTGGGAACTATTTAGAAAATATATGCCTGTTCTTCTTCTTTTTTTTTTTTTAGAAACTTATATATAATATTAATCAGGATTAGAGTAGGGTTAGGATAAGTAGAATCTGGCAATATGCAGATACTTTCATCTATATATACATTTATATATCTTTCCCCATAAAATATATGGAGCCCTCACTCCATTGGTTAAGCATTGCCCCATGATGCACAAAAACATCACTGGTTTGATTCCCAGGCATAGCATTTGCCAGAGTAGTGGCTTAATCCCAGTAGACATGAAGAAGGCAGCCAATCAATGTTTCTCTCTCACATTTATGTTCTTTTTCTCTCTCTCCCTTTCCCTCCCTCTCTTTCAAAAATAAATCAAAACATATTTTGTAGCCAATTTTTTAAAATATATTTTCTTATTGATTTCGGAGAGGAAAGTAAGAGGAGTGAGAAATTGAAACATCAATGATAAGAGAGAATCATTGATTGGCTGCCTCCTACATGCCCCCCACTGAGGAACACCCTGGCATGTGCTCTTGACCAGAATTGAACTGGGGGCCTTTCAGTCTGCAGGCTGACACTCTATTCACTATGCTAAACCAGGTCAGGCAATAAAAACATTTTAAAATAAAATAAAATATATAACAAAAATAATAAAGACTAATTGCATTCAAAGATGAAAAAGTAGAAAATATAAAGAAAAAAATAAGGAAATAAAAAAGGAAAGCAGAAAGAAAAAAAGAAGGAAGAAATGAATGAAAAAGGAAGGAAAGGAAAAAGGGAAGATAAAGAGAAGACAATGAGTGTGTGTGTGCCTGTGTGTGTGTATGTGTGTGTGTGTATGTATGTGTGTGTGTTTATGTGTAAAGAGAAAGAACCAGAGACAGAAATAGACAGAGGAGGGACAGATAGAATTCTATTTTAGATTATTTGGACCTAATTAAACATTATGATCAATAAGTATATCAATATGTTGTCAAAAAAGAAAAAAAACTGAAAAAAATGTCCACAATAAATAGATGTGTCATGAATGGTTTCATTCTTTAGAAAACAGGTTTTCAGTATCTTACAATAATCATAAAAAGTATTCAATTATTTTATTCATTTATTTTAACATGATAGTAGGAATCATAGAATTTTTGCAGTATAGTATTTTTAGCAGATCAAAAAAAAAAATATATATATATATATATATGACTCCTTTAGCTCCAAAAATATACACACTAGTGGCCTGGTGCATGAAATTTGTGCACAGGGATGGAAGGTGTTCATCAGCCTGGCCTGCACCCTCTCCAATCTGGAACATCACCCATGCAATCTGAGACCTCTTACTTGATTGCCTGCCTGACCACCCCTAACCACTCTGCCTGCCAGCCTGCTTACCCCCAGCTGCATCCCTGCTAGCCTGAATGCCTTCAGCTTTCCCCCAGTGTTGGTTTGCTCACTCCCAACTTCCCTCCCCTCCTGCCTGATCACCCCTAACTGCCTCTGCTTTGGCCCCGCCAGCAGGGCTTTGTCAGGAAGGATATCTGGAAGTTCTCCCAAAAGATTTCCTGGTCTAATTAGCTTATTACTCTTGCATTATTATAGATCATTTATGTAGATTGATACATCTGGTTTGTGAAACATATTTTTACCTATAGTACTTATAAGCATAAAGAATTTTATATTAACACTAGAGGCCCAGTGCATAAAAATTCATGCCCTGGAAGGGGATTTCTCAGCCCAGCCTGCCCCCTCTCACAGTTCAGGAGCTCTCAGGTGTGGGAGGGGACCGGGCAATCAGGGGAAGGTGATGTCCCCATTACATCTCTGCTGCTGCCACTGCTGGTAGTGCAGGTCTTAACCCTGGTTATCTGAGCCTCGGGTGGTCCTGGGCAATTGAGCAGCCACCTTCAAGGCTTGTCTGCGCGTCAGGCCAGCCCTAGGCAACTGGGCAGCTGACATCGGATGTTTGTCTGCATCTTGGGCCAGCCCTGGGTGGCTGAAGGGCTGAGAGCAGTTCCAGCCACACTGCATGCCTGCCAATCCCTGCTCCCCCCTGGCGGGGCTGAGGGGACTGGGTGCTGCCATCTTGTGGCTATGGACACTGCAATCTTTTTGATGATCGATTTGCATATTCTCTCTTTATTAGATAGGATGTCAATATGAAACCTATATTTATAAAATAAAACCATAGACACAGACTCCCAAGAAAATATCAAGACATTTATTTATATTAGGGCCAAGGTAGGCAAACTGAAGCTCGCGAGCCACATGCGGCTCTTTGGCCCCTTGCCTGTGGCTCTTCCACAAAATACCATGGCTTGGGTGAGTCTATTTTGAAGAAGTGGCATTAGAAGAAGTTTAAACTTAAAAAATTTGGCTCTCAACACAAATTTCAATCATTGTACTATTGATATTTGTCTCTGTTAACTAATGAGTTTGCCAACCACTGTGTTAGGGTAACAGATTTTTTTCAAGTAACTTATTTTTCAATATTTCCCAGAGTTTTAACTTTCAAATATGTTTTTTTCGGCCCATCAAGCACACACTGCACTTGATAACTTGTGTGTGGAAAAACTCACCTTTAAGCTTTCAAAGGATTAAGTATTCATTTCTCTCCTAAATTGCTTGTCTAGTGTAGGAACTGTGGTCTGATCTTTATCCCATGAAGTCACCTAGAGACTAGATAGGTGGAATCATTTTGATACTATCTCCATATGTGACTTCAGAATATACTTGGTCAAGAGGTGAATAAAGCTTTAGGGTAGCATACAACAACTTTGTCTCATATTTCATTGGCCCTACTTGCCCATATGACAGGTTTGCGTCCAAATGTAAAATAAATGGTTAATGTAGAATTTCAAAGAGATTATTTGGCCAACATTAATTTTTTATTCATGTTTTTCTTGTCAAATACTCCTTTGTTTATTATGTTTCTGTACATTTTTTCATTTACATATGTTATACAGTCAAGCATACCTAATAGAAGTAACCTAAACTCCCATATCATCACTGTGTCTAGCTCAAATTCCTGAATGTCTACGTGCTATAATCATTTCAACAACAGGTCTGGCTGTGATACTTAGTCTGAAAAACTATGAACTAGAGGAAAAATTGCTTTCCCTACACAAGCTTTCAATATTTAACAATAAAATAATATCTGCAATACATTATCCTAGCATAAAAGAAGCAAGGAAAAGATCCTCAATAGTTAGAAGGCTACAGTATTTCTGAAACAACGCTGAACAGGCATTGTGAGCAGGCCCTACAATCAAGTATTGGTGAATATTCATTGCTTATGATACCCCCAATGGTAAGCTGGACTTCTTATCCAGGTTCTTGTCCTATGAAATTTGAAGAATAAAATTCATGGACAAATGGACTTTATGCAAAAGTGTGGAAATTTATTGAAAGCATATACAAACTCCCAGGTGGGGAGGGACTCCCAAAGGCATAACACCTATGAGTCTGTCTAAGGGTTTATAAATGCTGGCAGCTGCTTTATCTGTTCATGCCACTTTCTAGTTGGACCCTTCCTTATTTTATGTCCCCTCATGATTTTTCCCAATTAGCCGATTTCCCGCTTTTCCCTGCCTAGTATCAGTTTCAAAGTTTCAAAGCCTACTCAGTGGACCCCCTTCTTCCTTTTCTCTTGTAACATTCTGCTGCCTTCTGAGCTTGTAAGATAAATATTCTGGCGATTTGGAGCTGGCTCCATTCCTTTCCCATAGACCCTAACCTAACTGCCTCTCCTATCTCTAACTCCTTTCAATTCGATCTTGATTCTGCTCCATAGGATTAGTTTCATAATATGTTGCTTAATATGGCCCTGGCCCTTCACTCATCGAAATGCTTTCTTTTCCTTATTCTTCATAGCTTCCCTTGAGATAATGTGCCTATTGTGGACTTGTTCAACAGTTTAAACTCTTGTCCAATTAAATGAATTGGAGGGAAGGTGCAAAAGTCTAAGATACTAACAGCATTAAAAAAAAATTATTATAGGTTTGTACTTGCTTTAGCAATGTAACCTTCTCAAATCATAGTAAAAGTTTTATCTATTTGATATTGGCCCATCGCATATTCTACGGAGATTTCCGTAGAATATGCGATGGGCCAATATCAGGTTTAGAGAGTTTAGAGAGTTTTAGGAATAAAGAGGGTCAATGAGGGAAGAATGCAAACTAGTAGGTGAGGGCTTGGTGCTGCCAGAAGGCATACATTCACAGATAAAAAGGAAAAAAAAAAGTGTGTGTGGGAGGGGAGGTGCCACAGGATATGAGGAGAAGAAGACATCCATTCACAGAAGATAAGAAAAAGCTACGGGGTAGGGGGAGAAAGAGGAAACAAACTTTCAGAGAGGATAGAGAAATAGTGACAAATAGAAAAAAGGTGAAAACAGATTTTCACAGGAGATAGAGAAATATTACAAGATAAGGGGAAGAAACCTAGCGGGAGACCACATGGGGTTTGAAGCTGCTATTTTGCAAAAGAGTGACCAATCAGAAGGGAGTAACAAGAAACATCTACAGCATTTATGAACCTTAGCAAAAGGTACTTTGGGGGTTACCACCTTGTACCTCCTCCATACATGGAAGACTGTATTTGCTTCCAATAAATTTCCACGCTTTTCATCTACCACCTTTTGTCCATGGCTTCATCCTTTCAATCCATCTGGACAAGAATCCTGGAAAGCAATCACCCCTGCATCCTGCTCAGGAAAACAACCCCAATCACTAGCAATTATTCATATCTAGATTACTTATTAAGATATAATATTCATGTCTGATTATGTATATAATTCTAAACTCCACTTTCCGATTTGAATCTGGTAAATTGAAATTTGGACTTTGGGGAAAAGTAATAGCCAGATTCTCTCTAAATCAGTTCAATTTTGAGATTTTACTGTCCTCTATATCCTTCATGTGATCATTGCAACTAGGTACTTGAATCCTCAGAGAATTTTCTAAATAAATATGAAGGCTATACTCTATTTTTATCTTTGTTCAAATGCTGAGTTTTGATAGGATAGGCAGCTGCCTCTCAAAACCTTTATCAATTATATCCTACTGTTTGAGTCTGTTCACACCATCAAGAACCAAAGTCCAGAATGTGTTTCTGTCCTTTCATTTCTGCTTTTCAAAAATCAAATTATTTACTTATTTTATCTCTTTCTGGTAATGCTAGATAAAATTCAATCAATAACAACCCCCAATACTAAAATTCTGGTTTTGACTCTTCCCCTAGAGCTACAAAATAATTGGACATGCAATCTTGACTTTTCAGACACACAGTGTCATCAAATATTCTGCTATTGCTTAACAGTGACATGGCTCCAGCCTGTGCTAATTGTTTCCTCCACTCCCAACTGATAAGCTTGTGTCCCACATTTTCGGTTTGTTGATATGGCACTCTACTCCTAAAACCACTGTCTGTATTAGGCAATGCCAGATCATGTCACAGTTTCAAAGAATCCAAAAATATTAATTGACTAAAATAAATGTATGTTTGGATCATTCTCCCTGTCCAACTCAAGTCAATGGTTAAGCCGTTTTCTACATAATTGCTCAAAGTCCAAGGCTATATGAGGCACCACTACATGATAACACCACTGAATGTCACTGATAGCTTCAGCTATGATAGTGACAGTCACACACTGACTTTTTTTCATGTTTTCCTGGTCACAGCTTGTTAAATGGTATGACAGATAACCTTACTATCCCCCTCAGACTAAATTTGAGACTTGCTTCTTCCTAGCCCCTAGTGAGAGGACCTTCCAGTTCTTAGAGCATTTTAGAAAACTTATAATTGTAAATTCTTTGTCTGTCCCTTTGAGATGTAAATCTTTTTAAAAGCCTCTTACAATGCATGATTGTCTTTCTAAAGCACCTGGGAGCCATCCCTCTGAAATATAACACTCAAAGTTAATAATGATCCCTTGGCCCACACTGTGTGGAGAGTGGGTGATGGGGGTGTGGGAGATTAATTTGCAGCTTTGTTCCAAGTTAAAAAACTGCCTTTTGAGTTTACTTTTCATTTGGATCAAAACAATTACCAACACAAATGGCTTAAAAGTCCCTGCACCCCAACTCTTAAAAATTCTTCAACCATTTTACTTCTTTTTCTTTTTTCCTGGAGTTGAGCTCAGAATCAATTCTGGGTTCTCTGCCCTATTGCAACAACATAGAATAATGTCTTCATTGCTTTAGAAAATGTTTGCTTTGACTAATGGAATAAGAAAAAAATAGATAGGAAAAAAATGGAGAACAAAAGAAAGATTGAACAGTATAGTACACAGTAATAATTCTTCTACTATGTACCAGAGTCAACAAGACTATACTTTCCATATATTATGTCTACATAACCCAATCAAGACCTGAAATTCAAGAAACTAATTGCAAAAAAATGCATCTCTAGTAAAGTATCTTTATGGAATCTTCTTCATTCATGGTGATACTGAAACATAATAACCTCCATCTTGTGTAAAAAAAAACACTGCAGTTTGAAATTTTAACCCCGCTATTTTGGCTTCTATAAATGCTTGCCTGCTTGCTTAAATAATAGGGAAAAATAAGACTACTCCCAATCCAGAGAAGCCATAAATTATGCCCCTGAGTTATTAGTGCTGGCACCAGGCCAGGTCTTGAGATATGGTCTCACGGCCCTGTCCCAGCACACAGGACTTTTTCTCAAAAGGTCCAGAGTCCAGTTCTAAATTTGGAAAACAAAGAGCTGAAAAAAGTATAAATTGGGGCCCAGAATTTGACAGAGGCATTCTACTCTGAGCCCACTAGTACTAGCATAATAATAAAAGACTCCAAATTAATTTGGCTTATTGATTTAGACGTCTTCTGATTTACAATAGAACAATACCATTGTAATAACCTAGTTATTATTTAACAGGAAAAAGAGTTAAGAACAGACTAGATAATAAAGGCATACTATTTATACAGCTTTGTTAGAAAGCTATAATTTAACATTCTCCAAGTCCGTTCCCTGCTGATGGATGGTAGAAGGGACTGGACAATGGCCATTTGGATGCATGTCTAGTAAGGTCTGGGTGATGTGGGAAGATGCTTACCTGTCAGTACATGGGGAGGAACTCAGTGGCCAGAATAGGCTTGTCCACTGCAAGGGCCCTGAACCTGAATATTTAAACTCCTGGACAAAGTGATAGGGGAGAGGACACTTAAAGAAAAAAGGATTACAGTTATTTAGTGACTAGGGGCCTGGTGCATGAAATTCATGCACTGGAGGTGAGGGGGTAGTCCCTCAACCCAACCTGCCCCCTCTCACATACTGGGAGCCCTCAGTGGATGTCCAACTGATGGCTCACCTCCAGCCTGCCCAAGGCCTAAAGCCTCTCAGGAGCCAAGGTACAGTCAAATTTGCATGCTTATCTTTTATTATATAGGATTAGTCACCTGACTGTGGATAAGAGGTTTTCCTGAGATACTGGAGCATGTGCTACAAGAACTAAAACAGCTGTTAAAAGATAAGAGGCGCCTTGGGGTCTAGATGGGTGCATTGCTCAGAAAAGAAAATACATTTTGAGAACAAAGGGCAGGATGCACTTTGATTTGCACTCCAGGAGTTTGCCTCAGGAATGCTGACCATTCCCCCATCCCATGAACTGGTGAAATTGGGTTTTAATCAAATGGAAAATTAATTTACCTTATCAGACTTCAAGATCATCTGAAGTGAAAAGTGGGGTTCCTGTGGTTCTTAACCTCACGAAGTTTGAAGAATAAACTCACGGACAAAAAGGCTTCCATTAAAAAAAAGTAGATGTTTACTGGAAGCAGACACAAACTCCATCTGGGCAGGGATGTCCCCAAAAGGAACCCCAGGGGGAAGAGCCTCCAACCTCTCAATGGGAAAAGCCTGCTCCCTCTCTCTCTCATGGGAAAATAAAGTCTCGCCTTGTGTCCTTTTGTCTCCAGTTTATATATGCTGCAGTTCTTTGTTTGAATATGACCTTTTCTTATTGGTCCCTTTCCTTAATTTGGAACCTCCATGTCTTCCTCATTGGCTATTCTGCTATACAGAATTAGTTTCAAAGCTCAAAGCCCACATCGTGACCATCACCCCCCCCCCCCCCCCCCCCATTTTCTCACCCTCTTACCTTGCTGGTTGGAAGCACTTTTGATTTACCTTATGGTTTTCTCCCAGTTGTGCTAGCAGACATGTCTTATCTCATAGCTTTCCCAGCTACTCAAGCCAGGGCTAATTTTGGTCTAATGCATGGTCACTTTATGCTCAGGCCAGAGATACCAGTCTGTCCTTGGTTTCTGGCTGTTTTAATTGCTCAGGCTAGAAATGCTTCCATCTGCCTGTGACACTTCTCTATCTGCTGTACAAGTAAGATAAACATTTTGGTATCTTCAAATCTCTATATATGCATTCCTCTCCCATGGACCTTCTTTATTCCTCAAACTCCCCAAACCTGCCTATTACTTCCCTAAAACTCCTTTCAGAAGGAGACATAAAGACCATGTACTCAATAGCTCTCATCCTGCTCCCCTTTTCCCTGGCATGCAGGCTTTCTTCCTTACCCCTATAGAATCAGCAGCAGTAGGAGGTATTATAGCAGAATTTACAGGATGACCTGCTGCTAACTCCATGCTGCCAGCATTATTGGAATAAATGCTCTGATATGATTTAATCTTGTCTCTGCTTAATTTGGCTTACATAGTGACAGGCAGACCAGACCCATGTCTGGTTTCAAAAGAAGTGCTCTCTCTGGCCCTCTAGCTCTATTGCATGCAGGTTCCTTGCTCTCCTGTTGCAGATGGCACTTCCCTGCATTTGCCCACGTATCCCAGGACCATGTGGACTCAACACAACGGATTAATGAACTTTCACTAGCCTGACACTCTGCTGGACCCAACTCCAGCATGAAATGGACACTTTGACACTGGTCTTGCTTCTGGCTTTACTGAATCCACTGCTGCCCCCCTTTCAGGACTCCTTTAAGGGCTATGGACATTGAAAACTGAGGAATATAAATCCACACAAATACAGCCACACACATCTCACTCTGTGAGGATGTAACAGGAATTTTATGGGAACAGAGGCAGGTTTAGGGGATTTTTAGAATTGGGGTCCATGGAAAAAAACAATAGGGCTACAGATGGAGAAAAACCATAGTAGCTACACAAGGAAGCAAGATGTAGCTACAGTTCCATAAGATAAGGGAACTGGAAGTATTCAAAAAAAGGTCTATATTTACAAAATAAAGAAGGAGGAAGGAAGCCCAGAAGGAATTGAAGGACAATGGGGGAGGAGGACCTGGGAGTCACTATAGTAACCAATTCAAGAGGGAACATTGACCAATCAGAAGGGATGTCAGGACACAGGAACTGAAGCCTTTATAAACAATGGAAACAGGAAGTCAGTGGGACCTTTTCCCCTTCCCTACCTGGAAGTGGTAGTTTATACTTGTTCTTTAATAAGTTTCCACCTTTGCTATAGCACCTCTGTCCATGGATTGAATCCAGGTTCTAGTTAGTCTAGGAGAGCACCACATGTTCCAGTCCAAAAATTCTGCAACAGGTGCTTCTGAAAACGTTGATTTCAGCAGTGCCCCAAGAACTCCACTCCCATGAGCAACAGGAAAATCTGGCCTACTAATTTTTCTGGTAACAATGGGAACTAACCCCAGTAAAAGAATGTAAATTTTCAGAAAAAAAGCAAACAAACATACCCTTATAACAAACATGAATCCATTTAGATGGGTCTTTAAAATTAATTAAATGTCCTTTTTGTTTGTTTTTCAAATTCTGTGCTTATTCATTTTACCACCTCGCATTATGGTTATCCCTTTGAACATATCTTCAGTTACATCAACATCTCTAAAGAAAGCTTCTTAAACTTCTGGCTACTTGGACTCCATGAGGCTCAAGTCTATCTAAAGTGCACTCCATGTTGTTAAGAACACAGTTAGGTATGAGCAGGGCAGGGCCAGGATGTACAGATCATGGTTGAATAAAACAGAGGGATAAAGAATGGTACATTAACCCCACGGAATACTCTGTGGCAGTAGAAAAGAAGGAGCTCCTATCATTTTAAAAAATATATATTTTATTGATTTTTTACAGAGCAGAAGGGAGAGGGATAGAAAGCCAGAAACATCAATGAGAGAGAGACATCGATTAGCTGCCTCTTGCACTCCCCTACTGGGGATGTGCCCGCAGCCAAGGTACATGCCCTTGCTGGAATCGAACCCAGGACCCTTCAGTCCACAGTCCGATGCTCTATCCACTGAGCCAAACTGGTCTCGGCACTCCTATCATTTTCAACAGCATGAGTGTAAAAGTATTATGCTAAGTGAAATAAGCCAGTCAGAGAAAGATAAGTATTACATGACCTCACTCATCTGTGGAATTTAAAAACAACCATCACAATTATACAAAAGAGATGGAGAAACAAATGTAGCTAAATCACTCACAATATCAAAAGGCAAACCTCAAGAGCCCAAGAGTGAAGCAGGCAAACAGAATTCTATGGAGCTCACCAGCTAAAAGGCTAATGGTACAAAAGGATTAAGACAGAATATGGGAGTAGCAAAAATAATGTTACCAATTATAAATCTTACCTACCATTGATGAGATAACACTAATATTTCTTTTTCTTTGATTCTATTTTGTAAAATGAAAATTCATCTTTAAAATTTTACAATCATCAAACCAGTACAGTGTTCATAAGTTTCAATCCTTTCTTTATGAAAAATTATATATATAGTGAGTGTCTGACAATAGTAATTATCTATCAGTTTTATTTGTATTTAAGTCTTTATTTTATTAATATTCTTGAAGCTTAGCAGAGGTAAATTGTAATGTTATGCAGGATAGATAGTTACTAGGGCGGGAGGAGGGAAGACAAGGTGGAGGGGTGGGGAGTTTATCTCACCCACTACAGAAAGAAGTCATCAGTCTTGGGAAGTGCCAACATAAAATTGCCAGATGTTTTCTTATGGAATATGAAATTGGCAAGGAAGAGACAGTTGGATACTTTGAGGTTTCAGGAAAGCCTTTATTCAAAACAGTGCTGCTGTTTCATATGTTTGCAAATATATATATATATATATATATATATACACACACACACACACACACACACACACACACACACACATTATATTCATTGCAGTGAAGACACGGAAACAACCAAAGTGTCCTTCATAGATAACTGGATGAAGAAAAAGTGGTACATACACACAATGGTATACTACTCATGCATAAGAAGAGATGAAGTATTGCCATTCATGACAACATGGATGGAACTTGAGAATATTATGCTAAGTGAAATAAGTCAGAAAGAAAAAGTTAAGAGCCATATGATTTCACTCATATGTAAAATATAAAACTGGAAGGAACAAATAAACAAAGAAGAAAAACAAAGAAAAATAGATACAGAAAACAATATGGTGATTAACAGAAGAAGGGTAAAGGGGTCAAATATATGGTGGCAGAAGACAATTTGACTTTGATCATGTACCTGGTATAATAGAAATGCACGCTTATTAACCAATCACCCTAATTACATAATTTAAGAAATATACATCCCATCTAATAAAAGAGTAGTATGCAAATTGACTGCACCTCCTATCAAGCCACACCCGCAACCACACCCATCAGCTAATCAGGAGCAAATTATGCAAATAAACCCCAACCAAGATGGCTGCCACCACTGAGAGCAGGAGGGAGGCTTGGGTTTCCCCGTCACTGGAGGAAGCCAAGCTTTCCACCTGCCTTGCCAGTCTAGGCCTCCACTCAATGCTACAAAGTTTCAATTATAGAAGGTACATAATCCCCAAAGAAATGGCAACAGCCATGGAGCTGGAGAGAGAAGTGGCTAGGGTTGTCTGGGTGATGGAGAAAGCCAAACTTCTGCAGCCCTAGCCTAGGTCTCCACTCTAGGTTACAAAGTTTCAAAGAGAAATGGCTGTCACCAAGGAGCAAGCAGAAGGCTTGGCTCCACTCCAGGCTATAAAGTTTCAATTGTAGAACATAAATTAATCCCAGATCCCAGGGCCTCAGCTTGGGTCGCTGGGGGGCATGGCTGGCCTGCAAACCACCAGAGGCCCCTTTCCCAGGCCACCCCATACCCCAAAGGAACCCCCACCCTGATCCAGGACACCTTTTAGGGCAAACCAGCAGGTCTCCACCCATGCACCAGGCCTCTATCCTATCTAATAAAGGGTAATATACAGATTGACCATCACTCCAATACACAAGAGGGCTGCCCCCATGTGGTCAAAGATCCTGCCCCCGTGTGGACACAAGATGGCCACCACAAGATGGCCAGCAGGGGAGGATGGTGGGAGGTTTCAGGCCTGTAAGGGAAGGCAGTTGGTGGTAATCAAGCCTGCAAGGGAGGGCAGTTATTGGTGACCAGGCTGACAGAGAAGGGAAGTTGGGGGCAAACAGGCTGGCAGGGGAGCAGTTAGACATCAATTAGGCTGGCAGGGTAGTTGGTTAGGGGGTGATCAGGCTGGCAGGCAGAAGTGGTTAGGGGCAATCAGGGAGGCAGGTGGGGGAGCAGTTTGTAGCCTCAGTCCTAGATTGTGAAAAGGATATCCGATGGGCCTAAATGGGCAGACAGACATTCCCTGAGGGGTCCCAGATTGGAGAGGTTTCAGCCTGGCCTGAAGGAAACCCCTGTCTAGCCCCCATCCCTCCCCCATGCATGAATTTTGTGCACCAGGCCTCTAGTATATGTATATAACCCTAATATGCAAATAGACCAAACAGCAAAACAACCAAATAACCAGTTGCTATCATGTGTGCTGACTACAAGGGGGTGTACACAGGACATGGCAGGCATCGGCTATGGCGGGATGGTGAAGCATGGTGTAGTAGGTGAGCTGGGGTGCCAGACTAAGTTGGGGCTCCAGTTGCTGTCATCAAGGTGAGCCTCTGGTGGTTATTGAAAATTATTTGTTCCCATGCCCTGTGGTCCCGCCCAGTGCTTGTGCCTGCTGTCAGCATGTGGGAGCAGTAGCAGTGGATATGGGCTGCAGGCAGAGAGAGGACTGGTAGCTGAGGCGGGAAGGGCCAGGCAAGGACACGAGGGCTGATCTGAGGATGAGACCCGCCCCTGTGCCCACGACAGCCTCGCGTCCCATAGTTCCTTTCAAAGTACATGAATTCATGCATTGGGCTCCTAGTACAAAATAAAGAAGCTGTAATTTTTGAGTCAGTTTGATAGCAAAGAATTGACTGTAGCAATTCAGAAAAGGAAGTATTTCCTTTTTACCATTAAGAAATTAAATTATATTTATTTCAAGTAAATATATTTTCTATACTATTATTATGGTATAATCTAAAACTTAACTGTCATATTTCTATATTTTTAAATATAGTACTTTTACTTTAAGTAAAGCAGGTTTTTAAAGATTAACAGGTTTTATTTTTAATATATTTTTATCACTACTATGTATTCTGAAATAGGCTCCTAAGATTCAACTTTGTATACCAGTATGAATATAGTATCAAAGTAATACATATTTAAATATCGTTTGCTCAATAAATGCCTTAGATAAAAAATCCAGCCACTTGCAAATTGGTTCATTACTGGGAATATGCAGCTCTCCTTAGAAATCTATAGCATTTGGTCATTTGAAGGTAATTACAAAACTGCTTTATGTGATATGAATCGCAGCCTCATTAAACTAGCCTCTAGGCAGCAACAGTGGTGATGCTGGATAAGCAGCATTTCCTCAAATTCCCCCAATACTATTTTCCTCTCAACTTTTCTGATTTCATGTGTTTCCTGCCAACTTGAATTTTTTCATATTTTTTAATATGACTCAATGTTGGAATAAAATCTTCCATAGAAAAAACTCAGCAAGGTCTTACTTGAAAATGTAAAGAAACAAAATTTGTGATGCTCATAAAAATAACCATCAGGGATAAAAATGTATATGTTTTATGAACTTAGAATAAATTTCTAATGAAAACTTTTTTTGCTCAAATATAAATTGAGGCAGTAAATATGTTGATTTAATGATTATTATTTGTAAATTCAAATAAATGCTGATAATCATACTTAAAATTAATTTAAAGGCAATTTCTAATGACAGTTAATAATCATAATATTTTCGATATTCCTAAATTTAGACATTTGTAAGTTTCAGGTGTGCAATTTGTACATCCCACATTGTGCTAACCACCAAAATTCTAGTTTTCATCCATTACCATGTCAGCATATTGTTGACTGCCCTGCCCTCTATTCATTTTGTCCTCCCTCTCCACCCCTTCCCTTCTGGTAATTGCTGATCTGTTGTTTGCCTATATGAGTTGGTTCTTGTTTTATGCTGATATTCTGGATATGAGTGAACTCATATGATATTGCCTTTTCAAAGCAGTGTAAATTAGTTTTTATTTACAGAAGACTAGTGTCACAGTAAGTATGTGAAAAACTGTACGATAATCAAGAGTAACTTAAAATAATGTATATTTTCAGTAATTCATGGTGGTTAATGTGTACTAAAAGTTGTGAATTCATGTTAATTGATACATAATAAGTTTATATAAATTAATTTCAAGTCTTAGGTACATATGACAGCATCACAATACATAATTATTTTGGTTCCATTTTTAATTATGAAATAGCATAAAGACTAATAACAATATTATGAGCCACATCCTTCTATTTAGATTTCAGAGATTATATTCTATCTAGTAAAAGAGTAATATGCAAATTTGACTGTACCTTCACTACACTCACAGGCCGTGCCCACCAGCCACGTCCACCAGCCAATTAGGAGTGGAGGACGGGGCTGAGGCGGCCAGTGAGCATGCAAAGTGGGGGGCAGAGCTGAGGTGTGTGTGAGGTGGCCAGCAAGCATGGATGGGGGGGGGGGGGCAGGGCCTGGCATTCATCAGGAGCCAGGGCAAAGGTGGCTGGCAAGTGTGCGAGGTGGGGGGTGGGGCCGAGGCATGTGAGACGGTGGTGAGGCTGCTGAGGCATGCGAGGCAAAGGGCAGGGCGGCCAAGGCACAGGGAGCAGGGCCAAGAGAGTGATGGCCGCGCAACGCCCAAGCAGGGGCCAAGTGGTGGTGTGAGCAGTAGCCAAGAGGTGGCACGAGTGCAGGGTGCCCTCAGTACTGGGCAGTCGCCACTGGGGCTAAGACCTGGACTGGGGGAGTGGGGTTGAGGCATCTGGCAAGCATGGGGCCTCAGGGGCCTGGCGGTTGCCAGGTAGTCGCCAGTGGCCAGGGCTAAAGCCAGGGCCAGGGGGCCGGGGCCGAGTCAGCCAGGGCAGAGACAGCCATTGGCCTCATTGAGGAGGAAGGTTGGGCTGAGGGATCACCCACCCCCCAGTGCATGAATTTTGTGCACCAGGCCACTAGTATTAGTATAATTCACTTAAAAACTTTTTAATAAAATAAAATATTAAGAATTTTAAACACACTTTTTTGGCCTTCTTATCTTCCACTAAGAACACCATGTTTTTGAATTTGCTCTATGTTCTTAACCAAAAAATACCACATAACTTATGATAATGCACACAAATATGCATTCTCTCACGCACACACACACACATACACACAAACACAACATACTCAAATTACATGTATTAAAAATTGGGAGAAATAAAACATGGAATTCTAAGAAATAAGTCCTTGAGAAAGAAAAAGTAAATAACATCTTTGAATACTGACTTTTTATTATTGGCAAAACTACCTGTTGATACTGGTTATTAGTGTGCCTTGTCACTTAAAAAACATTTCTTTTGCTGCTCATCCCCTTCTCCTGCTGCTGATGGTAATTACGTTGCTGTTTCTGCTGTGTAAATAATCTATAATTTCTTAGTTGCTTCCAATATTTATTGTATTTTATGTTGTTTAGTTTCATCAATATGCTTTTATGTGGATTTATTTATTTATTTATTTAATACGGCTCAGGACAAAGCAATTGATCTAGTTTTTTTCATCTATTATTATTGAGGGTTTCTTATGGGTCCCGTTATATTGTAGGTGAAATAACATTCTGAATCAGCCCAAAATAATCCCTGCTTCTCATCAAGCACAAAGTCTAGAAGTAATAACAATGAATAAACTAATATATAAAAATGTACATCATCTGAAATCTTAATTATTTTTTTATTAAATTTAAACTAGAAAATTATTTCTTAAAATGTTCATCATTCTAGCAGTACATATGTTTTCTACTTCTGGACCTCCTATTAATTTCATTTTTAAATATTTTTATTCTATTATCCACATATGTATTCTATCTTTCATACTTGTTTTCTTTCTTTATGATGCCTACTGTTTCTCTTTTTCATGATGCCTACATACTTCTTTCCTTTTTATGCAAACTGTTGTGCTTGGTTAGGACTTCTCCAGAGGATGTGATATTTCAACATTATCTATTTTATATGTCCTATTTTTTTACATCAAAATAGACATAGACAAAATCTAAGTCTCTGAATATACTAGTGTATCTTAAACTATCGCTAAAACACATAAGATTAATCAAACCAAGGGGTCTTCATACTTGACTCCGAAAAATATAACCTATTAAAAAGGATGCAATAGTCTAACTGATAGTCCTAGGTAAGCCACAGCATGCACTCAGCAATCAGTCATTTGACCAGATACTGACAACATGGGGAGAAATAACCATGTTTAGAAAGAAGAGGTAGGTGTATATAATATCAGTTTGATAATGTTATTACACATGTCAACATGAATCTGCATTGTTGTAGAGTATTAACCCAAAGCAGAGAATGATGTCTAGGTTTGAATCTGAAAAATGGATTAGCTATTTGTCAGTTTATTCTGGGAAGAGGGAAGGAGGGAAGAAGTGCATTCAAAGGATAGGAAGAAGTGTAAAGTTCAAAGGTACATAAAGATTGACAGATATACAAAATAGAAAATATTTGAGTATGGCAATATCGTGTGTGTGTGTCAGGCATAAAAGAGGTGAGGCTGGATAGCTCTATGACCATTACTAATAAATAATTGCTAAAATCACCAGACTCCAGCAGGAGAATGAATGTAATTATTATAATAAATAATTTATATAACTCTCTTTTGTTGTCATTCTTATGTATCTTTTAGTACTCTATAAAAAACACTATATAACATTTTGTCTTCTGTTATATATTAACTAGAGGCCCAGTGCATGAAATTCATGCATGGGGGGGGGTTCCCTCCAACCTGCATCCTCTCCAATCTGGGATCCTTGGGGGATGTTTGACTGCCATTTAGTTATCTCTCACTAACCCCCTGCTGACCTAGTCACCCCACGCACCCTGCTGTTCAATCATTTGGTCATCCCTCACTAACCTACCTGCTGTCCTTGTTGCCCTATGCAGCCTGTTACTGTGACAGCATCCTGGACAGTTTGCATATTCCTCTATTATTAGTACAGATATGAAAAATATATTACAGTAAAGCATGTAACAATATAACACAATATAAATGTGATATTTAAGGACCATTAAGCATTTCTCTTGAAAGTGACTTCTGGGAGTTAAGTATCCTATGTTTAAAAAATGTCTCACATTATCATATATGCCCTTGATCTTTTTTTTTTAGTCTCATATTAACCTCATTCTTCACAATTCCAATTTAAACAATGCTATATATTTAACTTTATAATCACTCCCACTGTGAAACAGATAAAGATTTCTTTCTATAATTCTAATGTATAAATTTAGTCTTCAAAGAAAATGCTTCATTACTGGAATTCATTTATTTATATATGTTGGAAGTTATCCAAGATGTTAAGGACCAATTTGTTAAATTGGTTTTTGTAAAATTCATGGAAGCTATTATTCTCATTTTTTTAAATCAAAATATGTCTCTCTTTGGTAATCATTAAGAGATTAACTACAGCCATGAACAGCAAATCAGCAACATGGCAATTAAGTAATTTAGTATTTAAATAATTAAAAAAATACATGTTTTATGGTTATGTATTTTGATCTCTGTAGACTTTATTATCCTGCAAACCGATTTGGATATTTTAATTGAAACTACTGTAATTGCTTCCTACAGTTCTATTTATAAGTTAACATTTTCAATAGAGGGATAATGTAAAATATTATCTTTCTAAATACAGATCATTTAAAGATATGGATAAGTTTTAGATATAGGTATAGGTCAATTAAAACATGTAGAATTATATATAAATTTGAAATTTTCTAGCAAGTTGTATAGAAATAATTAATATACAATTATATGAACTTTTTGATTTTATAAAAAAACCTTTATTTATTTATTTCTTTATTATTTATTTTTTAAATTTTATTTACAATATAACTTATATTTAATAGTAGTACATATGTTTTCCTCCCCCACCCCAATATCCACCCTCAAGTCTCCCCTACCCCCCAACACATGTCCCCACCTGCCTCCCTCCCCACCCCAGAGTCTTTCATTCATTGGTTATGCTCATATGTATGCATACAAGTCCTTCGGTTGATCTCCCCCAGCATCTGCCTCCCCTCCACTCCAGCCTTCCCCCTGTAGCTTGACAGCCTGTTCAAGGCCACCCTGCCTCTATATCAATCACTCTCCCCTGTTTCTTTTCTTCAAAAATATCTTGCCTCTGCATACTGAAAACAAACGTATAAGAGCAAAAAAAGTTTGAGTGTCAGTTTCAATGTCCAACTGTTCTGAGTCCCAGTTTCAATGTCAAATAGTTCTTCATGTGTACATGTCAGCAATGTGTACATTGCTGACAGATGGACATCCAGATGGTGGACACATCGTGGCAATGCAAGATCCATCCTCTCTGGTATGTTCCTGGACCGCCTGCAGCCACACACAGCTGCCGACTGCTAGCATGGCAAGGTGTCCTCAGCATCAGCCATCTCTGGACCGTCCTCGTGGATGGAACAGGCCCGTCAGTTCCTCACTATCGCAGGAACCCACATGGTCTTGGAGTTGTTCTCTGAAAATACACAAACACATTCTCGACCAAAGGTTAACAAAGGAATCCTCTCTGCAAAATAGACTTGGGATTCTTTTTATTTTTGCCTAAATGATTTTCCTTTGGCTTATTTTGACACCATGTGTGTTTTTTTAATGGGTGTCCTGCAGCTGGTTTTACAAATGGAATTTTCTTTTCTGGAATAAGAATTTTCTACATGTATTTTACTTATAGGATATTTTTCCTTACATGATATTACCTCACTGTCCCCATTCCCCTTTTTTTGGTTAATAGGGGCTTTTGGAAAATTTATCTTGCAGTCTTGGTAATTTTAAATTTTAATTTTTGCATACAAATATTACTACTTTAGGTTCTTTGGATGTTAAGCAATTTTGCAGTGAGATGAACTACAAATAGATAATTTAGTTAATGTTTTAGGAAAAGCTTTTTGTCCAGTACAGTTAGATTTTCTTGAGTATTCACTTATTTCACTTGGCCAATTTAAATTAATGTGAAAACTTGATTACTATTTTACTGTCAATTTTAATACTCAAGCAGAAATCTTAGTTTACCCAGTAAATACTTGTGGAAAGGAATATTTGCATTTTTGAGTAGGTCCTCAGAATTCCTTGTAATAAATTAAATTTAGATATAGGGCAGCTATTGCTGGCCGAGTCTCTGTCTACCACCTGGGTCCCGGTGTGAGTTGTGCGTGGGAGGCGAAGCAGCCGTGGGGGTAGGAGACCTTCCTCAGGAGGGGTGAGAAATCAAGCCCCTGCAAGGTTTGTGGATGAGGGTCTGTGCCCCACTTCTGTTGATCTTTTAGTTCTCTCCTGTTGGCCCCTCTGCGACTGTGCCTGTCTTAGGTTGTTCCTTCCCTGAGGAATCTTACCCGTCTCTGGCTAACCAGCCATCCTCCGGGGCCAAACAGGGTGATGTGAGGTTCAGTCCTGTCTCCTTTGTAGTCTATGCCCCCGTGGCCTCCACGTCCAGCACCTGCCATGGGGTCCCCTCGCCTGCTGGCGGGGTCCCGGTACTGATCACATATCTTGGGTGACCCAGGTTTCTTCTCCAGAGAGGGCCCAGCTCACGCCACTGGTCGAGAGACAGATCCATGGTGCCAACTGCCCAGAGACTTCAGCCACAGCTTGAACTGAAAGTTCACGCCTCAGCTGTGTGTATTTGGATAATAAGAAGAGGATCCCTTTTGGCAAAAGGGCCAGAGGGGCCAATATAGAATGCTCGGATACCTTCCCAGTGCCTTAATCCCTTCTGAAAGGGATTTCCTATACTTTTTTTAAGTTGCTCCCCAACATTCAAAGAATTAGTTTGTAAGTTTATTTGGGATAATTGTATAATATGCTGTTGTCAAATATCAAATATTATAATGACATTGTAGAATAATATCATGTAAGGGTATTGTGGTGTCACGGGAGGTTAAGGAGGGCCTAGCCTAAGAACTGGTGTCCATAAGAGATGACATGCTCTAGGCCATGTTAATTCAATCTCAAACTAGCTGCCAATTTTTTTTATAACTTTATATAAACTTTGTCAGGGATGTAAAAACACAAATCACTTACCTTAGTTCAAGCGTTCAAATATATTGACTTTCCCCCTTACTCCCACCACCTGCCACTTAGCCTGAGGTTTGACATTTTAATGGACTTTCTCAGTCTCTGGATCCATTCTTGTTCATCAGTCTGTGTCATTCATTATATTCCTCAAATGAGTGAGATCATGTGATATTTGTCTTTCTCTGCCTGGCTAATTTCACTTAGCATAATGCTAATTCCATCCATGTTGTTACAAATGGTAGGAGCTCTTTCTTTTTTACTGCAGTGTAGTATTCCATTGTGTAGATGTACCACAGTTTTTTAATCCACTCATCTGCTGATGGGCACTTAGGCTGCTTCCAAGTCTTAGCTATGATAAATTGTGCTGCTATGAACATAGGGGTACATATATCCTTTCTAATTCGCCTTTCTAGTTTCTTGGGGTATATTCCTAGAAGTGGGATCACTGAGTTGAATGGGAGCTCCATTTTTAGTTTTTTGAGGAAACTCCATACTGTTCTCCACAGTGTCTGCACTAGTCTACAATCCCAACAACAGTGCAGGAGAGTTCCTTTTTCTCTGCATCCTCGCCAGCACTTGTCATTTGTTGATTTGTTGATGTAAGCCATTCTGACAGGTGTGAGATGGTACCGCATAGTCGTTTTGATTTGCATCTCTTGGATAATTAGTGACTTTGAGCAAGTTTTCATATGTCTCTGGGCCTTCCTTTTGTCTTCTTTAGAGAAGGTTCTATTTAGGTCTGTTGCCCATTTTTTTATTGGATCATTTGTCTTCCTTTTATTGAGTTGTGTGAGTTGCCTATAGATGCTTGAGATTAAACCAATTATATGAACTTTTTGATTTTATATAAAAACCTTTAAATTTTATGTTCTTTGTGACAGAGCATTTTGTAATATACAATGACTATTTTCCTGCATTAAAAATTAAGTTCTCTAAATATTCATGCTTAAAAGATGAATTTGTTCAGTTTTGAGATATTCCTAATAGGCCTCTGGTGGTTTTGAAATAATATAGGAGAAAAAACAACATAAATCTCTGAGCTTCACCAAGGCACCCACACAATGACTCACACTTCTAAGTAGATAACTGCTCATAACTCCCTGCTATATATATATATATGAAGGAAGCACTCTGTGGATGACAACATATGTGTAGGTACTGCTTATCTTAAAACTGAACAAACAAAAAATTGGCAAAGGGGGGTGGGAAATGGGGGACATCTGTAGTAGTGTCAACAATAGAAATATTAAATATCACAAAAATAAGAAAACATATATGCATATATGCATAACACTAGAAGACACAATAGTGTGGTAAAGGAGGCCTGGGGAGGGGAGAGGAGAGGTTGGGAGAAGGGAAACAAAGTGGGGAGGAGTGGGGGACATCTGTAATACTGTCAGGAATAAATTTTAAAAAGGAGAAAAAATAATGCTTCAGCGGGCTTAGGCAGCTGTAAATAGCTGTTTTGGGGCACAAGGTCTTGAGGCAAGAAGAGAATAGTAGAAACCCACCTCATTGTATCATGTGCTCACTGAATAAATAATTGGGAAGAATTAGCCAGCAAAGGTGTGTGCAAGTGTTTGACATTTTGCAGTTCTCTTTTCCTATTTCTCTAGGAAGTCTTCAAGTTCAGGAGCTTCACTAAAAAAATAGACAATTCATTTAGTTCTCTCTCATTTTTAGGTTTAAAAATTAATATTATAAGATCATTTCAACCTATACAAAAATAGAGGGAAGACTACCCATCACTCAACTATAACAATCATCATTACATGGCCAGAGTTGTTTTAGTATGCCCATATCTCCTTCCTGCTGCATTATTTCAAACCAATTTAATGCAACATGTCATTTCTTATGTATTTTATTATGTTTCCAAAAGATAAGGGCTTTTAAAAGGAAAAATACAATTATGTCAAAATTAATTAACTATTGCTTAATCTCACAGAATACCCAGTTAACATTTACTTTTATCTAATTGTCTTAAAATATTCCGTTATTTGATTGGCTAGATTTTTCTATTTGCTTAAACTGGGATCCAAAAAAGGTCCATATATTACAATCTATTGATGCACATCTTAATTCTCTCTCAATACTTAGGTTCTTCCTGCTCCGCCTTTCCTTTTTCCTGCAGTGCTTGTTATTTTTGTTGTTGAATAAATTAGATTCTTTGTCATGTTATGTTTTTTATGATCTGAATTTTGCTGATTATAACCTTGTGATGTTTTTCACATATTGTTTGGTCCCTTTTCATGATTGGAAATAAACTGGAAGTTAAACTGGAGGCTTAGTCAGATTCCATTTCAATTTTGTTTGATAGGAGTGATAGTGTGTAGTTCCACTAGGAGGTAGATGCATGAGTATCACTCTTTGCTATATCAACCATTGATTGCATTGCCTAGATCCATTAACTCATTAGAAGTTGCAAATCATTTGTATGCCATCTTTAATTTTATCACATTATCTAAAGATATTTGTATAAAAGAAACATCAGTCCATTAATTATTTTACTATCTTGTTTTTCCTCAGGTGAGTGGCAGTATGTGTGCTCTGGGGCTTCATCTATAGTTCATGACTGATTTCACCCTGTAATATTAACGCACCATAATGTTATTGTTGTCATTATCTGACCTGACTCCCAACTCCTTTCCTTTCAACATTCTATTAGCTGTATTATATCTTGTAACAAAATTTGATCCAGATTAAACAAACTGGCCTATATAATGTCTTATATAACCATGGACTTACACTGATAGAAATTAGCACCAGAATTGGATTACTTCAGACAACAGACCCTTATGAAATGAGATTCTGATAGATCTTTGTGAATTTGAAGAGTGTATGAATCTAGCTACTAATTCAAGGATGAGTCTGGTAGGGTTTGGCATGCGGGGCAAAAAAGACTTAAATTAATGCCTATCTGTGGTTGTCTTTCAAACATAAGATCTTAGGAAACTGAGAAGATTCTGCCAAAGAGCAGAATGAGGGACATTAAGAGTATCGCAATTTAGTGTGTATTGGCTCTAATAACTATAAACTTAAAGAAAGAAAGAAATACGAAGTTCCAAACTTTTTATTCCAAGTATGGTCAGATCACCGGTAACTTTTTCTAACTCGATATAGATACTCTATCTTAGTTTCTAAAGAGCTGAGTTACCCAGAATTGAAAGGTTAAACCTCCAAGTTGTCCAATTATGTTCTTTGAATTCTTAGATGTGTCAATGTTTAAAAATGAAAGCTAAAGCACTTTCTAAGGAAAGAGTGGTAGCCTGGGAATTGAAATGAGGGCATATGGGGGAGTTAGATGAGTTCTGTGACTCCCATGCCCCAGTTCCCTCTAACTCTCCCTCTCAGAAGATGTGTATCACCTTTTCCCCACAGGATGAGGCAATATGTAGCAGCCTTGCTAAATGATCCTAAGGCAGACTTCCCCAGGGAAAGAATAACTTCTCATTCTCTAGTCTCAAATCCTTCAGTCTCAGAGCTCCCCCAAATTTATAATTAGATTTATATCCCTGTGTATTCAGTAGAATGGGATGTTCACATAAAATTGTGAATGGTTTTGCATATTTTGGAATAGATTCTGATAGTGTTAGGCCATGGAAGCTAGAATATAATTTTATAGCCAGTAAGTATAGCACAATGAATATACTTGTTAGAGTTTACAGTTTAATGTGTATGCTGTTGTTACCAGGATTCTTCCTGTTTGTTCACTTGGAAAGTCAGAAATCTCAAAGCTTTTGTACAATAAATGAAGCTGAGATGCTGGGAATTCTTTGGTGTGGTATTGAGAACTAATTTAGAAAAAAAAACAACAACAACATTGAAAATAGTGGAGTGTATTTATTGTGTTGATTCATTTGCTACACTCAGACTTTTCCCTAAGACTCCTATAATACTCAGGAGAGTGAGAAGATCTTCGAAAATACTGTATTGTGTTTTTCTTTAGACCAAAGGTAAATGAGCAACATTGCAATTAAAATACTCTTGTGTATCTTGTGCCTTGGCATTCTGCCTCGATTAACTTTGTTACTTTGCTTGACTTGCAGAGAACTGAAGGCTAAACTGTGTTTTGTTTTTCCTCATAAGATCTCACTGGAGCTATGCTTCAGGATTCAATTTCTGTTTTGCAAAGGATATGCACTCACACCAGATTTGTAAGGCAGAATTGACACAGAGGCAGCATAGTCCATATCTTGAGAGACAGCATGCTGACTAGTTCATAATCGGAAAAACAGAGCCTAGATACTGGTGAAACAGTCTCTGCCTTCAGGTCCCCTTTCTGCTCCAGTTACACAGCTGCAATGACTATAGCTGATTGAAGTTATCTGTCCTGCAATTTGTAATTCAAGGTCTTTCTTCTGCTGTCCTCTGAGTGACAACTACTCCTTGTTATTTGGCCTTAGTGAAGGCATTTCACCTTGTTGAAGGGAAAATTGTATTTCTCTGAGATGACTTTTCCATTCTGCAATTGGTGTCTTCTATACCCAAGTAATAATGTGAATACGAGAAAAAGTTATTTGTGAAATGAAAATTTTGCTTCCAACCCAAAGTCACTTTGTGGGGGGGAGAGAAGCAGCACATTTAAAAGACAAATAACAGCGCATATATTGCATATCAATTGGTCCCATTCACTACTTTCTTGTTTTGTTTTTAAAAACATTGTTCCAATGACATATTATGTACAAGATTGCTTTATCTGATAAGAAACCCTTATTTTGTGATTAAATGGCTCACTTATATAATAGGCTGATTCAAGTGTATAGCAGCAATTCACCACATCTATGGTAAATGGCTGGCAGCCCGCAGCCTTGTGTGCTTGGTGTGAGAGATTAAGCTCCAGCCCGTGCTCTTTTCCATAGAGCATGCCATTCTGAGATCTCCGTTAATACATCTCTCTTGAGATACAAGTACCTTTGTGAGTGGCCCATGTATATAGTTAGATTCTTTGACTTTCCATGACAGGATTATAAAAGGGATCTCCACTTGAGGACCCAAACCAATGGGAACAAAAACAATAGGTGCGTGTCCTCAAGGGGAGTATCTGGAGGAAAGCAGTGGGAAAAAAGAACACTGACCAGTATTTATATTAGCTCTCTGAATCCACATTTGAATTCACCAGGAAAGTGTAAACACTATGAAGGAATTTAGTGCTAACCAAGGGATTCATGTGGTACATGTTTAAGCTACCAAGGCTCACAAAATGAGCTCTTTCCCTTTTGGAATTCTTTTCATAGAACAATTATCTTTGCCTCTAAAGTAAATTATTGAATAACTATGAAGGGTGCAAGAATCCTATGCATTTTGGTCTTACTTCACTTGGACATTTTCAATTGGATAATTATAATTTTGTTTTGAATATAGTGTCCATAGTCGTAAGCCTTATGTAATCTGCACTAAAACCAAATAACATATATATATTTAAGATAGAATGATTGCAGGGAGGAAAACTTCAAAGGATTCTGGAACCAGCAATCTACTCAAATTGGTAGACTGGCAGTCTATTAAAAGGAAGCATTAGCAAACTAAGTAGCATAATGAGAATGAAAAATATAAGGACAGTGAAGGTGACTAGCTGATTCTACCTAAACTGGAGCATTTAAAGAGAGAAAATGTCAACCTTGGTTGAAATTATCTAACTGAAATAGGCAGCCAAGTAAGTTTTTGAACACCACTATGGAGATCCAAATCCCTCAAGCATTCACCAAAACCTTTCATAGTTAGAGCCAGGGTCCCCTTGTTTCTAAAGGTAAAGCTTGAAATACAGTTATATTTTCCTTATTTTTTATCCACTCCTTAAATTATACTTTTTTAATTTTCTGTTGAGAATTTACACTCAAGGGTGAGTAAGTTTAATTTAAGTTCTCCCCTCAGAAAAAATGTCTTGAATAATATTTCTCCCCACATGCTGTGATAATCTTAATGGAGAATAAATGGGAACTTCAGTGTATTGAGTCAATGCAATGTGCAAGACATTTTTCATGTTAAGTCATATAACTCTCCCGAGGAAGTCCATGAGGTAAACATTATTTTCATCCCAATTTTACACTTCAAGAAACTAAAGGTTAGATAAGTTAAATAACTTGCTCAGGATTGAAACTCCCAAGTAGAATTAATAGAGTGGCATTGATTTGTTTGCTAAGCTACACTTCATGTCTCCTTCATCCTTCCAGCCTATTTTAGCATTCATTCATCTCAACTACTGTGTATTCCTGCATGTTCATGGACTACCATTCTATGTCATTACTTATGGCTGCCCTATTAATACATCTTTTCCTTATTCCAATGAATTTTAAGTAGGGTGGTATAACACACTGATGTAACAATGTGAATACGGTGCTGTATGAAACTCTGTTTCTGGCCAAGCGGGAGTAACAGAAACAATAATTTCTTTCCTATAAAAAGCAATAGAAAAAAATGGGCAAAGGGAATAAAATAATGGTTTTCTACTACACACAAAGATTGATAATCCATAAGCGATGGGAAGCAAAAATGCTGATCCTTATGAATATCTCTCCTTACTGCTTTGAGAGAGTTTCCAGACTGAAACACTGAGAAGAAACCACAATGAATACAGAAGAAGTTTTTAAGTTGTTGGGGGATAGGAATGAGAATATAGGCATATAGGAAAACAAAAATAGATAAGGTTCATAGGACAGAGAACCAAATAGGAGAAAGAAGAACAGAGAGAGGACTACAGAGATTTTCAAAGGATTCCCTACAAGTGTCCAGGAAAATAATATATGGCATACATCTATAATAATAAAAGCATAATATGCTAATTAGACCAGACATGTCGTGTCATGTCCTTCTGGATGTCCTTCCTTCCGGACAAAGCTGCAGGGAACAGGGGCTGTGGCAGAGGCTGCAGAGGCCCCTGGCTACAGTGGCAGCGGGTGGCAAGAAGGCAGGGTGTTTCAATCCTGAGTAAATTATTTAACTTGTCTAAGCTTTAGTTTCCTGAAGTGTAAAATTAGGATGAAAATAATGTTCACCTCACAGACTTCAGGCGAGTTATATGAGTTAACATGAAAAATGTCTTGCACATTACACTGACTCAATACACTGTACAAATTTCATTCACCAGGCCTCTAGGATGAGAGAAAACTCTCTAAGATTGGAAGTCTACCACTCTAAAAGATAAAAGCTTCTTAACAACAATATGAAAAGGGAAGCCACTCTATGGGAGAACATATCTGCCAATATCATATCTACCAAGGGGATAATTTCTAAAATATATAAAGAATTTATACAACTAAACACCAGGAAGACAATACAATTGAAAAGTGGACAAAGACCTAAATATACACTTCTCCAAAAAGGACATATAAATAGCCAATAAGCATTTGAGAACATTCTCAATGTCATTAATTATCAGAAAGATGGAATTAAAACTACAATCAGGCATTACCTCATACCTGCCAGAATAGCTACCATCAGTCAATCAATGAATAACTAGTACTGGCGAGAATGGGGAGAAAAGCTATTGGTGAGTGCAGCCATTATGGAAATTAGCATAGAGTTTCCTCAAAAAATTAAAATGGACCTACCATGTGACAAAGCAATCCCACTTGTGGGAATATATCCTAAGAATCCCAAAACCCTAATCAGAAACTATATATGCACCCTTACGTTCCTAGCAATGCTATTTACAATAGCCGAAATCTGCAAAAAGCCCAAGTGCCCATCAGTAGATAAGTGGATAAAAAAGCGTTGGTACATTTACAAAATGGAATACTAGGCAGCTGTAAAACAGAATGGACTCTCACTTAATTTTCCCACTTACTATTTACTAGGCAGCTGGGAGGAGGGAGGAAACACCTGGCTGGCAGCTAGCAGCGCTAGGTACCCTACAAGCAAGAAATTTGCCCTGGGCCTTTAGAAGTGCTAATAAAAGAAGCTAGTAAAAAAAGCAAGAGGGACAAAAGAAGAGATAGGAAAGTATAGACAAATAGCATCATGACAAAAATAAACCTAACTTTATCTATCAAATGTAAATAATATAAACATCCAATAAGAAGGCAGAGTTTTTCAAATTGAGTAGGGCAAAAAAGAGACCCAACTATGTGATGCTTAAAATAAATAAACTTTAAAGATAAAGTAACAGATATATTGCAAGTAAAAGGATGAAGAAAATTATGCAAGGGTAGCTAATCAAAATAAAGATGAAATGGTTGCATAACGTCAGAAATAAAGTAGATTTAAGATGAAACAATTTTTTAGGGAGTAAAGCAAATGTATTAAGAAGTTAAAACAATCTTCAAGTATTATATAACTAATAATGACAAAATATATAAAGCAACAATGTGCAAAGTAAATAATAAAGACAATCTGGTTTACTTATATATTTTTTCTAATCTATATCAAACTTTTTTGAAGTTATTGATAATAAAATTATTTATTTAGAGTCTGTTTTCTTTCTTTCATGATTATTATTTTAAAAGTCCTACCATGTATACTTGGTAACAGATCAAGCAAAATAATAGCTAATTATGTCACATAATATATTAATTATTTTTACTTACTGATAATTGCTTATAGTGTATTTGTATATATCTGAACTTAATCATAAAGTTGAAGTGGACTGGATTATACCTCTACTAAAAATTACGTATTTTAACCATATTATAACATTAACGTTTGAAATATCAGCTAATTTGTTGTCTACATCTTGTATTATTTCTAAATATCAACTATTTACTTGCTAACTTCAATTATACTTAAAATAGTTTGCTTTTTATACAACTTCTAAATCCATTTTTATGCTCTATTACCTCACAAAGCAGTGTATTTTCTGATGTAGATGCATAATTATCTCATTTAAATTGTGTCTATACTGAATGAATGTGATAATCCAAATCAACTTGTTTCACTATTTCAGCACTTATTTAAATTTGTCAAGTGGCATATACTCCATTAATTCAGAGAAACACTTTGTCTATTTGATTGCTTATCTTGTTGGTTCAGCTGCTTGTTTTCATAATCCGGTTGCATATTAGGGTATTTGAGTCTGTAGTTACATGACCAATCTTGTTTATTTTCTGATGATTTTGCTTTAATAGTTGAAGTCATTAATGTAAGAAAATGTGTGTTTTGCAAACACTATGATCCATTGACCAAACTATGTGTTTGTACACTCATTAACATAATCTATATTGAAGTGTCTTTGTGAAACTGTGGTGCTATAATGTAAAATATCAGTGTTACAGTATATTATTTGTAATTTATATAAATAAACTAGAGGAAAATATATCTTTTAATGGATGTTGAGATACAACCTTCAGTAAAATGAAATTTTTTAGATAAGGCCATTTATTCTAATCATTTCTTTTTTATATCTAAGGATTTATTTGGTGCAAAATATATTTCCAGACAGTCTAGTGTAGTAGTCCAAGAATTGTACAGTGAATCCATGTAATTTTAACAGGCATATTTTTTGTTTATCTTCTTGCTCAGCCATTCTCAGCATCAATATCAAACCTGCCTTCATGTTCTCCACCTGATGATCACATGTAGTGTGAATACTGATTTTCCAGGCCTGATTGTCTGAAGAAGAAAACTGGATGGGAAGTGGAAAGGGGTAGCATCTATATCAACAAGTCTCCTATACATTCTTAGCTTGCATTTCTGGCAAAAAATAAAATAGTCACATAAGTATAAATTTTTTAAAAGTCTTTAAGTTTTAGAACAAATTTAAATTTACAGAAAAATTTAGAAGATTACACAGTCATTCATATATTCACTCACAAGGTTTACCCTATCATTAATACCTTACATTAGTAGAGTCAATGTACTTTAACTAATAAACCAATATTTAGTATTAACTAAATTTATTATTTATTGATTATTTAGTTTTACCTAACACCATTTTCTATTCAATGATACTATTTAAATTATGTTGTTATATCTCCTCAAGCACCTCTTGGGAGTGACAGTTTATAAGAATTCTTATTCTTGATGATCTTGAAAATCTTGAGGAATATAGCATAGATCAAGTATTTTGAAGTGTATCTCAAAGAGAATTCATATTTACCCTCACAATTGGAGTGGTAGCATGGGAATAGAAAGTCCAGAGATAATGCATAGTTTTGTTTTGACTTGATTTTTAAATTTTTTAAATTTATTCATGTGATATTGATTAATAAAATTATATACTTTTCAGTTATAGAATTCTGCAAAACATCATCGGTATATTATAATTTGTGTATACCAAGCCAAAGCAAGTCTCCTTCCATCACCATCCCCACCCCCCATTTACCTTCTTCTACCACCCCCACCCCACTTGCCCTCTAGTAATCACAATACTGTTGTCTGTGTCTATGATTTTGTGTGTGTGTTTTTGTTGTTGTTTTTGTGGTTTGCTTAATCCCTTCACATTTTTTACCCAGCTATCCCAACTCCCTCTCCTCTGACAGTTCTCAATCTGTTCTCTCTGATTCTGTTTCTATTTGTTTATTAGTTTATGCTGCTCATTAGATTCCACTTATAAGTGAAATCTTATAGAACTTGTCTTTCTCTGAATGGCTTATTTCACTTAGAATAACACTCTACACGTCCATCCATGCCGTCGGAAAAGATAACTTTTTTTACACAGCTGAGTAATGTTCAATTGTATAAATATGTCACAAAACTCTGTTCCAGATTCTTCCAGGAGCTGGATCTCAATAGGGTGGGGTTGCCAGGAGTAGAGAGGAGGGTACTAGTGTATCTCCCATTAGGGGAATGTGCTAGTCAGGCTTGGGACAGGTTGGGGAGGTGGCCCCCATACTAGATCCACACAATTCAGTTTGTCTTGGGTTTGGTCAGACCTCCCCAAAGTGGAGGTCCTAGGAGTTGGGAGCTTGGGGCTACTGGGAACCTAGGAAGTAGGGCTGGTAGATCACTTTTGAGGGGGTCTTGCCAGTCAGATTCCCAGAAAGTGGGAGGAATGGTCCCCTCCCCAAATCCACACAACTCGGTCACTGACACCCTCTTGATCTGCCTAAACCTCTGCACTAGAGCCCAGGCAGCTGACTCATGAGCAGAACATGAACTCCTCAGCATGGGTTGAAAGGGAGACCAATCGTTTACCAAGGATATCTGATTTCTTTTATTGGATAATAATATTAGGAAAAAAATAGAACAGTTAGGTATGCTGATTGCTAAACGGTGTTTTGTTTAGGCCCTCTCATCTGACATTCCAAAAAAAATGTCAATTAACTTGTTAATATACAGAGATGTATAAGTATTTATATATGCAACTACTGTATCTATTGTAAGCTAAATGTGAACACATATTGTTTCCAACTGATTATATATTTGATTAATATCTGCTCAACATATGTCTTTATTCAGAAATAAGTACAAACTGCCAACCATTTTGATGACCCAGAACTACAAAAAGATTATTATATGAAGCTAAATTTTTAAATGTTAGTAGTTTAGTAGGAGCAAAACAAACATTAAAATAACTATGCAACACATATTAAAAAACATACTACATAAAAAGTACAATGTGAGCTGTTGATTTGTTAATATCTTCTCAGGAGGGTTAATCCTGCATTGCTCCTTGATATGTAGATCATGCTAGAAAATACTTGAGCAAAAACCCCCAGTGATCAAAGATATAAAGGTGACAAAGATACAGATACACTAGTAAATGAGTATCATGTGACAGCATGGTGCCCAGTTCCTGAAACTGGACATGGATTTAAGATCCTGGACTACATCAGAGTTGAGGTATTTGTGACTCCATAAATCATAAAAGGTTAAAAATGTAAGAAACCCATTAGGGAGATATTCACTGAATAGGAATGCTTAGTTATATATTGCAAGATAGAATCTTTTGTGAATACATCATTCCAGCTGTGTACATTTATATAATTGCCAACTGCTTCTGAGTTATTGGAAAATATTAACTTCAGTTATTTGAAATATTTTCTTACATAACAAATATGGATACGATAAGTGAGGACAAAGAGAATATATGAGCATAGTATTTAAAATTCTAAGTATAATGTACCCCAACATCCAACTTAAGGTATTGAACATTAAAAATTCCAAAGAACCATATTTTTATCCCTTAGATATTATAATTCCTGCTCCCTCTTTTGGAATAATATTACCATATTTATATCATTTTTATATCACCATGCATATATAACATAAAATGAGATACATCACATCCACTAGGATGACTGAAATTCAGATCACTGACCATACCAAGTTTTGGTGAATATGCTGAAAAATTGCAAATTACATGTTTATTGAGTGAATAAATTGTAATAAGAAAATTGGTATTGTCTATTAAATTTAATGTGCAGAAGTCGTTTGACCCAATATTTTAATTAATAGCTATATAACATAGATAGATGTATGATGTGCACATAGAAGCAAGTACGAGGATGTGAATAATATCATCCTATTTAATAAAAGAGTAATATGCAAATGGACCATACCTCCGATACACCCACAAGCCACACTCACAAGCCACACCCACCAGCCAATCAGGAGCAAATAAACCCTAACCAAGATGGCTGCCGCCACTGAGAGCAGGAGAGAGGCTTGGGTTTCCTTAGCAATGAAGGAAGCCAAGTTTTCCACCTGCCCTTGCCAGTCTAGCCTCCACTCAATGCTACAAAGTTTCAATTATAGAAGATACATATATCCCAACAGAAATGGCGGCAGCCACGGAGCTGGAGAGAGCAGAGGCTAGGGTTACTTGGGCGATGGGAGAAGTTAAGCATCTGCAACCCTAGCACCTAGGCCTGCCCTCTAGGCTACAAAGTTTCAATTATAGAATATAAATAAACCCAAACAGAATGGCTGTCGCCACAGCACCAGCAAAAGGCTTGGCTCTGCTCCAGGCTACCAAGTTTCAATTGTAAAATATAAATTAATTCCAGATTTCAGGGCCTCAGCTTGGGTTGCTGGGGGGTGTGGCCAGCCCGAAAACCATCATAGGCCCCTCGTCCAGGCCACCCGACACCCCAAGGGGACAACCACCCTGATCCAGGACACCCTTCAGGGCAAACCAGCTGGCCGTCATCCATGCCCCAGGCCTCTATCCTATCTAATAAAAGAGTAATATGGAGATTGACCATCATTCCAACAAACAAGATGGCTGCTCCCATCTGGTCAAAGATCCTGCCCCCATGTGGACAAAAAATGGCCATCACAAGATGGGGGAGGGCCATTGGGAGGTTCCAAGCCTGTGAGGGAGGACAGTTGGGGGCGATCAAGCCTGCAGGGGAGGGCAAGTAGGGGTGACCAGGCCAGCAGAAGAGGGAAGTTGGGGGCAAACAGGCTGGCAGGGGAGCAGTTGTACATCAATCAGGCTGGCAGGGGAGTGGTTACAGGGTGATCAGGCTGGCAGGCAGAAGCAGTTAGGGGCAATCAGGGAGGTAGGCAGGTGAGCAGTTTGGAGCCAGCAGTCCTGGATTGTGAGAAGGATGTCTGACTGCCCAGGATTGGGCCTAAAGGGGCAGTTGAACGTCCCTCGAGGGGCCCCAGATTGGAAAGGGTGCAGGCTGGGCTGAGGGACACCCCTGCCTCTACCCCCCCCTCCCCCCGTGCACAAATTTTGTGCACTGGGCCTCTGGTTATTTATAATAGCTAAAATCTGAAAAAATGTGCATCAATATTATATAAAAATATGTAGTAGTCCCATGCAATGGAAGAATATAGCAATAAGAATAAACAAACTTGTTGCCCTCAATATAATCTAATATAGAGAGTTTGCATTTAGTTTTCTTTTCTCAATATTTTTGTCCATGAACTATAGTGAGAAAAAGAAACCAACTGAAATTCTTGATGTTGGATTGTGTCATTTATTTAATTATTTTCTTAAGGAAAGATGTAATTTATAGGTTTTTTTTTTTTAAGTTAGAATTATGGCTAATTTGGAGAATTGCAAAAAGGTAAAATGGGAGTTTCTATATTGTTAATATTGTTCTAATTTTTAATTTAAAAAATTATACTAATTGTTGACTTCAGTGGTAGTTATATGGTTCTGATTATTTACTGAGTTATATTTTTATAATATGTAAATTGTACCTATGTGTGTTATAATTCACAACAAAAAGGAAGATACATTTGAAATTTTGAAATAACTGAATTATAAGAAAAAATATAAGTAACTTGTAAGGTGCTATGTCAAATTGAAACAAGTCAAAAGCTCTTAGCAAGACACAGGAGGCCTTATCAACTTGATTTATGGTTTGTCAAAAGATGTGTTTCATATTGCTTCCCATCCCTATAAACCACATTCTTTCATATGCTAAATTTAACTCAAATAAATTTTCTTGGGCTTCCTCAAACAATCTTTCTTTGTTTTTTGGTTGTTCCTTAAGCTCTTTCTCTTATTTAATTTCTTAGTTCTTAATCTGGGTGTTAGTTACTCTTGTTCTTGATTGTTAAGGTGGGGTCATGACCAACTACCTCTCTTAGTATACTTCTGACTAACCAACAGTCAGACTGAAGCTTATTTTTAGAATCCTGTTTCCTGCTCTGTATGTCATATCTGGAATTATGACTTGTCTAGTTATTTTATCCTTAAGGTTACTCTTTCTATGCAGGAACAGATAATCTTTTTAATTATCACTGCCTGGACAGGACTCAATGTTGGACCTGGGATAAATTTTGTTATCTATTTTCTTGAGATGAGATACTTACCTCTTCTAACTAGTTACTAAATGTCTAATGTATTACTTTTTTTCTTGGTGGAAATTTCATAAATGTCTACTTTTTGTAAATGTTTTAATGAGGAAAAGCCAAGCAGTTTTCTGAGTGAAAATATAGGCTTTGGGATTAGAATCAAATAAATTTAAATTTCAGGCTTGGACATGCTATTTAACATCTAAAACATAATTGTATCATCTGTAGTGAGTAATATAATTACAAGTTTACAGCTTTTCTGCAAAATTTTAATGAGAAAATATATGTAAAGTGCTTAGAATAATACCTTGAAGGCATAATATACAATAAATGTTTTCTTTATACTTGTTTCAGCCCAAGAATCACAGTTATTTTTGTGACTGAAAATACAAAACATCAATTTTGTCTCTCTGCAGTTTCATGGGTTGAGAAATTTAATATCTCCAATCGGCAACTATCATTTTTTTAATGCTGAATGTACTTGATACATGATTGGAAATATAAACAGAAATTTAAAAGTCCAGAAAGTTGATTTAAATTTTTAAAAGAAAGAAATGGAGAAAGAGAGAGGAAACATTTAAAAAGAACTATGCAGCCAAGACCGGTTTGGCTCAGTGGATAGAGCGTTGGACTGTGGACTGAAGGGTCCCGGGTGGATTCCGGCAAGGGCATGTACCTTGGCTGCGGGCACATCCCCAGTAGGGGGCGTGCAAGAGGCAGCTGATCGATGTCTCTCTCTCATCGATGTTTCTGACTATCTATCCCTCTCCCTTCTGTTCTGTAAAAAATCAATAAAATATATTTAAAAAAATAAAAAGAACTATGCAGTTGTGAAACTAACATTGGGATTTAGAATACTTTGGTAATCATGAACTAAGACATTTGAAGATTGCCTATATAGATACAACATATTACATTGTATTTTCTGATGTAAAAATAAATCTTAGGCTTTCTGTGGTTCACTTTTATCCTTGCTATATCAAAATTGTTCTCTTAAATCTTTATTACTGAGATTTAATATAATCTTTTTCTATAATATAAAGGAGGAAGTAAGTTAATACCTCAATTAATTATATACTTTTCATGAAAAAAGTAGGTTGAAATTTTCCTATTATGGAAACATGATTTCATAGTCTAGGAAAATTTGTTGTTCCAAACAAGTTAATTTATTACTAATATTCTGTTATAAAGCTGAATACTGTAATTATTCTGGTAATGATCTGGGAGTTTAGAAACATTATTAAGTATCTTCAAATTACATTACCTTATACTAGTTTTCTTTAATAAAAAGTATTAGCTAGATATTTCATCACCTTAAATTAGTTTTCTTTAATAAAAATATTACCCAGATATTAGCTAGAATAGTGAATATTTTATAAATACAGATAATAACCAAATATTGACTGATTATATTCAGTCTTCCCAGTATTGCTTTCCCCATAAGAAAACACAAGTATTTGGGGAAACTACTTAGAATTTTATTTGTCAATAAAATCATTGACAAATACATTCCATGACATAGAGCAAGAACTTTGTTCTAAAAACTTATAATCATCTTGAGGAGAAAAGTCACCTGAAATATTGAGAAAACTTTAAATATCTATAAGTAGGTTTTATGGGAAGGCAATAAAAACTTGATTCCCCAAATCATCCCTCCCAAAAAAAGGCACATTAAAAATTGTCTTGAGCCGAGGCCGGTTTGCCTCAGTGGATGGATCCTTGGCCTGTGGACTGAAGGGTCCCAGATTCGATTCTGGTCAAGGGCATGTACCTTGGTTGTGGGCACATCCCCAGTAGAGGGTGTGCAGAAGGCGGCTGGTCAATGTTTTTCTCTCATCAATGTTTCTAGCTTTTTGTCCTTCTCCCTTCCTCTCTGTAAAAAAATCAATAAAATATATTTTTTAAAAAATTGTCTCAAGGTTGGGGTTATCTGCTGTGACCTCAGTTCTTCTCATCAGAGAAGATTTTAAGGTCAACGAAATGAAAGTAAAAGAAAGTGGGGTTTATTGAGGATACAACCCATGGAAGGAGCAGGCCAGTTGAGAGAGACAATGGCCCTGAACTCCCTGGGTTGTATGGTTTAAATGAGGGATTCTCTGGGTTTGGAGACTTTCATCTGGGGATGATCGACAGAAAAAAGGTTATCTAACTATATTTCTTCTGTGCATGCCCTTACTCATAATGCATACAGAAAAAAACCACATCGGAGGCCAAAACCACAATGGGAATTTTATTATAATTAGTCCAGGGCCCTAGGAAGGTTTCATTCAGGTCATATCCTTTACCTCTTAGCTTATGCCAAGAACCAGCTGGTTCTAAACCTGCCTGATGGAGATCTGCTGGCTGTTGGGCAGCCTGTAAAGCAATGTTGGTCCAACCCCAGTCAGGAGCGCAGGTCAGGCCTTGCCTCAGCCACTCATGTCTAATTTCCTGCCTAACACATCGATTGACACAGATATTTTTTAAAAGTCTATATATTTCTTTGCAAATTATATAACATTTGATATCTGTTCATCTTGATTTATTAAATAAACCTCGAGAAATTATTTTGAGATCTGTAAAACTTGGTTCCATCATACCTTTGGGGCTACACCTGCCCCCATTATTGCCTTTTACATGTTAAGTTGTTAGAATTCTTATTACACCTGGCTGTTTTACACTACTAAATATTTAACATTTTTCATTAGCTTTATCTCTACTGGGAAACACTTTTTATATGAGCTATCTATTTTTATGTCTTATTTAGAGCTCCTCTAAATATAGGACTTAAGTTCAAATATTCTAATTATTATCAATTAATTAACATCACTTATTTCAAAAATATATTTCCTGTGTATGAGTGCATAGCACACATCTTAGCTTTTGTTATTAATTATTGCTTTATTGTCTCATACATATAGTAAGATGTTCAATGAATATTGATTGATGTAAAAGATTAAAAATTATATAGCAACCTCTCCTCCTCCCTTCACACATATGGAGGCCTTATGAATGACCATTGGATTCATTTGTTTATACTCTAATTGGAGAAATTCTAAATGATATCTAACAACTCACTGGTGCATTTCCACAGTTTATAATCCCAGTGGTGCTCCTGTATTAAGGACACTAATAAGAAATAGGAAGCACTAAAATGTGAGTAAACTCATAGCCAACTTAAACTCCTCCCAGAAAAAAGGCAGGTTCACAGAATATCTCATGTTCTTTTTATTTACTATATCTAGGCAATCTTGAAACTCAACACAGCAAGTTTATTTTCCTATAGGAAAGTCATTGCTAGAAAAGGAAATCGAGAAAGAGCTGAGATACTAGTGGAGCCATCTGGTTATAAGCACATAGTATGCTTGATTAGGATTAAGGAAATGCAGATACCCCTCTAACATTTAACACAGATTTTCCATCTAAAATTCTAAAAAATAAAATAATTCAGAGTTAATTATTTTAAGACATTAATGCATTGATACTATTTGCACATCTTTGCAATGCCTGTCTTTGCCTTCTTAGTGGTCTTTGAAAAATAAATACCACTGCTTAAATGTTATTTTATAAAGTTAAAAAAATAAGTCTCCAAATGAAATAGTTAATTTCCCTAGGTACATCAAAGTTATAATGTGATATTTTATTATTTAATTTTTAAAAATTATTCCACTGTGTACTTGGATCAAAGGCAAAAGGAGTACGGAACTGCCTATAACACTTTAAGTATGTTCCAAAATCACTGTCATGGATGGAAAAAAAAAGTCATCTTGTCCAAACACAGAAATAAATTTCACTATAGTATACATATAATACCTACCAATTTCATAAATAATCACAAAGATGAAAAATTGATCCCTAAAATGTGACTGAATCATCATATTTTTTGGCCATCATCTGACACAAAATTCTGGTGTCATAACACTCAATCTTTCATATATAATGAAGTCTGTTTTCTTTATACTTTATTTTCTTAAATTTTTATGTTAGAGTTTAAAAGTACTGGTTAGAATATAAATGTGTACACCATGAAAGAGTTGTAAAAGTTAAATTATTTCACTTTGTTTAAATATACCTAATTATCATATTTGCTATTTTGTTAAAAAAAAAGCTTAGATTGGTATGCCAACTTATTTTTCCTTATGGTGTCAATTACTTTATTTTTTTTTCTCCTTCCTAGTTTCTCTTCCTAGTTTAGCATTTAATTTGTTAAAAGATAGATAATTAAGGGTGTTATAAATGTAAGATTATTACTCCTAGAAGGAAACAGGTCTCTGTGGACAAAATCTGTATTTTCGTAATTTTCTCAGATTGTATCTAATAATGAGAGGGTTAACTTGAAAAGCTGGCAGATAGGGTAGGGGAAGACATGGCAGTTTGAGTAGCGAAGCAGAAATAATAAAATGCTTCTGGACTCAAAGCAGAAGGCATGGGAAAACAAGGGATGGCCTGTAGCAACAAGGTGCATGAAGGCATAGAAACAGGAAAAGTTCAGCTTAGGAACAGAGACAGAGCACATAGAAACAGGAAAAGTTCAGCATAGGAACAGGGGAAGAACACATAGAAACAGGGAAAGTTCAGCATAGGAACAGACAGAACACATAGAAACAGGGAAATTTCAGCATAGGAACAGAGACAGAACACATAGAAACAGGGAAAGTTCAGGTCCATTACTGGACAAGAACAATGAGGGAATCAATCAGGTGATAATATATAGATATAGAAGCAGGCTTGTAGCAAATATATACCCATGGGGTACAAAGTTTCAAGGGGGAAGCCCATTATTGCCCCTCACCCCCCGTGAGGGGAGCCTGAATCTGCTTGTAATAAATTTTCCGCACTTTTGCTTAAATCTTCTGGTCAGAGTAGTTCATTCTTTGGCGTCATGAGACATGATCTTTGGGAAAAAAAACCTTGTCTCACTGTTCCGGTTATCATTTCTTTCATCAAAAATATTCATTTGGATCTTGAAGGGGAGAACAGCCTTTTTTAGGAACTCATCAGTACCACCAACCAGACAGGCTCTGGAACTGCCCCACAACCCAGCAGCCATCCCAGCCAAAATCCTGCTGTCCCACCCACAGACCCATGGACTCTGGGCCCTCTACCTCCAAAGGTGGATGGTTCTGCAGCAGTAAGTGCAACTCACCACTCTCCAGCAGCAGAATCCGGACTCCACATTCTGGGGTTTCCAGCATGTAGGCATCTAGGGCACACTACTCAGGCACACCACTCTGTAGACAGTGCCTGAGAGCCACTAGGAGCCCCCGATGGTATGATTTTGTACAGACAAGGACGTGTAGCTCTGCAGTAGAAATTCTGAACTCGTTCTTCCTGAATAACTGTCCACGGACACCCCAGCTATGCAACTTCGGTGCCAGGGTTCCTTATAGTGCATCAGAGCTCTGCACAGGCAAAAGCCCCTCCACTCTCACATTTTCAATGAGCATGCCCCCTGAGCTCATCTATCCACAGCGTGCTCTGGAGAGCAGATGAAAGACTCTGTTGGGTGTTATTCTGCACAAACAAGGGCACGCTGCCCCACAGTAGAAATTCTGAATTACCATTTCCTGAACAACTGGCCAAAAACACCATAGCTGTGCAACTTTAGTGCCAAGGTCCCTCACAGTGCATCAGACCTCTGTGCTGACAAACATACCTACACTGATGTGCATTTCCAACAGGCAGGCACCCTGAGCCCATCTATCCACAGCGTGCTAGTGGGAGCCACTGTGAGCTTTCCCTGGGTGTGATCTTGGACAAACAGGGGCATACTCTCCCCCAGCAGTAGAAATTTGAATTCACTCATCCTGGATACCTGCCCACAAATACCTCAATTATGCAGCTACACTGCCAGGGCCCTTCAGAGTGCTTCAGTGTGCCTCACTGGCAAATGTACCATGGGTGCTATGGTGAGCCACCACTGGGAGCAAGCACCTATCCACCACAGGTACAGCAGCAAATGTTGAGTCTGCCCACCCCAAAACTACCAAACTCTGTACACCATGGTCACACCACCTGAGCCCCATCACCCCAACAGCTGGTTCCTAGGTGCCACAGTGAGTTTCTGCTGGGCACGCATAATTTCAATCAAGGGCACAAGACAGCAATAATTGGTACACCCCCTCCATGGCTGCTGACTTCTAGACACTGCAGTTGTGCCTCTCCATGTCGCAGGCCTACATCAAGAGAACCCAAATAGCTAAAGTAGGGAGCTACACTAGATTACCAAGCATAGGAGTCATGAGAGATTACACCAGTAGCACCATCCCCCCCCCAAAAAAAAAAAACAAAAAACTGGGTAGCAAAGGAATTGGATCTATAATTAAAACAATACTGGAAAACATGGGGATATAAAAAAACCAATTCCCAAAAGAAAGAAAAAGAGGAATCACCAGAAAGGGTGTTAAATGAAACTTAGGCTAGCAACATACCAGAGAAGAAATTCAGAGTAATGGGTCTAAGGATGCTCAAATGGCTGGATGACAAATACACACAACTCAATGAGAATTATAAGGAGCTGAATGAGAATGTCGCCAACATAAAAAGGAACCAAGAGGAGATGAAGAATGATATAGCTGCAATAAAGAACATAATGGAAGGCTTAAAAACAGTAGACTATAAAAGGCTGAGGACTGCATCAGAGAATTAGAAGACAAGTAGGAAAAAACACACAAACACAGCAGCAAATGGAAAGGAAACTTAAAAAGTAAGAGGAGATACCAAGGGAGCTTTGGGACAACACAAAACATAGCAACAGTCACACAATAGAGGTTCCAGAAAGAGAGGAAGAGAAGCAAGGAATAGAAAACCTGTTTGAAGAAATAATAACAGAAAACTTTCCTGATAATGGCAAGAAAAAAACAACATGCAAGTCCAAGAAACACTTATAGAGTCCCAAACAAGATGAACCCCAAAAGACTGACACCAGACTCATCATAATTAAATTGGCAAACACCAACAACAAAGGAAGAATCTTAAAGACTGCCATAGAAAGACAAAAAGTTACCTACAAGGGTTCTCCTATTAGAATATCAATAGATATGGATACACTCCATGCCAGAAGGAAGTGGAATGCAATTTATAAAGTGGTGCAAAGCAAGGGACTAAACCCAAATATACTATACCCAGCAAGGCTGTTATTAAAAGTTGAAGGTGAAATCAGGAGCTTCACAGACAAAAAAGGGCTAAGAGAGTTTATCACTGCCATGCTGACAATGCAAGAAATGCTAAAGGGACTGCTGTAAAAAGAAGAAAGAGAAAGGCAAGAAGAAACACAAACATTAAGGAAAAATATGACAACAAACATGTACTTATCAATAATAACATTAAATGTAAATGGATTAAATACACCAATCAAAAGACATAAGGTAGCTGAATGGTTAAGAAAACATGACCCATGTATTTTTTGTCTGCAAGAGACCCACCTCAGAACAGAGGATTCACACATACTGAGAGTGAAAGGATAGAAATATTTTTCAGGCGAATGAAAATGAGAAAAAAAGCTAGAGTTGCAATCATTATATCTGAAAATAGACCTCAAAATAAAGGCCATAAGAAGAGATAGGGAAGGCCACTACATAATACTAAAGGGAGCAATTCAACAAGAAGAAATAACTCTGGCAAATATATATGCACCCAATACAGGATCATCCAAGTACATAAAACAACTTCTGGAAGATGTCAAGAGAGAGATTATTAGCAATACAGTCATAATAGGGGACTTTAATACTCACTGACACCACTGGATAAATCAACTTAAAAAATCAGCAAAAAACAGCAATCCTAAATGACACACTAGATCAGATGGACTTAATTGACATATTTTGAACAGTTTATACCAAAGCAATAGAATATACTTGCTTCTCCAGGGAACACAGAATATTTTCAAGGATAGACCACATATTAGGACACAGGCAAAGTCTCTTCAAATTCAAGAAGATAGAAATTATATCAATCATCTTCTCAGATCACAATGGCAATAAACTGGAAATGAAGTACAATAAAAACAATTAAAAAAATCAAACACCTGGAGACTAAATAGCATGTGATTAAACAATGACTAGGTTTCTGGAGAGATCAAAGAAGAAGAAATAAAAAACATCATGGCAACAAATAACAATTAAAACACAACAATCCAAAATATATGGGACAGCAAAAGCAGTCTTGAGAGGCAAGTTCATAGCTCTACAAGCCTACAGAAGAAAACAAGAAACAATGGTAATAAATTATCTAACCCCACAACTCAAAGAGTTAGAAAGACAGCAAAAAGAAAAGCCCAGTGTAGGCAGAAGGAAGAAAAAAATAAGAGATAAATGATATAAGATAAAAAACAACAACAACAAAAATAAACAGAAGATCAACAAAACCAAGAGCTGGTTATTTGAAAGGATAAACAAGATTGATGAACCTCTCACCAGGCTCACCAAGAAGCAAAGAGAAAGGACCCAAATAAACAAAATCGGAAATGAAAAAGGAGAAATAACAACAGACCCCACCAAAATACAAAGAATTGTTAAAAAATATTATGAACAACTCTATTCCAACAAACTGGACAATCTGGAGGAAATGGAAATATTCCTAGAAAAATATAACCTTCGATACCTCAATAAGGAAGAATCTAAAAATCTCAATTGGCAAACAACTATGGAAGAAATCAAAGCAGTCATTAAAAAGCTTCCATCAAACAAAAACCCAGGGCCAGATGGCTTCACAGGAGAGTTTTACCAAATATTCAAGGAAGAACTAAAAACTATCTTCCTCAGAGTATGCCAGAAAATTCAAGAAGAAGAAACACTTCCAAGCTCCTTCTATGAAGCCAACATCACTCTAATACCAAAACCAGATAAGGATAACACAATGAAAGAGAATTACAGAGCAATATCCTTCATGAACATAGATGCCAAAATCCTCAACAAAATTCTACCGAAGCAGATCCAGCAGTCCATCAAAAAGATCATACACCATGACCAAATAGGATTTATCCCAGGAATGCAAGCATGGTATACAATTCCCAAATCAATAAACATGATATATCATATAAATAAATTGAGAGATAAAAACCACATAGTCATATCAATTGATGCAGAAAAAGCACTTGACAAAATCCAACACCCTTTCTTGATAAAAACTCTCAGTAAGGTCGGAATAGAAGGATCATACCTCAACATAATAAAAGCCATATATGACAAACCCACAGCCAACTCACTGAGCAAAAACTAAAACCATTTCTGCTAAGAACAGGAACAAGACAGGGATGCCCACTCTCATCATTCCTGTTCAACATAGTGCTGGAAGTACTAGCCATTAAGATTAGATAAGAAGAAGAAATGAAAGGCACCCAAATTGGAAAAGAAGAAGTAAAATTGTCATTATTTTCAGATGACATGATAATGTACATAGAAACCCCTATAGACCCCATAAAAATTATTAGATTTAATAAATGAATTTGGCAATGTAGCAAGATACAAAATTAATGCCAAAAAATCTATGGCATTTCTATACACTAATAATGAACTTAAAGGAAGAGAGACTAAAAAAGCAATACCATTACACCAAAAAATTAAGATATCTAGGAATAAACTTAACTAAGGAGGTAAAAGACATATATGAGGAAAACTATAGGAAAAAAGAGATAGAGGAAGACATAAACAGATGGAAGAACATACCATGTTCATGTATTGGTAGATTCAACATCATTAAAATGTCCATATTACCCAAAGCAATCTATAGATTCAATGCACTTCCCATTAAAATAGGAATGGCATATTCACAGATCTAGAACGAATTTTCCAAAAATTAATCTGGAATGAAAAAAAGACACTGAATAGTTGCAGCAATCCTGAGAAGGAAGAACAAAATATGTGGGAACTCAATACCAGATATTAAGCTGCATTATAAAACCACTAATCTCAAAATTGCCTGGTACTGGCACAAGAACAGACAAGACATATAGATCAATGAAACAGAATAGAGAACCCAGAAATCGACCCAAAATACTATGTTCAATTAATATTTGACAAAGGAGGCATGAATATACAATGGAGTCAAGACAGTCTTTAAAACAAATGGTGTTGGGAAAATTGGACAGATACATCCATAAAAATGAAACTAGACCACCAACTTACACCATACACAAAAATAAACTCAAAATGGATACAAGACTTAAACATACGATAGGAAACTTTAAAAATACTAGAGGAATCAACAGCCAGTGAAATCTCAGACATATGCTGTAGCAATTTCTTCACTGATACTGCCCCTAGGGCTATGGAAACTAAAGATAAAATAAACAAATGCGACGACATCAAAATAAAAATCTTTTGCACAGTAAAGGAAACCATCAACAAACCAACAAGAAAGCCCACTGCATGGCAGAACATTTTTGCCAATGATATCACTGATAAGGGTTTAATTTACAACATTTACAGGGAACTCATACAACTTAACAAAAGGAAGATAAACAACACTATCAGAATAATTGGCAACTGACCTAAATAGATACTTTTGGAAAGAAGACAGAAGGGGAGAAACCAAGATGGCAGCATAGGTAAATACCGTTACTGCTGCCTTGCACAACAATTTCAAAACTACAACTTAAAGACAAAATAGACATCATCCAGAACCACCAGAAAGCTGGCTCAGTGGAAATCTTACAACTAGAAAGAAAGAAAAAAGAACACTGAGACTCAAGAGCTGCAGAGGGCAGAGGTGCTGAGACATGGTGGAGATGTGTGTGACCAAGAGGAAAGGCCAGGCTGGCTTACTCAAACCTGAGAGAAACAAAGGCTCCCCATTGTGCTGAAATCCAGCTCTGGTCAATACTCAGGAAGCCCAGACTCATACAAGGAGATACTGGACCATTTGGCAGTGGGCAAAACCCGAGAGCAGCCTTCTCTCAGAGGTATGTACAGCCAATGCCACAGGGCACTGAGACACAGGGGAATTGTTGAAGACAGAGGTGAAGAGGTGTGCGTGCAGAGAGGGCTCGGAGAGCTAGCTGAGTGGTAGCTGGTTTTCTCACTTCAGCGGGAAACAAAATCTGACTACACCGTACTCCAGTTCCGGACAAGACTTTGGATACCCACACTCATTTGGGAAGAAACTGGGCCACTGATCCACACAGCCAATTGGCCTGGATGTCAACTCTTCCTAGTGATACCAACAACAATCTAGGCTTAACTACAAAATGATTGTGCACACAGCCCTCATAAGGGATGCACCAAGAGTGTCCAACTCAGGTAACTGGGGAGGCTGAGCCACTGGGCCCAAAGAACACAAAGCTACTATATCAACTCAGAGAAGCAGCTAAAATGTGGAGACAAAGAGGCAGATCACAAATGAAAAAAAATGTAGGAAAGCAAATGACTGGCTATAGAGTTCAAAACCATGGTTATAAGGTTTTTCAGGAGGTTCCTAAAAAGGCCGATAAATTTAACGAGACCCTCGAGGATATGAAAAAGGACCAACTAGAAATTAAGCATACACTGACTGAAATAAAAAACATTATACAGACACCTAAAAGCAGACTAGAGGATCACAAGAATCAAGTCAAAGATTTGAAATACAAAGAAGCAAAAGACACTCAACCAGAAAAGCAAAAAGAAAAATGAATCCAAAAATTTGAAGAGAGTGTAAGGAGTCTCTGGAACAACTTTAAGTGCACCAACATCAGAATTACGGGGGTGCCAGAAGAAGAGAGAGAGCAAGTTTTACTGAAAACCTATTTGAAGAAATAGTGACTGAAAACTTCTCCCACCTGTTGAAAGAAAAGCTATCATTCCTTATTGAACATCAAATAAAGCAGTTAATCAACACCAAATCAGTATTATATGAAATGCTGAAAGGTATTCTTTAAGAAGAGGAAGAAGAAAAAGATAAAGATAAAAACTATGAACAACAAGTACATATCTATCAACAAGTGAGTCTAAAAACCAAGTGAGTAAAAAGTATAATGAACAGAATAAAATGGTGAATATAATAGAATCAGGAGCATAGAAAGGGGGTGGACTGACAATTCTCATGGGGAAAGGGGTATGGGGGGTACAGGAAGAACCTGGACAAAAATTGTACACCTATGGATAAGGACAGTGTGTGTGGGGGATGGTAAGAGCAGAGGGTGAGGTGGGAACTGGATGGAGGGGAGCTATGGGGGAAAAAAGAGGAACAATTATAATAATCTGAATAATAAAGATTTATTTAAAATATATATACATATTAAAAATATTGATGTTATGAACACTGTGTTAGGAAAACAAGCAATGTTATATGTCATACTTTAATAAAACGTTTTTTAAAGTTCTAGACAAAAAAAACAAAAAGGGAAAGAAGATAGAAGGAAGGCCAAGAGACATGAAAACATACTCAAAGTCACTAATTATCAGAGAGATGCAAATTAAAATGTCAATGCAGTACTACCTCACACCTGTTAGAATGCCTATCATCAGCAAATCAACAAATAACAAGTACTGGCTAGGATTTAGAGAAAAAGAAACCCTTGAGTACTGCTTGCTGGTGGGAATACAGACTGGTACAGCTGCTGTGGGGAACAGTATGGGCTTTCCTCAAAAAAACTAAAAATGACCCAGTGAATTGCTTCTAGGAATATATCCCAAGAAACTAGAAACCCAAATCAGAAAGGATATATGCACCTCTATGTTCATAGTAGCACAATTTACCATAGCTAAGATTTAGAAACAGCCTAAGTGCCCATCAGCAGATAACGGGATTAAAAACTACGGTACATCTACACAATGAAATACAATGTTGTGGTAAAAAAGGAGTTCTTACCATTTGCAACAATATGGATGGAGCTAGAGAGCATTATGCTAAGTGAAATAAGCCAGGCAGATAAAGATAAATATCACATGATCTCACTCATTTATGGAATATAATGAACAACATAAACTAATGAACAAAAACGGATTCAGAAGCAGAGAAACATCTATCTGAAAGTCAAACCACAGGGAAGGTAGGGGTAAGCGGGGGGAGATCAACCAAAGAACTTAAATACATGCATATAAGCCTAATCAATGGACACAGACAACAGGGGGGTGGGAACCTTCCCCGGGGAGGGGAATAAGGACACATATGTAATACCTTAATCAATAAATAAATTTAAAAAAGAAAATGGAAAAATATTTATTTGGACATTTATATATTATAAATACTCATCTGAATATGGGAGACCTGTGAGGGTGGAAAAAATAAGTATGATTCCTGATTTTTGGCACTACTTTGTGAGTCAGAGAAGCAGGAATCAATAGGAAACATTTCAAATAGTGAAAAAGCTATGAGGCTAATATGATGGAAGTGTATAGCATGCTAATGGCATTGAATGATTAAGGAAAGACTCTAAATAAACACCATTCCTGGGTTGCACTGGATTAATATAGAACCACTAGCAAAATATGAAGAAGCCCAATATAAAGAGGGCACAAGTGAAAAAAGGCTGAATTAAAGTATGCAAACTGCACTGGAAATTGCTGGAATATTTCAAGTCCCCCAAATGATAGGACCTTACACATTTCATGAAAAGTCCATTCTGGTTTTTATATGGGACAAAAGCAGTGGCAATTTCATATGTGAGACATGTGTCTTGGGTGAAGATGGTATCATGGAGAAGAGTGAAGTGAAACAAAAAGACTAAATTTTGATGCTGAAGATAAGATTGGTTGATAGAGTGAATAAATAAAAATTAGAGAAGAGAATATAAATACATAATACCTAGACAAATCCATTGAGATCTTTCAAAATTCCTATTTGGTTTACTGAAAAGTTACTGAGTTCTTAGTATTTTTTAAAGTGAGGAAAACTTGAGGTTTCAAGGTTTAAACTGAAAGATCCAATTTCTGACTAGTCATTGAAGTCAAACTGAAAGAGACATTTTTTATCATCTTAAGCCAGTTCTGGGAATCAAAGCATATTTAGCTCTAATCCAGTTGCTGGCATTGACCCTCTTTTTGCCTTTGGGAAATTACTTAATCCTTCTGTGTATATTTGCTGTTTGCAGAATGAAGATAATAATAATTCTATTAAGTGGAAATGCTATAATATTAAACAGACTAAGCTGACATATTAAATGTATGGAATTTATTGTGAAACATCTTATTTTATAATATGTTTAAGAAGTATTTATAAAAAAAGTAAATAAAGAAAATCCGGTTTCACAATGAGTCATTAATTAAAAACAGAAATGTAAATGTTCATAACAAAATAGAATATCTAAAATAACTGTATTCCTTAAAATTTAGCACTTTTGATATAATTATCTTATAATACATGTAGCAGCAGTCATCCTTTAAGGCAATTTGAATTAATGTGTGTTCATGTATGAATGAAAAACTTGTCTTTTTCTACGAATATAAATTAAATATAACAAGAATAAGCTAATATCAGAAAACACTCTTTCTGCTATAAATAGAAATAACCTTTTTTTTTTTTCAGAGAGTTTCCACTTATGAATATAATTCTCTCCTTGAAAACAAGTGATACCTTGATGGTATGGCTCAGTGGTTGAGAGTTGACCCATAAACCAGGAAGTCACTGATTCCCTGTCAGGACACATGCCTGGGTTGTGGGCTCAATCACCAAAAGGGGGTGTGCAGGAGGAAAGGGATCTATGATGTTTCTCTCTCACCAATGATTCATCCTTATTCTGTGACTACCAAATATATATAGTAAAATATCAATGAAAACATTAAAAATAAAACACAAGTGACTAATCTTAGGGTCATGTGTCCTTCCAAGATTAATTATCCTACTGATTCAAAGGTAAACTTCGTGTGTGTGTGTGTGTGTGTGTGTGTGTGTGTGTGTGCAGCACATATATATATACAAACTAGAGGCCCGATATACAAAATTTGTGCGAGGGGCTCAGCCCTACTGCTATGGCAGCTGCCTCTGCCTTGGCCCCTGCCCGCCACTGCAGCCACCTCAGCAGCCACCTCAGCCTTCACAGCCCTGGCTTTGTCTGGAAGTTCGTCCAGAAAGATGTCCAATCTAATTAGCATATTACACTTTATATATATATATATATATATATATATATATATATTTATATATATATACACACATACACACACACACATATATATATGTATGTATATATGTACATATATATATATATGTATATATATATATATGGACACACACACACATACACACTCAAACTCATTAATGACTGTGACTAGTAGTCACATTTTATCACAGAAGAAAAATTTGTGAGGAGAGATGTTTATTTAATCAATATTTCCAGGGTATAACATAGAGTCAGCAAAAAATTTGAAATACTAAAAGAATCTAAAATTAATTTTAAATATCAACAAAAGTATTAATTATGTAGACCACGAGGGAATTATAAGTGGTTAGTAACTTTTTGTTCACTTCCATTTTGTAACTTCAACGTCACGATACTTATCTTTTCCATGTATATTTTATTGTGAATAAAGTCAATTTAATAACCCTGTTCATATAACATGGAAATGTAAAGGAGAATGTGTTATCTACTTAATAAAAGCAGTTAATATATAGAATCTATCCATAACTGCCTAGGAATTAAGGTAAGTGCTTTAAATCTATAATTTCATTTAAATTTTACAAGATTCATGTGGTAATCCTAGAAGGGTAAGTCTTATAATTACCCACTTTGTAGTTCAAATATCTGAGACTCTAATTTCAATGACTAATGTTACACAGTAAGTGAATGGGTTAGTAATTAATCAAATCTAGAACTTTCCAATTTCAAAATATACTATATATCTCCTTTGTACCACTAGGATGATGACACAAAATTATAACATACTTCTACTTCAGAGTTAATTTTAATGCTTTTCTTAAAATGTAAATATTGAGTAAATCAACTTTTATTGAGAATTTATTTAACTTAACTTTCATGATGATGTACTTACTATATGCTTATAGAAAAGGATAAAAAATAAAGATGAGTGTAAGGAATAGTATTTCAGTCAAACTGTGTATTTTTCCCAATTGAGATTTTTTATGAAACAGAATATACCATTTGATAACCAGAACAGTGAGCCGTGGTGTCTTTTCCGGAGTTGTGTCTCATGATGCCAAAGAACGAGCTCCGAGGACCAGAATATGTAAGCAAAAATGTGGAAATTTTATTACAAATTCAGACTACCCACCAGGGGCGGGGCGGGGGGATGGTGGGAAATAATAGGCTGCCCATTAAAGCCTTCTAGTTCAGGGGTATATTTTTGCCATAAGCCTGCTCTATGTCTACCTGTGCTGTAACTTGAATGATTCCCTCAATTGTTCTTGCCCAGCAACGACCCTAAACTTTCCCTGTTTCTGTGTGTTCTGTCTCTGTTCCTACGCTGAACTTTCCCTGTTTCTATGTGTACTTCCTCTTTTCTTATGCTGAACTTTCTCTGTTTGTATGCTTTCCTACACCTTGTTTACTGCAGGCTCTCCACTGGTTTCCCATGCCTCCTACTTTGAGCCCAAAAGCATTTTATTATTTCTGCTTGGTTGGTTCCTGTGGTTAGGCTGCTCAAACTGCTATGTCTGTCCCTGCCTGTGTTCCACCTGCCCTTGTTTTCCACTGGATCCCTGCCCTATTAGCCTGTGTTTTAAGTTAACTTCTCTCAATATTGTATAGAAAGAGTAATGATAAAAAAAATCTGATATTTTGTTGTTATCACTGTACTCTAGGTTATGCTTTCTAAAAAATTGTGGTTTGCAAAAATGATGGCAAAAATTTGTTTTGGTTAGTTTGATTATAAGCAAAGATATTAACTCAAGCTAATTTTAGAAACCAGAGAGTCAGGGAACTCGAGAGATTTAATGTAAAGCTCAATATTCAAGTCTCAGACATTGTTGGGGATCACAGGAGACTTGGTTGGAATGTTTGTAAGGAGGACATTCTGAGAAAAGGGAAGTGTGCTAAAGGTGGCCCACCCTTAGAGGAATGCTGAAGATGGTGTCCCTAATTATTCCTTGATCTTCCCAAACAAGCCTGTGCAAATGCAGACCCCTGGGTGTTTATCAGAATCCTTATGCTTAATCTTTAGGTGTTCTTGCTTGAAGGACACAGCAACACATGTCCCTCTCAAAATTACTTATGCTACTGATTATATCTAAAAAGCAAACTTCATCTCAAACAATAAAGCCTAATAAGGCAGGCAATCAAGGCTGTTTGGTTACTTAAGCCAGACAGCCCCTTAGCCCTCTCTCATAGCAAATGTTGTGTCAGAGTAATTTGTTGCTCAGGGTCTGCTAGTCAGACCCAGCAAGAGAGAATAAGAACAAGAATATGAACTGTGATTTCCTGGTTCATAGGTCAATGATCAACTACTGAGCCACACTGACCAGGCTACAGTGTAATTTTTTTAAAAATACAAGTCATAATTCCAGTTCAGATTGCAGGCGATGGGAAATAGACTTCACTTCTAGATGGAAAGACCTGCAAATAATTTATGGCCATATTAAATTCACTGTAATGTAAGCCATTAGAAGTATTGAAAACTTGATGTTCTATTTCTTTGTATAAAACTTAAGTAAAGTTTGAACAGTGTTTGCTTTTTCTTGATATATAACTTATCACTCAGTGTAAGCAATTTCTCTATGCATCAGTATAATGTCATACTTTCTAAATTTGGATCAGCGTACAAGATTTTATCCTTCCTACTTTCAATGTAAAATATCTATGTAGCTTCTCTAAGATTAATTTTCTTTTTGGCTTGAGACATCTTTGCCACAATTACTTTGCTCACTTTTATCAATAAGTTTACCTTAATTAAGCTTCTCTGGCTGCATACCAGGAGGCTCTCAATAGACATCATGTCCATATTTCAATCCTCAGTCATTTCTTCAAAATCTCCATTTTTAATAGATTCTAATTTTACTTCCAGCATTTTCACATTTTGTTTCCTTGGCACACTATTATCTACTTTATCCAGTTATAAATCATGCAGTTAATATTCTGTGGTAACTAAAACTTTAATTGTATTGTTGAGGGACTAGTATTATATAACTAAATCATGATAATCACTATCGTCATATTGGCACCATGCAAAGCAAGGATTGCTTATTGTTCTCTTGGTCTCTTGTTTGACCTCTAACATCCCCCTCAACATGTGTGTGAATTTCCATCACATTATTATGTTGAGAACTGAGGAACATTTTCAGGCTTTCTCATATACATTCTCATAAATGAATATAATATAAGAACTCCTTTCATTTGATTGATTGAAGCCCTTTGAATCTAACAAACTGAGAAGAAAAGGGATGTAGAAGTTTGAAGAATATAAACATCTCTGAGGCATCAAAGGGAGAATATTTCTTATGTCAAAAATTGAATTTATCTACAGAGATGCATGCCTTTTTCTATAAAAGAATTTATTTTTTAAACTTATGATTGGGAATATTTAAAGTTTGGAATTGAAAAGTATAAAATTGATGTTTAAAGTTTAACTTAGATGAATATATATATATATATATATATATATATATATATATATTTATATATATCCAGATTCTAAGCTTTTTGAGGTTGGTAAAGTTTTTTCACTGTTATATCCTTCCTTATTTATTAAAAGAGTTCTGGGAAAACCGGCCAGCATGGCTCAGTAGCTGAGTGTCAACCTATGAATCAGGAGGTCAGGGTTTGATTCCTGGTTAGGGTACCTGCCTGGGTTGCAGGGCTCCATCCCCAGTGTGGAGCATACAGGAGGCAGTCAACCAACGATTCTCATCATTGATATTTTCCTTTGAAATCAATAAAACGTATATATATATTTAAAAAAAGAGTTCTGAGGATATAATAGAGGTCAAATCAACTTTCAAATGCATAACTAACTAATCTATATATAAAATTTTCTTATGGATCTTCAAAAAATGACAACTAAATATTACTTCTTCATCTTTTTCCTTTTTTTTCCTCTGGGTGGCTTGTTATTTGGGATTGGTTGACTGGATATTCTGTTTTTCTGGTCAAGTGGAGAATTTAAAAGGACAGAAAAGTTACCAAAGTTTCAGATTATTGGCAAAGATAGAAGTCACACGATATATGTGTTCTACATTTAGAGCTGTTTTTCTTTGAAATATTCTTTTTTTTTCTTCTCTGAGTACACAGATTCATTTGGCTTAGGGGAGAAGATCAAAATACAAATTCCTATCAGGCTCTGACTTTTGGCTTCCAATTTGGCTAAACTTATGACCATAGAGCTATGAAAAAGGAAGAGGAGGAGAAGGAGGAGGTGGAAGAGGAAGAGGAAGAGGAAGAAGAGGAAGAAGAGGAGGGGAGGAAGAAAAGGGGAGGAGGAGGAGAAAAAAAGAGAAAAAGAAAAAGAAAAATCCTTCCAAATATCTTATCAGTTTTCAGCCTGATAAATATAGTACATATTACTGACAGTACTAAATGACCCCATTGACCATGAAAGAAAGGGTTTTCCCTAAGAAGATGTAATGGATATTATCCTCCCAAGATTCAGAGCCACTTCCTAAGATACTCAAAACATAGAAAGACTTAGACAATTACCATGAGAGCTGCCAACACACTCAGTAGGACCCTAACCACACATGGCGTGCAATATATATTTCTGTCAGGCCATATTTGGGGCCTCCTAACCTGATGGTTGAGCTGCCTGCATATGCAAGAACTGTCAACCTACAGGCCCTGGACAGGCAGAAAGCCACACCAAGTTCTCAAGAAACAAATCCCGACAAACAAGAGGTGACAGCTATGCCTGGAAGAGTAAGAATCGATAATCAGTGGGCACCTCAAAACAAAATTTACCAGAGTAAATATAAATCCTCTCTTTTGTGTATTGAATGAAACAACTATAAAAAGGCTGTGCATTCTGGGAAGTTATTGCATGGCTTCAGCTGAAGTTCTAGCTCAGGTGGGTTATCCTACAGAAAGCAGATCAATATTCTGAAATGGTGATCCTTAAACAAATGAACCAAAACAAATTCTTGGACCAGAGTAGACGCTCAGTCTACTAAAACAGTATAAATCACTGGGCAGAAGTGGCTCATAAGGATAATGAGTATTTTTGGCTAAGCTTTATGTTGATGTGTCTGCAAAAAAAAAAAAAAAAAAAAAAAGCTAGAAACAAGTAAAACAGCGTCTTTGATATAAGAACCAGAACCATGATAAAAATAGACTTGAATATCATTATTAGCAGATTCCATATTTAGAAATATATACACTTAAAATTTCTTTGTAACCACAAAATCAGTTTTTGTAGCACTTTTAGAGTCATTCACAGGTATGCCCAATATTGAAAAATTTGAGTCACCTGATGCAGTGTTCCCAGCTCAGGTGGGACAAGGTAATGCTCTGTCTTGTCTTATCTTTTAGGCATGAATTATAAAGTTGTTGGAAAGTGAGTTCAATGTTAAGAAATAAAATCATGTACTAAATAAGTTGTTTTTAAACAAAAATACACATACAACAAGGTTATATATTTATTAGTTGTTGAAAATACTGTGAACAGGGGCTCACGGGAATCGAACCCTATATTTCTTCTAGGAGTAATGATTTAATATTCACTAACTCAGTGTCATACTTTATAGAAGATAATTACTGCCAAAAATAAGAATTGACTGTAACTACCTTACCCACAACAGCCTATGTCATTCCTACTAGGAAACCTTCCCATATTTCTTTTTTTTTTCCTATGAACACATTTTAATTATTTGATCTGTAAGTTTATGTCAATTCACTATCAGTTTTGTTGTTGTTGTTACAGCCAATATAATTAGGTTACTGATTATCACTTTTGGGCCGCTTTCTGAAATATATATAAAATAATGATAATTATATTCCTCACCTGATATTTATATTAAATCTCTCAGTCAGATTAAAGCTTTATTATAAAAAAAACCCTAAAAATTGAACATGTAATAGCATCCTGACAGCATAGCTAACTACTGATTTTATCAAATTTTAAAATCTTTTTACCTGAAGAAAATTGATACTAGAAACAGAATTCAGTAACATTCTGGCTTTTATTTTTAAATATTTTATTTTATTTTATTATTAAATATAACTATCCTAAAGACCTTCTGAAGTTACAATTTTCTCATAGATACAGAAAGTAAGACTTAGAATTTATGCCTCTAACAAGGTCATAAAACAGCACAAAACAACAAAAAACCGTGCTTCCAGACTTTTTCATGATTTATTTTTTTCTTTCTAAATAAAATAAGCTTTATTTTCTTCTCACTTTATAATGTGTTTGGAAAACAAACTAATTATAATAATGGCTGCAACATATAGCACTTATCTTGTTGCAGGCACTAATTTAAGCTGAAAATATTAACTAGTTTTATACTCTTAACAACCCTATAATTAAGTACTAGCACATTTCCTAAGGAAGTCAAATACCTCTCCCAAAGCCATAGGCCTCATGGATGGCAGATCCCAGAAATGAATAGATCTTGTGAGTCCACATTCTTACTTACCAGGTTTATTGAAAGCAATTTCAGGTTCTTTTTCTTCTTTAAGGATTCATTAAATTTAAAATTTACACTTTACTGTCAATCCTAATTTATTGTGCCTCTGTCAACTTCTGAAGTGAAAAGATTATATATTTCCCTATTTTCTTTTAAACAAGTCTGAAAGATTTTGTTTTGTTTAGTTTGCTTTTTAATTTTTATGAAGATAAACCTTACTGACAGTCACAGGCCACTGGGAGAGCTGAGAGACGATGGAGAGCTCCAATGCCTCTAGCCCCCTCTTGCCTTGACCACAGCCCCAGCTAGTCAAGAAACAACTGAGGGAAACTAGCCTCTGGAAAAGGAGAGCAAGAGGAAGGGATAGGGTCAGAACACTCCAGATAGGTTATGGCCGGTTTAATTTAATAAGCAAGGGAACTTACCCGGCTTGTCTTGGGCCTCTACAAGTTGAGTAGGTTTCCCCATGGGCCTCCAAAGTCATTGATGTTTATATAGAGACCTTAACGGGGATCAGTCCCCTACACAGTCCGGATGGTCTCCACAACACATTGCTCACGCAGGGCTGTGTCCATGAAAATGGCTCCACCTGTGGGAAGAATTTACTTCCAGGGACAGGGAAGGAGGTAGGAACCTGGGGTCGCCAGGGTCCAGCTCTAGCATCCATCTCTCAGGTTATCCAGAGGTCAAGTCCTCTCCATGACCTCCTCTAAAGCACTCCCATGGAGCTGAGACTAGAAACAGGGCCTCCCCTTATCCTGTGTGAACACAGGGCCAGGACACCCACCAGGTGAGCAGCACCCAGGGCTTTTCTTCTCACCCGGGGCCAACAGAGTGTGCTATGCCTTAGCTCAGCAGCCAAGGCAGTGGGTGAAGGCGTCGCCCTCTGTGAAGAACAGACACGTTAAAGCCAGCCTTGTGCCTTTGCCTACTGCCCTTGCCTCCACTGCCCTTGCAGTCTGAGGACCTGTGGCCTTGGTCAGGTTTCCCGTTTCCAGTGTCTTGGAGCACTCCAGGATCTCCAGGTAGGTGGCCTTTAATTTCTTTCATTAATTTCTTTCAGACAAAGACAAAGACCTGGACAAGTGAGGAATTATGTGTTGTAAAAACTGCAAAGGGTTCATTAGAAAATATACCGAGGTTGGAATTCAGCTTAAAGATTGGGTGCTACCATACTTAAAATTTATACTCCAATGTTTTTGTTGCTTTTTCAGTAAAAGAAGGATGCTATGTATTTACTTAAGACATTTGTAGTGGCAAAAACAAATGTAAAAAATTATGGCCCATAAAATATTCTATAATAAAAATGAGCATTTCTTATGTTTCTAAAATATTAGTTTTCCTGGGGTAGGTTAATTAATTTTAGAGATTGAGGCAATGAGGATTATGCTTTTTTTGTTACTTTAATTTTTTTTTAATTTCTTTATGTCCCCAGTGGAATATAACCAAAATGAGCCCAAGAACATGTCTGTTTCTTATATTACCAGCGCCTAACAGAATGACTGCAAATACCAGGAGGTGCCCATTTAAAAAAATAAAAGCCTTAATTTTCTCTCTCTTTTAAAAAATGCCTTGGGCTGAGACTGGTTTGGCTCAGTGGATAGAGCGTCGGACTGGGGACTGAAGGGTCCCGGGTTCGATTCCGGTCAAGGGCATGTACCTTGGCTGCGGGCACATCCCCAGTAGGGGGCGTGCAAGAGGCAGCTGATCGATGTCTCTCTCTCTCATCGATGTTTCTGACTTTCTATCCCTCTCCCTTCTGCTCTGTAAAAAATCAATAAAATATATTAAAAAAAATGCCTTGGGGTGACATTGGTTAATGAAATTGTATAGGTTTGAGGTGTACAATTCTGTAATACATCATCTGTATATTGCACTGTGTGTCCAACACCCCAAGTCAAGTGTCCTTCCACTACCATGCATTTGATCCTCTTTACCTTCTCCCACCATACTTGCTGTTTGTGTCTATGAGTTTTTCATTTGTTTTTGCTTAATTCTTTCCCCATTTTTACTTAGCCCTCCCCCCCCAACACCCTACCCTTTCATATCTGTCAGTCTGTTGAGGATAGTGCTTTTTAAAAGCCTCTGTAATTTTGTGTGTCACTTACCACTTGAAATGGTTTGCCATTTCCCTTTCTATCCTCTTCTTAATCCTAACTACAGTAATTAAAGTGCATTATGCTATGTTAAAAATGAATTTACATTTGTTTGTAGTGCCTTACAAGTATAAAATGATATTCTGTGTTTACTAATTTATTCTGAATAGCACCTCAAGAGTACATTTCACCATTTCATGTTTTGTGGTTTTAAAAGTAATGAAAAGCAAGAAGAAAAAAAACATCTTCAATTCAGTGCATATCAGAATAATTGAAACACAAAAGCCCATTTAATCAATTTGTACCTGAAAGAGTGTAATGCATAGAAATAAAAATCAAACATGACTATTTACCTAGTAATATAAGAAGAGACATATTGTTTTTATTAAATGTAAATGTGCAAATAAATCAGAAATACTGTTGTGTAATGCTTCTGAGAGTCCAAGCTGAAATCAATAGAAACATTACAAGAGTGTAAGTTAATTAAGATTATAAATTACCTTGATGCAAAATTGAGATTTTTTTTTACCATAAATACTCCCTCAAGTATTTCTTTTCACTCTCATCTTGAAAGATAATTTGCATTTTACAATAAGCAAACAAAAGGGGAAATTATCTGTTCCTGGAGGGGAATAAACATAAAACTGTGTGTGTGTGTATGTGTGTGTGTGTGAGTGTGTGTGTGTGTAAAAGAGAGATACAAAGAAAAGGGTGGAGGAAGAAGCAGGCAGAAATAGAGAAAGTTCAGGATCTATATATATGAAGGCATTTTACCTTCCAGGCTACAATAGGAATGTCTATATTATCTTATTGTGTGAATGTCTGAAAATCTGTCAGAAAAACAAAATAAAACACATTATCATAAATGTTAGTTGAGCTCAAATGGAATTCTTCTTAAAAAATGTATGAAAATATAACTATACATGCAATAAACTTCATGTATCTATGTGGAATCAACCTTGCTTTCACCACCTAAATCAATAAACACAATATCATTCATATCTCTGAGCTCTCTTAATGTTTAACTAACTGGGCACTTTGGGTGGGTGGGAAGAGATCAGCCAAAGAACTTGTTTTCGTATATTATAACCCATGGACATAGACAATAGGGTGGTGAAGGCCTAGGGCAAAGGGCAGAGTCTGGCTAGAAGAAAAAAAAAAGAGACATACATAATACTTTCAACAATAAAGATTTAAAAAATAATAATGTTTAATAAGTGCTAGCTTTACTTTTTAATTACATATATAGTAGTTTTACCTGGCTTTGAAATGTATACAGATGGACCATACATTCTATAATTCTGTATATTGCTTTTTAAATTCAATTATTTTGAGATCCAATTGATACTGGAACTGGGGAGAAGATTTTTCATGGTATCAGAGAACGAAGTGGTGGATCGAAGGTGTTCAAACAAGACAGGAGTTTATTGCAGACGAAAAACAAGATCCCCATTCTGAGGGACATTCAAAAGGGTTGTCCCTAAAGCATTATGCTCTTCCCCTTATATCTGCTAATGGCCCCCTGTTTGTCTATCTGTGCTGCTCTCTGATTGGTCCCTGGTCTTTGCAACATTTTGTTTTGCCTTTGCAAGAAAAGCATCCTTGTTTCAAAACACCCTGTTTTTCTGCTATTCATACTGTTTTTCTGCCATCCTGTTTCCTGCAAAACACATTTTCTTTTGTTTTAGCTAGCTCTATGATTCCTCCTTCCATCCCTTACCCTATCCACCTAATTCTACTTTAACTCTTTTCACAATGACTACTGTGCTGAAAGCTAAATTTCTTTCATTTATTTTGTAGTAGTCTTTTGAATTAATAAACTATAGTAATTTATCTGTGTTCTATATAGTGAGCATTCAGATTAGTTCCAGTTTGGGCCAATTTCATAAATTTGATATAACAACTCTGTTAGATATAAACCAAGGGGTAGGAGTGCTTGTCACAACATATGGGTATGTTGAGTTTTAACATATATGAAAACAATTTTTTATCACTTCTAAACGTTATTTTACTCTCAAACAATCAGTGTAGGAGAGTTCTAATTGCCTCATTTCTTTGGCAACATTTGATGTCCTCAGTATTTTATAGTTTAGCTCTGCTGAGGCGTATTTGTGGGTATTTTAACTTTGTTTTATTTGACATTTCCATGATGGGTTGAGCATATTGTTTATTTTTATATCTTCCTTTTGAATCGCCTGTTTGAAAGGTTCAGAGTGTTCCAGGGTCATATACCTATGACATGAGATCATAATGCATCCAAAGAACTTTTACTAGATCAACCAAAGAACTTATATGCATGCACATAAGCCTAATCAATGGACACAGAAAACAGGGGGTGGGGGGTAATGGGGGAATTAAAAAAAAAGAACTTTTACTTCAAGCACCTGGGTATAGGTGGGCTTAGTCTGAAGAAAGGAGTCAGTGGTGACTGAAGGGAGAGGCAGGTTTTTATTAGCTTCTGCTGGCCACAAGCAGTTTTGTTGACTCACATGGGGGGGTGGGGGTGGTTCCCATCCTTGGTTCCTCCTGACACCAGGTGTCCAGTGGTTATCTAGACTATGCCTTAACAGGAAATACAAGATAAATGAAGAAATACATTAGGGTAGTATTCTCTTGCTTGCTCCCTGACTTGCCATTATGCTAACAGGGACTATATCCCATAGTGCCCATTGGTGTCAGTGGAGCCAAAGTCTGGTAGCACCATTTCTTCATTTCCCTTTAGTGTGGTGTAATGGTTTCTTTGTATAGCCACTGCCCGAGTGGTTTGATGAAATTTCTTCAAACCTGTTCACAGCTCCTTAAATTCTGAAGTAAATTCTTTAAATCATTCTTTTGTGACAACTCTAATTGACACACATTCTTCAAGCAGTTATTAGAACAGCCATATTTATATTTAAGAAACTTTAAAATCAGGTAATTTTAACTATAATATTTTTCTTAAATGTAAGGTGTGATTTTAAATATAATGACTAAGTAAGAGTCACACGCCATAAAGTCCTATATGTCTATTCTTTTGTTCTTTTAGGCCATTTTAATTAAGAAAGACACAAAATTTTTAACCATTGAAAGTGTAGCCTGGCATCATCCTGTGCACCAAAAGGTTGCTGATTTGATTCCTGGTCAGGGCACATGCCCTGGTTGCAGGCACATACCCCGGTTGCAGGGTCAATCCCCTTGTAGAGGAGTGCAGAAGGCAGCCAATTCATGTTTTCCTCCCATATCGATGTTTCTTTCTCTTCCTCTCCCTTCCTCTCTCTCTAAAAAAAAAACACAATACAAAATAAAAAGGAAAAAAAATATATGTATAATTCTTTAGAAGAGTGGAAGGAACCAGAAATACCAAATCTATGAGGACAATATGAAGCTGTTTTTACATAGGTTAAATAGCTTCTAAAGTTTAAAACCTATTAAATTATAGAGTACAATTTAATTCTAAATAGATGAAGATTTTTCATAGTATTCTTTACTCTGCTCACTAAAAATGACATAAATTCAATTGCTTCTTAAAATGTATAAGAAATTCAGATAAAACCCAAACATTTTGACCTTCAATAAATGGAATGGAAGAAAACTAATTTTACAAAGAATCAAATGAAAATTGCTTTAGTAAAAGAAATGGCACCTGAAGGAACATAGGACAATTGCAGTTGATAAAAGCAGGCGATTTCAATTTTGCTCCATGAAGTAACATTATTAATGCTTCAAGCAGAGAAATATTTTTCAATAAAATGTTAATGAAATAACAGGAATATATTTGTACATATAATGGAAAAAATAACTTAGAAAGAGCAACATCAAAATAATTTAAATAAAGTTTTCAGTGCCAGTGAAGGTAATGAACAATTAATAAAATTATTTACTGTAAACTATAAAATTCAGGTTTTTCACTGCAGTACTATAAAATTTATTTCTTACTTCATCCCACCTACACAGACACATAATTTTCACTAAAATTAGAGAACACTGACAGAGAAGAAATACAGGTACTAGGAATATCTTTAATGATCAAGTGCAATTAATATTTAACAACTTCTGTAGTCTGTTTTGTGCCACTATAGCTGGAATATTGCTATATTCCAATGCCTTTCTGTAATGTTATATCCATATGACAACATGGGCAAAAGTTGGTGGAAACAGATAGGAAAATGACTTCTTGTTTTGCTTATTTTTTCTACCAGCTACTCTTCAGAAATATCTCTTCTCAGCTGCAGCAGCTGATTTCAATTTTAAACCAAACATATTTAAAATAATATCAAGTAAATAAATAAAATATTATTAAACCAAAGAAAATATTTAAACGTGATACAGTGGGATTTACTCTTAACAATTTAAGGCTGTTTTAATATTAGGAAATCTATTACTATTATTCATCAATTTTTTATCACTTCTAAATATTATTTTACTCTCAAACAATCAGTGTAGGAGAGTTCTAATTGCCTCATTTCTTTGGCAACATTTGATGTTGCCAGCAACATTTGGTGATAATAGAGCTAAAGAAAGACATCTTCAAACCACAATGAGATACACTTTACACCCATTAGGACATAAAAACAAAAATAAATTCGCAAAAAATAAGAACAACAAAAAATAAGTTTTAACAAGTTTGTGGAAATACTGGTATCTTTGCCATTGATAGTGGAAATGTAAAATGATGAAGCCACAGTAAAAATAGTATCAGATTTCTAAAAAAATGGAATTGCTGTATGATCTATTAACTCTATTTCCATGTGCATGCCAAAAAGAAATGAAAGCGAGAACCTGAACAGATATTTTTAAAAATATTTTTATTAATTTCAGAGAGGAAAGGAGAGGTAGAGGGAGATAAAAACATCAGTGGTGAGAGAGAATCATTAACTGGCTTCCTCCACACTAGTTATGGAGTCTGCAACCCAGGTATAGGCCCCGACCAAGAATCGAACTGTGACCTCCTGGTTCACAGACTGATGCTCAAACACTGAGCCATGCCAGCTGAACTTGAACAGATGATTGTATGCCCATGTTCATAGCAGCTAAAAGGTAAAAGCAACCCATTAATGGGTTAATGACATAAAAGTATCCCTTTATGAGTTAATGACATAAAAATGTGATATACACAGTGGAAAAATGAAGGAATTTCTGACATTTTAGAACATGGATGAAGCTTAGAGATGTTATACTAAGTAAAAGCAGTCTTTCACAAAAAGACATATTGGATGATTCCACTTCTACCCTTCTATGAAGATTAAGTTTAATTTATGTAGAAGGGAAGTATAGTGATGATTTTCAGGAGTTGAAAGTATGGAAGGGTTGGGGAGATAGTGTTTATTGGGTAGAGTTTTCCACTAAATGTGTACTTAAAAATAGTTAAAATAGAAAATTTTATGTAATGTGTATTTTATCACCATTAAAAATGATCAAGAATAAAAGAGACAACCTATGATTTTTTCAATAAATACAGATAAATTACTCCATGGAAATGCAAATCACATTGGTGATAGTAACAATCAGAGCATAGGAAGTAAATGATTATTCTTTAACAGGATAAAATATTCCTAAAACCTAAATCTTAATTAAAAAAATAAATATATCTTTATTTTTAAAAGTATTACAGATATCCCTTTATCCTCTTTCCCCCATTGACCCCCTCCATCCAGCTCCAGCCCCCTCCCTAGGCTTTCACTTCAATATTGTCTATGTCCATGGCTTATGCAGACATGCATATAAATTCTTTGGTTAATCTCTTACCACCATTTCCCCCTTCTCTCTGAGATTCCTCAGTTTGTTGAAACACTAGAGATGTCCCCATTAAGATTAGGAAGAAGACAAGGATATCTATTACCTCCACTATAATTAACATTGTACTTAAGGTATGCAATGCAGTTAGACAAGAGAGTCAGAGGTTTTAGAATAAAAAAAAGAAGAAATAACACTGCCTATGTTCATGTGATCTGATAGCACAGATGAGCTATAGAAACAATCATATATCTAACTGAAGTAACAAACAATTTGATAAGGTAGAAATTGAAAAGTATACAGAAATAACATTAACATCCTATCTAATAAAAGAGTAATATGCAAATTGACCATACCTCCACTATACTCACAAGCCACGTCAACCAGCCAATCAGGAGCAAGTATTCAATTTAACTCCAACCAAGATGGCTATGGCCATGACCTCCTAAAGAGAGCTCCATGAAGAGAGTAGGAGAGCACCTTAGGTTTCCCCAGCAATTGAGGAAGCCAAGCTTTCTGCACACACTGGCAGGTCCAGGCCTACACTTCAGGCAACAAACATTCAGTTATAGAAGATAAGTAAATCCTAATAAAAATGGTGGCAGCCACGGAACAAGAGAGAGAGCAGGAGGTTAGGGTTGCCATGGCAATGGAGGAAGCCAAGCTTTCCACAGCCCTGGCCTGCCTTGGATTCCACTGAAAGCTACAAAGTTTCAATTGTAGAAGATAAATAAATCCCAGATACCAGGACCTCCCTTTGACTCTGGGGTGCATGGTCAGCCTGCAAACTCTCACAGGCCCCTTGCCCAGGCCACCTAATGCCCCAAAGGAACCCCCACCTTGATCCAGGACACCCTTCAGGCAAATCAGCTGCCTCCCCCCTCCCCATGTACCAGGGCTCTATCCTATCTAATAAAAGAGTAATATGCAGATTGACCACCACTTCAACACACTAGATGGCTGCCCTCATTTGATTAGAGACCCTGCCCCCATATGGACACAAGATGGCTAGCAGGGGAAGGCAGTTGGGAGGGACCAAACCTGCAAGGGAGGGCAATTGTGAGTGTTTAGGCCAGCAGGAAAGGGCAGTTGGGAGGGACCAGGCCTGTAGAGGAGGGAAGGTGAGGAGGACCCAGGCCTGCTGGGGAGGGCAGTTAGAGGAAAACAGGCTGGCAGGGAGCAGTTATACATCAATCAGGGTGGCAAATGAGAGATTAGTGGGTGATTTGGCTGGCAGGCAGCATGGTTAAGGGCAATCAGGAAGGCAGGTAGGCATGCAGTTGGGAGCCAGCAGTCCTAGATTGTGAGAAGAATGTGTGACTGCCCATTTAGGACTGATCCTACTGGTATCGGTCCTAAATGGGCAGTTGGACATTCCTCAAGGGGGTGTTGGAGAGGGTGAAGGCTGGGCTGAGAGACACATGCACACACCCTGTGCACAAATTTCCTCTACTGAGCCTCTAGTAGATACAATAACCCCTCAGAAAATAAAATTATTGAAGTAAAAACTCTATTTGCAGTAGCCATTGAGAGAAAAAAATATATATATATATATATATATATTTAGAAATTAACTTAGCCCTGGTTGGTTTTGCTCAGTGGATAGAGTGTCAGCCTATGGAATGAAGGGTCCCAGGTTTAATTCTGGTCAAGGTCACATGCCTGGGTTGCATGTTCAATCCCCAGAAGAGCTGTGCAGAAGGCAGCCAACCAATGATTCTCTCTCATCTTTGATGTTTGTCTCTCTCTCCCTTCTTCTCTGAAATCAATAAAATATCCTATATAAAAAAATGCTAATATGGAAATTGTCCCCTTGGGCAGGAGTTCTACTGACTGGGAGTTCAACTAGGTGGCGGGACAGGCTGGCATCCCCTGGCTGGCTTGGCCCTTCAACCTGATTGGGTGCATTATTGGCCAGCTAACCTCTCACATCCCCTCTCCCCGCCCCAGCCATCCATGAACTCTAGCACCAGGTCTCTAGTACATATATAAAAAGAAATAAACCTAAAATAAATGAGAAAGATCTAGACAGACAGTCCTCTAGTTATGTCAGACTCAATTTATGTCATTTTGTGGTTATACTGCCATCTCCCATTTACAGTATTTATATGTAAAAAAAAGTTCCATTATTTCAATGTATATATATATATATATATATATATATATATATATGCTTTATGTTTTTTTTTAATTATTTATTTACCATAAGTAAAGGTCAGGAATTTTCTTTCTTTAATTTTTTTTTTTACTATTTCAATTCATTACTGCTGTGTATGTGCTCCATGTGAGTGACACAGATGCTTATGTAGATGAGTTCTGAGTTATGGTGAAAATCGAGTTACATCATGTGGTAGTAATGGATCTCTGACGTAACCCAAGGACTGCTTGTATAAGAGAGATACAAAAACACACACAGAAAAGAAAAGTAAAAGAGTAGAGTTCAACAAATAAGAAGGCATATCTAATTCTTGAATAGGGACTTAAAGATTCTCAATCTGTCAGTTCTCTCTAATGCAGCTGTTGCCAACTGGTGATCTGCAGACCACTGGTGATCTGTGAAGTCTGAAAGGTTGCTAATCACTGGTTTAAGGAAACCTTTGGAGCAGTGGTCACTAACCAGCGGTCCGCGGACCACTCAGGGTTCTTAAGGGCTGAAAGGTTGGCAACTGCTGTTAATGTAATTAAAATAATTCTAATACAAATATGATTTATGTAGCTTCAAATGTTCATATTACCCTGGATGGTGTGACTTAGTTGATTGCAGCATCATCTCATGCAATGAAGGGTCCCAGGTTTGATTTCACATCAAGGCATGTGTCCAGGTTGCAGGTTTGATCCCCAGCTAGCATATATACTGGAGGCAATCAATGTTTCTCTCTCTCTCTCTCTCTCTCTCTCTCTCTCTCTCTGTCTCTCTGTCTCTGTCTCTCTCTCTCTCTCTCTCTCTCTCTATCTCTCTCTCTCTGTTCTTCTCCCTTCTTCTCTCTCTAAAATCAATAAAAACATATCCTTCAATGAGGATTAAAAAAAACTTCATAATAATGCTTTTTATAAAATCCTACATTATCAAAAGCTAATATGCGAATAGATCAAATGGCAGAATGACCAGTTGCTATGACATGCACTGACCACCAGGGACAGATTATCAATGCAGGAGCTGTCTCCTGGTGGTCAGTGTGCTCCCACAGGGGGAGAGCCACTCAGCCAGAAGCCAGGCTCATGGCTGGAGAGTGCAGTAACACTGGCAGGAGCCTCTCCCACCTTCATGGCAGCACTAAGAATGTCTGACTGACAGCTTAGGCCGGCTCCAGGAGCAGACCTAAGACAGGAGTGAGACATCCCCGAAGACTCCCAGACTGTGAGAGAGCTCAAGCCTGGCTGAGGGACCCCCTTGAGTGCATGGATTTCATGCACCGGGCTTCTAGTAATAACTATAAATAACTATAAGGTAATTAGAACATAATAGAAATTAAAACATATTATAAATTATGTTAAAGTCTCACTGTACATTGAAAAGATAGTTGGTGACAATTTAGATTTAGTAATAACAAATGAATAAATAACTTAAATTGAGGAAAAACACAAGCATATAAAAGAAGTTCCGATACATAAAAATTCAATACACTAGGAAAAAATGTAAATAGAAACTATAGTTATATATCCATGTTTGTCCTACTAATCAATTGAAAGTTTGACAATAATTTAAACCTTTTTTTGGGGGGAAGAGCTGAGCCGAAATGTGTTCTCCTGATTTGCTCCTAGGATTACTTGCTACAACCCTTATTTTGGAAGACTTGTCAGTCTGTAATAGAAATTCATACATTTACCTTTGAAACTGCAATCCCAATTCTAGGAAATGATTCTGAATATACACATCCAATAGTACATTAACTTATATGAAGTGGTTATTTATTGGATCATTGTTTTTAATTGTAAAACATTAGAAAACCTATATACTATGCACACTCAATGGATTGAATCAACAATACTGCTGGCAGACAATAAAGTATGTTGTAGTTGTAAAAAACAGTGACAACAATCCCTGTTAACTGATATCACTATATACAGAATGTATCAAGTGTAAAAACTGTAGGAGAAATAAATAAATTGTGTGAATACATCTTTCTGTTTTTCCCCGCATAGAAGCACAAAAACAAAAATGTAGACAATAATGAAGATGTATATATAAACAGGGTAGGTTGAAATGGAGTGAAAGGAGGGGGATAAATGGCATGATGACTTTTTTATTGTTTATTGTTGGCACTATTCCATATGTTCCTCATTTACCTGTGCCTTTGCCCACCTCCATCCAGCCACTGCCATCACTCCCCTGTCCTTCATCATTCTGTTGCCTTTGTCCATAGGCTATTTATATGTGTACTTTGGGTCCTCTTTTTCTTTTTCACCTTCTTTTTCCAGTCCTCCACTTCCTCCCCTCTGACCTCTGACAGGGTGTTCCATGCATCCATGCCTCCAATTCTATTTTGTTTATCAGTTTATTTTGTTCAATAAATTTCACGAATAAGTGAGATCATTTGATATTTGTCTTTCTCTGAGTGGCTTATTTTGCTTAGCATAATAATCTCCAGGTCTATTCATGCTGTCCCAAAGGCTAAGACTTGCTTTTTCTTAATGTGTAGTATTCCAATGTGTAAATGTTTCAAAGCTTTTTTTTAATCTATTTGCATACTGATGGGCACTTGGGCTATTTCCAGATCTTAGCTATTGTAAATAACTCTGCTATAAATGTAAGATATCTATATTCTTTTGATTGGTGTTTGGGATTCTTAGGATATATACCAGAATTAGTATTGCTGGGTCAAAAGGTAGTTCCATTTTGAGTTGAGTATGGATAAAAGACCTAAATGTAATTCATGAAACCATAAAAATCCTAGAAGAAAATTTAGGCAGCAAATATAAAACTTCTCATATAGCAGAATCTTCACTGATACAATGCCTAAGGCAAAAGAAAGAAAGGACAAAATAAACAAATGGCACTGCAAATGTATATATAACTTCCAAATGTGTAATTTCACACAGGACATTTTTCCCTAAACATAGCTTCACATTTCCTTCTATATGTTCACCAAAAACATTATCTAAATAATTAAAACAATGATGGTATTTATGTATAAAAATGCAAATATCTAAGTAAAGTAAAAGAAACATTTAAAAAAATAAATATCAAGCCGAGACCGGTTTGGCTCAGTGGATAGAGCATCGGACTGTGGACTGAAGGGTCCCGGGTTCGATTCCGGTCAAGGGCATGTACCTTGGCTGCGGGCACATCCCCAATAGGGGGCGTGCAAGAGGCGGCTGATCGATGTCTCTCTCTCATCGATGTTTCTGACTTTCTATCCCTCTCCCTTCTGCTCTGTAAAAAAATCAATAAAATATATATTTAAAATAAATAAATAAATAAATAAATAAATAAATAAATAAATAAACAAATAAATATCAAATTTGCACTAGCTGGTTTGGTTTAGTGGATTGAGTGTCAGCCTGTGGACTGAAAGATCCTAGGTTTGAATTGGTCAAGGGCACATACCTAGGTTGCAGGCTCCTCCCTGGTCTAGACCCTGGTCAGGGCACATGCAGGGGGAAACCAATTGATGTGTTTCTCTCATATTGATATTTCTCTGTCTTTCCCAGTCTCTAAAATATCCTTAGTTGAGGATAATAAACAAACAAACAACTAAATAAATAAGTATCAAACTTATCAGAGGTTCAATTTGTGCTAAAGAGAAGAAACAAATGAAAACTATGTTCCTTATTGTTTGTTATTATTGCATTAGTAAAATGAAGAATATAACACTTCAAATATCCTTCTGCAAACATTATTAATGTGAACATTTTGTTCCATTACTTAATTTATCAAGATATTTACTGAAAGGGTTACTAGTAAAGAGAATAAAACAGGGCAGAGGAAACTTATTGTGCTCAGCAATAAGAAAGCTTACAGACTTGATCTTGGCATAGCCTAGATAACCACTGGACATCTGAAGATGGGAGGAATGAAGAACCGCACCCTTATGTCAGCAGAAACAGCTTGCAGCCAGAAGAAGTTAACAACAACAACAAAAATACACCTCCCTTTAGTCTTTGCAGATTCCTTTTACAGATTCAGCCCAACTGCACCCAGGTGCCTGGAATAAAAGTTCTTCTGATACTTTATGTCCTTATCTCATAGGTGTTCGATCCAGGCCCACCCCACACCTTTCACTTATATCTATACTAGAGGCCCAGTGCATGAAAATTCATGCACTGAATGGGGGTCCATCAGCCAGGCTTTCCTCTTTTCACAGACCAGGAGTCCTCAGGGGTGGGAGTTGACATGGCTATCAGGGAAGGCGATGCCCCCATCACACTTCTGCTGCTGCCACTGGTTACCTAAGCCTCAGGTGGCCCTGGGTGGCTAAACAGCCACCATATGAAGCTTGCCTGCACCTTGGGCATCAGCTGGGCAGCCGAAATCCACAGCTTGCCTGTGACTTGGGTGTCGGCTGGGCAGCCGCCATATGAGGCTTGCCTATGCCTCAGGCTGGCCCTGGGTGGCTAGGGGACCCCTCCCCATGGCTGGACTCAAAGGACTGTGGGACTCCAGTGGGGCTGAGGGGACTGGGTGCCATTGACAGTCAATTTGCATATTCCCATTCTATTAGATATGATATATACTCCAATCTATATTCAACTGGCTATATCCATATCTATGTTAATTTTCTCTAAATTAATAATATTCATTTAATTATGAAAATGCTATTTTCAACCTAGCAACAATTATCTGAACTTGTGATTATTTATTATTTTCTTGTAGCTTTTAAGATTAATTAAATGATATATTTGCAAAGCATTTCCGCAGCTGAGATCCTACCATTCACCCTACATTTAAGAGACTATTTGCTTATTTGTTGTAGTTGTAATTTTATCTCACTAAAATGAAAATGAGAATTATCTGGACTCTGCTATGGAATGAGTTGGAAAGCAGAGAAATACAGGAAGACACTGCTATAATTCTCTGAGTTGGTTGTTAATTTAGCTTCTCTATTTAGATTAAACTTGATTCAGGGTTTTAATTTTGGGACCCATGTTAGGGGAAAACTGCACTAATATCTACATGTTTTGGATCAGAAAATATCCAACCAGAATTTTCCACAAGGTCATGTCATTAGAGGGTATACAGAACTACTGAGTGTATTAAAGAGGTGCTGATATAATCTTGACAGTGTCTTTTCACAGTGACTGGATACATGAAGCAGCTGGTTTTAGTTGAGGTTCTTCAAAGAACAGAACCAGTAGGATGGAGATTATTTCTCTCTCTCTCTCAAATAGATATATGCAATTATAGAGGCTGAGAAGTCCCATGATATGCCATCTGTAAGCTGGAAATCCAGGGAAGATAGTGGTGTAATTCCAGTCTCAGTCTAAAGGCTTGAGGACCAGATAAGTTAATGGTATAAATCCCAGTGCAAGGGCAGGAGAATACGTATGTCCCAGCTCAAGCCAAAAGGCAGGAAGAAAAATGGGCCGATACCTCCTTTCTTCATTTCTTGTTCTATTCAGGCCCTCAAGGATTGATGATGTTCACCCATACTGGGGAGGGCAAACTGCTCCCCTGAGTCCACCAATTTAAAAGTTACTATCATCAGGAAACAGCCTCACAGACCCAGAAGTAATGTTTAAATTGGATACCGTGTGGCTCAGCCTAGTTGTCATATACAACATGTCCCCTCAAATGTGTATACACATTTTAACAGATGGTCACTCAATTTTTAAAATGAAATGCAGTTTAATAAACACTTCCTTTATAATTATCCAACTGTGTGTATATGTTTTTGGGACACCATATATATACTTTTTTCCCCTAGGCAGTTGAGGGTAAAGCATACATGGTTTAAAGGTAAATGACTAGAACTTGATTTTTGGTGAGATCAGCTAGATTCTACCTGGTAATTATTAGGTTGCTATCATGGACCAAGTTACTGGAGACCAGATAAAAATGAGGATGTTCCAGCATAGGCCAGAATAGAATGGGTAAGGTAAGAATAGTGGAGAACTGGGCCAGAATAGAATGGAACAATATATATCCCAGAGAATACCAGCACAGAATTCATGAGGCTCAGATGTCTCTTCCAGTTCTATGATATATATATAGACAACTGGATTTCACCATCAACTGAAAGAATAGTAGGAAGAGTGAGAGCAATGGACAAGGCATTTCTTGAATGAAGTGGAAGACAACAAGGACAACAAATAAAACGGCTGATTTAATTCATTTCAATTGGCCAACAAATCTATGTAAAAAAAGTAGAAATTATTATTAAAAATAATATTTTATGTAAATGTATATATGCATGTAATAATATTTTAAATGTAAATGTACATATGCATATAATGTAATATATATTACATAATAATATGTGATATAAATTTTTATTAGTTAAACCCCTGTATACATAAATATGTTTTTAACTTGTGACTATTTCTTATATTAAACTCTTAAATCTAGCTAGAATTTACATTGCTATTAGGTATAATTTATATATATTTTTGTAATTATCTTATTTATATTACTACTGCTTATTGAATAATTGATATATTTCTGATTTATTCTAGAATTTTTTGTAATTATATTTAAATTGTTTACTCTGGCTCTTTATTTTTTCTCCTGCAAAAATAATCAATATTTAAAACAAATTTTTCTCATTAATGTTTATATTAGGTATAGTATACTGCCATGTGACTCCTATTTTCTTGAATTTAATTTTATAGATGAATTCACATTACTTTCAAAGTTCCTTTTAAAAATGTACTTAGGTTTGTGAGTCAGGTTATAATAAAACAGTGCTTTGAATACAGGAACATTGAAGTCTATATAATGCTAGATCTTATACTCAATAGCATGTTTCTTTATTTTTATGAGACTATATTTTCTATTACTCATGTATTCCTCCACATTTTATTGAAATTATTCTATATAGAAAGTACTGTATGGCAGGCATCATGGTAGGGCATAGGCACATAGAATTAGGCAGACCTAGTTCAGGTACTGAGGTGATCACCATCTATTGAGAAGCATAAATAATAACACCAACTTGCTAATTAGAGTATATTAACAAACTGAGCTGATAGGAAGAATAAAATTCTGTAAGCATATATAACAAAGTTCATTACCTAAACTGGTAAGGACCATTCTCCATGGGAAATCATAATTAAAAGATTAAAAATAGATTATATGAAGAAGAATGAAAGGGGGTTTCTAAGTGGTATATCATGTGACTAGAAGAATGATATAGTTAAAAAGAAAACAGAAAAAGATCAGTATGTGGCAATTGATCATATTTACTTTAGAAAAATAGGCCAGGTATATGGCATGAAAGCCTTGTGTCCATGGTGAATAGAAGTGATTATTAATAAAGTATAAGAGTAATCTCTTCATATTTGCATTTTGAGAACATGCCATAATCTATAGTACAAGGATTACATTAGAAACAGCTGGAAATGACTCTGAGAGACTAGGTTATGGATTACTGCAGTCATCCAGGCAGAATGAATTGGTAACTTGGATTAGTAATATTTACATTTTCTTTTTGTTGTTGTTAATCATCATCCAAGGATAATTTTTAATTGATTTTTAGAGAGAATGGAAGGGAGGGAGAGAATGAGGGAGAGAGAGAACAATTGGTTGCCTCATGTGCATCCCTCAACTGGGGCCAGGATCAAACCTGTAATCCAGGTATATGCCCTTAACTGAGAATGGAACCCTGTGCCCTTTACTGCAAGAGCCATCATGAGGGCTATATCTTCTTATTAAATAACTTTGAACATATTGGAAATTTTGTTGCACAAACTCATATTTTATATTACTTAATACTAGAGGCCCGGTGCATGAAATGTGTGCACTGGGGTGGGGTGGGGTCCATCAGCCCAGTCTGACCCCTCACAATCTGGAAATCCTCAGGTGATGTCCTACTGACAGCTTAGGCCCTCCCCCCTCTGTGGGAGGTGACCAGACTGATCAAGGGAAGGTGTCACCCCCATCACCCTGCTACTGCTGCCACTGCCAGCTGCTGCAGCCACCAAGGTGTTTTCATCAATACAGACTTCAGTTGCTTCACCAAAACAAAACAAAACAAAAACAACAACTTTATTTAGGCATTTTCAAGATGTCTCTTTCATAAGATATGACATTTCTTTTTTTCTTTTTTTTTTATCTTCACCTAAGAGTATTTTTCCATTAATTTTTAGAGAGTGTGGAAGAGAGAGAGAAAGGCAGAGAAACATCAATCAGAAAGTGAGACTTTGATTGGTTACCTCTTGCAAGAGCCCTGACATGGGCCCTGGCCAGGGAGGAGCATGCAGCCTTGGTACATGCCCTTTATCAGAATTGAGTCTGGACCTTGTGGTCAGTAGGCCAAGGCTCTATCAACTGAGCTAAACTGGCTAGGGCAGCATATGACATTTCTTAGCCCTTCCAGCATTGGACCTTCAATTTTTCTTCTGGGAGTGAGGAAGAAAAATCCTATATCACCTTTTAGGGTTCTTTTTACCAAGTTACCAAGAACACTGAGAGTGACGTACCGTACCAGCAGCTTAGCCAATGAGCAGTCAGAAAAGGTGTTTCCTCTGCAGCTCACGTGCTGAGGTGAGACTTCTGGCATGCCACAACTGGCAGGCCCCCCTGTCTTTGGGGCTGCTCAAGCTGCTACAGCGGTGCCGGCAGAGACCCCTGTCCCTCCTCCAGGCCTGTGCTATTTGTGGCTTGCTTCGCCTTACACTCAGTCCCCTCCCACCCACCTGCATGTGCAGCCTCTCCTGAGTGGTCATGATGTTATGGTGTCCTGGAAAATTTGCATATTACCTCTTGATAGATGGATAGATGATAGATAGATAGATAGATAGATAGATAGATAGATAGATAGATAGATAGATAGATAGATGGTGCATTTTCACATTAGTGTTTCCTTACTATTTTAAGATTGTTTTCAGAGTTTGAATTGTCAAATGTGTCAGTAATATGAATTTAACTCTTTCCTCATAGTTGAGCAGTTGTTTTTTTTAATATTGGGCATGTTTTAAGTTCTTTAGAATAAACTTTAAAATATGTAGGGCAACCTTTCATTTACAGAAAAATTGTAAAGGTAGTACAGAAACTAATCATATACCCCACACTCAGTTTTCTTTTAGTATATTTGTCACAGTGAATGTACCCATATTAATGCATTCTTTTTTTGTATTTCCTTAGTTTTTACCTTCTATTTTTCTTCTGCTACAGGAGCCTATTAAGGTCACTACTTGTCTAAGCCATGCACCTTTAGATTTCTCTTTACTGTGACAGCGACTCTACAATTTTGAGGAGTACTTGTCACATCTTTTGAAGAATGTCCTTCAACTGAGATTTCTCTGGTGTTTTTCTCATAGTTATATTAAGATTGTGAATTGTTTGAAAAAAGACTACAGAGGTAAAATTTAATTCTCAGCAAATATCACAGGTATATACCAACATAACAGTGTCACTGTTGATATCATCCTTTATCACTTGAGGTAGAGTTTGCCAAGTTTCACACTGTACTTTTTGAAAACATGTCATATTGTACTGGCCACACTTTCAGAGTGGGAAGTTATGTTTATACTTTCCAAGAGAGGAGTATGTACAGAAATTATTTTCATTATTCTGCATGGGATATTTGTTTATATTCCCCCATGTATTTATTTATCCAGTTGTTTATTAATATCAGTGTGGAAGTATTATATTAATTTCCTAGTACCACTATAACAAATTACTATAAAATTTGTGTTTTAAGATGACAGGGATATATTTACTCTCACTTGTCTGGGGCCAGAAGTTTTAAATCAATGTATTGATAAACCCACAATCTCTTTGAAGCCTGTAGGTAAAAATCCTTCTTTGCCTCTTCCAGCTTTGGTGGCTCCTGACATTCCTTGATATTTATTGCCCTGTAGTTGTATCACAGCACTTTCTTCACTGGGTCTTCATATGTCTCTCTGAAATTTCTTCCTTTATTATAAGGACACCAGCCTTTGGAAATGGGGCTCATCCTAAATTCAGGATGATTTCATCATGACATACTTAACCATTTAAATCTATGAAAACTTATTTTCAAATGAGGGTGAACTCACAGGTACCAAAGATGAGGTCTTGAACATATCAGTCAGAGGACACAATTGAACCCACTATAGTTTGTAGGGGAGGACAGGAGACTTGGTTGGAAAAGTTTGTAAAGAGGAAAATTCCAAGAAACAGGAAGTGGGCTGAAGGTGGCCTGCCTTGTTTATTGGAATTCTGACAGGGGATTTGGCTGAAGGTGGCCACTCTTAATTGTTCCTTGACCTTTCCAAACAAGTCTGTTCATGTGCAGATCCCTGGATGTTTACTGAAATCTTTTTGCTTAATTTAGGTTTCCTTGCTTAAAGAATGATGCAGATACATGTGTCCTCCCAAGAATACTTACCCTACTGATTGCATCTAAAAGATAAACTTTACCCAAACTGCTGTTACAATAAAAGCCTGGCAGGTGATTGAGGCTGTCTGGTTCCTTTAGCCAGTCAGTCCCTTAGCCCTCTCTTTCACAGCAGTCCTGTGTCAGAGTAATCATTCATCCCATCACTCAGGGTCTGATAGTCAGCCCAGGCTAGTTATGTGCATATATTTTGCAATTGGGTTATAATATAATGATCAGGGGTTTTTTTGTTTTGTTTTGTTTTTTTACTCTGTATTGCAATTTGTTCTAGCTTTGGACATTGGGAGCTCTTTTAGTTGATTTCTGTATTTTATCTACCCTCATTGATGTTGTAGCATTGTTTTCATTTATTTGTTTTTGTTTGTTTGTTTAATAGCACTATCTAACTTCTTGGTACTATAAGATAGTCCAATCGCATCTTATATATTTCTTTTTTCTGTCCTAAAATCAGCCATTTCCTCCAAGGAATCCTGACTTATTATACTTGAGAATGGTATTATAAATCAAGATATCCTAGACATGCTCATTTCTATGGAGGTGTAATTTCTTTTAGGTTGTCTCTGCTGAGAGTATAAGGAATTATGTATGCATACCAATCTCTGTATATAGACATTAGTGTAAATACATGTATATGTAAAAATATATACTAGTACATACATGAGGCTGAATATGAGTTCATACTAATATGTCCAGTTCTACTTTATTACCATATGGATCATTCTAGCCCTTTTTCTTTTCTTATCTGTAACATCCTTACCCCAACTGTAAAAAACCTGGCTCCCACTACCTGCCATTTTTCACTTAATTTTTCAATTCTAGTGTATGTGTATTGTGGTTTCATAATTGTTAACATATACTCAGTTTTAGATATTTTCAAAATTCCATCATTAAAAAGACAGAAAAGACTTCTAAGGAGTTCATTTATTTAAAAGGCATACATACAACAAATAAGTAGTGGTGCCATGAAAATTTGATAAAATAATGCACATGCAGCATTACCACTACTGCCACCACCATGAGTGGCTAAAACAAAACTTGTATGTTTGCAACAAACACTCCTCAAATTAAAATGTTTAGAGTACCATTTATCTCCCTTTTAGTCTTTTTTTCAGAACGTTCCATTAGCTTTACATTCAGAATACATCCTATATAATAAAAGCCCAGTGACCAAATGGCAGAATGACCAGAATTGCCAAAGACCAGAATAAAAGACCAGCAGGGACCCCCACCCCAAACAGGGGCATGGCCGGCCTGCAAATTGTCCATGGCCCCTTGCCATGGCCAACCCCACGCCCTCAACAGGGACCTCCACCCTGATTTGGGGCCCCCATCAGGGCAAGCTAGCCCCACCAGTGCACTGGGCCTCTATCCTATATAATAAAAGGGTAATATGCAAATTGACCCTAATGTCAGAACAACCCCTTGATCAGTCACTGTGAGGCACATTGACCACCTCTTGATCCCTTTCCCCAGCTGGCAGGCTCTGATTGCCTGGTGACAAATGGGGAACCAGGAGTGGGTGGTGGAGGATGCAGGTGGTGCCATGCCAAGGACCCCACCCTGCCAGTTGCCCCCCACACAGTGGGCAACCCATGGTGGGGATAAGGCTGGTGAGTGGGCAGGAATGGATGACCTCTCAGTCCCTTCCCCCAGCGGTCAGACTCTGACCATCTGATGGCAAATGGGGAACTGAGGTTGGGTGGCATTGGGGGATGGGGCCAGCTGAGGACAGCTGGGGAAGATGGCCCTGATTGACAGCCACGCCTAGGGACTGTACCCATGCACAAACTTTGTGTGCCAGGCCTGTAGTTTATAATAATAAAAACATAATATGCAAATTGCCTGAATGAACCAACAGCAGAACAACTGTCCAGACAACCTTCTGGACAACCATGCTATGACACCCACTGGTGCCAGGTCACCCAAGGTGAATGTGATGTGATTGGATGGGGGCCCAGCCATCACCCCATGATTGCTCTGCAGAGGGAGGCCCAGGCCACTGGCCAGTGTTGCAAGTGATAAATTGGTGGTTCCATGTTTGACCCAAAGAGGGAGGCCCAGGCCACTGACCAGTGGGCTGTGGTGGGTGGGCAGGGCCTCCCTCTGTGGGGTGCAATGAATTGCATGATTGCCCTGCAGAGGGAGGCCCAGGCCACCAACTTGTGGGACAATTGATCAACTGGGGAGCTCCATGATCGCCCCAAAGAGGGAGGCTTAGGCCACCATCTGGCAGTCTGAGGCAGGTAGGTGAGACCTCCCTCTGTTGGGTGTGATTAATTGCCCCAAAAAGGGAGGCCCAGGCTTCCCCAAGGCAGTGCTCTGGTAGGTAGGTGGGGCCTCTCATGGGAAGGGCCCCCCTCTATGGGTGCAATCCATCTCAGAGTTCCAGCTGGGTGGGCTGGACCTACCTCTTGAGGAAATTGATCTTGGGGCTTCTGGGCTGTGAGAGAGCACAGGCTGAGCTGAGAGATAGCCTCCCCCTGCCGCCTGGAAGGTGCATGAATTTTGTGCATCAGGCTTCTAGTATAGAATATAATGCTATTTTATCACCTCTATAGTTACCATCCTGTATGAATCACTATAGTCTACCATGTGGATTATATTAATGGCAACCTAACTCTTCTTTCAACTACAGATGCTGTCCCCTTCAAAAAAGTAACCAAACTCATTGTGTTAAAAGTAAGACTAATAATCTAACTTCCCAAATTTCTCGGGGTATATGTTAGAATTCTTACTTTCTCTCTTTACTTTTTCCATAGTCTTTAGTATCATATAAAACACTGTAGCATTTGCATATATGTGCATTTCTGTGTGTGTTTATTGATTTCCACACACTCTCTGAAATGCAGACTCCATGAAACATGAACAGAAAGTTTACTCTGTTTTATTAAGTGCTCTGGTATCAGTGCAAAAAAAAACACACTGCATACATTAGGCATTCAAAAATATCTATTGAATAAATAATTGATGATCTATATTTTTCTGTTCAAGGACAATTTCCTTCCTCTAGAAGGACTTGGCAATTTCAGAGCATAAATTGAACGATATTTATCCTTACTTTAAGTTTCCCATGATTGTTGTTTTCTTGATAATGGGTGATTTAAATCTTGAAAAAAATACATTTTTATTTTTATTTAGGGACCAATATTGGTAATAACAGTGCCGCCTATGTAATTCTCTTTTGTATTTTCTAAAAAATAATGAAAGTTATTAACATAATAGTGCATAAAGTATCAATAGAAAACTATCATAAGAAAGTTCTATTCTGGCAAAAAAACAAATACATTTACTAGAAAGGCCAGCTATTTGTAATTTTATATTAGTGGTGTCCAGATTGAAAATGTGAATGATCAATTTTTGAAGTTTGATTTAAAATCAAATTCAGTATATAAGTGATTTAACTGTAGGTTTAAATTCTAAAACGACAAAATGAACTGCCATTTACTGGATTATAGATAATTAGGAAACATCTTTAATGGCGAGATTAAAAATAAGATCAGGAAAAAAGCAATTATACTTAGAAAACAACATAAGTGGATATTTTGAGTCTGCAAATGTATTCTGATTATAAAAATTGGAAAGAACCACTTAAGTCAGAAGACCCACAAACAAAATATTTTATCTGTATTATTTTACCCTTGATAGCTTTTAGTAGAAAATAGCTAATTCCCTAAACTAACTTGTTTTGTTTTTTATCTTTTATTAGATAACTCAGCCAGCAAAATTTTATAAACCAAATTAATTAATAGTATTATTCATAAATTCATCCCTTGCCAAATATTTATTGATTTCACAGTATGTCTCAAATGTTGGACTTGCTAACGTTTTTAATGAGTTATATTTATATGGATTCACTTATGCATCTTTAAACTATCTAAATCAATTAAAATGAAAACTACTGAGAAACTAACTGTTTAGTAACAAAATTAATAGCACATGAGAAATCTTAATTCAATAAGAGATTCATAAGCTAGGACTTCTTGGAGATTGCAGGTAAGAAAGAGAAAAATATTGAAGTTTGAACTAGATATTTAAGGTGAAAGGCCATAACATATTTGGGGAATGGCAAAAATTTCAGTGTTTTTTTCTTTCTAAATAAATGGGCACTTCTGTGCATAGAAGATAAGGTAGGTAAGAACATATTATAGCTTGGATTTTATTCCCCATGCAAACCATATTAGTCACTACAGAAATGAAAAATGTGACCAGAAGACATGATTATGTCTTCAAAGGCAGCTATTTGATTTTAAAAGGTAATATGTTTCTGTTTTTAATGAATATAATTTATCATATTATTTAAAATCTTTGCAAGGCATAATCAATGCTTAAGAGAGCAGATGTAGCCTGCCCAGTGTGGCTCAGTTGGTTCAGTATCATCCCATTACCAGAAATTACTGGTTCCATTTCAGGTCAAGTCACATGTGCAGTTGGGATTCTATTGGAGGAAGCTGATCGAGATGTTTCACTCTCATCAATGTTTCCATCTTTCTCTTCCTCCTCTTCCTCTCCTTTCCTCTCTCTGAAATCAATAAAAACATATTTAAAAGAGAGAGAGAGAGAGAGAGAGAGAGAGAGAGAGAGAGAGAGAGAGAGAGAGAGAGAGAGAAGATATTCTTTGCGCAACTTTTAATTGAAATGTGGCCTTCAAAAGGTGAAATAGTCTTGAGGTTGCCTGAGCCTAACATATGCATATTAGACAAGATACCCATTTCAATCATGCTCACCAGTGTTCTACATGAGCTTACATTGTCAGGGAAAAGAGGGTAATTTTTAAAGCAATTCTACTGAAGAAAGACTAGCAACAAACTGAAAAAATAATTAAAAATGACACCATAGAAAGACTATGTCATAAGATTAATCTCAGGAAGAGTTCAGCATTGAAGTTTGAGAAATGTAGTGATGGAAATTTAAAATAGGTGTAATAAACAAACAAACAAACAAAATCTCAATTTGGCCTCTATTCTAAACCTCATGAAAATGTGTCTTAAATAATCCTTTCTAGGAAAGTGAAGCATAAAATACACAAATAAAAATATCTCATCAATTAATATAAGATATGTTGTTTCCATCCCATTTTTAACACTTTAATAATATTAACTGGGTGCCCTTTTCTGTATAGACTCAGAGATCTGTGTTTCTTCTATATGATATGAGAGTTTTCTGTTAGCTACCCTTACATCACATGGGAAGAGAAAATGAAGGAACTTACAGAAGGATTTTATTGCATAGACTAGTTCTAGTTACCACACTGTTTCCACTCACTCTATATTGGTTGTAACTCAGTCACATTACTAACTAACCACAGGAAAGTGAGAGACTAGGCTCTTGCTGTGCCTGGGGAAAAGAGGGTGTTGTTTTTGTGTTTCCAAAAATGTCTCTGCCATCTGTCTCTTCATCTGTCTTCACGTGGTCACAAAGATTTATCTTCTTTCAAAGATGAAATATATTCATCCTTTCCTAAGAGAGGGATGCATTTATTCCACCCAAATAAAAGTCCAGGGTCTGTGTGTGATTTGCAAACTTTTCCATAATCTATGGATATGGCTTCTAAAAGAAGAAAACGTATTATCTGCTAAACCAAGTCCAAGTTACCTGCTATTTCAAGACCCATTTTCACACATAGTGCATGTATAACAGAGCAATAAAGATAGGCATCCACAAAGTAAAAGCAAAGCAAAAAAAGAAAAAAGAAAAAGAAAAGAAAACACAAAACATCAATTTGGAAATGAGAATGAGTCCAAACAAAAGCTTTTGGTCAATATCAACTTGGTGTGGTTATATAATTATTTGATTGGTCCCTGATTTTGATCTTGGCGATGGTTCCTTTGCTAATGGTTCTCATGTCCTGGTCTGCCCTTTGGGAAGTTTATTGTCCGTTAATCTCCATGGTTTATCTGTATGGAGTGTTACAGCTGGCCATTTATGGCTGCTGCATGTCTGGGGATCTTTAGGTTGTTTTAAGACATACGCTATTTGGTTTCATTTGTTTTTCTTTTGTTTCAGTATGTCTTATATTTTCTATGGCAATACAATTCACTAAAAAATTAACAGATACCTTGTGATCTATTCATTTCTTATCAGTTCCATGTGGCAATCAACCCACCAAAGTTCTCTATTCGACATATTTCTTAATCTGAGCTATACCTTTGATAAAACTGACACAGTTGGAAGCTAACACGATTAGATATATTTTTGTATCATGCTGATTTGCTTTGTGATCCAATACTCCTGTGAGGATTCTGACTTTCTCCTCTCCCCTTTCAAAATATATGATCATTCTCACGCATCGGAAACAGTTCACTTAGAAAAGGGCAGCTAAACTCATGCCAGAGGCCAAATCCAGTCATGCTTATTCTTTTACAAGTAGTTTAAGAACATTTTTCTCATAGGGACAGTTGACTTGGGTAGTTGTGACAATACCATCAGCATGCATAGCTGAAGATAGTTTTTCCCTAACATTTCCAAGTTAGGTGATCCGAAATAGATTCACTAGGTCATCATATGTCTTCCAACTCATTATAGATCACCTTTTATAGAATGTTTTTGTAATACATAAACAGGCTTTCCCCTACTTTCACATTGCTATTTGTTTCCCAACTTCCAAACCCATGTCAACTATTTTAGTTTTTGTTTGGGATAGCTCCCCTTCTCTCTATTATGCAGTATAAGCTGTAATTAGCTATCCAAGCCCAGGGACAACAACTTGAATGGTGTATTGTTGTTTTCATCAATTATCTAATAGCTCAATATTGATATTTGGCATATAGCTTTCTGAGTAGTAATTTACATGTATGCTCCTTTCATGTTGTTTTTCTACCATCTCTTAGGAATTCAGAGTCCACTTGCATCCTTGGTATTAGAAAGTAGAGGGAAAAGGAAAAGAGGCAAATCATATAGCGGTTTTTATTGGTTGATCCTGGATGTGGCATATGTCACTTCTACCTGGTGACTTCTGACTGCAAGTGAAATTGGGAAATTTAATATATGGCTAGAAAGAAGGTACAGATTTTGATGAGCACATTTATTCATTGCTGAAAGAAGACTATATATAGTGTCATCCACTTGATAGAGTATAGGCCTTAAACAAACTGTTGCAGGTTGACAAGGAAGGTATTTCAGTTAAATTTAGATTCACAGTTGTAAACTGTAAACTCCAAACTTGGCATAAATGTTTGAAACTTCAAATAATTGATTTGTTATATATTCAGTGTCGCACAACTTTATATCTCTGTGATACTATTTGTTAAATGCTTTTGGATTAAAGTGAGGAACCAAGATGGCAGCATAGGCTAACACTATACTGCTGCCCCATACAACAATTTCAAAACTACAACTAAAAGACCAAAAGGAAATCAGCCATAACCACCAGAGGACTGGCTGAGTGGAAATTCCACAAATAGAAGGAAAAGGACACTGAGACTCCTGGGAGCTGTGGAGGCCAGAATTGTGGATACGCACGGAGCCGTGCACAAACAGGTAGGGCAGGCGACTGACTGCCCAGTTGGTTTTCTCGAATGGGGAGGGAGACAAAGGCGTCCCACTGCCTGAGTCCCAGTTCTGGGAGAGTCTCAGGGATCCCAGACTCATACAAAGTGAAACTGGACAGTAAGGAGGAAGCACACTAAAACTCGGGAGCTGCAGAGGCACACCAGCTCTCGAAGAAGGCACGTGGCTGGCTCTATTGTTTGGGAGGAAAAAGAAATCCACCAGACTGCTTTGTTTTCTCATTCCGGGTGAGTCTTTGGGTGTCCAGACTTATTTGTGTGCGGCCATTGCCACTGAGGCATGGAGACCAGGAGGCCATTTAGGGAGGGGCTGACAGGAAACCAAGGCTGCCTGCTCAGCCCGGAAACTCCTCCCCATCCAAGTTGAGCACAGAGGGCTCACAGCATAAACACAGCTGATTATCACAGCCAATTGGCTTGGAAGTAAACCCCTCCCAGCAATACCAACAACAATCTAGGCTTAACTACAACAAGATTCTGCAGCCCATAAAGGGGTACACCAAGAGTATCCACCTCAGATAACTGGAGAGTCTGAGCCACTGTCTCCTAGAGGAAACCTACCACACAGAGCTATTCGACCAACTCAGGGAAATGGCCAAAATGTGCCAACAAGGAAAGAAATCACATTTGAAAGAAATGGAAGAAAAAAACAACAACTGGACATAGAGTTCAAAACCATGGTTATAAGGTTTCTCAAGAGGTTCCTAGAAAAGGCTGATAAATTTAACGAGACCCTTGAGGATATGAGCAAGACTCTGGAGGATATGAAAAAGGACCAACTAGAAATTAAGCAGACACTGACTGAAATAAAAAATATTATACAGAGAACTAAAAGCAGACTAGAGGACTGCAAGAATCAAGTCAAAGATTTGAAATACAAAGAAGCAAAAATCAGTCAGCCAGAAAAGCAAGAGGCAAAAAGAATCCAAAATATTGAAGATAGTGTGAAGAGCCTCTGGGACAACCTCAAGCATACCAACATCAGAATTATGGGGGTGCCAGAAAAAGAGAGAGAGCAAGATACTGAATACCTATTTGAAGAAATAGTGACTGAAAACTTCCCCCACTTGGTGAAAGAAATAGACTTAAAAGTCCAGGAAGTGCACTGAACCTCAAACAAAAGGAATTCAAAGAGGATCTCACCAAGACACATCATAATTAAAATGCCAAGAGCAAAAGATAAAGACAGAAGAAAAACAGTTACCTACAAGGGAGCACCCATACAGTTGTCAATTGATTTCTCACCAGAAACTATGCAGGCCAGATGGGAATGAAATATTTGAACAGAAATATTCAAAGTGATGAATAACAAGAACCTACAACCAAGATTACTCTACCCAGCAAAGCTATCATTCAGACTTGAAGATCAGATAAAGTGCTTCACAGTTAAGAAAAAGCTAAAGGAGTTTATCACTGCCAAACAAGTATTATATGAAATGCTGAAAGGTATTCTTTAAGAAGAGGAAGAAGAAGAAAAAGGTAAAGATAAAAATTATGAACAGCAAATACACATCTATCAACAAGTGCATCTAAAAATCAAGTGAATTAAAAATCTGATGATCAGAATAAACTGGTGAATATAATAGAATCAGGAGCATGGAAAGGGAATGGACTGACAATTCTTGGGAGGGGAAAGGGGTTTGGGAGATGCAGGAAGGGACTGGACAAAAATTGTACACCTGTGGATGAGGACAGTGGGGGAGGGGAGGTAAGGGAAGAGGTTGGGATAGGCACTGAGGGGAGGGGAGCTATGGGGGGTGGGGAAGAAAGGGGAACATTGTAATAATCTGAACAATAAAGATTTATTAAATTAAAAATAATAAATGATTTTGGATTAGAATAATCTTAATTGAATGACTTTCAGGACAAATTATTAATTGAAATATTTGTTTAAGGAACTAGGGATTAGTTTGACTTTAAAAATATATTGGGCCTGGGTCTATTAATGTGGTCATTTTGTTATCTTGTTCATTCTTTATTCTCTAAAAATTGGGCAAATGAGTGACTAAAAGCCAATCTATTTCTGTAGAAGAAACAAGTAACATTTATTGAAGGGGGTCTATAAATCATCTGGGTTAGTCTGAAAATATTTCATCACGCTTCTTAGCTAATATTAGAGTATACATACTGTTATTATATTTCTAATAACTGGCTTAATCCAGTTTATTTGCTATGCTTTCAGTATGCTTTTGAAATACATTCGAATATTAGAATTTGGGGAGACTAGTACAAAGACCAAAACACTGAAATCAACATTATAAAATGGACAATAATTAAATTGCAACCTCATATTAAATCAGTGTCTTTCACAAACATTTACTATTTACTAGGTTATCATCAGGCCTGTGTAATTGCCTGAATAGACCTATCACTTAAATGTTCAACCAGAAAAATTATTAGATTTTCCAATAATTATCATTAATTATGTGGTACTGATTAGATTTCATAAGTCAAAATATAACCAAATCTCACTGTTTTAAATATATTTACATTGGGAGACATAAATCATCTAGTTTAATTTCAATCAGATAGATATACTTGTCAATATAGATGCAGATAGATGTGAGATTAAATTTTGAAAGCTTGCTGACACATCTATGAAGGGTGTTCAGTAATACACCAGATCAAAATACACTAGTTGAAAACATTTTTTAAATAATTAACACCCAGTAATTATGGTTAAATCTTTACACATCTCGTACTTTTTTGTCATGAGCTTTGAAGCTGGAAGTGTTAAACTGTTCAATACTATGGTAAGCTAAAACATGCTGTTATGCAATTTCATATTGTGTTGTTAAGCGAAATATTAGATACATTAACGCTTGAGAAACTGTCTTTTAAAGTACCTGACACATAGATAATCAGACATTTCAAGTTTTCTAGCTGTTGTCACTGACAGCATGCTAAAGTAGTTTACCATATAGTTTTTAAGTAACATATAAAACTAGAGGCCCGATGGGCAAAATATGTGCAAGAGCAGGCCTTCGCAGCCGTGGCCTCAATCCCTCCATTGAAGCCTGTATAAACAAACTATGTCACTGTGGGACAGAAGTATTGTATAAATGAGATATGAAAAAGGACAAAAACATTCATTGTTTTGAATGCTTTTAATATGGGATTTACTGAACTCAGTGAAACAAACTACCATTCATAGAAGTAAATAATAGCTAAGAAAGGGAGAGAAAATGAGAGAAACTACACATTCAGGAGGTGGTGAAAAATAAAAGATGCCTGCAAAGCACACTCGCATTTAGTTTTAGGCCGTGAGGATGATAAAAAAAAATGCTCTTTGTAAGATATTTTGTATTGAGACTCTTTTCCTTTACCTTTTTTTTTTCAGGTTCTACAAGTGAGTTTGATCATCAATAAGGTGATCTACAATTCAAAAATAACAGAATTCTGTGCTCTTTACATTATTCAGACATTCAATCAAAGTTACATAAATGTTTTATGAAATGACATTTGAATTCACAGAAGGTTGATATGGGATTGTGTTAAAACTGAGTTTATACTAGTAATCAGAGTAATGTAAGGGGTATAGTTAAAGGGGAAAAGAGAATTCCTAAAGAATGGAGAAAAACTGATGAGGAATCATCTGTTATCTTTCTTATATCTCCCCCAATATAAATGGGTGTTCTACAGTGTAGGAGGAAGGTAGAGAAAAGTATTATATGTAACAAAAGTGGAGATTTATAAAAAAAAATCTCTTCAAGATTTAACACTATCTGATAGTCCAACCAAAAAGAAAAAATAATTTCTTTAAAGAGTTGGACCATGTTTTTATACTCTGATTCTCTTGTTAATCATTATTAAAAAGAATTACAATAAAATTTATTCATTTAGGGACTTTAAATAACTTTGACAGCACATGTAAATTTAATTTTCAAGATATGTTAATGTTTTTAAGCTATAGATAAACATATTTAGTATTTTAAGCATTTCCTTTTGTACCATAACATAGGAAAAATTATATGGCTCTCTCCTATAATCAGTTGTAAAATGTACCTCTTAAAACCTTAGTGCTATTTTTCACGAGCAGAATTATATGTCAGACATGGTTACTTTAGAGCCATCTAAACCTAAAGTGCTAAGTCAAGTAGTTAATAATTTTTAGTTTCATGTTATTAGAAATATTAACCATAAATGTTCACTACCAGTTCCACAGATTATTAGAATATATTATTGAAAATAAAACAAACACATTCTGTTGTTAAAAGCCTTATAACATGATTCTGCTCAATAAAGTACGAAAGTTATTCTAACTTCCCATAGACATTGTCAACCCTTAAAAACAATTGCCTCTGTAAACCTTGAAAAAAATCTTGATAGTACTATTTAACAAGAATAAGGGTTAGGATTCCAATAAAAGTAAGGATTAGAAATAAGGCATATTGCTTACCTTTGGGCAGAATGAGTCTGAAATAATAATGATATATCTATGTGGAACTGTTATGTAAGTAGTTGAAGATAAATGCAATTTAACTTAAAAACAACAATTCATGCAAGTTTCAGAGATGAGAGTTTAAAACATGATCTTTTATTATTTTATATCTGATAGAAAGAATGAATATACATAGAGGATTCTGATGAATTTCTAGAAGGGTTGGTTAGGGTGAATTAAGTCAGCAAGAAAGGGAAAAAATCTCTAGCATACATGATTGTGGAAATAAAAAAGAATGAGTACTTAGTCCATAAGAAATCTGATATTGAGTAAATACCTATATCTACATATATAAATAGATCTTTTTAAGAATTTACAATATATATATATATATTTTTATTTTTTAAAAATATATTTTGTTGATTTTTTTACAGAGCAGAAGGGAGAGGGATAGAAAGTCAGAAACATTGATGAGAGAGAAACATTGATCAGCTGCCTCTTGCACACTCCCTACTGGAGATGTGCCCGCAGCCAAGGTACATTCCCTTGACTGGAATCGAACCCGGGACCTTTCAGTCCAAAGGCCAACGCTCTACCACTGAGCCAAACCAGTTTCGGCTACAATACATTTTTAAATTAAAAGAAAAAAAATATTTATATTTAAGAGGTAATCAATATTATACAAAATAATATACTTAAAGTATAGTATTATAAAACAGAACAGAATATTGAATTAAAAGAGCAAATATCCTAAATTTCCCACGTTTTAAAAAGATTCTTAAACATGTGATGTATACACACTTTAACAGCTAATAGCTCAATTTAAAAAATAAAATGTATTTTAATAAACACTTCCTTTATAATTACTCACAGTGTGTATATCAATTTTTAATTATCTCTTATATATTAAATTATTTTAGATATCAAGTTTGTAAAGAAATTTGTGGCTTAGATTTAGTTTCTCATATTTTCAAAGAAAAACTAATTTTATGTTCATTATAATTCTGACTGTATACTTCAAATGTTTGCACAGATATCATATATCTATTGATGTAGATCATTATTCCCCTTTATAAACATGTAACTCCATTCTCCCAATCTTCCTCAGCTTGTTGTAATTTTATTTTCTGTTAAAACTTATTATTTCTAGCATTTATATGACTTTCTTAGTCAATAGATTTTTTAAATGTGTCTTTACTATTGAAAATATTACATATGTCCCCCTTTTTCCATCATCCTCTAAACTCTGTAACTCCCTTCCCCTAGGCCTTCATCACACTATCATGTGGATGGGCTATGCATAGTTGCATGTAAATTCCTTGGTTAATTTCATCTCTCCTATTCTCCCATCACTGTTTTCCCTTTAAGATTCCAGTCTGTTCAAGGTTACTATGTCTCTGGATCTATTTTGCTTATTTTGTTCATTAGATTCCAGTGAGATCATGTGATACTAGTATTTCTATGCTTGCTTATTTTACTTAGCATAATACTCTCCACGTCTCTCCATGCTGTCTGAAGGGTAAGAGATGTTTCTATTTTATAGCTGCATGGTATTCCATGGTGTAGATGTACCACAGCTTTTTTTTATCCACTCATCTGCTGGTAGGCACTTGGGCTATTTCCAGTTCTTTGCTATTATAAATTGGGCTGCTATGAACATAGGGGTGCATATATTTTTTCTGATTGGTGTTTCTGATTTCTTAGGATATCCTATCTAATAAAAGAGTAATATGCACATTGACCATTCCTCCACTACACTCACAGGCCATGCCCACAAGCCACACCCACAAGCCAATCATGAGCAAATAAACCCCAACAAAGATGGCTGCGGCCACTGAGAGAAAGGGACGGCTGGGGCACCGTCCCGGCCTGTCTGCCCTTTGGCTGCGTGGATGCTGCAGTTGAGCTACCCTGGCAGGCCCACCCCTGGCTGCATGAAAGCTACGCTCAAGCCACCCAGGAGAGCCCACCCTGAGCCACGTGAAATCTGCGCTCAAGCTGCCCAAGAGGGCCCGCCCTAGGCCGCGCCAAAGCTGAGCTCAAGCCAATCTAAACTGCCCTGGAGGACCCGCCCTGGGCTGCGCAGAAGCTGTGCTCAAGCTGCCCATGTGGGCCCGCCCCCGGCTTCATGGATGCTGTGCTCACTCACTTGCCCACCCCAGCCAGCAGGGCTGAGGGACACCACCCCTCCTTCGCACCCCGTACTTCCCGTGCACGAATTTCATGCACCAGGCTTCTAGTATTTCTATAAGTGGGATCACTGGGTCAAGTGGCAGTTCCATTTTTAGGTGTTTTTGTTTGTTTGTTTGTTTTTTGGACACTCCATACTGTTTTCTATAGTGGCTGCACCGGTCTGCATTATACCACCAGTGTACTAGGGTTCCCTTTTCTATACATTCTCACCAGCACTTGTCACTTGTTGATTTGTTGATTATAGCCATTCAGAAAGGTGTAATATCTTGTTATTTTAATTTGCATCACTCTGATAATTAGTACCTTTGAGCATTGTTTCATATGTCTCTTAACCATATGGATGTCCACTTTGAAAAAGTATCTATTTAAGTCCTTTGTCCATTTTTAAATTGGGTTGTTTGTCATCCTTTTGTTGAGTTGTATGAGTTCCTATGCATTTTAGAAATTAACTCCTTATCAGATGCATCATTGGCAATGTGTTCTCTCATACAGTGGGCGCTCTTTCCATTTTGTTGATGGTTTCTTTTGCTGTGCAAAACCTTTTTATTTTGATGTAGTCCATTTGTTTATTTTCTCCTTTGTTTCCCTTGCCCTAGGTCCTAGGAGATGTATTGGGAAGAATATGGCTTTGAGAGATGTCTGAGATTTTGCTGCTTATGGTTTAATTCTTATATTTTTATAGTTTTAAGATTGCTGCAACTTTCGTTTGTTTTGTTGTTGTTATTGTTGTTGTTTTGTTTTTGTGTGTGTGTTTGTGTGTGTGTTTGTGTGTGTGTGTGTGTGTGTGTGTGTGTGTGTGTGTGTGTTTCTTCCATATACATTTTTGGAGTATTTGTTTTAGATCTGTGAAATATACTGTGCATTTTAACAGGGATTGCACAGAATCTATAGATCGCTTTGGGTAGTATGGGCATTTTAATGATGTGGATTCTACCAATCCATGAACACAGTACATTCTTCCACTTGTTTATAAGTTCCTCTATCTCTTTTTTCAATGCCCTGGTCCTGTAGATTTCTGGAGTACAGGTCCTTTACTTCCTTGGTTAAGTTTATAACTAAATATCCTAATTTTTTTGTTGTGATGGTAAATGGGATTTTTTAAATTTCTCTTTCTGAGAATTCATCATTAGTGTATTAAAATGCCATCAATTTTTATGTGTTAATTTTGTATCCTGCTACATTGCTGAACTAGTAGTCTTTTGGTGGAATTCTTAGGATTTTTCCTGTACAATATCATGTCATCTGCGAATCATGATAGTTTTACTTACTCTTTTCCAATTTGGATGTCTTTTATGTTTTCTTCTTGTCTGATTGCTGTGACTAAGACTACCAGTACTGTGTTGAATACTAGTGGTGAAAATGGACATTCCTGTCTTGTTTCTGTTAGGGGAAATGATTTTAGTTTTTGCCCATTGAGTTTGATGTTGGCTGTAGGTTTGCATGTATGGCCTTTATTATGTTGAGGTATGATCCCTCTATTCCCACTTTGTTGAGAGATTTTATCAAAAAAGCCTGTTGGATTTTGTTGAATGCCTTTCTGTGTCTCTTGATATGATCATGTGATTTTTGTCTTTCAGTTTGTTTATGTCATATATTACATTTATTGATTTGCAGATACTGTACCAGCCTTACATCCCAGGAATAAAACTCACTTGTTCATAGTGTATGGTCTTTTTAATGTATTGCTGGATCCGATTTACTAATACTTTGTTGAGAATTTTAGCATCTATGTTCAGCAGGAATATTGGTATGTATTTCTCTTTGTTTGTAGTATACTTATCTGGTTTTAGAATTAGGCTAATGTTGGCCTCATAAAAAGAGCTTGGATATGTGGGCAAAAAAAGCCATATGCTAACATGACTAGCTCATGAAAGGCCTGCATGGCAATTTTGCAAACTAAAAAACCTAAAATAACGACAAAGGATGGTCTGAAATTAAATTTAACTAAAAGCATTTTATGGTGGGTAGTCATGTCCTAGGCAAGTATCTTCATGGACAAAAATCTATTGGGTTTTTTTTTTTTTTTTTTGCATCTAAGATAACACACCTGTGAAATATCTAGGTAACTTGTAACTTCCCTTTTTCTGGACTCCTCAGGGCACAACAAATAGAACCATAGTGGAAACCACAAATTCCTTCATTGTTTTTATCCTGTTAATTGTCAACTGTTAACTATTCCGTACACACTATGTAAAAAAAGCATGTGTCCATCATTACACCTTTTATCCAATCCCAGAGGTTTCCCTATTTAGCTTTCTCCCACCTCCCTAATCTAACACAATGGATTTCATGTAACCCACGTAAGTCTCCTCCTTTGATTGTAATGTATAAAACAAGGTAAAAAAAAATGCTATTCTCCAGAGCATTATCCCAAAACTTTGAGATTCTGCTTCCTGGAAATTGTCTACAGTTTGGGTCAAATAAATTCACAAAAATTCTTTATAAGTTTGAATTTTTTTTTATGTTAACAGAAGTGTTCCTTTCTCTTGGATTTTTAAAAATAGTTTAAGGAGTATAAGAGTTAGTTTTTCTTTAAATGTTTGGTAATACTCCCCTGTGAAGCCATCTGAATAAGGGCTTTTGTTTGCTGGGAGTTTTTTTTTATTATTGTTTCAACGTCATCAGTAGTTATTGGCCTATTCAGATTTTCTGCTGCTTCCTTTTTGTTTTCCATTTATTCTTTTATTTTTAAGTTTATTTTTAAAATCTTTATTGTTTAAAGTATTACATACATCCCCCTTTTGCTCCCATTGACACCATCTAACCTGCCCTCACTCATTGCCCTAGGCCTTCACCACCCTATTGCCTGTGTTCATGGGTTAGGCATAGATGCATACAAGTTCTTCGGTTGATCTCTTCCCTCCACCCACCCCCACTTTCCCTCTGAGATTCCACAGTCTATTCCATGCTTCCATGTCTCTGGAGCTAATTTGTTCATCACTTTATTTTGTACATTAAATTCCACATATGAGTGAGATCATGTCTCTGATTTCCTGATTGAGTTTTGGAAGATTGATTTTTTTCTACATTTACTAGAGGCCTGATGCATGAAATTCACACAAGAGTGGCTCTTCCTTCCCCCCGCTGCCAGCCTAGGCTTCCCTCTGGCACCCGGGACCCTGGCTTCCCTCAGGCACCGGGGACCAAGCTTCCCTTACAGCCCTGGCTTCATCAGAAAGGACATCCAGTCTAATTAGCATATTATGCTTTTATTATTATAGATTTGTTATTATTTTTCATTGTTGCTGATAATCCTCATCTGAGGAGATTTTTTCATTGATTTGTAGAAAGAGTGGAAAGAAGAGAGACAGAGAGTGAAACTTTGATATGAGAGAGAGCCATCAATTGGTTGACTCCTGTGATTAAACCTATAACCCATGTGCCTGCCTTTGTCCAGAATCGAATGTGGGACTGTTTGATCCATGAGCCAGTGCTCTATGCACTGAACCAAACCAGCTAGGGCTAGTTTTATTTTTAATTATCCATTGACCTATGCTAGAATGTAAGCCCTGGGAAAGTAGATGCTTTTTGGAGAGTGTCTGGCCTGCAGTAAGTACAAAGGAAATATTTTTAAATGAATGAATAAAATTATCTAGTATTTTTCTGAATTATTGTTATTTTTCATTCATATAGTAACTAACTCTATTCATTGTTTGAGGACAATATAATAAATATTGAAACAATATCAAAATTAATCTCATTAAACCAGAAATGTATTATCAGGTGGAGATATGCCCAAATTTATTTCTTACTCTATACTTTTCCCCAAAATTAAACAGCTTTATTAAAAGAACTTTCTTAAAAATAAATCTATTGTTTTAAAATTCAATATATTAAGTCTTGTGTTCTGTAGAAAGAACAAATCATTCTCTGTTTGATTATAATTTGCTTTATGACTAGGATAGAATTGCTGCCTTGGGATTCTTTTTTCTTGTATCCAGTCTTGTCTTGATCAATTAGCTTCCCCTTAGAGGGATCATTAGAACACAAGTTGACATTCATTATTGTTTAAAAGATGAACAGCATAATGCATTTTCTTTCTATTCAACAATCTGGTATTATTTATTTCAATATGCAAAATACATACAAACAAATAAATACATGATTGCAGTTTCCTGAGTTTTAGATTTAACAATGTAAAAATGGCCCTACTAGCTTCACTCTGTATTCAAATGATTTGATACTTTACCCAGAACATTATATTCTGAGGAAATAAGTATAATTTATTCTGAGATTTGAGATTAGATTGTAGATCTTATAAAATAATATAATGTTATTTGACTATACAGCAGGTACATTAAGGATAAATGTTTTATTTATGCTGTTACTGCTGTAATAATTTAAATTTAATTTTGGTAAGCAATTTACATTTTTGCAGGAAAATAATAAAAAAAGCACTATGTACTAATCCAAAAACTACACTGAGTTGTCAGATTATTACGATCTTTGAATGCATAATAATCTGGCCACTCAGTGTATATCCTCCCTATGTAATATAAGGCTAATATGCAAATTGTCTCCTTAACCAGGAGGCACGCCAGTCAACTGCCCATGTTCCCTCCCCCTTGCCAGGCTAGCCGGACCTCACCCATGCAAGAATTCATGCACTGGGCCTCTAATATATACATACTGAATAACCAAATTATTATGCATTCAGAGATCATAATAATCTGGCCACTCAGTGTAGTTTTTGAAAAGTCGTTAGACTGAAAACCAAGAGGCATCTTATACACGGAAGTCTGCCAAGAGGGGAGTTGCGTAGATAGGTACATACCTGCCCATACCTTGTCAAACAAGCTTTATCCAATCATGAGCCATATTGGAGAGTGCCAAAATGCAACAGGGACTAGAGCATTCTGAGCCCGTAAAGATGTCAAAATATAAAAAGGTAAATACTCTGTAAAATTCAAATAGAATGTAATCAGCAATTCAAAGAGCATGGAAATAGAGCTGCAGAAAGGCAATTTGGTTCTCCTCCTACTGAGTGTATAATCAGATAATGGAGAAAACAGGAAAGATCACTTCTTAAGGTGCCAAAAAAAAAGAAGGCCTTAAGAAGAAAACCAGTAAAATGTTTAAAATATTGATTTCTTAATTTTTTGTTAGAAAAGTGCTGGGTGTCTTATACATGGGGGTGTCTTATACATGAAAAAATATAGTATGTATCCCTTTACGTGAATGGACTGCATCATCCATTAAAATACTGCCAACACAAATAAGGAACTTTTATATATAATATAATAAATATAATTAACCAAAGTTATGATATTAAACTGCACAAATGCCCTATCATAAATGATGTAAACTACAGAGAGTCAGAGAAACAGACAGGTAAGAAAGCAGTATTTTGCACTTCATTAGAGTCTGTAACTATAACCAAGATAACATTACTTTACACCATCCAAATCTGACCTATAGAGTGAAGTTGGCTCATTCACTATCTGAATGATCCATTCCAGAGTGACTTTATAGAGAAAGATGTGCCCCAAGAATCAATGCCTATAAGTTTGTTTTCCATCCTGCAACTTAGTTATCTCTCTCCAATTCAAGGGAGAAGACACTTGTCAAGGGTAATAGAACCTATTGCCCTTGGTGATGGTTTGTATCAAGTGTTAAAAAATTCTAGGAAGATGCTATCTTCCCCTCTCACCCAAACTTCAAGAAATAATATTAGGTTAATATATATATATAATAATATATATATATAATAACCTAATATATATATTATGTATATATTAGGTTATAATGTATATATTATTAGGATATATATATATATATATATATATATATATATATTTAAAACTTTAATATGCAAATAAATCAAACGGCAGAACATCTGAACAAACACCTGAACAACTAGTTGCTATGACGTGCACTCACCACCATGGGCCATGCAGAGAACATGGCAGGCACTGGCAGCAGATGGCAAAGCTTGGAGCATGGTGGGCATTGGCCATGGTAAGATGTGGAGCAGGTGAGTAGAGGCACCAGACCAAGGAGGGGTGCCAGTAGCTGTCATTGGGGCGAGCCTCTGATGGTTACTGAAAATTCTTTCTTTCCATGTGCCACAGTCCCACCTGGTGCTCACACTTGCTGCCAGTGCCCAGCACTGTGTTCTATCGCTGAGCACCATCAGTAGGTGTGAGCAGCAGCTGCTGGTCCCAATTGCCCCTCAGGGTTTCTCAAACTCCTCCTGCTCCTGAGGGGCAATTGGGGCAGCAGCTGCTGCTTGCACCCGCTTATGGCACTGGCCCCGCTTGCACCTACTACTGGTGCCGGCGCCAAATACTCTGCACCGTCAGTGGGTGTGAGCAGGGCCAGCACTGGACAGGAGCAGGGCTGCCCAAGATGACGGATCAGGGACCATGGCAGGAGGGGCCAGGTACAGCTCAGAGGATGGGCGAGACCCGCCCCTGTGCCCACTGCATCCTCACAGTCCACAGTTCCTTTCAAGGTGCATAAATTCATGCACTGGGCCCCTAGTTGAGGTAATAATTATGCAACTTTGCTGTCTTATGATATATCCATACCCAGAGAACATTTTTGTTTAGATATTTTATAATAGTTTGCTTCACTTATATTGTTAAATAATTACCATGTAGGTTTAGTTAACACTCATCTCATATAGATTCAATAAAATGTTAGGAAAAAACCTTATCCTTATGATGATAGTTCTTAGAGACTACTCACTTAACAACTTTCTGTATGTCATACACCAGTGTTAACTATAGTCATCATGATGCACATTGCATCCCTAGTACTTACAGGGTGGGGCGAATGAAGGCTTACAGTGGTTTGTGAGGAAAACAATGCAATAATTAATATACGATAATGCAAGAATAACCCGTGTTTCACATACAACTATAAACTTACTTTTGTTCCACCCTGCATTTATCTTACGAGGGAAAAATTGTACTTTTGACCACTTTCTTCCAATTCTATTTCCCATTCTTCATTTCTAATAACCATAAGTTTGACTATTTTTTAATAAAGGTGTTCTTTTTTTGCTCGATTGATCTGTTTTTTTGTTTGTTTGCTTATTTTTTAGACTCCAAATGTGAGATAATACAGTTTTGTATTTCTCTGACTTATTTCATTTAGCATAGTGTCTTCTAGATCTATGTATGTTGTCACAAATGGCAGGATTTGTTTCCCTGTATGTTTTACTATATAAAAATATACTTGACAAAAATATACTTAAAACATGTGTTTACAAGTGCATTTTAGGGAAACGGAATTATAAGATATATATTAAAAAAGGTCTGTGGCCCTTACGCCATAATGACTAATGACTGACATGGGTGGGCGTGGCTGCAAGCGTGGTGGGGGTTGTGAGTGAGTGGGACCATGCGGTATTGCACGCTGGACTTCTAGTGTAATTATAAAAATAATTGTAAGATGTTAGACCTGTATGACAATATGTTTAATTTGTAAACACTGACATTTTTAAAACAAAATAGTTTTTACTACTTATTAACTATCATATTTACTTATTGACTTAAAAATTTAACAAGTTGAATTTTTTATTATACATGTGGTAAAGCAAACAACCTTTTATAGTTTAGAAAATTCTTCCACAGATTTAACTTATCCCAAATCACACTATTTCTGTAAAAATCAGCTGATTTTATCTCCACTTGATAATACTTAATCTGTGTGAATAAAATATCAAAAATTTAGAAAATAATATAGTCAGATGGAAATTAAATTTATATATATATTAGGTCCTTTATTACAAATAATTTGGATTCTAATAATATAAAGGTTTCTGCATTTCCAGACTAAAATTTATGTAGTATATTTCTGAGCTTCCTGCTTATACTTTACTTGCAGTACTGTAGAATGGTAATGTCCTTAAACTTTGATAAATCCTCACGCTAAGCTTTCTTGGAAAAATTCATTTTGTTCTAAACTCTAGAGATTTTCTATATAATTTGTAAGTTAAGATAGCAGTTTTTAATTTAAAAAAGTGCTAAAATAAAGAAAAAGTAACTATAGGGATATAGGCAAGAATCAGTACAATAAATGGAAATTGTGATAGATCAGCAAGGGTTTTCAGATACTGGACATAATAAATACAGTTTATAAAACAGATGTATTTGAAGAAATAAAAGGGAAGTTCTAATATATTTTGGAAAAAAAGTATTGTATAATAGTGAGAATACAGAATGAAAAGATTTGATAAAATATCAAATAGATCTGAAATGAAGAATGAGCAGACTTAATAAAGAATCAAATAGACTTCCTAAAATTAAAAATGTATTCATGGTCTGGCTGGTATGGTTCAGTGGTTGAGCATCGACCTATGAACCAGGAGGTTATGGTTCAATTCCTGGTTAGTGCACGTGTGTGGGTTGTGGGCTCAATCCCCAGTGGGGAGCATGCAGGAGGCAGTAGATCAATGATTCTCTCTCATGATTGATGTTTCTACCTCTTTCTCTCCCTCTCTGAAATAAATAAAAATGTATATTTTAAAAAGTATTTATGGATTTCAATTTATCATGATAGCACATCAGATAATTTGGAATCAATATAGAGGAAAAAATAGAAACTCTAGCAAAACAAACAAACCAACTTATGTTCATAACGGTACAATTTACAATAGCTAAGATTTTGAAATAACCTAAGTGCCTATCAGCAGATGAGTGGATTGAAAACTGTGGTACATTTATACAACAGCATATTATGCTGCTATAAAAAGAAGGAACCTTTACCATTTGAAACAGCATGGATGTAACTGGAGACCATTATGCTAAGTGAAATAAGCCAGTTGGAGAAAGATAAATATCATATGATCTCACCCATATGTGGGATATAATGATCAACACAATTTGATGAACAAAAATAGATCCAGAGACAAATGGCAGGGGATGTCTTAGAGAGCAACCAAAGGACTTGCATGAATTCATATTAGCATGGACACAGACACTGGGGTGTTGGGGGCTTGCCTGGAGTGGGAGTGGCTTGGGGAGGAGGGTCAATCAAGAAAAAAGGAGACACATGTAAAACTTTAGATTAAAAATATATATATATATGGGCCAATTTTATCTGCCTGGAACCAATTTCTCATATCTGAGGGCATGAGAGAGTTAACAAGATAGTAAAGCTTTACCTGGCCTGTTGCTAAGAGATGATGTAATCTAGGCTGATGTGGTATGTTTTGGTGTTGCACCCTCTAGCCTTTATCCAATTTCATAATATGAGGCTAAAATAATGAACATCACTTATATCAGCCTCCTAAACCTATGTGTTTCTAAACCTCAGTGCTGCTTGCTTGTGGGCCAGGTAATTCTTTGTTGTAGGGACAGGTCTCTTCATTTATGGGATGTTTATCAGCACTCCTGGCCTCTACGCATTTGATGCCAGTACTACTTTTCCAATTGTAACAACCAAGTTGTTCCTAGGCATTACCAAATGTTCCCTGGGTTTATGGGTTGGGAGCCTCCCCCTCAACAAAAAGTCACTCTCTCACTCTCACTTTCTGCTCACTGGGCTAGAGGAACAATTGTTGGAGTCCAGGATCTGTGAAAAGAAGGGACACAACTATAAATTTTTTGTTTTGTTTGGAATAGGAAGTGCTATAAAGTATTTAAAGTTTTAAACTACCCTAGAAAATCTCAGTGAAATGTCCTCACTGTGTATATATGAAAACATTGATGATATATGCTTGTTTTATCTTGTTACATAATCTGGGAGAGGTACCTGAAAACTTTTGGATTAGTTTATAGTTGCTTGTGATTTTTTTTTCTTTTTTTTTGTTTTGTTTTATCTTGCTTCTTTATTTAAGCTTTATCCTATCTAATAAAAGAGTAATATGCAAATTGATCATCACTCCAAGACACAAGATGGCCAACCACATGTAGTCAAAGATCCTGTCCCCATGTGGATGCAAGATGGCCACCACAAGATGGCCATCAGGGGAGGACATATAGAAGGGACAAGAACTGCAAGGGAGGGCAGTTGTGGGCGATGAGGGCAGTTGGGAGAGACCAGGCCTGCAAGGGAGGGCAGTTGGGGGCAATTGGGCCTGCAGGGGAGGGCAGTTGGGGGCAATTGGGCCTGCAGGGGAGGGCAGTTAGGGGTGACTGGGCCAGCAGAAGAGGACAGTTGGGGGTGACCAGGTCTGTAGGGGAGGGTGGTTATGGGGCAATCAGCTGGCAGGAGAGCAGTTAGGCATCAATCAGGCTGGCAGGGGAGTGATTAGGGGATGATCGGGCTGGCAGGCAGAAGCGGTTAGGGGCAATCAGGCAGGCAGGCAGGCAGGCAGGTGAGCAGTTGGGAGCCAGCAGTCCTCAATTGTGAGAGGGATCCCAGATTGGAGAGGGTGCAGGCTGGGCTGAGGGACACTCCCTCTCACCCCCCGGGCACAAGTTTTGTGTACCCGGCCTCTAATATGTATATATTCATGAAGACGATAATTAAATTGAATTTTGATACCATAACCATTATGCATACACCTGCAAATAATATAAAATAATATTGAATATAAAATTTAATTGAAAAATAAAATATAAAAAACTTGACACTATAACTTAAGTTATGGTTATTTATTTGTTCATTTTTTATAATAGGTGAATAAGAAATGTGGTGATGGAAACTTTTGTTGACAGAATGGCTTGTAAGACATGGCCACATGTCTTAGAAGGTTACACAATGAAAGGTTACACAAGCAAGGAGGTCACTTATATGAGAAAAATTACATAAATGACCTGAAAATAATTAAGAACAAATCTGAGGCTTCCAAAGAACAATGTTACACCTAGTGATCAAATGGGTAGGAGGGAGAAACAAAAAACCAAAAGGTAGTTGGGATATGCTATGATTGGAATAACTCCTTCATATATATATAATATATATATATATATATATATATATATATATATATATAATCACCAACAGGAATTGCACATTTTCAGTGTGAGAGTATAAGAAGCCACTTTAATGGGTAATTCCTTGTGGAACAGCTAATGAAATGGTTTTTACATATGGGATATTAAGTACTATTACCTTCTTTTGCATTAGAAACTGTGAATAGAAAGGCATGTTCAGTGTTATGGGACACTTAGCTGCAGTTTTTGAAAAAATGTGGGACAGATATACAATTTTCAATATGTTGATCTGAATAAAGGCAGAGGTGTATAACCCATATCCTGAGAAGTAGAATTGTCATATTCTACCCATAATTTTAGATGCAGTTCTACTTCTGAGGTTGCTGAACATTTAGAATGCAATTTTGGATTGATCATAGAATGATATCTGTATTTTTTAAAACTTTTTAAGTCACATTATAATTAATGATGTTCTAATAAAAGACACCAACTATTAAGACTCCCTATATGACTAATATTGAAGGAACCATCATGGTCCTCCTCTATCAGTTTCCACAATTGGGGTTAAAAAAAGCATTCTTTATCATAAAATAAACAATAAAAATAAAAGTGATGGAAATTAAATTGGTTGCAATTATTGAGATATTCCATTAAAAACGGTTAGCAACTAAGTCAGTGAACACAGTGTGAAAACCAACCAATTAATGTCAAGCTTTTGCTTTGAAATCAACCAACCAGAGATGCAATTATTCCAAAGAACATGTTGTTAAGCCTGATCCATCAAAAATTTAATAGCTACTCCATTTATTTCCTATTTTTATTCCATTTTTAATGTCTCGTCAACTCCACAAACAACAAATTTGTTCAGTTTAGTAACACACACACAAACACACACACACAATCATTCATCTATCCATCTATCTAATACACACACACACACACACACACACACACACATATATACATATATTTGTGTGTATATATATTAGAGGCTTGGAGCACGAAATTTGTGTGCATGGGAGACGGGGGGTATCCCTCATCCCAGCCTGCACCCTCTCCAATCTGGGATCCCTTAAGGGATGTCCGACTGCCCATTTAGGCCCGATCCTACCAGGATCAGTTCTAAATGGGCAGTCGGACATCCTCTCACAATCCAGGACTGCTGGCTCCCAACTGCTTTCCTGATTGCCCCTAACTTCTGCCTGAGAGCTTGATAATCCCCTAACTACTTCCCTGCCACCCTAATTGATGTCTAACTGATCCCCTGCCAGCCTGTTTGTCCCCAACTTCCCTCCTCAACCGGCCTAGTTACCCCTAACTGCCCTCCCCTGCAGGCTTGATTGCCCCCAACTGTCCTCCCTTGCAGGCCTGGTCCCTCCCAACTGCCCTCCTCTGCTGGCCATATTGTGTCCTCATGGGGACAGGATCTTTGACCACATGGGGACAGCCCTCTTGTGTGTTGGAGTGATGGTCAATCTGCAAATTACTATTTTATTAGACAGGATAGGGGTCTGGTGCATGGGTGGGGGCTGGCTGGTTTGCCCTGAAGGGTGTCCCAGATCAGGGTTGGTGTTCCCTTGGGGCATGGGATGGCTTGAGTGAGGGGTCTATGGTGGTTTGCAGGATGGCCATGCCCCCAGTGACCCAAGTGGTGGCCCTAGTATCTGAGATTTATTTATGTTTTACAATTGAAAGTTTGTAGCTGGGAGCAGAGGAAGGCCTTCTGCTCCCTCGGTGGTGACAGCCATTTCTATTGGGATTTATGTATCTTCTATCATTGAAACTTTGTAGCCTTAAGCGGAGACCTGGGCTGGCCAGGATGTGTGGAAAGCTTGGCTTCCTCCATTGCCAGGGAAAATCAAGCCTCCCTCCTGCTCTCTCTGTGGCCACAGCCATCTTGGTTAGGGTTAGTTTGCATACTCGCTCCTGATTGTATGGTGGATGTGGCTTGTGGGGATGGCTTGTGGGTGTAGCAGAGTGGTGGTTAATTTACATATTATTCTTTTATTAGATAGGATGGATAGATGATGGATCCTTTATATATGGATTAGTAGCTCAGTGCACAAAATTCATGCACATTAAAAAGGGATTAATTAGGGGAAATCAATTAATATTGATATTTGCCCTTTCTTTATAATAGAAGTGTCAGAGATGGAAGAAAATTAGTGAAATGTATATGAAAACCTTCCTCTTGTCAGAGTCTAGGCACACCGTGGGACCCAGCGTCAAGTCTCTGCCCACCCTCATGTGCCTCAAAATCACATGAGACCCAGACCTGTTTGGACTTTCTCCCCAATTAGGCTAGATCCAGACCCAGCTAGTCCCACCCTTATCAAGCCCCACCAGGCAGGGGGCATAGCATCAGGTCCCCTGGTCTGGTGCCAAGAAGGGGGCATGGCCAGAGGTTCCAGACCAGGGCGGGGGGCATGCATTGAGGTCCTCTATCAAGCCCTGTCAGGCATGGGGGCGCAGCCTCAGGTACCCTTGCCCAGCACCAGAATGGGGTGCAGCCTTAGGTCCCCCATCAAGCCCCATTGCCAGAGGGGTGCAGTGTCAAGTCCCCGTCAAGCCCCTCTTGGCAGGGGGAATGATCTGAGTTCCTACGACTCAGCAATGAGGTTGAATCTTGAGGTCCCCTGTCAAGCCCCATTGGGTGGGAGTCATGACTTGCATTCCCCTGTTCAGCCCCGATGGTTAGAGGGCATGGGCTGAGGTCCCCCATCAAGACCTGTCAGGTGGGAGTCACAGCCTCAGGTTCCCTGGCCCAGCACCGGGAGGGTGGCACAGCCTCAGGTCTCCCATCAAGCCCCAGTTAATGGGGGTGTGGCCTGAGTATCCCTGAACCAGCACTGGGAGTGCACCTTGAGGTCCCCCACCATCTCCTCTTGGTCGGGGTATGGCTTAAGGTCCCCTGTCAAGCCCTGCCAGGCAGGGAGTACAGTCTGAGGTCCCCCTGCCAGATTCTGAGGTGGAGGGCATGGCCTAAAGTCCCCTGTCAAGCCCCACCTGGTGGGGGGTACAGCTGAAGTCCCATAGCCCACGACCAGGATAGGAAGCACACCTTGAGGTCCCCCGTCAAGCCCCTCTGGGTGGGGGCACATGGCCTCAGGTACCCTTGCCAGTCACTTGGGTGGGCAATGTGGCCTGAGGTCCCTCAGCCTGATAACAGGGTGGGGGGTGTGGCCTGAGGCCCCCTGTCAAGCCCCACAGGGGTGGGTGAGGGCATAGCCTCAGGTCCCTGCTGATTGCTTGTTAAGGTTCCTTGTGGGAACTTGGCCTCAACTGTGGGTGCAGGCATATTTGTGATGGAGTAATGGTTAATTAGCATATTCCCTCTTTATTAGATAGGATAACTAGATGGCCAGATTTCTAGGCCTAACCTTTAAGAGGGGACCCAAGGCCATTTGTATCAGAGTGAGTAAAATGCCCTGAGGATGGAGAAGAAACTTAACCAGGTCACTGCATAGTGTACACAACTGTTTGCCATACCCAACTTTGTGAACAAGAAAAAAGAGATATGACTGCCTATTGACAAAACCTGGAACAGTCCATAGGTAGGAAGATTATATTAAATTTTAGGTGGATACTGATAAGTCTTAACTAGAATAATTTTTCATTTTGGATTTTGATTTGAATATTTATTAACTGAAGCAAAGATGTCTAATATGATAAATCATATAGAGCTGAAAATATCATTTCAGTTTGGACTTCATATTTATAACCTAATCAAGGAACCTATTTTAGTGCTCATACAATGTAATAATAAGCTAAGAAGTATGTAATGAAATATTTATGTATCTATCCTTACAAAAAAGCTTGAAAATTGGAATAATTAAAATAACTGCTTATTAAACTTTGAAATAAGAAACCGAAAATATTTAATTAGTATGTTTGATTAAGTTATTTGGTGGGAAATAGGACAGTTTTTTTTTCTATTTTCTTTTTCCCCTGCCTTTTTTTTTTAGTGCCAGAACCTGGATTGCATTTATGAGTTATGGTGGAAGGATCAATTTCTAAATACAATACCATGATAGTATCCCTATTACTCACTGAATTTGTGTGGGACTATTGGGATGGTTTATTTTTTCTTCCCAGCTATCTAAGCTGATAGTAATGGTTGCTATTTCTTTCCTACTCAATGCATGAGAAGTTCTATAAGCAGCTACTTATCTTAATTCTTCATCTCTTCTACGTGACTGGGAATGGACAAAGGAGAAGATTGGCTAGTTATATATTGCTGTTAGCTTGATATATCAGTCTTCTGAGTTGAACTGATGGTTTTACCTTTCCTTGGAAGCAGGGTTAGCTCTACTAAAAAATTAATGACAGTTGGAAATAAGTGGAGGAATTACCAATGGGAATGAAGCCCATAAGTGGATAATGCAAAAAACAAATACTAATTTCACTTTGGTGCCTTGTATATGACCAAAAGCAGGAGACAATTACTTGTATTTGTAGATGCCCATGAAGGTGAAGCTAGTTTCTTCCCTTTTCTCACTTTCTGTCCAATAGTTATCACTTGTCCTTTTTAAAAAATATATATTTTATTGAATTGAGAGAAGAAGGGAGAGGGAAAGAAAGATAGAAACATCAATGATGAGAGAGGATCATTGATTGTGTTTACCTTCTGCATACCCCATACCAGGGATTGAAACCACAACCTCATGTGCCCTTGACTGGAATTGAACCCAGGACACTTAAGTCCATAGGCCGATGCTCCATCCACTGAGCCAACCAGCGAGGGCTCACTTATTTTTTTTGATGACATTCATTCCAACAAGTGTGAGGTATTTCACTGTGGGTTTCACTTGCATTTCTCTGATGACAAGTGATGTAGAGCATCTTTTCATGTACCTGTTAGCCATTTGTGTCTCTCTTTCTTTTTCTTTTTTTTAATCCTTACTCAAGGATATGTTTGGAAAGCAAGTTTAGAAAATTCTGGTGTATTTTGCTTTTATTTATATTTTTTGGAGGAAATCAAAGAAAGAGTATTTATTGTAGTATTGCTTATAAGAGAAAATAATCCCAATCTAGCAATAGTCTAAGGCAATTACGTGTTTCTGCTTTCTGTTCAAGTGTAATTTACTGTGATTTTAATTTACTTTTCCAAAAAAATCCCTATAAGATTAATCATTTTATATTAATTGCCCATTTCAGCTTTATTATTTTTTAATTAGCTTTTCATGTCCTTTGACTACTTTTCTATTCAGGTGTTGGACTTTTCCTTGCTGATATATAACAGTTTGATAATATACTACTGAGACTAATCCTTTGCTCATAACATGCATGGCAATTATTTCCCCCAGTTTTGGAATTTTTAAATACGAGTTTTCTTTTGTTTTTATTTACAATATAACTTATATTTAATAGTAGTACATATGTTTTCCTTTTTCCCTCCCAATATCCTCCCCCCAGCTTCCCTTACCCTCCAACACATGTCCCCACCTGCCCCCGTCCCAGCCCCAGTGTCTTTCATTCATTGGTTATGCTCATATGTATGCATACAAGTCCTTCGGTTGATCTCCCCCAGCATCCACCTCCCATCCACTCCAGCCTTCCCCCTGCAGCTTGACAGCCTGTTCAAGGCCACCCTGCCTCTATATCAATCACTCCCCGCGGTTTCTTTTCTTCAAAAATATCTTGCCTCTGCATACTAGAAACAAACGTATAAGAGCAAAAAAATGTTTGAGTATCAGTTTCAATGTCCAACTGTTCTGAGTCCCAGTTTCAATGTCAAATAGTTCTTCATGTGTACATGTCAACAATGGTATCCAGATGGTGGACACATCGTGGCATTGCAAGATGAATCAAGACTATGAAGGTGGTCCTGGGCCACCTTCAGCCACGCACAGCTGCCGACTGCTAGCATGGCAAGGTGTCTTCAGTGTCCCCCATCTCTGGACCATCCTCGTGGCTGGGAACAGACCCGTCAGTTCCTCACTGTCTCAGGAACCCACATGGTCTTGGAGTTGTTCTCTGCAAACACACAAACACATTCTCGACCAAAAGTTAACGAAGGGATCCTCTCTGCAAAATAGACTTGGGATTCTTTTTATTTTTGTCTAAATGATTTTCCTTTGGCTTATTTTGACACCACGTGTGTTTTTTCATGGGTGTCCTGCAGTTGGTTTTACAAATGGAATTTCCTTTTCTGGAGTAAGAATTTTCTACATGTATTTTACTTATAGGATATTTTCCTTACATGATATTACCCCCCTGTCCCCCCCTTTTTTTGGATTAATGGGGGCTTTTGGAAATTTTATCTTGCAGTCTTGGTAATTTTAAATTTTAATTTTTCACACAAATATTACTGCTTTAGGTTCTTTGGATGTTAGACAATTTTACAGTGAGACGAACTACTAATAGATATTTTAATTAATGTTTTAGGAAAAGCTTTTTGGTCCAGTACACTTAGATTTTCTTGAGTATTCACTTATTTCACTTGGCCAATTTAAATTAATCTGAAAACTTGATTACTATTTTACTGTCAATTTTAATTCTCAAGCAGAAATCTTAGTTTACCCTGTAAATACTTGACCAATGGCGTGAGCTGGGCCCTCTCTGGAGAAGAAACCTGGGTCACCCGAGATATGTGATCAGTACCGGGACCCCGCCAGCAGGCGAGGGGACCCCAAGGCAGGTGCTGGTCGTGGAGGCCTCGGGGGCATAGACTATAAAGGAGACAGGACTGAACTTCACATCACCTTGTTTGGCCCCGGAGGATGGCTGGTTAGCCAGAGTCGGGTAAGATTCCTCAGAGAAGGAACAACCTAAGACAGGCACAGTTGCAGAGGGGCCAACAGGAGAGAACTAAAAGGTCAACAGAGGGGGGCACAGACCCTCATCCACAAACTTTGCAGAAGCTTGAATTCTCACCCCTCCTGAGGAAGGTCTCCTACCCCCACGGCTGCTTCGCCTCCCACGCACAACTCAGACCGGAACCCAGGTGGCAGACAGAGACTCGGCCAGGAATAGCTGCCCTATATCTAAATTTAGTTTATTACCAGGAATGCTGAGGACCTACTAAAAAATGCAAATATTCCTTTCCACAAGTATTTACAGGGTAAAATACCAGTTTTCTGTTATTCTTTAATGTACAAAAATTTATGTTGAAATCCTGACTTTAGCAATGAACTATAAACCATTCTTTATCTTAATGTTACTTGATTTTCTGATAAGAGTAAATACAAACATCATGCAAAACAAAAGTAATATTTCAATGAAATTACAAAAATAAGTAATTACATATTTATTATTTTACATTTTATTTTTGAATTCAGTTTAAATTAGGGTAACATTGTTTCACAAAAGTATATAGGTTTCAGGTATACAACTCAATAAAATATCATCTGTACACTGCATCATATGCCCATCATCCCAAGTAAAGTTTCTTTCTGTCCCCATTTCCCCACCTTTGCCCACCTCTACCTGGCCTAATACAGCTTTACCTCTGGCTATCACCATACTGTTATCTATGTCTATGTAATATGTATATACTAGAGTCCCAGTACAGGAATTTCTTTTATATATATATATATATATATATATATATATATATATATATATATTTTTTTTTTTTGATTTTTCACAGAGACGAAGGGAGAGGGATAGAAAGTCAGAAACCGATGAGAGAGAAACATCGATCAGCTGCCTCTTGCACACCCCCTACTGGGGATGTGCCTGCAGCCAAGGTACATGCCCTTGCCGGAATCGAACCCGGGACCCTTCAGTCCGCAGTCCAACGCTCTATCCACTGAGCCAAACCGGTCTCGGCCCAGTACAGGAATTTCATGCACTTGGGGGAGGGGGATGTCCCTCAGCCCAGCCTATGACCTCTCACAGTCCAGGACCCCTTGCTCCTTACTGCCCACCTGCTCGCTGCTCCTTACTGCTTGGTTTGCTGCTCCTTATCACTGTCACAGAGGCTGGAGAGGCTCCTGCCACTGCTGCTGCCCTTGCCAGCCATGAGTCTTGGCTTCTGGCTGAGTGGCACTCCTCTTGTGGGAGCTCACTGACCACCAGGTGGCAGCCCCTGCATTGAGTATCTGCCTCCTGGTGGTCATTGCACATCATAGAGACCAGCTGTTCTGGTTGTTCTGCCATAATGATTGCTTAGGCTTTTATAATATAGACTAGAGGCTTGGTGAGCAAAATTACGGGGAGCTTCCTTCAGCCCAGCCTTTACCCTCTCCAATCTGGGACCTCTTGGGGACATCCCTCTCATAATCTGGGACTGCTGGCTCCTGACTGCTTGCTGCCTGCCTGCATAATTACCCCTAACCACTTCTGCCTGCCAGATTGATCACTCCCTAACTGCTCCCCTGCCTAAACTGGCAGTTGGACATTCCCCAAGGGATTCCAGATTGGAGAGGGTATAGGCTTAGCTGAAGGACACCCCCCCAGTGCACAAATTTTGTGCACACAGGCCTCTAGTATATTCATATAGGTTTTTGATTGATATATAGATAGATACATAAAATAATATACATAGTTTGGGATTCAATCATTTGAAATGCCCTCTAAGGTAAGGTTTTCTACATTACTCAACATTTACTTTCTATATATATTATAGCAACTATGTGAAATAAACAAATATGCAAAATTGTAAAATTAACTGGATTTTTCCTTTTTATAAGGTAGGTGACTATGAAATATGTTTACATTCTAAAGGCATTTACATATACCAATATACAGGGTGGGGCAATAGCAAGTTTACAACTGTGAGTAGGTGAAACATAGTTTATTCTTGTAGTATTATTTATTCTTTCTTATTTTTCATAAGAACAACTGGAGACCAATTTTACCCCACTCTGCATTATCATTATATTCACTAATGAAACTTTTAGAGGTTATTTCTCTTATATGAACAAACAAATGATCTATGAACATTATCATGTCAATATAGAATCAAAGTATGAATAAAATAAAAATGGATATTGTATTTATTAAATATTTGAATTAAATAAGATCTCTTTGAGTGGAAGATATGAAGAACCTTTAAGGAGTCAATGAAAGTGCATTATTGTTTACCAATATCAGAAATATGTCTAATGACATTCAGGCCTTGAACTTGGGCTATGTCCTATGGCACTTCTGGATTTTATTAGTCTGTTCCGTTTTAAGAATATACAGTTCCTTAATATTGAAGTTGTTATTCTATAGTCTATGGTAATATATATAATTAGGAAGAAGCAAAGTAATTTGGGTTGATAAAACAATTCTATTCCATTCAAAACATGCTCTGCCTGTGTACATTTATATTATGCTTTTAAGTTGACTTAATTTGATATATGGGGTTTTTATTTGACATATTGATATAAGGATAGTGTTATTTTTGCAATTCATGCATTATGATGTCTTGAAATTTCTTATTCATAAAGGTATGCCAATTCCCAAATTGCATTTTTTTTTGTAGACTAGAATAGTTGGCAGAAAAATGTTTTAGGTCATAAAAAGTTTTATTTTATTATGACATTTTAATTGCTCAGCTTGGTCATTTAGATTTAGCTCATTCATCATATTAGATTAATTTCAGGAGTCTGAATGACTAACTTTGAGAAAATACTATGTTTTTCTCTGTTTTATGTTTTTTTGTTTATTTTTTAATACATTTTTATTGATTTCAGAGAGGAAGGTAGAGGGAGAGTGATATAGAAACATCAATGATGAGAAAGAATAATTGATTGCTGCCTCTTTCATGCCCTACACTGGGGATTGAGCTCACAACCCAGGCATATGCCCAGACCAGGAATTGAACCCTGAACTCCTGGTTCATAGGTCATTGTTCAACCACTGAGCTATGCCAGCTGGGCTATAAATTTATGTTTTAGAAAATATATTAAAAGATCTAAAAGTAAGTCGAAATATACATTTTTCCAAAGTAACAACTTCATATCTATTAATACTCATGTTTTGACATGACTGCTGTCCATACTTTTGATTTTGTTATTAGGACAACACTAATTGTAAAATATTTAGCTATTTGATATCAGTTCACTCTTTCAACTTCTCTATATTTCCAAGGAAAAAGAAGGGAGTATGATAGACTAAGCTTTCTTCTTTCATCCACTCCATTGACTGTAAGTTGAAATAGTAGGATAGTATGTAGATGAACAGACAAAAAACTAATTACTACTTTGCATTGTGTCATCTAAGTCCCTGCTTTTCAAAGCTGCAGCAGATACCTCAGGTCGACTTCATCTGGAAGATTAGAGCTCTTTCTATATTCTCTAAAAATAGAGAGCACCAGTCAATTTTTATTAAAATACAGTGTACAAAAGCTTAGATAATTTACCATATTAAAGAAAGGAAAGGCAGACCTAAATTAGGACATTAGGTGTGAGACACCCCTTAATATTTCAGTTATGCCTATGCATTAGGAATAGTCAGGAATTTTCCAACAATAAATTGCCTGATATTGGCATGACTAAATCGCTCTTAAAGATAATCCATTTTATATAGAAAAGATCAGCTTTTGTAAAAACACAAAACATGTGGAAATAGTGAGGATCATTTAAAATGAACATTTATAAACCTTATAATTAAACTAGGGACTCAGTGTATGAATTCAAGCACCTTGAAAGAAACTGTGGGCCACGAAGCTGAGGTGGGCACAGAGGTAGGTCTCCGTGCATCCTATGCACCCCTGGCTGACCCCTCCCACCACAGTCCCTGGTCCCCTGTCTGCTGGTAGCCTCACTCCTACCAGTGCTGCTCTCACTCGCTGACAGTGCTGGGCCTGCTCACACTGCTGATGGCATGGAGCAATTGGAGCCAGCCATAAGTGGGTGTGAGCAGCAGCTGCTGCTCTGATCACCCCTCAGGAGCAGGAGTAGGTGGAAAAATCCTTAGGGCGATTGGGGCCAGCAGCCACATCTTACGCCCACTGATGACACCAAGTGATCGTGACTGGTGCCAGGTACCAGGAAGGGGAGGTGGAGAAACTCTGAGGTGCAATATTGGCTGGCAGCCACTGGTTGCACCAGCTGATGGTGCTGAGAGATAGGGACCAGTTCCAGGCACCAGCAGTGGGTGTGATCAGCAGATCTGGCACCAGCAGCAAGTGCAAGCAGGGCTAGCAGCAGCTGTAGGTGCAAGTGCCGGGTGGGACCATGGTGATCAGTAGCAAAGAATTTTCAGTAACCACCAGATGCTCTCCCTGATGACAGCAACCAGAACCCCATCTTGGTCTGGCAACCCTGTTCACCTGCTCCACCATCTGCTGTGACTGATGCCTGCCATGTTCTCTCCGTGCCCCCTAGTGGTCAGCACATGTCATAGCGAGCAGTTTTTCAGTTGTTTGGTTGTTCTGTTGTCCTCCTTTTCTGTCTATTTGCATATTAAGGTTGTATATGTATATGTATATGTATATGTATATGTATATCTATATCTATATCTATATCTATATCTATATCTATAGAGATTAGAGGCCTGTTGCACAATATTGATGCACTGGAGGAGTGTCCCTCAGCCCAGCCTGCATACTCTCCAATCTGTACCCCTTGGGGATGTCCGTCTGCTGGTTTAGACGCGATTCCTGTGGAGTCCCAAGGGCACTGCTTGCCTGCCTGCCTGCCTGATTGCCCCTAAACACTTCTGCCTGTCTGCCTGATCACCCCCTAACTGCTCCACTACTGGTCCAATCACCCCCATCTTCTTTTCCCCATCACCAGCCCAATATCCCCCAAATGCCCCCCCATGTAGTCCCAGTCACCCCCCATTGCCCTCTGCTACTGGCCTGTTTGCTCCCAACTGCCTGCCCCTGCTGGGACGATCTCCCACACTGCCCTACCTTGCAGGCCATCTTGTGATGACATGGAGTAGCCATCTTTTCATGACTCAAGGGCAAGACACCATCTAGGCTTTTCTTAGTATATAGATTTCTGTAAGTCAAACTTTTATTTAGAAATCAGTAAGTTATCTTTGACAAAAATGCATTTCCTTCTCATTTTTGTCTTCTTTTTTTCCCCAGACATAGTTTTTAGGCTTGAATTGTATCCCCCTAAAAGATATATTGATGTTCAAGTTCTTAGTACCACACAAAGTGATTTTATTTTCAGTACATTGCATTGCAATGCAATTAGTCATGTCATACTGGAACAGAGTAGGTCCTTAATGCAATATGATTAGATCTTATACGAACAGAAAAACTTGGACACAAGCACAGGCGGAGGGAAGAGAGCCATGTGAACACAGAGAGGGAAATGGGATGTATATTGCTCAAGCCAAGAAATGCCTGGGGTTTCCACAAGCTGGAAAATGTAGGGATGGACCATCCCCTGGAGAGTTTTACAGGGTTCTTTACCCTTATATTACCTTGACTTCAGATTTTTAGATTCCAGAACTTTAAAAACTAGAAATTGTATGGTTTTCAGTGTTTTGTTATGACAGTCCTCAGAAACTAATACAACAATTTAACTCTGTCTCTCCCTCTATAAAAGTTACTTTATAGAGAAAAAATTCCAGTTTTTATAACTATGTTAATGGAAGAACATATATGTATTCTCTGATGTAGCAGGACAGGTAAAGGAAGATGTATTAATTGTAGAAGTAATGAGGGTATCCTAAAAAAAAGACAAAAATAATCTATACTTTTTTGAATGTTTACATGTATATGTTCTTGGTATTCAGTGTAATATAAAAGCTTCTAACCATGCATTTTGCTATTAGACCAATGACATTAATAACCATAGTTAAAATCTACCAAAATATGTGCAGACAACATTCCAAACTTTTATACTGATTGCAAAATAAATTAATAGCAAATATTTTGAAATTTTCATTTGCATGAGTTTGTCACAGTTAAGAATAAGATAGTTACCTAATTTGTCACTGCCGTGTAAGTCATGTTCTCATTTAATTATTCATCATGTCACCTTTTTTAGCTGATGGGAAGGTATTAGAATCTCCTTTTTATCAAATCCTTGATCTATCACACCAACACATCTCCCGTCTTATTCCATGTTACCTATCTTTCAGAAGCCTCTAATCTATCCTCCTGTGAATCAAGAAAGTAATCCCCAAGAGTAATTCTTTCCGTACTTGAACTGTCAGGAAAGATAACAGTTGACAGAGCAGTAGCTAAAACGTCCTCTGTATTTCTTTGAAAATAGATGAAACCGTCTGTGGTTCACTCCATATTTGCTACTGTGTTCATTTGTCTGAAAAAGCCTGATTGCTTTGATAAATAAATATTGTCTACCTATAAAAAGCCACAAAGATATTGTTTAAAATGCAACCTGTGTGCACAGGCAATGCTTCACTTATTGGTTTTCCATTTGACAATCAATAAATAACAAATATTATTTCAGGTTAAACCACACTATAAGTTTGCCTCTTACAGAATACCCAAGAAATCAGCTGAAACTCATGGTTCCAATAAGCTATTCTGTAGTCTATCTTTGTCAGTGTATATTTGAGTCAAGTAAGGAAAATATATACATTCCCTTTTTATCTATTACAACAGAGACTGAATTATTCTTCTGAAAGTATCATGTATATTGTCATGAAAGTACCATTTATTACATTGGCAAACCATATTTATTTAACAACATACCTTACATTTTTTATCTTTTCATTGCTTTATCTACATTAGCCTCTTCAATAATGGTAAAATTGAATATTACACTTTAGTATAATATTTATTTTCTTGTCTTGATTTCTGGTTTATAAATGCTTAATTTTCAATCTGTTCTGTCTTCCTGAACAACATTTAATCTAACTTTTTTTCTCCCTAGAGGTTGAAACTACATAATGTAGCAAGTATGTAGTTAAGATTTTCTAACAGAAAGAGCATGTGGCATACCATGTATACTACATATATAGATTGCATTCATATACTAGATAGCATGAAAAATCTTAAGAGTGGAATAAATTATAAGAGCACTTTATTGTCTTTGGGAGAATTTTTCATTTTTTTAACCACAATGCTTCTTAATAATGAAACAGAATTTTAAAACTTTAAGAATTAACCTTGTGCTACGATCATCTAAGTGTTTTACTCTTTTTAATGTAAATATTACTAAGAAAAAATAGCTTTTAAAGTATATGTCAATGGAATTATGTGATACCAAATATGTAAATATAAAAGTAAAATATGAAGAATCTTAACTCAGTATCACAGTATAATATAAACAATCAAACAGAAAAGTTGCAAGATTTTTAAAAAGTTCACATTTTAAGACTGCTATCCTTTTTATTAATAAACTTTTCATTATCTGTACTCTTTAAATGGAAGATGGTTATTTGTACTGAAACCCACAGTCTTTCTATGTAAATCACTAAGCCATGGTCAGTACTTACAGGAATAACAATGCCAGTCACAGTAAGACTGTGTGTTAGGGAATATATCTGGAAACTTCTGAACGATGCTCTTGAATTAAAGAAGCTTGTTTGTATATCATGTTTTTGTTTTTGTTTCTCCTTTTTTCTTCTTAGCTTTGAAAGGTATAAAATAAGATAAAAAGAAAATTGAAGTGGCTAAATACAACTGTCCAGGACTTGAATTTTAAAGTAGCCCTGTGTAACAACTAGTTACCTGTTCACTGAAACACCAATCTGGAGACCTTGTTTTGGAGCATAGAGCAATTACCAGAATGTCTTTTCAGTCAACAAAACCTGCTAAGCTAAAAGTCTGCTATTTTAAATCTTTACTGGGACTCAAACTCTGTTTTTCTGAGCAAAAGGATTGTTCTTATTAAATTCACACTTTCCAGAGTGTCACCATTTGCTGTAGAGGATCTTCTTGAAAAGATTAATTAGGCATAACTATGCTCCTTAGAAAGAACTATACACCTACCACCTAGTTTCTGATATCAGTGACTGATTGGTAAAGATTAGAATCATAGTGGTCCATTGTTTAAATAAATAAATAAAAACTTTCCTTGGTCATAAAAGAAGCTGTAATCTTCCTAGTTACAGTTGTCTCTGGAAACATTTTATCTAGAGGTTCTAGCTAAGTCACATTGCATGGAGTGTAGTTCTTTGTGAAACTGCTATCATGGTCTTTCTCTGATGCCTTCCAGTCCATGTGAGGAATAATGTAAGTTTGTAAAAGAATAAAATTCTAGTCTTAATGATATATCTGCAGAAGGAAGCATAACTTACACATGTAGCTGAAAGCAGGCTATCAACTATTTCTCGAATTTCTAGATGTTGGGGTCCTTCATTTTACAGAACTAATCTACCCAACCACAGGGGAGATCGCTGCCTCTAAGACAAGAAGATTTCTCTTTTTTCCTACTCTGCTATCCAGCAAGATTAATTATTTACCAAAAAAAAAAAAAAAAGAGAGAGAGAAGGTAGAAGGTCTGAATTATGCATATGAATATTTTAATCTGTAATCAGATGAAGTTATTCTGATTGCTTGATTGGTGGTTGAGGAGTGCAGGGAAAGTAAGAATGGACAATCTCTTCCCCAAATTTTTGAAAGGACCTAAGTACTTCTTTTATAGTTCAAATAAAAATACTGAGAAACAAAAACAAAAGCAGCTCTCTAATGTACACTTGGTGTTGCAAAAAATAAAAGATCCCTAAACAATAAATACACACTTATAAAATGGGGAAAATCATTATAAGATAAAAATAATAGAATAAATATATCTATATCTATATCTATATCTATATCTATATCTATATCTATATCTAATCTATGTCTATGTCTATGTCTATGTCTATGTCTATGTCTATATGTCTATGTCTATATCTATATCTATATCTATATCTATATCTATATCTATATCTATCTATAAAAGCCCAGTGACTGAACAGCAGAATGACCAGAATGACTGGAATGACTGGTGGCTATGATGCGCACTGTGGTGGCCAACCGGCCTGATCCAGGCCCCGATCGTTTCCCCCAACCACCTGCATCCCCTCCCCCTGCCAGCCCTGCCCCCTCTTGGCCCCATTGGGGTGGGCTGGCCAGATCCCACCCATGCACTAATTTGTACACTGGGCCTCTAGTTAATTTATATCTAGGAAAAGTTATTTTATTTCAGTAAACCTTATATAATTACATATATTAGAAAAATTCTTTTGCAGTTTCTGAAAAATTGAAATTGAAAGATAGAAGTTGAATAATTTGTTGATATGATTACATATTCAGATAACTAAAGAGAAGCTTATGCAAAATACATGCAACTATTTTTTGTAAAATACTAGAGGCCCCGTGCCCAATCTTCCCCCTCTCACATACTGGGAGTCCTCAGGGGATGTCTTAGTGATGTCTCACTCCTAGCCTGCCCAAGGCCTAAAGCCTCTGGGGACCTCGGCCAGAGGGCTCCAGCCAGCGATCACTCTGCAACGGGGCCAATTGCTGGCTGGCTCCATCCAAGCCCCGGCCTGCCCAAGGCCAGTCCTTGGGTGGGGGACCTTGGCCAGTGGACCCCATCCAGTGGTTGCCCTGCAATCCAGCAGATCACTGTTTGGCCCTGCCCTAGCTGCAGCCCAAGCCTGCCCCAAGGCTGGGGAAAAAAGCCTCTTGGAAGAGGCCTTTTCCCCCCTGCCTTGGGAACCCAGGGATTGCCTTGTCATAGACAGCAGCCATCTTGGTTGGGTGTTAATTTGCATATTGCTCCTGATTGGCTGGTGGGCGTGGCTCGTGTGTGGTTTATTGGGTATAGTGAAGTTACAGTCAATTTGCATATTGCTCTTTTATTAGATAGGCTATTTTTTGTAAGATAAACATAAAAGTTAAGGATATGTTTATAAATAAATTGAAGTAATGAAAATAGAGATAACTTTTCAATAGCAACAAAATATATTTTCTGTGAAGAGATATACCTAATAAGTAGTTTGTATAAAAATGTGGAAAATAAGCAAACAGATGGAAAATAAACACATTAACCTGAATAACTATTTATAATAGAAAGAAAGGAATGTTGGAATTAATGGAAAGTCACACCAGGGCAATGAATAGGAAGACTCCATAATGTTAATTATTCCTAAGACATCCCATAAATTAAATGTGATCTCAACCAAAATAAAAATTTAGAAAGATATTTAGAAATTTAGAAAGATACTGACTAATCTTACTTTTAAACAACATTTTAAAATTCAGGTTTTCAGGAAATGGAAGTAGATAATAATAACCAAATGCATTCAGGAAAGGAATAAAAGTAATTTCCTATCTAATGAAAGAGAAACATGCAAACTGACTGTACCTCTGCTACACCCCAAAGTCATGCCCAGCAGCCAATCAGGAGCAAGTATGCAAATTAACCTAACAAATATGGCAGAGGCCACAGAGCTGGAGTGAGCTAGAGGATTGGGTTGCCCCTGGCATTGGAGGAAGCCAAGCTTCCTGCCCACCCAGCTAGCCTTTGCCACCACTATAAAGTTTCAATTATAGAAAATAAATAAATTCTAGATACCAGGGCTTCTGCTTGGGTCTCCAGGGGGTGTGGCCAGCTTGCAAACCATCACAGGCCCCTCATCCAGGTTGCCCCACACCCCAAGGGAACCCCCACCCTGATCCAGGACACCCTTCAAGGCAAACCAGCTGACCCTCACCCATGCACCATGCCTCTATCCTATCTAATAAAAGAGTAATATGCAAATTGACTATCACTTCAACACACAAGATAGTTGTCCCCCTGTGGACACAATATGGCTGACACAAGATGGCCAGCAGGAGTGGGCTGTTGGGAGAGACCAGGCCTGCAAGGAAGGGCAGTTGGGGGCAATCAAGCCTGCAGGGGAGGGCTGTTGGTAGGGACTGGGACTGTAGATTAGGGATTGGGGTGACTGGGCCTTGAGGGAAGGGCAGTTTGGAGGATCAGGCCCAGGGAAGGTTAGTTAGGGGCAATTAGGCTAGCAGGGGAGCAGTCAGGGATCAATCAGGCTGGGAGGAAAGTGGTTAGTAGGTGATCAGGATGGCAGACAGAAGCAATTAGGGGCAATCAGGGAGGCAGGCAGGTGAGCAGTTGTGACCCTACAATCCTGGATTGTGAGAGGGATGTCAGACTGCCCGTTTAGGCCTAATCCTGGTGGTCTGACATCCCTCAAGGGGTCCCAGGTTGGAAAGGGTGCAAGCTGGGCTGAAGGACACAATCCCCATGCACAAATTTTGTGCACTGGGCCTCTAGTAACTATATATAAGGTAAAAGAAGCATTTAGAAGTTTTCCTCAAACTTAAATATTTTAAAGAAACATCATAAAAGGATGCAGTTGCTGGGTGTTTATCATAATATTGTCCTATCTCTACTGAAAAATGTATTAGCTCTAAAGAGAGCTTATGGCAATAATCCACAGGTATAATGTCCTTTTCTGACTAATAAAATCCAGTAGGACATTAGGGAAACAAAGGTTAAGAATCATGACTTGTTATCCTCCTAGAATTTTGAGAAATGAATATACTGAAAATCTAGGATGGCCACATAATTCTTTGGAGTTGGTTATAAGTTAGGGTTTGAATGTACCCAACTTTGTCAGTTGAGCCAGGATTTCTCTGAAGACTTCCTTTCATCTTCATATGGACAGTGTGTCAGCAGTATTGCTATACTAAAAGGGCCCAACTTGTTTTTATGGCTTCAAAAGGAATGTGCTCACTGAAACTATACAGTGACAGTCCAGTTTTTCAGCTAACGCAAAGAAGAATATATTGGATTTAAGTAAATTTGAAAGGGATATTTTGAGGAATGTATAGCTTTGTCTTCAAATTCAACATTGTGGAGACTCTGAGAAGAGCTACAGAATATAAGTCAAAGAGTAATGATTTGTTGGTTATACAAGACACTTTTCTAGGAATGTTCCCTGCTCCTATATCATTTTATGTATTCTTAGTATATGTGTAACACCCGTGTAAATAAACTGACTCAACTACAATAAGAAATCCTTCCCTTTAGTTTTAGGGATTGAAGAACAAATAATTGTATTGTTTAGAGATATATACAGGGAGGAAAGTAGATTTACACTCATTCATGTGGGAAGACATACAAGTTGTTATTATTACAACAGCTTTATTAAATTTCTTTATTAAGAACATCAAAATGGCTGGTGTGGCTCATAGTTGAGCAATGACTTATGAATCAGGAGGACATGGTTCTCTTCCTGATCAAGGCATATTCCCAGGAGGCCATGGAACTCCAGCCCCATCAGGGGTTCTCTCTCACTGTTTCTAGATCTCTTTACTTCCCTCTTCTTCTCTGAAATCAATCAATATATATATTTTTAAAAATGACACAATGGCACACTGCACTTAGGTACAATCTCATCATTTTCAAATTGTCAGCCTTCATTATTTATACATTCTTGTAGTCTACTTGCTATACTCATACTATATTCAAGCACACTTTGGCACAGAATTTTTTGTAAACTTAGTTTGGCCACCATGTATGTGCATGGATATATAGAGAAAGTGGAAAGAACTAAATAGACATAGACATTTCTTCCTAATTTTTTGTCTTAATTAGGTGATTATTTATTTAAATACAAAGCATAAAATCTAAACAGTTATCTCCTTTCACTGTCCTATATTTGGCATATATATATATATATATATATATATATATCTATATCTATATATATATATATCTATATATATATATATATAGATATATATATATATCTACTATCTAATAAAAGAGTAACATGCAAATTTGACCATACCTTTCCCACAACCACAAGCCATGCCCACTGCTATGCCCACCAACCAATCAGGAGCAAATTATGCAAACAAACCCTAACCAAGATGGCTGCCATCACTGAGGGCAGGAGGAAGGCTTGGGTTTCTGTGGCAACAGAGGAAGCCAAGCTTTCCACCTGCCTAGGCCTCCACTCAATGTTACAAAGTTTCAATTATAAAAGATACAGAGATGGCAGCAGCCACTGAGCTGGAGAGAACAGAGGCTTGGGTTTCCCTGGCAATGGAGGAAGCCAAGCTTTCAGTCTGCTGTTGCTAGCCTAGGCCTCCACTCTAGGCTACAATGTTTAAACAGAAATGACTGCCATCCCGGAGCAAGCAGAAGGCTTGGCTCCACTCCAGGCTGCAAAGTTTCAATTGTAGACATAGATTAATCCCAGATTCCAGGGCCTCTGCTTGGGTCACTGGGGGGCGTGGCTGGCCTGCAAACCTCCACAGGCCCTTCGCACAGGCCGCCCCTCACCCCAAGGGAACCCTCATCCTGATTTGGAACACTCTTCATGGCAAACCAGCTGGCCCCTACTCATGCAGCAGGCCTCTATCCTATCTAATAAAAGAGTAATTTGCAGATTGACCATCACTCCAACACACAAGAGGGCTGCCTCCATGTGGTCAAAGATCCTGCCCCCATGTGGACACAAGATGGCCACCACAAGATGGCCAGCAGGGGAGGGCCTTTGGAGGTTCCAGGCCCTGCAAGGGAGGGCATTTGGGGGTGATCAAACCTTCAGGGGAGGGCAGTTAAGGGTGACCAGGCTGGCAGAGGAGGGAAGTTGGAGGCAAATAGACTGGCAGGGGAGCAGTTACACATCAATTAGGCTGGCAGGGTAGTGGTTAGCAGGTGATTAGGCTGGCAGGCAGAAGTGGTTAGGGACAGTCAGGGAGGCAGGCAGGTGAGCAGTTTGGAGCCAACTGTCCTGGATTGTGAGAAAAATGTTCAATTGCCCGTTTAGGCCCGATCCTACCAGGATCGGGCCTAAATGGATAGTCGAGCATCCCTCAAGGGGTCCCAGATTAGACAGGGTGCAGGCTGGACTAAGGGACATCCCCCAATCCCCTTTCATGAATTTCTTGCACCAGGCCTCTGTATATATTATATATTACACACACACGCACACACACACTATAGGCCTGGTGCATGAAATTTATGCAGGGATGTGGGGGCAGGGGTCCCTCAGCCATGCCTGTACCCTCTTCATTCTGGAACCCCTCAGGGGGTTGCCCAATCCCTAAACTGGCAGTCGGACACCCCTCTCATAATCTGGGACCACTGGCTCCTAACTGCTCACCTATCTGCCTCCCTGGTTGTCCCTAACTGCCCTCCCCTACCAGCTTGGTTGCCCCTAAGTGCCCTCCCCAGCTGGTCTGGTTGCCTCTAACAGCCTCTGCCTTGGCCTCCACCAGCATGACTTTTTCCACGTGAGTGTGAAGATGAGTGAGGACCCGAGTGACACACACTCACACACCCACACCCACACAGAGCCCTTGGATGTCTGGAAGAATATCCAGAAGATGTCTGGTCTAATTAGCATATTGCCCTTTTATTCGTGTAAATAAGTGTCATTATTCTCTACTTTTCTATATGTATTGAAAATACTCCATCATATTTTAAGCGAATGAAAAATGGACACGTTTCAGAAAAATAAAAGTTTTGAAATACAACCTGGTAGGATTGAAAGCAACAACATTTGCATAAAAAGGGCATAAGTTGCATTTGTCAACAAAACTTGATGTTAGGATTGCTTGGTTTATATTATTTTGTTAGAAAGGCATGGTTTGGGCAAAAGAGAAAAGGAAATCAGCCCAATAAAAGGGAATGTCTGATTGGGCTGTTGTCACAACAGAGAGGGGCAGGTGCAGCAAAGGTTCAGGCTGTCCCGCAGGCAAGGATATCTGTGTGTATGGGACACCAAAGGACATCTGTCACAACTGAAACACAATTTGCTAACACAATTGCAGAGCTCAGGAAGAATCACTGGTTTTAAAACTATTATTTCCCTGACATATAAAGTATACATACATATCAGTATACATGCCCTCTTCTGATGTTCCCCTGCCCTCCACTTAATATTTGGCTATGGCCTTCTTTTCATGTCAACGAATTGGAAGTACAGACATAATTTTTAATGGCTACAGTGTTAGCCCTGACTGTTTGACATTACTATAGTTTATGTCACTAACCCTTTATTGTGGGGCAGGTTGCTTCTGGTTTACCCCGGCATCAACAACTACAGTAAAAATGATTGCTTATTTGACTGTTTACTTAGGACACATTCACAGACATGGAACTCCTGGTCCAAAGCTAATTCACTTGAACTTTGATTCACATTTCTGACTTTCTAGAAAGTGCTTCTGTTTGTTTAGTCCATTGGTTTTAAGTCAGATTCCACTCCCACAAATGAGTTAAGAGAAAACTGTTCAATGTGCCTTGGGCAAATCACAAACTCTTGCTGAATTTGAGCGACCCCAGGGCGTGGGACCTGGAAGATCCTGGCTGGAGGGTGAAGTCCAGGCAAGTGCAGGTGACAGGGTTGAGGGCCTTGTGTGGGTGCGGGCCTGTGAGTGTGTGTCACTCAGGCCCACGCTCATGCACACAACCAGCGCCCTCACTCCCTCTCTGCATCCTTGGCCACCAGGAACCTCCGTTTAGCCTGTGAACTCAGATGCATCCAGTCCCAGCACCAAGCAAGCCTGAGAAAGTTTCCCCAGACTGACTCCTGCCCCACTTATGGGAGGCGGGACCAGGAGGATACCAGCTGGAGGGTGAGGTTCAAGGAGGCGCAGGTGGCATGCCAAGGACTCTGTGTGGGTGCAGGTGTGTGAGTGTGTGTCGCCCAGGTCCAGGCTCATGCATACACCCGCACACCTGCACTCCGCTCTGCACCCTCGGCCACCAGGAACAAATGGAGGAAGTATAGTACTTTGAGTACAATTGAGGATTACTGCAGAAGTGTTTGCAATAGGCAATTTTGGAGTAACAGAACAAAACTCAAATACATCCTGTCTCATCTCGCCCCTATCATTTGAGCAGGTAGATTGCTCCACAGTGACCAGGTCCAGTGTATCTGGGACCCCAAAATCAGTCCGAGCTCCCTGGAAAGGAAGCTGACCCAACTTTTTGATGTTTGTCGTGGGAGGGTATGTGGTTGATGGGCATCTCTTTTTTTGAGCTGTGACTGGTGCAGAGTAGGGGACGGAATCCTATGGATTGGAGTGTGTGGAAACTATCCTGCCTCTGAATATATAAAAAGTAAATGTCTTGTTACCAAAGTGGAGACATTGATGAAACGGTTAATGACAGAGACGCTTCTTTCAGAAGATGCTCCTTCTCACTACGCCCAGAAACGCCTCCCTCGGACTGATCACAGGCAGGGTGGCCTCCTACTCACCAGATCCGCCTCCGCTGCCGATGGTAGGACTGGAGATGAGGGTGTGAGAGCGCTTGTTCTTGAGGCTTTCAGCTCCAGGGGGTGTCTGTTTGGAGGAGGACTGGCAACAGATGTTGTTCTTTCCCAGATCTCTACAGACAAACCCTATTCCCAAGCAAAACATCATTCTTCAAAAGACACCCAAGTTCATGTTGGCCTCGGACTGGAAGTGGGTCTTCTCCAAATTCCCAAGGAGAAGCGGCCTGGGGCAGGTTCCTGATCAACCAACTGGCCTTTCCTTTGCCGCACCTCTCAGAGCCGGGCTCTGGGTGCTGCAAAGGGAGAGGTTCCCTCAACCCGCTTCCCACACACCTAGGCTAGGATACATCTCCTAGGAGGTCCTTCAGTACCGGGCAGCAGCAGCCAGGCCCTCCGGTGCCTCGCCTCCTGGGCTGCAGGCCGACATCTCCCAGCGCCCCAGCCTCTGCGCGCCCCTGCAGTTGCCCGAACCACCAGTCACCTCAGGGCAGGCCCCAGCAGCGGAAAGCCGGCCTCCAGGCAGCCCAGCCATCACACCCACCACCGCTGGTAGCTCTCTGCTGCTCCCCTGCTGCAGTGCCCTGTCCGCTGGCGGGGGCATGCTCCAAGCCGCTCCCACCCCTAGGGGGTGCCCACTGCCCAGAGGACCGCTCTCCCTCCACAGCCCTGTAGGGGAATCTGGCCTCGTTGCCAGGGCTACAATGCCAGTGTTCAGCCCCACCGCTATGGGTGCCACCATATTTGTAGCAGAGTGATAGTTAATTTGCGTATTACTCTTTTATTCGATAGGATATTGATTTCAGAGAAGAAGGGAAAAGGAGAACATCAATGTTGAGATAATCACTGATTGGCTTCCTTCTGCATCCTGCTAGGGATTGAGCCCTAAATCCAGGCCTACGCTCTGGTCAGGAAAGGAACCATGACCTCCTGGTTCATAGGCTGATGCTCAACCTCTGAGACACATTGGGCTCTGGCTTTTTTAAAGTTAATCTTTACTGCCAAATTATGAAAAGATGCAGGACATTTACTTTACTTTCTGTTTAACAGCTGCATGGTCTTTAACATCAGGGGCTAGCCAAATAAGAAAAAAGCAGGTATGACAGAATGTGGTAAAAGGAAAGGTGGTTTTATTGGCAGCAAAAAATCCCATTATTTGCTCATATCCAAATATGAGTGTATATTCAGTTCAAAGTTGCATGTGTAATACTGGATACTTATTTTAAAACGACAACTTGACTGCTGGTTAATTTATATCATCTGTATTTTTTACTTTTATTCCTTTACTGAGCAGCAAAGGGTAAGATGAAAATGTTATATCATTTTTTCCCCAAGGAATCTCTGAGAAATTTCAGCCAGCATTGAGTGATCATAAATGGCATGATGGAACAGAAATAGTTCTTTGACTGTCAGCAGATATTTAAATAACAAGAATGCCATCTAGTTATAATGGACTCCTTTACAGTTGATGACACTTAGAGAACAAATGGAATCAGCCTAGAGTCACCTATTGCAAAGCACTGCAGAGTGTCAGAGTTGACATGAAAATGACTCTTAAGGCTTTCAGGATAATAAACTCCTGGGTGAAAATTCTCAGAGTGACTCCCAGAAATATAGAGCCAACACCTTTTCCACAAAGCTACTATATTTATGGTCACTTGGAGAGACTAAAATACCAAATATAAAATCCCTAATGTGACTGGCCTTACTATTAAAAGCCAGAGAATGGAAAACAAGAGGCAGATGAGTAAAGGTCATATTTAAGTACTCAGTATTTATTTTAAATCACCATTACATTATGTTTTTTAATTTTTAATGACATGATCCCAATCATCTCTATTTAACTGCTAAGTTAATAAAACAATAAATGTTTTATTGAGTATATTTTATTTTTGGTAGTATCTATGGAAGTTACGGGCATTACAAATTTAAATATGATATTCTTTCTGTTCCCAAGTGTCCCCCATCAGTGGGAGACATGCCTGTTTAAATTAATAAATAAATGTGACATACTGGAAGATATAGAAGACAAGGACCTGTGAAATCATGGAAGAAACAGATTAATGCAGTTAGAATGACAAAGTAAGATGTCACAGGGAGGGAGCATTCAATTTGGGTCTTACAGAATAATGGAACATTGCTGTATAGAATTAGTAATAACATACTCATTATCAGAAAAAAAGATATTACATATAACTTTAGTTAAACTGGCTTAATATCATGAGTAAAAATTAAAAACTATCTTGAAATAAACATAAATCTAAAAATATTCTTGCAAACAGAAGGATGTAATCTCTAATATTAATATTTAAAACTAGGGGCCTGGTGCATGAAATTCATGCACTGGGGTGTGGGTCCCTCAACTCAACCTGCCCCCTCTCACATACTGGGAGCCCTCAGGGGTTGTCCAACTGATGGCTCACCCCCAGCCTACCCAAGGCCTGAAACCTCTAATGAGGCTTTAGGCCTTGGGCACCCAGCCATCGCCCTGCTCGGCTCAGCCCCAGCTGCCTGCGACCACCCAACCCTGGAGGCTGGGCACTCACCACCACCACCATTTCATCTCCACTACTTGGGCCGGCACTCTTGCCACTTGGCCCTGCCCCCACTCCTGATTGTCTGGCAGCATAGCCAATCAGGAGCAAAGGTACGGTCAAATTTGCATGTTTCTCTTTTATTATATAGGACTATTGATCTCTATAACAGTGTTTGGTACAGTGCAATACTCAATATATTTGAAGTGGATATAACCCTACTGATCAAATTGATTTTGCTTGGTCACCTTCAATGTATTTCTAATAGACTTTACTTTTAGAGCAGCTTAAGCAAAATTTAATTCAAAGCAAAATTTCATAGAAGGTACAAACTTTTCCCACATACCCCTGCTTACACATAATAAATTCCCTATTATTAAAGTCACTCATCAAAATGTTTTTTTTTTTTTTACTTCTTTTTTTTTTTAACAAATATTAACCAACAATGGCACATCACAATCACCCAGATTCAACAGTTCAAGTTATAGTCTATTTTCAATGTACATTCTGTGGTTTTGGACAAATATATAATGATATATACTCACCATTATAGCAACATACAGAGTAGTTTTGCTGCCCTAAAAATCCTCTGTAATCCACCTACTCATTTCTCTCCTCTTTCTAACCCCTGGCAACAACTGATCTTTTTACTGTCGCCACAGTTTTGCCTTTTCCAGAATGTCATATATTTGAAAGGCCTGGGGTGAGGGGTGGGGCAGGCTAGAAGGGCTCAATGGGTAAAAAAGGGGAACACATACTTCGAACAATAAATATTTTTTTTTAAAAGAAAACATGTAGAAAGTAGCCTTTTCAGATGGAACATTTTTATATGCTTATTTGCCAGCTGTGTATCTTTATTGATGAAGCATCTCTTAAGGTCTTTGGTCCACTTAAAAAAATGTATTTTTTAATTGTTGAATTTTGAATTCTTTGTATATTATGGATAATGGTATTTTATTAACTATGTCTTTTAAAATTATTTTCCCCAGTCTTTGGTTTATGTTTTCTTTTTTTTCACAATGTCTTTCACAGAGCAGCATTTTTTTTTATTTTATCAATTTTTAATTTTAATGAAATCCAGTTTATCAAGTCATTATTTTTTAGAGTATGACTTTGGTAGTGTATTTCTAAATGTATTTTTAGCTACATTTAAAATGGAAGGATGGAAGGGCAGGGAGAGAGAGAGAACCATGTGAAAGACTCACAGGATTTTGTTGCCTCCTGATCAGGAATAGGGATCAAACCTGCAACTCAGGTGTGTGCTCTTGACAGGGAGTTAAACCTGACCCGTCAGTTCTCAGGCTGGCACTCTAATCACTGAGCCACACTAGCCTGGACATCTTTGTGACATTTTTTTTAGAAGACAGATGCAGTAGACAGAATAATGCCGCTGCCCAAGAGATCCAAATCCTGATTCATGGAAGCTGCAAATATATTGCTTTATAGGACAAAGGGATTTTACATGTTTAATTCAGTTAAGGATGGTGGCAAGTGGAATCATCCTGGATTATGAAGCTCCATCAGTGTCATCAAAGTGCAAGGTAACAGAAAAGCAAGCGCCGGAATGGTACCAGGTGAGAACTATTTGACTGGGCATTGTTTTACTGAAGGAGGTGGGGGGGGGGGACCACAAATGAAGGAATTCAGGTAGTTTCTAGAATCTGGAAAGATCAAAGGAACAAATCCTCCCCTCAAGCCTCCAGAGGAATGTAGGGGTGCCATCATTTTCATTTTAGCCCTTTAATTTTCGTTATGAATTTCTGAAGTCCAGTATAAGAGACTATGTCTGTATTGTTTTAAGCCATTAATTTTGTGGTAATTTGTTATATCGGCAATGGAAAGTAATGCAACAAATTTTACTAAGAACACTTTTTATAATTTCAGGTTCTTAAAATTTGTTCTTTTGCCTTCACCAGTTTAAAATTTTCATTTATTTTTTAACCAAAAAGAAGGGATAGAGAGAATATCAAAAATTCTGAACTAGAACTTAAAAATGGCTTCCTACTACTTAACATAAATTACTTAATCTGAGGTATATGTGTTTATCTATCATCTATATGTATGAGTATATATATCTATATATCTATATATCTATATATAGATATATATATACAGAGAGAGAGAGAAGTGAAAAATGTGCTCTTGGAGCCAATGAAATAAAAAGTCTAAACAATTAATCAATCTCACTTAATTATTGTTTGAATACTAAATAATGTAAGTGTATTTTGAATACTAAATAACGTGAATAACATTTTCTAATTAACCATAAAATTTGACTGGTATGAATGTTATGTGTTTAGACTCCTATAAATTTACAAATCCTTAAGATGTTTAAGAAGATGATATCTAAATAAATTTTGATGTACCTTATGGATTTATCTTATGTGTAATAATTTGTGTGATATTTCATTGGTATATCATTGAATTTGTCAAATATATAAAAGCTATTTAGTCCCTCAACTAATCTATTCACTAAAGCCAATGTACTTATTTAACCACCTTCTAAAATTATCACAAATTTAACCAGAAATTACCCATATATCAAAGAGAAAATTTATATTAGGACACAAAAAACCTATTTTAATTGATCTTCCAGATTAACATTAATCTTCAATGAGCATATGTTAGGCTGAAATAGGCATCCAAAACATGGCCATACGCTAATCCTTGAAGATATGTTATCTTTTAATTTGTATACAGGGGGTGTGTCCCTCAGCCCAGCCTGCACCCTCTCCAAAAGAGGCCTTGCAGGTGCATTAAGTGAAAGATTTTTGATATGGAGGGATTATTAACCTAAAGTAATCATAAAGGGCCTTACAAAAGGGAAGCAGCAGAGTCAGAGTAAGAGAATGTGGTGTTGCAATGGAAGCAGAGAGGAAAAACCATGTGATAGTAGGATCAAAAGGATAGAGAATAAGTGACCACAGAAGTAGACATCAAAGTAACATGGAAATACAAATTAAGAAATTTTGATAACTTTTATAAGCTGGGAAAGAAAAGAAATCAATCTTAGAGCTCCCAGAAGGAACTTGGGTTGAGGATTAATTAATTTTAGCCCAATAAATCTCATTTTGGACTTCTGCCCTCCCAAATTTTACACTAAGAAATCTGTGATGTTTTAAGCTATCAAATTTGTAAATATTTTATAGCAACAATAGGAACTTAGAATATAAAATATTTTACTTGCTAAAGTACCATGCTTCTGCTTCAACTATAAATTATATACTATGATTATAGTTACAAAGTAAAATATGGATTCTCTAATTTCTTTCATAAAAAAATAATATTATTCTAGAAATTTTACTAGTCTTTTAATTTTCCAGTGGGTTATGTTAATTGATTGCACTTTCTTGACACTATTTTAAAGAAAACCTTTGCAGTATTCTTACCTGTGTGATTTAAGAATGTGAAATCTGAACATCTAGTCATTTTCATTATATATATATATAACTGCAGTAATTAAACCATTCTGATTGTATTATTTTAGATTTTGGTTTCATTCTGATGTAAAGGAATTGCGTGTTTGCCATAGAAAAAATGCAGAAAACAAAAATCCATGGCACTAATCAGGTTTCACAAAAAAAAATTTACTGTTTATATTTCCCACATTTTAGGGATATAAATTTTAAACAATTATACATATAATATTTTGGACCTTGCAATTATTACTAAGTATAATTTTTAAGCATAGTTCATCACCCATTTTAAATAAAACTGTTAAGAAATGCATAATAATCCATACAGTATGTCATACTTTATTTAATCAATTCACCATAGTTGAACACATTGTTTATTTTTTCTGTTAAAGATAAAACTATGATAATATAACTGTGTATAATAATACCTAAATTTCAAAGATAATTCTTCAAAATTCTGAAAAAAGTCTGTTCTGAGTTAAACTGTATACAAAATTGTAAACATGGAAAGACCTAGTATTTTTTTTTCAAGAAGCTTTAAAATTAAGTATATTATTCTCAAGAATGCATTTGAGTATCTTTAATACTCAAAGGGAAAATATTATTATAAGTTGTGTTAATCTGTGATCATTGAATTAATGATATGAATTACTTTTAAACTGGTTTTGGTCCATTTATAATTTTTCTCCTAATTTCAGAAAATAAATACCAGCTTACCTCTACTTACTTGTACTCTAATTTTTATATTATACTTATTCATCCTTATGGTATTTATTTTTAAATGATTTGAGTAGGTGTCTAAATTATTTTGACACTAAATGTTAAGCAATTATCATTGTGGTTCTATAATCTACTTTCTTGATTTTTCTTTCCATTCTTTTTTGATAACACACTAATTTAAGCATATTAATTTCATTATGAATATTGATATTTCTAATACAAATGCTCCAATACCAATATTCATTTAATGATTTTTAAATAATTGATTAGAATTTGTGAAACAAGTGTGCTAAAATAAAAAAGGCATTAAACTAAAAACATTGTTTATATTTAACTAGAGGCCCAGTGCACAAAATTTGTGTACAGGGGGTGTGTCCCTCAGCTCAGCCTGCACCCTCTCCAATCTGGTACCCCTCAACATCCCACTCACAATCCAGGACTGCTGGCTCCCAACTACTTGCCTGCCTGCCTTTCTGATTGCCCCTAAATGCTTCTGCCTGCCAGCCTCATAACCCCCTAACCACTTCCTGCCAGCCTGATTGACACCTTATTGGTTCCCTGTCAGCCAGTTTGCCCTTAACTGCCCTCTCCTGAAGGTCAGGGTTCCCCCAACTGCTCTCCCCTGCAGGACTAGTCCCTCCCAACTACCCGCCTCTGCTGGCCATATTGTGGCAGCCATCTTTGACCACATTGGGACAACCATCTTGTGTGTTGGAGTGATGGCCAATTTGCATATTACTCTTTTATTAGATATGATGGGGTAGGTGCCAGCTAGTTTGCCCTGAAGGGTATCTCAGATTAGAGTGGGGGTTCTCTTGGGGCATGGGACAGCCTTGGCAAGGGCCTGTGGTGGTTTGCAGGCCAGCCATGCCTTTCAGTAACCCAAGCTGAGGCTCTGGTATCTGGGATTTATTTCTCTTCTGTAATTGAAACTTTGCAGCCTTGAGCAGAGCTAAGCCTCTTGCTTGCTCCATGGCTGCAGGCATTTTTGTTGAGATTTATTTATCTTCTATAATTGAAACTTTTTAGCCTTGAGTTGAGGCCAAGGCAGGCCAGGGCTGCAGAATCTTGGCTTCCTCTATCACTGTGGATAACTCAAGCCTCCTGCTCTCTCTCATGGCTGCCACCATTTTTGTTGGGATTTATTTATCTTCTATAATTGAAAGTTTGTAGCGTTGAGTGGAGTCCTGGGCCCACCAGAGTATGTAGAAAGCTTGGCTTTCTCCATTGCCAGGGAAACCCAAGCTTCTTGCTCTCTCCATGGCCTCAGCCAGCTTGGTTTGGTTAATTTGCATACTTGCTCCTGATTAGCTGGTGGGTGTGGTTTTGGGTGTAGCAGAGTGATGCTTAATTTGCATATGAATCTTTTATTAGGATGGGTAAAGAAAATGTTCAAATGAAAATTAACCCTTCTATATCTATCTAGCTTTCCTCAGGTGATAGGCATGATTGCCATAAATAGTTAGGGAAATCTGAGTTCCCAGCTTACCAAATCCATAAAGTTATACTTAACTCTAGCAAAAATTTCCTGGTAACAAGCAGCCAAGTTTAGATGACATATTTTACTCTGTGAATGTATTGATTTTTTTAAAAAATTATTCAGGTCACTGGTTAATAATATAGTTTTTGAGTGTACATTTGTATGTTACACAATCTTCATATTGCATTGTGTGCCCACCACCCAAATTCAATCATTTTCCATTACCATATAGAAATGAGATTGCTTTTTGTACAAAAATTAACACAAAATGTTCTAAAAACCTAAATATAAAACCTAAAAAATTAAAATACATATAATAAAACATAGGTACTAAACTTATGGACCTTGGTCTTAGAGATTTTATGAATTTGACCACAAAGCAAGGGAATTAAAAGTACAGATAAATTAATGGGACTATATGAAACTATAAAGCTTCTGCACAGCAAAATCAACCACTAAAAAAAAAAACCCTCAAAGGGAAAATAATATTAAAAGTTGTATTAATTTCATTATGAATATTGATATTTCTAATACAAATGCTCCGATACCAATATTCATTTAATTATTTTAAATAATTGATTAGCATTTGTGAAACAAGTGTACACCGGACCACTCATTAAAAAAATAAAATAAAAATAAAAAGCAGCCAGCCAAATGGAAGAAGATATTTGCAAACAACAGCTCATCAAGGGGTTAATACTGAAAATATATAGAACTCTCACAACTCAACACCAAACAAAAATCCAATGAAAAAAATGGGAAGAGAATGTGTAAGGATTTTTTAAGGCTTTATTTCTTGAGCATAAAATGAATCCTCATTGATACTTCATCAAGGACACAGAATTTCAAATTAAGGTAAATTTTCACTTTTTAGCTTGGAGAAAAAATATTATTTTTATATTTCCTTATGTCTAAGATGTCGCCCATTTAAAGGCATATGCTACATAGTGTATATATTATTCTACAACATTTCCACTCTATGTGGTTGTGTAATTTATATTGATAACTTTATTATCTATTTCATACCTCTATGATTATACCTCAGAATATTTATTGATTTAACATCTCAAATTTTTTTTTTATCATACACACTGATGCAATAGATTTTCTTGTGAGTCTGATACCATTTCTCTAGGTACAGAGCTCTAGGGGTTTTGCTGCTCAAAGTGTATTCACAGATTCAGTTTTACTAGATAAATCCCACCACAAATTGCTTTCCTCATTTACATTCCCACCAGCAATGTGTTTGAGTTCCCATTGTTCCAATGCCATGCAAGGCTGATGCCATATGCACTAGGACTTGGGATAAATTTATCAATGTCATATAACAAGGTGGGGTTAATTTTGAAAGAAAAAAATATATAGAACATAATGGCTAACAGGGGAATATAAGGATTATGCCTTTATCCATTCTTCCCTCAGGGGAGTTTCCCAAGGTTAAGGCTAGGATATTTTATGGGTCACACAATGTTCAATAGACTTTGTGTGAGCAGTGGCAATCTCAAAGATTACGTGACTGCAAGAAAGTCTAGATTCAGAAAATTTTGTATTGAATATCAGTTTCCAATTACCTTGAGGCCTGAAGGTCTGCACACTCTAAATAGAAAATGATTTAGGTAAAACGATTGAGGGTTTTCATTACATACTTAATGAAGAAGACAGGAAAATTGAAAGACTTTCATAATTTTTGGTAGTTTTTATTTATAATATAGCTTATATTTCTTTAGTGAAAATTGTAATTTCAGGCATTTTGATGCAAACCTTTTAAAAATGTTTTTATATGCTATAGAAATATCTTCACATAGGAACTTCCAGTTAGTTAATAGGTTAACTTAATGTGTTCACCATATACTAGTTTAATATTTACCATATTCTAGTCACTATACTAAATTTATAATTACAAAGGTAATTTTATTTTCCTTCAAGAAGCTTACAATCTAGTAAAGAGAGCAGGCGGGATAAATTATAGATCAAGTGTGTCAAGCTCGAGGCCTGCAGGCCACATGCCTTGTTTATTTGGCCCATGTTAGCCTTTGAATTTGACATGCTTGGTTATGGGGAGATATTTTGTGAAGGCAAAAATAAAGTGAGCATTTGAATGAGGTGGAAATGCAGTTTGGGAGGAATAACGTGTTGAGATTTTTAGAAGATGGCTTGGAAGGAAATTGGAGAGAGAACACTGAATCAGATTAGGAAGGGTGTATAGGTCACATTAAGAATTTAATGTTTAACTTCATCAGGAAACCACTCATGGTAAACAATTTTTAAAATGTTAAAAGAAGTTATGGAGCTAACATGTTTTTAGAGAAGTAATAATGGGCACACTATGGAGAAATCATTGTTGAAAAGATTGCCATTTTCCTCCTTTAATTAACTATTTTTTGTTATGTCTCTACCATGTGCCAGATAATGATCTAAGCATTTGAAAATCATCAATACACCAAATAATAAAAAATCTCTTCTCTTATGGACCTTAATTTCTATTGGGGTAAATAAACAACTTAAAGACTAATATACTTATGCAGTATGTGAGATGCTATGCAACCTCGAACAAAGACAGAGAGAGATTTAAAGTGGATCTGGGAGTGCTGGAGGATAGGATAAGATAGTGTAATAGACATTGGTGAAACTGTGACAATGGAACAGAGCCTTAAAGAATGTGAGATACTTAGCCATGGATTTACTTTCACGCAGGCTAATCACCTAGCAAAGACCCAGAGTAGGAGACTAATACTATGAGGCTAATAAAGCTTAAGAGTATCCTATTAGGCTAATACAGTATGAGCTTCAGGATCCCACATTTACACAGGTCACTTTACAGCCCCTGTACCCTCTCTTTTCTAAAAAGTTTGTGTTCTTGGTATTAAAAATATAACATAAGTTAGATAAGCCTTATAACTTACTTCTGATTTGACCCTTGGAGTTAGTGTTGTAGTTTTCTTCCTATGTTTCTGGAATAGAAATGAGGCTAATATGGCCAGGATAACTCACTGAATGGCCATTGATAAATAGCATTATTGTACATATGAAGAAGGTAGAAATACATGTTATAGAATATGAAAATAACTTTTGAAAATTTTAGTAATTGCTTTTTCAATAATTTGCCATTTGAGAAATAAAACATTTTATAATAAACAAGGATGTCAACTATGATACTGTAAAATGTATGTCACAATTATCTTTACTAATATGATGTTTTAGTCATGTAATATTAATGCTTATTTAAATGGTTTTATAAAAATATTAGAGGGAGAATAGCATACTATATGTGAATTATTTTAATCAGATATGGGCATGTCAATTAACTCATAAAATACCAAGTGTACAAAGTTCAATTAAATTATCATACAATTTCTCTTTAAAAACACTTTCTTTTTGTCTGGGTGGCATGGCTCATTGGTTGAGCATCAACCTATAAACCAGGAGGTCCTGGGATGCAGGCTTCATCCCCAGAAGGGTAGTGCAGGATGCAGCTTGATCAATGATTCTCTCATCATTGAACTTTCTCTCTCTCTCTCATGAAATCCATAAAAATATATATATATATATTTTAAAGTTTTCTTTTCTAATATTAGACAAATTAGGATAAAATACTGGTATTTTTTTTACAAATGAAAATGATGTAGTTTATGTTATTCTGTATAATGAAATAATTTATCAGTTTTCTTCCTTATTATTTATTACAGAGATGGATTTGGCATATTTGCAATATTTATAAATGATATATGATCATTTAATTTTACTTGTAAACTAATTCAAATGATATTTTTAAACAGCAAAGTATCAGCACTCTGTTAAACAGCTCAGTTCTTTAATATGAATTTTTGACTAGCATGCCTAAAAAATAATGAATTTTGAAGTGATAAACACACACACGCTATATATATATATATATATATATATATATATATATATATGCCAGTTTAACACTATGCACTAAATACTTCATATTTCTCCGTTATTCAGAGCTCTCCAAAAATCTAGTCAACATCTCTGAAATGATCAGTCTATTCTCATTTTCAAAGTGAAATGAACCCTAATAGTATCATATGAATACTCGCCTAGTGAAAATAGAAAGGCAGCTAGTAATTTTACACAAAATTGTTACCAAATAACAAATTAGGACTTATTAAGTGTCAAACAAGCACTTTCTTTGAATTCTGGGTCTATAAATAAATTTAGTAGCTAACAAATCAACTTAGATGAGAAAGAAAATCAATTGAATGAATGAGAATCAACAACCTTTAGCCATATAAATTTGGGACAACTTCAAGGTTGATTGAGACTTTCTTCTTTTCACAGGGAAAGCAGGGGCTCAAATTTCTTCTATCCCAATTCTTCATCAGCACTGCCATATTTAAGCATTTGCAAGACAGCTTTTGGCAAATTATTTGTAATATGCTCATATGGCAAATATCTGCCCAGGTTTTACTGCCCAAGTGATTACTTTATAATGTTTTCACTCAATCCACCATTAACACTCAAACTAGGAGGTTTTAGTTCATCTAGAAAACTAATTGCTACCTTTGATTAACACCATGGGCTAAGTTCTGAATACACTGTAATAGTGTAAATTTCATGGTAAATCCCACACCTTGTTTCTTTAACACTTTTTAAATGCTGCAAACATTGCACATTGTAGATTCACTAGAGGCCTGGTGCATGAAAATTCATTCATTGGGGTGGGGGGTCTCTCAGCCCAGCCTGCGCCCTCTCATAGTCTGGGAGTCCTCAGGGATGGCAGGCAACCTGGCAATCAGGGGAAGGCGATATCCCATCACACCTCTGCTGCTGCCACTGCCAGGAGCACAAGCCTTAGCCGGCCCTGGTTACCTGATCCTCGGGCCACCCTAGGCGGCTGGAAAGCTGACTTCTGAGGCTTGCCTGTGTCTCAGCCAAGCCAGGGTGGCTGGGGGGCTGAAGGAGGGTCCAGCCACACCATGCACCTGCTGGACCCTCTGGGCTGAGAGGACTGTAGGATTGCATGCCTGCCACTCCCTATTTCTGGTGGTTCTGAAAGGACTGGGGGGCTCTGGCAGGCTGAAGGGACTGGGTACCACCATCTTGTGGCTAAGAGTGCCACCATCTGTGACTATGGGCGCTACCATCTTCGTAATGGTGTGACGGTCAGTTTGCATACTCCCTCTTTATTAGATAGGATTATTCACACACACACACACACACACACACACACACACACACACACACACACACACACAAAGCCTGTCTCTATGAAAGGCACTATAAAGGGTATTGAGGCAGTCAGCAGATATTTATAAAGTGATTAAAATAAGTACATTTATAATGTGAAGGAAAAATGCTATTTTTTCCTTTTGAAATTGCTGTTCTTTAAAAACAAATGATTTGCATGATTAGATTTCTGAATCTTAGATTTTGTTATATCATAAATTCATATTTTATGATATATTACATTTGAAATTGGTGGTTGAACTTAGTATTTTTTATTTTAATTTTTAAGAATTGCAGTTGACATATAATATTATATTACTTTCAGGTGTACAGCACAGTGATTAGACATTTATATGGCTTATGAAGTGGTCACCCTGGTAAGTCTACTACATAAAATGTATATAAGCAACTCATATTACTTAATACCAAAAAGAAAAACAAAACACTAATTTGAAAAGACATGTATTTATTGCAGCATTAAATATAATAGTCAAGAAAATGAAGCAACCTAAGTATCCATCTTTAAACAAATGGATAAAGAAAATTTGTATCATATATTCAGTGGAAAATTACTCAGTCACAAAAATGAAATCTTGCCATGTGTGACAACAAGGATAGACCTAGAAGATATAATGCTAAGTGCAATAAGACTGAGAGAGGCAAATATTATATGATTTAAAATGTATGTGGAATCTGAAAAAAAATTAATTAACAAGGCAAAACAAACTCATAGATACAGGGAATACATTAATTGTTGTCAGATAGGAAGAGGTTGAGGGGATGGGTAAAAAGGAGAAGGGAGAAACATATACAAATTGCCAGTTAAAGTCAGAAATTTTTATGAAAATATCCAAATTTATTTTCAGGAACCATTACTAATCATTTAATGATATTGGTAAGTAATCATAACAAGGAAGAACAGTAGTTGAATTTGCATACTAAAAGTATAATTGTAAATGTATCATTACATCTGTGCCAATAATCATTAAAACAAAAAACATAATTCAACAAAAATAAAAATCAGTAATGATTAAATAACTAAAATATAACAACTTTCCTGTATACTTGACTTAGACATTAGATTAAAATAACAATTCATTGTGCAGATTGCTTTAGGTAATACAGATATTTTAATGGTGTTGATTATACCAACCCATAAACATGGTATATTCTTCCACTTAGTTATTATCTTCCTCTATCTATTTTTTCAATGTCCTGTAGTTTTCAGAGTACAGGTCTTTCACCTCCTTGGTTAAGTTTATGCCTAAGTAACTTAATTTTTTATTGCAATAGTAAATGGAATTTTTTTTTAGTTTCTCTTTCTGAGAGTTCATTATCGGTATATAAAAATGTAATGGATTTTTGGGCGCTGGAAGTGGGACATGTATGCGATATAAGAGTGAAAAAGGTGGTGTTCCCATTTTACTTGCGAAAGTGCCCGAGCCCTCCCAGCTGTTGCCTCCTGTTCTGTCCCGGATACAGATTCAGTAGACAATGGCAAGCAAAGGAGAGTTCACCCTGCTCGGGCTCTTGATCATCCTTTCTGTGCTCTGTGATTCAGGTCATAGCCTGTGGTGCTTGCTACACCTGTCTCAACCCAGGGGTTCAATGTCGTCACCAACTGTTCTGTTAATTTTGAAGCATGTCTCTACATCAAAGCCGAGACACAGACATACTACCAGTGTTGGAAATTTGATAACTGCAACTTCAACTACTTTTCAAAACACTTAGGAGAGAAGACTCTACAGTACGGATGCTGCCAGAAGGACCTGTGTAACAAAAGCAACTGTAGGACGAGCATAACAGGGACCATTGCTCTGCTGGTGACTCTGCTGCTCACAACATTCTGGAGACTTCTCTAAATCAATACCAGGGAGATTCTCCTCACTCCCTGCTTCTGTGTATTCCTTATTTCCTGTGCTGCCACAAAAGCATTCTATTTTCTTACTGGTTCTGTTAGGAAAGACCAAAACTAGCTTGAGAAACTTGGAAGAGAGAGAGAGAGAGAGAGAGAGAGAGAGAGAGAGAGAGAGAGAGAGAGAGAGAGAGAGAGAGAGAGAGAGAGAGAGGTGGAAAATAAGACCTGTTTGCAGAGAAGGCCCCTCTGAGGGAAGAAGTTTAGGAGTAAAGCATGTGCCACATTAGCTAGCTTAGTTGTGTGCTGCTTCCTCTGCTCGTTGCAGTAATGACTTGACTAGATTCTCTGCAGTCTTGCACTTATTTCCCCACATGTTCCTTAGATGTAGTTACCAGTACGATCAGTGCCCTCCCCTGCAGGCCTGGTCTTCCCTAACTGCCCTCCCCTGCAAGTCTGGTCTTTACTAACTGCCCTCCCCTGCAGGTCTGGTCTCCCCAACTGCTCTGCCATGCAAGCCAGGCTCCTTCTCAACTGCCCTTCCATGCAGGCCCAGTCACCCCCAACTTCCCTCCTCTGCCACTTGGTCACTCCTAACTGCCCTCCCCTTCTGGCCTGATTGCCCACAACTGACCTCTCTTGGAGGCCTGGTCCCTCCCAAATGCCCTCCCCTGCTGGCTATCTTGTGGTGGCCATCTTGTTTCCACATGGGGTAGGACCTTTGACCACATGGGGGCAGCCCTCTTGTGTGTTAGAGTGATGATCAATCTGCATATTACTCTTTTATTAGATAGGATAGAGGCCTGGTGCATGAGAGGCCAGCTGATTTACCCTGAAGGGTGTCCCAGATCAGGGTGGGGGTTCCCTTGGGATATGGCATGGCCTGGGCAAGGAGCCTGTGGTGGTACAGGCTGGCCATGCTCCCCAAGACCCAAACAGACACCCTGGTATCTGGGATTAATTTATCTTCTACAATTGAAACTTTGTAGCGTGGAGTGGAGCCAAGCCTCCTGTTCACTCCATAGCAGCAGCCATTTCTGTTAAAATTTATTTATCTTCTATAATTGAAATTCTGCAGTCTTAAGCAGAGGCCAAGACAGGCCAGGGCTGCAGAAGCTTGGCTTCCTCCATCACCCATGGCAACCCTAGCCTCCTGTTCTCTCCAGCTCCATGGCTGCCACCATTTTTATTGGGATTTATTTATCTTCTATAATTGAAGCTTTATAGCCTTGAGTGGAGGCCTGGGCCCACCAGGGTGTGTAAAAAGCTTGGCTTCCTCCGTCACTGGGGAAAACCAAGCCTCCCTCCTGCTCTCTCCATGGCCACAGCCATCTTAGTTGGGGTTAATTTGCATACTCACTTCTGATTGGCTGTTGGGCATGGCTTGTAGGTGTAGTGTAGTGATGGTTAATTTGCCTATTACTCTTTTATTGGATAGGATTACTCTCTTATCAATGATGAAAACATTAAAAAAAAAAAAACATCCCTGCTGGGAGATATTGTTTAAACAACTGAAAGATTAGCCTCCCAATTGGATTTTACAGACTGTCTTACAGCATTTGTTAATTGAATCTGTCAGAGTGTATCTGTATGTCTAATGATAAAACTCTCTTTAATTCTGAAACACATTAAAATGTATTGCAACTACTGTTCTCCAGTAATAGGTATTAAAATGTGTAATATATCAAATCATGTTCATTTGAAAGAGAGAGACGTTCCTGTACAATGTTTGATTTTTTTTTCTTGTACATGAGCTTTGTTTACTAGCATCTATATATATATAAACCTAAGTGACTGAATGACCAGTCAACCAGTTGCTATGATGACACACTGCCCACCAGGAGGCAGACGCTCAATGCAGGAGCTGCTGCCTGGTGGTCAGTGCACTCCCATAGCCAACCTCCAATGGCTGGCCAACCTCTCACGGTCCCTCCCCCATGGCAACCAGCCCCAATTCGCCCCCATCACCAGCCAGACCGAGAGACCCCACCTGTGCACCAATTCACACACCAAGCCTCTAGTAAGAAATAAAATTAACCCAGAATTAGATTTATTATCCTATTTTTCCCACCTGGCCTTCTAAAGTTAAGTAAGATAAGCCCTTTAAATTAAAAATACACACATATACTATGGTTATCACAAAACATTGATGATAAATATTTTAGCGGATAATTTTATAGATTATGACTGAGCTTATATTACTACCAGTGAATTAGAAGTCATAAATATTTGTTCTAACCATTCTTTTGAGTATGTAAATGGTTTACTGTGGACTTAATTTGTAGATCACTGGTTATTAATAAGATTGGGTCAATTTGGTCATTTGAACATTTTCTCTGAGTTGTTCAAATTTTCAGTTGAGTTTATTTTTTTATCTCACTTAAGAAATCATTTTTCAGCTATAATTTTGCAAACAACTTCTAATTGTGCTCTGTGATTTAACTCTTGCAATGGTTTCTTTTCAAGTTTCTAATATTAAGGTTACATTTATAAATGTTCCTTTAGTTTAAAAATATTCTTTTGATTTGCAAATTCTAAGTAGGTATGTATTTAATTTAATTTTTTTTCATATTTATCTTTTTAGATTATCTTTACTAGTGAGAATATTACAGACATCCCCTTTTTTCCTCCCATTGCCTCCCTCCACCCAGTTCCCACTCCACCCCAATCCTTCATTTCTCTATTATCTATGCCCATGTGTTATACATATATGCAGTAAAATCTTTGTTAATCACTTCCTGCTCCCTCCTCCCTCTGAGATTACTCAGTCTTTCCCATGTTTCCATGACTCTGGAACTATTTTATTTGTCAATTTATTTTGTTCATTAGATTGCACATGTAAGCGAGATGATGTAATATTTATCTCTCTTTGATTGGCTTATTTCACTTAGCATAATAATCTTCAGGTCCCTTCTCTCTGTCTCAAAGGGTAAGAGATCCTTTCTTTTTATACCAGCATGATATTCCATTATCTTTCACAAATATATCTGGATTGACCACTTTGTATGGAGAAAAGATATAGTCACCCCAAAATTATATTTTAACATATTTTCCAATTAGCTCAGTACCATTCATTTAAAAGACTGTCTATTCCCCAGAGTTTCATTTTTTATTAATGAAGTATTCACACATATCTAGATGTGGACTCTATTTTCACCCATGGGTCTATTTTCTCATTCTTACACCATAATCATATGACCTTAAGTATTCTAACTTTATTTAATGGACATTTGATGGTGCTTTATTGTACTTTTTCTTTTCTTTTTAATTTATTTTATTGAATTTTTTACAGAGAGGAAGGGAGAGGAATAGAGAGTTAGAAACATCTATGAGAGAGAAACATTGATCGCCTCCTGCACAACTCCTACTGGGAATGTGCCCGCAACTAAGGTACATGCCCTTTTCTGGAATCGAACCTGGGACCCTTCAGTCCACAGGTCAATGCTCTATCCACTGAGCCAAACCAGGGCTTATTTTATTTCTTCAAGAAACCTTACCTATAGTTGGCCTTTAGCATCTTCATATGAATTTTATAAATAGGTTGTTAATTTCCAGATATAAAAAAATAAAATTGGAATTTTTTGAATGACATTGAACATTTGGAACAATCTAACATATGTTCATGAATCTTCTGAAACATGGGCAACACATATAATCATTTATTTAGGTCTATTAAAATGCCTCTCAGCAGTGGATGATAGTTTTCCAAATAGATGTTTTATAGATCTTTCCTTAGGTTTAATATTACATAGTTGTTATTATTGGGATCCAAAATATGCCACCTCGACTTACCTCACAATGGCATATTACGGGATACTTTGGTAAAGTCTCTTGACCAGCATCCAGTGTGGAAGAGCACTTGACCCTTCCTACCATCTTGAATGTAAGTAATAGATATGCCATATGGGAAGTATCCTCCCCATGCTTGGAGATACCCCTTTAGAACTAGAGTCAAACAACTCAAAGTGGAAAGATCTGTGTATTCAATTTTTTTCTTTTTAAAAAAGTTATTGGGCCGAGACCGGTTTGGCTCAGTGGATAGAGCGTCGGACTGCGGACTGAAGGGTCCGGGGTTCGATTCCGACAAGGGCATGTACCTTGGCTGCGGGCACATCCCCAGTAGGGGGCGTGCAAGAGGCAGCTGATCTTTGTCTCTCTCTCATCGATGTTTCTGACTTTCTATCCCTTCTGCTCTGTAAAAAATCAATAAAATAAAATAAAAAATTATTGGGATGACATTGTTAATCAAATTATATATGTTCAAGTGTACAATTCTATCATACATTATCTGTGATAATTGCACTTTTACCACCAAAATTTTATTGCTTTTTATCTAATTTTCTGCTGTGTTTGAATTCCTCATTAAAAAATATCCAAAGTACTAATTTCCTTTATTGTTAATTTTTCATAAATATGCTCAGGGTTTTTTTTTTGTCTATAATTATAAAAAGGTACCTGGTTTGGTCATTTTTTTGAGTCTCATTTTATGATCTGAGCATTTTATTATGATTCTCCCTTGAGTAAGTCTTAAATTGGATTTTCACTTGTTAATCTAGTCTTGTATAAATTTTATTAGTAATACAGCCATAAGAACTAGGTTAGTTTAGAGAAGAGGAATTCCCCCTCTCTGATAGCTTATTAAAAATTTATTTTAAACTTCTGTACAGAAAGAAAAAACATTCAACAAAATAACAAGAAAACCCACTGTATGGGAGAAAATATTTGCCAAGATTTGCCAAGGGTTTAATCTCCAAAATTTATAGGAGACTCATACAACATAACAAAAGGAAGATAAACAATCCAATAAAAAATGGGCTAAGGACTTATATGGATACTTCTCAAAAGTGGACATATAGAAGGGTAAGAGACAGGAAAATATGCTCATAGTCACTAATCATCCAAGGGATGCAAATCAAAACAACAATGAGGTATAATCTTACACCTGTCAGAATAGCTATTATCAACAAATTAATAAACTACAAGTGATGGTGAGGAAGCAGAGAAAAAGGAACCTTTGTGTACTGCTGATGGGAATGCAGACTGGTGTAGCCACTGTGAAAAAATAGTATGGAATTTCCTCAAAAAATTAAAAATGGAACTCCCATATGACCCAGTAATCTCTCTTCTAGGAATATATCCATAGGTCTCAAAAATACCCATCAGAAAAGATATATGCACCCCTGTATTCATAGCATAACAATTTACAATAGCTAAGATTTGGAAACAGCCTAAGTGCCCATCATCAGATGAGTGGGTTAAAAAAATGGTACATCTACACAATGGAATACTATGCAGCTATAAAAAGAAAGAACTCTTACCATTCGCAACAGCATGGATGGATCTGGAAAGCATTATGCTATGCAAAATAGGACAGTCAAATAAGAATAAGTATCACATGTTCTCACTCATATATGGAATATAATGAGCAAAGTAAACTGGTGAACAAAAATAGATCCAAAGACAGAAATTTTGAACAGATCATCAAAGCTTGGAGGGGAGGTGGGGAGAAAGAGATCAAACAAGGGCTAATATGCATGCATGTAAGCATAACCAATGGAGATGGTAATAGCCAGGGAGAAGTCAATGGGGAGGTGGGAGGGAAAGGAGACATGTGTAATACTTTCAACAATAAAGAATTTAAATTATATATATATGCTAGTTTAAATTACCTCTTTTTAAAATGCTACTTTCCAACTAAAGTATCTAAACATATAATGATGCTTATGTAGGCCTTATATATCAAGCAAACTTATAAATCTAACTTATTAACTTTACTATTTTATTTATAACTAATTTTGGATTTTACTAGTATAAAACATTTTGCTTAAAATAGTAATAATTTTATATTGCCCTTTCTAAAGATTATAAATTTTATTTTATTTTCATGGTTTAATGAATTATTTAAATCCACCAACACAATGTTCAATTAAAATGACTATAATAGCCATTCTGATCTTGTATTGATCAAGGAATGGTTTCAATAAATATCCAGTAAACATGATTTCTAAATGTTTTGTAAATGCAACTTATCATATTAAGGATATTTTTTCTATTTCTAACTATTCTAGAGCTGCTTATCACAGATTTAAATATATATATATATATATATATATATATATATATATATATATATTATTGATTTCAGAGAGGAAGGGAGAGGGAGAGAGAGATAGAAACATCAACAATGAGAGAATCATTGATGTACTGCCTCCTGCAGACCACCTACTGGAGAGTAAGCCCACAACCAGGGCATTTTCCCTGACTGGGAATCAAACAGTGACCGCCTGGTTCACAGATTCATGCTCAACCACTGATCCACACTGGCTGGGTTCAACCATTTGAGATTTGATAAAACATCATTTGTAGCACCATTTGGGGGAAAAACACAAATATATATATATATATATATATATATATATATATAGTGCTGTTATATTCTTTATATGTAATTAGATAAGATAGAATAAATTTAGAGTGGACAGACAATAGAGGTGATCATGTTAAAATGGGAGGGTAAATAGCCTTAATTTCTAAAGAATCCCTAACCATAAGTGTCACTAAGAGTTACCCCTAACATTTGCAGAATTTTTTTTAAAAAAGGAGAAATTGAATTTCAATGAGTGAAAATTGACCTAAAAAGGGATATTGAATTTTATTTTTATTGACTATATGTATTTGTTGTACTAACGAATTATTAATAAAATAACCTCACATAATTATTAAATATTGTTGTTGTTATGTTTTGTCCCTTTGAGTCCTAGGATATAGTAGTTGTTATGTAACATCTGAAATAAAAGGTTTGGCAAATTAACTAGTTTTCTGCATTAGTAAGATTACCTCTTGATTTCCACCCTCCAAATTTTGAACAATTACATCTAATTTCAGATTAATTTGCACAAATTAATTTACATTTAAAATTATGGCTGCAGAAAAGACCTGTAAATATTGTGTTTGCCATTTAGGTTCTGATTTAGAAGACTGTACATTTGAAGAAAATTGAATTTGATGCTTTTACTAGTTTACTATTTCCACTCCAATGTAGGGTAAATTAAAAAGTTTAATGAAATGTAGAGCAGCAATGATTTAAAAGAAAAACAAAGCCAACTTTCTGCTTTCTATATTTCAGAACATCAGGGTTGAAGAATAAATACCAACATTTTCTGTGGCAGTGGTACTCAGGACAGAGGCAAAGAGAAATATCTGTATATAACACCCAAAAATGTAGTTGCAATCCAGTAAGTCAAACCAAGAGGAGATTTATTATTCACAACCATAGAGTCATGAACACAATGAAGCAATCTCTTACTATTTTGAGGTAGAATGATTTGGAAGCTATATCATTGAGCATCTATTTCCACCACTTTATATATGGAAATGTTTATCAAATTAACTTACATACCTAAAAACTCTTATGAGTAGTGCCTTGGAATTCAGATAGACACACTCAGAATTTAACTAAAAGGAAATAAAATCTTTATCTACCAACATCCAGTCTTCAGTTTTGTGGGAATCAAAATTGTAAATTTTATGATTATCTAACCACTATGCTGTCCACCTGAAACTAATACAAAATAATATTAAATGCAAAATATAATTAAGAAATTAAAAAATAAATTATATTATTTTTTAAAAAGTAATTATGGGGTCAAGTTCATAAAAAAAAACCTAAATATAAAAATCCATACATTTAGTGCCTATGTTTTCTTCTATGCATTTTTTGTTTGTTTGTTTATTCCAGGACTTCTATTCAACCTTTTAATTCTGTTTAAGTTATTTTTTTTTGTATATGGCATAAACAAACCGATATAGTTACTAAAGGGGGAAAGGGTAGGGGAAGGATGGAAAAAGTAGTTTATCAAATATTCAGTGACAGGAGACAAAACTTTTGGCATAAGCACACAAAGGAATATACAAATGATGTATTATAAATTGTACAGATGAAACATATAATGTTATTAACCAATGTTACTGCAATAAATTTAATAAATAAATAAATAAATAAATAAAATCCATGGAGCTTCTGAGGGACTCTTGAATTATATATATATGTGAGGGAGGTACAGAATTAGTGTCTATTTACCTGTTATGTAGGTGAATCTAGCAGTGATTTCAGCTTCTTGGGCCTAGCTTACTGATTCAAGGGTATTTGACTCATTGTTCTAAGCATTACATGAATTCCCTAACATGTTAATTCTTTATTATTCAGAAAGCCATTCTAAAAAGTGGTGCAAAATTCTGCTCCTCCAGTATTTTCCATAAATTTTAAGAACTAAACTCTCTTTATTAAATCTCTTTCTAATTAAAGTAGTTAACAATTGTTTTCCTAAGAGTGGAAATAGACTCATCAATCCTCAATGAGTAGGTTTATTTACTTATTGTATCATATATTTGTTTGGTGATGTAGAATGCAAATGACAATATGTACAGCTCTGAGAAAGCCTATACTGTTAAAAACATATATTTTTTTGTTAAATCTAAATTGTCCTATGTTCTATTAACATTCTCTAGAACTAGTGTTTTGGAAACACACTATGAGAAAGGCAACATTAGGTGGTTTATTTTATGAAAAGAAAAAAAAAAGTACTTAAGGGATTCATGAACTTCCAGCAGAATAAATCATGTGTTCCTTTCATTAAAACTTTTGAAGTTTAATTTTATTATCACATAGATGGAAGCTATTTGAATATTAAAATACCACCACTTGATTTAAGTGCTTACATTCCCTCAGGCTCCTCCTATTAATCCTTTATTGGTCTCTAACTATCAAGAAATCAGGATGGAATTAATATCTGACCTAAGGAAAAAATAAGCTCACACAAAATGGAATAAAATATTAATAAATTTAAATTAAAAACTACATAAGAATTTAGGTCTTATATCAGTATCTTCATAAGTTCACTGAGAAAAAAGCAAATGAAGTCATTATAGGCAATCAAAATTAAACTTGTCCCATTATGAGGGAATATTTAAAAATATTTTATTATAGGCTAATGTTGCACTGGAAAACTAGATAATATGAGTTAATGTTTAGGAAATTTTTTTTCAATTACTTATATTAGCTACTTGTAGTACACAGATACATATGTGAGAATAAACAAGCCATCTTTTCTGTCAAAGAGCAGTTTAGACAGCTGACATTTTGGACTGTGTGACTTGGCAGCCACCATGTTGGCCACATAGTTTATAAACTCACCTAGAGACCACCATCTTGAAATCACAAAGGCCAACCCCTCCCTTTGAATTAGCCAATTGTGAAAGACTGTGTGCCTGAGCTCCAATCAAGAGCAAAGGACAAGTCATGTGCATCAGGGATTATAAAGCCAAGCAGACTGTCTGCTCGGTGTGCACGCAGTTCCAGACCATGTGTGTGCACCCTTCTATGTAGAAGTAAATATGTTTGCCTTGTTGCCTGGCTCCCGAGTGTTTTGTATTCTATCCAAACCCCTGATGTGCAAGCTTGCCCTATTTCTAACACATATATTTTTACTTCTATAGTTTTATTTCATTAAAAAATTATAATTTTACTCATGCACATTTTAATACATTAAAGGGAAAATGCAATATAATTGAAAAAATAATATATTTCAAAACTAAAATTTTATTGCCTTTATGGAACATTTTATATAATTATCTCCTGAGGTGGATTAAGTATGGTTAAAATTAGTTGACATTTATCCCATCAAGATGTGAATTTGGGACCTTACATCTTGGAATCAGGTCATGTGACTACTCTTACCAAAAGAATATGGCAAAAGTGATGCCTTGACACTTTTCTGTCCCATGTTTTAGAACAGGCAGCTTTCACTTACTACATGTTTTAATATCTGTTTGTGGAAATCCTTTTCATGTCCTGCGTGTCCAGGGTTCCCATGTCAGAGTTCAATTTCTGGAGAATGCCACACACAAATGAAGAGAGACTCAAAAAGCATCCATTTTGGGAAACATGGGGGCCAGGCAGGAGCCCATCTCTAGTGGAGGGACTGCCACCAGCTCTGGTTTTCCTATCCCCTTTTATTAGGGCCAAGTGATACATCCATCAACCAGCAAGAATTAACACAAGACAAAAGGTGTGGAAGCTTTTACAATTACCAATGTGTCACCTAAACAATATGTGAATAGCTCATATTGAATATAAGACTAAAGGAGGGGCAACTAAAGTCTCACCTAAACAATGAGTAAACAGTTCATACTTAACATAAAACTAAAGGAGGGGCAACTAAAGTCTCACATAAACAATGGGTAAACAGATCCATTAAGCTTTGACCAGATTTCCTGTTTGTTCTATTTACATCTCTATTGGTGAGGCAATGTCTGGCTTCCCGCATCTATTCTTGAAACTGAGCTACCACACTGTGAGAACTTATAAGAACTATGGCCAAGATACCTTCATGGAGAAGAACAGAAGCAGCTCCCAAGAGGCTAGCTTATTAGCCCGTGCCTAAGAGTCATTACTATCTTGTCAGCTACGTGAGTATACCAAAGTGGAAGTTGATCCACTGTGGGGCTGATCTAGTTGGCATCATGTAGAACAGATTTGAGAGTTTCCCACTAGGTCATACTTAACCTGAAGATTTATGAATAGATAAAATTTTGTTGTTGTTTTAAGCCACAGTATTTTGGGGTAATTTATCACATGCAGTAAAAAAAAAAAAAAAAAGAAAAGAAAAGAAAAGAAAAGAAAAGAAAAGAAAAGAAAAGAAAAGAAAAGAAATGGCCTGTAAGTAGAAAATTGCTCTAACAAACAAAAACTTGTCATTGTTACAAGCTGAATCTATATTTTGAACTGAAAACTTACAAATTAGAAGGGTCTCAAAGACATTCTTGGTGAAGGCTGGGAAGATGATGAATAAATATAAGAAACACTGGATAAAATAAAATTGTTAAGTTCTTGCACAGGATATGTATGGCCTTCAAAAGAGCCTCGATTTGCAGCTTTTGAAAATAAAGCAACATTTGTTTCAGTATTTGCAGTTAAGAAAGTGCTTCAAGTTAAAGATGAAATACAGAAACCTAGAAGAAAAATATGACTTAAAGTTAATAGCATAGACATGGCTATCTACTTTACAAATAATTCAGAATAACTTAAGGATGCCTCTAATAAGATTTCTAAGAATCTCATTACACATTCCAGTTTAAAGATTATACTTTAAAATTTTTTAAATTAAAAAATGAAAGATTTACAGAGAGAAAGGTGAAGAAGAGTCTTTTAGGAAAACTTCCTTATGGAAAAAGAATGATTCACTCAGTGGAAGAAACCAAAAGGTAGTGGATAGAGCGTCAGCCTGCGGACTGAAGGGTCCCGGGTTCGATTCCGGTCAATGGCATGTACTGTGGCTGCGGGCACATCCCCGGCAGGGGGTGTGCAAGAGGCAGCTGATTGATGCTTCCCTCTCATCGATGTTTCTGACTTTCTATCCCTCTCCCTTCCTCTCTGTGAAAAATCAATAAAATATATTTTTAAAAAAAGAAAAAAAAGAAATACATGCCCAGCTGGACTTCAGAAATGCTATGCACCAGGACTCCTCCCCCACCTTTTTAAGGTGCTTTCTATTTTCCCCTTTTAAACAAGACAGTCTGTTGTGACATGCCTATGTCCTATGTTTGGGGGCAGGGAAAAATAACTTTTCTCCTTAATTCATAGTTGACTCATCTGAGAAGGAGTAGATTAGAGTAACCATGTAAAAAATAACCTGGATTCAATTTAGATAACAACATACTGGACCTTGCATTCGAACCTGACTCCACTGATGGAAAGATCTAAGGATCTTGAGAGGAGGAGAGTGAATTCTGTGTATTGTAGAACATAAGTTGTTAGAGGCCAGAGGGCAGACTTTGAAAGTATAATGATAGTCATAAATTCATTGACACTTCTGCCAGCAAAGAGTAGCCTTCCACTACCTATCCCCAGGTCTGCATGGGCTTTGTAAGAGTTGTGACCAATTAAATATCTATAATAATGAAAGTGTAATTTGTTAATTAGACCAGACAGCCGAATGACCTTCCAGACATCATTCTGGATGTCCTTCCAGATGAAGCTGCAGCAGGGAGACTGAGGCAGAGGCGGATAGGGGTGATCAGGCAGGCAAGCAAGCAGTTAGGGGTGATCAGGTAGGCAACTGGTTAGGGGTGATGAGGCAGGCAGAATGGTTAGGGACAATCAGATAGGCAGGCGATCAGTTAGGGGCGATCAGGCAGGCAGGCAGGCAGACAGAGTAGTTAGGGGTGATGAGGCAGGCAGGTAAAGGAATTGGGGTGATCAGGCAGGCAGGTGAGTGGTTAGGGGTGATCAGGCGAACAGGCAAGAGAGCAGTTAGGAGCTGGGGGTCCCCTGCTCATACCTGGGATGCAGGTTTTATCCCTGGATAAGCTGTATACTATTCCATGTTCTCTCTCTCTCTCTCTCTCTCTCTCTCTCTCTCTCTCTCTCTCTCTCTCTCTCTCTCTCTCTCTTTCTCCCCTCTCTCTCTCCATTCTTTTCTCTCTAAACACATAGTGAAATGTATCCTCTGCTTAGAATTAAAAACAAATTAACTGTGGCTGTCTAGGATAAGCCAACATTTTGTGATTTTTAAAGCTACCATTACTTTAGGAGTCTTTTGTTAATAAGAAAAATACTGAATTTTTTAAAATGTAAAATCAGATATATACTGATATGCTCCTGAATTGTGTTTTTGCAAGGATACACTCTTTTGTCAGTATTGTACCAAAGAGAATGAAATGGAAAAGCCTGACCATTTATCTGATGTTGAGAAAGGCTGTGGAAAATTAAACATTAATCTGTGTGACTGTCAGATTGCCTCAGAACTTATTTCATCACTAAAAAAGCACGTTGTATTTATATCTTTAGTGCCTTCCAATCTTTGTATATATTCAACATGACTGAATTTTTAAAGTTGGTGGATTTCAAGGTCTTACAATGCTTTCCATTATTTGGCAAGCCCTGTCAATTTCCACAAAAGGTTTAAGAGAGCAGAACTTATTCCTAAAAAATTGATGGAACTAACTGTGTAAGAGGACAAATTGACTATTCTGAGCTAAAGCAACAAAAGGAATCTTTTATGCCCACATTTTAAGATTCTGTCAAATAAATTCACAAAAGATAAAATGAAGAAAAAAGAAGTAATTTTCAGATAACTTTGGGCTATGAAAGCAATCAAAATAATTGTCATCTTGTCAAGACTATGTACTACATCTTTTACATCTTTTAGGAACTGTGGAATTAAACATTCTATTCTTATATACGCAGTAAAAAAGTAGAAAATATTTATTATATGAAGCACCTAGTCTTTAACAGGGATTTCAAGAAAAAGAAAAAAAGTACCCATGTTTATGGCAATACCAAACAGACAGACAATAAATAAATTAGTAAGCTGAATATCTACCAAGGCCAATGGTTGTAATTTCATTCCAGAAAAATAGAGCAGAATTGGACAAGAGAGATCTGGAGAAGGTTAAATTTCCTATTTATACTAAAAGAAGTACCTTACACTAAAGCAAATAGGAAACAAACATTAACATAATGGAATAGATCAACAATTACATTAAATTTTAAAGGATGACATTTTCAATTTTTTTTACTATAGGAACCTGAGAAAAACTGATAGTGTTTTATTTTTTTAATTTAAATTTTTTATTGGTTAAAGTATTACATGTCTTCTTTTTCTCCCATTGACTTCCCCTCAGCCCTTCCTACCACCCCCAGCACATGCCTTTACCCCCCCCTAAATGTCTTTGTCCATGGTTTATGCTTATATGCATGCATACAAATTCTCTTACCCCCTCCTCCCCTGCCTTCCCACTGAGGTTGAAGGGTCTGTTCCATGTTTTTATGTGCTGCTATATAGGGTGCATTTATTCTTTCTGATTGGCATTTCTGAGTCCTAGGAATATAGTCCTAGAAGTGAGATTACTGGGTCAAATCGGAGTTCCATTTTTAATTTTTTGAGGAAACACCCTACCATCCTCCACAGTGGCTGTACCAGTCTGCATTCCCACCAGCAGTGCACGAGGGTCCCTTTTTCTCCACATCCTCCCCAGCACTTGTCATTTGTTATTTAGTTATGGTAGCCATTCTGACAGGTGTGAGATGGTACCTCATTGTCATTTTGATTTGCATCTCTCAGATAATTAGTGACTTTGAGCATGTTATCATATGACTCTTGGCCTTCTGTATGTCCACTTTTAAAAAGTATCTACTTAGGTCCTTTACCCATTTTTTATTGGATTTTTTACTTTCCTTTTGTTACGTTATGAGTTGCCTGTAAATTTGGGGGATTAAACCCTTATTGGCTATAACATTGGCAAAGATGTTCTCACATGCAATGGGCTTTCTTGTTGATTTGTTGATGGTTTCTTTTGTTATGAAGAAGCTTTTTTATTTTAATGTAGTCCCATTTGTTTATTTTATCCTTAGTGTCCATTGTCCTAGGAGCTATATTGGTAAAGATATTGCTATGAATATGTCTGATATTTTGCTGCCTCTGGATTTTTCTAAGATTTTTATGGTTTCCCGTCTTATTTTTAAGTCCTTTATCTATTTTGGGTTTATTTTTGTATATGATGTCGGTTGGTGGTCTAATTTCATTTTTTGCATGTATCTATCCAATTTCCCAGCACTATTTATTGAAGAGACTATCTTCATTCCTTTGTCAAATATTAATTGAGTATAATGGCATGGGTTAATTTCTGGGTTCTCTGTTCCATTCCATTTGTCTATATAGTGTGTCTCTTCTTGTGCCAGTACCAGGCACTTTGAGAACCATGGCTTGTTAATATAGATTGATAGCTGGTATTGTGATCCCTACAACTTTGTTTTTCTTTCTCAGGATTGCTGCAGCTATCCCATGCCTTTTTTTTTTATTCCAGATGAATTTTTGGAGCGTTCTTTCTAGGTCAATGTAATGTGCCATTGGTATTTTAATGGAGAGTGTGTTGAATCTATAGATTGCTTTGGGTAGTATGAACATTATAATGATGTTGATTCTACCAGTCCATGAACTCGGTATATTCTTTCATTTGTTTGTCTTCTTCTATCTCTTTTTTCAATATCCTGTAGTTTTCTGAGTACATGTCTTTTGCTTTCTTAGTTAATTTTATTTATAGGTATCCTATTTTTTTTGTTTCAATGATAAATGTGATTTTTAAAAAAATTTCTCTTTCTGTGAGATCATAATTGATGTATAAAAAAAAACACACATAGATTTTGGGTGCTAATTTTATATCCTGCTAGAATGCTAAATCATTCATTAAGTCTAACAGTTTTTTGATGGAATCTTTAGGGTTTTCTTTGTATAATATAATGTCATCTGCAAGTAATGACAGTTTTACTTCTTCTGTTCCCATATGGATGCCTTTTATTTTTTTCTTCTTGTCTAATTGCTATGGCTAGAACTTCCAGTACTATGTTGAACGGGAGTGGTGAGAGTAGGCATCCTGTATTGTTTCTGTTCTTAAGGGAAATGGTTTCAGTTTTTGCCCTTTGAGTTGATGTTGGCTGTATGTTTGTCATTTTATTACTTTGAGGTGTGATCCTTCTATTCCTACTCTGCTGAGAATTTTTATCAAGAAAAGGTGTTAGATTTTGTAAAATGCTTTCTCTGCATCAACTGATTTGAGTATGCGATTTTTGTCTCTCAATTTGCTTATGTGATGTATCACATTTATTGATTTGCGGATAGTGTACCATCCTTGCATCCCCAGATAAACCCTACTTGTTCATGGTGTATGTTCTTTCTAATTTAATGTTGAATCTGATTTGCTATAATTTTGTTAAGTATTTTAGCATCTATGTTTATCAGGGATATTGTCCAGTAATTCTCTTTCTTTATACTATTGTTATCTGTTTTTGTTATTAGAGTAATACTGGCTTCATAGAAAGAGCTTGGAAGTGTGCCTTTCTCTTGAATTTTTTTGGAATAGGCTGAGGAGGATATGATTTAGTTCTTCTTTGAATGTTTGGAAAAACTCACCAGTGTAGCTATCCAGGCCAGGGATTTTGTTTGCTGAAAGTTTTTTTTTATTATTATTACTGCTTTAATTTCATTGGTAGTTATCCTACTATTCAGGGTTTTTTTTTTATCCTTCCTGATTGAGTTTTGGAAGGTTGTATTTTTCTAGTAATATGTTCATCTATATTGTCCAGCTTGTTGAAATAGAGTTATTTATAGTATTTTTTTATAATTCTCTGTATGTCTTTGGGTCCATTGTTACTTCATCTCTTTCATTTCTGACTTTGTTTATTTGAATTATCTCCTTGTTTCTTGGGGCAATGACTTTTAGATTATTTTTGGTTGATTACAAAAATGAGACCTAAAATATGAAAATGTAGAGCTATTTAAAGTGAAAGAATGAGAAAAGATATCACATATAAACATTAAGCCTAAGACAGTGTGTTAAGCTCCATTGCTAGCAGAAAATTAGACAAGAAAGGATATAATTAGAACATATGTAGCTTATTTTGTAATGATTAAAAAGGGTTGAATTATGTCTTTCAGAATATAGGAACAGAAAAAAAATACTTACTGACTCATCCTATTAGGCCAACATTACTCTAAAACCAAAACTAGACAAATTACAAATAAATAAAACTAAAGATCAATATCTCTAATAAACATAGATTCAAATATCTTAAAGAAAATGTTAATCTCAAATCAACAATACAAAAAAGAATTACATAACACAACCAAGATTTATCCCAGGTACAGGAAGCTAGTTGAATATTAAAAAGGTAATTAATGTAAACTATCACATCAATAAACTAAAAAGGAAAAATCTCATGATCAGAATAACAGATGCTGTGAAAGCATTTGAGAAAAAATTCTCAGTCAGGATAAATAAGTAAGTCTCAGTAAACTAGGAATAGGGGTTAATTTTCTCAATTTGAAAAAAAAAATCTACAAAAAATATTCTACAGCCAATATACTCAATGGTGAGAAATTCAAAGCTTTCTCACAAAGATTACAAGGCAAGACTTACCTTTCACTGCTTCTATTTTATGTTGTGTTAGAAGTCAATGTTAATGATATAAGGCACAAAAGGGAAATAAAAAATATACAGATTGGGAAGAAGACATAAAACTGTATTTCTTCACAGATGATATTATTTTCTTTGTAAAAATCATCTGAAATAATGAAATAAAAACTAGAACTAATAAGTATCTATCACAAGCAAAAGGCAAGATTAACATAAGTTGTCTATTGCTTTTATATACTAGCAATAAAGTGAAATTAAAACACATCACTTATATTATAAACTGCAACATGAAGTACCCTAAGATAAATCTAACAAAGCATGTCCAAAATCTATATGAGAAAAACTATAAAACAGCTATAAAACTGTTAAGTGAAATCAAAGAACCAAGTAATTGGAGGTTTATCTCATGTCCATGAATAGGAAAACTCAATATTTTCAAGATGTCACCTCTTCCTAATTTGAGCAACAGATTCGATGCAATCACAATGAAAACACTAGCAAGTTATTTATTGAAGACTGACACTACACAACTTCAAGATTTTAAAGACTTACTTCAGAGTTACAGTAATCAAGACAGTGTATAATGGTAAAAATAAAAAGCAAATAGATCTATGAAACAGAATAGAGAGCTCAGAAATAGACCCACAGAAATGTGGTCAACTGACATTTAACAAGAGAGCAAAAGTGATATAATGGAGCAAAGATAATCTCTTCAACAAATGGTACTAGAACATTCGAACAACCACATGCAAAACACATATTTAGACAAAGACTTTACACCTTTCAAAATAGATAAGAGACCTAAATGTCAAACACAAGACGTAAAGAGAAGATAACATAAAAGAAACCTAGGTGACCTTGAATGTGACAATGCATTTTTTAAATTTACCATTACTGTTGAAAATATTGTAGATGTCCTCTGTTTTTCCCCCAATGACCCCCTTCCCACCCCTACTCCTATCCCCTTCCCAGGAAGTCATCCCACTATTGTTTGTGCCCATTGGTCATGCATATTATTATTTTTTTGGTTTATTTCTTCATCCCCACCTCCTTTCCTCTGAGGATCCTTAGTCTGTTGCATGCTTCCATGTTTCTGGATATTTTTTGTCAGTTTATTTTGTTCTTTGGATTCCACATATAAGTGAGATCATGTGAAACTTGCCTTTCACTGACCGACTTATTTCATTTAGCAAAATACTCTCCAGGTCACTCCATGATGTCTCAAAGGGTAAGAGATCCCTCTTTTTTTCTGCTGCATAGTATTCCATGGTGTAGATATCCAACATATTTTTAATCAGTTCATCTACTAATGGGCACTTGGGCTGTTTCCAGATCTTAGCTATTGTAAATTGTGATTGTGCTGCTATGAACTTAGGGATGCATATATTCTTTCTGATTGGTATTTCAGGCTTTTTAGGATATATTCACAGAAGTGGGATCACTGGGTCAAATGGCAGCTGCATTTTTAATTTTTTTGAGAAAACACTACACTGTTTTCCACAGTGGCTGTACCAGTCTGCATTCCTTCCTGCAGTGTATTAGGAGTTTCTTTTTCTCCACATTCTCATCAGCACTTGTTGATGATAACCATTGTGACAGGTGTGAGGTGATACCACATGTTGAAAAAGGGACAGAAGGAAGATATAAACAAAGTGGAAGAATATACCATGTTCACAGATTGGTAGAATTAACATCAGTAAAGTGTCAATACTATGCAAGGCAATCTGTAGATCCAGTGCAATCCCTATTGAAATACCAAAGGTGTATTTCAAAGATCTAGAACAAACACTCCAGAAATGTATATGGGACCAAAAAAGACCTTGAGTAGCACAGCAATCTTGAGAAAGAAGAACAAAGTTGGAGGGGTCATAATACTAGATAGCAAGCTATCCTACAGAGTCACTGTAAAAAAATATAGGCAGTAAAATATCAGACATCTCATGTAGCAGAATTTTCACAGAAACAATGCCTAGGGCAAGATAAATAAAGGATCCTAGTTTTTAGAAGTGGGAATGAGGAGCAATGAAGAGGCAGAGTACAGATTTTTAGGGTAGTGAAACTCCTCTGTATGACACTATAATGTTGCGTACATTTCATTACACATCTGTTACAAATCATAGAATGTATAACACTGAGAGTGAAATCTAATGTAAGCTTTGGGCTTATCATGTGTCAGTCTAGGTTCATCAGTTAGAACACTGCACCATTTCCATGAATGGCATTGATAATGAGGGAGGCTAAGCATTTGTGGGGACAAAAGATACTATCTGCACTCTCAGATGATAGATTACAACCTGTTTACTGAAATAGCTTACGGATGTTTCTTGGTCAGACCTGCAATTTATACCAATAATAATTCAGATACTATTTCTCAAGTGGGGTATGTATTTCTGCATGGAAAGGCATAGATTTGTACAAAAACCACAGCTGCTGATAGAAGCAGGTGTTTCTCAGAGTCATCCTGGAAGTCAGTATGAATTTAAACAATTGGAGGGTGTCTGCTGCCATAACCTATCTTCAGTGCTACAGCAGATCACCCAGAAGCCAAGAGAAACCTCACTTTAACTATCTTCAAGACTGATGCCTGCAAGTGATGTGAAATAACATTGTCTTCTCCTTCATTTCTGCCTAAAGAACATCATATAAGGCCTGTCATCAGAACTTTCCCCAAAATCCAACCAGTAAGAGGATTCTAAAATTCATAGTTCCATACTTTTCCCTTGAAATTGAAGAAGTAGTGATAATGCAAATAGACAACTCAGAAATGTGCTGAGAGTATCTAGATTATTGGACATATTTTTGTTGAAGGGAAATTGTTACCTAGTGTTTTATATCCCTTTGAAATAATAAAATAGACAAGTCCTTATTACTACAGGAATATCTTATTGGGTGGCATACAAATAAAATTGTTGTGACACTACATTAGTCAGGATAAATTGAGTCACATAAAAATACAACTGATTTTAGTATATTTGCATAATAAAAGTATAATCCTATCTAATAAAAGAATAATATGCAAATAATATGCATACCTCTGCTACACACACAAGCCATGCTCACCAGCCAATCAGGAGCGAGTATGCAAACTAACCCAACAAAATAGCTGTGGCCACAGAGAGAACAGGAGGCTTGGGTTGGCCCCAGAAATAGAGAAAGCCAAGCTTTCTGCCTGCCCTGGTGGGCGCAGGCCTCCACTCAAGGCTACAAAGTTTCAACTATAGAAGATAAATAAATCCCAACAAAAATAGCTGTGGCCATAGAGCGAGAAAGAAGCTTTGCTTTGCTCAAAGCTACAAAGTTTCAATTATGAAAGATAAATAAATTCCAGGTACCTATGGTCTGCTTGGGTCAGCGGGGGGCGTGGCCAGCCTGCAAAGCACCACAGGCCCCTTGCCCAGGCTGACCCACACCCCAAAGGAATCCCCACCCTGACCCAGGATACTCTTTTGGGCAAACCAGCTGGCCCACTCCTGTGTACCAGGCCTCTATCCTACCTAATCTTATCTAATCCTATCTAATAAAAGAGTAATATGCAAATTGACAGTCACCACAACACACAAGATGGCTGCCCCCATGTGGTCTAAGATGGCTGCCTCCATGTAGACACAAGATGGCCAGTAGGGGAGGGCAGTTGGGAGGGACCAGGCCTGCAGGGGAGGGCAGTTAGGGGCAAACAGGCTGTCTGGGCAGCAGTCAGGCATCAATCAGATTGGCAGGGGAGTGGTTTGGGTATGATTAGGTTGGCAGACAGAAGTGGTGAGGGACCATCAAGAAGGCAGGCAGGTGAGCAGTTGGGAGCCAGCAGTGCTGGATTGTGAGAGGGATGTCTGACTGTCCATTTAGGCCCGATCCTACCTCCCCATGCACAGAGGCCTCTAGTATAATATAATCCTATCTAATAAAAGAGTAATATGCAAATTGATCATACCTTCACTACACCCAATAAGCCATGCCCACAAGCCATGCCTACCAGCCAATTGCAGGGCAATGGCCCTGGGTTAGGCCGGGCTGGACTGAGGGCAGGGCCAGCCAGCAATGGCGGGCCCACGATGGCAGGGCGATGGCTGGGTGCCCAGGGCCAGTAAATTTGCACATGCAAGTGGGACAGGCAGCACCTGATGTAGCCTGAAGCACCCAGGCCACCATGGACCCTGCAGACCTGGCAGGCAGCGCATGATGCCCCTGGGGAGTCACGGTGGCAATAGGGACTGGGTAGCTTTGGCAAGCAGTGCCTGACACTGCCAGTGGAGTCCAGGCTGCGATCAGGACCAGGCAGGCCTGGGAGGCAGCACCTGACCTTGTCCACGACAATTGGGACTGGGCAGGAGGCATGGATAACTCCTGATGCTGCCTATTATGTCCAGGTGGTGATAAGGACTGTGAAGTTCCAGCAGGTACCTCTTGATGTCACCCCCAGGGTCCAGGAAGCGATTGGTATGGGGCAGGGAGCATATGTAGCGCCTGACGTTTCCCGTGGGCTACAAGCAGCAATCAGGATGGGGCAGGTGTCATGGACAGTGCCTGATGTCACCTGCAGGGTCCAGGCATCAATTGGAACCAAGCAGATGGTATGGACAGCGCCTGATGCTGCCCACGGGGTCCAGGCATTGATTGGGATTGGGCAGGTGGCATGGACAGTGTTTGAACTGCCCCTGGTATTCAGGCAGCAATTGGACTGGGCAGTTCCAACAGGCAGCTCCTGATGTCGCCTGCAGGGTCAAGGCAGCTATTAGGGACCCAAGCAGACTGCATGGACAGCACCTGATACCCCCTGTGGAGTCCAGGCAACGATCCAGACATGGCAGTTCCAGCAAGAAGCTCTTGATGTTGCCCATGGAGCCCAGAAAATGATCAGGATTGGGCAGGCGGCATGGACAGAGCCTGAAATCACTGGGGAATCCATAGGCAAGGGTGGCCAGAGTATCCGGGATCACTGTCTGCCACTGGACCGCCCGAGGACACTGGTGGAGCAGGCCTCGGTTGAAGATTTTAATGAAAATGGGATGCCTTTGTCCCACTCCACCATGCTCTGTCCCTGCAGAAGAGAGGGAAGTGGGCAGTTAGAAGGTACCTGGGCTCTGAAGTGGCTGGGAACAACCTGCAGGCATGCTACCAAGAAGCGGTGCTGAATCATGAGGATGCAGAGGGCTGGCTTATGGAGGTGAGCAAAGGTGCAGATGAGGCAGCTCTTTCAGGCTCTGAGGTAGAAAAGTGCATCTACAGCCTGATTGATAACATCACCCTTCTGAAGAAAGTGGATGATGAGGTCGCTAAGCTACAGGTGCAGATCCAGTATGCTCAGATCTCCGTGGAGATAGACATGTTCTGCAAGTCCAACCTCTCCACTATGCTCAAGGACATCTGCACCCAGTGCAAGAATCTGGCTGCCAAGAACATGCAGAATGCCAAAGAATAGTACAGGAGCCTCTTCACCATGCTGACCTAGAGCTCTGCCAAGAACACCTATTCAGTGTGGGCCAGCGACTGCTCAAGGCCAAGACCCTGAAGATGGAAACCTGCCAAGGCATGAACAAAGCACTGGGAAAGCAACTGCGAGAGTTGGAGGATAAGCAGAACTCTGATGTTAGTGCTATGCAGGATATGATCAACAAATTAGAAAATGAGTTGAGAACTGCAAAGAGTGAAATGGCACGATATTTAATAGAATACCAGGACCTCCTCAATGTGAAGATGGCTTTGGACATTGACATTGCAGCTTACATAAAACTCTTGGAAGGTATTGAGACCCTGCACAGTTTCACCAGCATGGGAATCATAACCAGAAGCTACTCCCAGAGTTCCCAGGTCTTTGGAGATCTGCCTATGGTGGTTTATAGACTAGCTCCTACTTGATGTCTGCTTGCTCCTTCCCTTCTTAATACCTCTGCCACGTCCAGGAGGAGCAGATTGAGGTGGAGGAGACCATTGAGGCTGCAAAAGCCGAGGAAACTACGGATTAACCCCTTCTGAAGGTGAAGCTGAAGAAAAGGAGAAGAAAGAGCCTGAGGAAGAGAAAAGAGAAGAAGAGAAGAAGGTACCAAGAAAGAATTTGAGGATTCAAAGAAGGAAGGAGGTGAAGGTGAAGGAGAAGCTGCCCAAGAAGCTGCCCAAAGAGATGAAGGTGGTGGTGGGGTGCAAGAAGAAAGATTGAGCCCCCCTTTCATTAATTATTTCAGGAATAATATTCCTAATAATTAACCCCATCACCAACCAAACAATTGATTCCCTGATACTATATGAATTAAAGCTGAACATTAACTGTTCTGCTATGACTTTACTCCTTATACAAAGTATCAGTTTGTTTGCAGAGTGGCTTCCTGGCTTGCTGTCAGCCTATGCAAGGTCCATGCTTTTGAGTTCAGAACCTATGACAATATGAATAATTCAGATGTTTACAATAAAAACACATGATACATGAATTCACTAATATTAATGTTAAAATTCATGGAAAAAATAGTCCTTTGAATCTTTGGTGGTTAGAAATTAAAGACCTTAAATCATGTGCAATAAACAGTAAATAAAATTACACTGAATGACAAAAAAAATACATTAGGGGCCAGGAAATGTTCAAAGAAATGGGAACCATTCCCAGATCAGGAAGGGAAGTCACAAGGTGTATATTATTGCTACAAATACTGTATTTCCTACTACTTATAACATATACAAGGTAATTTATTAGATGCCTTTCTATCTCATGAAGTACATATTATCATATGTAATACTGGTAGATATGTTCTAGTTATGGCAGTATGTCATATCCTATCCTATATAATAAAAGAGTAATATGCAAATTGACTGTACCTTCACTACACCCAATAAGCAATGCCCACAAGCTGCGCCCACAAGCCAAACATACGGATGGATGGCAGGGTCCTGTCATGACAACTGCTGTGCTCAAGGTCTGGTTAGGCCAGGCGGGGCCATGGGAGGGGCCCCATCTGATGTGATGGATCCCGGGGCCCTGCTATAGTGCATGCAGTGCCCAGGGCCTGGCTAAGGGAGGTGAGGACACAGAAGGTGTGAGCCTGGTGCTCTGTGAACAGGAACACCCCCTGAGCCTCGGAGCAGCAGGTGAGATATGTGCCTGAGGTCCCTTGGTTGCAGAGTGGCGGAGTCAGGAGTTGAATCCAGGTATGTCTCTGCCAGCAGCTCATCACCTCTCCCTGTACCTGGCTCTGCTTGCCAAATGATGCCACCTGCGGATGGTGATGCTTGCCAAGTCTAAGATGGGTCCTGAGGCTGGGGAGGGAGGCGGATGGGAGTGTCCCAGCTCCTGCTTCCCAGAGCTCCTGGACTCCAGTGCGTGGCCCAGCCGTGGGGGCAGGAGAGGAGCCAAGACACAGCCCCTGAGACAGAGGAGACCGAGCCACACACCCAGCCCTGCTGTGTGCCGAACAGAGGCAGGGAGTGCAGGAAAGAAAGTGAGAAAGTTGAGAGCTAACACACAAGCGGTGGGGATCTCTCAATGGGACAGAAAGGCACTGGACCCAGACCAGCTGCAGAACCAGGCCTGGACTCCGCCAGGCATGCATGGCCCCACTCCTGGGGTAAAGGGACCAGAGTTCCCTTCAGAACAGGACCCTGAAGCGGGGCTCACTGCCCACCCTTACAGGATGGTGATGGTCTGGGTCTGTGGGCACGCTGTGACCCAGGATCCAGAGCTGCACTCAGGCTGGGCTCCAGACCCAAGCACCCGGCGAAGGAGCCCTGTTCGCTGTCCCCAGCGCTGGTTCTGACCCTGGGCCTCCTGCCCTGTAACATCCAGAAATCCAGGAGACAGAGGGGTGAGCTCAGAGGCAAAAGCAAGCCCCAGACCTCGGGCTGTCTCACTCAGGAATAACTCGCAAGATGACACCTGGGAAACCTGTGGGCCCGGGGCACTAAGAAAGTCGGTAAATAAAAGCCCCCACCTACGTGTAGGAAACACCAAAGACATATGCATAGGAAAAAATATAATAGAAGTTTCTTATTATTGAAATATATTTAAAGGTAATTACTGTAACTATTTAAACAAGTAATAATGTAATGTCGGTTTTATAACATCTGTGTAAGTAAAATACATGACAACAATAGCACAAAGATGGGGAAAAATGAAATTTTGTTACCGTGAAGTTTCCATGTAAGATGTGAAATGGTAAAATATCCACTTAAAAACAGACTGTGACAAGGTAAAATCCTATATAATGAAGAACTAATATTCAAATATTCATCACGCCTTCATGCCAGCATGCCATAACGGCTCAGACACTCAACACTGAGGAGAGAGGAACGGGGACCAGACAGGCTACGAACAAGCCACCCACTCCACGGTCCCAGACGCCAACAGCTATGCCTGCCTCTCTGGCCCAGGAGAGGGACAAGCCACCTGGCTTGCAATCCTGGGCGCCAGCAGCTGCACCTGTGATCTGTGGCCCTGGAGAGGGACAAGCCCCATGCCCTGTGGTCCTGGGTGCCTGCGTCTGCCTGTGGCTGTGGCCGTCCTGAGTGAAGCTGGCCTGGGTCTTGGGTGCCTATAGCTGGCCAGAGGGAGGGAAGCCTGGGTCCAAGTTGTGGGGCAAGGCACAGGCAGTTAGGGGCAATCAGGCCAGCAGGGGAGCACTTAGGGGCGATCAGGCTGGTAGGGGAACAGTTAGAGGGCAATCAGGCAGGCAGGCAGAGGTGGTTAGGGGTGATGAGGCAGGCAGAAGTGGTTAGGAGTGATCAGGCAGGCAGGCCAGTGAGCAGTTAGGAGCCAGTGGTTCTAGATTTCGAGAGGGATGTCCGACTGCCAACAGTCAGAGTAACAACAGTCAGACATCTCCGAAGGGGTTCCTGATTGGAGAGGGTGCAGGCTGGGCTGAGAGAACCCCCGCTTCGTTCGCAAATTTTGTGCACTGGGCCACTAGTCTATATTAATAAAAGGGTAATATGCTAATTAGACCATGAGATGTTCCAGATGTCCTTCCAGACAAGGCCATGGTGATGGAGCTGAGGTAGAGGTGGTTATGGGTGATCAGGGCAGGAGGGGAGGGCAGTTGGGGGCAAGCAGACCAGCAGGCAGAGTAATTAGGGGAGATCAAGCAGGCAGGCAGGTGAGCAGTTAGGAGCCAGCAGTTCCGGATTGTGAAGGGATTTTCTGGCTGCCAGTTTAGGCATGATCCCACAGGGGTCCCAGATTACAGAGGATCCAGGCCAGGCTAAGGGATACACCCCCTCCATCCCCCGCTCCAGTGCATGAGTTTTGTGCACCAAGCCACTAGTCTATATAATAAAAGCCTAATATAAAAATTGACCAATCTGTGGAAAGACTGGTGGGATGACTAGTCACTGTGATGTGCACTGACCAGCAAAGTGCAGTCACTCAATTCAGAAGCTGTCCCCTCGTGGTCAGTGTGCTCCCACAGTGGGGGAGCACTGCTCAGCCTGTCCCGGGCTCACAGCTGGTGATCGTAGCAGCAGCGGCAGGAACCTCTCCCGCCTCCATGGCAGCACTAAGAATCAGTGAGCTGAGAGGTAAGGAGCAACAAGCAGGCAGGCAGTAAGGATTGAGGGGTCCCCAACAGCGAGAGTGTGCAAGCTGGGGTGAGGTACCCTCCTACCACAGTACACAAATTTCATGCACCAGGCCTACAGTATAATATAAAATAATAAATGCAATATGATATAATACTGAAATTGATGTTCAATGCAGGTAAATTGAATATTAAAAGTGGAGTTTCTGTTTTTTTTTTCTATCTTGAAGCTCTACCTTTTTCTCAATTTAGGGTTTCCTTCAATTAAACCAACTCATAGAGAATAAATATGGTATATTACAATTGTTTTTATTAGATATCTATAAGTTATATGCATCAATTTTAACAAATATTCCATTAGGCCAAAAAAATGACATAGCAAATAGTCATAGAAATATGACTGGAAAGTGTGAATATGTTTCAATCTCTGCCACAAATGCAGAAGGTTTATAACACATACATGAATATCAACTTTTGTTGAAGAGTGAATAGTTCAGATAAATATTTAGACAAAACATCACTTCAAAAGGAATTGAAATATTTAAAACAAATTTATTATTTATGGTTACTAAAATTTGGATTGATTTCTAACTAATATTTTTATATGGTACGTCAATGCAATTTTGAAACTAAAAACTTAAATCTAAGACTAATTATGGTTGAATGGTAGCCACATATTATAGTTATAAAAAAGTTAATTTAGTTTTAACACACATTCATATATATATATAATAGGGGCCCGGTGCACAAAATTCGTGCACTGTGGGGGGCGTGGTCTCTCAACTAAAACTGCCTCCTCTCACATACTGGGAGCCTTTAGGGGATGTCCAACTGATGGCTCACCCCCAGCCTGCCCAAGGCCTTAAGCCTCTGGTGAGGCTTTAGGACTTGGGCACCCAGCCATCACCCTGCTCAGCTGAGCCCAGGCTGCCTGCAACCACCCGGCCCTGGGGGCTAGGCGCTCACTGGCACTTTTGCTCACAGTGCCCAGTGTCTGGGCACTCCCTGCTGCCACCACCACCTCTGCTGCTGCTGCCGCCGCTTCTCCTCACAGCACCTGGGGGCTGGGTGCTCACTGCCACCACCACCACCATTTCATCTCCACTCCCAGGGCCCGGTGCTCGTGCCACTTGACCCTGCCCCCTGCTCCTGATTGGCTGGTAGCATAGACAACCAGAAGTGAAAGTATGGTCAAATTTGCATGTTTCTCTTTTATTATATAGGATATAAATACATATGTATTTCTGTACATTAATGGAATGCTACAATTCCTCTAGCATGTGAAACAAATATTTATAGATACTTATTGAGCTATATTGTTTTTATGATATTATGTACTGTTTATTAAAATAATTATAAACTGTAGTGCTCCAAGCCTACATTTTTATTGCATGATTCATGTTTTCACATAATGCAAAATGATAAAATGGATGCTGAATGTGTAACTCTATAGATATTATTTACAAACTGTTTCCTAAATCAGTTCTTGCTCAGGTGGACAGTTATTTTCAGCCATTTGTATAATAGGCCAACACCTTTTAATTAAAATTCTTATCTCAGCAAAACCCTGCATATAATAATATATTTTCAGAAGTCAAATAAATAACTATGCATGTGATTTTTAATGTATATTTCAAGGAAGGAGATGAGAATTATTCTCTATTAAAACAGGACTGTTGCCGAACCGGTTTGGCTCAGTGGATAGAGCGTCGGCCTGCAGACTGAAAGGTCCCAGGTTCGATTCCGGTCAAGGGCATAAACCTTGGCTGTGGGCACATCCCCAGTTGGAGGTGTGCAAGAGGCAGCTGATCGATGTTTCTCTCCCATCGATGTTTCTGACTTTCTATCCCTCTCCCTTCCTCTCTGTGAAAAATCAATAAAATATATTAAAAAAATAAAAAATAAAAATAAATAATAATAAAATAAAATAGGACTGTTATATTGCAATCCTATTACATCTGATTTGTAAATATATTTACATATTAAAATGTTTTACATAGATAAGCCATAATATATAGGATTTATAGGGTAATACATACTGGTATGAGTAAATAAGTGCATATGTCAGTAAATACTCCCATTCTTAGATTATTAACCAGTGCTTTGGATTTCTAACTAATAAAGATAATGTCAATGTAATATGTAAGTTAAAGTTCACAATAAAATGTTTTTACAGTAAATCACTATAGCATATGTATTTATTTATACATATACATATATCTATGTCATTGATTTTTTTTTATTTTAGTCAAAGTGATAAGATTCCCTGAGTTCTCAAGAGAATTACAGCTGTATCACAGTAGAATTATGATTCAGAAGAAGTAATAATGTGGAGGGAGTGTGTAAGAATTTGCATACCATAAAAATAATCATATTTCTCTACAGGATTGTAATGAATTTGCCAGCTTTGCACATATATATTTTTTGTGCAACATTTCATCTTTGTGAATCAAGCCACAAACTATAAACTTCACTGTTTCAGGTGTTTTCACAACATAATATTTTCTTAAGACATAATCTTAAATGTTTTGAAAACTAGTGATAGTTACCTGCTTCAAATTTATTGAATACATTTTAATAATCATTGAAAGTTTTCAATTAAAATAGTAAAACTACCACACAGATTTCATTTTTCATGTAACTAAAGCAATATTAATAATAGGTTATAAGCATTAATTGATTAATAATTATATAGCTCCTCAGATAAAAGGAAATACATGGCATCAAATATACAGTAAAATGAAGAAGATACAGATGAAGAGTTCTTCCTTTCTATAGCAGATCAGTAAATATTCTGGAGTCCACCCCTGCCAATCTAACACCTGTGGCCTGAGTACTACCTATGACCATATTCAACGCATCTATTCAAGTGCACTTTAAGTGTATACATTTGAGCTGCCTATGTCTCAACCGCAATTGGAGAAGGACAATGGACCAACACTTCATCTCCTATGCATATTTTTCTGCAGATTATTATAATGATAAATAGAATAAATTTCTCATGTTGCTTTTAGGCTATTGGCTTTGGGTTGGAACTGTTCTAGTTTATCTACTTGAATAATAACATACTTATTCTGAGTATATTTGGGGCAGAAATTTTCTTGAGTTATTATACTTTAAAAATTTCTTTATATTCAACTCATTTGATCTCAAGATATTCCTTTAAATTTTCTGGTGTGTTGATAATATTCTTTTTCCTCTGTTGGATTTTTATGGAGTCATATTGAAAATTCAATTTTGTTATAGGTTCAGAAATAAAGGCATGGGCAGAGGAGCAGGCAAATGTGAACAATGGTTCATCTTAACTCAATGCCAAATACATGTATAAAAAGATAAAATAAATGTAAGTTAAAAGAAGTGATGTTTTTTATCATAGTTTCATAGGCAGTACTTGGAGCTCTATTTTATTTTCATAAAGTATTATGGTGTGATTATATCATCTCCCTCAATAATTTAAAATAACTTCTGTGCTTTATTCTTTCTGTAATTTAATTCCAAACCAAAATAAAAATCAACATTGTCTAGCCCAGGCAGTACGGCTCAGTGGTTGAGGATTGACCTATGAACCAGGAGGTCACAGTTTGATTCCTTGTCAGGGCACATGCCAGTGTTGCTGGCTTAATCCTCAGTGTGGGGCGTGTAGGAGGCAGCCAATCAATGATTCTCACCATTGATATTTCTATATCTCTCCTCCTTTCTCTATACTAGAGCCCGGGTACGCAAAATTTGTGCATGAGGGTGTGTGTCCCTCAGCCCAGCCTTCATCTTCTCCAATCTGGGACCCCTTGAGTGACATCCCTCTCACAATCCAGCACTGCTGGCTCCCAACTGCTTGCCTGTCTGCCTTCCTAATTACCCCTAACTGCTTCGGCCTGCCTGCCTGATCACCCCCTAATCACTCTCCTGACAGCCTGATTGATATCTAACTGCTCCCCTGACAGCCTGTTTGCCCCTAACTGCCCTCTCCTGCAGGCCTGGTAACCGCTAACTTGGGTTATCTCCTCTGCAGCCTTGTCCCCCAGCAACTGTTCTCCACTGCAGGCCTGGTTCCCCCCGACTATTCTCCCCTGAAGGCCTGATTCTCCCCAACTATTCTCCTCTGCAGGCCTGGGTCACCTCTGACTGCCCTTCCCTGCAGGTCTGGTTACCCCCAACTTCCCTCCTCTGCCAGCCTGATCACCCACAATTGCCCTCCCTTGCTGGCCATCTAGGGATGGCCATCTTGTGTTCACAAAGGGGCACTCATCTTTGACCACATGGGGGCAGCCATCTTGTGTGTTGGAGTGATGGTCAATTTGCATATTATTTTTTTATTAGATAGGATTAGATAAGATAGAGACCTGGTGCATAGGTGGGGATTGGCTGGTTGGCCTGAAGGGTGTCCTGATTCAGGGTGTAATTCCCTTGGGGTGCGGGAAGGTCTGGGTGAGGGGCCCATGGTGGTTTGCAGGCTGGCCGTAACCCCCTTGCCCCCACAGTGACCCAAGTGGAGCCCCTGGTATCTGGGATTTATTTATTTTCTATAATTGAAACTTTGTAGCCTAGAGGGGAGCCAAGCCTCCTGCTACATCCATGGCCACAACCAGTTTTATTGGGATTTATTTATCCTATCTAATAAGAGAGTAATATGCAAATTAACCATCACTCCTCTACACCCACAAGCCATGCTGATCAGCTACGCCCACTAGACAATCAGGAGCAAGTATGCAAATTAACCCCAACCAAGATGGCTTCGGCTATAGAGAGAGCAGGAGGGAGGCTTGCATTTCCTTGGCAATAGAGGAAGCCAAGCTTTCTAAACACCCTGGTAGCCCAGGCCTCCACTTAACGCTACAAAATTTCAATTATGAAAGATAAATAAATTCCAACAGAAATGGCCTTGGAGGGAGCAGAGGGCTTGGCTCCACTCCAGGTTATAAAGTTTCAATTGTAGAAGATACATAAATCCCAGATCCCAGGGCCTCCTCTTGGTTTGCTAGGGAGGAGGAGGGGAGCATGGCCAGCCTGAAAACCACCACAGGCCCCTCACCCAGTCACCTCACACCCCAAGGGAACCCCCATCCTGACCCAAGACACCCTTCAGAGCAAATCAGCTGGCCCCACCCATGTACCAGGCCTCTATCCTACCTATCTAATAAAAGAGTAATATGCAGATTGACCATCATTCCAACACACAAGAGGGCTGCCTCCATGTGGTCTAAGATCCTTCCCCCATGTGGACACAAGATGGCCACCACAATATGGCCAGCAGGGGAGGGCAGTTGGGAGGGACCAGGACTGCACGGGAGGGTAATTGGGGGCAATCAATCCTGCAGGGGAGGGGAGTTAGGGGAGCAGTTAGGCATCAATCAGGCTGGGGTGTGGTTAGGGGGTGATCAGGTTGGCAGGCAGAAACAGTTAGGGCCAATCAGGAAGGCAGACAGGAAAGCAATTGGGAGCCAGCAGTCCTCAATGGTGAGAGGGATGTCCGAATTCCCGTTTAGGCCCAATCCCAGTGGGAGGAATCGGGCCTAAACAGCCATTCAGACATTCCTCTAGGGGTTCCAGTTTGGAGAGTGTGCAGGCTGGGCTGAGGAACACCTCCCCCACACTCTGTGCACAAATTTCGTGTACCAGGCCTATAATCTTATATAATTGAAAATTGTACCCATGAGTGGAGGCCTGGGCCCGCCAGGGCAGGCAGAAAGCTTGGCTCCCTCTGTTGATGGGGAAACCCAAGTCTCCTGTTCTCTCAGTGTCTGCAACCACCCTGGTTGGGTTAATTTGCATACTTGCTCATGATTGGCTGGTGGGCATGGCTTGTGGGTATATGGTCAATTTTTATTAGATAGGATATATACACACACTCTCTAGGGGCCCAGGGCATGAAATTCATGTATGGGGTGAAGGGGATGGGTTCCTCAGCCCGACCTGCACCCTTTCTAATATAGGATCTTTCAGGGAATGTCCTACTGATGGCTTAAGCCTGCTTCCAGTGATTCTCTTCTTTCTGTGGACCTGACTTCTTGACACCACTGCCGGCTCTGGTGCATGCTCTTTGTGGGAGCCCTGTGGGGGACTGCTTGTCCTTCTCTGTCATGGCCAGGGGCAAGCAGAGCACTGCTGCCTACTCACTTGCTTTGGGGGATGTTCCACCCCAGCCTCAGCCACTTGCACATGCGCTGTCTCGGAGTGCCTAGGTCCCAAGGATATTCCTGCCCTTTCTCCAGCTGCTCTGAGCCTGCACACATAGGCCTGAGTGCCCGGGGGGTCATTCTGGGACCTCAGCCTACACACAGGCCTACAAGCTCAGAGAGGCCTGGCTCCTGAGGATGTCTGTCCCTGGGACACAGGCTGCTTGGTGCCAGCATGCACGCAAGCAGCTTCCCTGACCCCCGTTGCTCTGCTCCGGAATATGCAAATTAACCTATTATATTTGTTGAGTTAATTTGCATACCACTCCCTATTGGCTATTAGGCATCTTGGATGTATGGTCAACTTGCATATTTTGTTTTTATTAGTGTAGATATATATTTAAATCAACCCTGCTTATTTCCAAGTGGGATTGTACTAGTTGTCATGAAACAAATTGGCAGCTCAGCTTCAGCTGATTCTTATTTTTTGTTTGTTTGTTTACTATTATTATTATTATTATTATTTTAGAGAGAAAGAAGAAGGTTAAGGGATTGAGAGACAGAAACATTGATGACAGAGAACATTAATTAGTTTGTCCTACATGTCCCTTTACTATGACATGTCTGCAACTCCCTGGGCATATGCCCTGAAATGCAATTGACATGGGGACCTCTCGGTTCATGGTTCAGAACTCAAATCACTGAGCAACATTGGCCAAGGTCAGCTGATTGTTATTGCTTGATCAGTTCTAGTACTGTACTACATACATGAAAAGTCAATATTTGATTTATTATCTGTATACAAACTCCAGCCTCATGCCTTAGTAATTAAGTCATTTTGTTATATAGTCTTACTTCATATACTGTTTCTGGATCTCCTGCTAGGACTTCCACTCATGAGTGTATTTTCCATTGTTTTAGCTTCAGGATGTTCTTTGCTAGTGTTTGAAAAACTCTGTTGTCTCTTTTTCAACTTCACCTACTTAAAAATCTCACTCTAGCAGAAGTTATGTTGATTTTTTATCAAACAATGACTCAATGCTAACTATTATCCGATGATCATTTTAATTCGCATGTTATAGAGAAACTTCTTCTGGTACATGTCACTGCTTATTCAGCATTATGATATCACATTCTAAATATTGAATGGTACCTAAGAATGAAAAAAAATTACACTATTAATTATTCTAATGCTTTCCAAAAATCAAATAATGAAAAAATATCATGCTGTATGTATATACCTTATATTCCATTCATGTGAAAACAATTACATTATTTTATAATAATATATATTTATAAAATTGTATTGTGATTCCCAAAGCAAGAATTGCTAATGAGATTTTTATAAGCTTTCTGTTAATTAAGCACATTAAAAACAATTATGTAAAGATATTCCATTTAAAATGTCTCCTTATGTAAACTGGGGATTATTCTCTTTTACAATCTAATTCTGTTCTTAACTTTCAGCTAGACAATGGCTTCATTTAGTGATACTTGATTAGATTTGGCTTAGACTGACTGTTGGTTTTGTTTGTTTTTTAAGCTTTTTTTTTTTTAGCCTTTCTTAAAAAAACAAAAAAGTGTTTCTCTGAAGATATAATTCTCTGGCTGATTGAATCAGTGACACCCCCCCCCCCGCCCCCGCCAACAAGGTGACTGATCTACACTGCACATACTCTACTATAATATTATTACCTGATCATAAAATGTATTTGTATTTAGCTAAAAATTCAAAACGTGAGTTCTACCTTCTTAACAATTTTTTAAGGTTTTTTAAGTGCACACTACATATAGTATTGTTAAATACTGGCATTCTATTCTCTCTAGAACTTATTCATCATGCATGACTGAAACATTGTGCCTTTATAGCATATCACTTACTTTATATACAACAAAAAAGATAGAGAACTCTTCTAACCGGTAGTAGCAGCTTATTGTTCCTCAGTGGTTAATCCTTGGAGAGCAAGGAAACTACTTCCTAAAGGAAGTTCCAGGAACTCGATGTGGAATAGCTCAAAACTAGGGTGATACTCACACCATTGACTTTAAATAATGACCCAGGTAATATTGAGAGTGCAACAAATTATGAGTCTGATATTTTATGCTGTGTATTAGCCAAGTCATTTCTTTCTTTTTTAAAAAAATATATTTTTATTGACTTTTTACAGAGAGGAAGGGAGGGGGATAGAGAGTTAGAGACATCAATGAGAGAGAAATATTGGTCACCTCCTGCACACTCCCCACTGGGGATTGAGCCCACAATCAAGGTACATGCCCTCAACCAGAATCTAATCCCGGACTCCCCAGTCCACGGCCTGTCATTCTATCCCCCAAGCCAAACTGATCAGGGCTTAATCAGTCATTTCCATAAATGAGGACAGAAGACACAAAACACCTGAGTTAGAGATAAGTAATCTTATTACTCATTGGGTAGTAAACAGCATCAGCTCTCTGACTGTACCCATTTCCTCAGATCTCAAGTCCCTGAGCCAGAGTGTGGGGGTGAGAGCACCAGAATGACTATAGTCAATGCTGTGTGGAAGTAGGTTTGCATTACAGTTGAAGAACCCCAAACTAGGAGTTTCAAATCTTTTATGATGGGCTGTAAACAAGCCTGCTTGACATTTGCACCAGAGGGAACCATTGTCATTATGCTGAAGACTAAATAATTATTCTCTTTACTCCAATGGAAACGCCCTCTATATAGTTCATGAATAGGCACTGTGCACACATTGCTAAAAAAAATAAAATAAAAATAAAAAATAAAAAAATAAAAATAATAAAAAAAATAGAAAGATAGTCTGGAAAAAAAATAATGGTTAGTGTCATGCTTATATGACTTGAAAAAAGAGAGACTAAAGAGGAACTGCCTTCCAACAGTGTACATATTTCTATGCTTCTTTCATACCCTGTAATTAACTGTTCATTTGTCTCTCTTCTTAATACTAATGGCTAATTCTTTATTGATTTTGAATCCTGAGCATCTAGAACTGTTTTTTAAAGTAAGTGAACAATATTACTAAATGAATAAATGCAATTTTATCTAGTAAAAATAAAATAAGTAAGAATATAATAATTTCAGAATTCTATCTAGTTGTGTACTGGTCTTTCTTTCTCTAGAGTATGCTCTGTTCTGAAAATAAAAAGAAATTGCAAAGAATTTAGCTTGTTATAGCAAAAGTGAATATGAGCAAACTTATATTTACAGACAGCAGAAGGTCATGGATGAGTTGTACATCCTGTGGCTGTTTCAGTTCTGAAGAAAGTAGTTTCTTGTGAAGGGATTTGTAACTGGTTGAGTACTCTGATAACAATGAGATGGCATCAGTTCATTTCCTGCATTTCAAGAAGAAGAGCAAGCCTACAAGTACTACAAATACCTATGCTGTATCCTCTCATCTGGGAGAATAGAACATTTCACACTCTTGCCTTGACCTATCTGTATAGACTTGTCTTCCTCCACTCTTTCCCCCACAATCTAATCACCACAGTTGACTACATGCATTGGAAATATAATGCCCTTCTTCTATGGCCTATTGCTTTCTTCACTCCTAAACTAACCCTCCTATTTCAAAAATCTCAATACATATAAAGGCTAAGTCAGAGATATTTTTTTTTTCATTTTAACTTGTCTGGAATTGGTATATGAACCTCTCTCATGGAGTTCATTATTACTGTCTTGAATTATTAACATTTGTATCATGTTTTTATATTACGTATTAGGTTGCACATTGTAATATTGACGAAAATGCCTGGTGAAAATGCCGCTAAAACTGTGTTCCACTTTAAAGTTTATTCTTCTTTCCTCCACTTTAAATACTAGGAAATATAATCTAAGGAAGTTCCAAAAAATGTAATCATCAATTCCCTTCAATCCTATATTTAAAAATTTTTTGAATAAGTAGAAAAACATAGCAGCTTTATGGAAAGTTAAAATGATAAAAACTATAAATAAAAACACTCCCAATTCAGATAAATTATTCTATAACATTTTTGTGAATCGATTTAAAAACACTTTTTAGCATAGCATCTAGAAAAAATAAGTTCAATGACTTTTAGAAAATAATAATCATTTAAGAAATGTCACATATTCATTAAACAATTAAATGCTATATAGATTAGCCTTCCTGATATTTGAGTTTATTTATAAAGAACAAACATTTAAAATATTAAAGGATATCTACATTCTTGGAGTCATTATATTAATCAATAGTCCAATAGATATATGGTATATATTACACACTATTCAAATATATAAGAAATATTTTTAGATAACAAGTTTGATATCCAGTTAATAGTACATAGATTGTTAATACTTAGGACTAATAGAAAAAAAAACATAGCTAAAAATTGTAATCTTATATAATTCCTTACCACAAAATAAATTCTAGATGAATGATAGATTTAAATATAAGAAAAAGTACTTTTTAAGCAAGTCATATAATTTATAATTCACATGAATAAAAAAAATGGATGTTGTGGTATTTACCCACACATGTGGGCACACACATACACACACACACACAGTCTCTCGCACACATATGTGCCAAAAAATTCTTAGTTTTATAGGGAGAATACCGTAAATTCAGCATGATTGGATACAGTGACAACACATGGATACACGAACACAAAAGGAATAATCTCTCTTTTTTTACAGATATGACAAATAATGAAGATTAAAATTAACTGGACATATACACTTTGAAGATATTTAAAACATATTAAAATATGTTCTACTCATTATTTGACAAAAGTATTTAAAAATTTGGCAATATATAGAGCTGTTGACATTATAAGAAAAACATTGCTTAGCTGGCATGGCTCAGTGGCTGAAAATAAATATATGGATGGTGCTTTGGGTAAAAATGGTACAATTCTGGAGAGACCTTTGTAATTATTAAAACATAATAAAAATGCAGATTATGTTTGAGTATAAACTCTACTTCTACAAATTTATTAAGTATTTTTGGAAATTGCCCAGGAATTCACAGATTTATACATAATAACATAATTATATATAATTTCTTATATATGATTTTTGATTCATTAATAGGGAACTAGTATGCATAAAAACTAATACTTTAGCAATTTATAGATACTTACATGATTTTCTAAGCTCTTAATTTATTTTAAATAAATACACACATGCCCTGCTACCCCTTCCCTCCCCCTATTTCCCAACACACAGCTCACACAAAAGATACAAAGGCTTTGTTTAAAGGGGAATGTGGGGTGATGGGTGGGGTTATTTCCTCTAGAATAAGCATGTCAAACTCAAAGGACAACATTGGCCAAAAAAATGAGGCCTGCGGCCAGCGATCTGTGAGCTTGACAATTTTGCTCTAGAACCCTGATGGCGAACCTATGACATGCGTGTCAGCACTAATACGCTTAGCCATTTTCGCTGACATGCGGGCCGCATGTAGTTGCATGATGAGAAGGACGTTTCATCCTTGGCTACTACTGCACAGAAAGGTGCCACTTGGAGAATCAAGAGGAGTGCCACTGCAAACAGGAAGTTTGGAGTGCCTGGAACCGCTTACAAGACACTTTTAGCACTCTGGAAAATATAGCAACTTTCCCCTCTATGTACTTTTGTGAGACCTTATTCTCAGCGTTAAATAATATCAAAACCGACAAAAGAAACAGATTGACAGATGAAATTAGTAGCACTTGCTTGGGCTTGAAGTGTACAAAATACCAACCTTCAATTGAAGGTGTAACCAATGAAATTGAGCAACAAAAAAGTCACTAATAGGCAGGTTAGTTAAAAAATTCCTCCTCCCTCTTACTTATTTTAGTTCATGGCACCCCACACAAGTTAAATAATATCAAAACCAACAAAAGAAACCGACTGACAAAGAAGTCACTAAGCAGGTAAGTTAAATCATTAGGTTTTGGTTTATTAAATACAGTTATATATTAAGATTATACATTTTTGTTATTTAAACTATAAATATTGTGAAATTATGTTTTTTTTTCTCGAATTGACAAACCACCTGAGGTATGCTCATTTTTTGTGTGTGTATGTGTGTGAATTTTGACACACCAAGCTATAAAGGTTGCCCATCACTGCTCTAGAAGGATGAACAATCATCCTTCTTTGTTACATACACTGTAAATCTGAAAAGGAAACCTAGATGACTGGATACTAGAGAAGAATGGGCAAGAAAAAAATATTGAATGCTTTGTTATAGTGTATTTATTTGTAATTAAATGATTATATAAAATTTTCCAAAAATGTGCACACTATAACTGGACAAAAAGTTGTTCCTAAAATATTAACTAAAATTTCTATTAGTAGTTCATCTCATCATAAAATTGCCTAACATGCAAAGAACCTAAAGCATTCATATTTTTGTGCTAAAATTTAAAGTTACCAAGACTGCAATATAAAATTTCCAAAAGCCCCCATTAATCAACAAAAGGGGGGGATAATGGGGAAATATCATGTAAGGAAAAAAATATTATGTAACTAAATTACACTTAGAAAATTCTTACTTTAGAAAAATAATTTCCAGTTGTAATGCTAACAGCAGGACACCATGAAAAAACACACAAGGTATCAAAATAAACCAAAGGAAAAGTATTTGGGGAAAAGTAAAAAGAATCCCAAGTTTAATTTACGGAAAAGATTCCTTTATTAACTTTTGGTTGAGAATATGTTTGTATATTTTCAGAAAACAACTCCAAGACCATATGGATTCCTGCAACAAAGAGGAACTGACAGTCTGTTCCAACCTCAAAGACAGGCCAGATATGGAAGATGCTGCTGACACCTTGCCATTCTAGCAGTCAGCAGCTGTGCATTGCTACAGGCATTCCAGGACCAAACCAGAGAGGGTGGAACCTGCATAGACACCATTTGCCCACCATCTAGATACCATTGCTGACATCCTATCTAATAAAAGAGTAATATGCAAATTTGACCATACCTTTGCCATATCCACAAGCCACACCCACAGCCACGCCCACCAGCCAATCAGGAGCAGATTATACAAATAAACCATAAACAAGATGGCTGCTGCCACTGAGAGCAGGAGGAAGGCTTGGGTTTCCCTGGCAACAGAGGAAACCAAGCTTTCTGCCTGCCATTGCCTGCTTAGGCCTCCACTCAAAGTTACAAAGTTTCAATAATAGAAGATACAGAAATGGCAGCAGGCACTGAGCTATAGAGAACAGAGGCTTGGGTTTCCCTGGCAATGGAGGAAGCCAAGCTTTCATCCTGCCATTGCCGGCCTAGGCCTCCACTCTAGGCTACAAAGTTTCAAACAGAAATGGCTGCCACCACGGAGCGAGCAGAAGTCTTGGCTCTGCTCCAGGCTACAAAGTTTCAATTGTAGACATAGATTAATACCAGATCCCAGGGCCTCTGCTTATGTCTCTGGGGGGTGTGGCCAGCCTGCAAACCTCCACAGGCCTCTCACCCTGGCCATCCCTCACCCCAAGGAACCCCCACCCTGATCTGGGACACTTTTCAGGCCAAACCAGCTGGCCCCCACCCGTGCACCAGGCCTCTATCCTATCTAATAAAAGAGTAATTTGCAGGTTGACCATCACTCCAACAAACAAGAGGGTTGTCCCATGTGGTCAAAGATCCTGCCCCCATGTGGACACAAGATGGCCACCACAAGATGGCCAGCAGGGAAGGGTTGTTGGGAGGTTCCAGGCTCTGCAAGGGAGGGCAGTTGTGGGTGATCAGGCCATCAGGGAGGGCAGTTGGGGACAATCAAGCCTGCAGGGGAGGGCAGTTAGGGCTGACCAGGCCAGCAGAGGAGGGAAGTTGGGGCAAACAGGGTGGCAGGGGAGCAGTTAGACATCAATCAGGCTGGCAGGGTAGTGATTATGGGTGATCATGCTGGCAGGCAGAAGCAGTTAGGAGCAATCAGGGAGGCAGGCAGATGAGCAGTTTGGAACCAGCAGTCCTGAGTTGTGAGAAGGATGTCCGACTGCCCGTTTAGGCCCGTTCTCTGGTAGTATCAGGCCTAAACGGGAAGTCGGACATCCCTTGAGGGGTCCCAGATTGGACAGGGTACAGGTTGGGTTAAGGGACATCCCTTGCCTCCTGTGCATGAATTTTGTGCACAGGACCTCTAGTGTACACATAAGGAACTATTTGACATTGAAACTAGGACTCAGAACTGTTGGACACTGAAACTGAGACTCAAACATTTTTTGTTCTTATATGTTTATATCTAGTATGCAGATGCAAGATTTTTTAAAGAAAAGAAATGGCGAGGGGAAAATAGATACAGAGGCAAAGAGACATTGAACAGACTGTAAAACTACAGTAGAAAGGCAGGGGAGGGTGGGGTGGGGACTGTGAGAGATCAACTGAAGGGCTTGTATGCAAGGATATAAGCATAACCAATGGATACAAGACACTGGGGTGGGGGCAGGTGAGGGCATGTGCTGGAGATTAGGGGAGGCTATGGGGAGGTTAACGGGGGAAAAGAAGGATACATATGTACTACTATATGTAATATTTCAAAGAATAAAAACAATATATATATATTGAAAAATGTTCACTCTATAAATATGAAATTAAAAAGTCAACTCAATTTTAATAAAATATCCTATATTTCAGTGACAATTATTATGACTGATGGCTAATTGGGCAAACTATGAAAATACAGTTGACTATTTGCATTTTATTTTTCTAAAATTTTTTTGTTTAAGCTACATTTAAAGTGTCAAGCTTTATATTTTTAAAATCATCACCAATAAATGAAAACATGCTAGATAATGAATCATGTATTCAACAGTTATGCTATAGGAATGGATAGGAGAAATATGTACTTCTTTAAGTAGAAAATAATCAATGTACTCGCTGCCTATGATATCAGAAATGGAGAAAATACTGTAGCTTCCTCATATAAGTTGTATCTGCTGGTATTTTTTCCTCTGTGTCTGGCTTATTTCAGAAACATATTGTCCTCTTTGACTATGATGTATTCATAAGAAGTAGTCAGATCTGTGACTAAGAAATTTCTATAAGGGCTATATTCTCAGGTGTTGACTAGTGCAACTAAGACATCCAACGATCAATAAGAACATGTTTTATCCACTGTTTGTGCTGAAATTTAGATTACCTCTTCTATAATCCCTGCCCTGACATACTGGGGAAAAAGATAAGAGATAAGGCTGTGTTAATAAACATGAGAGTACTTCAAGTTTTCAATGGCATTGATTTTATGTTCACTAATCCAATATAAATAGGTAATTCAGTTTCTAGCATTCATGGGATGCTTACTTTGATTTGATATGGCAGTCATCAAAAACCCAGTTTCTCTGAACCCTCCCTAACAACCTAAGTGGGTCTGCAAAATATATCTAACCAAGGTAGGAGCTAATTAAGTTATGGCTTAGCCCTAACCAGCTTGCCTCAGTGGATGGAGCATTGGCCTGCAAACTCAAGGGTCCCGGGTTCGATTCTGGTCAAAGGCATGTACCTAGGCTGCAGGCACATACCCAGTTGGGAGTGTGCAGGAGGCGTCTGATGTTTCTCTATCATCAATGTTTCTAGCTCTCTGTCCCTCTCCCTTTATTTATTTAAAAATTAATAAAATAATATTTTTTTAAAAGTTGTGGCTTAAAGAAAGTCCTAAAATATATGGTAATTTGTTTTTCCTATAAATCAAGGCCCCCACATGCAAATGCAGATAACAAAACAAGGCAGACAGCATACATTAATTTAGCATATGACTCTTTCTTAAAATTTATTTTTATTGTGGACAGTATTAGAAATGTAACCTAATTTCCACACTGTTGTCCTCCTCCACCCAGCCCCTGCCCCACCCCAGGCCTTTACCACACTATTTTCCTATGTGCATGGACTATGTATATAAGTCCTTTGGTTAATCTCTTCCCGAACTCCCTTGGGATCTGAGATGTCAATTTGTTCCATGCATCCATGCCTCTGGACCTCTTGTTTTCGTCAGTTTATTTTGTTCATTAGATTCTGTGTATAAATGAGATCATGTAATATTTGTCTTTCTCTGACTGAACTGTTTTACTTAATATAATAATATCCAGGTCCAACCATGCAATTGCAAAGGGTAAAAGATCCTTCTTTTTTATAGCCCATGATATTTTAATGTGTAAATATAACACAGCTTTTCTATCCACCCATCTATGTATGGGTACTTGGATTGTTTCTAGAGCTTAGCTATTGTAAATAACACTGCTATGAACATAGGGATGCATATATTCTTTCTGAGTTCTTAGGATATATTCCTAGAAGTGGGATTTCTATATCAAAAGTCAGTTCCATTTTTTTATGTTTTGAGGAAATTCCATAATGTTTTCCACCGGGGATGAACCAGTCTGCATTCCCACCAGCAGTGCACTAGGGTTCCCTTTCTCCTCATCTTCACCAGCACTTGTTTGTTGGCTTATTGATGGTGGCCAATATGGCAGTTGTGAGGTAATATCTCCTTGTCTTTTTAATTTGCAACTCTCTGATGATTAGTGATATTAAGCAATTTTTTTCATGTCTCTTGGCCGTCTGTATGTCCTCTTTGGAGAAGTATCTACTCAGGTCCTTTGCCCTTATTTCAGAGAGGAAGGGAAAGGCAGAGAGAGATAGAAATGTCAATGATGAAAAAGAATCATTGATTAGCTGCCTCCTGCATGTCCCCTACTGGGGATCTAGCATGCAAGCTGGTCATATGCCCTGGCCTGGAATGGAATACTAGTAGGTTGATGCTCAGTTACTGAGACACAACAGTGGGACAGTTTTGCCCATTTTTTAATTGGATTTTTTGTCTTCCTTTTGTTGAGTTGTAGTTCTTTATGTATTTTTGGAATTAACTCCTTGTCAGATGTATCATTAGAAAATATGTTCTCCCATACAGTGAGTTCTTTTTTTCATTTTGATGATGGCTTCTTTTGCTGTGCAAAAGCTTTTTAGGTTGATGTAGTTCCATTTGTTTCTTTTTTCCTTTGTTTCTCTTGCCCTAGGAAATGCATCAGTGAAAATTCTGCTATGTGCGATGTCTGCAATTTTACTGCCTGTTTTCTTCTAGGATTTTTATGGTTTGCAACTTACATTTCTTTTGTCCATTATGAGTTTATTTTTGTGTATGGTATAAGTTGATTTCTAGATCCGATTTTTTGCATTATCTGTCCAATTTTCCCAACACCATTTATTGAATAGACTGTATGATCTTGCCTCCTTTGTCAAATATTAATTGATCATAATGGTATGGATCAATTTCTGGGGTCCATCCAACTATATGCTTATTCTTGTGACAGTACCAGACTGTTCTGATTATAACTCTCACCAAAGTGGGAATAAAGGGAACGTACCAGAACATTATAAAAGCCATATATGACAAACCTACATCAAACATCATACTCAATGGGTAAAACTAAAAGTGTATCACTTAACAGGAAGAAGACAGGGATGTGTACTTTTACCACTCTTATTCAACATAGTACTGGAAGATCACAGAGATCAGACAAGAAGAAAAAATAAAAGTTATCCAAATTGAAAAGGAGGAAGAAAAACTGTCATTATTCACAGATGACATAATATTATACACAGAAAATCCCAAAGACTCCACTAAAAAACTTCTGGATTTAATAAATGAATTCAACAAAGTATCAGGATACAGAATTAACATGCAGAAATCAACTGGACTTTAGACACCAATAATGAACTTTCAGAAAGAGAAACTTTAAAAAAAAATCCCACTTAACATTGCAACAACAACAACAATAACAAAATAATAATAATAAGATACCTTGAAGTAAACTTAACCAAGGAGGTAAAAGACCTGTAGTCACTGTGGAGAAGAGTATGGAGTTTCATCAAAAAACTAAAAATGGAACTCCCATTTGACCCAGTAATCCCACTTCTAGGAATATAACCCAAAAAACTAGAAACACCAGTCAGAAAGGCTATATGCACCCCTATGTTCATAGCAGCACAATTTTTCATAGCTAAGATTTGGAAATAGCCTAAATACCCATCATCAGATGAGTGGATTAGAAAACTATGGTACTTCTACACAATGAAATACTACGCTGTTATAAAAAGGAAGGAATTCTTACCATTTGCAGCAGCATTGATGGCTCTGGAAAGCATTATGCTAAGTGAAATACGCCAGGCAATGAAAGAAAAATACCACATGATCTCACTCATTTATGGAAAATAGAGAACATTATAACCTGCGGAACAAATAGATACAGAGGCAGTAAAGCATCAAACAGACTGTCAAATTACAATGGGAAGGCTGGGGAGTGTTGGGGAGGGGGGCGGAGAGATCAACTGAAGGACTTGTATGCATGCATATAAGCATAACCAATGTACACAAGACACTGGGGGTGGGTAGGATAAGGGCATGCAACAGGGAGTAGGGGAGTCTGGGGCAAGGTCAATGGGAGAAAAAAGGAGATATATGTACTACTACTTGTAATACTTTATTTTATTTTATTTTTTTTCACAATTCACATTTTTTTTATTGTTCAGTTTATTAATTACATTGTTTCCCATTTTTTATCCCCCTATATCTTCCCTCCACCCTGTACCTATCGCACCCTCCGCCCTCACCTCCCCCTCCCCAAAGTCCTCTCCCATTGTTGCAAGATTTTTGTCCAATCTCTTGCTGTACTTCCAACAACACTTTTCTCCCCAAGAATTGTCAGTCCATTCCCTCTCTATGTCCATGTTTCTGATATAGTCACCAGTTTATCTTGTTCATCAGCCTATCAGTTCACTTGATTTTTATGTTCATTTGTTGATAGATGTGTATTTGTTGTTCATAATTTATATTTTTACCTTTTTCTTCTTCCTCTTCTTAAAGAATATCTTTCAGCATTTCATATAATACTGGTTTGGTGGTGATGAACTCCTTTAGCTTTTTCTTATCTGTGAAGCACTTTATCTGATCCTCAATTCTGAATGATTGCTTTGCTGGATAGAGTAATCTTGGTTGTAGATTCTTGCTCTTCATTATTTTGAATATTTCTTGCCACTCGAGTCTGGCCTGCATCGTTTCTGTTGAGAAAACCGCTGACAATCGTATGGGTGCTCCCCTGTAGGTAACCAACTGTTTTTCTCTTGCTGCTTTTAATATTCTCTCTTTATCTTTTGCTCTTGGCATTTTAATTATGATATGTCTTGGTGTGGTCCTCTTTAGATTCCTATATTTTGGGGTTCTGTGTACTTCTTGGGCTTTTAAGTCAGTTTCTTTCACCAGGTGGGGAAAGTTTTCAGTCACTATTTCTTCAAGTAGGTTTTCATTAACTTGCTCTCTCTCTTTTTCTGGCACCCCAATAATTCGGATGTTGGCTTGCTTGAGGTTGTCCCAGAGGCCCCTTACGCTTTCTTCAATTATCTGAATTCTTTTTGTTTCTTGCTTTTCCAGCTGAATGGATTTTGGTTCTTTGTATTTCAAATCTTTGACTTGGTTCTTGTGGCCCTCTGGACTGCTTTAAGGACTTTGTGTAATATTTTTTATTTCAGTCTGTGTATGCTTGATTTCTAATTGGTCCTTTTTTTTTTATGCGTGAGGGTCTGGTTCGTATCCTCAGAGGTCTTGTTCATTTCCCTGAGGGTCTCATTCATTTCCTTGTAAGTATCATTCATCTCCTTGTAATTCTCATTCATTTGCTGGTTGGTCTTGTTTATTTCCTGGTAATTCTCATTAAGTTGATCGGCCTTTTGTAGGAGCCTCTTGAAAAGCCTTATAACCGTGGTTTTGAACTCTATGTCTTATCGTCTTTTCTCCTCCATTTCTTTCACACCTGATTTCTTTCCATGTCTCTGCATGGTGGCTGCTTTATGTGGTAGATATCCTCAAAGGGACAGTGGCTCAGTCTCCCCGGTTACCTGAGGTGGGTACTCTTACTGCAATCCTTTATGGGTTGTATTCAGTGTTTTTGAATTTAAACCCAGCTTTTTGTTGTTAGCCCTAGGAGGGTTTGACCTCCAGGCCTATTGGCTGTGAAGGGAGACTGTGTTCAGGTTGGATGAGCGGAGTCTCTGGGCTGCGCGGCAGAGGCAGCGGCGTCGGCAGCTGGGTCTTATGCGGCGCTCGCGAGTGCGGGTCTCTGTTGGGTGGGGATGGCTGCAGACACCTCCAAGAGAAAGCCGCTAGTCTCTTCCCCTTGCCAGACAACTCTGCCTTTCCCCAAATGTGCCTGCACACCAAAAGTCCAGCCCAGGGCTGTAAAATAGATGGTTTCCGGAACCAGGAGACAAGTTTCCAGGGGGCAAGTCGCGGGTTTGCGCGACCCTTGGGACTAGGAGTCTCTGCCGCTCCCCGCTTCCAGGGTGTTTCCCCCGGACCTCGGACCTCGCCCAGTTCCAGGAAATCTGTGTAGGGGTACCTCTCGTACCCCAGATCTCAGACCTCGCCCGGCTCGGGAAATCTGGGCAGTGAGACGCCTCCACCCTTCCTTGTAGGAGAAATCCGGCCGGTCCCTGCTCCAGCCCCAGCCCTAGCGACCAGGGCGGCTCCTAACCTCTTTCCTTCTGAAAGGCTGTGTTCCCGCCTTCCTGAGTCTGTGTCCCAACTTTGCTCCTATTAGTGGAGTTTACATTCAGCCAGCTTTCTGGCGATTCTGGGTGCTTGTCTGTTCTGCTGTTATGTTGTAGTTCTTAAATCGTTGTGCGGGGCAGAACAATAGGTGTTTGCTTATGCCGCCATCTTGGTGTTCCTCCTACTTGTAATACTTTAAACAATAAAATAAAATTTAAAAAAATACCTATACTCAGAAAACTATAGAGTATGAAAAAAAAGAAATAAAGGAAGATACAAACAAGTAAAAACATACATCGTGTTCATGGATTGGAAGAATTAACACTGTTGAGATATCCATGCTACCCAAAGCAATCTATGCATTTAATTGAGTCCCCATTAAAATACCATGGGCACATTTCAGAGACTTAAAACACATATTCTAAAATTTATGTGGAACCAAAAGACCCTGAATAGCTGCAGCAATCTTGAGAAAGAAGAACAAAATTGGATTGGAGGGATCACAATACTGGATATCAAAGTATACTAAAAAACCATTGTATTCATCAGATGATTCTTAAAGGAAGCTGGCACTGTTGTGTGTTCCATCCAAATGAAGCCAGGGGGGAAATACAGGTCCAAAGTTACAAGATAGACTTTTGTTTATTTGTTTGCTTTGTCTTTTTTGCTTTTATTCTTTGTAGAGAGAAATGTTTTTTGAAATGTTTGACTTGAGCCACACCAATCACAAAAATGTTTATAGTAACCCTTAGTTCTCACTTGTATGATTGAAGAATGTTTATAAACCCAGTGAATACCTAATGACCTAATTACCGAATAATTTTGTTAAAATGGAGACACTAATTCAGTAAACCTAGGGTGGCACTGAAGAGTCTAAATTTCTAACAAACTTTAACATGATACCAATGAGGCTGGTCCGTGGATTACACTTAATGGAAGTAGCAAGGTACTAGTTCATCTAGAATTAATAAAATTACATTTTAACCTTCCAATTTTGAAATTTAAGTTACTAAATGACTAAAATGATGTTTATTTGTTCAAAGATAAAAAGCAGAAAGGACAATATTTTCTAGTAACTTTGCCAAGTATATTATAATCTAATTCTATATCTATTTACAAAACTTATACTTGTAGCAATGCATTTTATTTCTGATGACAATGTTATTTTTCTAGCTAAAATTTAACTTTAAGTTTATATAGACTGTATAAAAAAACAATCATATTGCTCAATACATTACCAAATCATACAAAATAACCATAGTGTTGGAGTGAAGTTTTATAAGTAAACCACAAAACCCTGAGTAATGTGTTAAACTGGGGTCTTGTTTCAGAATCATTCATCACACAAGCAATTGTTGATGAGGGAGGAGATATTGTTTCCAGTGTTTGGATATGTTATTTCCCAAAAGAGTTTTTTGTACGATAGTTGAACATCAAAGACTGCAATGAGACCAGGGTCATTAAAATTTGTGTTGCAAATAAAAATGGCTTGTGAACACATCACATTCTTTTTATATTTAACTTGCCTTCATGCTCCAGAAGCTTTGTTACAATGTAATTGGGAGTCTCAGCTGTCCCATTTAGGATGTCCACCTTTCAATTCAGTGAATCAATGCATTTTCCTAAATGGTGATTGCAATATGCTAGGTTTGCATATGACTACAAAATGATCATTTCTACATTTATGATTTCTAAAGTAAAGGAAACCACTGGTTTCTCTCTTATTTATTTCTAACCACCCTTATTGATTGTATGATTGCCCATCTAGTTGGGCAAAGTTTGGAAATAAAGGATTTTTGCTTGAGTGACTACTACTTATTTCCACTTTGGATGAAATGTTCATTTCTTGGGAATCCCATTCATTCTAAATCCTCTAACCTTCAACTCTGAAGAAATTAAAAAAGTATAAACAATGATAGAGTCCCAAGAACACTTGCTTGGAAATAGCCTTCTTGGAAGACTGAAAAGCTTTCACGATCCAAGAAATTGAATTTGTTGTTCTTGTTAATCCTCACCCGAGGATATTTTCCCCCCATTGGTTTTTAGAGAGAGTGGAATGGAGAGATAGGGAAAGAGAAAGAGAGAGGGAGAGAGGGAGAAAATGAGCAAAAGAGAGAGAGAGGGGTGAGAGGGACATATCAGATGTGGGCTGAGGCTCTACCACTATGCAACACTGGCCAGGGCCAAGGAATTAAATGTTGTCATTTTTGGTGCTTGCTATGCCTAAAATGAGTTGAGGATATCAAGAGACAAAATTTATGAACTGCGATACATACTTAAGACCAGAAAGTGTTTGCCTTGAGTAAACTGCCATAAGAATTCTCCACCTATGCCTTTTATGGCACTGCCAACAAATTTAATGTGTGTTTTGTTACATTAAAGTACTTAGATAAAAAAAAGAAAACTAGAAATGAAAATCAACAGACTGATAATATATTTACATTTATCATGTAAATTTGACAAAAGTGGGAGCTCTAATTAATGCTTTTAGTTGCCTTTCAGTGAAAACTTTTGGGAATCTTATGAGAAATAAAAATTAAAATGTGAATATAGTTGCAAATTTAAAAATAATACTAATTGGTATTTACAAAATAGGTAAGGGTTTGCAAGGTAAAGCATAGGTAATACAGTTAACAATATTGTAATAACTATTTATGGTGCCAGATGGGCACTTCGTTTATTAAAGGGAGCACTTTGTAACACATGTGAATGAATATCGCTGTACTATATACCTGAAACTAATACAAAATAGGGTTGAATGCAACCTGTAATAAAAAATTAATGTAAAAAGTTAATATAGATAATTTTCATTTGGTGATAAATACAGATTGTATTGTTTAAATGTGGTCTTACAGTGGTCATGCAACATTATCCATCTTACTGGTTTTTTTTTTGTGTATGTGCTTCGTTTTGATGTTGTAATATCTCACTCCAGGATATTTTTTCCGTTGATTTTTTTTTTTGAGAGTGGAAGGGAGGGGGGACGGAGAGAGAAAGAAGGAGAGACATGGACATGAGAAAGACATGTTTATTGGTTGCCTCCTGCTCCAGTCCCAATAAGGACCTAGTATCAAATCTGCAACCACCTGCAACCTAGGTACTTACGCTTGATTGGGAATCGAATCCATGACCATCTGGTGCTCCGGCCAATGCTCTAACCAATGAGCAAAACCAGCAAAGACTATCTTACTAGTATATATATATATATATATATATATATATATATATATATCTTACTAAATATATATTCAAAATATAGTCAATGATATTTTCTGATAATTTAAGTATAAAGGAGAACTTACACAAATAAAACTTATTTCTAACATTTTAGAAGTTTCAAGTTTTTACTCACTCAATAATTAAGCAAACTAAGAATGTGATTCAACATAACGTCACAGAACATATGACTTTTATAAAGTAGTTACTGACATATATATGTATTAACAAAAATATATTGCTCTGCATTTAGACTTAGCAAAGTACATATTCAGATTATTCAGTATTGATCAAATAGAGGACAGACCAAATAACAAAGAAGATTTAAAAATGCCTGGTTGGTGAGACTCAGTGGTTGAGCGTTAACCTATGATTCAGGAGGTTGAGGTTCGATTCCCAGTCAGGGCATATGCCCAAGTTGTGGGCTTGATCCCCAGTGTGGGGCAATCAGGAGGCAGCTGATCATTGACTCTCCCTCATTATTGATGTTTCTCTCTCTTTTTTCCTTCCCTTTCTTCTCTGATATCAATATATATCTGTCTGTCTATCTATCTATCATCTATCTATCTATCTATCTATCTATCTATCATCTATCTATCATCTATCTATCTATCTATCTATCTATCTATCTATCTATCATCTATCATCATCATCTATATAAAATGATGTTAGCACTAATCTTTCTAATAAAAGAGCAATATGTAAATTTACCATCACTCCAACATACAAGATGACTGCCCCCATGTGGACACAAGATGGCTGCCACAAGATGGCCAGCCAGGGAGAGAAGTTGGAGGGGACCAGGCCTGCAGGGGAGGGCAGTTAAGAGTGATTAGGACTTCAGAGGAGGGCAGTTTGGGGTGACCAGGCTGGCAGAGGAGGGAAGTTGGGGGCAAACGGGCTGGCAGGGAAGCAGTTAGACATCAATTAGGCTGGCAGGGGAGTGGTTAGGGGGTGGTCAGGCTGGCAGGCAGAAGTGGTTAGGGGCAATCAGAAAGGCAGGCAGGCGAGCAGTTGGGAGCCAGCAGTCCTTGATTATGAGAGGGATGTCCGACTGCCCATTTAGGCCCTATCCTGGTAGGCTGGGGCCTGAATGGGCAGTGGGATATCCCTCGAGGAGTCCCAGATTGGAGAGGGTGCAGGCTGGGCTGAAAGACACCACCTCCCTCGTGCACCAATTTCGTACACCAGTCCTGAGTAATAAATATGGCCAATGCTGATAACTTACATGCTATAAGTTGGTGTGCCAAAACATGGTGCCTTAATTTTTTTCAATTACTATAACAATACTGTGTATATAAACATTTCTCATGTTTTCTAATACACAAACCAATATTTGTAACAAATTTCAATATATAAAAAGCATTTTAAAACAATATTAATAATGTCCTCATTTTTTTATTATTTATGAAAGTGTTTTAAAGTAACAATTTTAGATAGTACATTTGAACTAATGTATATTCAGTTTATAATTCAATAATACCCATAAATATATTTTAATCATATAAATAAATAACATGTAATTTGTAAAATTTTAAAATATAATAAAAATCATAATTTTGTTTCCTGATAAATAAAACATATCTTACCTGTTTTAGGAAGCACAAATAAATAGCAAAAAGCTAAAATTTAAGTATAAGTATATTCAATAGTGCTGTTATAATTTTGTTCATTTTTCTCTTAAATTAACTTATGTTTAAATGTTTCATTTTTTTCAGTATACTACTCACAATATTTTTCAACATTTTTATTTCAAGCTCTTTCTTGTACAATTTACAAAAGTTTAGTGAAAGATATTTAGTACCAATACAATTTAAGTTTTCTTATTAATAATGGTCCAATACAGAGAGGTAGATATAGCCATATAGAGATGCTATTGATAGATATCAGTGTTTTATAGATATACAGGCATAAATATATAGATATATCTGAGTTACCAATAAAAGGTTGATAGAAAGTTATTATTTTAATACTTGAAATGATATATTTTAAAATAGATGATCCTTATACATGTTATGTTTAATGAAATATCACAAAAATAAGAGGATATTAAAATCAGCACAGCAGCTAGTGGTGTTCTGCTGCTTAAAAAAAAGTCACTGAAGATCTGATAATAAATCTACTTTAAAATTCTCTAATTTTTGTATATACTAAACTGCACATGCTGGATACTCAAAAATATTTCTGATTTAGCATGAAATTTTTATATATGTTTCATATACTGCTAAATTACAATTAAAATGGATTTTTGATCTTGGTAAAATATCAGTGGGGAAACAGCCTTGATAACTATAATCCAATGTCCTAAAGATGTAATATGTAAATTGACTAAAACACACAAGATGGCCATCCCCATGTGGTCAAAGATGGCCAACCCCATGTGGACACAAGATGGCTGCTACAGGATGACCAGCAGGGGAGGGCAGTTGGGGCAACTTGGCCTGCAAGGGAGGACACTTGGGGGAGATCTGGTCATGCAAGGGAGGGCAGTTTCGGGGGACCCAGGCCTGCAGGGGAGGGCAGTTGAGGACAACCAGGCCAGTAGGGGAGGGAAGTTGGGGGGAACCAGGCTGGCAGGGGAGGGCATTTAGGGGCAATGAGGCCAGCAGGGGAGCAGGTGGGTGTCAATCAGGCTGTCAGGGGAGTTGTTAGGGGCTGAAAAGGCTGGCAGGCAGAAGAGATTTGGGGCAATCAGGCAGGCATACAGGTAAGTGTTTGGGAGTCATCAGTCCTGGATTGTGAGAGGGATGTCTGACTGCCAGCTGGGGAAAAGTTAACTGCCAATCAGGCTGTCAAGTGAATGGTTTAGGGCAATCAGGCTGTTGGACATCCTTCGAAGAGTCCCAGATTGGAGAGGGTGCAGGTTTGGCTGAGGGACACACATCCACCCAGTGCACAAATTTTGTGCACTGGGCCTCTAGTTTATATATATAAAAGCCATTACAACTGGTTGACCAAATGACCAGCTGACTAGTTGCTATGATGATGCACTGACCACCAGGGGGCAGATGCTCAACACTAGGAACTCCCTCCTAGTGGTCAGTGCACTCCCACAGTCAATCTCCCATAGCCAGCCAACTTCCTGCAGTCTCTTCACCTCCTGACTAGCCAGCCCTGATGGGCTCTAATCGCCGGTCAGGCTGAGGAACCTCAACTGTGCATGTATTCATGCATCGGGCTTCAGGTATATACTATATGAGTACTTATTTCTCATAGGCAGTAACCCTGTTCTTTTTAAATTTAGAATGCTTAAGTATTTACAAAGTAATTAGATAATGAAGGTTCTTTACAATTAAATCTAAGTGAATTGAAATAATTTAACAAAAATTTATTGAATGCATACTTGATGCCATAAACTATGCCAGACAGTAGACATACTATATAATAAAAGAAAAACTTGCAAATTTGGCAGTACCTTCACTATGCTACCAGCCAATCAGGAGCAGGGAGTGTGGCTACAGCATGCGGGACGGGAAGCGGCGGGGGTGGGGGGTGCGGCCCTGGCTGCAGTGCACCTGATGGGAGGCTGGTGGGGTGTGTGGCTGCAGCGAAGGACTGAAGTCACCCCTTCTGAGGCTACCCAAGGTCTTATTTCAGTCCTGATGTTGGGCTGCTTCCCCTGACCATAAATTCCCAAAGCACTTCCAGCCAGAGTTAAAGGAGGCTTCTTCTGTTTTTAAAGCATTGCCATATCCAGTGCCTGCCAGGCCCCTGTGAAAGCACTACTCCTTAGGTCCAGGATGTTGGGAGCTGAAGCAGAGAGGCTGTGAGGCCCAGCTCACCCTGGATGCTGGCCCCCCAGCACCCCACTCTCAATTATCCTGGCCCAGCCTTCCCTATGCATACCTTCTCCCAGAGAGCGTGAGGTGGTCTTGGCAACGGGACTGTAGGCTGGCAAGGAGTGTGGCCACGGCACCCAAGACAGGAGGCCTACACCCTCTCCCAATCCAGAGGGACTTGACAGGGACCTCAGGCCTTGACCTCTGCCCTGGCACCAGCAAGGGGACCTGAGGCCATGTCTTCCACTCAGTGGGGCTTGATGGGGAACCTCAAAGTGTACTTCCAGTCCTGGTGCTGGGCTAGGGGACCTCCGGCTGCTGCCCCTGCCCAGCAGGGCTTGACAGAGGACCACAGGCCATGCCCCCACCTGGCAGGGCTTGACAGGAAACCTCAAGGCGTGCTTCCTGCCCTGGTGCTGAGATAGCATACCCAAGGCTGTTCCCCCTGCCCCAGCTCCAGGCTGGGGGACCTCAGGCCATATTTCCCACCTGGTACGGCTTGACAGGGGACTGCAGGCCACACTCCTAATCTGGCAGGGCTTGACAGGGGAACTCAAGGTGCGCTTCCCATCCTGGTGCTGTGTTAGGGGACCTCAGACTGTTCTCTCCACCCAGCAGGGCTTGACAGGGGACCTCAAGCCACACCCCCACTCTGGCACCAGGCTGGGGGAACTCAGACCATACCCTCCACCCCAGCACCAGGCCAGGAGACCTGAGGCTGTGCCCCTCCTGCCTGGCTGGGCTTGATAGGGGACTTCAGGCTGTGCCCCCACCCAGCAGGGCTTCACAGGGGACCTGAACCTGTGCCTCTGTGCCAGTGGGGATTGACAGGGGACCTGAGGCTACACCTACCTCCCAGTGCTGAACCAGGGGACCTGAGGATGTACTCCTCTGCCTGGTGGAACTTGACGGGGGACCTCAGACCATGCCCCCTATCCAGTGGGGCTTGACAGGGGATCTCAGGTCATATTTCCCACCTGGTGGGACTTGATAGGGACCTTAAACCATCCCCCTGTCCTGGTTCTGGGCCAGAGAACCTGAGGACACCCCCTGCCCTGTGGGGCTGGACAAGGGTGGGACTGGCAGGGTCTAGATCTACCCCAATGCTGGGGGGGAGGGAGGTGGCTGGGTCTGGGTCTCAAGTGATTTTAAGGCACATATGAGTGAGTGGGGACTTGACTCTGGGTCCTGTGGTGTGCCCCAGACTCTGACAGGAGTAAGGTTTTCATATATATTTTACTGATTTTGTTTAGACTCTGATACTTCTATTATAGAGAAAGAGCAAATAGCAATATTAAATTATTTCCTCTAATTAATACCCTTTTAATGTGCATGAATTTTGTGCACCAGGCCATTAGTACAAATATGAAAGAGCTAATATTTTTGCCTTAAGATAACTTAATTTTGAGGAAAGAGATGCACATGCATGAAGTAGTATTGTCTGTAAAAGCTACAGACAAAATCCCAGTAGAACAAAATAATAGCATTTTAAAATATATTTTTATTATTGACTAGGGGCTTAGTGCACAATTTTGTGCAACTTGAAAGGAACTGTAGGCCATGAGGCTGCAATGGGCACAGTCACAGGGTTGGGTTTTGGCCCATCCTCCAAACCTTCACCTAACCTTTCCTGCCATGGCCCCTGGTACTATGTCTGCTGGAAACCCTGCTCCTGCCACCACTGCACCCATCCACTGATCGTGCCAGCCCTTCTAGCACCTGCTGATGGCACAGAGCAATGAGGGCTGGTGCTGGGAGCAGGTGCAAGAGGTGGCTGCTGGCCCCAATCACCCCTCAGAAGTAGGGGGAGGTAGAGAAGCCCTGAGGGGCAATCGGGGTTGGCCACTGCCACTTGCACTTACTGATGGGGCTGAGCAAATGAGGCTGGAGCCATGCCCAAGCAGTGGTTATGAGTGGCTACTCCAATACCAGAAGCAGGTGCAAGTGGGGCCAGCACTGGCATCATATGTGAGTGCTGTGCAGCATCACAGTGTACAGAAGCAAAGGATTTTTAGTAACCACCAGAGGCTCTCCTGATGATAGTGAGTGGTACACCACCTTGGTCTGGCACCCACTCACCTGTTATACCATCCCACTGCAGCCGATGCCCACCATCTTCTCCACTCAGCCCTGGTGGTCAGCATACATCATACTGCCTGATTGTTCAGTTGTTCAGTTGTTCCACCATTGGGTCTATTTGCATATTATGGTTTTATATATATATATATACTAGAGGCCCGGTGTATGAAGTTCATGCACAGGGGGTATCCCTTAGCCTGCACTCTATCCAATCTGGGACCCCTCAAGGGCAGTCAGAAATCCTTCTCACAATCCAGGACTGCTAGCTCCAAACTGTTCATCTGCCTGCCTCCCTGATTGCCCCTAACCACTTCTGCCTGCTAGCCTGATCACCCCCTAACCACTATCCTGCCAGCCTAATTGATGTCTAACTGCTCCCCTGCCAGTCTGCTTACCCCCAATTTCCCTCCTCTGCTGGCCTGGTCACCCCTAACTGCCCTCCCCCTGCAGGTTTGATCACCCCCAACTGCCCTCCCTTGTAGGCCTGGTCCCCCCAACTGCTCTCCCCTGCTGTCCTGATGGCCCACAACTGCCCTCCCTTGCAAGCCTGGAACCTCCCACTGTCCTCCCCTGCAAGCCATCTTGTGGTAGCCATCTTGTGTCCACATGGGGGCAGGATCTTTGACCACATGGGGACAGGCCTTTTGTATGTTGAAGTAATGGTCAATCTGCATATTACTCTTTTATTAGATAAGTTAGAGGCCTGGTGCATGGGTGGGGACCGGCTGTTTTGCCCTGAATGGTGTCCTGGATCAGGGTGGGGGTTCCCTTGGAGTGTGGAGCAGTCTGGGTGAAGGGTTTATAGTGGTTTGCAGGTCGGCCACGCCACCTAGCAACCCAAGCAGAGGCCCTGGTATCTGGGATTAATTTATGTTCTACAATTGAAAACTTTGTAGCCTAGAGCAGAGCCAAGCCTTCTGCTCTCTCTGCTCTATGGCAACAGCCATTTCTGTTTGAAACTTTGTAGCCTAGAGTGGAGGCCTAGGCTGGCAATGGCCAGTGGAAAGCTTGCCTTCCACCATTGCTGGTGAAACCCAAGCCTCCCTCCTTCTCTCAGTGGTGGCAGCCATCTTGGTTGGCGTTTATTTGCATAATTTGCTCCAGATTGGCTGGTGAGCGTGGTTGTGGGCTTGGCTTGATAGGAGGTATGGTCAGTTTGCATTTTACTCTTTTATTAGATAGGATATATATTTATATATATGTATATATATATATATATATATATATAAACATATATAAACATATATAAACATATATATATATATATATATATATATATATATATATATATATATATAAATTTCAGAGATGAAGAAGAGGAAGAGAGAGATAGGAACATCAATTATGAGAGAGAATCATTGAATGGCTGCCTCCTGCACACCCCACACTGGGGATAGAGTCCACAACCCAGGCATGTGCCCTGACTGAGAATTGAACTGTGACCTCTTGGTTCATAGGTCCATGTCAACCACTGAGCCACACCAGTTGGGCAAAACAATAGCATTTTCAATCCATGCTTTCAGTGTTGAGTTTCAGCTTTCAGGAAAGAAGTTCATGAAACAAGCAGAAGTTAAAGGATATTTCAGAATGACTAGCTTTGATGAAGGCATCTAAGAATATTATATTCATTAAGGTTTATTAGATAAAGAGACAAAGTGAATAGGATGAGTTCAGATCTCTGAATCTTACAGAATCTTAAGAAACACAAGTAGTGCAGATTTAAAGCATGGATTTTGACCATAGAGAAGCCAATGCTTTCAGTTGGTCTTCTCATTTCCTGTCGTTGAGTGCTGATTTCAGTGTCTTCCTTACTAAATTGAAGATAAACCTTTGTTCATGTGGCTTAAAGGACAAAATTTTCTCTTAAGTGTAAATGGCTTTATAGAGTGTCTTATTTAAATAAGGAACTAGAGTTATTTATTTATTTTTAGTAGTTTCAGCATGATTGTTTTTATCCCTTTAAAGTTCTTATACTTACAATTTTGGACATTTTCTCTTTGAAAACATGAAGAAAGTTTTATGCAGCAATGGAGCAAAGGAAGTTATATCTTTTAAATGCTAAGGAGGCTTTTTTATGAAAATAGGAAATAAGAGAATACATTTTGAATCTTTAACAAGAGTCCAGGTGAAAATGGAACTTTGTTCCAAAACTAGATGCACTGTTTTTAAATAAATACAGATTTTTGAAATTAAGATTAAAAAATAAAATTAGTCATGAATATAATATGATTAAAACAACTACAAAATATATGAAGTCATTATTACTTTCCTGTTTTATTTTCCTCCAATTTCAAATTCATATTCATATTAAGTCTGAAGCTACACAGGAAAACCATGTTGTTCAGTGATTGTTAACCTTCATCTTTAGCAATCTTTAAGTTATCCTTTAAGTTATCCTTTTTTCAGTTCCCAATTAAACTTTGTTCTAAAACATCAGTTTGGATTTGCCCCTGCCCACTCTAGCCAAATTAGAGGATGTCCAAAACTCTAGTCTGGTTTAATTTGGCTTCAGAAGCTTTGGATTGAGTCACTACATTGCCACAGAATGGGAAGGGTGTTGTCTGGCTTTGAAGTACCCTACAAGAGACATAATTCAGTCAGACAACGACATACACAAGGACAGACTGATAAATACATTTGTACACAGAAAGAGCATATGCAAAACGAAAAAGTAACAATATGTTACTTTACATATATTTGTCTCCCTTTTCTCTAAGGTCTTTATTATATTTAGATAGATAGTTGTCTGAAAATTCAGTGGATTAATGATTGGATGGAAAATAGATGTTTGGCTCTTGTCCAAGATTTTTAAATGACAGATCTACCAACATTTTAGCCATGAATCAGAATCTACAGCCAAATGCTTCAGCATACAATTTTTAAGTTTTGTTGATATATTAATATTTGTTAATTATGGTAATATTTTAAATTATATTTTAACTTATAAAAGTAAATAAAGACACACTATGAATACTCAACATTATTCTGATATTTATTTTATTTCCTTTTTAAAAATGTACTAGTCCAATGGGAACATTCACATCAAACATTTTGATTTTATAATGTCATTTATTTATATTTTATAATTATGTATATATTTATATTGACTTTATACAAAATATTTCCTCAAACTTTTATCATGAGCATTTAATGTTATTACAAATTCTATTATTATAAGGTTATTTATGTGTGAATATTATCTCATCATATGGATACAGAAAAGATTACTTAGCAAAGATATATTATTTATTGTGACCCTATGAATGTACACTCAATTTTTGATATGATTTATAACATTTTTTTCATAGGAAAATATATACATTTGGGGCATTATATATATTTTACCCTGTGCTAATGGCTTTCAAGAATAAAAAGTAACGTAAGATATATTACTTATCAGGAAGAATAAATACACACATGTACACACAGAGAAGAGATTAAATGAGAGTGTATATTAGTGTAATACAATGAAATAAGTAGGTCAAAATCCTTTATGTTTTTAACTCAAATATATTGAACTCATTGTAATTCCCTCTTCCCCTGCTGGCTATAAAGTAAATCCTTATTCATATAAAAATTTCAATGTATATTAGTTACTAAATCTGGTCTATCCCATTAATACTGTTTGGAACTTTTTTAAAAACCTTAAATGTGAGTTTCTATTGCCAATTACTTCTAAAGTATATCTCATCTGTAATTTTATATGTATGTAAACATAAATATTGATATATGTGTAACTTGACAAGAAAAAAATATAAAAAAATAATGGCACATCCAATAGAAGCACAAATATGTAAACTTAATAATTTGTAATAACCTAAAGTCTACTTACAATAATAAAATCACCTTTAAATTTATATTAATGTATTATTTAATTAACATTTTCTCTGGATATATCTTACATTATAGTAACTAATATAAGAGAAACAAATTATACTGTGAAATAATGTCAAATAGGGTTATTATTTGTTATGTTTTTACAGGATTTCATCTCTGTGTAAAGATAAATTACTTTATTGTGGCAAGAAACCATAATATGCTGTCTATCCTTCAAGGAAAATTACAAATTTGTATTTCTTCCTAACATTAAATAAGAAATATAACAAGAATAAATAGGGGGCAAAATGAACAGGATGGTTACATCCAAGTCATGGCTATCAGAATTCCAATTTTGCTTCCTAATCTACTCAATGTTGTGTGTAGAGCTAATGTTCAATCCTAATCATAATAGTGACAGCCATCTCGACTCGAAAGGTTGCAAACATGAAAGATAAAGGGTAAATCAATCTTCAGATAATTTCTGTTCTAGGATAGTCCTGGGGTGAGATAACAAATCATGCTCCCGTCTTGTCTTCATCTTTTTGGTTTATAATTTGTTTTCCTTCTGAAACTATAAACTGTCTGTAGTATTTATCAAATACTTTGAAATTTTATTAACATGAATAAAATGTTCATTTTTATGTTGATTTGAGGCATGTCATAGGTTTCTATTCACATAATTATGCAATTAAAACCATATTTATTTATTGGGCAATACAATTAGTATTTTCACATGGCATTTAAAATATTTATTACTGTGCAATTCATAATGGTAGCATTTATTATGAAATGTGTTTCTAGGCAGTGTTTAGAAATAATTATAGCTAAATGGCTTTTAATTTTTATTTATACACTGTCCATTATTTGTGAACAATTCTTCAAATTAATTGAGACACATGGCATTTTCTGCAACAGCATTGCTTTCAAATCAATATTTATAGTTATACTTGAAAAACAAATGAATCTCATTAGTTATTTTTTTCCAAAAAAATGCAGGGGGAAAATGTCCAAAAAAATAGTTTACAAATAAATATATATCCAATTAGCAAAATATTCTAAAACCACTGAGTTATAAGTGGACATTTCAACTAAGATAATTATGCAGGCTTATTTTATCCTTTCAGTTTTACAATATAATACTCCAAATCAGCCATAGTATGAAAATCATGCACTTTCATACAATCTTTAATGGAAGTGCATAGAATTGAACAAGTATTTGATTTGAAATATGCATGATCAGTGAAAAAAAAGTATACAGAATTTACTTTTTGAGTTTAATATAAACATTTTAAAAATACATAGAAATATAAATGTACAAGATGTTCACTACAGCACTGTTTGTAGAGATCAATTTCTGAAAAGTATTCATTAGAAAATAATTAGCACATACATTTTAAATCTTATGTTTAGGCTATTTTACCTGGACAATGCAATGCTTAAACAGTGCATAAACAGATTCTATGCTTATGGAACATTCTTTGATACAGCCAAAAAAAAAATGAAGTGTAATGAATGCTATAAAAATGTACATGGTACTCTATAGGTTATGGTGTGTACCTAATCTAATCTTGAAAGGCTTCTTGAAGAAGTGATGGCTGATCTGAGGTCTGATGAATGAGTAAGAGTTTATCAAAGAAATGACCCAAGAAAGAAGAATCTCAGAATATACTAAGAGCATAAAGAAGATTATAGACAGACTACACTAAATTGTTAAAGAAGGCTAAACTGAGAAAAAATGTCCAGTAACAAGGGGAGATTAGCTCATATAAATGTAAAGAAGTACATAGAACAAATAATTAAAATAAGTTTTCTTCAGATGCTGTGATGTGATGATTATGAAGAGTAAAGATACAGCAGAGTAAATTATGGATTTCAGATTTTTAACTTAAAAGCTAGTGCTACTTAAAGTATACGGAACAGAAAGTTTTGGACGTAATAAAAATTAATTCTGAACTCACTTTAGTGTTGTTCATTTGATACAATTAAGAGGCATAAAGGCAAAAAGGTCTTGGAGACATTTGCATTTCTCTGAATCATTGGAGAAATGACTGTCTATACAGGGTAATATGCTAATTAGACCAGAAGACATTCCTGACAAAGCAATGGTGGCAGAGCTGAGGCAGAGGCAGTTAGAGGTGACCAGGCCAGGAGGGTAGGGCAGTTTGGGATGAGCAGGCAGGCAGTGGGGGCCAATTAGGGGAGATCAGGCTGGCAGTGGGGGAGTTGGGGACAAGCAGGCCAGCAGGGAGGGGCAGTTGGAGGCAATGAAGCCAGTAGGGGAGGACAGTTAGGGTTGAGAAGGCTGGCTAAGGGGCACTTGGGGGCAAGTAGGCTGGCATGCAGAGTGGTTAGGGGTGATCAAGCAAGCAGGCAGTTAGGTTCCAGTGGTCCTGGATTGCAAAAGGGATGTCCAAGGGGTCCCAGATTGGAGAGGGTGCAGGCTGGAATGAGAGACACCCCCCACACAGTGCATGAATTTTGTACAGCAGGCCACTAGTATGTATGTGTGTGTGTGTGTGTGTGTGTGTGTGTGTGTGTGTGTATACATATATATATATATATATATTTATGTGTGTATATATATATATTTATGTGTGTGTGTGTGTATATATATATATAAAGTTTATATATATATATATATATATATATATATATATATATATATATATTATATGTATCTGGGAATCATCAATATAATCAAAGGCATTAAAATGAAGTCAAGCAAGGGAGCTGGACATAATAGGACCTGAGACTGATATACAACCTTGACATTTTCTCCTACTTAAGGATTGGGTAGATGAGGATGAAACCTAGTGGAGAATGAAGAGGAGTAGCCAGCCACTAAATAAAAAGAAAATCTAAGACGTGGTGTTTTTTAGGAAGCTAGGGGTAAGATTATTTCAAGGACGGCAAGTGTACTCACCAGTGTCAAAAGAGCCCTCCAAAGCAATCAGGATGAAAAAATAAAACCTAGAATTGAATGACATGGTGAAATATTAGTAAAATAAATAGAGGTTTTAAATATGTGGCATGTGCAGCAACCATTAATACGTTTAGTGAGGTATGAATGGAGGATGTAGAAATGGAGATGGCAAGATAAGCAGTTTTTTTATATATCATGAAAGGAAGAGGAAAAAAAAAAAGAACTCTATATATATGCTGGGAAATACAGTAGCAGTTGAGGAGGGTTTTTGTTTGTGTGAGTATCTACTGAAAAAAGCTGGGTGGGAAAGAACCTATATAGAGAATGTTTGAAAGTACAGATTAAAAAAAATAAAGTCAATGTAGATTTTGAGTGAATAAGATGCATATAAGAAAGTGGAACACCTCTCCAATACAAAAGAAGTAGAAAAAAAAAACCCACACATGATGGACATGGGTGCCAGGCCTTGGCAGAAGAAACTGAGTAGTCTGTCAATATAGCATTTTCTAAATGATTGTATACTATAAGGCAATGACTGCTGTTATGAATACAGATGAAAATAGGGTTGCCAAGTTTTGCAGAGACTGGAATTGATTTAGAAAGCTATCTAGAAATAAGAGTGCCATAGGGAAGTGTTGCAACCATTCAGGACATTTTCAGTGACCCTTAATGGTCAGTGTCTGCATTTATGATGGAACCAATTTATATAGGTAGGGCTCAAAAGCCTGCATGGTTAGAGAAGGCAAATCATTTTATAAAGATTTCTGACTTGCACAGATATATGTACTAAACAAAGAAGAATGCAGGAAGTTTTAGAATGCTGTGATATGATAAAATCACAGGTATTTGGAATCCAAGCTTAGAAGAAAGACACAAAAATGCAGGAATAAGGGCGAGAATGTCTAATAAAATTGGATTTTCTATTACAGTATAAATGTATCTATCAATCCACAGAAATCTCCAGGTAGATATTTAAAAATGTATTTCTAATAATTTAGTAGGGACTTGTACATTAAGGATTAATTTTGACACAAGGCCTATTAAAGTTTTTCTTGATATTTACGTATGGATATCATTCATTATCCTTTGGCACCTTCTAATAAACATGCGAAATAAAAAAAAATTGTTGGATAATCCTGGATATCCCATTTGTGAGATAATGCTGGGATTGCATCTTTTTTAGGCAATCCAAGAATAAAAGTAAAATTTCTTTTTTTAAAACGTATGTATTTGAAGACCAAGAGAAGTGGGAGATAAGTTAGTAAGTAAATGTCTTACTGACTAACAAACACTGATAGGAAGGAAAAACATGTTTCTACTCCAGTAATCTGCATCAAGACTAAGAATTGTATTGTTTTTCTTAAAGAGGCAGCCTGATATTATCATCTCATGTTTAGAGGAAGCAGATTAAATAAATTATGTAACTTCTACAGGATAGGATTTATGTAGACTTTAAAAAATACATTGATAAATTTTTACTTACATGGAATAAATGATGCACTGACTTCAAGTTATATTGTTATATTATTAACTCTAAAAACTAGATGAATAAAAATATACATAATACAATTTTAAGAGAAAATAATGATTTTACAATGGTGAAAAACAAGTTGTGTTAATGTTGAGATATGTAGGGTATAGCACCCTTCTCCTCATCTGAATTCAGAATAAGTTGAGAGATGGATATATTATTTAGTTATTTGGCAAATCAAAATATCATTGTCGTTACTGATAAAACAAAATGGCAGTCCAACCATAAGTTTAACAGGAAGACTTGAGAAAAGCGATGAAAAGGGATGACATTGTAGTAGGAAAAAATTTGTTAAAAATCAAAATGTGCACATACAAAAAATTATCATTTGTTTATATTAATAATAACTTTTTTCATCACAACAATGTTTTATGGAAGAAAGAAAAACTCAGAAAATGAGAATACAAATTTGCAACATATATACAATAGAGATTTAATAATTTTTGGAACTAATATAACGGATACAAAAATTAAAACACTTCTAGTCATTTTAAGTAGACAAACCCATGTTTTTCATTTGAAATTTAAAATGCCACTTAATTCAGTTATCAGGAATTTTATTTATGTTTCAATACCTCTCAAATATACAGATTTATGAATGGCATTTTTTTACAATAAAACTTGTAAAGGCTTTTCACCAACAGGCCTTCCATAAAGTAATTTCTAAAGGATATACTTCCAAAATAAAGGTGTAAGGTAGAGAAAGCATCATATTTCATAATTTCAAGAACTATAAAAGTATAATTTTAGATGTTTATATTAGACATTTTTCTTTAATTATACTTGACAAAATTATTAATTGCTATAACCCAAGCCAGAAACATTGCTAGAATGAAATGATTTATCTACTAATGTACACTAAGTGGCCAGATTCTTATAATCTCTGAATGTGTAGTAGTATGGTCACTCAGTATATATACATATACACACACACACTATCTAATAAAAGAGAAACATTCAAATTGACTTTTCCTCTGCTATGCCCACCAGCCACGCCCACCAAGCAATCAGGAGTGAGTACACAAATTAACCCAACAACTATGGTGGTGACTTCAGAGCTGGAGTAAGCAGGATGCTTGAGTTGCCCCCAGTGATGGAGGAAGCCAAGCTTTCTGCCCACCTTGGCCAGCCCTGGCCTTCATTAAAGGCTACAAAGTTTCAACTATAGAAGATAAATAAATTCCAAAAAAGATGGTGATGAGCATGGAGCTGGAGCAAGCCTGGAGGCTTGGGTTGCCCCTGGCAATAGAGGAAGCCAAACTTCCTATCCTCCCTGGCCTGCCCTGGCCTCTGCTCAAGGCTACAAAGTTTCAATTATACAAGATAAATAAATCCCAGATACCAGGGCCTCTGCATAAGGTTGCCAGGGGGCATGGCTCACCCAGGCTGCCCCATTCCCCAAGGGAACCCCCACCCTGATCTGGGATACCCTTAAGGGCAAACCAGCTGGCTCCCACCCATGCACCAGCCTTCTATCCTATAAATACTCTAATAAAAGAGTAATATGCCAATTGACCATCACTCCGACACACAAGATGGCTTCCCCCATGTGGTCAATGATGGCTGCCCCCATCTGAACACAAGATGGCTGTTCCCATCTGGACACAAGATGACTACCACAAAATAGCCAAAAAGTGTGGGCAGACAGGGGTACCAGGCCTGCAGAGGAGGGCAGTTAGGGGTGACCAGGCCTTCAGGGGAGGGCAGCTAGGGGAAATCAGGCTGGCAGGGGAGTGATTAGGGAGTGATTAGGAGTGATCAGGCTGGCAGCCAGAAAAGGTCAAAGGCAATCAGGAAGGCAAGCAGGTGAGCAGTTGGGAGCCATCAGTCTTCGATTGTGAGAAGGATATCTGACTGCCTGTTTAGGCCTGATCCTACATTGGAGAGGAGTCTCAAATTGGAGAGGGTGCAGGCTGGGCTGAGGGACACCTCCTTTGTGCACTTGGCCTCGTGTGTGTGTGTGTGTGTGTGTGTGTGTGTGTGTGTGTGTGTGTATCCTATATAATAAAAGGCTAATTAATATGCAAATTGAGTGAATGGCATAATGACTGGTCGCTATGATACTCACTAACCGCCAGGGGGCAGACACTCAAAGTAGGAGCTTCCCCCTGGTGGTCAGTGTGGTCCCACAGGGAGACCACTGCTCAGTCAGAAGCTGGGTTCATGGCTGCTGATTGCAGTGGTGATGGCAGAAAGTTTTCCTGCCTCTGTGGAAGTCATACATTTTGCAAGGGCTCCTGGAATGTGAGAGGGCACAGGCCAGGCTGAGGGACCCTTCTGTGTGCACCAATTTTATGCATCAGGCCTCTAATATATATATTAGAGGATTAGAGGACCGATAAATGAATTCATGCAGGGGTGGATTCTGGCCAGCCTGGCCAGGGAGAGGGGACATGAGCAGTTGGCTGGTATGCCTGCTGGTCAAATGCCTGGTTGAGAGGAGAATTTGCATATTAGGCTTTTATTATATAGGATATACAATGAGTGGCAATATTATCATGCATTGAGAGATCATAATAATCTGGCCAATCAATGTATATTGAATGAAGTTTGTAAGGTATACTATTTCATATAGATAATAGAGGCCTGATGCACTAAGATTCATGTGAGAATAGACCTTCCTTCCCTTGGCTGCTGTCACTGCCTTCACCCTGGCCTGAAGCCACCTTTCTGATTTGCCTTTCCACCTTCCCACGCTGCCCAGAGAAGCTACAGAAGTGCAGAAAACCCCACCTCCGGCCACTTGGTGCCTACTGATGTAAATTAAACTGCCATCTTTGTTGGGTTAATTTGCATATTCTCTCCTGATTGGCTGGTGAGCATCAAGAAGTTATGGTAAATTTGCTTCTTTCTCTTTTATTAGCGTAGATTTTTGTTATGGTCTTCATAACAAAAATCACAGCTACGGAGAATTTTGGTGGTGATTATTTAAGGGTAAAAATACTATTGAACTTAAGATAATTAAATTAATCAATCTTCATCCTTTTCTTTCTATTCCTAATAACTAATATATTAAACTAATCCAAAACTCCCTTTCTTCTTTCAAAGTTACTTTATATCTTTGCTACATTATTAGATCAAGCTGATATCTATAAATGATTTTACCCTACCTGAAATACTGTACAATTTCCACCTAAGATTATTATTTTTTTTTCTATCTCTCTTTTGGTAAATACAAGCATTGGTCATAAAAATGAACTATTTAAAGTTTCAGTTTAATTATTTTTGAGAAAATATTTTTGAGGGCTCAATATGTGCCATGGATACAGTTGAAAAATAAATAGACTAAGATGAAAATATAGTTTTATTACTATCAATAATAGGCTGAGTCCAATAGAGAAAGAAAATGTTAATTATATAAGTTGCATTTAGTATTTTTGGTGTATAGCATGAAAAAAAATTCTTTAGCCTTCTGAAGGAAGCCATTTACACTAATAAAATAGAGAAAGGTGCAAATTGATCATACCTTCCTGATACTCACCAGCTAATCAGGAATGAGTATGCAAATTAACCCAACAAAGATGGCAAGTTAATTTGCATCCTCAGGTGCTGAGCAACACCTCTGAGCAGTGTGGGAAAGTGGAAAGGCGGCTCTGGGCTGGAGTGTAGGCAATACTGGCAGCCAGGAGAAGGAAGACCTATTCTTTTGTGAATCTTCATGCATCAGGCCTCTAGTCTATAAATAAAAACAAAAACATGTTTTGCTTTATATAGAGTATCTTATGTAATGAAGAGCTAATATGCTAATTAAACCACTAGATGGAACAACCTTCAGTCTGACCTTCCTTAATGATCAGTGGGCAAGGCCATAACGCCATGAGGCAGCTGGGGCCACAGTACCACAAGGCAGCTGGTGATGTGAGGGCTGAGCCCCTTACATGAATTTTGTGCATTGAGTCTCTAGTTTATATATAATAAACTTTCTAATTTATTTTAACTTCAGAAAGTCAGTATTCACTCAAAGGGTTATTTGCTTAAATCTAGGAAAACATATTTTGCTGCCTTATAAATGAAGACAAAATTCCACTTTAATAAAATCCATTGACTACAAATCTTCTACATGAAGGAAACTGAGAGAAACCATTAAGTGTTTTCTGGGATAGCCACAATAACTGAACATAGACTGAGAAAAGCTTCATATTACTAAAGTGTAACAAAAATGCAAAACAGTGTTTAATTAAATTCCTCACTGCTATCAGCAAGTTAAGGTGGCTAATTTTTTCAGATATTTGACTATAGCTGCCAAAAACCATTTGGACATATGCAATAATTTGTTAAAATATGAATTAGGTGAGTAAATTCCAAAATCTAGAATTATTTATGGTAGAATTCCTAGGATATATTACATAGAAAATCATTGTTCTAATTTTCTCACTAAAATATTATTCACATCACCATTGCTAGTTTTAGGACTAGGGTATAAACTCATGAGGTGGCCCTTGTAGAAAAAATTCAAGGAACTGTTTGTTGTGTTTTTTCTCTTTGGTGGCTGTGATTTTTTTAAAGCAAAAACGACAGAAATAAAATAATCCATATCCTTAGTTGTCAAGTGGTATATTTGTATGTGAAGGCTAACAATGCTACAGCCACCATGATGCCATTCAGAATATCCAGATGACAGTGGTTAAAATAGAGTCCTTGAGAATATCAGTACTGTTCTACTTGGAAACCTTCTATAATATAGGATTAAATATACTTTATTTAAAAAAATAAATCTTTATTATTCAGATTATTACAGTTGTTCCTCTTCCCCCCCCCCATCGCTCCCCTCTACCTGGTTCCCACCCCACCCACTGCCCTTACAACCCCCCACTGTCCTCATCCATAGGTGTACAATTTTTGTCCAGTCTATTCCCACACCCTCCATACCGGCTTCACCCAGACCATTGTCAGTCCACTTCCTTTCTATGTTCCTGATTCTGTTATATTAACCAGTTTATTCTGTTCATCAGATTTTTTATGCACTTGATTTTTAGATTCGCTTGTTGATAGATATGTATTTGTTGTTCATCATTTTTATATTTACCTTTTTCTTCTTCTTCTTCTTCTTCTTCTTCTTCTTCTTCTTCTTCTTCTTCTTCTTCTTCTTCTTCTTCTTAAATAATACCTTTCAGCATTTCATATAATACTGGTTTGGTGGTGAAGAACTCCTTTAGCTTTTTCTTATCTGTGAAGTTCTTTATCTGAACTTCAATTCTGAATGAAAGCTTGGCTGGGTAGAGTGATCTTGGTTGTAGATTCATGCTATTTATCACTTTGAATATTTCTTGCCACTACCATCTGGCCTGCATAGTTTCTGTTGACAAATCAGCTGACAGTTGTATGGGTGCTCCCTTGTAGGTAAATAACTTTTTTCTCTTACTGCTTTTAATATTCTCTCTTTGTTTTTGCTCTTGGCATTTTGATTATGATTTGTCTTGGTGTGTTCCTCTTTGGCTTTCTTTTGTTTGGGGTTCTCCTCGCTTCCTGGACTTGTAAGTCTATTTCTTTCGCCAGGTAGGGGAAATTTCTATCATTATTTCTTCAAATATTTTGAAGAAATATTTTCAATATTTTGCTCTTTCTCTTCTTATGCAGATTCCTCTTCTTTTTTTGGAGGGTTTGGAGGTACCCAGATGAGACCCAGCTATAAAGCAATGCAGGCTGCTGTGGAGCCTTGGGCCTTTTTTTTAGAAGTTCTAGGGATCTCTGGCCCAGCTGCAGTTTGGTAGGTAATTTTACATTGAAAAGGTACAGGGCCTTCATATGCAAAAGCTTCTGCACACAGCTAGGGTGAAGTTGTAAATTTGGGTGGGATGGGGTCTCAGGGAATCAACAGATTGGAACAAACAGCATTGGCTGACCTTTAGTTCTGCCCTAAGAGGACCCCAGGTCTTAGTGTCCCAAAGTAATTGCTACAAACACCTCTGAGAAAGCCACCCTAGTGGTCCAGCCCAATGTCAGACAGTCCATTTTCCCCCATATGTGTCTAGGTCCTCAGAATCTCACCTGGAACTGGAGTTCAGAGCAGTTGGGAGCTTGTGTCTCCCTTCAGATTGAAAAAGACAACCGCATCCTCAGTGGCCAGCCCTTTCCATGTGCATGCCTCTGTACCTCTGCACTTTACTTCTGCACCTTCTCTGAGTCTCAGTGTGCTTTATTGTTTCACAGTTGTGGAGGCCAAAGGTCTGAAATGAAGGTGTCAGTAGAGTCATTCTCATCCTGAAACATGAAGAAGAAAATCCTTTCTTCCCTCTTCCTAGCTTCTGGTGGAGGCCATAACTCTTTGGCATTCCTTAGTTTGCAAATGCTTTACTCCAACCTCTGCCTCTGTCATCACATGTCTTCCTTCCTGTAAATCTGTAAATTCCCACAGCCTTCATTCTGTCTAATAAGGACACCACCCTTGGATTAAGGGCCTCATCCTAATGACCTCATCTTACTTTGATTATATATGTGAAGACCCTATTTTTAAATAAGATTATATTCATAGGAAGCATGCATTAGGACTTCAACATCTCTTTGGGAGAGGGATGACATTTCAATTTATAAAAGTTGTATCCTTGACTACATCCTACCTAGTAAAAGAGTAACATGCAAATTGACTGTATCCCAACTACGCTACCAGCCAATCAGGAGCAGGAGGCATGGCCAGCAGGCATGGCCAGCAGACAAGGGTGTGGCCAGCAGATAGGGCCGTGGCCACAGGGCCCAGTAAACAAGCACCATGCTGTAAGCTGCCCACGTGGTATTTAAGGGCCAGGGAGACCCCCCTCTCATTATACTTATTGTTGACTGAGTCACAACCTTTCGTGGTGACCTTTGGACGGTTTGGGAAATTTGATGCCATGATATCCCCTCATGAGGCTCGCATATAGGTTGCTCTGTTAGGCTGTGACTGAGGTGTGACTGTCCTGTGGGACATGCAAATGAGCGCTGGGGCACCTTGGGTAATGGGAGCCAAGTGCGAGGCAGGGCTGTGAGCCAAGTGGCAGTCCACTTTGCAGGGTGGTGCGGCCCCCCGGGACTGCCGACGCCTCTTCCCCCTGGCAGCCACCACCACCTCCTTCCCTGTCACCGCAGAATCAGTACCAGTCACTCCAGATCGTGGCGCGCTGAATGCAGGTGGGGAATGGGGCACAGGGCCTCCCAAACCCCGTGCCCCGAGAGCCTCACAGCTTCCCTGCGGGACAGGCAGGGTGGGCGGGCTGGGCCTCCGGAGGAATAGCAGCTGTCGCAGGAAGGAGGGCAGCTGAAGGAAGTAAGGAGACAGATGGGGGCTGGGGAAGGAATGGGCTAAAAATAAAAGTGCCCTTTAAAATGACTATGAACAATGAAGTAAAATGTTCTCATTTTATAAGCTTATATTTTACAGTTTGCACATTTCACATAATAACACTCCAGAATTTATCTAGAGCAGGGGCCAAATGCCATTTCCATAAGGAGCCAGAGTGCAGCTCAATTTTTGTGGGCTACACATGGCCTCTAATACTCAACTTCTGCAGTCCTAGCATGCAAAGCCCAAAGAAACGGGATGACTGTGTCCCAACAAAACTTTATGGCCACTAAAATTTGAATCCTAGCTAAAAAAGAGTAATTTGCAGATTGACCATCACTACAACACAGAAGAGGGCTGACCCCATATGGTCAAAGATTCTGTTCCCATGTGGACACAAGATAAGCATCACAATATGGCCATCAGGGGAGAGCAGTTGGGAGGTTCCAGGCCTGCATGGGAGGAAAGTTGTGAGTGATCAGGCTAGCAGGGGATAGCAGTTGGGAGGGAGCAGGCCTGCAAGGAAGGGCAGTTGGGGACTATCAAGCCTGCAGGGAGGGCAGTTAGGGGTGACCAGGCTAGCAGAGCAGGGAAGTTGGGGGTAAGCAGGCTGGCAGGGGAGCAGTTAGACATCAATTAGGCTGGCAGGGTAGTGGTTAGGGGGTGATCAGGCTGGCAGGCAGAAGTGCTTAGGGGCAATCAGGGAGGCAGGCAAGTGAGCAGTTTGGAGCCAGCAGTCCTGGATTGTGAGAAGGATGTCCGACTGCCCCTTTAGGCTCGATCCTACTGGGATCGGGCCTAAATGGGCAGTCAGACATCCCTCAAGGAGTCTCAGATTGAAGAGGGTGCAGGCAGGGCTGAGGGACACCCCCGCCCCCTCCCCCAAGCAGGAATTTCATGTCCCGGGACACTAGTATGTGTGTGTGTATGTGTGTGTGTGTGTGTGTGTGTGTGTGTGTGTGTGTATGACAAATAAATGCCATGTGGAACATAAATTGGAAGTTGAAACAGAAAAGAAGATGTTAGTGGGAAGTTAATGATATTTAAATAATGTCTGCAGTTTAGTTAATAGTATTATATCTGCTAATTTCCTCATTTCCATAATTTTTTATTAAGTTTATGTAAGAGGGTAGTGTTTCCGAGCCAGCATGACTCAGTGATTGAGCATCAACCTATGAACTAGGAGGTCACAATTTGTTTCCAGGTCAGGGGACATGCCTAGGTTGTGGGCTCAATCCTCAGTGTAGGGCCTACTGGAGGCACTCAATTTATAATTATTTCTCATTATTGATATTCCTCTCTCTCTCTCCCTCTCTGAAATAAATTAAAGAAAAAAAAAAGGGTACCATTAGAAGCTGGGTTAAAACTGTAAGTAAACTCTAAATTTGTCAAGCTTTTATAAATCTTAATTATAAAAAATAAGTATTTTTAAAATATATTTTATTCAGTAACTATTTCTTTAAAACACAAATAATCAGCATGTAAACTTGTAAACTATCTGAAAACTAGTGGAAAAGAAGAAAAAATGAAAACTATAAAAATAATTGTTTTATTTTGAAGTCCCTTAGCAGATAAAGATAAAATAGATTCAAGTCATAAGAAAGAAAAATAATGCTTTATGACCACTGTATTATAGAGTTATACTCCTGTGAAATGTTATATCTGTTTGTTCAAAGATGTACAAAAGACAAGAAGAAATTGGTAGTGTTGCCGAGACCGGTTTGGCTCAGTGGATAGAGCGTCGGACTGCGGACTGAAGGGTCCCGGGTTCGATTCCGGCAAGGGCATGTACCTTGGCTGCGGGCACATCTCTAGTAGGGGGGCGTGCAAGAGCAGCTGATCGATATTTCTCTCTCATCGATGTTTCTGACTTTCTATCCCTCTCCCTTCTGCTCTGTAAAAAATCAATAAAATATATTAAAAAAAAAAAGAAATTGGTAGTGTAGATAAGGGTATGTATAAAGTCCATGCATTTTTAAACTGACATTGAAAATAATTGTGAACTAAACAATTGACCTTCCCCAATGTCAGACTTTTGCCTTTGACTCCTGGGAGATAATTCCTAAACTGTTGAAATTGGGTCTTGGACAAACTTAGTTATTAGAAGCTAACAGAAAATTATTATGAAGGCTTTGTGTACATAGTATCAGCTCAACCAACAGAGGGCTATGGGCAGAGTTTGGCCATAGAGGAAAGCTGGGAATGAAATGTCCATAAGATGCTTTGAAAAAGTCTGACTTTTTTCTGAAAATGTAGAAAGCCATGCATGTATGGGTAGGGCTTTGTACATGCCCCATAGGTAGCTGAGAAAACCCTTATCTCTCATCTCCAGTTGTTCATGAGCCCCTGCCACACAGAAAAGTGAAGATAAGGCAAAGTTTTAAATTGCCAGGCATTGTAGCCAGCCCCAAATATGCACATGGAACGGACACCTTTGTAGAAATGGGAGACATCTTTGTGAATTAAGAACATGTCTGTAATCTCTTTCAATACACTAAAAACAACTAAATCATAAACCTTAAAGATTGAGGTTTATGGTATGTATGTAAAGTATATCTCAATAAATATCCTATTTAATAAAAGAGTAATATGCAAATGGACCATACTTCCGATCAGGCTATGCCCATCAAGCAATCAGGAGCAAATTATGCAAATAAACCCCAATCAAGATGGCTATGACCACTGAGAGCAGGAGGGAGGCTTGGGTTTCCCCGGCAATGGAGGAAGCCAAAATTTTCACCTGCCCTGACTCTCCTAGGCTTCCACTCAATGCTACAAAGTTTCAATTATAGAAGATGCATAACCTCAACAGAAATGGCGGCAGCCACAAAGCTGGAGAGAGAAGAGGCTAGAGTTGCCTGAGTAATGGAGGAAGCCAAGCTTCTGCAGCCCTGGCAGGCCTAGGCCTCCACTCTAGGCTACAAAGTTTCAAACAGAAATTGCTGTCACCATGGAGTGAGCAGAAGGCTTGGCTCCACTCTAGGCTACCAAGTTTCAATTGTAGAACATAAATTAATCCCAGATCCTAGGACCTCCACTTGGGTCTCTGGGGGGAATGGCCAGCCTGCAAACCACCACAGGCCACTAACCCAGGATGCTCCACACCCCAACGGAACCTCCATCCTGATCCAGGACACCCTTCAAGGCAAATGAGCTGGTCCCCACCCATGCACCAGGCCTCTATCCTATCTAGTAAAAGAGTAATATGCAGACTGACCATCACTCCAACACACAGAGGGCTGCCCCCATGTGGTCAAAGATCCTGCCCCCATGTGGACACAGATGGCCACCACAAGATTGCCAGGAGGGGAGAACAGTTGGAATGTTCCAGGTCTGCAAGGGAGGGCAGTTGTGGGCCATCAGGCCAGCAGGGGAGGGCATTTGGGAGGGACCAGACCTGCAAGAGAGAGCAGTTGGGGGCAATCAAGACTGCAGGGGAAGGTAGTTAGGGGTGACCAGGTCGGCAGAGAAGGGAAGTTGGGGGCAAACAGGCTAGCAGGGTTTCAGTTAGACATCAATTAGGCTGGCAAAGTAGTGGTTAAGGAGTGATCAGGCTGGCAAGCAGAAGTGGTTGGGGGCAATCAGGGAGGCAGGCAGGCAAGCAGTTTGGAACCAGCAGTCCTGGATTGTGAGAAGGATGTCCAACTGCCCTTTTAGGCCCGATCCCAGTAGGATCGGGCCTAAAAGGGTAGTTGGAAATCCCTTGAGGGGTCCCAGATTGGAGAGAGTGCAGGCTGGGCTAAGGAACACTCCCCCCGCCCCTATGCACAAATTCCGTGCACTGGGTTTCTAGTGTTTAAATAATAAGGAAACTTTTAGAAAGCCATAATATCTTACAAATAGAAATACATCAGAATAACTTTATATAGGAAACTAACTTAGTTTAACATTTAGTAACTTTCCAGTGCTTAAGTTTGTATATGTTCTTGTCTAATAAGATATTCATATGTATTTATAATTTTAAAATTTATATTCAATGAATGACTCACTTTATTTCATGCATGTACTTTGAAAAATAGTTTTTTCTTCCCAGAAATTGCTGCTTATTGTGAAATTGTATTAGCTATAGACACAGCCAGCTTAAAAAAAGATAAAAACACGTGTCCCTTCATCTTCAAAATTTCTGTTGCATGACTTACCTCATTATCCACTTAAAGCAGGTACAAGAATGTTGAATTAAAATGAATCTCAGTTTTGAGAGCTTTGAAAAATGTCAAGTTGTTTTGAAGTAATATGTTTCTCACTGATGTTCTATTCCCTACATTGCACCAGGACATGGTAAAGTCACCAATGCTCTGCAAGTTTAAACAAATAAATAAATACATAAAATTGACTTCATCTTTTTGTTATGCAGTTTAAAAAAAAATTTGTATCTCTATCTTATTGTTTTCTCTACACAAGTACACACACACACACACACATTGGCCTGTTATTTATAAATACATATGTCTTATTAGTTCTACATTCTCTTCAAACTATAGAAGTTTACAGAGAAACAGAATAATGTAAGTAAGAAAGTTTAATATTCATGAAAAATCCAAACACTTGTCAAATAGAACAAAACTAGATCTAGGTAAGCAGAGACTTCATTCAAGATCATAATAGGGAGAGTGTGCAAACCTCAGCTTGCAAGCATCTCTAAACCAACCAGAAAAGACTTTACTTCCATAAGGACAGGAAAGCTGGACCTGCAGAACCTTGTGGGGAGGAGGCCAAGCAAGTGGGCCAAGCAAGAGGAAAAACAGGACATTCCTACATGAGATGTTTCTTCCCGAGGTCAGCCAAGTCTCAGATTGAACTGTTAAAATGGGGTATTTTGCACCTTGGTGTTTATTTAAACTTGGGGCAATTCAAACACTAATGTTGGAGCTGGTGAAGCAAAATTAAATTTCATCAAGCCGAATCAGTAGGTGAATGGTGGATGATTGTGATCCCTTGTCCACTTTCAATTATGTTTGTGAGTTAACTGTGAAAGGCAGACAGAAAAATAACAGCAGGTATCAACTATTTCTGTGAGGCAATCTCTACATTCATATAAGTACACACACACTCCCACACAAAGATCTACACCTCCCTAAATTCTGCAGAATATATTAGATTTTCTGTGGTTAATCTCCTGAAGTTAATTTTAAAATTATCAACCCCTGTTTCATCACTGAAATATATTTCATATTTATCTAGAAATAACTATCATCATAGTCCTAAGAGTTTGAATTTAGAATTGGAAATTCCATCTTCATTCTGTTCAGTACATATAGTGAGAACTTCAGATGAATTCGCTCAGAGTCTGAGACCCTAATTTAATAACTTAAAATTATTTAAAACATATTTCATGTAGTATTAAAAGGCTAATTTCAAAAACAATACAGTAGTTTTTAGAGAGAGAAAGACAAGGCCAGACAGAGAGAAAGAAATATACCTTACCCTGATTTCTTTCAAACTTCATTGAGAACATCAGTATTTAATGTATTTACTTTTAAAGTCATAATCAAATAAGGACTTGCCACAGTGTGAAACAAGTACATGTTCAAAGTATTTATTATTTTTTCTTTTAAAGACATATTTATAATCTTTAAGGATTTTGAAAAAAGTCCCGATGTTTTAATAAAGTTTCTGTAAAACTTGAGTGAGATTGATATTGCTTCAAAATTTACAACATAAAAACAAAATTAACAATTAATAGTTTGATTTAAGATGTTTGTATTTATTATGCATAAGATGAACAGCCCTGGAAAACAAATGTCTTCCTTTAAAACAAAGGGCAGATTTACTAACTTCCTTGAAAGATTAGAATTAATTGTCTTTTCCCAGAGCAAAGGACTGAAAGACTCACTTACTTCCCGTCATATTTGGGCAGCCTAAGCACAGGATTCTCCTGTAATACAAACTGTGCATGTGCAAGCATCCTTTTAGGCTCACATTTGTGGCTCTCACTGGGCTTTGCTGTAGGAGGAATTGGAAAAGACACGTTGAATTTTATGTTTGTTCTGCCGAAAGAACGTCCTTTGTTTCTATCCCTGGGGTTAAATGTCTTCTAGCAGCATCTATAAAACTGTGTTAGACTAACTCATTGGCTTTTAAGTAAAAGGGTAAAATCTTGGAGTCTTCACAGTTCTTGACATTTAATAGCTCCGTGACTTTTGAAAAGTGTACTAACTCCCTGGGGGTATTGTAAGAAAGTAGCATAAAGTGGGTGACTTAAAACAACAGAAATGAATTCTATCATTGTTCTGGACACTAGAAGTCCAAAATAAACTTGTCAGCTCCCTCTTGTGCTGTAGGCAGAATCCTTCCTGGCCTTCTTGGTACCTCTTGGTGGTAGCTGTCCATGTTTTACATTCCTTGGCTTTTAGTTTTATCACTTCAGTGTCTGCTTCCACCATCACATGGCATTGTTTGCCTGTGACTCTGCCTGTGTCCAAATTTCACCTGAATCAAGTGTGACCTCATTTAATTGAATGGCATATCAAATGACCTAACATCCATGTAAATTTACATTCTTAGTTCACATATCATTTTTGCATTTTGGAGATAATCCAACCCATTATAGACATGTTGTAACATCTTTGAGTATTTCAGCTTTTTCATCTGTAAGGAGGGAATAATTATTATTTTGTTGTTTTTGTTTTCTTCATTGTTTTTTATTGTTTAAAATATTACAAATAATAGTACATATGTTTCCTGTTTTCCCTCCATTGACCTCTCCCTGGCCTCCCCTATCCAAGAGGAAATAATTATTATCAACAGAACGAGATTAAATCAGTTATTATAGGTAAAATGCTTGGATGAGTATCTTTGTTAGCTGTGATAATTATATTATGACATAATATAATTGTTATTACTATTATATTATAATCACATATACTAGTATATATATACACACACATATGAAACATTATTTAATTTGGGAGGACATAGTGAATTATCTAATAAAATTTGAATAAATATTAATATATATAAAGGCAATCAACAATATATTATCAGTGTCATAACTTTGCATTTTGTCAATATTTTCATTTTCACTTAGTTCTGTGAAACTGTGGTATTTAGCAAAGTAAAAAGAAAATGGGGTTTTGCAATTTAAGTGTATTACTCATGGATGGGAATTATGAGAGCTGTAGAAAATGTCAGGTTGTTACACATTGATTAAAAATTAATGATGTAGCTCTTGACAGAACAAGTGTAGTAATACTTGTCAAAACTCACAAAATGTGTAATAAAACTAAGTAACAGTTATATAAATGTAATTTGATATTAATATTGCCCAAGAACATTGTAAAAACATTGCCTAAAAAAAGGACATTGTCTACTATCTCTCAATTTCATATAATGTATTTTTCTAATAAATCATCATTGTAATCCCTGAATCCCTGCATCTCTCATCCCAGACCTCATTTTTTAACCTATTTTAACAAAAAACCTGCCTGCTATTCCATAAGGAAGACCTATTCTGGATAAAGAGAACCCTTCCTAAGGAAATGTATATATTGCCCTAGCATTCAATAAGTATTTACCCTAACTACTATTTTGTCTCAAGGTTTCACTTTGGTTTTCAATATCATTATTTAAAGCATTGTTCTCCACATTTAAGATGGTTATGATTTACATATGACTTAAAATTGAAATATCAAGATATCAAAAAACACAGTTATTCCAATTATTCAATCACACCCCCAAGAAAAATAATTATCTATGTCAAGATAGAATTTACAACCTGTATATTTTGAAAGGTTGCAATTGAAATTTGAATAAAAATTTTGCATGATTTAAATTAAAGAAACAAATTAAATGATCTCTGACTATAATATGATTTTTTTCCAGAAGAATTGTGTAGAGAAAATGTTTACCTAAAGTAGGAAGAATGTTTTACCAATATTTGGAAAGTTACTGGTCTAATGTATTTAGGTGCCTTTCTATAGTAGCACTGGAAAGGATATTTTAACGAATGTATTATATAAAAAGAACAAAGCCTATCCCAAGGAATAGATCAATATTCCATTTATTCAACAGTTATTTAAGTACTGATACATACATCACAATATCTATCTATATAAAACTCTAATATGGGAATGGACCAAATGGTGGAACAACCTGCAGAACGACCATTAGGTGGGCGGGTGGGGGCAGTGAGTAGGCGGCACGAGGCCACCAGCCAAGGCTAGTGCCATTGGGGATGCCCCCAGTTTTCCTGCTGGTCACCCTATAGATCAGCCCTGGTTGCCTGCAGGCCTAGGGACCCTACCTTATATATTGGGAACAATCTCTTAGATTTAAAAATTAAAACCTGGCAAGGCTACTCTAACACTGAAAAACAGGATGATGCAGCAGTGACATGCATGGACTCTGACTTGCACATTTTGTGGTCAGCCCTGACTCTGCAAATTATAACTATGTGATTAAGCCAATTACTTAACTTCTATCTGCTTCAGTCTTTCCACCCATAAAATGGGGGAAATGGTCCCACTACCTCAGAAGGATCATGTTATGCACTACTTTTTATAAACAGGGGGAAAAAATGTAGCTGCCCATGCAACAGCAAGATGCCTTTCACCTGAATGAAAAGGTCACTGATGCATGTAGTGTCCCAGACTGTGAAAGGAATGTCCAATTGACAATTTAGGCCTGTAAATCAGCAGCTGGACAACCCAGAGGGGTCCTGGATTGCAAGAGGAACACTCCTGATGAATTTTATGAACTAGGCCTCTAGTATATGTATATATGTAAATATTTGTAAATGTATATCCACAAGCAGGGCTGAGGAACACGCCTGATGAATTTTATGAACTAGGCCTCTAGTATATGTATATATGTAAATATTTGTAAATGTATATCTAAATATAATTGTGTGGCACTCCAAAAAATAAAAACTTAATAAGAAAATAAGGTAGAAATTAGATACAGATGATGTATTATAAAATTGCACATTTAAAACATAATGTTATTCACAAATGTCACCCCCTAAAATTAATTAAAAAGGAATTGGAGTAAAATCTCAGAGAATCTTATCGACATTGCCAAACAAATTAATAAAAACCACTCTTTAGGGGAATTTTTGGCTTCACATTCTGTAATTGCACCTATACACAGCAACACCAATTGCAGTCCAATAATTCATTTAATTTTTTGTGTATTTTATTTCAAAATTTGTGTGCTTTTGTTTAATATTTATAAACCAGCTTACTTTCAGAATCATTTATTAAAGTATATTCTTGCCCTCGCTGATGTGGCTCAGGTGATTACTGCTTGATTCCCTGTGAGAGCACATGTCCAGGTTGTAGGCTCCATCCATGGCAGTGGGCATGCAGGAGGCAGTTGATAGATGTAAAGCTCTCATATTGATGTTTCTCTCTTCTGCTTTCCTCTCTCTCTAAAAATCAATAACCTGTTCTTTGAAATATATATATATATATATATATATATATATATATATGTCCTTAAAATTGAAACTGTATATGTCACATTTAAAAATGTACTTGTATGCATGCATATAAGCATAACCAATGGATACAGACACCAGAGGGTTGAGGGAATTAGTGTGGGGGTAGGGGAAAATGGGGAGACCCATATGCAATCCTTAATCAATAAAGAAAAAAATAAAATGTATTTTCAAGAAATTAAAATGATAAGCACACTTTCATTTTTGCTTATACAATGTGTTTTTTAAAAATATATTTTATTTATTTTTGACAGAGAGGAAGAGAGAGGGATAGAGAGTTAGAAACATCAATGATAGAGAAATATCAATCAGCTGCCTCCTGCATACCTCCTATTGGGGATGTGCATGCAACCAAGGTACATGCCCTTGACTGGAATTAAACCTGGGACCTTTTAGCCTGCAGACTGATGCTCTATCCACTGAGCCAAACTAGTTAGGGCACTTATACAATGTCTTGAACTGTATAAGCAAAATAAAATAAAATTATCAGATGTAGATGAAAAAATATTCTTTCTATACAAAACCCTAATATGCAAATAAACTAAATGGTAGAACAACCAAACAACCAGCCACTATGACATGTACTGACCACCAGAGGGTGCATGCAGAACATGGTGGGCATTTACAGCAGGCAGCAGATCGCAGGACATGGCAGATGTTGGCTACAGCTGGATGGTGGAGCAGGTGAGTGGGGGTGTCAGACCAAGGCAGGACACCAGTCACTGTCATCAGGGTGAGCCTCTGATGGTTACTGAAAATTCTTTGCTCCCATATGCCCATGGTCCCATCTGGTGCTTGCACCTGCTGCAGGTGCCGGAGCCACCACTTACACCTGCTGCCAGTGCCCAGCACTGGCCCCACTTGCTTAGCAATATCAGCAGGTGCAAGCAATGGCTACCAGCCCCAATCGCCCCTCAGGGCTTCTCAAACTACTCCTGCTCCTATGGGGCGATTGGGGCCAGCAGCTGCCTTTCACACCTGTTGCAGGAGCCAGCCACACTTGTACCTGCTGCTGGCACAAGAGCCACTGCTTTCACCCACTGCCAAAGCCCAGTGCCAATCCCAAATGCCTGGCACTATCAGTGGGGGCCAGTGGGGGATGCCAGCCGATTGCCCCTGAGGGCTTCTCTAGCTCCCTCTGCTCCTGATGGGCAATCTGGGCAACAGCTGCCGCCACCGACACCTGATAACAGCACTGGCCCCAACCGTTCTGCACCCTCAGCAGGTGTGAGCAGAGCTGGCACTGCTAGTGCATGGGAGCAGCAGCAGCAGGAGCAGGGCTGCTGTCAGACAGGGGACCAATAGCTATGGCAGTAGGGGCCGGGCGAGAGTGTGGAAGATGGGCTGAGATCCACTCCAAGCCCACTACTGCTTCATGGCCCACAGTTCCTTTCAAGGTGCATGGATTTGTGCACTGTCCCCCTAGTATTGTAATAAATTTTTTAAATTGATGCTGAGACTTAGTGATCAAGACTTAGATCCATGAAATGTCACCAAACCCTCCACTGTGATCAATAATCAGAGGGTAACTAAGATCATGTAAGGTTGCCTAGCCATTAGATGTTAATGTATATATTAAATTTTAAGTTCTGTAGGATTATACCATGTTTGCTAGGAGAATAGAAATAACCTGAGGTAGATATAAAAAGCAAATGTAGAATTATTAAATAATGTTGGTATTTTTATTATTATTGTTTTAGGTGTAACCATAGTAATGATTTTACATAGTTTTTACTATTTGTCTTGTTTATTTTACAGATTAAGGCTTTATAAAAATCATTAATATATATGATTTAATATGATTTTATTTTAATATCAATTAAGATTATATTGATATTTTTCAAACATTTTCCACTGGATATTTGAATTGAGTAAAATGATCATTAAAATTAAAACACCTGTCAATGATACTTCTTGTGTACAAAAGTTGTGTATAATAATATAATTATATATATATTTATATATATAATATATTACACACACACACACAGACACACACATACTAGTGTATACACTAAATAGTCCTTTAGTATTTTTCTTTAAAGGGAATGCAGTTATCCATCTGTGCTATTGTGTATAGAGACAATGAACTACAGAAAATTCATGGATTACTGGAGAGTGCAATTAAGCTAGTGATTTCTGAATATTTCAAGCATAATAACAATCTGTAATTCAAAGTAGATGAGATGCAGCAGATAGAGAACACACAAGAACATAAGTTCTGATCAAATTTTACTTCAGCTTGTATCAGATACATCCCTGAAATGATCCGAGTTTTTTCCTCAAGAATTTGGTTTTATATGTGCCTTATGCACGTTTAGCAATAGATCTAATTTTAACATTGGTTTGAAGTATGGAAAAACAATATTGAATCTCTATAGAAATCCCATTAACCAGCACCACCATAAAACATAAGTGAGATTTGTGTGGATTGTTCCCCCTCCATCTACTTTCAATTAGTAGTTGGTAAGTGTGAAAAATGGATAGGTCTTAGAGAATGACTTAAGATGATAGTAACTTAACCAAGTGGAGACTCCAATCTTGACTGATCTTTTAGAAATTATTTCTCCGTCAAGTAAATACTTCAGGAATTTAGTATCTATGAAGCTAAAAAAATTCTTCAACAAAATATTCTCTTTTATCCTGAAACAATTAAAAATATATTTTTGTGTAATACTTTATTAATCTATACCAATTTTGATATACTATGTGGGAAGAGATAGTAAAAAAGTGACTCACATCAAATAAGGATAACCAGCCCAGCCAGTGTTGCTCAGTGGTTGAGCCTGGACCCTGTGAAACAGAAGGTATGGGGTTCCATTACCAGGTCAGGGCACATGCCCAGGTTTCTGGATTGATCCCCAGTAGGGGGCGTGAAGGAGGCAGCCAATTAATGACTCTCTCTCATCATTGATGTTTCTACCTCTCCCTCTCCCTCTCTGAAATAAATAAAGTTAAATAAATAAATAAGGATTACCATTCATTACACCATGGCTTTCTCAATATAAAATCCCCTTCAGAAAAAAAGTAATGTATTTGAATATCTGTAGTTTTTTATATTTTAGTTTTTTGTTTGTGTTTCCCTTTTTATCATATATACATATACATTTTAATATTTTGTTAATATTTTTATGAAACTGGATAATTTTTATAGGCCATCCAAAATATATTTATTGACTACCCAGTATGTTCTAGACATTACTTTTATTGCTAAGGTTACATGGGCCTGATTTATGAAACTCAAATTCTCATTCTAACAAGATAAAATGAAGAGGAAAAATAAACAGTGAGATTTCATGTAATGGACAGTGCAATGAAGTAAAGCTAATTAGAATAAATAATTAGGAATGTTTGGAGAAGGCCAGGTGTTTCTGATAGAAATCACTAATGTCTTCTCAAAGAGGTAACATTTAAACAAAAACTTAATTTGTGATTATCTATTGTGAAAGCATTTCATGCTAGAATGCATCAAGTATAAAGGCTCTGGAGTGGAAGTAAGCTTGGCATTTTCAAGGAAGAAAGAGAAGCAATGCAGTGATAGCTAATGACATGTAAAAAAATCCTTTTGAAAGGGAGGTAAAGAAGATTTTAACAATAACTTTAGGAAACTTTGTAAAGGTGTGTGTGCTTTTGCAAAACGTTAATCTAATTGGCATGAAGGCCTTGGAGGATTTGATCAAAAGAGTGATAAGATCTGCACAAGACAATATGACACTTTTTGTTTTACAGAACAGACTATAAGGAAGGTAAAGTGGCCCCAGGGAAATAAATGATAACAGGGAATCGGAATAAAATGTAAACAGACTGATCTAGCTCAGGGATGCCTATGTCTTGGGATTGATTTTGGAATTGGAGGTGGTGCTATATTGTTAAATTAGAGGAACGGTTTTTAATAAAACTGACAGAACTAACTAATGAGCTGTGAGGTAAAAAAAAAAAATCAAGGATGTTTCTTCAAGGTTTAAGTTTTAACATCAAAGTGAATGATTATATGATTAAGAAGGGAGATATTGGAGAAAGAATTTTGGGAGTGGAAGTATAATATATTGTTTCTTAGAAGTGTTAAACTTAAGAAATTTGTTAAATAGCCAAATGGAGATGATCAGTAGGTAAATAGGTAAATGGTCTAAAATTTAAGTGTATGTTAGCAGCTAGTTATTTAGATTTCAGAATCATTTGTACTTAAAGGTTCTACAAGCCGTAAGATTGGGTGAAATTACATAGAGTTGCATCTCAAAAGACAGGCAAATATGCCACCCATGGTTTTGTGAAACGGAAGCTGAAGTTACTGTGTAAATGAACAACAACAACAATAAAAATTCACAACTTTTAAAAAATTTAAAACATGAACACAAATTTCAAGTGCTTACTAATAAACAGAACTATAAAACAGATATGTTTCTAAGCACTTCAAATATGTAAACAAATTTAATCATCAAAAAGTATTACAATGTTGTTACTATTATTATCATACATTTACAGAGAGGAAAATTAGATACAGAACTATTAAGTAACTTGTTTCAGACTACAGTGAATAAAAAAGCTAATATAAAAACACAACTTCCCTTCAAAGTAAACACTCCAATCTTTAATTCTCTATTAATGCATTTCCTTACTAAGTTCACTCTCATTTTCTACATTCTACTGATTTTTTTATTCTACTATAGTTGCTGCCTTGTCTCAATTTCAACTAATTACATGTTGCTTTCTTCTCCGCGAAAATAGATGTAATCATGTGAAGAAAAAGCTCATACAATTGAATCTATACAATTTATATATACTATTTATTTCTGTATCTGTGTGTCTCCTATGTTGTTAGTTGTATGAACTATTTTTACCCATCTATATCTAACACTTTCATCAGTGAAATTTGAGTCTCAATGCACAACTCGGGAGTTTATTGCAAAATTTCACTCACTGTTCTTTATCATGAAATTGTTTTTCACTTTACTGAATTATTCCTATTAAGCGTAAACGTGAGCTCTAATCTATCACATTGAAAGAAAAAGATACAAACATTTATCTTGATGATGTATCCTTAAACAGCAACCATTTTCTTTCTCTGCTCTGATTTTAGAAAAAAAAGTTAAAACAATTCTCTAAATGTACTACTCCACAGTCTCGATATCTCAGCAAGAACTGAGATGATTGTCCTTTTATATATTAACTAGAGGCTGGATGCATGAAAATTCATGTACCTGGGAGGGGGGGTCCCCACAGCCAGGTCTGTCCCCTCTTATACTCCAGGAGCCTTCAGGGGTGATCAGGGGAAGGCATGCCCCCATCACACCTCTACTGCTGCCACTGCTGGCAGCGCAAGCCTTGGCCAGCCCTGGTTGCCTGTGCCTCAGGCCAGCCCTGGGCAGCTGGAGGGCTGAGGGTACTGGGGACTCTGGTGAGGCTGAGAGGACTAGGTTCCACCATCTTTTCTCTGTGGGCAATGCCATCTTTGAGGGTGTGGCATTCAATTAGCATATTCCTTCTTTATTAGATAGGATAAAGAAAATCACCTTTGTTTTCAAAATTGTGACTAGAAAGTTTTAAAGCCAACTTCCGTTATAAACATTTCCTATCATATTTATAAAAGTATCTACATTATTATTAGTACAATCATAACATCTTTCTCTGATCAACACATATTTAGTAATATTACTACTATGGATATCATTAATTATATTAAGATAATATAAGTTAAAAATGGCATTTGTTCTCTAATTGAGGTGCTTTTTACATACTTTCTTTGGGGGTGTTATATCTTTATATATTAGTCTTATGAATTTGTAAATTTACACAATTGTTAAAGGAAGCATATGTTGCCACAATGTGAGTAGAGGTTCACAAAAGACCACAAGAGAAAAAGAAATAGAGATAGACAATTTTAACTCAGAGGTCCAAGAGGAAGTATCTGTCATGCCTGGAGGGGGCATACAGGAGGTCAAGGCAGTGTGCAAGCAGAGACAAGGGCAAAACCTGGGCCGCTTCTCTTTATTAAGGCCCATGGATGTTGTGCTTTGGGGTTCCTGTGCTAGGGCAAGATTGGCAGATCAAATCAAAAGAGCAGTGTTTTGTAAGCTCCCTTGGGGTCCTACCTCAGAGGCACAGGAAGGGCACACTCTAGAAGGCAGTGGGCACTGTTAATGACAAGGGCTTTGGGGGAAGTAACACTGTGGACTGCCATCCAAAGCATGTGTGTGTTTTCAGGAGTCTGGTTTCAGTTGAGGGTCCATACAGTCAGCTTGGCCCAATGAAATGGATGCCCAGATAGCAATACCACCGAGTGGCTTAGCTATGCTTTTGATGACTGGAAAGACAGGCAAAGCTACCTTTTTGAGAAACATTAATTGTGGCAAAGTGAATAAACACAGAATGAGCCCACATTTTCAAAAGAGAGTGAAGGATTTTATAGATTCATGCATAAACAAGCTGTTAGCAGTCACAAAGCTCATGAGGAGACAGACAAGTCTTGAATAAATTCAAACAAATAAGACTGTTCACTAAAAATAATTTCAAGCTGTTGTATATGCACAGACACTAGAGTTAATATGACCATCAATCTTAGAAATAATATATTATCACTTTAGAATGATTGATAATATTAGTATTTGAACAAGGAAAAGATGAACATAAAGTGGCTAAGGGGAAAGGCAACTATCTTTTCATACCCACTTACTGTTCAAACCATTTATATGTTGAGCAGGAATCACAAGTTGGAAAACTTTATTGTATATAGTATTGTTTAAATTAATACATAGAAATATTGATCATGTCTATATTTCTAAAATTGTTGGGCATAGCGATTCCCAATTTAAGAACACATGGATATATTCATATATAGTTAAATGGAGTAAATCAACCCTATTTTTAAATTCAGTCCAGATTATGATCAACATACTAGACTATGGGCTACACCAGTGGTCAGCAAACTGCGGCTCACAAGCCACATGCGGCTCTTTGGCCCCTTGAGTGTGGCTCTTCCACAAAATACCATGGCCTGAGCGAGTCTGTTTTAAAGAAGTGGTATTAGAAGAAATTTAAGTTTAAAAATTTTGGCTCTCAAAAGAAATTTCATTTGTTGTACTGTTGATATTTGGCTCTGTTGACTAATGAGTTTGCCAACCACTGGGCTATGCTATTAAGGAAGCACATTCATGTTACAAATGATAGGGTTTGAAGCCAGACACAACTTAACCCAATATTTAAAATGAATAGTTATTTTAAACCTCAAATGTTGAACTAAAAAAGGGTGCACTATTTTTAGCCACTGGGAATCAACCCCACCCTGAAAGATGAATATAGCATTGAAAATAGATCAGTGCTACCTGTGAAAACTGAAGCACATGCCTGACCTGTTTTTTTGACCTGTTTTCTTTAACTGGTTTATTTTCATCTTTCTACTGAATCACTTTGAACTTTTAATAGATCTGATTCTCTTGGTGGGAAGATTGTTTTACATAATTGTATTTTTTCATATTTAAGAAATTACATCTACAAATGTAATAAAATCATTCTATCCACTCAGCTCTTTTTGTTATTTGCTACTTATTGAGCACTTTATATTGCCTTGGATTGCTTCAAACATGTGATACTTACCTTTCCAACTAAATCCTAAGTTTTTTTGCGAATGAAAATCCAATCATCATTTAATCATAAGCCTACAGCAAATAAATATGTATTTCACACACACTTGAAGCCAGGCTCTGGATTAGTTTCTGGGAACACAAGCTGAGACGAAGACATAAACTCTGCCTTTATGGGGACAACACAGAGGATAAACAAACAAGTATAATACAATATAATAAATATCACTGCAGAGCTGTGTTGGGGTGGAAAGGGAATCAGGCAAAGTAATAGTGATATAACATTTTAAAAGGATCCCTGAGGATACATTGAGATGCATCAGTTAGACTATAAGAGTCTGAAACTTTTTGTTATCCTTTATAATGCTCAGCATAGAATTTTTTATTAGTTCTCACAAAACACACACCAATGGGCAAAATATCTTTGTTATAAAGACATGGAGAGGAGGCAGACTTAGAAATTTCCAACATGCTTGCCTGTTTATCAACATCCTTATAACATTAACAGTGCTATTAATCCCTCCTATGTGTCTACATACGCATAGCCACTTATATGTTTGACTAAACATATATTACATATTACTACAATTCAATTAGATAATAATAATGTATAGCTAAATAATCAAAAGCAAACAAGAGGTAATTTTATAAGTTATTTTAAGGAATTAAATTTTTTTCTATGAGAATTATTGTTGGCTAAATATGCACAATGTGTAAAGATTTATGTTGACCAAAGAAGATAACAACATCTTTTATTTCTTCATAAAATATAATTCATTATACACATGTCAAATATATTAATTACACAATTCATAAATACAAAACAATTGAATAAGCAAAGACTACACAGCAATTTAAAATGACAAGGTTTGGAAATAGCTTTCAAGTGGTTCCAGCTATAATTGCACTTGCCAGCCATGAGCCGGCTTCTGGCTGATAGGCTCTCTTCCTGTGAGAGAGCACTGATCACCAGGGGTGGCTCCTGCATTTAGTGTCTGCATGTAACAGCAACTAGTTGTTCTGCTGTTCAGTTGATTTGCATATTAGCTTTTTATTATATAGGATTATTAAATAGGATATTATTAATTTAAGGTATTCAATATAAGTTTTATCTGTGAAGATTATCAGAAATACTTTCATCTTTATTGCTCCTAAAATTTTAATACTATTCATGATTATGTTTTTATTCAATTTCAAATAAATATAAATTGAGTTAAATACATAGCTGAAAATCTGATGCTATTTGGACTGTTATTTATTTATGCTACCAAAATAAATGGTTTCCTGATACATTGTGCTTCTTTAGTAAATATTAAACCAAGAATATTTTAATTGATTTTTGAAATAGCTTTTTTTTAATGTGTCAATTATGTAACAATTACTCCTTCCTATTTTTTGCATGTATTGTTAGAAGAGAAATTCGTATGCATTGTGTAAATTCATACAACTTAACAAAAGGAAGATAAGCAATCCAATAAAAAAAATGGGCAAAGGACCTAAATATACACTTTTCAGAAGAGGACTACAGAAGGCCAAGAGATATATGAAAACATGATGAAAGTCAATAATCATCTTAGAGATGCAAATCAAAACAACAATGATGTACCATCTAACACCTGTCAGAATAGTTATCATCAAATAACAAATGTTGGAGAGAATGTGGAGAAGGAACCCTCTTACTGGGAATTCAGACTGGTACAGCCACTGAGGAAAACAGTATGGAGTTTCCTCAAAAAGTTAAAAATGCAACTTCCATTTGACCCAGTAATCCCACTTCTAGGAATATATCTCAAGGACTCCAGAAACACCAATCAGAAAGAATGATCATTGTTTTTCTGATTTCTTCACAAACACATTTTGGATGAAAAGTTAGAAAACTCAAATCCTTTTAGTTAGTTCAGTATCTGTACAAAATGTAGGAAAGTACCTGGCCAGTTTGGCTCAGCTATTGAGCATCAACCTATGAACCAGGAAGTCAGAGTTCAATTCCTGGTCAGGGCACATGCCCAAGTTGCTGACTGGCTTGATCTCCAGTAGGGGGTGTGCGAGACATAGCCAATCAATAATGCTCGTCATTGATTTTTCTATCATTATCTCCCTCTCCCTTCTCTGAAATTATACATATACTAGAGGCCTGATGCATGCAGTAGCAGCTTCCTCCAGAAGGACATCCAGCCTAATTAGCATATTATGTTTTTACCATATATAAATATTTTAAAATGTAGGAAAGTATGAAAGACTATTTTTTACATCAAATTTTAGCTATGTGTAAATGCTTTAGCCCCAAAAATCTAAAAAAAAAAAAAAAAAAAAAGATTTTTGACCCGATTGGGCTATGAAAAATACTAAATTGCCAGATAACAATCTATAATAATAAAAGCATAATATGCAAATTAGACCAGACAAGAACATAGCCAGGGCTGTGAGGGAAGCCTGGGTCCTGGGTGCCATAGGGAAGCCAGTGCTGGCAGCTGGGGGAAGGAAGGCCTACTCTTGCACAAATTTCATGCATTAGGCCTCCAGTGTAATAATAATAGGACAAAATATGGTAATTTAAACGGAGTAATTGAGATGATTAGGTCCATATATCGAGATATTTATAAGAAAGAAATGTAGATACTAATTATGAAAGAATATTTAAAAGTGAACAAAGCAAACTATAACTCCCTGGTAGTTTTGGGACAGAGGGTATTTAAATTAAATTAGCTATTGTAATAATAGTTTTGTCAAAATTCACAGATTAATTTAACACAAAATCTGATATAATGTAACTTTAATGAGCATCAAGGCTACAATAGTATCTCTTGGAATTCTGCTGCAATATTGAACCTACTGAACATACTATGTGTTATTATCTTTAAAAAAAATACATTAGTTTGGGAGAGGACAAAAGAGAGACAGAGAGAAACATTTATGAGAGAGAAGCATCAGTAGGTTGCTTCTGCATGTTCCCTACTGGGAATTGAGTCTACAACCACGGCATGTGCCCTAACCAGGAATTGAACTGTGACCTCCTGGTTTATAGGCTGACACTCAACTGCTGGAGCCACACTGGCCAGGCTATGTGATATTATCTTGAAGCATCTTAAATACACCCCATACGTTAAGGACTTTAGGCATGTGGTGTCTAGTAGATTAATACTAGTTTTATTAAGTTGTATACTCAATAAATCATGAAAATCAATTTATATATTTCATGCTGATATTAATGTCAATCACTGGAGAATTTTGATAAAAGGATCTTGTAACATACCAACCTAATTATCACACACTGATAAATCAGACTTGATTCTTAGAAGCTAAAAATCTATTTTGTGTGCAAAATGATTATAGTATGAAAGCATGTTATAAGTGCTGCCTCAATGGAACAACTCCTAAAAGCTCATATTAAATGAACTGTTAAATATTTGCTTGAATTATTGTTTCAAGATATGACTCAAGATTATCAGAATGACACAATATATTTTTGAAAAATCTAATGAAAAAGTCTATGGAAAATAATATATTTTTAAAAATTAGAATAAGTTTCAAGAATGAATGAGATTACTTCTAGAAGATAATGTAGGAGAAAATCCAGATAACCTTGGATATGGTGATGCTTGTTAAATACAAAACCAAAGACACATTTATGAGAGAAATAATGAATAATCTGGACTTCATTAAAATTAAAAATCTATTCTCTTCTTTTTTTAAATATATTTTATTGATTTTTCACAGAGAGGAATGGAGAGAGACAGAAAGTCAGAAACATCGATGGGAGAGAAACATCGATCAGCTGCCTCCTGCACACCTCCAATTGGGGATGTGCCCTCAGCCAAGGTACATGCCCTTGACTGGAATCGAACTTGGGACCTTTCAGTCCGAAGTCCGACGCTCTATCCACTGAGCCAAACTGGTTCGGCAAAAAATGTATTCTCTTCTAAAGGAAAGTCAAAAGAATTAGAAGACTACTCACGCTGGGAGAAAATATTTCTAAAGAAACATCTCATTTAAAAAATTGTTAACAAATGCATACAAAAAACATTAACAGCTCACAAGTGGACAAACAATTTGATTAAAATTCAAACACATACCTTAACAGATTTCAAAAAAACATAAACATATCACAAATTAGTATGTGAAAAGATGGTCAACATCACATGTTATTAAAGAAATGCAAATTAAAACATCAATGAGATACCTTTACAGACCTATTAAAATGGCCAGTTTCTGGGAGATCACACCAAATGCTGGTAAGGATGTGGAGCAAAGGGTACATTCCTTCATAGTTCTTGGAGTTGCAAAATGATACAGCTACTTTGGGAGGTACTGTAGCATTTTCTTAAAAAGCTAACATACTTTTGTCACAAGATCCAGCAATTGCAGTATATGGTATTTACTAGTAAATAAGGGACTTGAAAGTGTGTCCATGCAAAAACCTACGCATGCATGTTCGTAGCAGTATTTTTTATAATTGACCAACTTGTAAGAAATCAACATGTTTTTTGGTGGGCGAACAGGTAAATAAACTGTGGTACATGCTGATGATGAACTATCATTGAGTGATAAAAATAAATGAGCTATCAAATGATGACTAAATGTAAAGGAACTTTAAATGATTAATATGAATTGAAAGAATTAAAGCTGATAAACAGACTATATAGATTTTAACTATTTGACATTCTTGAAAAGACCAATCAATTAAAAAGTAAAAACACCAGTGGTGGCAAGGGGTTAGGGATGAGTAGGCAGACAACAGAGAATTTTTAAAAATATATATATTTTATTGATTTTTTACAGAGCAGAAGGAAGAGGGATAGAAAGTCAGAAACATCAATGAAAGAGAAACATCAATCAGCTGCCTCTTGCACGCCCCCTACTGGGGATGTGCCCACAGCCAAGGTACATGCCCTTGACCGGAATCGAACCCGGGACCCTTTAGTCCGCAGTCCGACTCTCTATCCACTGAGCCAAACCAGTTTCGGCGACAACAGAGAATTTTTAAGTCAGTGAAAATAGTTCTGTATACTACCATAAATATCCTATCTAATAAAAGACAAACATGAACATTGACTATACCTCCACTACGCTCACAAGCCATGCCCACCAGCCAATCAGGAGCAAGTATGAAAATTAACCCAACAAATATGGCAATGCCTTGGAGCTAGAGATAGCATGAGGCTTAGGTTGCCCCCAACAATGGAGGAAGCCCAGCTTCCCACCTGCCCTGGCCTGCCTTGACCTCTGCTTAAGGCTATAAAGTTTCAATTATAGAAGATAAATAAATCCCAATAAAAATGGTGGCAGCCATAGAGCAGTACAGAGCAGGAAGCTTGGGTTGCTCCCCACAATGGAGGAAGCCAAACTCCCTGACCACCATGGCTGGCCCTGTCCTCTGCTCCAGGCTACAAAACTGCAATTATAAAATATAAATAAATCCCAGATATTAGGACCTCTGATTGGGTCACCAGGGAGCATGGCCAGCCTGCAAATCACCACAGGTCCCTCACCTAGGTTTTTCCATGCCTCAAGGGAACCTCCACCCTGATCCAGGACATCCTTCAGGGCAAACCAGCCGGCCTCCACCCATGCACCAGGCCTCTATCCTGTCTAATGAAAGAGTAATATGCAAATTGACTGTTACTGCAACACACAAGAGGGCTACCCCCATGTGGCCAAAGATCCTGCCTCCATGTGGACACAAGATGGCCACCACAAGATGGCCAGCAGGGGAGAACAGTTGGGAGGTTCCAGGCCTACAAGGGAGGGCAGTTGTGGGCCATCAGGCCAGAGGGGAGGACAGTTAGGGGTGACCAGGCTGGCAGGGGAGCAGTTAGGTATCAATCAGGATGGCAGGGGAGTGGTTAGGGGGTGATCAGGCTGGTAGGCAGAAGTGGATAGGGGCAATCAGAAAGGCAAGCAGGTGAGCAGTTGGGAGCCAACAGTCCTGGATTGTGAGAGGGATGTTTGACTGTCCGTTTAGACCCGTTTGTAAGGGGATCTGGCCGAACCGGGCAGTTGGACATCCCTCAAGGGAAGGGATCCCAGATTGGAGAGGATGCAGGTTGGACTGAGGGACACACATACACCCCGTGCATGAATTTCGGGCACCAAGCCTCTTGTGGAGCCATGAAGTTATATATTTGTTCAGACCACTAGGTGTACATCAAGAGTAAAATGTAAACTATAGGCTTTTGGAGACAATTATGAAAAAATGTCCATTCAAATTCTAACAAATATTCTGCTCTATTGGGGTATATAGAAAATGGGAAAAATATGCATTATGCATGCATAGGGCCAGAGGGTATATGAGAAATCCCTATAGTTTATACTCAATTTTGCTGTGAACCTAATACTTCACTAATAAAATAAAGTGCTATTTTTAAGTGGCCTAATATAAAACTCCATTTCATTACTCATTTCTGAAATATCTTTATTATTCAGTCATTTTTGTATTCACGTAATTATGATGGGGTTCTCAGGGCAAAACACAGTTTAAATTGCTTTCAGTTTATTAAGGCCAATTAATGAACATAGAAGGAAAGCAATTAATCATAATTAGGCTATTAACAATTGTGACAAACAGTGCAATTTACCTCAAATTATCAAATGGAGGAGAAAAGGGAAAAAGAAAATAATCTAGGTCTAATTAATAACAATGAGAAAGGCATTTGTTAGTATAGTGTTGTATTGGGATATAATTTCAGTACATAATGGAGAAAAAAAATGACAGTGGCTTAAACAGAATCAAAGTTTATTTCCTCCAACATTATATTCTGTATTTAACCTGTATAGCTTTTTCAGTGTTTGCAAAACATCTCAGTACCCAAATGTGATTATGTACCTTGCCTTCTCTGTCTTATTACTGCTTTACTTTTAAAGTGATGGCCACATCTGCATTTTACAAACTGGGGTTAATTCTAGTAACCTAGATAAAAAAAAAAAACAGAGAAAATGAGTTCCATTACTTTGATGGAAAAAACATGGAAATTTTATATATTATTTTAGGCCAAATCTTGGGTTGCCAGATTAAGTTAACAATGTAATATGATAACATAACATAACACAACATAACATAACATACCATAACAACATCACATCACATCACATCACATCACATCACATCACATCACATCACATCCCATCTACATATACAAAAGCCAAGTGACCAGAATGACCAAATGACTGGTTGCTATGATGCTCACTGCAGCCAGCAAACTACCAAATGGGGGCAGGTCTGGGTGGCCAACCTCACGTGACTCCTACCCCCAGCCAGCTGGCCCCAATCAGCCCCAATTGAGGCAGGGCAGCTGGACCCCACTCATGCATGAATCTGTGCACTGAGCCTCTAGTACAATATAATAATACATAAAGTAATATGTATACATGATATAAAAATTATTTGAAATTATTACATTTTATCTGGCCACTGTACTCACATTCTGTTAACCAGAAGTCAGTAAAATATCACCTAGTTAGAAGGAAAACTATGAAATGTAAGGTTTGCCTTAACCAGTTTGGCTCAGTGGATGGAGTGTTAGCCTGTGGACTCAAGGGTCCCAGGTTTGAATCTGGTCAAATACATGTACCTTGGTTGTGGGCACATACCCAGTAGGGAGTATGCAGGAGGAAGATGATTGATGTTTCTCCTTCATTGATGTTTCTAACTCTCTATTCCTCTTCTTTTCTCTCTGTAAAAAAAATTAATAAGATATATTAAAAAAAAAAAGAAATATAGGTTATTTTATATGGTCTTGTGGTGAGTTAATAATTAGTTGTTCTGTAATTATAAAATATTGGAATAACAACTATAATCTATACACATGCTATCTGCTGGGTCTGATATGACTAACAGTAAATTCAGTTTTTCTACAATAGAATGAAAGACTAGGGATAAACGTAAAAATCTACCCCAAATCTATATATATAAAAGCCTACGCAACCATTGCAACCAACACACAACCAAACAGTCTGCATGGGGTGACTAGGCCAACAGGGGGGTTAGTGAGAGGTGACCAAATGACCAATCAACAAGCTGCATGGGGAAACCAGGCTGGCAGGGGGGCAGTTGGGGGCAACCAGGCTGGCAGGAGGGGTAGTAAGGGTCAACCAGGCTGGCAGGGGGCAATTACGGGAGACTAGGCTTGGGGGGATTGGGGGTGACTGGCTGGCATGGGGGAAGTTAGGGACAATCAGGCATACAGGCAGGTGAGCAGTTAGGAGTCAACGATTCCTTCTTTTTTACCACAGGATAGTATTCCATTGTGTAGATGTACAGATTTTGAATCCACTCATCTGCTGATGGGCACTTAGGTTATTTCCAAATATTAGCTATGGTAAATTGTGCTGCTATGAACATTGGGGATGCATATATCCTTTCTGATTGGTCTTGGTATATATTTCTAGATGTGGAATCACTGTGTCAAATGGAAGTTCTATTTTTAGTTTTTTGAGGAAGAAACTCTATACTAAAAGGAAGGAATTATTACCACTTGCAATAGCATGGATGGAACTGGAGAGCATTATTCTAAGCAATATAAGCCAGTCAAATAAAGATAAATCTCACCTGATATCACTCACTTGTGGAATATAATGAACAACATAAACTGATTAATGAAAACAGTGACAGAGAAGCATTGAGCAGTCTGTCAAACCTCAGAGGGAAGGTAGGTGAAAGCACAGGTAAGGGGAAGAGATCAACCTATGGACTTCTATGCATGCACATAAGCCTAACCGATGGACACAGATATCAGGGGTTGAGGGCATGAGTGGAGGTTGGGGGGTGTAATAGCGGGATAAGATCACATATGTAATACCTTAATCAATAAAGAAAACAAAGTATGTGTGCATGTATATTATACAAAATATTTTGAAACACATATTTTGACAATCAAATAAATGAATAAATTAGGTTTCAACTATGGCTTGAAACCCAACTAAATCAAAACAAAAAACTAGGAGGATGAACCAAGATGGCAGCATAGGTAAACACCTATCTTGCTGCCCCACACAGCAATTTCAAGACTACAACTTAACAACATGAATACAACATCATCCAGAATCACCGGAAAGCTGGCTGAGTGAAAATTCCACAAATAAAAGTAAAGACACTGTGACTCAGAGGAGTAGCAGAAGGCAGTGGTGAAGATACGCACAAAATTAGAGGTTTGGAACCCTGCATGCAAAAGCTAGCAGAGAAGACAGGCGGATGCAAAGACAAAGATGTCCCACTGCACTGATTCACCAGTTTTTGGAGAGGTCCAGGGAACCCACACTCATATGGGGTGAAACTGGACAGTAGGGAAGCACACTGAAACTTGGGCACTGCATAGGTCTGCAAGTCTTTGGAGAGTGTGCTTAAACTTGGGAACAGCAGAGGTGTGCGAGCACACAGAGAGGACTCGTGACTTGCTCTCTTATTTGGTAAACCACAGGCAGGACTGCATTGTTTTATAACCCTGGGTGAGACTTTGGGTATGCAGACTCATTTGGGGAGAGGCTGAATTGTCCAACAGCAGGTAGAGCTCAGCAGCAGATTACTCTCAGAGGTGCTTGCAGCCATTACCACCAGAACAGAGACCCAGGTGCAATGTAAGGCAGAGCTGACGTTGCCTGCTCAGCTTGGAGACTCCGTCCATCCAACCTGAGCACAGCTGACCCTCACAGCCAATTGGCCTGGAGGTCAAACCCTCCTAGTGCTAACAACAATAATCTAGGCTTAACTTCAATAAGACTGTGCACCCCATAAAGAGCTGCAGCAAGAGTATCCACCTCAGGTAACTGGGGAGACTGAGCCACTGTCCTGTATAGGACATCTACCACACAAAGCTAATTGACCAACTCAGGAAAGGAGCCACCATGCAGAGACATGGAAATAAATCAGATGTGAAAGAAATGGGGGAAAAAAAAAGACTGAGCACATAGAGTTCAAAATCACAGTTATAAGGTTTTTGAAGAGGATCCTAAAAAAGGCCTATGAACTTAAAGAGACCTACAAAAAAATGAACAAGACCTATGAGGAAATGAACGAGACCTACAAGGATATAAAAAGGACCAACTAGAAATTAAGCATATACTGACTGAAATAAAAAAAAATATTATAAAAGACCTAAAAGCAATCTAGAGGACCACAAGAACCAAGTCAAAGATTTGAAATACAAAGAGGCAAAATCCACTCAGCCAGAAAATCAAGAAGCCAAAATAATCCAAAAAATTGAAGATAGTGTAAGAGGCCTCTGGGACAACCTCAAGTATACCAACATCCAGATTATAGGGGTGCCAGAAGAAAAGAGAGAGCAAAATAATGAAAACTTATTTGAAGAAATAGTGATTGAAAACTTCCCCCACCTGGTGAAAGAAATTGACTTAAAAGTCCAAAAAGTGCACCGATCCCCAAACTACAGGAATCCAAAGAGGATGACTCCAAGACACATCATAATTAAAATGCCAAGAGCAAAAGATAGAGAATATTAAAAGCAGCAAGAGAAAAAAAAAGAGTTACCTACAAGGGAGCACATACACAATTGTCAGCAGATTTCTCACCAGAATCTATACAGGCCAGATGGGATAAACAAGAAATATTCTAGGTGATAAATAGTAAAAATCTACAACCAAGATTACTCTACCCAGCAAAGCTATAATTCAGAATTGAAGGTCAGATAAAGTGCTTCATAGATAAGGAAAAGCTAAAGGAGTTCATCACCACCAGACCAATATTATATGAAATGCTGAAAGATATTCTCTAAGAAGAGGAAGAAGAAAAAGATAAAAGTGTAAATTATGGACAACAAATACACATCTATCAACAAATGAATCTAAAAATCAAGTGAATTAATAAGCTGATCAACAGGATAAACTAGTGAATATAACGGAATCATGGGCATAGAGAGGGAATGGACTGAGGATTCTTGAGAAAAGGGGTGTGGGAGGTGCAGCAAGAGAATGAACAAAAATCATGCACCTATTGGAGAGAACAGTGGCGGGGTGAGGATGGAGTGTGGGATGGGTACCGGATGGAGGGGAGCTATAGGGGGGGAAAAGGGGAACAATGTAATTAATAAACTGAACAATAAAAGTTAAATTAAAAAAACAACAGAAAGACTAAGAAATAATTTAAAAATAATATTTTGAGACACTTGTTTCATTTTAGACAATTAAAAATTAATGTTTTTTTTTTACATGAACTTCTTGACTATCAGAAAAATAGTCAGAAATTAGAGGCATTTCTTCCTGTAAGTCAGTATTTTTTTTAGGATATCAAATTATATTTCATTATCTTCTTTTCAATTCATCTAAGATGAACCCTAATATCTTTATATGTCAGCATATAGAGACCCTGCACTCACTTTAGCAGCAGCTCAGCTTCCCGCCACCATGTGGACTAGGATGGTTGGAGCCCATCTCCTCTCAAATTCCCTGCAATATCATCATTGCATGATAGGTAGTCTCAAAAACACATCTTTGAAAATTTGTGCAAAAATGTTCTTGAGATGACCTTAATGGTGAGGACTAGGGGAGGTTGTGCACCTCTAAGACTTTGACAGGTCCTGTACACTGTTCTCTCAGAGGAAAGGACTCCCCACTGCTGCCTAGAAAATCTGCTGACACCTCTGCTGTCTCACTTTGTCCCTAGGACTGGTCCCCAGCAGACAAGAAGCCTCTCACTCTAATGATGACTGTGCTCTCTCCCCAGTGTTCACAGTGTATATGACCCTTTGGGGAGGCGGGGCATCTCTGAGATGGACTAGTGTGTGCACTGCCTCTAGGAGGACATTGCTGATGATTATTCAGCATCATGAATGTACTTCATGATCAGGAATGACACCATATCAAATAGAACAATAACTTTATTATTTAAAGGGATTATAAAATGGAATGATTAAGGCCAAAACCAGAAAAAAGAAAATAATAAAAGCAAAACTTGGCCAAATCCCCCAAGTAATAAAAAGATCAAAAAAGCAAGTACGCCATGAAGAACATAAAAACAAAACAAGAATAGTAATGAAAATGGAAATATCAAGCAGTGGGGGGAAAACAGGCTTTTCCCTTGGGGCAGGCTGTGTGCATGCAACAAGCGGCCCTTGAGTTGGCTCCTCCACAGGCAGATCTTCCTCTGAGGCAGGACCCACCAATGGTCCCAGGCAGCATTCTTCTTCCAGTTCTTGTGGGGCCTCCTTTGTGTCTAGGGCTGGTCCTGGCTCCACAGCTGCAGCTGGAGAGGCTGCTGGAGGTGGCATGCGCTCTGGAGGTGCACCTGCCTCCAGCTCTGCCTCCAGGTCTTCAGGATCCACTTTAGTTGTTACAGGAGTAGACAAGTCTGCCCTCTGGGATGGTGCTGAAGTTGTGAGAGGAGAAAAGGTCATCCCGTGCCAGTATTCCCTTGTGCCCCCCAAACACAGAACACAGCAAGAGCCCATGCCCCACCACAGGACACCTTCCCCACCCAAAGTCCAGCAGGTGGGTGGTCTGAGGCCTGTCTTTTCTCCTGGCCATGCTCTGGGGGTGCTTCCTGTGTGTCTGGCAACAACCCTTCCCCATAAGCTCCCCACCCATTCCACCTCCACCCATTCCACCCCCACCATCCCACCTTCTCACCTTTGGGCTGTGCCTCTTTGGGCTCCAGGTCTTCTGGCCTGTTGTGATTACTGCAGGCACAGCACTCTCGGACACAGTTGGAAATTGCCATCTGTCTGTTGGGACTGATTGGCTTCAAGGTTGGAGGTTTGTGGTGTCTGGGAGGCTTAGGTGGAGGAGTCCTTCTCCCTGCACCCATGGGCCCTGGTTCCCCAGACCCCCAAGTGGTGACCCTCACTTGAGGGCTCTGCTCCTCAGTGGTGTGGATCACCAGCTCCTCCCTTCTGGGCGTGGGGCGGGGATCTTCATGGACCAGGTGCTGTCCCTCCCTGACCATCTCCTGCTCATCCTTGAGCAGCTGCGGCTCCTCCTCGACCAGATTCGGCCTCTCCTTGGCCTTGGTTGAGCTCTGCAATGACAGTGATGAGTAGCTGACTGGGAGGGCTCAAGCCTGGCCCTGGTCACTGCTGCTTCTGCCCACTGGACCTTCTGCTCCCGGATGGGATCCAGCCCTGTGTCTACACAGACATCCACTCAGGGGAAATAGGACTCACCTCCAGGGCTCAAGATACACCTTGGACAGAGGGTGCCACCCACACTCCACGACCACCCCGCCAGCCTTGACCTGGTCCTGATGGCCTGAACCCAGCCTGTTCCTCTTCCTGTTCTGGACAGACCTTCCCCATATGAACACCCCTTTTACCCCCACCCCTCAGACACACGGCGAGCGGACATGGGGCTGCTCAGGTGGGATCATGGTGGTGGCCTGGCCTGAAGAATCCTCCTGGTTCACCTCTGTGTTCCGCCGGGAAAACGGCCGCAGGCGACGTTGCCGCTGAGTCCGCATCCAGCGTCGGACACGACTAAACACACTCTGATCCCTGCCTCTCTTGAGGCGGGGGGCTCGGGACACGGGGAGACAACAGGAGAACATCGTGTGCTGTCCACTGTCTCTGTCCGAGTGAGATGGGAAGGGCAGGTATAAACTGTGGCTGCCTGGTTACCAGGGTTCCAGGTTCTGTTGGGTTCTTTTGTCATGAAGTGAGGTCACCGGCTCTGTCCCCTTGTCCAGGCTCCTCCTCAGACATGCCCAAGCATCTCCTTTTCCAATCAGGATCCCTTTTATATCCCTTTATGTAGTGTGGCTAGCCCTTCCAGTAATATGTTAAACAGGAGTGGTGAAAGTTGACATCCCTGTCTCTTTCCTGTTCTTAGGTGAAATGGTTTTAGTTTTTACACATTGAGTATGATGTTGGCTGTAGGTTTGTCATATATGGCGTGTATTATGTGGAGTTATGACTCAGTTTTGATAGACACTCTTCGATGAACCACAAAATCATTTACTGAAGCAGACATCATGTCACTTGTAGTGTTGTTTATTTAGAAGCTTATTCAAAGAGAGATTGACACTGGAGTCCTTGTTCTCCCCAAAGTCAGCCATGAAATCCCAGCTCCCTCTTAAAATTCAAAACTTTACCTTTCAACTCCATTCTTCCTTCTATGCCAGTGTCCTTCTGCTCCTTCTTATAGTTGTCGTAGTTATTTTTATTATTTTATTTTAAAGACATGAATGCTGATCTTCATAATATTACATTATTAAATTTGTATTATTTATTTCTGGCAACAAATATTGTATATTCCAGTTTTGTCATTTAATATATTTATTAATTCTCTCAGTTACTTGTATTAATGTGATTAATTTTTAATGTTTAAGACAGGAATTTATTTTAAGAACTTGAATTGTACAAAGCCAAGGAAACAGTCCAAATAACCCCAAAGGAAGTCTTCCTTTTTACCAGATGTTTTATTGATCACCACTCTAGGTATAGGTCATTTAGTTATGTATTAAGCAGCTCTGTCTTCCCTATCTATCAAGCCACTTGAAATATCTGTGAAATATCTCTATCTCTATATCAAAAGAGATGTAAAATTATATTAATTAAAAAAATGAGTTAAGACTAAACACTATGGTCAAGAGAAGTACATTTGTGTGAGCATCCTATCTAATAAAAGAGTAATATGCAAATTTGAGCATACCTTTGCTACACCCACCAGCCATGTACACCAGCCACGCCCACCAGCCAATCAGGAGCAGGGGGCAGAGCCTATGCAGTGCGAGCGGTGGCATTGGCTCGAGGTGCCCCCAGAGGTCACAGTGGCTGTGCTATGGAGCCTGTGCAGGGTGCCCCCATGGCTGGGTGGTTGCCGCCAAGGCTAAGGCCTTGGCTGGGGGAGTGGGGCTGAGGCGTGTGGCAAGTGAGGGACCCCCAGGGCCAGGTGGTCACTGGGCAGTCGCCAGTGGCCGGAGATAAGGCCAGGGCTCGGGGGGCAGGGCCGAGGTGGCTGAGGCAGAGCCAGCCATTGGCCCCATTGAGAGGGCAGGTTGGGCTGAGGTATCACCAACCCCTAGTGCATGAATTTCGTGCACCAGGCCCCTAGTGTTACATAAAATGGAAAGAAGTGAGAATTATAAAATTCAGATAATGGTTATTAGAGGAAGGGGCAGTTTGTAATTGGCATGGCTCATAGGGCCTCTAAGTGGCTACCAAAGTTCTTTTCCATTACTTATAATAGTTGATTTATAATATTTCATTAAGCTATGCATTTGATTGTGTGATCTTACTTTCTTGTGTTTTATTTTACAATAAATATATATATTTATTTTTTTTTTTAGAAATGAGTTCTGGGGAAAAAAAACACATCTAAGTGTTCTTCTCCAATTTTTTAAGGTATTTATGTTACAAACGGAAATCTGGGGGGAAATGATAAGTATTAAAAGCAGAGTTCTAGGTTATATGTGGTGAGAAAGTGAATAAGGAAATATTAACTCAAAGTTCACAGAAAAAGTGATATAAGGCATTAATGTATATAATATTCAGGTTTTGAGGCACATTGATGTATTTTTATATATAAAGTGGGCCAGAGAAAAAAAAATGTGTCATGAATATAAAGATAAACCTGGAATTGAAAGTTTTGGGTTTTTTTTTCCATTTGCAGTATCTTCCATTTGTAAAGGAAATATAACATTTCATGGAAATGATTCATGGGAATTATCTGAGTATTAACTTTTATGAACATGCTGAAGAGGATGTTGGTGAGATAATTTTGTTTCAAATCTATATACATATAGATGGATCAAAGTTAAGACTTTCAAGTGCAATATGGATTCCATAATTCCCATAGGATAGTCTTCTACTTTTTCTTTTGTATGCTAATACAAGTTAATGCTTAATCCAAACCCCAACTAAAGATTTTTAACTTTTAAAATAAATTATGTTCCCAAAAATCTATACCTTCTCATTAACAAAGTTTTGAATTCTGCTTTAATAGATTCATGTTATTTATGATTCACTCATTTTTCTCAAAAGTAATTACAGTGTTTATACTGTTATTGCCTGTTAGATCTTTAGTGATTATGTATGTTCAGCTTGAACACTGAATACAAAAGAAATGTTTTCCTATAGAAAATGTTTTAAAAAATGAATATATACAAGAAAATGTACATGTCATAATTTCACACTGTGTTAAGGGCATTAAAGTGAGAAATACAATTCAGAGGGAAACACAGTTGGCAATACAAATATTATTAATTGACACTAAGGTAAACTGACTGGTAAAATGTTTCAAATTATCTTAGAGATGCTGAAGATGAAATTTAAAATGCTTGCAAAACTGTAAATTTTGATCAGTATTAAAATATATCAATAATAATTTGTGATTCAGATATTACCTGATAGCATAAAATATTCCAATTAGATATGTAAGAAATTTTTAAAACATAAGTGGAACTTCTAATTTGCATATAAATACCGCTTGCATCTAAGGTTATATCAGCCAGTAGGAGATTACTTCTTTCTTTCAATAACTTATTTTCACTATTTAGTTAAGCCATTTTATCAGACCTTTCAGTACACACTTCAAAACAAAAAGGCAAGACCTATACCATTACATTTATTACTCAGACATGCTCTATCTGCCCTCTCCTGCTAGCCCAGTCATACCCAAGTGCCCTCTCTTGCCAGCCTTGTTGCCTTTAACTGCCCTCCCCTGTAGGCCTGATTGCCCCCTAACTGCCCTCCTCTTTTGGCCTGGTTACCTCCTAGTGCGCTTATTTGCAGGCCTGGTCACCCTAATCTGCCTTCCCCTGCTGGCATAGTTTCCCTTAACTTGTTTGGGCCTGGTCACCCATAACTGTCCTCCCCTGCAGGCTGCAAACTTCCCTACCCTGCAGGCCTGGTTGCCCCTGACTGCTCTCCCCTGCTGGCCTGATAGCCCCCAACTGACCTCCACTACTGGCCTGGTTCCCCTAGTGATTCTGCAGGTTCAGAATCCTTTTGTGTGTTAGAGTGATGGTCAATTTGCATATTACCTCTTTATTATATAGGATTATTATTTTCAAGTGAACAACATAATTATTCAACATTTATATACCTTACAATGTGATCACACACCAAGTTTAATAATCATTTGTCACTGTGCAAACTTAAGACAATATCATTCATTATATCTCCCTTCATTCCCCCCTACCCCCCACTTTTGGCAATTATCAGTTTGATCTGTTTCATTGAGTCCATCTTATTTTGTTTCTTCTCCTTCTTCTCCTTCTCCTCCTTCCCCTCCTCCTCCTCCTCCTCCTCCTCCTCCTCCTCCTCCTCCTCCTCCTCCTCCTCCTCCTCCTCCTCCTCCTCCTTCTTCTTCTTCTTCTTCTTCTTCTTCTTCTTCTTCTTCTTCTTCTTCTTCTTCTTCTTCTTCATTCCACTTATAAGTGATACTATAAGGTATTTGACTTATTTCCCTTTGTATGTACCTTCTAGGTCCATTCATGTTGTTTCAAACGGCAATATTTCCTTTTTATGACTAATATTCCATTGTATATATGTACCAACTCTTTTTAATTATTCATCTATTGATGGGCACTTAATTGATTCCATATTTTGGATATTGTAAATAATGCTACAAGGAACTTAGAGATGAATATATCTTTTCAAATCAGTGTTTTCATTTTCTTTGGATAAATAACTAGAAGTGGGCTATATGGTGCAGCGCCTGTGGAAAATAGTATCGAGATCCTCAAAATATTCTTACCATAATCTTTCATCACAATTGCTAAAATTTGTAAAAACAATTGAAATTAGTTTACATTGAGCTTTTCATTCTTTCCCATTAACATATTAGCAAGATGGTGAACAATTAAAGCTAATGTGACATAAATTATCCATAAAATTAATCAAAGGCTAGAATAATCAACATATACCTATAATTTATTTCCTGCTTCTCTGTTAAATTTTTAAAAAATGTATTATTTAAATATAAAAAAGTCAATATAACCAACTCTTAATAAACACCCTTATAATTTTATTTGTCCCACGCAGATAATACAGGATCACTTCTCTTTAAAGACTTTACTTAATCACATAAGTGAAGTCCAATTGTCTATGTAAGATAACATAGGTTCTGAAAATTAGCACTTGTGCATCTTAAGGAGGCCATTTGTCATCTACCACAAAGACTTTACTTCATTTACTGTCCTTGTAAAAGTTTGCCAGACACTTAATATCCTGAGCAATAAAATATTTCATGTCTTTAAACTGGAAATAGTTGATCATTGCTTATAGCCCTATAGAGATCACCTATATTCAAGATGAAAGGAAATTATCACCCTAAATCAGTGACCCTGAATAAGTAACTGCTTATCTGACTCAATATAGTGAATTTACTATACAGATTAAGGACATATATGAAGTATCCTTAAGTATTGACAATTTTCCTTGTGAATACACACATACACACATGTTTTTTGAGATTGCAGTGTTGATTCAGGTAATCTGAGATGCAGAAGTCAAGATAAAATTAGAAGTGCAAGAGATTATTAAGGAATCGTCTAAGAAGAAGAAAGGCAGAGCGAGCAACAGAAAAAGGGGAGAGATTTCATACTGTAATGCAGCATTGAATTGTGAAATAAGAGGGGAAAAAGGAATGGTAGCCAGTTTTCTGGGGTATAGAAAAGTCTTAAATGTTTTGTTCAGTCTAAACAGAAGTTTTTTATTAGGGGAATTCTATTATGTATGTTTCAGGACTCTGAAATCAGTTCCATTGGTGAGTTGTCTATTTTTGTATTAAAAATTATCTGATAGTGTAAATCCTTCATCTTTTTGTTTTTCTCTTATTTTTCTTTAAACTGGCCCCACAGATCATGGCTATATCCATTTGTATATGAATTTCAGAATTTACTTGTCAGTTACTTCAAAGCCCAGCTGGAATTTGATTAAGATTTCATTAAAGTTAAAGAATAATTTGAAGAGAAATGCCTTATTTATTTTGATGGTTCTGAATATATAAACATGGAATAATTACTTATCTATTTATTTAGATATAGTTACTTTTTCTCATAACAATTTTGTATATATTTTGTTCATTTTATTCATTTTTTATATCCTGCTTGATAGTACAGTGTAACCATGGTCTAACAAATATCTTCCAGTAGTGTTATGGAATATAAACAGATTAGACATTCAACCTTCTAGAGAATCAGAGTACTTGAGATCTATACTTACATGCTTTTTGCTTTTTCCATTAATAAACATTTCTAATTAATAAATTTGCCTGTAGGTCACTGTGTATTTGGTGACTGATACCAAAAAAAAAAAATCAAGGGAGTACTGTAGAATTAAATGCTATAATTACCTAGTCATATTTTCCAAGGATATATATTCCTTAGATCAGTTATTTGTGTAGATCAGCCCATAGAATAATTATCTTTTCATATGTACAATGATTTCTGTTTCTGAAATAGGTCAAGACAATTATGAAACCAAAGACATATTATAAACTAGGCCAATACTTTACTCTCTAGACCATCTCTTTATTGAACCATACCTAATTGAGACTCCCAATCAAACTCAACAGTTAAGATAGTTTGTTGCCATGACTTGGTAGCATTGCTCAAATAACCCACTGTAAAAGTCATAAGATTCTGTATATTAGACAACTATGAGCTCAAATATATTGTAAAATTCCTATCAGAAGATTTAATCAGAACATTTAAATGACAATTTCTTTACTTTTTAGCCACAAAAAAGTAAACAAACATATTTTCAAGAGCTAATATGAATAAAGGTAGTAGGCTGACTGCATGAAAATTACCTAAGGTACTTCTAAAAACATATATATCTACTTGTATGCCTTCTTCCCAGTCTGATTTAGTAGATATGAGCAAATCCTATATAATAAAGAGCTAATATGCTAATTAGAGAAGATGGCAGAATGACCTTCCAGAATGACCAGTGGGCAGGGCTATGAGGCAGCTGGGGCCACGAGGCAACCGGGGCTGTGAGGGCTGAGGCAGCAGGACTGTGAGGGCTGAACCTCTTGCAGAATTTTGTGCATTGGACCTCTAGTACAATATAAATTTAAAATGTCCAAGATGATTATTCCATGCAGTCTGATAAGTAAACTACTAAACATTGTCCCAGTTGTATAATACTAGAGGCCCAGTGCACAAAATTTGTGCATGGGTAGGGTCTTTAGGCCTGGCCAGTGATCAGGGCCAATCTGCGGAGCCACTGGTAGAGTGATAAGGAGGACCCCCACTGGCACAGGTCTTGGGTTGCCTGGGGCCTAAAGGCTGGGGGCAGCTCCTATGTAGAGCATCTGCCCCCTGGTGGTCAATGCACATCATAGTGACCAGTCATTCTGCTGGTGGTTGTGCTGTTTGGTTGATTTGCATATTAGGCTTTTATTATATATTATAAAATATTATTATATATTATTGCTATAAAGCATTGATGAATGCAGTAGAAGGATTTAAAATTCCTACAAGTATTCGTTCTCCTCTGGTATTGCTATTTTGACTAATTATAGTCAGTATTCCCTCTTTCAACAACTGAAATCTATATGATTTACCACATAAACATAGACACACACACACACACACACACACACACACACACACACACACACTAGGGGCCAAGTACACAAAATTCGAGCACTGGTCCCTCAGCTCAGCCAGCTCCCTCTCACTTATCAGGAGCCCTCAGGGGAAGTCCTATTGAGGCAACCAGGCTGATCAGGGAAAGGCACCAGCCCCATCACCCCACTGCTAAAGCCACTGCCAGTCACCATGGTGTTTTCATCAACACAGACTCCAGTCCCTTCATCAAGAAAAAATGACAACTTTCTTTAGGCATTTTCAAGATGTGTCTTTCATAGGATATGACATTTCTTTCTTTCTTTTTTTAAATTTTCACCTGAGGATATGTTTCCATTGACTTTTAGAGAATGTGGAAGAGAAAGAAAAAGACAGAGAGGTACATCCAAGTGAGAGAATCACTTTGATTTGTTGCCTCCTGCATGAGCCCTGACCTGGGCCCCAACCAGGGAGAAGCCTGGAACTTAGGTACCTGCCCTTGATCAGAATCGAACCAGACCTTGTGGTTGGTAAGCCTAGGCATTACCCACAGAGCCAAACTCGCTAGGGCAGGATATGACATTTCTTAGCCCTCCAGCAGTGGACCTTCCTTTTTATCTCCAGAAGTGTGGTGGAAAAACCCTAGATCACCTTTTTGGATGTTTACACCCAAGTTACTAAGAATTCCCAGTGGCAAACAGGGAGCTAAGCCAATGAGTGGTCAGAAAAAGTATTTTCTCTATATTTCACACCAGTAGCCTCTGATCTCTGGCTCTGCCTCTGCCAAGGCCTGGGCAGCTCCCCCCCCCCCATCCCTCCCATTGCCATCTCCACCCCTTCCAAAGCCTAAAGTCTTGGGGCCTGGGCTGGGGCCCCCCCAACTTCCTCAAATCACCAGGCTCCACCCCTTCCCAGGCCCCAAGCCTCTGGCATGGGCTTCCAGCCTGGACAAGGGACCCCCAGCTCCCTCCAATCATTGACTCCACCCCTGCCCAGGGCCCAAGCCTCTGGCCAGGGCTTGGGGCCTGGGCAGTGGACCCCCACCTCCTTTGGATCACCCAATCACCCAGCTCTGCCCCTGCCTAGGAGGCCCCTGGCTCAGGGCCTTCTCAGGTTGCTCAGGTCCCCTGGGGGCCTATCTCGGAGTGACCTGGGTGCTGAGAAAGTTCCCGAGACCCAGGTTTCTTGGCACCTATGCATGCAAATTAGCTTCCATATTTGTTGGGTTAATTTGCATACTCACTCTAATTGGCTGTGGGCATAGCAGAGGTAAGGTCAATTTACATGTTTGTCTATTATTAGGCATGATGCCTAAGTTACAGTTATGACCAGACAACTGGATGACTGGATGACGGCCTATGGCTAATGAACACTTTCCACCAGGGAGCAGATGCTCAATGTAGGAGCTGTCCTCTGATCATTAATGCACTCCCACAGTCAATCTCCCTCAGCTGGCCAATCTCCTGTAGTCCCTCTTTATGGCCAGCCAACATCCCATGGTCACTCCCCCTGGCCAGCTGGCCAACCTCTAACAGTTACTCCCCCTGGCTGGCTGGCCCTAATTGGCTCTGATCACAGGCCATGCAGAGGGATCCCACCCATGCATCAGGCTTCTAGTTTATAAATAAAGAGCAACCAAATAATCCAAGACTTTTATGTATTCCACGTTTTGAAAGTTTGAGGATTCAGCAGAATTTAATAGGAGCATTCTACCATCCTGTCTCATTTACTTTAGGCAATAACATATCTTCACATTGCTATTATTTGATGCACACATTTGACAACTAAGCAAAGAAGTGTTAAAAAAATTTTATTTTCAACATTATACATACAAGCAAATAATTGAAGTTATTCTAGCACCACAAATTAAAGGTTGACTTTATTTTGGAGAATTATTATTTTCTCCAGTTTTATTGTGATATTGTTATCTTTACAGTGAGAAGAATCCATAGGATGAGATAGATTGATAATGGGAGTTTAAATTTATACAATCCCCTCCCTCAATGATTGGGTTACCTAAAACAAAAATATTTCCTAATAGAGTTTGGAAATTTGAAACAATGAATTCTTAATTTCTAGGTTTTTGCTTGATTGGCTGTGCATCTAATATATTTAGATACTTTAATTTATATATTTGCTTTGACCCCTGCATTTATGTCACAAAAGAATATTGAAATGAGTATGAGTATTATTCTTTTCATAGCAATATGTTTGCTTGCATAATCCATAAGAATCTAATTTCTTTATAATAGGACACATATGACCCATTTTATTAACCAAGATTTTGACTGGAATGTCAAGTGAGAGAGAGATGCCTAGATGATAGAGATCAGCAAAACTTTAAGGAATAAAGATTGACTTTAAAGCCAATAAAAGCTCCTTGGAGAAATGCCCTGGTACCTTGCTTGATCACATCATGTATGGCAGTCTTTCCAGAAATGGAGTGAAGCTTGCAAGAAAGGACCTTAAGATATTTGAGGAACCTTGAGAACTTGAGGAACTCACCCAATTCTGTAGGTATTGCATCCAAGCTTGATGACAACTTTGTGGCTTGACTTCTTTGTCCTGAAAGACTCATCAAAGTTCAATCTGTAGATTCCTTATGATATTCCAGCAAAGCAGCTTCAAGAGAGCCTAGATGATTAATTACTATTCTTGTTGTGTTTATTCAAATAATCAGGCCAAATTGAAACTAGACTCAATGCAATAATTTGATTGTTCTTGATTTGGCACTGATAAAATGGGTGATTTTAGGGGAAGAAATTGTGTCTCAATAGAGAATACTATAGTTATGAACATGAGACTCTAGATCAGTTAATTGTCTTCAAAATTTTATTTTTCACTTATGAACAGGCTGGGTCTTGAATTCTTCAACCTTTTCCCTCAATAACATTGGAATTTGTAACATAGCTTGTCTCCACCAGGTTGCAAGCCCTACTCATACTCAGATAATGAATAAGGAGGCTCAGGGGCTCCTCTGCACATCTATTGAACTATAATGCTTTCCCCACTGCAGCCTCAGATATAATAGACATTGGGGAACAAAATTGATTGACTTGTAAGTTGACACTTGAGATACTTATTTGGTTTTAAATATAAGAATGACTAACAGAAGAGATGAAACCATCTAGGTAGAAGAAGTTACCAGGCAGATGCAGCAAAAGGCCCTTAGAGTGTCAATTAGGGGATTTTAAATCTTCATACACTTTTCTCTATATGCTCAATATACAATACCCTTGGCAAGAATGAGATTTGTTATGCAAACTAAATGCTCAGGTAACTTTTGTGTGTGTGTGTGTGTGTGTGTGTGTGTGTCAAAAAACAACAGCTCTGCATTCAGGTTCCGCCACAGCATGTGTTGCATTTCCAGATGTTCTTAGCCTGTCCAGAATGAACAGAAGGAGAATTAATCCCACCAGAAATCTATGAAAGAGTTCAGTTATTCATCTGTGGAAACTCCCAACCTGTTCCAACCTGAAGACTAAGTACCTTCGAAGAGACCTGAACATCAACTGGCTAAAAAGTGGACACATGCCAGGTCACATCTTTGAAAGTTTACAGGGATAAATCCGTGGATCTACCACACTCAAGCAAAAAGGGCCCTGCTTGAAAAGGAAAAGATCTCCAACAACATGTCCCTCTAGGCTATTAAAGATGTCTATGGCCCTAACAAGCCTTAACCATGTTATGTGATATTCCCGAAGCGGTTAAATGTTCATATGTGGTTCACTGGGACTGCCCAGGGCCTATATCTGTTTATGGAACAAGGCTGATCCTGGACAATGTTTTCCAGGATCATTAGTTATCTCTTTTTCAATACATCTAGGAAATGAGACCTGTCACTGGACTAGCTCGGTCAACCGACCCACTCGAGTTGCTCAGGCTCTTCCAGGATACATCCTCAATGGGAATGAGTATCTCTTTGGTTTTACTCTCCTGCCATTGTGGGGAGTGACAGCTCACCAACATTTCCATAACCGATCTAAAATATTAATAATTATAGTCAATGAAACTATAACTCTGTTTGCCAATCTGAAAAAATCTTTTACATTCTCTATCTAAAGATTTTTTTTTTTTAGAAAATCAAATTGTGTTAATCTACAGGTTGTATCTCAAGTCAGGTAGAGACAAGATCAGAAAACAAGCTCCCTGGCTTCAATAAATAGTAGTCCATCACACTCCCCTCTTTAAAGGAACTGGACATTTGTTTGTAAGTCTGTTCTCGTGAATATATCAAGGACTCAGGTGCATATTAGCAGGGATTTTAATTTAGGTTTAATTATTCTTCTCTTTATAAAGTTTGTCTTCACTGTTTTAAACCTCCTGTGCCAGAAAAATTGAATCTGCCTAATAGGCACACCTGAAGAAATGTATCTGCTTTTAACTCATGATATTTTGCTTTACAAAAAGTTCACTTTTTTTTAATCCAAACCCTGCCCCCTCCTCCCTCCCTGTGAAGATTTAGAAGAAAGACATCAATTGTTCCATACACTGTGAAGAAAGAATTGACAGTGGGGGATTTTAAGGAAACAAAACTTTTATACTACTCTGACTAAACATAAAATGGAAAACTGATAAAAGTAACTCACATACTTACAGTTTACTTATAAGCAGGCTTCACCAGTTTCAGTTCCTGTTTGTGCAAAAAATGGTCTTAACCATGACTTCGGTTGATGCAGATCACTCAACTGCAGGATTTGCTAACAGGAAGCAGTTCCAGTATGCCAACATTAAAGATCCATACAGGGATCAATAAGGACGCTACCTGAACATCCACAGCCCCTCCCCCTGACCTCTCTGTTCTGCTTCCACTCACCCTTCCTATATAAAGCCCTGTCTGCATTGAGATGCTAAGATGGGCTTTGGGACAAGAATCATCCACCTTCTTGAATCACTGGCAATTCAAATAAACCTCTTTCCAATCACCAGCACCTGTCTCATGAGTATTGGCTTTCATTGAAGCAGGGAGCTGACCTTGGGTTCAGTTTTATTCTTAAGCAGGTTTTTCTATTTGATTCTTTTAAGCAGGTAGTGGGAAGCAAAAGGCTCTTCTTGAGTCTTTTGTTTCTTAAAAATGTCCAACTCCAAAGAATCAATATTTCCCAGAAGACAGGCTTTTGGTGGTGACCTCTGATCCCCTTCACATAGTTGCTAGGGATCTTATTTCTATAAATCATCTCATGTTGTGCGTTGCAATAACTGTATATCAATTTAGGAAATATAAAACAATAGATGTATGCTTTGTACTTACATCAAAATTAATTCCAGATTAATTAAAAATGTAATGTAGAATATAAAACCATATGAGTAACTGAAGAAAAAATACTTCAAATCGAATGTTGGTTACTTATTCTAGTGAATGCATTCAAACCTCTGGATACTGATATGAATATTAACATAGAATTACATGATTTCCAATTGATACAAATTTCAGCTCCAAAGTAACTTTCTGTCTTGCAAAACAAACTACTCTTAATTAAAACTATATGAGACTTGATAGTTGGAAGAGCAACTGGCAGTATCTTCATATCCCTTGTGTAAGTATCACTAGTTTTTATTATTATTATTATTATTTGATTCCTTATGGCACATCATTTGTGCCTCTAGCCATGTTGTTAACCTCAACCATTTCTCATTAATTTTTCTGGCATCCCTTAGCCTTAGAAAGCTTTGGAGTTTAGTTCAGAGATTTTATTTTATTGATATGTTTACATTGTAAGGCATCTTTTTCATTTTATCCAAGTTTTTATTATTTATTTTTATAGAATTTATTGGGCTGATATTGGTTATAAAATATACAGGTTTCAGTATGAAGTTCTATATTACATCATCTTTATATTGTATGTTTACCACCCCAAGTGAAGTCTCCTTTCATGACCATATATTCCTCTTTTCCTTTTTCTACAGTCACCTCTCACCCCTATTCCTCTGATAATCACTGTATTGCTGTCTATATCAATGAGTCTTTCTATTTTTTCCTTACTGAATCCCTTCACCCTTCTCATCCAGTCCCCAAATCATTCCCCTCTTATAGCTGTCAATGGGTTTGCCTCTACCTCTTTTGTCACATCTTTACAGCTATTCGCTCCAGGACCAGACCGTGATGGCAAACCTATGACACATGTGTCAGCACTGACATGAGTAGCCATTTTCAATGACACGTGGCCACATGCAGTCGCATACAAAGAAGTATGGGGCCACATGCCGAGAAGGATATTTCATCCCCAGCTACTGCATGGCCAAGTGCAGTAGATGAGGATGAAACATTTGCTGTAGTGAAGTGTAGACACTCTGTGCTGGAGCTCTGTAAGCCAAAACAACAGAACTCTGGCACTGAGCATCTAGTTCTGGGACTTCTAGTTAGGCCTTTAGGGGATCTTTGACCTCACTTCTGGCCCGTAAAGCAGGGAGCAGCATAATGCTGGCAGGGGATGCATCTCTGGGGGCCCTGTGATCGCCATTACCAGCAAACACATAACCACAGCAACCATCATCCAATCTACTGTTCTGGGGTGTCGTGGATTTCTAATTGACCATCATTACTGAGATAAGTGAGGGGGAGGCTGGAAGAGGTAAGGGCCTGTGCTCTGGGTGCCCTTTGCCGCCATTAGAAATAGCAGCAGCCATCTTAATTTATATAAGGGAACGTCATTTTGCAGCATAGTGCAGACTCCATTTCACCACTATTATTGTTGTGCATCCTTATTAACCCCTATTTCTGTGTATTAACCCTGCCCTTTCCTAAAAGTCAGTTACATGTGCCATCTTGTGGTCAGTTAGGCTAGTTAACCTTAATTGGCTCCAAGGTTAACAGGCTATCTATAATTCTATCTTCTGATTCTGCCCCCCTGAGGGAGAACCCAAAAAAAACAAACAACAAACAAAAAACAAAAAACAAGGTTAAGTAAACAGAATGGTAGTAGCAGTGGTTGACCCTTTCAAGGGACATGGACTGAGATGTATGGCATTATAGAAAAAAATGGCAGATCATTTTGTGTTCTATGTACTAAAATAGTAGTAAGCAGAATGTGGAATATAAATACACATTTTGAAACTAATCATTCCCAGCTCTTAAAAAGAAGTGAGGATGAAAGGAAGGAATACATTTCCAGGCAGCTACACCTTTATAAGAGCCAATCTAATTCCATCCTTAAATTTATAAAAGGCTCTACAAATTTAACATCTGCATGTGTGAGCATTGCTCACTCCATAGCTCAGTTTGGAAAAGCACTCAGTGAGAAAGAATTTATTAAAGAAACTCTCCTAAGATGTGCACCAGTTCTATTTCATGATATGCAGAATAAAGATGCAATTATTAAGAGAATATCTGAGTTACCACTCAGTAGAAATATCATAAAAGACCGAATAATGAGACTGAACACAAATGTACAACATCAATTAAAGAGAAACATAAGTAATTCTAAATATTTTTCAATCTCTCTTGATGAAACTACTGATGTCACATCACATGCTCAGTTGGCCATTATTGGTCGATATTCTGATGGTCTCACAATGAGAGAAGAGTTGATAAAGCTAGTATCAGTGCCAACAAGTCCATCAGGAAGCGAAATATGTAAGGTTGTTATACAAACATTCCCTGATCTAAGCATTGATATCTCTAAAGATGTGTCAGTGAGGACAGATGGGGCACCAAACATGGTGGGAGAAAAAGTCAGATTTGTCAAATTGTTTACGGAAGCTTTTGGACATCCAATTGTGCCTTTCATTGTATTATCCATCAGGAGGTTTTATGTGTCAAGGCAGGATTCACTAACTTAAAGGACTTACTGTCAGTTGTTAAAAAATAGTTAATTTAATAGCTACTCTCCCCCTTCACAAGTGAGAATTTTCTGCACTTTTACTGGAGGTGGATTCCACCTAGAGTGGACTGCTGAGGTACAATAATGTAAGATGGCTGAGCCAAGGCAAAGTGCTGGTGGGTTTTGTGAAGTGCTTTGAAGAAATTAAGGTATTTCTTGAGGATAAGGTTTTGGGAAACTTTTCTCAATGATGATAAGTGGATCAACACCCTGATATTTTTTACAGACCTCTCTGTTCATATTAATGAACTGAACTTAAAGTTACAAGGTTTTGGCAAAAGCATTGATGTTATGTTTGGATACATAAGAGCTTTTGGAAGTAAACTTAAAATTTTTAAGCGAGATGTACAAACTAAAATTTGTAAGTATTTTCCTCGAGTAACAAAGTATTTTGAGAAGGCCAGTGTAGCTCTACAAAATGAAATGGAACCTTTGGATATAAAGTACCAGCATCTTTTAGACTCGTTGCTTGACCAGTGCAGTGATAGATTTAATCAATTTAAAAGCCTAGAAGAGACCAAAAAATAATTAAATACCCTCATGTAGTAGTCTACAGTAGTTTGGAATTAAATGGTTTCCAGTGGATGCAAATTAATGATTTGGAGATGCAACTTGCAGAATTTCAAGACAGCATCTGGTCTCAGGTGTTTGTTGACTTAAGGTCAAAGCTTGAGACTCTGGAAAGGTGCCACTTGGAGAATGAAGAGAAGTGCCACTATGAACAGGAAATTTGGAGTCCCTGGAACCGATTACCAGACACTTTTAGCACCCTGAAAAATATAGCAATGGCTTTACTCACAATTTTTTCCTCTATGTCCTTTTGTGATACCTTATTCTCAGTGTTAAATAATATCAAAACCAACAACAACAAAAAAACAGATTGACAGATGAAGTTAGTAGCATTTGCTTGGGCTTGCAGTGTACAAAATACCAACTTCCAACTGAAGTTTTAGCCAGTGAAATTCAGCAACAAAAAAGTCACTGATTGGCAGGTTAGTTAAAGAATTCCCCCTCCCCCTCACTTATCTTAGTTCACGGCACCCCACACAAGTTAAATAATATCAAGACCAACAAAAGAAACCGACTGACAGGTGAACAAAGAAATCACTAAGGAGGTAAGTTAAATAATTAGCTTTGGCTTATTAAATACAGTTATATATTACAATTATACATTTTTGTTATTTATACTATAAATATCAAGAAATTACGTTTTTTTCTTGAAATGACACACCACCTGAGTTATGCTCATTTTTTTTTTTGGAGAATTTTGACACACCAAGCTCAAAAGATTGTCCATCACTGCTCTAGGAGTTCAATGAATTCATTTAAATAGTTTTTTTTCAGAGCATTGTCTTTGCATATGCATTGAGAAAACATCTTGAGATATTAATTTTAGTTATTTATTTTCCACACTTTTTGTGCATGTCACCCACTCAGATTCAACCCATCCACATTACAAAATGATCATTTGTAGAAGAGAAAAAATAATTTTTTAAGAAAGCAGTCAATATCATCTATTCTGTTTTGTTTGTTTGTTTGCTTTTTAATTCAAAACTATTTCTTGCAGTCTTCAACAGAAAAAAAAATTCAAATAATTTGGCTTACATGAGGCAGATTCCCCCCCCCCCCCCGCTTTTTTTAATTGGAAGAGCATGACTCTTGAGAATGACAAGATGGAATGGTATTAAGGACGTAATCTCATAATAGCAGATCTATGGTTTTTAATGTGCTATTTAACAAAAGGTCTATTTTTCTTTCATTGAAGCATAAGATATGTTTGTATTTTCTATTCTTCCTATAGGTTTGTTGACCTTGTATCAAATTCTGGGAATTGAACTGAAAATGCTAATGACTATATGCTATATATAATCACTTAGAGACTGGCATCCTATCTAATAAAGAGGAAATATTCTAATTGACCATCACTCCATCACAAAGATGGCTGCACCCACAGCTGAGGCCAAGTTCCCATAAAGAGCTTTAACAAGCAATCAGAAGGGACCTGAGGCTATGCTCTCCCTCACCCCCGTGGGGCTTGACAGGGGAGCTAAGGCCCCATTCCTCACCCAGCAGGGGTAGGCAGGGGACCTCAGGCTGCACCCCCAACCCCAGTGCCAGGCCAGGGGACCTCAGGCCATGCACCCTATGCCCCAGTGCCAGGCCACAGGACCTGAGGCCATGCCCCTCTCCCAGCGGGGTTGGAAAGGAGACCATAGGCTGCATTCCCCACACTGGTACCAGGCCAGGGCACTTCAGGCTGTGCCCTCACCAGGTGGGGCTTGACAGGGGACCTCAGGCCATGCCCCCTACCCGAGCATCAGGCCATGGGACCTGACACTGCTCCTGCCTCTCTGGCTGGGCTTGACAGGGGACCTCAGGCTGTGCCCCCCACCCAGCAGGGCTTGATGGGGGACCTCAAGGTGCACCCTCAATGCTGGGTTGGGGGAACTCAGAGCCTGTCTCTGCCCAGCTGGGGTTGATGGGGGACCTGAGGCTGTGTCCCCTTGTTGGTGCTGGACGAGGGGAACTGAGGTTGTGCCCGTTGCCTGGTGGGCTTGATGAGGACCTCAGGCCATGTCCCCCACCCAGTGGGTCTTGACAGGGGATCTCAGGTCATATCCCCCACCTGGCAGGGCTTAATGGAGGAGCTCAAGGCATGTCTCCAGCTCTGGTCTGGGATAGGGGACCTCAGGCCACAACCCCATCCTGATGGTGTCCCAGGGGCCAAAAGCTAGGCTTGCTTTCTACCCTGCAAGGATTGACTAGGTGGAATTGGCTGGGTCTGGATCTAGCCCTATGAGGAGGGCAGCCAGGTGCACGTGGCTGGGCAGGGACTTGACTTTGGGTTTTGTGGTGTGGCCCAGACTCTGACAGGAGGAGGTTTTCATATGCATTTTAATATTTTTTTCATCTCTTATACTTCTATTATAGAGAAAGGGAAAATAACAATATTAAATTATTTCCTCTAATTTCCCCCCTTTTAATGTGCATGAATTTTGTGCACTGGGTCACTAGTCTTTAAATAAAGCCACAAAAGGTTCTTTTTCTTTCTTTCTTTTTTCATCTCTCAGGACAATTGATTATGATTCATATAAAGACGGTTCAGCTTTTCTTGTTACAGAGTAAAATGACAAAGAGCAAAACCTCAGCATACCCACAATGAACCACAAGCCAAGCATGACATAAACCTCTGTGATAAACTACTAAGTTTCATTGTTACAGAAGTAATGTCTAGCAAATCCCAACTAATTCATGATTGCAAAGAGAAAACAAAGTCTGCATTGCTGTGAGGGACAAAAACAGGTGAAAATAAATTACCTTTAGACTAAAGGAGTTTATGACTTTGGGAGATTCTAGCTTATTTGGGAAAGGGGGCAGGCATGCAGGGAAAACCATGGAGAGTGCCTTAAGTGGCTCTGCCTGTTGCTTGCTCCTAGAAACCAAGTAGGAGCTAAACCAAGGCAAAATCCTCACCTTCAAACTAAAAACTCACATCACCAGTGAAAGCAATCATCTCTTCACCTGCTGCCATTTTTCCTGTGGCAGCACAGCTATTATTGCTAGTGCATGCCCTAGCAGAAGTTGTGCTCACTCATCTGGTGGCCCAAGACCTGAATGGGCTAATCCTTGCTGTTCCAGGTGGACATATCCATTATATCCTGCATTTTATGTCACAGTCCTTCTCAAAGAGAGGCAAGTTTCCTAGTAATTCAAAGGGATAATTGCATTCTAGAAAATAAAACTCTCACTGTCTTAATTTGGATGGATTGCACTATGGTGATATACACGTTAATGACAAAATTATTTATGCACATATTTATCATTCTGCAATTAAATGATTAGTTGATTCACCTATTTATGTATTCATTGGTTGATTCTTATATATGCCCTGACAGAGATTGAATCCACAACTTTGGTGTATGGGGACAATGTTCTAACAAACAGCTACCCAGCAAGGGCTAGAGAAGAGAATTCTTTAAATACATTAAAACAATTAATATTTGCCCTGACTTGTTTGGCTCAGTGGATAGAGCATCAGCCTACAGACTGAAGGGTCACAGGTTCGATTTCAGTCAAGGGCATGTAACTTGGTTGTGGACACATCCCCTATAGGGGGTATGCAAGAGGCAGATTATTGATATTTATCTCTCATTGATGTTTCTAGCTATCCCTCTCCCTTCCTCTCTGAAAAAAAATCAACAAAATATATTTTTTAAAAAATTTAAGATTTGTATGAAACTTCATAATTTTATCATGAAGATCAAAGAGTAGAATCTTAAAATCAAGAGATTATTTTTTATTCTGAAAGGTTTCCATTAAAAGGTGGGGGTGGGGTGTGGAGAGAGATTAATCAAAGATTTTCTATGCATATTAGAGGCCCAATGCACAGATTCCTGCACCGGTGGGGTCTCTTGGCCTGGCCTGAGCCCTTTTACAATCCAGGAACCCTTAGGGGATGCCAGAGAGCCTGTTTCAGCCTGATCCAGCAGGCCAGGCCAATAGTGTCAAACCAGGCCTCTAGTATGCATATAACATCTTTGGTTAATCTCTTTCCATCCTCCACCCTGCCCCTTTCCCTCTGAGATTCATCAGTCTTTTCCATGTTTCCATGCCTGTGCATTGAGCATCTTTCTCTTGGTGATAAGTGCACATCATAGCTACCAGTTGAACAGTCGAATGGTTGAATGGTCAAACAGGCTTTTATATATATTTAGATGTCACTCCAATAAATAAATAGTAAGTAAGTAAGTAAATAAATAAATAAATAAATAAATACTACTTCATAATCTGAAATATAATTTCATGTCAACCATTTTATTCAAGACCATGAGATTGATGACAGTTCTGTGTGTGTCCAAAAGAATCTTCATTGGAATAAGATAAAATCAATATAATTTTCAGAAGTGACTATAGCTAAAAATCTGCTTTGAAAAAAAAAAAAAAAACCTGTCCTTAAATCAAATGTTTGAAGGAAAATATGCATCTTGTTTTATTTCTGAAATAAATAAATTGAGCATAAATAGGGAAAAGAAAGTGATAGGACTTTAACTTTAATTTGGCATATTCTATTACTTCTTTATAACACTCAAGATTGTACTCAATTTCAGGAATCTATTAGCTTCTCGCCAATGCTTTTTGTAAACACTCTAAAGGGCTTTTCAAGTTATGGTTTGTATATACAATAGGTTTTTAGCAGTATCACAAGCAAATCAGGTGATGTGGCATTTTCAAAATAAAACATCCTATCTAATAAAAGAGTAACATGCAAATTTGACTGTACCTTTGCTACACCCACAAGCCATGCCCACCAGCCACACCCACCAGCCAATCAGGAGCTTTGGGGCGTGGCTGAGGCAGCCCGGGCCTGGGGCATTGTTGTTGAGGCAGCCTGGGCTCGGGGGGGTGGGGGGTGGGGGGTGTTGGGATTTCTGGCGGGCCTGTCTGAGGCAGCCCAGGCTGCAGGGGGCATGTCCGAGGCAGTCTGGGCCTGTGGGGCCTAGGAGGAATGCCCAGAGTGGCCTTGGGCCTGGGTGGACGGGTCTGAGGACCGTGCTAGCCAGGGAGAGCTGGCTGGGGCTAAGGCCCTGGCCGGAGGGGTGGAGGGTCGGGGCTGGGATGGAGCCAGCCATCTGCCCCATTGCAGGGCAATGGCTGGGTGTCCAAGGCCTAAAGCCTCGGCCAGAGGGCTCCCAGTATGTGAGGGGGCATGTTGGGCTGAGGGGTCATCCACCCTCAGTGCATGAATTTTGTGCACCAGGCCCCTAGTGATAAAATTAAAGTCACATGGATTACACTATCTTGAAATATATGAATAATTGTATTTTAAATCAATATTATCCTATTTCTTATTTACAGTGTTCTGAATATAGGTTCACATACTAAAAGAGGTGACTAAAGTGGTCTCAAACAACACTGTGAAAGCAATAAAATGTTTATGCCCACATTAATTAGAGAATTTGGTATTTTTAATTATAATTTCAAATAAATATAATTTATAATTAATAATAAATATTTTATTTAAAAATATATTGTTATTGATTTCAGAGAGGAAAGGAGAGGGAGAGAGATATGAAACATCAATGATGAGAGAACCATTGATGGGTTGCCTCCTGCACGCCCCCCACTGGGGATCTAGTCCACAACCTGGCAAGTGTCCAGACCTGGAATTGAATCCATGACCTACTGGTTCATAGGTAGATGGTCAACCATTGAGTGATGCCATCTAGGAAATTATTATTTTCTTAAAAGGCATACATGTCATAAAAGAATTTCATAACTCAAAAGTTTCATCTAATGTTCAATATTTACTTATTTTTTGAAGATATTTAGAAAAATGTTGGAAGGGGAGGGGGGGGAGAGAGAGAGAGAGAGAGAGAGAGAGAGAGAGAGAGAGAGAGAGAGAGAAGGAGGGGAGGGAGAGAGAGAAGAACATGGGTGTGACAGCAGAACATCAATAAGTTGCTTCCTGCACACACCCCGAACTCCCTAGCAGGGATGGAGCCTGTAAACTTGTGCATGTGCTTTGACCAGGAATCCATCCATCAACATTTTGATACAAGAGGTGATGCCCAAACACCGAGCCACACCACTAGGGCTCATTTAATGTTTATTAATAAAATGTTATGCATATTACAAAACATATTAACTATCATCTCCATGTTTTATTTTATATTCAGAATAACATTATATCCCTGATAAAAGAAAGAAAGAAAAAGCAACTCCCTTAACTTGTATATCTAAAAATAGTAATGAACCAAAGCTCCATAAACAGAAACAAAACTTAATGTCCATTTAAAATATTATGTAGCCCAGCTAGTGAAGCTCTGTGCTTGAGGGTGGGCTTAAGCACCAGAAAGTCAGCAGTTCAATTTTGGGTCAGGGTACATGTCTGGGATGCAAGCTTGATCCTCATTAGGGGGTTAGAGGGAGGCAAACCAATTGATATTTTTCTCTCATGGGTGTTTCCATCTTTCTCCCTTCCCATTTCTCTCTCTTTCTAAAAATCAATAAAAACATATTTAAAAAATAAGCAAATAAAAATAAAATATTAGGTAAATCTATGTGCATTGGGACAAATGCATCCAGGAATAAGAATATCCAAAATGAGAATAGTAGTCATTAAAACAGTGAAAAATATCTGAAAACTAAAGCATGATGGAATATATATATATTACATTATTTTTTATAAGGATGTTTAATATTCTTTCCCAGAAAAAGCACAGTGACACTGTAATAAACAAATTTTATTTTCTAGGATGAGCACAAAATAATTTTCCAATAAAAAAATAATACATAAGATAAAAAAAATTAAGGCAATAATTAAGAAACAATAAAGTCACAAAACAGTCACTATATAATGATAAAACTGCCCCTTCAACAGAATTATATGAAAAGTAAACTTTTTATGCACATAAAATATTATTCTCAAACACATGAGGAAATGATGGTAAAAGTATTAGAAATCCAAAAATACCTTATTAGAAAAGATTTTAACTTACCCTCTCAACAGATAACATTTAGCTTGTAAAAAGTTAAATAATATGAACTATTCCTTTTTGTTTAAAGTATTACAAATTGTAGAATATATGCTCCTTTTCCCCCACTGATCTCCCCCTTCACTCCCCCTCCCACCCAGTATATGTCCTCCCCCCCCTTTCCCCCAGGGTCTGTGTCCACTGGTCGTCCTTATATGTATGCATGCAGGTCCTTTGGTTGATCTCTTACCCCCATCCCTATATCCCTATAATCCTCCCCTACCTTCCCGCTGTAGTTTGACAGTCTGTTCAATGTTTCTTTGTCTCTGTACCTATTTTTGTTCATCAGTTTATGATGTTCATTATATTCTACAAATGAGTGAGATCATATGATATTTATCTTTCACTGACTTACTTATTTCCCTTGGCATAATGCTCTCTGGTTCCATCCATGCTACTGAAAATGGTAAGAATTCCTTCTTTTTTACAGCAGCATAGTATTCTAATGTGTAGATGTAGCACAGTTTTCTAACCCACTCATCTGTTGATGGGCATTTAGGCTGTTTCCAAATCTTAGCTATTTAAATTGTGCTGCTAAAAATATAGGAATCCATATATCTTTTCTGATTTGTGTTTCAGTTTTCATGGAATATATACCTAGGAGTGGGATTACTGGGTCAAATTAAAGTTCCATTTTCAATGTTTTGAGGAAACGCTATACAGTTTTCCACAGTGGCTGTACCAGTCTGCATTCCCACAGCAGTGCAAGAGGGTTCTTTTTTCTCCGCTACCTCTCCAGCACTTGTCATTTGTTTATTTGTTAATGATAGCCATTCTGACAGGTGTTTTGATTTGCATCTCTCTGATGGTTAGTAACTTTGAGCAGGTTTTCATATGTATCCTGGCCTTCTGTATTAAGCACATTTAATGATAAACTAAGCAGATAACAAATAGTAAAGACAAAACACATCTATGAAAGATATGCTAAGTGAAATAACCAGTCAGAGAAAGACAAGTACCATATTATTTCACTCATATGTAGAATCTAATGGGCAAAATTAATTAACCAGCAAAACAGAAACAGACTTATAGATAGAGAGCTGATAGCTGTATGGGGTGTGGGGAGTTTTGAAAGGTTGAGTGGAGGGGATGAGGGGATTGAGCAAAAAGGGGGAAAGAGAAGAAAAAACTGATGGACAAGGACAAAACAGTGTGATGATTGCCTGGGACTGGGAGAGAGGATAGAGGAGGAGCAAGGAAAAGGGGAGATAAGTGGTGATAGAATAAGACTTGACTTGGGATAGTGAACACAAATACAATATACAGATGGTGTATTATAGAACGGTACACCTGTAATCTGCATAATTTTTTAACAAGTGCAAACCTCTTAAGCTCAATAAAAATTTAAAAAAATCTGAGTCATATAGAACCTTTCCAAAGTATATTTTATTTACCACCCCATTCTCCCACTCTTGCTGACATATATATTTCCTTCTGCAAAAAATTTAAATTTCATAACACAACACTATATTTTTAAATATTTAATTATCTATTAAAGAAATCAGCTGGAGGAAAAGTTGTATTTTATTTCCCCACATATTGTTCTTGCTTTGGGTTTTTAGTTTTCTAGCTTTATTGTTCCATAATTAATATAATAAAATTATATAGACTTAGTGTACAACATGGTGATTTGGTATACATATACTTGGTAAAGTGATTACAACAATCAAGTTAATATACCCACTATGTAAACATCTGTATTCAATGAACACTACATACAGATATCATGTAATTATCTGTGTGTGTGTGTGTGTGTGTAGAACACATAAAATCTTTATCTCAACAGATTTCAAGTATATAAAAAGTATTAATAACTACAGTTACCGTGCCATACATTTGAACTCCAGAACTTATCTTCAAAATGAAAGTTTGTATCCTTTGACCAATATCTGCCCATTTCCTCACCCCCAGTCACTGGCAACCACCATTCTACTCTCTGTTCTTATGAGTTTGACCTGTTTTCTTTTTAGATTCCACATATATGTGAGATTCTCAATTTGGCTTACAGATATTTATCGTTCTTTGTTTGGCTTATTTGACTTAATGTCCTTTAGGATGATCAATGTTGATATGTGAATTTTATATGTGAATAATAGGCATATAATAGGAATAGTTGCCATTTCTGAACTCATCATTTCACCCCACAAGTCCAAATTTCATTTTGGTGTAATTTCTCCTGAATTAGACCATTATTGTTGCATGTTAGAAATTAATTTTCAAACACTTCATTAATTCAAAAATGTCTTTATTTTGCTTTTGATCTTTGACAGATGTACTCATTGAATACAGAAGTCTTGATTGACAGTCCTTCCCACCCAAACACTTTAAAGATGTTGCTTCAATGTTCTCTGGTCTCTGTAATTTATTACATGTAAGCCATAAATGAAAACTACATGGCTTTAATCTGTAGAAGATTTTGTAATATTCACTTTATATTTGTTTTTCAAGAGTTTGACTATAATACACCTACATATTATTTTCTTTGACTGTATCTGAATTGGTATTCTCTGAGTTGTGTGGATCCTTAAATTCATCTTTTAATAACAAATTTTGAGAAAAAAACGTAGCAACTCTGTCTTCAAATTCTTTTCCCACCATTTACTTTCCCATTTTTGCAACTTCAGTTCTTTTTGATGATTGATATTTCCCATAGGTCACCAAAGACCCATTCTTTTATTTTTCTTTCTATTCTTCAGTCCAAGAAACATCTTTTGGTCAGCATCTAAGACATCTCTTTCCTTCTGCTGTGTTCCATTGACTGCTAAATTCGTTCAGTAAGTATTTCATTTAAAAACTTGTATTTTATATTTATAGACTTTCCATTTAGCTCTTTTTTATAATTAATTTAAGATGATTCATCCATTCACTACCAATATTTCCTTCATGGTCTTTATTTTCTTTTTAAAGGATTTATTTACAAGTAGAGGCCCGGTGCACGAAATTTGTGTGCAGTGGGCGGGGTGTGTGTGTCCCTCAGCCCATCCTGCACCCTCTCCAATCTGGGAGCCCTCGAGGGATGATTGACTGCCTATATAGGCCCGGACATCCTTCTCACAATTCAGGTCAGCCCATCCTGCACCCTCTCCAATCTGGGACCCCTCGAGGGATGTTTGACTGCCTATATAGGCCCGGACATCCTTCTCACAATCCAGGACTGCTGGGTCCCAACTGCTTGTCTGCATGTCTCCCTGATTGCTAGTAACCACTTCTGCCTACCAGCCTGATCACCCCCTAACCACTACCCTGCTAGCCTAATTGATGTCTAACTGTTTCCCTACCAGCATGTTTGCCCCATCTTCCCTCCTCTGCCAGCCTGGTCACCCCTAACTGCCCTCTCCTGCAGGCTTGACTTCCCAACTGCCCTTTTTTGCAGGCCTGGTCCCTCCAAACTGCCCTCCCCTGCTGGCCTAATTGCCCACAACTACTCTCTCTTACAGACCTGGAACCTCCCAAATGCCCTCCTCTGCTGGCCATCCTGTGGTGGCCATCTTGTGTCCTCATGGCGGCAGCCATCTTTGACCACATGGGGGCAGCCCTCTTGTGTGTTGGAGTGATGGTCAATCTGTGTATTACTCTTTTATTAGATAGGATAGAGGCCTGGTGCATGGGCAGAGGCCAGCTGGTTTGCCCTGAAGGGTATCCTGGATAAAGTTGGGGTTCCTTTGGGACATGGAGGGACCTGGGAGAGGGGCCTATGGTGGTTTGCAGGCTGGCCACCCTCTCCCCCAGTGACCCAAGTGGAGGCCCTGGGAACTTGGGTTAATTTATGTTCTACAATTGAAACTTTGTAGCCTGGAGCAGAGCCAAGCCTTCTGCTCCCTCTGTGGCTGCAGCCATTTCTGTTTGAGTTTATTTAAATTCTATAATTGAAACTTTATAGCCTAGAGTGGAGGCCTAGGTGCTAGGGCTGCAGAAGCTTGGCTTCCACTATCACCTGGGCAACCCTAGCCTCTGCTCTTTCCAGCTCTGTGGCTGCTGCCATTTCTGTTGGATTTATGTAGCTTCTATAATTGAAACTTTGTAGCATCGAGTGGAGGCCTAGGCCAGCAAGGGCAGGCAGAAAGCTTTGCTTCCTCCATTGCCAGGGAAACCCATGCCTCCCTCCTGCTCTCAGGGGCCACAGCCATCTTGGTTGGAGTCTATTTGCTCCTGATTGCCTGGTGGGCGTGGTTTGTGGGTGTATCAGAGGTATGGCCAATTTGCATATTACTCTATTATTAGGTAGGATTTCCAGAATCTGGGGCATTTTAGAATCCATTTCTATTTATATGTTTACTTTTTATTTATTTTTTACTGATTGCTCTAGAGTTTGCAACACATATTTGCAATCTATCCAATTCCACTCTCAAATAATACTATGTCACATTATGAGTAGCATAAGTATCTAATAGTAACAAAATATTTCTAAATTATTATCCCATTTGTTTCTTGCATCATTTCTACCATTCAGTTCAGTTGGTCAAGGGCAAATATATACATAACCTTGTTTTTCTTTTTTCTGAAGATCTTTTAAAAATTTTTAAAGGTGGATTGACTGTCAATGGATTCCATCCCTTTTTGTTTGTTTGTTTTCCCTTGAAATTATTCTTTTCAACTTTTTAAAAAATGATTTAATTGATTTCAGAGAGAGGAAGGGAAAGAAAGAGAGATAGAAACACCATTGATGAGACAGAATCACTGATAGGCTGCTTCCTATAGGCCCCCATGGGAAATTGAGCACACAACCCTGGAATTATACTGTGATATCCTGGTTCATATGTTAATGCTCAAACACTGAGCCACACCAAACCTCAATATGATTGGTTCTTTATTATAGTTTCTACATCCTTTTTCATGCTGTTGTAGTTCTCAATAAGTTCTTTGAGGATCTTTATCATCATGTTTTGAACTCTATATCTGGTAAATTGTTTATGTCTGTTTCATTTAGCTTTTTTTCTAGACATTTATGCTTGTTCTTTCATTTGTGGTATGTTTGCTTGTCTCCACATTTTAGTTGTCCCTTGTGTTTGTTTCTATGTATTAAGTAAAACTGCTATGTCTCCCAATCTTCGTAGATTTGGCTATGTTGTACATGAGATGTAGTGGCACAGTCTCCTCAGTCACCTGAGCTGTGTGCTTCAGGAATGTCCTTTGTGCACCACTCTGTTGTATGGGACTGTGAGCCCTTCTGTTGTATTTGAGTATTGATAGTTATTGGCCCATTTGTGTGTGGGGGTCAACCTTCTAAGTGGCAACCTTGTATGACCAGTGTATGTTCTGCTTTGCAGGTCCTGAACGCACAGAATGGAATGCATCTCAGCATGTCTGGTACCTTCTAAGATCTCCCTTTATATATTCTGCTTCTGAAGCTAATTGGATCCTGCTCTGATGTTTTTTGAAGCTGACCACTATGTATGTTATATCTAGGCCTCTTGGGAGAGACTTGTATAGGTCAGTGTCAGATGTTTCCTGTAACTGTCCATAGGCCACTGTTTGAAGGTACAAAGAGGTCCATCATTTGTGGCTGCCTCTACTGGGTCTGGTTGATAGGACCATGCTATGTACCAAGGCCAGATTCCCCAGGACTGAGTCCTAGAGCAGGTCAACAAAAGGCCCAAAACTCCCAGAGATCCCCCTTTACCTACCTCCACTTGTGGCTGCCTGTCACTTCTGTCACTGAAAGTGTTTCTGGCAATAATCAAGTTGCATGAGGAAGGTTCTCATTGAGTCACCAGGTGTGGGCGAGGTTCAATCTCAATGCCAGTGCTGGATCTGAGGCCATTCAGCAAATTTCTCAGGGTATACCAAGTCTAGCTGTCACACACTGGTTGTCTGCTCATACTTTTATAGTGAGGCCAGGTCTCAGGAAGTTGACAGCGTGAGGCCAGCAGAATTTATCAGCCCCAAACAGGCCAAGATTTCATTGTAAGGCTCTGCGCCTGTCAGGCGTGCAAGGCAGAAATGACCACCATCCTAGAGCCATACAACTCAGTTTTTCTCAGATACTTCCAGGAGCCTGACCTCAGTCGGACAGGGCAGTTGGAAGATAGAATGGTGGCGTAAATATATGTCCCATCAGGTGGAGTGCCAGTCATGCTTGGTAGAAGGAAGGAGGACTGAACCTTCTTCTCAATCACACAACTCCGTCACTGACACCCCTGAGTCTGCCTGTGCCTGTACACTCCTGACCAGGGAGCTGACTCCTCAGTAGGGTGTGAACTGTTCAGGTTGGGACAACATGGAATCCAGATTATGGGGCTATTTTACTCCCCCGACTGATACCATCAGAAGAGGAGAGTTACATGCAAGAAAGATGGTATATAGAGTGTGGGAGAAAAACTTAGCACAGAGATTATGGCAACTGTTTCTTCAGTTCTCTCCTCAGAGCCTCAAGCCTCAGACTTTCCTTATGCAAGTCTAGTATATCCTGCCCTCTCTCCATAAGAGCCCATGTTGAGTAGCTGTGAATAAGACTTTGTGTGTTAACTCTTTAAGAGTGTGCCTATGTGTTTAGCAGACTTCTGTCTCTCCCTTACAGACAGACTCCCTACTGATTTTCACTGCCAGATGTTATATGTGTTTCTCTTGCTGGCTGTGGTGCTCTGGGAAGTGGGTCCTAGCAGATATTTGAGACTTCATGCTCCTCAGGGAAAGCCTTTGTAGCTGAGATATCCCTTCCAGAATCATAGCCACCAATCATGAGAAAGGAGCCAGCCCTTTTCAGGTCTCCATCTTTCCTTCCAGGATTGATATAGCTTCTACTGTAAATCCTCCATCTTCTTTAAATCTTTAATTTTATTATTTCTGATCAGGTAGTCTTCAGTTGCTTATTCTGGTTGATTGTTCTATAATTATAATTGTAGTTCTAGTTTGGTCCCAAGAGGAGATCAATATAATTTCCACCTACTCTTCTGAAGTTTTAGCTCTGGCTTGAGTGTTTTTTGTTATCTTCTCCTCAAATTGGTTAATTGTTCTTCTGTTTTATCTAACCTGTTGTTGATTTCTGCTACTGTGTTCATTTCAGATATTGTATTCTTCATTTCTGACTGTTTTTTATGGTTTCTTTGTTGTTGCTTTTTATGCTTGCACTCCCTTTGTTTAAGTTCATACTGAATTTATACATTTTTCCCCTAAGTTCCCTGATAACCTTTATAGCAACTGTTTTGAACTCTGTATCTGGTAGACTGCTTTCCTACATTTCATTTAGTTCTTTTCCTGGGGATTTACTGAAAGGTTTCCCAACTCAGTCACAGCGACATCTGTTATTTCATTGGGGCATATTTATTTGTCTTTCTCTCTGTATTTGTGTCTGTGTATAAAGAAAGTGCCTTGTGGTGCTCATTAATATACAGTTTCCCTGGTCACCTGACCTGGCAGACTCATGAATGTCCTTAATCCTAATCCCAGCAATATTACCACAAACCTCGGTAATGACATTTTATCACTCTTCAAACACTCAATGAGCTGACAGATTGGAAATAGCAATAAATAAAGATTCCCACTTATACCTGCCCACAAGTTTTAAAGTTTCCCAGCTAAAAGAATAGGGATTTTATATATCTACTAGAGGCCTGGTGCACAAAATTCATGCACAGGGTTCCAGGGGTTGTCCCTCAGCCCAGCCCGTACCCTCTCCAATCTGATACACCTTGAGGGATGTCCAACTGCCCATTTAGGCCTGATCCCAGTGGGATCGGGCTGAAACGGGCAGTCAGACATCCTTCTCATAATCCAGGACTGCTGGCTACAAACTGCTCACCTGCCTGCCTTTCTGATTGCCTCTAACTGCTTCTACCTGCCAGCCTGATCACCCCCTAACCACTCTCATGCCAGCCTGATTGATGTCTAACTGCTCCCCTGCCAGCTTGTTTGCCCCCAACATCCCTCCTCTGCCAGACTTGTCATCCCTAACTACCCTCCCCTGCAGGCTTGATCACCCCCAACTGCTCTAACTTGCAGGCCTGGTCCCTTCCAACTGCCTTCCCCTGATGGCCATCTTGTGGCAACCCCCTTGTATCCACATGGGTCAGGATATTTTACCACATTGGGGGAGCCATTTGGAATGTTGGAGTGATGGTCAATCTGCATAATAGTACTCTTTTATTAGATACGCTAGAGGCCTGGTGCATGGGTGGGGGTCAACTGGTTTGCCCTGAAGGTGTCCTGGATCTGAGTTGGGGTTTCCTTGGGGTGTGGAACAGCCTGGGCGAGAGGCCTGTGTTGGTTTTCAGGTCATCCAAGCCTCCCAGTGACCCAAGCAGAGGCCCTGGGATCTGGGATTAATTTATGTTCTACAACTGAAATTTGTAGTCTGGAGTGAAGCCAAGCCTTCTGCTGGCTCTGTGACTGCAGCCATATCTGTTGGGATACTTACCTTCTATAAGGAAGAGAAATGTGAAAGGTTTCCCAGCTCAGTCACAGAGACATCTCATAGCCACATACTAAGGAGACAATATTAACTTAGGGGTGGAAAGGACACAAAAGGAATAGAATATGGAGCCATTTCAGTTCAGATTCAAACCAAGTTAATGAGGCAGAAGAAACACTGGACGTCATGGAAGAATAAGATGAAATGATTCTGTAGGGAGTGTCACAGACCTTGAAGGACCAATAGCTGGGGCACTGGACATAACAGGAGGAGAGGGGGCTGGGTGAAAGTGCATTGAAAGGCCTGGGAGTAGGAACAAGAGGGTGATATGTGGAAGGTGGGCCCCACTAGGTGATGACAGGGGGCAAGCCTGCGGCAGGTGGCCAAGTGCCCCCACCTCTGCTGAGGGGTGCATGCATCTGTCCTGGGAGCTGTGTCTTATGGAGAGGGAGGCTATGGCTCTACGTGGATGAGTTGTCAATGAGAGCCTCCCTGCAGCCACAGTACTCGGTGTTGTCAACACGGCAGGAGCACAGGATGATGTTCACAATGTCACGAAAGAAAAAGCATCCTACGCCCAACTTATTCACAGACTTCTATTTCTGATATTTATACTTCCAATGTTTCCACAAGTACGTTTGGGAAAAGAAAAAAGATTTGTGTACGATATGACCACATCTTTAGAAAACTCAAGTGATCACAACCAGAGCATATTAAACACCTAATGAGCCAAATACACTGATGAACAAAAATAGATCCAGAGACACAGATGAATGAACAGACTATGGAACCTCAGAGGGAAGACTGAGGAGGGTGTGTGGGTGGAAAGAGATCAACCAATGGCCTTATGTGCATATATGAATCACGCCTGGACATAGACAATGGGGTGGTGAGGACCTGGGGGTGTAGTAAGCTGGAAAAATTTAATGAGGGCAAAGAGGACCTATGTAAACCTTTCAACAATAAAGATTTAATAAAAATAGTGATAATAAAATAAAATAAAATAAAATAAAATAGTAAAAGGAAAGAAAAGCCAAGAATAACAGGCCAGGCCAGTTGGCTCCATTGGTTGGAGCTTCATCCTGTACATTGAAAGGTTGCAGGTTTGAACCTGAGTTGAGGTGTATGTGGGAGGCCACTGAAAAAGTGATGCCTGAAGGTGGGAGGCTCTTCAAACCTAAACACAGTCCAGACCTCACCCATGATCCAAGGCCCATCCTCTGCTGAGTGAGACCAGGCCTCGCAGCTTCCTGTGGAGTCCCTGGTTTCTGAGTCATAGGTCTGCTTCCTCATGTTCCCCAGAACCATACTATCTAATAAAAGAGAAACATGTAAATTGACTGTACCCCTGCTACACCCACCAGCCACACCCACCACCCAATCAGGACAAAGTATGCAAATTAACCCACCAAGATGGCAGTTAATTTGCATATATAGGCACAGAGTGAAGACTGAAGATAGCGTAGAAGGATGCCAAGTGTTGCAGAAGGGAGTGAAGCTGCGGAGAAGCAAGCAGGGATGCGGCAAAGGGAGGAAAGCAGGCGGGACAGCAGAGAAGGACGTAGAAAGCCCTATTCTTGCAGGAATCTTCCTGCAACAGGAAGATTAGTCTATACTAATAAAAGGATAATATGTTAATTATACATGGGAGTGGTTATACCCTCTGGACAAAGCTAAGGAGGGAGAGAGGGGGAGAGGCAGAGATAGTAAGGAGGATCAAATAATGAAGCAGGTGAACACTTAGGAGCCAGCAGTCCCAGATTGTGAGCGGGATGTCTGACTGATGGTTTAAACATGATCCCTCTTAGGCCTAAACTGACAGTCAGACATCCCCCAAGGAGTCCCGGATTGAAAAGGTGCAGGCCTAGCTGAGACCCCCACCCCCTCACCGAGGCACTATTTCCATGCACCAGGCTTCTAGTCCTGTATAAGTTGCCTGTTGATGAAAGGAGATAATTGGTGGAGTTTTTAGAAATCAAAGGTCATATTAAGAACCAAGAAAAAAAATCCTTCTAAAATTGCATACAATAGAAGCTGAACCTCAGTCAAGTGATAATCATTCTCCCACAAGTACACATGAGAAAAAATTCCAATGACCATATTCAATTATTTTCAAATATATGCTCTGAATAGTTTAAATGTCACACTTGTCTTTAGAGTATCCAGTATCTGCTTTGTTATGGCTAAAATAACTTTCATTTAAACCAGAAACTAGGCAAAAATTAAATTGTTAAAAATGTGACTTCTTTAACATATCTTTTTCATTTTGGTTAAGTAAGATTTTTTTTTACTGCAATGCAGTATTCCATTGTGTAGATGTGCACAGGTTTTTAATCCACTCATCTGATGATGGGCACTTAAGCTGTTTCCAAATCTTACCTATGGTAAATTGTGTTTCTATGAACACAGGAGTGCATATATCCTTTGTGACTGGTATTTCCAGTTTCTTGGGATATATTTCTAGAAGTCGAATAGCTGGGTCAAATGATAGTTCCATATTTAGTTATTTGAGGAAACTTCATACTAAAAAGAAGAGATTCTTACCAAATGCAACAGCATGGATGGAACTAGACAGCATTATGCTAAGCAAAATAAGCTAATCAGAGAAAGACAAATATCACATGATTTAATTCATTTGTGGAATATAATGAACAATATAAACTGATGAAGAAAAACAGACAGAGGAGCATCAAACAGACCATCAAATATCAGAGGGAAGGTAGGGGAGAGTGGGGTTAAGGGGTAGATATCAAAGGACTTGTATACATGGATATAAGCCTAACCAATGGACAAAGATATCAGGGGTATTCGGGCTTGAGTGTGGATGGGGTATGAGGAAGACAAGGACACATGTGTAATACCTTAGTCAATAAAGAAAAAAAAGGGATGTGTTCTTTTATATTCCACAAAATATTTTGAAACATATTTTCACAAAGAGGTTTTACTTAGCAATCAAATGAAAAAATTAGGTTTGAACTGTGGCGTGAAACCCAAATAAATAAAAACAGAAAGATTAAGAAAGAGTTAAAATGTTAATGATTTTAGACATATGTAAAACTTTGACAATTAAAAAAATTTAATGTTTTTTACATGAACTTCTTAGTTATCAGAAAAATAGTCAGAAATTAAAAGCACTTCTAGTGGCAAGTCAATATTTTCTTTTAGTATATAAAATTCTATTTCGTTATTTTATATTCAATCCATGCGAGAAGGAACTGAACTCCTAATTTGTCAGCATGTAGAGATCCCTGCACTGGTTTTAGCAACAGCTTTGCTTCCCTCCTCCATGTGGACCTGGATTGGTGAGGACCATCCCCTCTCAAATTCCCTGCAATTTCATCGTTGCATGATAGGTAGTCTCAAAAATGCATCTTTGAAAATTTGTGCAGGAATGTCATTGAGGTGACCTCTTAGGGTGAGCACTGCTAGGGGAGGTTGTGCACCTATAAGACTTTGACAGGTCATGCACACTGTTCTCCTACAGGAAGGGACTCCCCACTGCTCCCTAGAAAATCTGCTGGGCCTCTGCTGCCTTACTTTGTCCCCAGGACTGGTTCCTAATAGACCAGAAGCCTTCCAGTCTCATGGTGACAGTGCTATCTCCCCAGTGTTCACAGTGTATGTGTCCCCGTCGGGGAGGTGGGACATCTCTGAGATGGACTTGGTGTGTGCACTGCCTCTAGGAGGAGAGTCGTGACACTTGATCAGCACCATGAATGTCATTCATGATCAGGAATGGCACAATTTAAAATAGAACAATAATTTTATTATTTAAAAGGGATTATACAATGGAAAAATGAAGGCCAAAACCAGAAAAAAGAAAATAATAAAAGCAAAACTTGCCCAAACACCCCAAGTAATAAAAAGATCAAAAAAGAAAGTATGCCATGGCGAACATAAAAACAAAACAAGAATAGTAAAGAAAATGGAAATGTCAAGGTGGGGGGGCAGGCTTTTCCCTTGGGGCAGGCTGAGCTCATTCAACAAGTGGCCCTTGAGTTGGTTCCTCCACAGGCAGCTCTTCCTCTGAGGCAGAAACCACCAAGGATCCTGGGCAGGGTTCTTCTTCCACCATTGGTAGGGCCTCAGTTGTGTCTGGGGCCGGCTCTGGCTCCACAGATGTACCTGGTGAGGCTGCTGAAGGTGGCATGGGCTGTGCAGGTACACATGCCTCCAGCTCTGCCTCTAGCTCCTCATGATCGACTGCAGATGTTACAGGAGGAGCTGTGTCTGCCCCCTGGGCTAGTGCTGGTGAGAGGAGAAAGTCTCCCACATGCCAGTATTCTCTTGTGTCCCCCAAACACAGAACACAGCTAGAGCCCAGGACCCACCACAGGACACCCTCACCCCCAACGTCCAGCAGGTGGGTGGGCTGAGGCCAGTGTTTGTTCTTGGCCATGCCTTGGGGGTTCTCTCTGTGTGTCTGGCAACAATCCCTCCCTATAGGCTCACAGGGACCTCCCCTCCCATTTCACCCCCACCACCCTACCTTTTCATCTTAGGGTTCTGACTATTTGGGTTCCAGGTCTTCTGGCCTGGTGCGATTACCACAGGAACAGCACTCCTAGGACACAGTTGAAAATTGCCATCCATCTATTGGGACTGAGCGGCTTTGAGATTGGAGGTTATGGGGCCTAGGAGGCTCAGATGGGGAATTCCTTCTCTTTGCACCCATGGGCCCTGGTTCTCCAGACCCCACAGGTGGCCTCACTCACTCCAGGGCTCTCAGTGGTGTGGCTCATGGGCCCCTGCCTGCTGGGCATGGAGCAGGGTCTTCATGGACCAGGTGCTATTCTTCCCTGACCAGCTTCTGCTCCTGCAAGAGGAACATTTGCTCTTCCTTGAACAGCTGTGGCCCATGCTTGGACTCGGTTGACCTCTGCAATGATAGTGATCGGTAGCTGACTGGGAGGACGCAAGCCTAGCCCTGGTAACTGCTGCTTCTGCCCACTGGACCTTCTGCGCCCGGATGGGTTTCAGCCCTGTGTCTACACACACATCCAATCAGGGAAATGAGAATCACTTCCAGAGCTCAGGATAGACCTGGGGTACAGGGTGCCACCCACACTCCACGACCACCCGGCAGCCATGACTGGTCCTAATCCCTGCACCCAGCCTGTTCCTGTTCTGGACAGCCCTTCCCCATATGAACACGCCCTTTACCCCCAACCCCCAGACACACGGCGAGGGGACATGGGGCTGCTCAGGTGGGATCATGGTGGGGGCCTGGCCTGAACAATCCTCCTGGTTCACCTCAGTGTTCCATGGGGAAAAGGGCCACAGGCATCCTTGGCGCTGAGTAAAGGGTAGGTTGGGTACTGGGTGGACGGGGGCTATGGTGGGGGGGAAGGGATAAATGTAATTAATAAACTGAACAATAAAGATTAAATTAAAAAACAGCATAAAGACAAAGAAATAATTTAAAAAGTAATATGTTGAGACATTTAATTTTAGACAATTAAAAATTAATGTGTGTTTTTTTTTACATGAACTTCTTGACTATCAGAAAAATAGTCAGAAATTAGAGGGATTTCTTCTCCTACTTTTTTTAGGAAGTCAAATTATATTTCACTATCTTCTTTTCAATTCATCTCAGATGAACCCTAATATCTTTGTCAGCATATAGAGACCCCTGCAATCACTTTAGCAGCCGCTCAGCTTCTCACCCGATGTGGACTAGGATGGTTGGAGCCCATCTCCTCTCAAATTCCCTGCAATATCATCATTGCATGATAGGTAGTCTCAAAAGCACGTCTTTGAAAATTTGTGCAAAAATTTTCTTGAGATGACCTTTAGGGTGAGGACTAGGGGCGTTTGTGCACCTCTAAGACTTTGACAGGTCCTGCACACTATTCTCCCAGCGGAAAGGACTCCCCATTGCTCCCTAAAAAATCTGCTGACAAATCTGCTTTCTCTCTTTGTCCCCAGGACTGGTCCCCACCAGAGAAGAAGCCTGTCACACGAATGGTGACAGTGCTCTCTCCCCGGTGTTCACAGTGTATAGGTCCCGTTCGGGGAGGCAGGGCATCTCTGAGATGGACTGGTGTGTGCACTGCCTCTAGGAGGAGAGTAGTGATACTAGTTCAGCATCGTGAATGTACCTCATTATCAGGAATGACACCATGTCAAACAGAACAATAACTTTATTATTTAAAGGGATTATAAAATGGAATGATTAAGGCCAAAACCAGAAAAAAGAAAATAATAAAAGCAAAACTTGGCCAAATCCCCCAAGTAATAAAAAGATCAAAAAAGCAAGTACGCCATGGAGAACATAAAAACAAAACAAGAATAGTAATGAAAATGGAAATATCAAGCAGTGGGGGGAAAACAGGCTTTTCCCTTGGGGCAGGCTGTGTGCATGCAACAAGCGGCCCTTGAGTTGGCTCCTCCACAGGCAGCTCTTCCTCTGAGGCAGGACCCACCAATGGTCCCAGGCAGCATTCTTCTTCCAGTTCTTGTGGGGCCTCACTTGTGTCTGGGGCTGGCCCTGGCTCCACAGCTGCAGCTGGAGAGGCTGCTGGAGGTGGCATGGGCTCTGGAGGTGCACCTGCCTCCAGCTCTGCCTCCAGCTCCTCAGGATGGACTTTAGTTGTTACAGGAGTAGAAAAGTCTGCCCTCTGGGATGGTGCTGGAGTGGTGAGAGGAGAAAAGGTCACCCCGTGCCAGTATTCCCTTGTGCCCCCCAAACACAGAACACAGCAAGAGCCCATGCCCCACCACAGGACACCTTCCCCACCCAAAGTCCAGCAGGTGGGTGGTCTGAGGCCTGTCTTTTCTCCTGGCCATGCTCTGGGGGTGCTTCCTGTGTGTCTGGCAACAATCCTTCCCCATAAGCTCACAGGGACCTCCCCACCCATTCCACCCCCACCACCCCACCTTCTCACCTTTGGGCTGTGCTTCTTTGGGCTCCAGGTCTTCTGGCCTGTTGTGATTACTGCAGGCACAGCGCTCTTGGACACAGTTGGAAATTGCCATCTGTCTGTTGGGACTGATTGGCTTCAAGGTTGGAGGTTTGTGGTGTCTGGGAGGCTTAGGTGGAGGAGTCTTTCTCCATGCACCCATGGGCCCTGGTTCCCCAGACCCCCAAGTGGTGACCCTCACTTGAGGGCTCTGGCCCTCTGTGGTGTGGATCACCAGCTGCTCCCTTCTGGGCATGGGGCGGGGATCTTCATGGACCAGGTGCTGTCCCTCCCTGACCATCTCCTGCTCATCCTTGAGCAGCTGCGGCTCCTCCTCGACCAGATTCGGCCTCTCCTTGGCCTTGGTTGAGCTCTGCAATGACAGTGATGGGTAGCTGACTGGGAGGGCTCAAGCCTGGCCCTGGTCACTGCTGCTTCTGCCCACTGGACTTTCTGCTCCCGGATGGGATCCAGCCCTGTGTCTACACACACATCCACTCAGGGGAAATGAGACTCACCTCCAGGGCTCAAGATTCACCTTGGACAGAGGGTGCCACCCACACGCCACGACCACCCCGCCAGCCTTGACCTGGTCCTGATCCCTGCACCCAGCCTGTTCCTGTTCTGGACAGACCTTCCCCATATGAACACGCCCTTTACTCCCCACCCCCCAGACACACGGTGAGCGGACCTGGGGCTGCTCAGGTAGGATCAGAGTAGTGGCCTGGCCTGAACAATCCTCCTGGTTCACCTCTGTGTTCCGCCGGGTAAAGGGCCGCAGGCGACGTTGCCCCTGAGTCCGCATCCAGCGGCGGACACGACTAAACACACTCTGATCGCTGCCTCTCTTGAGGCGGGGGGCTCGGGACACGGGGAGACAACAGGAGAACATCGTGTGCTGTCCACTGTCTCTGTCCGAGTGAGATGGGAAGGGCAGGTATAAAATGTGGTTGCCTGGTTACCAGGGTTCTGGGTTCTGTTGGGCTCCATTGTCAGGAGGTGAGGTCACTAGTTGTGCCCCCTTGTCCGGGCACCTCCTCAGACCTGAGCAGTGACCTCACTTGGACAATGGGGCCCTACAGAACCTGGAACCCTGGTAACCAAGCAGCCACAGATTATGCCTGCCCTTCCCATCTCACTCGGACAGAGACAGTGGACAGCACACGATGTTCTCCTGTTGTCTCCCCGTGTCCCGAGCCCCCCGCCTCAAGAGAGGCAGAGATCAGAGTGTGTTTAGTCGTTTCCGCCGCTGGATGCGGACTCAGCGGCAACGTCGCCTGCGGCCCTTTACCCGGCGGAACACAGAGGTGAACCAGGAGGATTGTTCAGGCCAGGCCACTACTTTGATCTTCCCTGAGCAGCCCCAGGTCCGCTCGCCGTGTGTCTGGGGGCTGGGGAGTAAAGGGTGTGTTCATATGGGGAAGGTCTGTCCAGAACAGGAACAGGCTGGGTTCAGGGATCAGGACCAGGTCAAGGCTGGCGGGGTGGTCATGGAGTGTGGGTGGCACCCTCTGTCCAAGGTGTATCTTGAGCCCTGGAGGTGAGTCTCATTTCCCCTGAGTGGATGTGTGTGTAGACACAGGGCTGGATCCCATCCTGGAGCAGAAAGTCCAGTGGGTAGAAGCAGCAGTGACCAGGGCCAGGCTTGAGCCCTCCCAGTCAGCTACCCATCACTGTCATTGCAGAGTTCAACCCAGGCCAAGGAGAGGCCGAATCTGGTCGAGGAGGAGCCGCAGCTGCTCAAGGATGAGCAGGAGATGGTCAGGGAGGGACAGCACCTGGTCCATGAAGATCCCCGCCCCATGCCCAGAAGGGAGCAGCTGGTGATCCACACCACAGAGGGCCAGAGCCCTCAAGTGAGGGTCACCACTTGGGGGTCTGGGGAACCAGGGCCCATGGGTGCAGGGAGAAGGACTCCTCCACCTAAGCCTCCCAGGCCCAACAAACCTCCAACCTTGAAGCCACTCAGTCCCAACAGACAGATGGCAATTTCCAACTGTGTCCTAGAGCGCTGTGCCTGCAGTAATCACACCAGGCCAGAAGACCTGGAGCCCAAGGAGGCACATCCCAAAGGTGAGAAGGTGGGGTGGTGGGGGTGGAATGGGTGGAGAGGTCCCTGTGAGCTTATGGGGAAGGATTGTTGCCAGACACACAGGAAGCACCCCCAGAGCATGGCCAGGAGAAAAGACAGGCCTCAGACCACCCACCTGCTGGACTTTGGGTGGGGAAGGTGTCCTGTGGTGGGGCATGGGCTCTTGCTGTGTTCTGTGTTTGGGGGGCACAAGGGAATACTGGCACGGGATGACCTTTTCTACTCTCACCACTTCAGCACCATCCCAGAGGGCAGGCTTGTCTACTCCTATAACAACTAAAGTCCATCTTGAGGAGCTGGAGGCAGAGCTGGAGGCAGGTGCACCTCCAGAGCCCATGCCACCTCCAGCAGCCTCTCCAGCTGCAGCTGTGGAGCCAGGTCCAGCCCCAGACACAAAGGAGGCCCCACAAGAACTGGAAGAAGAATGCCGCCTGGGACCATTGGTGGGTCCTGCCTCAGAGGAAGAGCTGCCTGTGGAGGAGCCAACTCAAGGGCCGCTTGTTGCATGCGCACAGCCTGCCCCAAGGGAAAAGCCTGTTTTCCCCCCACTGCTTGATATTTCCATTTTCATTACTATTCTTGTTTTGTTTTTATGTTCTCCATGGCGTACTTGCTTTTTTGATCTTTTTATTACTTGGGGGATTTGGCCAAGTTTTGCTTTTATTATTTTCTTTTTTCTGGTTTTGGCCTTAATCATTCCCTTTTATAATCCCTTTAAATAATAAAGTTATTGTTCTGTTTGACATGGTGTCATTCCTGATAATGAGGTACATTCACGATGCTGAACTAGTATCACTACTCTCCTCCTAGAGGCAATGCACACACCAGTCCATCTCAGAGATGTCCCACCTCCCCGAACGGGACCTATACACTGTGAACACCGGGGAGAGAGCACTGTCACCATTCGTGTGACAGGCTTCTTGTCTGGTGGGGACCAGTCCTGGGGACAAAGAGAGAAAGCAGATTTGTCAGCAGATTTTTTAGGGAGCAATGGGGAGTCCTTTCCTCTGGGAGAATAGTGTGCAGGACCTGTCAAAGTCTTAGAGGTGCACAAACGCCCCTAGTCCTCACCCTAAAGGTCATCTCAAGAAAATTTTTGCACAAATTTTCAAAGACGTGCTTTTGAGACTACCTATCATGCAATGATGATATTGCAGGGAATTTGAGAGGAGATGGGCTCCAACCATCCTAGTCCACATCGGGGAGGGAAGCTGAGCTGCTGCTAAAGTGAGTGCAGGGGTCTCTATATGCTGACAAAGATATTAGGGTTCATCTGAGATGAATTGAAAAGAAGATAGTGAAATATAATTTGACTTCCTAAAAAAAGTAGGAGAAGAAATGCCTCTAATTTCTGACTACTTTTCTGATAGTCAAGAAGTTCATGTAAAAAAAAAAAACACATTAATTTTTAATTGTCTAAAATTAAATGTCTCAACATATTACTTTTTAAATTATTTCTTTGTCTTTATGCTGTTTTTTAATTTAATCTTTATTGTTCAGTTTATTAATTACATTTATCCCTTCCCCCCCACCATAGCCCCCGTCCACCCAGTACCCAACCTACCCTTTACTCTCACTTCCCTGAACTATCCTCTCCCCATAGGTGCATGATTTTTGTCCAGTCTCTTGCTGCACCTCCCACATCCCTTATCTCTTCAAGAATTGTCTGTTAATTCCCTCTCTATGCCCATGATTCTGTTATATTCACCAGTTTATCCTGTTCATCAGATTTTTAATTCACTTGATTTTTATATTCATTTGTTGATAGGTGTGGATTTGTTGTTCATAATTTTTATTTTTACATTTTTCTTCTTCCTCTTCTTAAAGAATATCTTTCAGCATTTCATATAATATTGGTCTGGTGGTGATGAACTCCTTTAGCTTTTTCTTATCTGTGAAGCACTTTATCTGACTTTCAATTCTGAATGATAGCTTTGGTAGGTAGAATAATCTTGGTTGTAGATCCTTGCTATTCATCACTTTGAAAATTTCTTGCCACTCCCATCTGGCCTGCATAGTTTCTGTTGAGAAATCCACTGAGAATTGTATGGGTGCTCCTTTTTAAGTAAGTAACTGTTTTTCTCTTCCTGCTTTTAATATTCTCTCTTTGTCTTTTGCTCTTGGCATTTTAATTATGATTTGTCTTGGTGTGGTCCTCTGTGGATTTTTATAGTTTGGGGTTCATTGCACTTCTTGGACTTTAAGTCAATTTCTTTCACCAGGTGGGGGAAGATTTCAGTCACTTTTTCTTCAAATAGGTTTTCATTGTCTTGCTCTCTCTCTTTTTTCTGGCACCCCTATAATCCAGATGTTGGTATGCTTTAGGTTGTCCCAGAGGCCTCTTACACTATCTTCAATTTTTTGGATTCTTTTGGCTTCTTGCTTTTCTAGCTGAGTGGATTTTGCCTCTTTGTATTTCAAATATTTGACTTGGTTCTTGCGGTCCTCTGGATTGCTTTTAGGTCTTTGAATGATCTCTGCATGAGACCTCTGTGCTATAGCCAGAAGCCAGTCAGACAGGGGTGGCTCTCCCAGTGCCAAAAAATAGAAAACATTGCAGTAATCTGGAAAGCAACCACCAGCTGGAAAGCATTTCTCACAACCGAGAGTAAGTTTTACATCCTTGTGGTCCAGAAAACCCTCTAAAGTCAGTGTTCCTACTGGGACAAAGGGCAAACACAGGTACTTCCAACCAGGGGCAGTGCACACTCCAGGTTATGTCAGAGTTGCCTGACTAACCCTATGGGGACACACACAGTGTCTTAACACTGGAGAGAGAGTACTCTCACCATCAGACTGGCAGGCTTCTGGTCTGAGGGCAATCAGCCATGGGGACAAAGTGAAACAGCAGAGGCCTCAGCAGATCCCCTTCTTCCCACTGGACATTCTGGGAAAACAGTGTGCAGGACCCGCCAAACTCCACAGGTGAATGCTTGCATCTGATAGTGCTCATCCAAGGAGGTTACAACACAGAAATTCTTGCACAATTTTCCAGAGATATATTTTGGAGACTATCCCTCAGAGTACTGATGAAATACCTGGGAAAGGGTAAACAATAATGTTCATAGAAAGGGGATGGGTCCAACCAACCCAGGCCCACGTGGGTGAAGGTAGCTGGCCAGGCATCTCAGATAAGAACCTCATGGGTCCTCTCACATGAGACAGGTGAAAAAACTATCTACATCCAGGATCCCATCTGTTAGACTACATGTGATATCATGTGATATCAACAAACATATATATATATATATATATATATATATATATATATATATATATAGAGAGAGAGAGAGAGAGAGAGAGAGAGAGAGAGAAAATGGCATGATACTGTATATTGTATATAGGGAATTCTATAGAGTCTACCAAAAACTGCTAATACTGATAACTGGATTTAGTTATGTAGCAGGACACAAAATAAGTATCCAGAAATCAGTTATATAATTTATATATATTCCAATAATTAACTATCAGAAAGAGAAAAGAAGAAAATAATTTCATTTAAAATGGAATCAAACTAAATAAATTACTCTGGAATAAATTTAACAAAGCATGAAGCACCTGTATTTAAACATTATAAGACAGTGAAGAAAGAAGTTGAAGAAGATATGTATAAATGGATGTGTATACTATGTTCATGGATTGGAAGAATTATTATCTTTAAAATGTCCATACTACCCAAAGCAATTTACTAACATGGATTCAATGCAATTCCTATGAAGATATCAATTGTATACTTCGCAGAACTGAAAAAATATCCCAGAAATGTATATGGAACTACAAAGATACCAAATAGTTACAGCAACTTGAGAAAGAGGTACCATACTACCTGATATCAAACTATTCTACAAGTCCATAGTAATCACAAAGCATGGCACTTGCATAAAACAGACATATAAGTCCATGAATAAAAAAAAGAGCCCAGAGGAAAACCAAGATGGTGGCATAGGTAAACACCTAGGCTTTTGCCCCACACAACAATTATGAGAATAGAACTGAAGGACAGAACAGACACTGTCCAGAACCACGGGAAGGCTGTCTGACTGGAAGATCTGAAATTGGAGGGTCATAGAATTACACACAGATAATCAGAGCCTCTTCAAAGCCCAAGTAAGGTGGAGACTCGCATGTGCGAGAGGATGGGGTGTCTCAACTTGGCAGGGGTGCTCTGGCAGAAAGGCGGCAAAAATTCCAGGCTGCGCTTAACCCAGTTTGGTTTGCACTCAAAACCTGGGGGAACCAGGCTCTTATGAGGAGAACCTGGATTGTGGGCGAAATCCGAGGGGAAGAGCCAGAGGGAGACCTCCAGAGATGTGTGTGTGAGTATGCACAGAGGGGACAAACTGGTCTCTGGCTGTGTCTGTTAGGAGAAAGGAGCTCTGGCCAGAGGCAGAACTCTGGGGGCGCACACAAGTGCTCACGTTGAGGGGGTTCTGTTGACTGTGTGGCTGGCATCTGGCAGAAGGGAAAATGCGTTCCGAATGCACTGAACCCAGATGCTAGGCAAAAATCTGAGATTCCAGATCCATTGGGGACTGGACGTTCTGGTGGCAGGCAAAACATGAGGGCACCTTTCTCACAGAGATGCCTTCAGGCAATTGCCTTCAAACTTTAGGACCCAGTGACCTCATGGGCCGGGCCTGACTGGAAGCCAAGGCTGTCAGCTCTACCCTGAAACTCTGCCCAACCCAGAAACTCGCCCCATCCAAACTGAGCACAGAGGCTTTGGCAAGTTTGCAAGTCCAGGCACATAAGGCTGCCTTCTAGAGTAGACACAGCTGATTCTCACAGTCAGTTGGCCTGGAGATAAATTCATCCCAGTGATACCAACAACAAACAAGGCTTATCTGCAACAAGGCTGTATACACAATGCACAAAGGGGTACATCAAGAGTGTACACCTCAGGTAACAGAGTAGGTTGAGACACCTAGCACACAAAGCTACCCAATCAACTCAGAGAAACAGTGAAAATGGGGAGAGAAAGAAAAAGATTGAAAACAAAAGAAATGGAAGAAAACTAATGACTGGATATAGAGTTCAAAACCACAGTGATAAGGTATTTCAAGAGGCTCTTAGAAAAAGCTGATAAGCTCAGCGAGAACCTCGAGGATATGAATAAGACGCTCGAGGAGGTGAGCAAGACCCTCGTGGATATGAAAAAGGACCAACTAGAAACTAAACATACACTGACTGAAATAAAAAAAATATTTTACAGAAACCCAACAGCAGACTAGAGGAACGCAAGAATCAGATCAAAGATTTGAAATACCAAGAGGCCAAAAACACTCAACCACAAAAAAAAAAAAGAAAAAGGAATCCAAAAATTTGAGGATAATGTAAGAAGCCTCTGGGACAACTTCAAACATACCAGCATCAGAATTATGGGGGTGCCAGAAGAAAAGAGAGAGCAAGATACAGCAAACATATTTGAAGAAATAATGACTGAAAACTTCCCCCACCCGGTGAAAGAAATAGACTTACAAGTCCAAGAAGCACACAGAACCCCAAGCAAAAGGAATCCAAAGAAGACCACAACAAGACACATCATAATTAAAATGCCAAGAGCAAAGGAAAAAGATAGAATATTAAAAGCAGCAAGAGAAAAACAATTAATTACCTACAAGGGAGCACCCATATGCTTGTCACCTGACTTCTCAACAGAAACTCTGTAGGGCAGACGGGAATGGCAAGAAATTTCCAAAGTGATGAATAGCAAGGATCTACAACCAAGATTACTCTACCCAGCAAAGCTATCATTCAGAATTGAAGGTCAGATAAAGAGCTTCACAGATAAGAAGAAGCTAAAGGAGTTCATCAACACCAAACCAGTATTATATGAAATGCTGAAAGGTATTCTTTAAGAAGAAGAAAAAGGTGTCTGTTTCAATAGAGCATGGATGGAACTGGAGAGCATAATGCTAAGTGAAATAAGCCAGTCAAAGAAAGTTAAGTATCACATGAACTCACTCATTTAGGGAATACAATGAACAACATAAACTGATGAACAAAAACAGATCCAGAGAAAGAAAAGCATTGACTGTCAAACCTCAGAGGGATGGTAGGAGAGGGCGGGAGTAAGAGGAAGAGATCAACCAAAGGACTTTTATACATGTATATAAGCCTAATCAGTGCACATGGACACCAGGGGGGTGAAGGCATAAATGGTGACGGGGGGAGGAGGGGATTGGAATGGGTAATGGGTGATGAGGACACATATGTAATACCTTAATCAATAAAGAAATTTAAAAAATAGCCCAAAAATAAACCCACATTTTTATGATCGGTTAATAAACGAGACAAGAACATAATGGTGTAAATACAGTCTATTCAATAAATTGAATATAATTTGAACTGAAAACTGCAAAAAATTGCAACTAGACTGCCTTCTCACACCATACACAAGAATAAACTAAAAATGGATAAAAAATTAAATGATAAACTGTAAGCCACATACATCCTAGAAGAAAATGTAGGCACTAAGACCTTGGATATTTCTCATAGCAATATGTTTTTTTCTGATATATCTCCTTAGGAAATAAAGATAAAATAAACTAATGGGACTAAATTAAAGTAAAAAGTTATTGCACTGGAAAGGTAACCATCAACAAAATTAAAGGACAACCCACTGTATGGGAGAATATTGGCCAATGATACATCTGGTAAAGGATTAGTATCCAAAATTAATACAGAACTCAACACCAAGAAAATAAATAATCCATTCAGAAAACAGGCAAATGACCCAAATAAACAGTTCTCCAAAGAAGACATAGAGGTGGCCAATAGGCATATGAAAAGATGCTCAATGTCACTAGTCAGCATCAAATAAACACCAATTAAAACCACAGTCAGATATCACCTCACACTTGTCAGAATGGCTATCATCAATAAATCCTCAAATGAAAAATGTTGAGGAGAATGTGGGAAAAGGGAATCCTTGTACACTGTTGGTGAAAATCCAGACTGGTACAGCCCCTGTGATAAATGGTATGGAGTTTCCTGGTAAAATTAAAAATGGAACTCCCATTTACCCAGTGAATACACTTCTGGCAATATATCCTAAGAAACCATAATCATCTTTAATAGCAAGATTTGTCCTTGGCATTTCCTGCTTCCCACTCCTCTTAGGGTGGAGTCTAGTCCTTTTATTGTGGTCACGTGTGCTCTAGTTCCTGCCTACCTCTGCTCATGTACCACCACATTTCCTTTCTTTCTTGGATCCAGCCATATCAATCTTTGTCAATTCCCACAAAGGTCCTAGGAATTAGTCTATTCCTTTCATTGCAGGGCTATTCTGCTTCTTCCTTTTGTTTTTTATTTGTGACTTATACTTTGTTTCAGTTTTGTCACCTGAGGGCACCTCTCAGTAATCCACTTGAGGATGAAGCTGACATATTTTCCCTTCATACCACACACTGTATTTGTGCACTTGTGTGATCATTCAGCTCTTTTCCTGAATATTTCTCCTGTTCTTTCACTTGTGGCATGTTTCTTTATACATTTTGGTTGCCACTTGGTGTTTCTTTCTAAGTATTGGGTAGATCTGCTATTACTTCCAGTCACAGGGTAACCTATGTAGTACATGTGCTGGGGGACCTCGTGGCACAGTCTTCTTGATAACCTGTGTTGGGTGCTCCAAGAATGTCCTTTCTGTGGCCTATATGGGCCCTTCTGTTGTACTTGAGTCTTGATTGCTTTTAGTACGTTTGTATGTGGGTTTGACCATTAGGCTGGCTTACTCTGAGGATCAAACATGACCCAGTGTATGAAGAGCTGTGTAGATGCTGACCACACAGAATGGAATTCGCCTCAGCAAGTTTGGTGCCTGTTGAGATCTCCCTTTGGATATTGCACATTTGAAGTGAATTGGGTCATGCTCTGATAGACTGTCTAAAGCTGGCCACTGGGTGAATTGGTTCTGGGGCCTTCTGGGCAGGTATATATCAGATGTTGCCTGTGACTTTCCCTGGGCTACCTGTTTGGAGCTACAAAATGATCCTGGGTTTGTGAGTTCCTCTGCTAGGCCTAGGTGTGTGCAGGAAGAATCAAGCTGCACAGAAAGGGTGACTTTTTTTAAGCACTGTGCCCTGGGCCTTGTCAGCGCAATGCTCCCATGGACCCAAGATGTCCTTTGCCTATCTTTGCCTCTGGCCTGCCAGCTTGTCTCAGACACTGAAAGAGCCTCTGGAAGTACTTGAGTTGCATGAGGAAAGTTCTTACAGGGTGGGTCACAAGAGTCCAGAAGTTGGGCCATTGCATTCTCCCAGGCAGATGCTGTAAAGAGGAGAGTGATCTACACAAGAAAGATGGTGTATACAGTGTGGGAGAGGGGCTTAACACAGGGGTCCTGGAATCTATTTCTTCAGCTTTCTCCCCAGAGCCACAAACCCTAGTCCATTCTGCCCTCTCTCTGTCAGAACCCAGGGTAAGTGGCTGCCAATGATATTTTGTGTATTGGTCCTTTAAGAGGTGCCTGTGTCTCTAAGCAGACTCTTGCCTCCTTCTGATGGACAGAATTCTTGCTGATTTTCACAGCTAAATGTGCACCAGGTACACTAATCTTTGAGAACCTGTGCTTCTCAGGGGGAAACTTTCCATCTGAGATATCCCTCCAGAATCTCAGCAAAGTTTTGTGGGAGAAAGGCTAGAGCTTTCCATGTCCTACCAGTCTCAATGTAGCTTCTTTTGTAATTCCTTGGTTATAAGACTTTCAGCTTCTATTCAGTTGGTTATTCCGGTTGATTGCTTTTTATTGTAGTTGTAATACCAGTTTGATCCCAGGAGGAATGAGTGTAGCTTCTACCTACTTTGCCTTCATCTTGGATCTCCCACTCTTTTTAAATAGCACCAAAGCACCAAGTTCTACAAAACAGCACAAAAGCAGCAATTACAACATTCTGACTTCTTTCCTTCTGTATTACCTTCAGCTAATAAGTGTTGTAGAACCAGAATAATCATTCTTAATTCTTCTCTAACAGCTAGAAATCGTTTATGTTGCTGTGCCCATCTCTCTTAAAAAATCAGCAGGTAAATATCACACCTGTTTTTGGTTTTTGCCACCCAAAATAATTGACCAAATAGACAAAGTTTTAAAAAGTGAAAACTGTACACTTCTATGAAACATTAATGCAAAATGTTCTTTATGATGGACTGGCTGGAATGGAGCCTAATGTAAAAAGAGCATAACTCTATTACTCAATGATGGTTGCTGGGTACAATGCACTCTCTCTTGAAATAGGATTAAGAAACTAATAGAAATAGCTTATTATAAATAGGGTTGATGGGATCAACAGGTGATTTTGGCACAATAAACCATCTCATTGAGTTAGGTTCTACAGGTGCTTCTCTAGTCCTGCATCATGTCCACTTGAGCCTTGGGTTGAGCATCCCAACCCAGAGCATGGCAGCCCTTCTAAAAGCCATTAACCACCTGCAATTTCCTGGAAGATTATGTGCATCATATAGTTCCATTTGATTAGTGGATGAAGCCCCTATCCCTGATTATTTTTAATCAATCAGGAAGCATTATGTAAAGAACTGTGTTAAAAGGTCTGGCAGGGAAAGAAATGTATATGCATAATAGCATTTTGCCTCATAGAATCACGTTGCAGAAAGAAAACTAATCAATCTATAGCAATGAGAAAACCATTGATTGAACCCTCAGATACTAGTTTTAAGTACAATAGCCATGCATAGAAAAATGATAATGAGGAACTGCCTCAGAGAAAAAGTAAAATTTGAACTAGTCATCACATGCTATGTAAATTGAATATTCTAGGTGAAATATAGGATGAGCAAAGATAGGACGGTCCAAATAGCATGGCATATATAGAATTTAGGGGGGATTGCAGATGCTGAGTGCAATTTATGAGGTAGTAGGAAGTCAGTTTCGTTTGGGGAAGGTGGGAATGAGGATTCAGGTGACCTGGTAAGATCACTTATGGATTGGAAATGGGGAATAAGATACTGGAAGTGGAGACTTAAAGAAGAATCGTCAAAAGTTAAAGTCCACAAAGGTAGAAAAGAAGGTGAGCAGTGACTAGATTCTCAACTGGGGATAACATTACTGGAATAAAAACAATGGAAAATCAAATACTTATTTTAAGGAATTAACAATAAGACTTTAATTCAATAAGATAAGCATTTATTGAAGGTATCCAAGTATGAAGCACTATGAAACATATTGCAAAAAAACCTTCACAAAAAACCTTCACATAAACAAGGCTGTTTCTCATTAGTTTCAAATCTAAAATGAGGTTACAGGTATATTGCAGTGAGTACAGTACTGAGCCAGATAGATCCATACATGATTCTTGGAAAAGTTCTAAAGGTATTCAGAAGGGATAGATATTTATTTTATCTAGCTATTTAGGCAAGCTTTCATAAAAGCTCACTAAGCTATTAAAAATATGATTGTAAAAGCTGGAAATATTATGGACATGGCATACTTGAGAAATGGAGGTATAGTTGGAAAGTAGGTTATAAGATTGGTTCAGAGATGAGGATGCGGAATGTCGATAAGACAAGAAAATAGGGAGGCACAAAATTATGGAAGGTCTGATCTTAGGAGAAAGTTTAAACTTTATCGGGAAGGCAATGGGTAGTCATGTTTTCTGAGCGGACAAATTTTTTGATAAAATTTATTCATGATAATAATGACTTTGACTATGCATCTGAGATGGATTGTGAGAAGGACTTGGAGGAGAGCTTGGTGATGAGGAGGTCAGCTTGAAATTAAGTTAAGTGAGAACTATAAAAATAGTCACAATGAATAAAACAGCTTAAGAATTCTTGCAGAAGTAGAACCTTAAAAGCCTGAGTATTAATTGAACATAAAATTGGGTGGCAAGAATGAACCATTTAACTAAGATTCCTTGTTTGTGTGAATGGGTAGTAACATTTGAACTGAAATAGTAAATGTAGAACTAAAGCAGGTTTGAGAAGTATGATATGAATTTTACTTTGAGCATACTGAGTTTGAGATACTGATAGATCATTCTTATGGAACATCCAAGAGGAATATAAAATACTAGAGGCCTGATGTACGAAATTCATGCATTGTGGGAGCAGAGGGGTCCCTCAGCCTGGCCTGCATCCTCTCACAGTCCTGGAGCCCTTAAAGGATGTCCGATTGATGGCTTAGGCCCACTCCCCCCAATGGATGAGCAAGCCAAAGCTCTCAGTTGGACAACCTTAACGTTGCCACAGAAGCAGGAGAAGCTCCCACTACTGCTGCTGCACTCGCCAGCTGTGAGCCCAGCTTCTGGCTGAATAGTGCTTCCTCTGTGGGAGTGCAGAGACCACCAGAGGGCAGCTTCTGTGTTGAGCATCTACCCCCTGGTGGTCAGTGCATGTCATAGTGACCAGTTGTTCTGCTGTCAGGCTGAAATCAGCTCTCTGACATCTCCTGAGGGGTCCTGGATTACATGAGGGTGCAGGCCAGCCTGATCAGCACCTGGAAAGGGACATGGGAGATTGGTCAGCTGGGGAGGGACCTTGGAAAGGCTCCATGGCATATCTGGCCCATCTTGCTCAGTCCCAATTGGCTGGACTTCAGTAGCAAGCTAACCTACCAGTTGGAGTGTCTGCCCCCTGGTGGTCAGTTCATGGATCATACCTCGCTAACCCCCCAGCCAGCCTAGCCGCCTTTGTAGCTGGCTGTCCAGTTGTTTCTGTGAGGGTGTTGTGATCGATCAGCATATTACCCTTTTATTAGTATAAATGATGTAAATGCATCATAACAGAAGTTGCGTGGGAAGGCCTAAAATGTCCCCTTTATTAAAAAAATTGGGGACCATATTGCCACATATTCATTCTGTGAACATCTCCAGCACTTTCTCTAGTCCTGAGCAGTCTTTCTGTGGGTTCCCAAGTGACAGAATTTCTGCCAACAACCTCGGAGGACCCCTCCAAGGAGACACTGCTGACAGACACCACACTGGCTTATCTGACACTCAGGTTTGTTTTGTTTTGTTTATTTGTACATTTCTTACTGTGGAATCTGTGTCTGACATGCTAGACTTGGACCACTTCACATTGACAAAAAGTTCTGAGTCTATAGGTCCCCCAGCAAGTCGGCTTCTGCAAGGCCTCCTGGGAGATCGGACAACTGCCATGGGGACCATGGAGAATGGACACATTGTCTCCTCCGACAAACAGTTGGTAGGAGTCACACTTTTTCCAATATTTAGGATCCAGGCAATACTGTGATGGGTCCAGGGTGACTGGTGTCCATGGTGGGAAGACCCCAGTGGCCCCGCTTCCTGGTGTCCTGCCTCATGTGAACACTTGCTCTCAAGTATGGAAGAGGCTGTGGTTGTTCCTAACAGCCCAGCCAGGGAGCTGGGATGTGGCTTCCCCGGATCCCGGGGGCCTGTCCACCTTGGTCATGGCAGCCACTGCAGGAGGTTCCCTTGGAGACTGGAGAAGCCATGGCAAGGAGTGGGATGACCTCTAGGACCTCAGAGGGGTCTCTGTCCACAGCCAGCATGCAGCTGGACCTCTAGTCAGACAGTCCCAGGATGGATCCTGCCAGTGTCCCATTGAGCATGGGCCAGAAGGATTCCTATTCTCCATAGCCTTGCACATCATGTGAGAGCTGGAGCAGTGGGTCTGCTAAGCTGCTCCACTCTGACCACAGGACCTGTGAGACCCAGGTCTGCTATTGGCTGAGTCCAATGGGGTTTTACTGCTCCCACTCTCCTCTGCCACCACCTTCCCTCTTATGAAGCACCAAGTATGCCTGCCCAGCTCCAGTGTTCCTGCACCGCTCAGTGTCCCCGTGTATTCCTAAATACATCTTGCTTTCTGAAGTGCTGGCCTCACTTCCCCGCCACTTACTCTTCACTTGCTCACTCATTGGCCACAGAGCCTCTGACCCCATCCCCCTAGGGGCCAGTTTCAATCCTCCTGTAACGAAGGACCACACACATGGGCTGACAGTAGTGCACCTGCTGGACTTGCACTTCTGTCAGTGTGGACACAGCAGGGGCACTGGGTGTGGCAGGTGTGCCATTCCCAGGGGCTCAGAAGAACCATTGGCTCCCCGTCCAGCCTCTTCCTTTGGCAATAACACTTTCTCAGGTCCTCCTTCTGCCTCCCTTGGCCCTGTGCAAGGAGTCCTGAGATCACAGAGGCCCAGGGATTCAGGACACCCTCCCACCTCAGTCAGCTGAAGCGCCATTGCAATTCCATCTGTTTTGTTTGCGTGTTGCCCTGTAACACCTGGGGCAGGATGCAAATATTACAGCCAGTTTTCCTTGGTTCTCATATTGTGAGAGCTGTAAGTTCAAACAATGATCTGAGGTTTCCCTGAATCCTGGGGTTCACCCTCCAGGGGACGTACACCCTCAGGAGAACCCCAAATGCACAGAATTCTCACATCTAAGGGCTCCACTCCCTGCAGTTCCCTGGCACTGGGCACGCCCTGAGGATGTATTTTAAGGGGGGACATTTAATGGTTCACAAACCACATCATAAAAATGACAGCTGGGTCCGCCTTCTTTTGAAAATGTCTCCCAATTTGGACTCCACGGTTCACAGCCTCTTATTCTCCTCTCAAAACCTAAAGGGGTTCGAGGTGCAGCTGTGATGATGAGCTGAGCAGTGAGAGTGCTGGAGCCCCTCAGCCAGTGCCAGGCATGCACCGTGGGGGGCAGGAGGGTAGCCACTGCATCACAGCCCCCAGCAGCAGTCACTTCAGAGGCTCCACTGGGTGACCCAATGCATCAATGGTCTCAATGAGAGCCCCAAATTTCCCAATAAATCTCCAAACAAAATTAATTTTAATGGCTTTAATTAGTCTTAATGGACTATTCTTATTAGTATATGTTCCTTTGTGAAATTGTTGAGGAAATACCTAGAGAGGAACAAACCAACAGGCCAATGAGATACACAATTTGTCCAAAAATTTTTAAACTTAATTGCCTGTGTGCTATCTACTCATATCTCCTTCCATGTGCAGTAGTCACACTTCATCTGGAGTGGGGCAGATAGGAGCCGGCTTGAGTGATCTGGAAGAAGCATAGGGAGAGCAGTAACCGCTGGTCACCCTTGATACTGCTGGCGGTATCCTTTCTTCCTTGTGGAGTGTCTACGGAGGGGAAGCGGTCTCAGTGTCTGAGACCGAGTACCAGGAGGCTGGCAGCATTGTCAGGATCATGCCAGTTGCGCTGGTCCATTGGTGCCTGTCCTGTCCTCTGGAGATTGAACCTGCAAGATAGTATACTAAGGGAGCTAGTCCCCAGTTCCACCCTCCCTCTGCCACTGATTGATTGGAGTCTGAGGGCCAGAAGGAGGGACCAAGCAGTCTGCTTTCAGCCTGTCTTCTCACTTCACCAATCACTGTCATGGATTCATCAGTGCCTGAGGGACCTTTGTTTCCCCATTGGCCATCCCCTGATCAATGGAGCTTGTTCAGTCCTCCATCCAGTAGTTTAGGTTGTGATGGACCCTGGATCTTTATATATTAGGATTTGCTTGGAACTAGAAGAAAAGTCAAGCCTATAACAGTAAATAAGTTTGGTCCACAAAGAGGTGTGAAGACTGAGTCTCTGGTTCCTAATGAGATTACTTCAGAATGAGAACATTCCAAATACAGGGTAATATTAGACGTCACCCTAGGGAGTAAAAATATTTATAGTCAAAAGGTGAAGAAACCACTGATGAGGTGATATTATTAAAGCCAGGTGTTGAGGGGCATTGTTGATGAATAGTTGGTACATAGACTGCAGAGTTAGGATTATAACTAAGAATCTAATTGAATTTAGCATTTGGGAAACCCATGGTGACTTTATTGGAGTGTTATTTTATGGAAACTTGTAAGGGTCAAAGTCAAATTGTACCAAGTGACAAAAAAAAAAAAGGAGGAAGCAAAGCCATTAAGAGTACAATCATTATTTGAAAGTATTTAGCATTGAAAGGGAAAAAGGAACCATGCTAACTTGCAGGTGCAAAAGAATTGGAAGAAAGAACTCAGAGCAATTTTATATTACTAGGAGAAGAAATCAGTGGAAAAAAGGAGATTTAGGATAAAAATGTGGGGATAATTAATGAAGAATAAATAGGTAAAATACTATCAAAGCAAGTTGACAGGTTATCCTCAGGGGGGAAAGAACCCTCATTTTCCCTCTCAGATATTATTAGACTAAACTCATTTAACTTTTTAGCAAGGTATTGGACCCTTAAATAAAGCTATATACATTGTGTATAGGGAACCAGCTATTAGGCACTCAGCTGCATGCTATCTATGACCCACAATTCTAGCCCAATACACTGAGTTTCAGATTTTCTATATTGACCCCACTGCCACAGGCTTGGCTCATTTTCCTCAAATAACAGTGTATTGGAAAGTCTATTAAACTGTATAGTTGGCTTTTTATTTTTTCTTAATACCTTGGAAACAGCTCCGAGGTTGCCTTGAATTCCAATTCTCCCAGCAAAGATATCCATGAACCATTTCTGGGTAGAGTTTGACATGGAAAAAATAGCAGAGCTTTGGAGTCAATGCTGGAATGAACTATTTGAGAACTGAAGATCAGCATAGGCTGATGAATCTAGCACAAGAATTTCTCTAACTTTGAAATATTGGATTTATTTTGTGAAAGGATCTAATTAAAAGAGGTAGAGTCTGTCTTCAGATCTGTTGAAATGGATGTTACCATGGAAAAACCAAACACCATTGTTCTTTAGGTAACTGGGTATATGGGATTGGTACCCAGAAAGGAAGCCTCCAATTTATTCTCTATTATAAAAATCACCCCTAAAATCAACTCACAAATGTATATACATACATATATACCTATATGACTTGGGGTAAACCTCTCACTTTCTAACTCAATCCCCACTTTTTCTCCTTTTCTTTCCTATATATGAAGATGTGGTGAATAAAACCAAGGATAATGTCTACCTACTACATACTTATGTATGTATGCATACATATATATATACATAAATTTATATAATACATAAATGTATATGCATATATATAAAAGTATGTAGCTAGTTATATAATATCTTAAAATTCATCTTCATCATTCTCAATATCTTATTTTTATCTCTGTGTTATCCCTTTCATATATAACCAAACCAGTATAAGCTTCCAAAGGGTAAGCATCACATGTCTGCATAATTCTCTCCAAGAAAATTCTCTCCAGTGCTCAGTTAATTATTTCTGACAATCTTGATGACTGAATTCCAAAACAATTTAATGCAGGTTCAGTTTTGCTATATTTGGGTTCAATAAATAAGTTCTCAAATAGGTCGCAACTTCCTGCTAAAGAGCTATGGATGAGGCTGTACCGCATCCAGCTTGTTGTAGGAAAGTTGAGCAGAGCATCTTAGAAGGTTGTGGGATGCTCTTAGCTTACCTTGAAAGACCCAATCTTTTATCTGTGTGGGAAGTTAATTTAAAATAACTAAAGCCATAAAACTTCCTTGGACTAATTTTGAGGTGTCCTAATTATGTTGTTAAAAGATGGACATGATGTACTGGGTAGGAGAAACTGCAGTAAATAGGACATTTTAATGTGGTGGGTGGTAAGTAGTGAGAGGAAGCAAAAGTAGTGTCTGGTGTTATGATTAGGTCTCAGGTTTGATGTGTGTGTGTTTTGTTTGTTTGTTTGTTTGTTTGTTTTTGTTTTGTCTGTGCTTCTAGACTAAACTCACCAGTGCTAATCAGTCTCCTCCTCCTTTAGTGGGACACAACGGCTCCACAGGCTGAAGCTGGTTATTTACCTCTCCCAGATAAGAGACTCTGCTTAAACCCAGTAGGTTATGCTCTAGTATAATAGTTTTTCTTGAGGAATGTTTTGTTAAGGGGAACAGAATGCTCTGGTTTATTTAAAGATGAATCTTTTCCCCCCCACCTGCAAGAAGCATGAGAAGGTTTGTGTGTTTTTTTTTCTATTTTATTTTATTTAAATACTAGTGGCCTGGTGCACGAAATTTGTGCACATTAAAAGGGTATTAATTAGAGGAAATAATCTAATACTGCTATTTGCTCTTTCTCTATAATAGACGTATCAGAGACTAAAGAAAATTAGTGAAATGTATATGAAAAACTTCCTCCTGTCAGAGTCTGGGGTGCACCACAGGGCCCAGAGTCAAGTCCCCACTTACTAACATGTGCCTCAAAATCACGTGAGACCCAGACCCAGCTGCACCCCCACCCTGCATTGGGGTAGATCCAGACCCCGCCAGTCCCACTCTTGTCAAGCCACCCAGGGCAGGGTGTGTCCTCAGGTCCCCTGGCCCAGCACCAGGATGGGGGGCATGGCCTGAGGTCCCCCATCAAGTCCCACCAGGTGGGAGACATGACCTGAGACATGACCCCGTCAAGCCCTGCTGGGTAGGAGACATGGCTTGAGGTCCCCCGTCAAGCCCCACCAGGCAGAGGAGCACAGCCTCAAGTCCCCCAGCCCAGCACCAGGAGGGAGGCACAGCCTCAGGTCCCCTGTCAATCCTCACTGGCACAGGGGCACAGGGGCATAGGGGCACAGGCTCAGGTCCCCTGTGAAGCCCCCTGGGTGGGGGGCACAGCCTGAGGTCTCTTGTCAAACCCAGCCATGCAGGAGGGGTACAGCCTCAGGACCCCTGGCCTGGTACTGGGGTAGAGGGTACTGGTGCCGGGCTGGGGGTGCACCTGGAGGTCCCCTGTCAAGCCCTGCCAGGTGGGGGCGCAGCCTGAGGTCCCCTGTCAAGCCCTGACAGGTGGAGAGGACAGTATGAGATCCCCTAACCCAGCAACAGGATGGGAAACACACCTTGAGGACCCCTGTCAAACCCTGCCGGGTTGGGAGTGTGGCCTGTAGTCCCTGTCAAGCTGCACTAGGTAGGAGGCACAGCCTGAGGCCCTCCAGACTGGAGCTGGGGTGGGGGGAGAGGCCTGAGGTACCCGAGCCAAGCACCAGGGCGGGAAGCATACCTTGAGGTCCCCTGTCAAGCCCCTCTGAATTGGAAGACGGTGTAGGCTTCCCTTTCCTTGTGCTGCAGCCACCCCCCTGATGGCCTCCCATCCAGCTGCCACGACAACCTCACGCTCTCTGTGAGCAGGTATGCATAGGGAAGGCTGGGCCAGGATAATTGGGAGGGGGTAATGGGGGGCCAGCATCCTAAGTAAGCTGGGCCTCACAGCCTCTCTGCTTCAGCTCTCAGCACCCTGGACCTAAGGAGTAGTGCTTTCACAGAGGCGTGGCAGGCATTGGATATGGTGATGCCTTAAAAACAGAAGCCCCCTTTAACTCTGGCCTTGGAAACTTATGGTCGGGGGAAGCAGCCCAACATCAGGGCTGAAATAAGACCTTGGGTAGCCTCTGGAGGGGGCAAACCAACAGTAAAAGGCATCTTTGAAACTAAGATATTTGAACATACAGTGGATATTAGGTGATATTAAGGAATTACCTTAGCTTTTCAAGATGTGACAATGGCTAAATATTTACTTCTTTTTAAAAAATACTCATCAGAGGATATTTAAGTGGGAAATCACTTTCTTTGAAAGTATGGTGCTGTCCTGGCCCAGCCCTCCCCGCACCATGGACGCCTCAAGGACCGAGCCTCTCCTGCTGTCTCGCTATGACCTGAAAACACCCTGTGCAGAGGCACGGTCCCTGCTTCGTTCCCCACCCCCACCAGCGTGAAGCGAAGCGTTCCCAGCTGGAGCTGGCTTGAAGCGCTTTGTTCCCCACCTGCGCCAGTGTGAAGCGAAGTGTTCCCCACATGTGTGAAGCACTTGAGGCACCAGCGTGAAGCGAAGAGTTTGTGAAGGGAATTGTTCACTGGCGTCTACGCAAGCTGTGGCTATGCCCTCCCAGTCTTGCCCCCCGCTCCTAATTGGCTGGTAGCATAGCCAATCAGGAGCCAAGGTACGATCACATTTGCATGTGTATAATAATATAATATTAATATTATATATAATACACACATATATATAATTGTTTAAAATATTACAAATGATAGTTTATATGTTTCTTTTCCCCCCCTTATTGACCTCTCCCCGGCCTCCCCTACCCTCCAGCACATGCCCTCACCTGCCCACCCCCCCACTATCTTGTGTCCATTGGTTATGCTTATATGCATGCATACAAGTCCTGCAGTTGATCTCTTACAGCCCCCACCCACCACCCTCCCCTGCCTTCCCACTGTATTTGAGAGTCTGTTCAATGCTTCTTTGCATCTGTATCTATTTTCCCCCATTTCTTTTCTTTAAAAAATCTTGCATCTGCATACTAGAGATAAACATGTAAGAACAAAAAATTTTTGAGTCTCAGTTTCAATGTCCTACAGTTCTGAGTCCCAGTTTTAATGGCAAATAGTACCTTAGCTGTACATGTCAGCAATGGTATTTGGATGGTGAACAAGAGGTGGCAATTCAGGTCCCACCCTCTCTGGTTTGGTCCTGGGCAACCTGCAGCGATACACAGCTGCTGACTGCTAGCATGGCAAGGTGTCGTCAGCATCCTCCATCTCTAGACTGTCTTTGTGGTTGGAACAGACCTGTCAGTTCCTCTCTGTTGCAGGAATCCATATGGTATTGGAGTTGTTTTCTGAAAATATACAAACATTCTCCACCAAAAGTTAATAAAGGAATCTTTTCTGTAAATTAGACTTAGGACTCTTTTTACTTTTGCCCAAATTATTTTCCTTTGGCTTATTTTGACACCATGTGTGTTTTTCATGAGTGCCCTGCTATTAGCATTACAAATGGAAATTAATTTTTTGGAGTAAGAATTTTCTAAATGTAATTTACTTACAAGATATTTTTCCTTACATGATATTACCCCACTAACCCCCCTCCTTTTTTTTTTTTATTAATGGAGGCATTTGGAAATTTTATGTTGCAGTCTTCGTAACTTTAAATTTTTATTTTGCACAACAATATAACTGCCTTAGGTCCTTTGCATGTTAGGCAATTTTATGATGAGATGAACTACTAATAGAAATTTTAGTTAATATTTTAGGAATAGTTTTTTGTTCAGTACACTTACGTATTCTTGAGTATTCCCTTATTTCAATTGGCCAATTTAAATTAATCTAAAAACTTGATTACTATTTTACTGTCAAATTTAATACTCAAACAATAATCTCAGTTTACCCTGTAAATATTAGTGGAAGTGATTATTTGCATTCTTGAGTAGGCCCTGAGCATTCCTGGTGCTAGACTACATTTAGATTTGGGCTGCTGTTGCTGGCCAAGTGTCTGTCTGTAACATGGGTCCCAATCTGAGCTGGGAATGGGAGGCGAAGCAGCCATGGGGGTAGGAGACCTCCCTCAGAAGGGGTGAGAGTTCAAGGCCCTGCAAGGTTAGGTGGGTGAGGGTCTGTGCCCCACCTCTGTTGACCTTCAAGTTCTCTCCTGATGACCCCTCTGTGACTGTGCCTGTCTTAGGTTGTTCCTTCCCTGAGGAATCTTACCCATCTCTGGCTAACCAGCCATCCTCCAGGGCCAAGCAGGGTGATGTGAGGTTCAGTTCTATCCCCTTGGTAGTATATACCCCCATGACCTCTTGAGATCCCCTCACCTCCTGGTGGAGTGCCGGTACTGATGTTGAAGCCTCTGGGTGGCTGGCACTATGTATCTATCTCTCACTCAATGGTGTGAGCTGGGCCCTCCCTGGAGAAGGTTTCTGTTTTGTTATATTTTTATATATCTCTAATATTTACTGTAAAGACCTGGTAAAAGTGTTACTCCAGTTGCTGGAAGTAAAACTCAGAAATGTGTGGAAGCTCTTTTATGAATGGGTCTTCTGAGTGTTTCTGTCAGAGTTGTCCAAACTGAGCATACAGCAATTTGAAATTCTTTCTCTGACACTGGCACTGGTAGATGGTTCCGTTCATTGGTTTCTGCTCCAATAAATTATACTCTCGACATCTATCTCTCTGTCTTTCAATTTTTTGAGTAGCGGTTTGCTTTGTGACTTCACTTCTTTATCAGATTTAAGAAGGGTTGTTGACTCCACAGTTTGTTCAGCTTTTTATTTATTAGGATGGTATAGTGACTTCTAAATTCTTTACATGCCAGTCTGACACTGAAAGTCTAATAATATATATTTTAAACATAAAAATTTCACCTTTAACAGTACTATATTTTTTAGCTTTTATTACTAAATATAGTAATTTTTAAAAATATTTTCCAGCTAATTCAAAAAGCACTGAATTTCTATCTCTGTTTCTATAATATGATTAATTTTATGCTTGTTACTCCCCACCCCATTTCAGATGTCTAGGAATTTTTTATTCGATTCCAGACACTATGATATTATGTTCATATTTTATCATTTTCTTTGAGGAATTTTAAAGTTTTTTGACAGACTTTTAAGTTTTTCTGGATAAACTTGATTCATTCTGTGAACTGTAAGACTGAAGATATCTAATCAGAAAGGCCCCTGGTGGCTAACTGAGCTAGAATTAAAACAAAAACCCAGAGCTATTTCTACACAGAAGCCTTTCATGCAAATGCAAATTGTGATTCAGGGAGAAACCTACACTGTTTTGCTGCCAGATCTTATAAAGGAGTTTCTGCAATTATATTTCAACCAATATGAGTGAAATATTCCCCATACAATGAGAGCTATGCAGCTATATCTCCATTAGAATCTTTACTGACCAAACAGTGCAACTATATTCTGATTAATCAGAATATTGATTGTTGTTTTTTTTTATCAATCTACCTGTGAGCATTAATATTCCTCATTTGCATGAAGATGGACCAATCATAGATGAGGGGCAAAGACTTATCAATAATAATTATAAACATGTAATATATTAATTAGACCAGACATCCTTCCAGATGTCCTCCTGGAATGGCTTCTATACAAAGCCAACAGCAGAGGCCAAGGCAGAGGGGCCACTGCGGTGCTGGGGGCTGAGCTCCTTGCACAAATTTCGTGCATTGGGCCTCTAGTACTTATATAAGTCGGCTCCCCTTTGGCTGGGAGAGTACACTTCACCTTTCAGCTGAATACTATGTTTCAGACCTGAAGCTAAAGCACAGAAGATATATATCAGAACAGAGCAGACTGGATTGAAGAAGTGGAGCAGACCAGAGAAGAGTTGTCTAACCAGAGAGGGCCTTCACCCAAGAGCTGCCTCACCCAAGAGCTGCCTTGCCCCAGGACATCCTCACAGTTGTGCTGTGTCACAATTGAGATGTTTGGACTGAATATAGTTTCCTTCTTCACCACACTCCAAATTGTGGATTTCTGTTGACATTGAATTGGCACCTACAACCATTGGTTGACAATTCAAAGCCCATTTATATGTTATCATTGTAGAGTTACCTTTAGTATATTTATATTTGATCTAATACTAAGGCATGTTATTTATTAAATATCTTATCAATGCCACAGCTCTTAATGTTTTACTGTTTAAAATAAAATCTTACCTAATAATAGACAAACATGTAAATTCACTATAACTCCAATATACCACCAGCCAATCATAAGTGATATGCAAATTAACCCAATGAAGATGGTGGTTAATTTGCATACACCTGCTCCATAACAATAACAAAGGTGTTGTGCCCCACCACTGGTCTCTTAGGGCCTCTGGGCAGCATTGGAAGGTGGGGCGGGAGTGAAAAAAGGCTGATCCTGGAGCAAAAAGAGGCAGCTCCACCGCCTGAGCAGAAACAGGCGGGGCTGGAGTGGAAAGGCAGCGCTGGCAGCCAGAGAAAGGAAAGTCCATTCTAGCCTGAATCTTCATGCATCAGGCTTCTAGTTAAATTAATAAAATTATATAGAATAGAATAAAATATGAATGGTTCTTAGCTCGGCATGAATTTTAGGAGTAATTAAATATCCTTACCAAGCACTTTTTTATTACAGGACTCATGGAATTTCACAATATTTATGTACAGATTAGTAGTAAGTCAAGCACTTCAGTGAATTCTATTTGCATATTTCTGGAACTCTTTTACTGGTTTTGTCCTTTCCTCTGAAGCTCTTCAGAAATTTCAATTGCTTGGCCTTCCGTTTTTCATCTTTTTCTTGCTTCTCAACTGGTAAGACCAGTGCGTTGTTATGGGTTCTCAATTCCTGTGTTGCCATGCCAAAATTAACTCCATACAAAAATCTAAGTCACTCATTGAGCTTACCTTTTTTAACCCTTTCTTAGAGATCATTGCATGTTTTTCAATGTCAGAAACAGGATTATTTTCTTAGATTTTATCTACTTTTATATTTTTAACATTTTTTATGGTGTATGGCAAGACATACACTAATTAATGACAAGGCTGTAAGTGAAACATTTTTTGTAATAGTTTTTGATTGAATGCTAATATAAGTGAATACATTCTATTATGATTATGTGGATTTTGCTGACATTTGTTTGAATGCCATTACATTGTGGATTAGCATTATCTTTGATATCTTCATTTTAAGGTATATTATGGTCTATTTAGAGTTGCTTTAATTCTAGGGGTACTTTAGATCTACTCTTAATATGTGACCTTTCTAAGGTTGTTACTGAATGTCACCAATATTCAATGAGGTTGCTCCACTTTGTCTGGTCAGACTTGAATGACTGAAATCTCTCTGTCAGCTCTGAAAATGTTCACTTTACTTCTCCCCAGGGGTAATTTTCTTGGTTTAATGGTGTTTCCTTCTGCAGATGCATATATTTTTATTCTACAATGGACTCAAGGGAATTGTGTGCAAATTTCTAGGGCCCACTTAATCTTGGCCTCTTTCTTCCCTCTCTTGGTGGGATTCTCCATCTCCAGAAATTCAGTTCTTCTAATAACAATTGATTTTATTTCACTCATTTTATTTTGCTGTTTTTTATTCACTTGTTATTTTTGCTATTACTTATCTATGAATGAGAGTAATTCATCCAGAACAAGCCCTTTAAGGATTTTTATAAGAAAGAGTTTCAAGTCCATGATCAAGTTTAGCAATAATTAGACATAATGCAGTTTTGGAGAAAGTGTTAGGGATTTTAAAAAATATATATATTATTCAGCCTAAATTCATTTATCCCCAGCCAACAGATATTGCATTTTTTCTTCCCTTATTCTGACTCATCAAGAGGCTGATTTAGCACATTTGCCTTGCCTGTTATATCATTTAATTCCCATCACATGATTATCCTCTCCTGAACAAAGCCCCTATGTATTTCATGACTTTTTAAAATCAATAAATTGATGAAACTAATTAAAAAATTGTAATCAACTGACTAAATCTGAAATATTACGCATTAGCCCACCTTCTTCAACCTTAAGATTTGTGCTTTAAATTCTTCCTAAATTCTGTCTTATTTTCTTTTATTCAGTGGGAGGTGGTAGCGTTATTTATCTAATTAAAAGAGGTAAAATGTGATTTTATTCAATTTTTTCTTAGTACTTAATACTGAGTACTCAGTATCTTTTCAAGCTCTTTTTTGAGATTGTTTATATAATTTAACAAAAGCTTTATACATATCCCTATTATATTTGTATCATTAAATTCTTCTGATAAAATATTTTTTTAAAAAACAGAACAAAAAACAGAAACAATGGAATGAAGATAATGATCTTGTGTGCTGAAAGAACAAAATTGTTATTCTTCAGAAGTGCAACACTAGAGAACAGTAAATGTTGCCATCTGGAGTAATAACAAACTCAGTAAGATAGCAGATGTCAAGGCCAGTTTCTCCTGGTCAAAACCAAATGTAACATGTAACTCAATTTTTCACTGGGCAGAATTCATTTTAGGGGACTTTTTTTACTTTCTAACAACCACTAACCTCTCATTTGTATCGCCCAAATGGCCCAAAATATAATTATCAATGAGAATGATCTTTTCTCATTGTAAAAAAAGTACTGTGTTATTAAGGACAAATTGTTGTTAAATTGATCTCTCTTCTATCATAATCTCTTTAACTGTTGATAATGAGTCATGTGGGAAGTGGAATAAAAGTGAGATGATTATTGAAATATATAACTAAGTAAAAATTTCATGTCATCTTCTTTATTAAAATTTATTGGGTGTCTTTAATATCATGCACACATTGGTTGACCTTAGAATCTTCTCTAATATATTATATATCTTTATGTAGTTTTATTTATTTTTATTTTTAAAAAAATATATTTTATTGGTTTTTTACAGAGCGGAAGGGAGAGGGACAGAAAGTCAGAAAAACCGATGAGAGAGAAACATTGATGAGCTGCCTCTTGCACGCCCCCTACTGGGGATGTGCCTGCAGCCAAAGTACATGTCCTTGACCGGAATCGAACCCGGGACTCTTCAGTCCACAGTCCAACACTCTATCCACTGAGCCAAACCGATCTTGGCTCTTTATGTAGTTTTAACTTACGTTTGTATAATTTTGTAATCTCACTAAACTGACTTTCAAGTTCCTTATTGACAAACTGAATGTAATTACTTTGCTGTATCTCAAACTTCACTTTATGCTACACAATTTCTTCACAATTGATGTTTGTTAAAAATAATGAAATTACATTTTGAAAATGTTCTCAAATATTTTACTTGGGTCTTAGCTATGGAAATAACATATATACATTTGTCTGAAAATAACTTTATATATGAACTAGAGGCCTGATGCATGGATTCATGCACTAGTGGGGGCATGGCCTGTGGGGATTGGCCCACTATGGGAGCACCATTCATCCTGGTCAGCTGAGCTGCTATGGACCCACACTGTGAGCGGCTGTTCCCACTGAGGGAGCACACTGACCACCAGGGGAAGCTTCTGCATTGAGCATGTGTCCCTTGGTCATCAGTGCATGTCATAGTGACTGGTCAACCAGCCATTCTAGTTGTTTCTGTTTTCGCTTGCTGGGCTTTTATATATATAGACTGACACATTTTATTCCATAATATTAACTGAACATTTGCTATATCACATTCAAGCAAAATGACATAAAGGGTAAACAAAATAATCTTTAGTATATAGATGGGAAAATATAAATTGTGGTTCATTATATATTCTTCATACAGACTATAGTCATTTTAATGCACTTTCTGAGAAAGAGTCCTTAAGTGTTTTTGTCTATAAACTATAAAGATATCTAAATATGTACTTGAATGTAAAGTCTATTTTTCCTTTCTTATTTAACCACATTTTTGCTTATTTGGTGCATCTGCAAAGGAGTTATAGCCTAGGTTGGTTTATTAGATACCAAGTACAAAATTTCCCATGATTGGGCCATTTAATATTTTTATGAGATTTTTTAAAATATAGTTTTACATTGAACAGCATTAAATACTATTAATGCAATTTATTATAGACATCTCTACAAAAATAAATAATTAGGAATTTTAACATGCACTGGGAAAAGTAAGGTGAATATAAAAAAAAAGTTGCCATTAATCATAAATCATAGTGATTTTAGTACTATGAAAATTTTATTAATTTGTTCATCTATGTGAATGAATAGTCAGCTAAATTATCTGTACTATTAAAGAGAAAAATAAGGTAATGTATTCTCAATGATGTAAATTTTGATTTTCTTTTTCTAAAGAGTACATTTTTATTGATTTCAGAGAGGAAGGGACAGGGGGAAAGAGATATAGGAACATCAATGATGAGAGAGAATCATTGATTGGCTACCACCATTATGCCCTCTACTGGGGATTGACATGTAACAAGATGGTAATTGAACCCAGACTCTTCAGTACATAGGCTGATACTCTATCCACTGAGCCAAACTGGCTAGGGTATATTTTAATTTTCAATCCCAATATTAAAGTATATTTTTGCAGCCAATTTACTATCCTGATTATATTTTGCAGTGGTTTCAATTAAGTTAGTTAACTTTCACTAGTTTAATTATTAAAGGAGAAGAAACAGGATATTAACTTTTGGGGAAAGGAGTGTGCAATTAATTTTCAATTTTTATTAAAAAAACCACATGTGTATGAATAAGGGTCAAACTTAGAGTAATGTTCTGTGTGTGCTCAAATAAGACACAATGTAAAAATATTTTGTGAACTCAAACATTTATAGGTTTAGTAATCATTTTTAATCAATCTGTTCCCAAGTGTTCCTAAATTTCTTCTGTATTACATTTTAAGTGTAATTCTATTTTTCTTCGTTGAATATCTATTATTACTGTAGTAACATTGTTGATGTAAGCATTCAATTACTTTTATATTTTAAAATTCTGTAATTGATATAAGAGACATAATGGAGTATGGCATCCGATATTAACAGTATAGGAAGGCTAAACAAAGAGTATAGAGGCAGATTAAAATAGTTAAATAATTAGAGGCCTCCATAAATCTGAAACACAGGATAATGTGAGTAATATGTGGTAGAATACTAACTTTTTTCTGTTAGTCTTTTTATAATATGACTGCATCATATTACAAATGAATTTTTGGCTAGGACATGTTGTAAAAGTTCCAATACATGAAATGTGTTTAGAGATTATTTCTGTTAGGTAATCCATAAAGATTTCATAAAATTAACAATTAGGAAAAATGAAGATAGACAATCATAAATTTATATGAGCATATGGTAAATCTTAAGCATACATTTATGAAGTTTATTTCAATTTCCAATGAAATGCTCAATAATGACACACAGAGCAATGTGAAGACCTTTATGAATGCTGTATAAACACAAACAAACTGTGGACAACAGAATGTTTCTTTTGCTGCTTAGTTCTTACCACTAATTATAATCAGGATCAAAATGCACAGGGTGCCCCCCAAAATGTATACATACTTCAACAGCTGATAGCTCAATTTTGAAAATGGGATGTGTTTTAATAAGCAGTGCCCTTATACTTATTCAAAGTTTGCATTTACATTTTGGGACCCCCTAAACTCATTATCATTAAAAACTGATATGAGCACCTATTCCTAGACTTGCTGTGTGTCTTCAGAACAATAGTGCCTCCATAAACACAGCAATTGTAGCATCACCTTTTACGACCTAGCCTGTGACTTACACAGCATTGTTTTGTACCATATTTTATTGCTTACAACTGAGTCAACAGATTCAAAGGGAAAGCCTTAAATCACATCTATTTATGAAGAAAATATAGGATGCAACTATTATAATGGCCATCTTTGGATGTTGCAGTCTGACACAGTGTTTCATATTGTATTCTGGAGTAAGGTCTCTTTAGAATTTTTATTTTAAATTAAACTTTTGGACCATAACTTTGGCTTTCTGTAGAGGAATCTCCTGTTAATATTTCAAGGTTATGTTTCAAAAGTTTGAAAATGTAATATAACTTATATTTCACTTTAAAGATGTTATATAACTTATACTCCAGTTTAGTTACAAATATTCCAGAGGAAACTAATATCAATATTTTTAATTCTTTTTTTTAATTGAATGTATTGGAGTTATGTTGCTTAGTATATTTATATAGGTTTTAGTTTTATAATTCTACAATACATCATTTGTATACTTTATTGCGTGTTTACCCAAGTCCCCTTCAGTCATCATTTATTCCTCCTTTACCCTTTTCTACCTTACTCTAGCAAACACCACACTGTGTCTGTGTCCATGATTTTTTTTAATCTTTGTTCAATCTCTTCACCCTTCTCACCCAGCCCCACCTCCCTCTCTTCTGACAGCTGTCAGTCTATTCTCTTTATCCATGAGTTTGCATCCACTTTGTTAGTCTATTTTTGGAAATAAAACTCAAAGTATTTTGGTAATAGAAAAGAGTACACAATTACTATGACAGAATAGAATGCATAATGATATTTTTGTTGCAGATGTCCTTGACAGATTATTTAAGATTTAAAAAGATACGAGGTGATGGCCAAAATTTTCAGGATAAATATAATAGAGATGAATACACCTAAGATATATTTATAATAACAAATATGGTTTCATAACATGATATGAAAAGATAAACTTAACTATAAAAAACCCAACTAAATAATAATTCTCAATTGTAACATGACTATATAAATTCTAATTTATATTGTAGCTCCATTAATACAGGTAGAAGTAGAACAAAAATTTTATAATACTTGTAGTGCTCTGTGCTAATTACATAAATTCCAATGCTGTATCCTTTTAGGAAACCTGATGGGAAGTCTATAATTCATAACATATCAATAGTCATACACATTTAAAACACAAAGGAATCAGACCCTCAACATAGTGAGAGACTGATGATATAATAAAATAATTGATAATCTCTGATGTAGATTGTTTATCTTGTATTTCCTTATAAGAAAAATGGTACATTTAATGGATGTTATCATTGACTAAAATGAAATATATATATACTGGAGGTCCGGTGCACAAAATTCGTGCATGGGGGGTTGTCCCTCAGGCCAGCCTGCAACCTCTCCAATCTGGGACCCCTCTAGGGATGTCTGACTTCCCATTTAGGCCCAATCCCAGTAAAATCGGGCCTAAATGGGCAGCCAGACATCCTTCTCACAATCTAGGACTGCTAGCTCCAAACTGCTCGCCTGACTGCCTTCCTGATTGCCCCTAACCACTTCTGTCTACTAGCCTGATCACCCCCTAACCACTACCATGCCAGCCTAATTGATGTCTAACTGCTCCCCTGCCAGCCTGTTTGCCCCTAACTTCACTCCTCTGCCAGCCAGGTCACCACTAACTGCCCTCCTCTGCAGGCTTGATTGCCACCAATTGCCCTCCCTTGCAGGCCTGGCACCTGCCACTGTCCTCCCCTGCTGGCCATCTTGTGATGGCCATCTCATGTCCACATTGGGGCAGGATCTTTGACCACATAGGGGCAGCCCTCTAGTTTGTTGAATTGATGGTCAATCTGAGTATTACTCTTTTATTAGATAGGATAGAGGCTTGGTGCATGGGTGCAGACCAACTGGTTTGCGCTGAAGGGTGGCCCGGATCAGGGTTCCTGTTCGCTTGGGGTGTTCGGCAGCCGGGGTGAGGGGCCTATGGTGTTTTGCAGGCCAGCCATGCCCCCCAGCAACCTAAGCGGAGGTCCTTGATCTGCGATTAATTTATGTTCTACAATTGAAATTTTGTAGCCTGGAGCGAAGCCAAGCCTTCTGCTCGCTCCATGGTGTCAGCCATTTCTGTTTAATACTTTGTAGCCTAGAGTGGAGGCCTAGGCTGGGGCTGCAGAAGTTTGGCTTCCTCCTTCACTCAGGCAACCCTAGCCTCTTCTCTCTCCAGCTTCATGGCTGCCGTCATTTCTTTTGGGATTATGTATCTTCTATAATTGAAACTTTGTAGCATTGAGTGGAGGCCTACGCCAGCAAGGGCAGGCAGAAAGCTTGGCTTCCTCCATTGCTGGAGAAATCCAAGCCTCGCTCCAGCTCTCAGTAGTGGCAGCCATCTTGTTTGGGGTTTATTTGTGTAATTTGCTCCTGGTTAACTGGTGGGTGTGGCTTCATTGGAGATACAGTGAATTTACATATTACTCTTTTATTAGATAGGATAGTTTCTAAATGTATTCTAAGGAAATCCAATAAGTTACCATATATCAAATTACAAAGAATTATTCCAAATATGAAAGCCTACTGTTTATGGAAATTTGATTTAACACTATTTTTCTTAGGATTTTCAGCACACATTTAGTAACTCTCTCCCAACACATTACCAGTGAAATATTCCTTCCTCCAAAGGATAAAATCAACATTTAGAGTGAACTGCAGGTATTCGATGAGATGACCATCAAATATTGAAAAATATTGTTAAGGTTATACATACATTTTATTATACTTGCCTCTTTCAATGAGTTGGTTATCTAAATCCACCCCCCCCTTAATTTATATACATTAAGGATTATTTGATTCATTAAGATTTAGAAAAATATCATCATTAAAGGCTTAAATCAACTAGCTGAGAAGAAACTGATACAACTAGGTATACTGAAAGACATAAGTAAACTACTAATCATTTTGATGAGCTTTATATTTCCACTAGTGATCCAGTGCACAAATTTGTGCACAGATGAGGTCTAGCCAACGTGCCCCTATGGGGGGCATAACCAGCTAGGGGGAGAGGCTGTGGGCTGTAGGCTAGCTGCCCTCCCCCTGATCAGGGTGTTGGAAGCCAATCAGGGGTAGGGTTGGCTAGGGAGGGGCCATAGGAGGACTCCAGGGCATATACAGCCCATCTTGCTCAGTCCTAATAGGTGGGAACCCAGCAGCAAGCTAACCTAAAGGTCAGAGTGTCTGCCCCCTGGTGGTCAGTAAACATCATAGTGATCAGTTGAGCAGCCTTAAAATATCATTAACATATTACTCCTCTGGTTGAACAAACAACCACAGGAACAGACACCTAGCACATTAAGCTTTTATTATGTAGGATGACTTCTTTAGGAAAGCTAGAATGTTCTATATACACTTCCTGTGTTATAATATATATATATATATATGTGTGTGTGTGTGTGTGTGTGTGTGTGTGTGTGTGTGTATATATATATATATATATATATAGAGAGAGAGAGAGAGAGAGAGAGAGAGGCCCAGTGCATGAAATTCATGCACAGGGAAGGGGGGTTGTCCCTTAGACCAGCCTGCACCCTCTCCAATCTGGGACCCCTCGAGGGATGTCCGACTGTAGTTGGATATCCTTCTCACAATCCAGGACTGCTGGCTCCAAACTGCTCGCCAGCCTGCCTCCCTAATTGCCCCTAAACACTTCTGCCTGCCAGCCTGATCACCCCCTAACCACTACCCTGCCAGCCCGATTGATGTCTAAATGCAACCCTGCCAGCCTGTTTGCCCCCAACTTCTCTCCTCTGCTGGCCTGGTCACCCATAACTGCCTTCCCTGCTGGCCTGATGGCCCACAACTGCCCTACCTTGCTGAACTGGAACCTTCCAATGGCCCTTCCTTGCTGGCCATCTTGTGATGGCCATCTTCTCTCCACATGGGGGCAGGATCTTTGACCAAATGGGAGCAGGCATCTTGTTTGTTAGAAATGATAGTCAATCTGCATATTACTTTTTTTATTAGATAGGATAGAGGCCTAGTGCATGCGGGGGGAGGGGCAGCCGGTTTTCCCTGAAGGGTGTCCTGGATCAGGGTGCGGGTTGCTTTGGGGAGTCGAGTGGCCTGGGCAAGGGGCCTATGGCAGTTTTCAGGCCATCCACTACCCCAGTGACCCAAGTAGAGGTGCTAGTATCTGGGATTAATTTATATTATACAATTGAAACTTTGTAGTCTGGAGTGGTGCCAAGCTTTCTGCTCACTCTGTGGTGACAGCCATTTCTGTTTTGGTTTATTTAAATTCTATAATTGAAACTATATAGCCTTAAGTGGAGGCCTAGGCCCACCAGGGCTGCAGAAGCTTGGCTTCCTCCATCGCTTGGGCAACCCTAGCCCCTGCTCTCTCCAGCTGCGTGGCTGCCGCCATTTCTTTTGGGATTATGTATCTTCTATAATTGAAAATTTGTAGCATTAAGTGGACACTTAGGCTGGCAAGGGCAAGTAGAAACCTTGGCTTCCTCCATTGCCAGGGAAACTCAAGCCTCCCAGCTGCTCTCAGTGGCTGCAGCCATCTTGGTTGGGGTTTATTTTCTGCTGATTGGCTGGTGGACGTGGCTTGTGGGTGTATTGGAGGTATGGTCCATTTGCATATATATATATTTAATTTAATTTAATTTTTTTAAATATTACTAATAGTAGTACATATGTTTTCTTTTTTCTCTCTTTCTTTGATCTGCCCCCCCCACCAGGCTCCACTTCCCCTTAGCACATGTCCTCACCAGCCCCCCCCCCCCACTGTCGTGTATCCATTGGTTATGCTTATATGCACGCATACAAGTACTGCAGTTGATCTCTTACAGCCCCCACTCCCCACCCTCCCCTGCCTTCCCACTGTAGTTTGAGAGTCTGTTCAATGCTTCTTTGCCTCTGAATCTATTTTCCCCCATTTGTTTTCTTTAAAAAAATCTTGCATCTGCATACTAGAAATAAACATATAAGAACAAAAAATGTTTGAGTCTCAGTTTCCATGTCCAACAGTTCTGAGTCCCAGTTATAATGTCAAATAGTTCCTTATGTGCACATGTCAGCAATGGTATCTATATGGTGGACAAATTGTGGCACTACAGGTCCCCCCTCTCTGGTTTGGTCCTGGGCAACCTGCAGAGATGCACAGCTGCTGACTGCTAGCATGGCAAGGTGTCGTCAGTGTCTTTCATCTCTGGTCTATCTTCATGGTTGGAACAGACCTGTCAGGTCCTCTTTGTTGCAGGAATCTCTATGGTCTTGGAGTTGTTTTCTGAAAATATACAAACATATTCTCTAGCAAAAGTTAATAAAGGAATCTTTTCTATAAATTAGACTTGGGATTCTTTTTATTTTTGCCCACGTGATTTTCCTTTGGCTTATTTTGACACCATGTTTGTTTTTCATAGGTATCCTGCTGTTAGCATTACAAATGGAAATTAATTTTCTGGAGTAAGAATTTTCTAGATGTAATTTACTTACAGATTTTTTTCCTTACATGATATTACCCCACTATCTCCCTATTTTTTTTTTTATTGATGGGGGCTTTTGAAAATTTGATATTGCAGTCTTATTGACTTTAAATTTTAATTTTTGCACAAAAATATGACTGCCTTAGGTTCTTTGTATGATAGGCAATTTTACGATGAGAAGAACTACTGATAGAAATTTTAGTTAATATTTTAGGAACAGCTTTTTTCCAGAACACTTAAATATTCTTGAGTATTCCCTTATTTCAATTGGCCAATTAATCTAAAAACTTGATTACTATTTTACTGTCAAATTTAATACTCAAACAATAATCTCAGTTTACCCTGTAAATATTAGTGGAAATGATTATTTGCATTCTTGAGTAGGCCCTCAGCATTACTGGTGCTAGACGACATTTAGATTTGGGCTGCTGTTGCTGGCCAAGTGTCTGTCTGTAACATGGGTCCCAATCTGAGCTGGGCATGGGAGGCGAAGCAGCCATGGGGGTAGGAGACCTCTCTCAGAAGGGGTGAGAGTTCAAGTCCCTGCAGGGTTAGGTGGGTGAGGGTCTGTATCCCACCTCTGTTTACCTTCAAGTTCTCTCCTGATGACCCCTCTGTGACCGTGCCTGTCTTAGGTTGTTCCTTCCCTGAGGAATCTTACCCATCTCACTCTGGCTGCCCTGGCATCTGCTCAAGGCTACAAAGTTTCACTTATAAAAGATAAATAAATCCCAGATACCCAGAACTCTGCTTGGGTCACATGTGGCTGGGCTGCAAACCACCATAGGCTCCTAGCCATGCTTGCTCCATGCCCAAGGGAAGCTCTGCCCTTATCTGGGACACCTTTCAAGGTGAACCAGCTGGTCCCCACTCATGCACCAGGCCTCTATTCTATCTAATAAAAGAGTAATATGCAGATTGACCATCACTCCAACACACAAGATGGCTGTCCCCGTGTGGTCAAAGACCCTGCCCCCATATGGACACAAGATGGCCACCATAAGATGGCCAGCAGGGGAGGGCAGTTGGGAAGGACAAGGTCTGCAAGGGAGAACAGTTGTGGGCCATCTGGCCAGCAGGGGAGGGCAATTGGGGTCAATCAAGCCTGCAGGGGAAGGTAGTCAGGGGTAACCAGGCCTGCAGAGGAGAGAAATTGTAGTGACCGGACCTGCAGTGAAGAGCAGTTGGGCAGGACCCAGACCTGCAGTGGAAGGCAATTATGGGCAAGAGGGCAGGCAGGAGAACAGTTAAGCATCAGTCAGACTGGCAGGGGAGTGGTTAGAGGGTGATCAGGTTGTCAGGCAGAAGCAGTGATGGGCAATCGGGAAGGCAGGCAGGTGAGCAGTTGGGAGCCAGAAGTCCTGGATTGTGAGAGGGATGTCTGACTGCCAGTAGGATTGGGCCTAAATGGGCAGTCGGACATGCCTTGAGGGGTCCCAGATTGGAGAAGGTCCAGGCTGGGCTGAAGGACACATGCCCTCATGTATGAATTTCATGCACTGGTCCTCTAATATATATATATATATATATATATATATATATATATATATATATATATATGCGACTGTCAGACCAGTAGGTATGATACACACTGAACACCAAGAGGCAGACATTCAACTCAGGAACTGCCCAGCTGTGGTGACTTGGCAAAGGTGATTTTTTGGTGGTAAACCTCAAATCAGAGAGAAAGGAGCTTGATTGCAAGTTGCATTACCCAACAATCACCCTCTCATAATCTGATACCCCTTGGGGGATTTCGGAGAGCTTGTTTTGGCCCAATCCCCGTAGGACAGGCTGAGGTACCTCACCTGCAGAAGGGACTCTGCTCACTTCGCAGATCACCTGCAAGTTGTGATACAGTTCCAGGTGCAGTTGACCAGGAAGGGACAATGGGAGGTTGGCTCCACGGCAAGTCTAGCCTGTCTTGCCCAGACCCAACACCTCCTAATTAATTTCCTTTTAATGTGTATAGATCCATATACTGGGGCACTAGTTTATTATATTCTTTTGGATATAATGTGTAGAAAGTAACACTACTTAGTCACAATTGGTATAGGAGGTAGCAATTTATATAAAATACCCTGCTATATTAGAATTCTCCCTCTGAGTAAACTATTCCACTAGTAGTGAAACAGCAAATTGTGAGTTACTAGATCAGTTTTTCAACATGACTCTGTTTACTTAAATCCATTTAATCACTCAATTAAAATTTAAGGATATGTTCATGTTTATAGCATGTGGCATAAAAACAAGTTCCTATATTTTCATGTGAAAAAAGACATTGTAATCATATATATAGCTGCTGAGTGACAGCAACTTTGCAGAGTGTCCTCTCGCACTCCAGGACCTACCAGTTTTGGCCCAATCCTCACAGGCCAGGCCGAGGGACCCCATTGGTGCACAAATCCATGCAATGGGCTTCTAATATTATTACAAAATTATTATTAACAAAAGCAAAGGACTTAAACTATTTCAAATTGACTATTTCATAACTTATTCCAATTAATATGCACAGGTAGTAATCAAGAATACAGATAATCATAAGCAAATGTACAACTGACCGTTATAGTCAGCACTTAATAAACTCCTTTCATATAAAATGGTTGAATTGAGAAGTTTGGGAAAATGATGATATCCTTATATGAAAAGTCAGTAGAATTTCAGCTTACTCAAAACAACAAATTGTTCTGAGATAAAGTCAAAGTTAAATGCATCAATCATTTTACCTTAAAAACCTTTCTAACTGCATATTTCCTAAGTGTTTATAGCAAAAACTTAATGTGTTGAATCAATCCAGGACATACCCTTAATTTATGTCACATTTTGCTTTCTTGAACATAGTTTAGGTTAAGGGCAGTATTTATTATAAAACAAATAATTAAACACATTTTTGTCATTATTTTGACCAAAATTATTTAATTTTAACTAATTTGAAATTAATTATTTTATTGGATATTATTATCATAGATGTCTTTTAAATAATATGTTTACTGAAAAGTATACAAACATTTGAAGGAACTATTGATAAGATAGTGAAGTTACTAGTATACATTTATTAAAAAGAAAAGCTAGTTATGACATGAAAAATGGTAGAATAGTTCTACCAGGTTTGGCTCAGTGGATAAAACATTGGCCTGCGAACTGAAGGGTCCCAGGTTCAATTCCAGACAAGGGCACATGCCTGACTTTCAGCTTTGATCCCCAGTGGGGCATGTAGGAGGTAAACAATCAATGATTGTCTCTCATCATTGATGTTTCTATCTCTCTGTTTCTCTCCCTTCCTGTCTGAAATCAATAAAAATATATTTTTTAAAAAAAGGAAAAGGGTGGAATAACCCAAGTGGTGTTACTGAATGGTTGAATGTCGACCTATGAACCAGGAGGTCAAGGTCAGATTCCCTGTAAAGGTACATGACCTATTTCAGGGTTTGATTCCCAGTGTGGGCATACAGAAGGCAGTCGATCAATGATTCTCTCTCATCATTGATATTTCTATTTCTCTCTTACTCTCCTTTCCTCTGTGAAATAAATAAAAATATATTTAAAAAATAATGTGGAATAATAAGAAAGATAAAATCAGAACGCTAACAACTTTAATTAAAATCCTAGTGTTGTTGTTTTTGTAATCATGAGTGATATTTAAAAATTCTATTTATCCTAAACAAAAAGGTATAATTTTATTAAGACAGAAAAGTATTTATTTTAAAATAACACTGATTTAAAATTGATATTCCTTTTTAAACATTTTCAGAATATTATTTTAAAACAAGACAAAAATTATTTATATGAATAATTATTTTGTGGTTAACTGTATATTTCTTAAACTTAAAAATCAATGACATTAAGAAGAAAAAAATGAAGGTTATACCAGTGAATTTGTTTAATTGCCATTTGAATTACATATTCTGTTCTAAAAATGATGAAATGTATACTTAAATTGGTTTTTGTAAAACTACTAGCAGAAGTTGAAAGATATCTTTCTATAGATATTAAAATAAAAATGAAAAATTGAAGCATGTAAAATTGCCTCAATTAAAAATGTAGGACTTTTTTATTTTAAATGTTTTTCATCAGACTAATTAGTTCAATGTATCTTTTCATAAAAACATTCATTGAAAAATAAAAATATTCCTCCTTAGTGTTATTGTAGCAACTTATTAATCTGATGATAAATATGTTTCTTTTTAAGAAATATTTAAAAACATCCAACATTCAGAATAATGCTTAAAGATACAAAAGCAAAGTATTTTATGTCATTGAAGAAAAGTGAGAGAAGGAGAGAGAGAAAGGGAGGGAGGAAGAGACTCAACTAAAAGAAACAGGAGAAGGAAAGGGAGACAGTTTAATATCACTGATCCAAAATACCAAATAGTATTCTTTACACACTGAAATATAAAAGTAAAATAAGAAAAAAACATGACAAAAACACTTCTAATATCAGAATCATAGTGGACTAAATAATAACAGATGTTATCAAAATTGTGTCCTCATTCAAAAAAAGGAAAACCAAATGTGTTTATCCTTATTTGCTAATTTAAATATTTCAAATACATGTTATTATTTTATTTTGAAAATCTTAACTGATTTTTCTTTAGCTGTTCTCAGCCTTCCTCCTACAACAATTCTATATTTGTTGGTACTCTTACTTGATAAACTAGGCTGGCTTCCAAAGTATTTCTTTCCCATTATATTTCAGCTCCTCATGCTGTTGATTAGTCATTACAATTTATTTTTTCTTTACATATTTATAAATCACTTAGAGAAAGTGCATTATCATGCTCTCTAAAATAAGTTTTAGTGAGAAAACAGCCAACTATATACTTTAATAGCAGCTTTCAAAATAGAATTGTTTTCTTAAAAAATCAATGTATTCTAGGTTTTGTAGATGGAATGTTTTAATTAAAGAAGTTTGATTTTATTTTGTGTTGTTTTAACTTGTCCAATGAATTATATATTTGTTCATAATATTTTAATTAGCAGTTGTGATTTTGGACTTGACTCTAAGGGAGTGAGAATAAACATCATTTATTCTCATTTACCATTTAGTTCTAGCAAATATATTTTTACCATTATAAATGCTAAAAGTGTCTGGTAATCTGTTTCAGGCACTCCAAATTTCCTGTTCGTAGTGGCACTCCTCTTCATTCTCCTTTCCAAATTCTCAAGCTTTGACCTCAAGTCGACAAACACCTGAGCCCAGATGCTGTCTTGAAATTCTACAAGTTGCATCTCCCAAATCATCAATTTGCATCCATTTGAAACCATTTAATTCCAAACTACTGTAGACTACTACATCAGGATACTTAATTATTTATGATCTGTTCTAGGCTTCTAAATTGATTAAATCTATCACTGAACTGATCAAGTAACGACTCTAAAACATGCTGGTACTTTATATGCAAGGGTTCCATTTCTTTTCTTTTTAAAAATATTTTAATCTTTATTGTTCAGTTTATTAATTACATTGTTCCCCCTTTTTTTCCCACTATAGTTCCTCACCACCTGGTACCCATCCCACCCTCCGCCATTATCTTCCTCTGACTGGTCCTCTCCCATAGGTGCATGATTTTTGTCCAGTCTCTGTTGTACCTCCCATACCCCCTTTCTCTCATGATTTTGTTATATGCACCAGTTTATCCTGTTCATCAGATTTTTAATTCACTTGATTTTTATATTCATTTGTTGATAAATGTGTATTTATTGTTCATAATTTTTATTTTTACCTTTTTCTTCTTCTTCTTCATAAAGAATACCTTTCAGCCTTTCATATAATACTGGTTTGGTGCTGATGAATTCCTTTAGCTTTTTCTTATCTGCAAAGCACTTTATCTGACCTTCAATTCTGAATGATGGCTTTGCCGGATAGAGTAATCTTGGTTGTAGATTCCTGCTATTCATCATTTTGAATATTTCTTGCCTCTCCCATCTGGCCTGCATAATTTCTGTTGAGAAATCCGCTGATAATCCTATGGGTGCTCCTTTATAGGTAACTGTTTTTCTCTCACTGCTTTTAATATTCTCTCTTTGTCTTTTGCTCTTGGCATTTTAATTATGATGTGTCTTGGTGTGTTCCTCTTTGGATTCCTATACTTTGGGGTTCTGTGCTCTTCTTGGACTTATAATTCAATGTCTTTCACCAGGTGGGAGAAGCTTTCGGTCACTATTTCTTCAAATAGGTTTTCATTATCTTGCACTCTCTCTTTTTCTGGCACCCCTATAATTCGGATGGTATGCTTGAGGTTGTCCCAGAGACCTCTTACACTATCTTCAATTTTTTGGATTCTTTTTGTTTCTTGCTTTTCTGGCTGAGTGGATTTTGCCTCTTTGTATTTCAAATCTTTGACTTGGTTCTTGCAGTCCTCTAGATTGCTTTTAAATCTTTGTATAATATTTTTTATTTCAGTCAGTGTATGCTTAATTTCTAGTTGGTCCTTTTTCATATCCTCATAGGTCTTGTTCATTTCCTTGTCGGTCTTGTTCATTTCCTTGTCGGTCTTGGCCTTTTCTAGGAGCCTTTTGAAAAACCTTATAACCCTGGTTTTGTCCAGTCATTATTTTCTCCTCCATTTCTTTCACATCTGATTTCTTTCCATATCTCTGCATGGTGGCTGCTTTCCTGAATTGGTCAATTAGCTTTGTGTGGTAGATGTCCTCTAAGGAACAATGGTTCAGCCTCCTCAGTTACCTGAGGTGGATACTCTTGCTGTGGCCCTTTATGGGTTGCACAGTCTTGTTGAAGTTAAGCCTAGATTATTGTTGTTAGCACTAGGAGGATTTGACCTCCAGGCCAATTGACTGTGAGGTTCAGCAGTGTTCAAGTTGGATGGGTGGAGTCTCTGGGCTGAGCAGGCAGCGACAGTTCTGCCCTATGCGGCACCTGGGTCTCTGTGCCTGGTGGTAATGGCGACAAGCACCTCTGAGAGAAAGCTGCCACCAAGCTCCACCTGCTGTCAAACAATTCAGCCTCTCCCAAAATTAGTCTACACACCCAATGTCTAACCCAGGGTTGTAAAACAATGCAGTCTGATGATTTCCTGAACAAGAGAGAGTAAGACACGAGTCCTCTCTGTGCAGTCACGCAGCTCTGTTGTTCCTAAGTTTACATGCACTCTCCACAAGGTCGCCCCCTCCACAAGCTCGCAGACCCTTGCAGTGCCCGAGTTTCAGCGTGCTTCCCTACTATCCAGTTTTACCCAGTATGATTGTGGGTTTCCCAGACTTCGCCCGGAGATGGGGAATCAGTGCCTTTGTCTCCCCCATTCAAGAAAACCAGACGGGTTTGGAGTCGCCCGCCCTATCCACTGGCAAGTGCACACTGCTCCAAACCTCTGACATCAAGTGTATCTTCAACACTGCCCTTGACCGCTCCTCTGAGTCACAGTGTCCTATCTATACTTTTATTTGTGGAATTTTCACTCAGCCAGCTTTCTGGTGATTCTGGATGATGTTTGTTCTTTCGTTAAGTTGTAGTTTTGAAATTGCTGTGTAGGGGGCAAATAGGCTGGCAGGGGAGCAGTTAAACATCAATTAGGCTTGCAGGGCACTGGTTAGCGGGTGATCAGGCTGGCAGGCAGAAGTGGTTAGGGGCAATCAGGGAGTCAAACAGGTGAGCAGTTTGGAACTAGCAGTCCTGGATTATGAGAAAGATGTACGACTGCCAGTTTACACCTGATCCTAGTAGGATCAGGCCTAGACAGGCAGTCGGACATCCCTCGAGGGGTCCCAGATTGGAGAGGGTGCAGGCTGGGCTAAAGGACATCTCTCCCCTCCCGTGCATGAATTTTGTGCACCAGGCCTCTAGTGTGTGTGTGTGTGTGTGTCTCTGTGTGTGTGTATATATAATTTTTATTTTAGAATTGAGTTTTCAAATAGTACTATATAAGATGTATGCTTGATTTATATCTTTTAAGAATTATTGTTCTCATAACAATTAATTAATCTATATTTATTACCCCACTATTATATAAGGCTTCATTTATACTATTTTAATATACTAAAGCACTCAAAGGAGTATAAATTAGAAATCCTTAGATCTATATAGTATAGGTTTATTTCTTATCTTTTTAAAAATGATAATGAGCAAAATAAGCCAGTCAGAGAAAGATAAATATCACATTATCTCACTCATTTGTGGAATGTAATGAACAACATAAACTGTTAAACAAAAACAGAAGTATAGTCATAGAAGTATCAAATAGACTGTCCAATCTATGAGGGAAGGTGGGGCAGAGAGGGGGTGAGTGGATAAGAGAGCAACCAAAGGACATTTATGCATGCATATGAGCATAACCAATGGACACAGACAGGGATGGCAGAGTGAGGGCATGTGCTGGAGATTAGAGGAAGCCAGGGAGAGGCCAATGAGGAAAAAAGGAGAATTATGTAACACACAAAACAATAAAGAACTTAAATTTAAAAAATGATAACTAAATGAAAGTGGATATGAAATTATTTTTACAGAAAATATGAAATTGTGCAAAATCATGTGCTGCTATAGTTAATGCTTGATGTTCAGACCCTGACCTCAAAATATAGTGATGAGAGTAAAACAAAATAAAAAATGTCCTACTCTTTACCCTGGCTGAGTGGCTCAGTTGGTTGAGTTATAATTCAGTACACCAAAAGGTCATGTGTTTGATTCCCCATCAGGGCACATATCTAGGTTGCAGGTTTGATCCCTGAGAACAAGAGGTAACCAATTAATGTTTCTCTCTCACATTGATGTTCTCTCTCTCTCTTCCTTCTCTCTTTCAGACCCGAACATAGAACTATGGTTTCTAGCTATATTTCATATTCTTTTCTAAAAATAACAACACTGAATAGACAGCTTATTGCTAACAGCATTGCCATCATGTGAAAACAGAAAAGTGAAAGGACAAAATAATGTGGAGGTTTGAGACAACTAGAAGTATGTTTTAAATATCATAAACAAATGATAGGCATCCAGAAAACTGTAGGTAACAAAAGCACAAGATAATACATAGCAGTATTAGTTTATAACACTTTTGTGCATCTATTATAGCAAACAAGAATTTTTCAAGTGTGCACATTCTTAAGCAATGACTTAGGCTTCTGTACTTATTGACTAAGATGTATTATAATTTCACAGTGGTTTTTCTGAATTTCTTTATCTCATGTATCAACTTTTCTTTATATAATTTAGGTGTATTATCAAGTATATACATATTTAGAATTATTAAATATATTTTTGAATTTTTTATTATTACAAAATATTCATATTTAATCTTACAGCTGTTTGCTTTTGGTATACATTTCAGGTATTGCTATACCAGCTAACATTTGTTTAGCTTCATTGCATGTATTTTTTCTCATTCTCTTACTATTAATAATTTTATATCCTTAACATGCCAACATTTTTGTTTGGGTCCAAGTTCATTGTCTTGCAAAGGCATGAGTTTGAAGAATAAACTCAAGGACAAAGACAGTGAGCAGGAGCAAAGTTTATTGAGAGATAGAAGAGCTGCCTACAGCAAGGAGCAGCAGGAAGGGGGCCCAACCAGTTACTGGGGATGCTTCTTTATCTCAGGCTCCAAAATTCTATTCCACATGGAGAAGATGCAGCTGGGGTTTCAGGAGAGTCAAAAGCAGGCCAGTGTCCAGAGCTTCCGTTCCATGTTGCAGCTGGCTGTAGTTCAGTGTCCAAGCTAATTAAAGTCCATCAGTCCATATATTACCCTGAGCCCACAATGGGCTCTCTGACTGTGCCAGAGAAGGGAGAAAGTTGTGCTTCTTTGCCTAGGAGTAGATGTGTGCTTTTTAACTCCTGATTGGCCCTTTCAAATAATTCTGCCTTAGCAACAGCCACACATTTTAAAGCTCACATCTCCTGCATTTGCTTTCTTCCCACCGAGTTGGTCCAGTTGTAGGTCCTTTGGTTTTTATCTGTGTTTTCTCTTGGAACAGGGCACAGTCAGTAGGTTACATCCTGTTATTCTTGGGCTTTTCCTTTCTACTTCTCTCCCATGGTCCCAGCCCTGAATGCTAGCTGTCTTCTATCTCCTCACATATATTAATATTGCAGAATGATATTGTGAGTAGATGATCTTTTTAACCCTAGTTTCAGTTCATTAATGTTTTTAAAATAATGTTTTGCTTTTGTAGTTGATTTTTTCAACATTCAAGATTTCATTATTTTAACTCCATTATTAATAGAAATTGGTATTATCTTCAGTCCAATCTAATCTATATGTGTATTCTAACTGTTTCAATAACGTATTTCCATTCCTTTTCCATCAGGGATATTCAGTTTTTTACTCCAACAGGCACTTTTTAATCCTCATAAATTTTGATATTTTATCACCATTTGAAACTATTATCTTTCCTTTATGAAAACCTCACTTCTTTTGGCCTTTGTGACATCTTGATCTCATAGTTGAAATGATATATTTGGACCACTACTCAATTAACATTTTATTTTTTTCATTTTACTTTTTTTTTTAACTCTGCAAATCTCCTTCCGCTCAACAAGACCAATATTTACTTGTGATGATTAATTACTAAACATTACTGACATTTATGCTTACTATAATATTAGACTACATCACATGAATGGTAAGGGCTTTAGCAGTTTGTACACCACTCTTTCTCAATGCCTACTTAATAATAAATATAGCATTACATTTCATGTTAACATCCATATTAAAGTATTTGACCTAAGAGTAGCTATAAATTTGATTAAATCATATAATTATTAACCATCAAGTCAGATTCTAAGTACTGTTCTAAATTAAATTCCTCTCTAAATTCTGTCTACAACATCTTGATAATCCCATAATAATACAACCCTGTTATGGGTAACCCAGGGAAAGCCAAGGGAAAAAATAAAATGTGAAATAATATATACGTGTTACATAAAGTAGAGAATGAAGGAAAATTAGAAGCAGATGTACATTTTAAATTAACTTATTATTTTTGTCTCAATATCAAATCTTAACCATATTTACAAAGAAATGAACAAGATAACATATTTTAGAAGGTACAAGAAGATTGAGGTTATAATTTAGAATGCTCATTTACAGATCATATTAGACTAGAGGCATGGAGGGTGTTATACCTCAGCCCAGCCTGCACCCTGCCAACTCGATCATCCACAACTTCCCTCTCCTGCCAACCTGATCTTGCCTCCAACTGCCCTCCCCTGCTAGCTTGATGGCTCCCAACTGCCCTCCCCTGCCAGCCTGATCTTGCCCCCAACTGCCCTTCCCTGCAGGCCTGATCTCGCCCCCCAACTGCCCTCCTCTGCCAACCAATTTGGTTCTGATTGGTCAGTTTCTATGCCAGTCATTGTCAAAAGCTGTCTCATAGGAAGCCATTGGCTCCTTATAGTTCACCAGAATTTGGTTCTGATTGGTCGGGTATTATGCCAGTCAGCATCTCTGGGCAGAAAGTCCTGAAGAGAAATGGAGGCATGGCTGCTGACCAGACCTGAAAAGACAGAGACAATGCTGATCAATAGCTCTCAGAGGCTATAGATCAGACCTTGCTTTTCTTTTAAGGCATCTCTCCCAGGCTGATTCACAACCCCCTCAGCAGTCAGTGCTGTGTCTTCAGGCCTGCAGTCATAGCAGTCAGTACTGGGTCACCCCAGCAACCCAGTGCTGATTGCAGGACTGACTTACAGTTGGTTGAGCCCCAGGTTGTGATGGACCGAGGGTTTTTATATATTAGAATTAAGTGATGGAATCACTGAATTTTATAAATATTTATTTTGAAGGGATTGCCTTGTCATGTGAAAAGTAAATACCCAAAGATATAACACCATAGTATTTTTTAAAACATATTTTTATTTTTAAAAAATATATTTTATTAATTTTTTATAGAGAAGAAGGGAGAGGTGTAGAGAGTTAGAAACACCAATGAGAGAGAAACATAGATCAGCTTCCTCCTGCACACAAAACACCGACTATGTTCCCACAACTCTTGACTGGAATCGAACCCGGGATCCTTCAGTCCACAGACCAACACTCTAGGGCTATTTTTTAATTTTTTAAAAAAATATATTTTTATTCATTTCAGAGAGGAGGTAGAGGGAAACAGAGATAAAACCATCATTGATGAGAAAGAAAAATCACTGGTTAGCTGCCTCTGGCACACCCCCTACTAGAGGTCAGTCTTATTATCGGACTAGCGGCCTGGTGCACGAAACTTGTTCACGGGGTTGGAGGATGTCCCTTAGCCCAGCCTGAACCCTCTCCAATCTGGAATCCCTTGAGGGATGTCCGACTGCCCGTTTAGGCTCCATCCTGGTAGGATCCGGCCTAAATGGGCCATTAGACATCCTTCTAACAACCCAGGACTGCTGGCTCCAAACTCCTCACCTGCCTGCCTCTTTGATTGCCCCTAACTGCTTCTGCCTGCCAGCCTGATCAACCACTAACCACTACCCTCCCAGCCTAATTGATGTCTAACTGCTCCCCTGACAGCCTGTTTGCCCCCAACTTTCCTCATCTGCCCACCTGGTCACCCCTGCAGTCTTGATCGACCCCAACTGCCCTCCCTTTTAGGGCCTGGAACCTCCCAGCAGCCTTCCCCTGCTGGCCATCTTGTGATGGCCATCTTGTGTCCACATGGGGGCAGGATCTTTGACCACATGGGGGCAGCCCTCTTGTGTGTTGGTGTGATGGTCAATCTGCAAATTACTCTTTTATTAGGTAGGATAGAGGCCTGATGCATGGGAGGGAGCCAGCTGGTTTGCCCTAAAGAGTGTCCCAGATCAGGGTGGGGGTTCCCTTGAGGTGAGGCGTGGCTGGGGGGAGGGGCCTGTGGAGGTTTGCAGTCTGGCCATGCTCCCCAGTGACCCAAGCGAAGGCCCTGGGATCTGGGATTAATCTATGTCTAAAATTGAAACTTTGTAACCTGCAGTGGAGGTAAGCCTTCTGCTCTCTCCGGGGCGACAGCCATTTCTCTTTGAAACTTTGTAGCCTAGAGTGGAGGTCTAGGACGGCAATGGCAGGTGGAAAACTTGGCTTCCTCCATTGTCAGGGAAACCCAAACCTCTGTTCTCTCCAGCTCAGTGGCTGCTGCCATTTCTGTATCTTTTATAATTGAAACTTTGTAACATTAATTGGAGGCCTAGGCCCACAACGGCATGCTGAAAGCTTGGCTTCCTCTGTTGCTGGGGAAACCTAAGCCTTACTACTGTTCTCAGTGGTGGCAGCCATCTTGGTTGGAGTTTATTTGCATAATCTGCTCCTGATTGGCTGGTGGCCATGGCTGTGGGCATGGCTTGTGGGTGTGGCAAATGTATGGTCAAATTTGCATACATTACTCTTTTATTAGATAAGATATGTAATTTATACTAAAGGTACAGCTAAGGAGATCATGCAGCAATTAAAAAGTAAGTTAAAACCAATTCTACTTCTTAACATGTGCTTCTGGCATAATAGGAAGATCACAGCATTCCTTAGATCCTCTCATACTGTCATGTACTCTGACAGGTAACCTAACCATGACCTCCGGGATCATCATAGGTCATGGCTCAACCACTGAACCATACAAATAGGCAATGCCATAGTATTAATCTTAGTTTGTACTGACATATGTGAAGGAAAACATATCCATTGTTTCTTTTTCTCTTCAACACCCTGCCAAACATGTTTTTAGAAAAATTCAGAAATTATAGTAATTCACATAGTGTTTGGAAATAATTAGAAGCTACTGAAATTCAAGTACCAGATGTTTTATGTCAATTACAAATATAAAAATGAAAAAAAATTTCAGGTAACTATTAAAATATTACAATGCAATATCTTGAAACAAAAGTAGTCATAAATAGCAAAAAGTATATATGTGAACTTTTTCATTTATTTTCACAATATTTTCAATTAAATATTCCTATTTTAGTCTTTGTCTCATTCTCTTCTTTCACTTTTTCTCACTTATTCTCTCACATTTATTCTCTCACACATCTTATATATTTACTGTAAATATTTAAAGATATTAAGGTTGACTAATAACTCTTTATACCTGAAATTATGCCAGTATTAATTTATAGATGATTTATATTTATTTATAGAATACTTAGATAATAATTTCCAACTATTGGAATGAACATAGAAGTTTATGTTTCTACTTTATGTAACCCTGGAAATGACACCATCCTAGTTGTCACAAGCCTTCTTGTTTATTTAATAAACATTGAGACTTAAAGCTTATTAGAAGTTAATAGTTTTGTTGAAGGTATATCCATACATATCTTTGTGTGTGCATTCTCCTTCCCTTCCCTCCATTCATGTTTTTATTTGACATTTGACAATAATAGCAACTGTTTTTATAAGATAAAAATCACTTAGTTGACTGACTATAAACACAGACAATTATTATATTTTGCAAGTTTAATAGAAATATATTGTTATGATAAAAGAAGTTACATGTGGAACTGACCACGTTTTTAGACCTAATTTAGAAAATTACTTTCAATGATTTATTTACAAAGAAAACCTAATAAGTAAATCCCTTTGACTGAGTTGAGCTATAGTTTATTTTCTAAAAATAATTGACTGTGTACCTAATGTCTAATTTAATTTTATGTTTCTGCTAATTAATCCACTGATTTTGATCATTCTCATAACTTTAATTAGCACATTTTTTACATTTGTAAAATATTTAATTTGGAATTCAATATCAAATAGTTCTTAGTGTAATGTTTTCTGAAGTTAAACTAGTCTCATTCTGGATTTCATACCATTAAGTCATATATATATATATATATACACATACATATATAATTTTTATTTAATGATTTTAAAACATTTATTGTTAAAAGTATTACATATGTCCCCTTTCTTCCCCCACTGACCCCTCGCAGCCCCCTCAAAACCCGCATCCCCCCGCCCTGCAAACACTATGGGTTATGCATTTATGCATACAAGTTCTTTAGTTGATTATCTCCTACCCACCCACCCTCCCCATTCTTCCCTCTGAGATAGATATTTTAAATCTTTCATTCAAGGTTCATATAAAGGTAGAAATTAGTTTTCAGCATTTAAGGGAGAATTACATAAGAGATTAAGGTTGAAAAACAAAGAGAACACTAAGAGTCCTTAAAATAATGGTTAAACATACTTACTAATAAAATACTTTTATTAGATAATATTAGAAAATCTGGGAAAGATAATTAATTTTTAAACTTTGGAACATTTTTTACCAGGTTTTCTGAAAATCTCCAGATAACTGACCTTATGTAATAGTTATTATCACTATTGTTTTTTTTTTTTAATAAATATAGCATAAAATGATATCCTTTGTTTTATTTTATTTTACTTTTGTTAGGCCTTAGCAATTATAGAATCTGGAAATTCATAATAACATAACAAAAGTGAAAATACAAATTTTAGAAGGGAAGGGTGAAATAATAGATAAAAAATAAGAGAAAAAATAATTAAGGATCAGTAGAACTATTACAAATAGGATAAATAAGATATAATGAAAAATACATAAAGAGCAACTTTTCTCACAGAAGCTTAGAAAAATATAGATCTCACAATATATGTAAGAAAAAAATTAATTGCAACCAAAAGCAAAAGGAAAAAAGTTTGTTACTACTTACTACTCTGCATTATATATTCAAAATCAACATTAAAATTAAGAAATTTATCTGAAAACACACACACACAACCTGTTTGTTTAAAAAGGAAGCATTTTCAAATCTACTAGACACCCAATTTTGGAAACACTGACTTACCCCAACTATGTACAAATGAGCTGAAGGAAAAAGAAAATAAGAAAAATAGCATTGTGTTTAGTTCAAATTTTCATTTCTACAATTGGATTTAGGATTCAGAAGATAAAGTTCTCCATGATAGTCATTGAACAAAACATCTTGATAGGTTTGTACATATTAATGATTTTGAACAGGATCAGTATCAAATAATAAATGAAGGTATTCCAATATAGTTAGCACATTATTGGGTAAAAGAGTGACATTTCAGGCAACCTAGAAGTAACATATGTTGCAGCTAATATGCTATGGGTAAGCATATTATTATCAGATATGTAATTTATACTGAAGGTACAGCCAAGGAAATTATACAACAATTAAAAAGTAAGTTAAAACCAATTCTACTTCTTAACATGTGCTTCTGGCACAATAGGAAGAGCACAGCATTCCTTATCTCATTTCATTCTGTGAACTAATGTTATGCCTCTTTTTTCAGATTTCCTTACATTTTCTCTTCCAGTCCTCCATCATTAAGTCCTTCTCCTTTTCCTTTACTTCTCAATCACAAATGTTCAGATTTCTCTAAGGCAAAGGAGGAGAAACAGCCAGGAAAACAGAAATTCCTTTAGTTAGCAGAGCAAACTTCCTCAGATAGTACTGAATTAAATCCACACCTGTCCATTACTCTGAAGATTGGTACCTTATTGCCCAGAAGGCTTGGCAATTGTTGCATATTTTGAAGAAGAAAAAATAAAGGAGGATAGGATGAATAGAATAAGGTAATATATAGGAGACCTGATAGAAAACCAAATAATAGTGCAAGAGAGAGAGAAGGTTGATGGCAATGTAGAAAATGAAAAGAAATTGATAAAATATGTAGGAGACTGTGGAAGATTATAACTAGTCTTGATATAGACATGAGTGTGAGGGAATCTTCATGGATGATTCTTTGAAACAAGTAGAACTAGAAGATGAGTATGTATTGAAGAAGAAATTTAGCAATAAATGAATGGGAAAATAGCTGGAATTTATAAGAAATTTATGTGGAAGAGTGGAAGAGAGCTGATTTAAGGAAGAGAGAGAGAGAGAGAGAGAGAGAGAGAGAGAGAGAGAGAGAGAGAGAGAGAGATTAGAGACTTAAGGGAGGAGATGAAGAGATAATGGAAACAAAGCTGTTACCAGAGAGAATGTTGCATTCTAACAGTGGGAAGAGAGTTAAGTGCAAAAAAGGGCAATTTAGAGATTTTCAGGAATTTGTTCCCTTTTTCTGAGTCTTCCCTTCTCCTCTTTGTCTATCCCCTTCCCCCACCACTCTCCCTCTCCCTTCTCTGTTTCTCTCCATCCCTCCCTTTCCTGGTGGCTGATTTCTATCCAATATAGCAAGCTTAACTCAGCAATAAGAAAAACATAAAGGAAATCATACTTGAGAGCCAAGAGCTGAAAATTGCTATAGTCAAATCAGCAATGCATAAAGAAAATGAGGTGCTCAGGAAAAAATAAATAAAATCATTAGTCCTCACACTTTAAACATAAAAGCTGAAGCAATCATTTTATTTTGCTTTGACAATTAAAATTGTTTCAGTTTTTTTGAGTGTGACCTTTGAAAAGAAACATCAAGGTGGATATCTTGTTGTTGAGAATTGAATAGAGGTTGAACTGGCTCTGCTATGAATACTACAATAATTATCTTGCTGTGAAAATGGCTTTATTTTGTTCTTCTTTTTTTCTTTTCTTGAATGAAAAAGAGCTCCTACTAAAGGTTATATTGCCAGTTTTATATTATGTACTCTTTATTTTGCATAAATATACCTGGAGAGCATACTCAGTTTATAATATCTGTTTGTATTCGTATTGATGTTTCTAGTGGTAAAAATAAAAACAAAACATAATGTTTGTGAGAATAGTAAGGCCCCAACATATCCTTATCTACTTTTTATTTAAATTCTTTATTGTTTAAAGTATTACATAAGTCTCCTTTTTCCCCCATTGACCTCTCCTTGACCATCCCCACCCTTCACCACAGGTCTTCACCCTCCCACCCCATCTGTGTCCATTGGTGATGCTCATATGTATGCATACAAGTCATTTGGTTGATCTCTTACCTCCTCAGCCCCACTTTCCCTCATAGGTTGGACAGTATGTCCAATGCTTCTATGACTCCAATTTTATTTTTGTTCATCAGTTTATGTTGTTAGTTATATTCCACAAATGAGTGAGATCATGTGATATTTATTTTTGTCTGAATGGCTTATTTCTCTTAGCATAATGCTCTCCAGTTGCATCCATGCTGTTGCAAATGGTAAGAATTCCTTCTTTTTTATAGCAGCATAATATTCCAATGTGTTGACATAGAACAGTTTTCTAATACATTCTTCTGTTATTGGGCAGGTAGGCTTTTTCCAAATCTTAGCTATTATAAATTATGCTGCTATGAAAATAGGGGTGCATATTTCCTTTCTGATTGGTGTTTCTGTTTTCTTGGGATATATTCTTAGAACAGGAATCATTGGGTCAGATGGTAGTTCCATTTTTACCTTTTTGAGGAAACAAAGTTCTGTTCTGTTCTATTGGTCTATATGCTTGTTCTTATGCCAGTAAGAGGCAGTTTTGAGAATAGTGGCTTTGTAGTATGGCCTGATATTTGGTATTGTGATCACTCTAACTGTTCTTCTTTCTCAAGATTGCTACAGATATTTGAGGTCTTTTCTTTTATTTTTATTCCAGGTGACTTTTTGGAGAGTTTGGTTCTAGGTCTTTGAAGTATGCCATTGGCATTTTAATGAGGATTGCTTTGAATCTATAGATTGCTTTTGCTAATATGGACATTTTAATGATGTTGATCTTTCTTTCCATGAACACAGTATATTCTTCCATTTATTTATGTCTTCCTCCATCTCTTTATTTTAGTGTCCTGTAATATTGTGAGTACAAGTACTTTACCTCCTTGGTTAAATATATTCCTAGGTGTCTTAATTTTTTTGGTGCAATGGTTAGTAGGATTGGTTTTTTTAGTAACTCTTCCTGTGAGTTCATTATCTTACCTAATAATAGAGAAACATATAAATTGACCTTACCTCTGCTATGCCCATAGCCAATCAGAGTGAATATTCAAAGTAACCAAACAAAGATGGCAGTTAATTTGCATACCTACCTGGGTCCAGGGAACCTCCTCAGCACCCAGGTAACTCCCAGCTGACCATAAGATGGGTGTGCAGGGGCCCCCTTCCCAAGTCTAAAGCATGGGGTGGAGGCTTTAGGCTTGGAAAGGGTCCGAAGCTTTGATTGGAGGGGTCCATGCCCAAGCCTAAAGCCTGGGTGACTCGAGATGGTGATCAGAGAGGGGCAGTGGGCAGGGTTGAACCTGGGATCGAAGGGAAGGGGAAAAAATAAGTGGAAACATATCCTCAGGTGAGGAAAAAAGAAAAATAAAGAAAGAAATGTCATATTGTATGATAGACACATCTTAAAACTATCTAAAGAAAGTTGCCATTTTTTCATGATGAAGCTACTGAAGTCCGTGTTGATGAAAATACCTTGGTGGCTGTAGTGACTAACAGTGGCTGAAGGTGACTTCCCCTGATCAGCCTGGTCACCTCCCACAAAGGGAGGCCAGACTGTGGCTTAGGTCTGCTCCCAATGGGGAGTGTGCCTAAGACATCAGTAGGACATTCCCTTAGGGAACCTAGCATGTGAGAGGGAGCAGGCTGGGTTGAGGGATCCCTTCCCAGTGCACAAATTTTGCACACTGGGCCCTTAGATAGTGTATAAAAACCCATAGATCTCTGGGTTTTAATTTTGTATCCTGCTACAGTGCAGAATTCATTAATTAATTTTAGAAGTTTTTTGATAGAGTTTTAGTGACTTCTATGTACAATATGTCATCTATGAATAATGACAATTTTACTTCTTTTCTAATTTGAATGCCTTTTATTTCTTCTTCTTGTCTAATTGCTATGGCTAGCACTTCCAGTACTATGTCTAACAGGCGTGGTAAAAGTGGGCATCCCTGTCTTGTACATGATCTTAAAGGAAATGCTTTTAGTTTTTAATCATTGAGTATGATGTTGGCTGTAGATTTGTTATATCAGACTAATTATGTTGAAGTATGATTACTTTATCCTACTTTTCTGAGAGTTCTTATCAGAAAGGGTGATTGAAGCTTTTCAAATGCCTTTTCTTCATCAATTGATATGATTATGTGATTTTTGTCTCTCAATTTGCTTATGTGATGTATCATGCTAATTGATTTGTGGATATTGTACCACCCTTGCATGCCTGGACTAAATCCCTCTTTGTCATAATGTATGACCTTTCTAATGTTGTGCAGAATCTGATTTGCTAGAAATTTGTTGAGGATTTAGTATCTACGTTCAAAGGTCCAAAGGACTATTGGCCTGTAATTCTCTCTCTTTGTAGTACAGTTAAATCATTTTGAGATTAGGGTAATGCTGGATTCATACAAAGAGCTTGGAAGTGTGCCTTCATCTTGAATTTTATGGAATAGTCTGAGAAGGATAGGTTTTAGATCTTCTTTGAATGCTTGGTAAAATTTCCATGGAAAGCAGATTGGCTCTGGGCTTTTTTTTTTTTTGTAGCAAGTATTTTGATGACTGCTCAAATTTCTTCCTCAGTTATTGGACTGTTGAGATATTTTTATTCTTCTTGATTGAGTTTTAAAAGGTCAGATTTTTCTAGGAGTATCTCTATATCTTCTATGTTGCTGGAATATAGATGTTTATATATTTTTTTACAGTCATTTGTATTTCTGTAAGGTTTGTTGCTATTTCACCTCTTTCATTTCTGATTTTGATTAGTTGGGTCCGCTTTCTTTGCTTCTTGGTTAGCCTGGCTAGAAGTTAATCAATTTTATTCCCTACAAAGAACCAGTTTTTGTCTTAGTGATCTCTTGTATTGTTTAGTATTGTTTTTTGTATTGTTTTTTAACGGTATTTAGAGTGTGGGAGAGGGATTTAGCATAGAAATTCTGGCAACTGTCCCTACAGTTCTCTACTCAGAGCCATAAACCCCAGACATTGCTAAAGAGAGAGTAATTCTTTCTGTACTCCCTCCACAGGAGCCCATGTTGAGTAGCTGTGAACAAGATTTTGTGTGTTAACCCTTTATGAGTTGCCTGTGTATTTAGTGGACTTCTATCTCTCCTGTTGTGCTCTGGGTTGGGGGTTTGAGCAGATATTTGAGACCTCATGCTCCTCTTGGAGAACCTTTGCAGCTGAGATATCCCTTCCAGGATCATAGCCACCCATCCTGGGAGAAGATCCAGCCCTTTTCAGGTCACCACTTTTCCTACCTGTCTTGATGTAGCTTCTCCTGTAAATCTTTCATCTTCTGTAAATCCTTCATTTTATGCTTCTGATTAGATAACCTTTACTTGCTTATTCTGTTTTTTCTATTGTTTTAGTTATAATTCCAGTTTGGTCCCAAGAGTATGTGAATATAGTTTTCACCTATTCCTCAGCCCTTTTAGCTCTTGCGTGGGTGTTTTCTGTTATCTTGTCCTCAAATTAATGACTTCATCTTCTGTTTCATCTAACCTGCTGTTGATTTCTTCTAGTATGTTCATTTCAGATATTGTGTTCTTCATCTCTGACTTTTTAAATGGTTTCTTTGTTGTTGCTTTTTATGCTTTCTATCCCTTTGTTTAAGTTCACGCTGAATTTATACATTCTTCCCCTAAGTTCCCTGAGCACCTTTAGAATGACTATTTTGAACTCTGTATCTGATAGATTGCTTTCCTACATTTTATTAAATTATTTTCCTGGGGATTTCTCCTGTTATTTCATTTGGGCCATATTTATTTGTCTTTTCATTTGGCTGCCTCTCTGCATTTGTGTTTGTATACCAGGTAGGGTATATTATATAGTATATGCCTTGTGGGACTCATTAATATACAGTTTCTCTGGTCCCCTGACCTGGCTGCCTCATGAATGTTCCTAATTCTAACCCCAACAATATTAACACCAACCTACACAATGACTTTTTCCTACTCTCTGAACATTCAATGAGATGAGAGACTAGGAATATCCAGAAATAAAGACTCCCACTTACACCATGCCTACAATATTTTAAAGTTTCCCATATAAAAAATAGTAACTTTATCTATTTCACAGTGAGAATAGTCAGAAAAATAATTATGAACAGCCATGACATTTTATGAGTTTCCAAACACTACACAACCAAATTTCTATCAATAATAAAAGATTTGGTTTTCCTCCATATTAAATTCAATTAGCATATATAAGTTGACTGTTGATAAAGGAAGAGAATTGGTGGGGTTTTTAGAAACCAAAAGTCATATTAAGAACCAAGAAAAAAATCCTAAGAGTGCATAGAACAGAAATGTGACCCCAGCCAGGAGAATATCATTCTCCCACAAGTACACATGGGGAAAAATTTATTGATCATATTCAAATATTTTCAAATATATGCTCTGAATAGTTTAAATGTTACACTTGTCTTTGGAGTGGCGGGTATCTGCTTTCATATGGCTAAAAGAACTTTCATTTAAATGAGAAACTAAAAAAAATTGATCTGTTAAAAATATGACTTCTTTAACATATCCTTTACATTTTGGTTAAGTAAGAAAAGTAATTTTTTACTTTTAGGGTGTGTTCTCTCTCTCTCTCTCTCTCTCTCTCTCTCTCTCTCTCTCTCTCTCTCTCTCTCTCGTCAGTGTAGTATTCCATATGTATAAGTACCACAGTTTTTTAATCCCTCATCTGCTGATGGGCATTTAGGCTCTTTCCAGTTATTAGCTATGGTAAGAGGTGCTGCTATGAACATAGGGGTGCATATATCCTTTCTGACTGGTGTTTCCAGTTTCTTGGGATATATTTCCAGGACTGGGATCACTGAGTCAAATGAGAGTTCCATTTTTAGTTTTTTGAGGAAACTCCATACTAAAAAGAAGGAATTCTTGCCATTTGCAACAGCATGGATGGAATTGGAGATCATTATGCTAAGCAAAATAAGCCAGTCAGAGAAAGATGAATACCGCATAATTGCATTCACTTGTGAAATATAATGGACAAAAACAGATCTGGACACAGTAAAGTATTGATCAGTCTGTCAAAACTCAGAGGGATGGTAGGGGAGGGGAGGGTAAGAGGAAGAGATCAACCATAGGACATATATGCGTTCATATAAGCCTAACCAATGGCCACATACATCAGGGATTGAGGGGATGAGTGAGGGTTGGGGGGGCAATGAGGGGATAAGGTCACGTATGACATATGTAATACCTTAATCAATAAAGAAGAAGTGTGTGCATTTATATTCCACAAAACATTTTGAAACACATATTTTGACAATCAAATAAATGAATAAATTAGGTTTCAACTATGGCTTTCACTATGGCTTCAAACCCAACTAAATCATAACAGAAAGACTAAGAAAGATTTTAAAAGTAATGTTTTTAGACGTATGCAAAACTTTAGACAATTAAAAAATTAATTTTTTTACATGAACTTCTTGATTATCACAGAAATAGTCAGAAATTAGAGCTACTTCTTCCTGTAAATCAATGTTTTATTTTAGGATATCAAATTCTATTTCATTATTTTCTTTTCAATTTATGTGAGAGGAACCCTGAACTCTTAATTTGTCAGCATGTAGACACTCCTGCAATGGCTTTAGAAATAGCTGTGCTTTCCTCCTCCATGTGCACAGGATCTGTGAAGGTCACCCCTTTTCAAATTCCATGCAATTTCATCATTGCACGATAGGTAGTCTCAAAAACACATCTTTGATATTTTGTGCAGTAATGTTATTGCGGTGACTTCTTAGGGTGAGCACTGCTAGGGGAGGTTGTGCACCTGTAAGACGTTGACAGGTCCTGTACACTGTTTTCCCAGAGAGGGGACTCCCCACTGCTTTCTAGAAAATCTGCTGGCGCCTCTGCTACCTCACTTTGTCCCCAGGACTGGTCCCCACTATACAAGAATGCCTGTCACTCTAATGGTGACAGTGCTCTCTCCCCAGTGTTCACAGTGTATATGTTCCCTTCAGGGAGGTGGGGTATCTGTGAGATGGACTGGTGTGTGCACTGCCTGTAGGAGGATAGTGGTGGTGCTTGCTCAGCATCGTGAATGTACTTCATGATCAGGAATGGCACCCTTTAAAATAGAACCATAACTTTAGTATTTAAAAGTGATTATACAATGGAAAAATGAAGGCCAAAACCAGAAAAAACAAAATAATAAAAACAAAACTCAACCAAAGCCCTAAAGTAATAAAAAGATCAAAGAATAAAGTATGCCATGGAAGACATAAAAACAAAACAAGAATAATAAAGAAAATGGAAATATCAAGGGGGGGGGGCGGGGAACAGGCTTTTCCCCTGCGGCAGGCTGAGCACATTCAACAGGCAACTCTTGAGTTGGCTCCTCCACAGGCAGCTCCTCCTCTGAGGCAGGAACCACCAAGGGTCCCGGGCAGGGTTCTTCTTCCATGGCTGCTGGGGCCTCAGTTGTGTCTGGGGCTGGTCCTGACTCCACAGTTGCAGCTGTAGAGGCTGCTGAAGATGGTACAGGTTCTGGAGGTGCATGATCTTCCAGCTCCTCACGATGGATGTTAGTTGTTACAGGAGAAGCCGAGACTGCCCCTTGGGCTGGTGCTGGAGTGGTAAGAGGAGAAAAAGTCACCCATGTGCCAGTATTCCCTTGTGCCCCCCAAACAAGGAACACGGCTAGTGCCCAGGACCCACTACAGGATGCTCTCCCTGCCCAAAGTCCAGCAGGGTGGTCAGGCTGTGTCCCTTTGCCCAAGCATCTCCTCAGACCTTAGCAGTGACCTCACTTCCTCACTGCTCTCCTTGTGGATGCCATCTTTCATGTGTTTTTTTTCATACCCTTATCTGATTTTGCATAAAATTTACAACTTACATTTAAAGCAGGACCCTTTTGAGAATGGAAAAAATTCTACTATTGAAATACCAGAACAATGGGCATCACTCATTGACAATTTAATCCTTCTATGAGTAGTTCACTTTTTTTTAATCTATTCTCTTTTTGCTGCATTTTTATTTTTTCAAAGTATGTTAAGCTTTAAGTATTGCTCCATGTTGGGCAAGGTTAATTAATTTTCATAAGCCATTGAAATATGGTAGTAATCATCTCTGGTAAAACTGCTGGAACTTGATCCTGTTATTCTGCTTAAAACAAAAGGGTAGTCTTTCAGCTATCTGCTTTTGTGAGATAGGACTGCATTCCCATGTCTAGCTAGGTTAGAAACAAGGGGCAGGTAACAAAGTCAATCATAGTTCAATGTAACTTCGCTATCTCATATATGATCCTGAGAGCTGTTCTCAGAATTTAAAACAATGAAAGCTTATAATTAAGATCCTACAAAAGGATTGCCTGCACTCGGGGTGGGGTGGTCGTGAGTGATTAGTCTCCACACGTGTGGTGCCCTCCAACCTTCCTGGCCAGTTCAATAAATCCTTGCTTGCTTATTACCAACTTAACTGCCTTCACGGTCATTTGCAACTGTTCATGGAAGACACCCCACAACATTTGGAGACTCAGCGAGATTTCTGAAGAAGATCTTTTCTGGGGGATCAAAGCTGGAAGCCACAAGGATTTATTGAAAAAAGAGAAGACCGGTCTCTGGAGGTAAGGCTCTGCAGTTTAAGATCTCAAGGGAGAGTACTGGAAGGCTGGATGCAGCATTACCTCCGGACGCTGGGCGGAGGACATGATGGTGTCCTCCCCTGTCGTACAGGTGTGTGAGTGTGAGTTTCCCGGAAGAGAGCAGGATGCCCACTTTAGGCTCTCCTTCCCTTCAACGGAAGAGAGAGGGACCCCTGCTGGGTGGACAGGGGGCTCTCCCTTCCTCTCTGGGAGTCCTTAGTTGTGTCCAGACTGTTTGTCTTATGTTTGTTATGGTTGTGTCAGGACTTTTTGGTTGGTGTTGTCATAATTTTGGCCCAGTATGTATCATTTTTTAGGTTTTAATTTGTTAAAGGTTTGTCAATTTGTTGTTGGTTTGTTGAAATCCTCTTAGAGGATATTAAGTGGTTTTTCCCTTCCTGTTTGGCCTTTGACTTTGTGACTGGATTACTGCTTTTTTTTTTTTTTTAATCAATGTTCCTTGCAGGATTTCACCTTTTTTGAAATAACCTTCTATGTATAACCTGCCCCTCCCTGACTAAGCACTCTTTTTCCCATGTCAACGCTGGAGTGCAGGATTACTTTCACCTCACAGTCCTTGGTGGACTCTGGGAGGTTTTAAGCTTTGTTTTTTTCTTCACAAACTGGTCCTGCCCAGTGACCTGTGGATGCAACAGCAGCAGCAGCAGCAGCAGCAGCAGCAGCAGCAGCAGCAGCAGCATTTGCAAGCTTTTCCCCTTCCCTCCTGGTCCCTCCCTCATTATGGGAGGCAGAATGAGCTCCTGAGAAACTACTTAGGTTGTAGGATTGGACATTTATCTGTTTGTTGTGTCTATTAGTCTTGTTTCCTTTTACTAATACGAGTGTCATTTCTGTTTTTCTGAAACATGGGTCGAGAGTTCTGTCTGGGATGTGGGGAAGGGAGGCCCCCACATCTGTTCCTGTTATCTGCTCAGATCCCAAGACTGTAAGAGTACTTGTTCACTGAAAGGGTGTAAGTACAGATGTTTGTTTTACATTTTCTTTGTCTGCCTGATTATAATTATTTATTCATTTAAGTGTGGAAGTCTGTGAGAAAAAAGAAGGAAACATTTGGTTTATTTAAGGCTGAGTGCTCTGACAGGTAGCTAACCTCCCTGAGTGGCCACTGGGATTCCTTTTTCCCAGGGGCACTTTCTCTCTGTCAGAGGGGGAATCGGCCCACCAAAATTTCTGTCTATGTTTTTTAATTTGATAAAGTTGTAACAATTGTTGTCCAAAGAGGTTAAAGCAGAGACCAAGTTCTAAAATTAACTGTTTACAAGAAGGAAGCCAGAGCTGGCAACGTCATGAAGCCTTCCCAGAAAAGTAAATAAATCTTATTTCTGACACCTGTCGTTACCTAGTCTTAATCAGTGGTAGAGAAATGGTGTCAGAACTGTTTGTCTCAGTTGACCTTTTGAGTTTAATATGGTTAATAATTGCAATACATTGTAAACCCTTCAGAAGGAAAGGAAAATGTTTTTTGGGCCACTTGTTTTTGTTTTTGTATGTGGCAACTCTTAAGTTATTAGTTTTAAAATCAGTACTTTTTAATGGAAACACACTCAAGCAGAGGGGCTTTTCAGAGAGGTCAGGGAGTCTGGTTACAGTGCAAGGGCCACCGGTTCTCCCCCCGGCCCCCTAACACTACCTTTGTTGGCAAGAGGCAAGTGTTTTTCCCAGTGGGAACAGAGGGGAAAGGACTGCAGCCTTTCCCCTTGGTTGGAGCACATCCATTTGCCACCTGGGACCAGAGCTGTGCTCCCTGCCTCTGCCCATCTGGTGCTCATCCCCTCCAGGAGTTGTTTTGTGTAGTCAGCTGAGAGGAGAGAAATTCCCTTGTGACCCCCTGTGCCCCACTGAGACCCAAGAACCCCCAGTGACTCCTTGGACATTTTTCACCGTGTTCTGTTAGGGAGCTTAAAGGCAGCAGCTAGAAATTCCCCTTTTCAGGCTTATCAGAAACTGAGATCTTTATCTCTAGAAAAAATGAGGCAGTTTGGAATTCAAGTGGCTGGAGTTTCCCTCCTCCCTCAGCTTTTACAATAGTTAATAGAAGGTTTGAGGCATCTTTATGCATTTTTAAAGGACATAGTAAGAAGGTTTAAAGGCTAATTTGAAAAATGGAATGAAAAAGGAAAGAAAGGGTAGAAAGCAGTTAGGAAAGAATCAGTGTACTTACTATAAAGAGCAGGGACATTGGAAGAGAGAATGTCCTAGCAGGTAGCTAGGGAAGCAAAAGGAGAGATTCAGACTCCAAGAGTCTTTAACTTAGAGGAAGAGGACTGGCAGGGCCAGGGGTCCTTTCCATGTAGCCCTTAGGGAAATCTTACAAGGGGAGGGCAGGCCTGTTAGTCTCCTGGTGAACACTTCAGCCTATTCAGGCTTGACGGAGCTGATGGGACCCGTTACTTCTAAGAAGACATCAGTCCAGGAAGCCACTGGACAAATTGCCTGTTTTCCTTGGACATCAAAAAGGACTGTGGACCTCAGAAGGAACATGGTAACGCATTCATTTTGGGTCATGCTAGAATGCCTGTATACCCGACTTGGATGCCACCATATCCTTTGAGGGGGACGGAGCACACCTCACCGTGGATCCAAGGAACCTAGGTTCCTCCCCTGCCTGTACTCTTTTAACCTGTCCTCTTTCAAAGGAATATCTCTTGCAGGAAATGGTAAAAACAAAAACAAAAACAAACAAACAAAACAACAACAACAACAAAAACTGCCAGAGGAAGAGCATAAATTCTCCACCTACTTAAAGGAATTACAGCATCTCTATTCCATAGTCTGGGCAGGAAACATCCCCCCCCCCCGCCCCCGCCAGGGGTTGGTAAGTCATCAAGCTCTTGTAGTAGTCTAATTGCAAGCCACCACCACTCCAGTTCAGCCACTGAGCTGGACCGAAGTGGAACAATGGGCCTTTAAGGAGCGAAAGAAGGCTCTCATCTCAGCACCTGCCCTAGCCTAACCAGACATCACCATGCCCTTCCACCTCTATGTGAGTGAGGTAAGGGGCATTGCCAAAAGGTTCTCACTCAGACTCCAGATCCCTGGAAGATACCTATTACCTATCTGTCCAAGAGGCTAGGCCTCGTGGCAGCAGAATGGCCAGTGTGCCTCTGGGCTGTGGCCACCACAGCATTACTGGTAAAGGAGGAAGATAAGCCAGACACTGACAATACCCCATGCTGTGGAGGCCCTCCTTCGAGGTACTCTGGATAGATGGACATCAAACACCAGGATCACCCAGTGCCAAGCTCTTTTCCTAGACCAGCCCCATATCCGGTTCCATAAGACACTGGCCATCGGCCCTGCCAGCCTGCTCCCAGATGATGATCCGGAGGAACCCATTCATGAGTGCATAGAGGTAACAGATGCAGTACAAACAGTTCACCCAGACCTGACAGATGTCCCACTATCATCACCAGACAAGGTACAGTTCACGGGAGCAGTTATGTTCAGGATGGGATCCGATATACAGGGGCAGTGGTTGTCACCCTGGACTAGACCATTTGGGCACAGTCTCTGAACAAGGAGACACAATGCCATCACCCAAGAAAAAGGGTTACCAACTTTAGCCAGAAAGGACATTAAAAATAAGGAAGAGATTTTAGCCTTATTAGAAATCATCTAGCTCCCAAGCGCAGTTGCAATAATTCACTGCAAAAGACATCAGAAAGGGGAGACAATTAAAACCAGAAGAAATAGAGCCACAGGCCAAACTGCCAAGGAAGGCACCCCACAATATCGTTTTATATTGACACTCTGAAATATCTCCTTCCAGAGAACTGTGTCTAAATTCACTAGACACTAGTGTCCTTTTTTTGAAAATTTGAATTATTAGATGTCTTAATTATACAGGATGAGTCAGACAGGGTTAATAAAATGTTAACTGCTCTTTTGAACCTATTGCTCTAGAATGTGTTGTATCTGAGTCATTTTGTTAAGGGTCCAATGCTGGTCAGACTGGTACAGGTTCTATATCTTCTATAGAGAATATAAGAATCACTTTTTGAAAACAATATATTTTATTGGTTTTGTATACAGAGAAAGGGAGTGGGATAGAGAGTTAGAAACATCGATGAGAGAGAAACATTGATCAGCTGCCTCTTGCACACCCCCTACTGGATATGTGCCCACAACTAAAGTACATGCCCTTGACCGAAATTGAACCTGGGACCTTTCAGTCTGGAAGCCAATGCTCTATCCACTGAGCCAAACCATTTATGGCTGAGATTTACTTTTTAAAAACCTGAAGATTGTAGATATTATAAGGTTAAAAAAAGGACAAATTCCTAGGATTTTTGAAGTGATATAATTCATCTTGTCCCTCAAATTTTCTCATACTCTCTCATTTGACCAAGTGATCCCACTTCTATAAACATATTCTAAGAAACCCAAAACACCAATTAGAAAAAAATATATAAGCACCCCTATATTCATAGCATCACAATTTACAATAGCTAAGATCTGGAAACAGCCCAAGTGCCCATCAGCATCTAAGTGAATATAAAATCTCTGGCATATTTTTGCCATGGAATACTATGTGATGGTGAACAAGAAAATACTCTTATCATTTGCAACAGTATGGATAGAACTGTAGAATATTATGCTAGCAAAATAATCCAGTCAGGGGAAGATAAGTCTCACAGAATCTTACTCATATGTGCAATCTTATGAACAAAATAAAATGATGAACAAAGTAGATCCATAGACATAGAATCATGGAACAGACTAACATATTGCAGAGGGGAAAAGAGAGGAAGGGAGGTGGTGGGGATTTAGGATTAAGAGAATGAAGTTCTCCATGATAGTCATTGAACAAAACTTATTGAAAGGTTTGTACATATTAAGGATTTTGAACAGGATCAGTATCAAATAATAAATGACGGTATTCCAATATAGTTAGCACATTATTGGGTAAAAGGGTGACATTTCAGACAACTTAGAAGTAATATATGTTGCAGCTAATATGCAATAGGCAGTCTTATTATTATCAGATATATAATTTATACCAAAGGTACAATCAAGGAGATAATGCAACAATTAAAAAGTAAGTTAAAACCAATTCTACTTCTTAACATGTGCTTCTGGCACAATAGGAAGAACACAGCATTCCTTATCTCATCTCATTCTGTGAACTAATGTTATGCTTGTTTTTTCAGATTTCCTTACATTTCTCTTCTAGTCCTTCATCATTAAGTCCTTCTCCTCCTTTTCCTTTACTTCTCAGTCACAAATGTTCAGATGTCTATATTGACTATGATTCTCTAAGGCAAAGGAGGAGAAACAGCCAGGAAGACAGATATTCCTTTAGTTGGCAGAGCAAACTTCCTTAGATAGTACTGAATTAAATCCATGCCTATCCATTACTGTGAAGATAGGTACCTTATTGCTCAGGATGATTGGCAATAGTTGTATATTATGAAGAAGAAAAAAGGAGGCTTGTATGAATATAATAAGATAGTATATAGGAGACCTGATAGAAAACTAAATAATAGTGCAAGAGAGAGAAGTTTGTTGGCAATGGAGAAAATGGAAATAAATTGACATAAAATATGGAGGAGACTGTGCAAGACTTTACCTAGTCTTGTTATAGAGTTGAGTAGGAGGGAATCTTCATGGATGATTCTTTGAGAAAAATAGAACTAGAAGATGAGTAGGTATAGAAGAAGAAATTTAGTAATAAATTAATGGGAGAAAGGCTGGAATTTATGAGAAATTTATCTGGAAAAGTGTAAGAGCTGATTTAAGGAAGAGAGAGAAAGAGAGAGAGAGAGAGAGAGAGAGAGAGAGAGAGAGATATTAGCGACTTAAGGGAGGAGATAATGGTAATATAGTTATTATCAGAGAGAATCTAACATTCTAACTGTGGGAAGAGAGTTAAGTGTAAAAAATATCAATTTAGAGATTTTCAGGAATTTGTCCCCTTTCTCTGAGTCTTCCCTTCTCCTCTTTGTCTATCCCCTTCCCCCACCACTCTCCCTCTCCCTTCTCTGTTTCTCTCCATCCCTCCCTTTCCTGATGGCTGATTTCTATCCAATAGAGCAAGCTTAACTCAGCAATAAGAAAAATAGAAAGAGCCAAGAGCTGAAAATTGCCATTGTCAAATCAGCAATGCATGAAAGATAATGAGGTGCTCAGGAAAAAAAAAAAAGTTTAAAACATAAAGTCCTCACAGTTCAAATTTAAAGCTAATGTAATCATTTTATTTTACTGTGACAATTAGAATTGTTTGTTTTCTTCAGAGTGACCTTTAAAAAGAAATATCAAGGTTGATATCTTGTCACTTGTTGAGAACTGATAGAGGTTAAACTGCTTCTGCTACTAACCCTATCTAATAAAAGAGAAATATGCAAATCAACCATTACTCTGCTACAACTACAAGCGACACCTACAAGCCATGCACAACAGCAAATCAGGAGTGAGAATGCACATTAAACCCAACCAAGATGTCTGTAGCCATGGTAAGAGCAGAAGTGAAGCTTGGGTTTTCCCGGCGATGGAGGAAGGCAAACTTTCTGCCCACTGTGGTTGACCCAGGCCTCTGCTTAAGACTACAAAGTTTCAATTGTAGAAGATAAGTAAATACCAGATACCAGGGCCTCTTCTTTGGTCACCAGAGGGCATGGCTGACCTGTAAACCACCATAGACCCCTGGCCCAGGATGCCCCACACCCATATTAAACCCACACACTGATCTGGGACATTATTCAGGGCAAACCAGCTGGCCCCCACCCATGCACCAGGCCTCTATCCTATCTAATAAAAGGGTAATATGCCGATTAACCATCATTCCAACACACAAGATGGCTGACCCCATGTAGTCAAAAACCCTGCCCCCATGTGGACACAAATGACCACCACAAACAGCCAGAAGGGGAGGGCAGTTGGGAGTGACCAGGCCTGCAAGGGAGGGCAGTTGGGGGCAATCAAACCTGCACAGGAGGGCAGTTAGGAGTGACCAGGCTGGCAAAGGATGGAGTTTGGGGCTGACCAGGTCTGCAGGGAAGGGCAGTTAGGGTGGCTATGCCTACAGATGAGGGTTACTGGGGTCGACCTGACCTACAGAGGCCAGTTGGGATGGACCAAGCCTGCAAGGGATGGTAGTTGTGGTTGATCAGGCCAGCAGGGAAGGGGAGTTGGGAGGGACCAAGCCCTCAGGGGAGGGCAGTTAGGGGTGACCAGGCCAGCAGAGGAGGGAAGTTGGAAGCAATCAAGATCACATCAGTGTAGTTAGATGTCAATCAAGCTGGCAGGGGAGAGGTTAGGTGGTGATCAGGGTGGTAGGCAGAAGCATTTAGGGGCAATCAGGAAGGCATACAGGCATGCAATTGGGATCCAGCAGTCCTGGATTGTGATAGGGATGTCCGACTGCCCGTTTAGGCCCAATCCCACCAATTGGGTCTCATCGGGCCATTGGACATACCTCAAGGGGTCCCAGATTGTCTAAGTTGCAGGCTGGGCTGAGGGATACCCTCCCCCGGTGCACAAATTTTGTGCACTAGTCCTCTAGTATTACAATAATTATCTTGCTGTGAAAACACCTTTATTTTGTTCTTTTTTTTCTTAAATAACAAAGAGCTCCTACTGAAGGTTATATTGTCAGTTTTATATTATGTACCCTTTATTTTGCATAAATATACCCTGGAGAGCATACTGAGTTTGTATTCACATTAATGTTTTTAGTGGTAAAAATAAAAACATAAAAGAAATGTTTGTGAGAATAGTAGGGCCCCAACATATCCTTATATATTTTTTATTTAAATTCTTTATTGTTTAAAGTGTTATATAAGTCTCCTTTTTCCTCCATTGACCTCTCCTTATGGATCCCAACCCCTCAGAACAAGCCTTCACCCCTTCCACCCCCCTGTCTGTGTCCATTTGTTATGCTCATATGTATGCATACAAGTCATTTGGTTGATCTCTTACCTCCTCACCCTCACTTTCCTTCATAGGTTGGAGTCTGTCCAATGCTTCTGTGCTTCTAATTCTATTTTTGTTCATCAGTTTATGTTGTTAGTTATATTCCACAAATGAGTGAGATCATGTGATATTTATCTTTATATGACTGGCTTATTTATCTTAGCATAATGCTCTCTGGTTCCATCCATGCTTTTGCAAATGGTAAGAACTCCTTTTATTTTAACAGCAGCATAGTATCCCAATGTGTAGACATAAAGCAGTTTTATAATCCAATCATCTATTGATTGGCACTTTGGCTATTATAAATTGTGCTGCTATGAACATAGGTGTGCATATGTATTTTCTGATTGGTGTTTCTGTTTTATTGGGATATATTCCTAAAAGTGGGATCACTATGTCAAATGGAAGTTCTATTTTTAACTTTCTGAGGAAATGCCATATTGTTCTCCAGTGGCTGCACCTGTCTGCATTCCCACCAACAGTGCACAAGGGTTTCTTTTTCTCCGCATCCTTGCCTGCTCTTGTCCTTTGTTGATTTGTTGCATATAACCATTCTGTCAGGTGTGAGATGGTACCTCATTGTAGTTTTGATTTGCATCTCTTGGATGATTAGTGACTTTGAGCATGTTTTCATATGTCTCATGGCCTTCTGTATGTTCTCCTTTGAAAAGTGTCTATTTAGCTGCCGAAGCCGGTTTTGCTCAGTGGATAGAGCATCAGCCTGGGGACTGAAAGGTCCCAGGTTTGATTCCGGCCAAGGACATGTATCGTGGTTGCAGGCTCATCCCCAGTAGGGGGTGTGCAAGAGGCAGCTGATCGATGTTTCTCTCTCATCGATGTTTCTGACTTTCTATCCCTCTCTCTTCCTCTCTGTGAAAAATCAATAAAATATATTTTTTAAAAAAGAAAAGTGTCTATTTAGGTCCTTCATCCATTTTTTAGTGGATTTATTATCTTCCTTTTGTTAAGTTATATAAATTCCCTATAAATTTTGGCTATGAAACCCTTATCAGAGGTAATATTGACAAGTTGTTCTCACTTGCATAGTGCTTTATTATTTTCTTGATGGTTTCTTTTGCTGTGCAGAAGCTTTTTATTGTGATGAAGTCCCATTTGTTTATTTATTTTTTGGTTTCCATTGCCCTAGAAGCTGAATCAGTGAAGATGTTGCTACAACAAATGTCTTCTATTTTGCTGTGTACAGCTACTTCTAAAGCTTTTTATTGTTTCCCATCTTACGTTTAAGTCCTTTGTTCATTTTGAGTTCATTTTTGCATGTATCTGACCAATTTTCCCAACACCATTTGTTGAAGAGACTCTCTTGACTCCATTATATGTTCTTGCCTCCTTTGTAAATATTAATTGAACATAATGGTTTGGGTAGATTTCTGGGTTCTCTGTTCTGTTATATTGATCTATATGCCTTTTCTTATGCCGTTAATGGACAGTTTTGAGAATAGTGGCTTTGTAATATAGCTTGATATTTGGTATTGTGATCACTCTAACTTTGTTCTTCTTTCTCAAGATTGCTACAGATACTTGGGGTCTTTTTTTTTATTCCCATTGACTTTTTGGATAGTTTGTTTCTAGGTCTTTGAAGTATGCTATTGGCATTTTAATGGAATTGCATTGTACTTATAGATTGTTTTGGGTAGTATGGAAATTTTAATGATATTGATTCTACCTTTCCATGAGCACAGTATATTCTTCTATTTATTTATGTCTTCCTCTGTCTCTTTTTTCAGCATCCTGTATTATTCTGAGTACAAGTACTTTACCTCCTTGATTAAATTTATTTTTAGGTATTTTATTTTATTTTTTGGTGCAATGGTTAATGGGATTTGTTCCTTTAGTATCTATTTCTGTGAGTTCATTATATTACCTAAGAATAGAGAAACATGTAAATTGACCTTACCTCTGCTATGCCAACAGCCAATCAGAGTGAATATGCAAATTAACCAAACAAATATGGCAGTTAATTCACATAGATACCTGGGTTCCAGAAACCTCCTTGGCACCCAGGTCAATCACAGCTGGGCAGGCGTGCCCCATTCTCAATCCCAAAGCCTAGGACAGAGGCTTTAGTTTTGGGGAGGGGCCGAGCCTGTGATTGGAGGGGCCCCTTGCTCAAGCCTAAAGCCTGGGTAGCCCAAGCCAATGATAGAAGGGAAGGTGTCAGGGAGAGACAGTGCCCAAGCTTAAAGCCTGGGTTACCCGAGCTGGTGATCAGAGGGTCTGTGGGCAGGGTTCAAGCCTGGGATCAGAGGGAAGGGATAAAAAAATCAATGTAAACATATCCTCAGGTGAGGATAAAAAAAATATAAAGATATGTGATATTCTGTGAAAAACACATCTTGAAAATGTCTAAAAACAGATGTCACTTATTCATGGTGAAGGTGCTGAAGTCCATGTTGATGAAAATACCTTGGTGGCTGCAGTGACTGGCAGTGGCTACAAGCACTTTCCCCTGATCAGCCCAGTCACCTCCCACAAAGGGAGTCCAGACTGTGGTTTAGTTCTGATCCCAATGGGGAGCAGGCCTAAACCATCAGAAGGAAGTCCCATGAGAGCTCCCAGAATATGAGAGGGAGCATGCTGGGCTGAGGGAACTCTCCCCAGTGCATGAATTTTGTGCACAGGGCCCCTAGATAGTGTATAAAAAATCCATGGATTTCTGGATTTTAATTTTGTATCCTGCTACATTGCAGAATGGATTTGTTAATTTTAGTAGTTTTTTGATAGGGTCTTTAGGGTTTTCTATGCGCAATATCATGCCATCTGTGAATAATGACATTTTTACTCCTTCTTTTCCAATTTGGATGCCTTTTATTTCTTCTTCTTATCTAATGCTATGGCTATCACTTCCACTACTATATCTAGCAGGAGTTGTGGAAGGGGCATGCATCTCTATCTTGTTCTTGTTCTTTGGGGAAATGGTTTTAGTTTTTGCCCATTGTGTGATGTTGGCTGTAGTTTTGTCATACCAGATTGTTATTATGTTGAACTATGATCCCTTTATTTTTATTTTTCTGAGAGTTTTTATCAGAAAGGTTGTTGAATTTTTTCAAATTCCTTGTCTGCATCAATTGATATATTATGTGATTTTTGTCTCTCAATTTGTTTATGTGATGTATCATGTTAATTGATTTGTGGATATTGTACCACCCTTGCATGCCTGGACCAAATCCCTCTGGTCATGGTGTATGATATTTCTAATATAGTGCAGAATACAACTTGCTATAAAATTGTTGAGAATTTAGCATCTATGTTCAAAGGGCTATTGGACCGTAATTCTCTTTCTTCGTAGTATCTTTATCTGGTTTTGGGATTAAGGTAATGGTGGCTTCATAGAAAGAGCCTGGAAGTGTGTGTTACTCTTGAATTTTATGGAATAGGTTTTAGGTCTTAAGGATAGGTTTTAGGTCATATATATATATATATATATATTTTTTTTACAGAGAGGAAGGGAAAGGGACAGAAAGCCAGAAATAGAAACATCAATCAGCTGCCTTCTGCACACCCCCCATGGGGATGTACCCACAACAAAGGTACATACCCTTGACCAGAATCAAACACGGGATCCTTCAATAAGCATGCCGACGCTCTATCCACTGAGCCAAGCTGGTTTCAGCAGGTCTTCTTTGACTGTTTGGTAAAATTTCCATGGAAAGCAGATTGGCTCTGGACTTCTTTTTTCTGGAAGTATTTGATGACTGCTTCGATTTTCTCCTCAGTTATTGGCTGTTGAGATTTTTTTATTCTTCTTGGCTGAGTTTTAAAAGGTCATATTTTTCTAGGAATATCTCCATTTCCTCTAGTTTGTTGGAATAGAGTTGCTCATATACTTTCTTTGCAATCCTTTATATTTCTGTTGAGATTGTTGCTATTTCACCTCTTTCGTTTCTGATTTTGATTATTTGGGTCCTCTCTACTCGCTTCTTGATGAGCCTGGCTAGATGTTAATCAATTTTGATCCCTACAAGGAACCAGTTTTTGGTTTCAGTGATCTTTTGTATTTTTTGGTATTGTTTTTGTGTGTGTCATTTTTATGGTATTTACAGTGCTGAAGAGGGACTTTACACAGTGATTCTGGCAACTGTCCCTACAGTTCTCTGCTCAGAGCCATAAGACCCAGACTTTCCTTATGTGAGTCTAGTCCTTTATGCCCTCCCCCCACAGGAGCCCATGTTGAGTAGCTGTGAACAAGACTTTGTGTTAACCCTTTAAGAGTGTGCCTATGTGTTTATCAGACTTCTGTTTCTCCCTGACAAACAGACTCCCTACTGAATTTCACTGCCAGATGTTATATGGGTGTTCTTACTGGCTGTGGTGCTCTGGGTTGGGGATTCTAGGAGATATTTGAGATTTCATGCTCCTCTGGGAGAAACTTTGCAGCTGAGATATCCCTTCCAGGATCATAGCCACCAATCCTGGGAGAGTAGCCAACCCCTTTCAGGTCTCCATCTTTCTGAACAATCTTGATATAGCTTCTGTAAATCCTTCATTTTATGCTTCTAATCAGGTAGTCTTCATTTGCTTATTCTGGTTGATTGTTCTATAGTTATAATTAGTTACTAGAGGCCTGGTACACAAAATCTGTGCACCGGAGTGGGTGGAGTGGTCCAAAAGCCCAGTCTGCACCCTTTCCAATCTGGGACCCCTCAAGGGATATATGAATGCTCAGGATCAGACCTAAATAGGCATTTGGAGATCCTTCTCAAAATCCAGGACTGCTGGCTCCAAACTGCTCACCTGCCTGCCTCCCTAATTGTCCCTAACCGCTTCTGCCTGCCAGCCTGATCACCCCCTAACCACTAAACTCCCAGCCTAATTGATGTCTAACTGCCCTCCCCTGCAGGCTTGCTTGCCCCCAACTGCCCTCCACTGTAGGCTTGATTGCCCCCAAGTGCTCTCACTTGCAGCCCTGGTCTCTCCCAACTGCTTTTCCCTGCTGGCCTGATGGCCCACAACTGCCTTCCCTTGCAGGCCTGGAACCTCCCAATGTCCTCCCCTGCTGGCCATCTTGTGGTGGCCATCATGTGTCCACATGTGGGCAAGATCTTTGACCACATGGGGGCTGCCCTCTTGTGTGTTGGAGTGATAGTCAATCTGCTTATTACACTTTTATTAGATAGGATAGAGGCCTGGTGCATGGGTGGGGACCAGCTGGTTTGCCCTGAAGAGTGTCCCAAATCAGGGTGGGGGTTCCCTTGAGATGTGAGGTGGCATGGGTGAGGGGCCTCTGGTGGTTTTTAGGCCAGCCATGCCCCTCAGTAACCCAAGTGGAGGCCCTGGGATTTGGAATTAATTTATGTCTACACTTGAAACTTTGTAGCCTGGAGTGGAGCCAAGCCTTATGCTTGCTCCCTGGCGACAGCCAATTCTTTTTGAAACTTTGTAGCCTAGAGTGGAGGTCTATGCTAAGGCTGCAAAAGTTTGGCTTCCTCCATTGCCCCGGCAACCCTAGCCTCTGTTCTCTCTCCAGCTCTGTGGCTGCTGCCATTTCTGTTGGGATTATGAATCTTCTATAATTGAAACTTTGTAGCATTGAGTGGAGGCTTAGGCCAGCAATGGCAGTTGGAAAGCTTGGCTTCTTCTACCAGAGAAACTCAAACCTCCCTCCTGCTCACAGTGGTGGCAGCCATCTTGGTTGGAGTTTATTTGCATAATTTGCTCCTGATTGGCTGATGGGCATAGCTGTGGGCATATCTTGATTGGAGGTAGGGTCAATTTGCATATTGCTCTTTTATTAGATAGGATGATTCCAGTTTGGTCCCAAAAGGAGGTGAATATAGTTTCTACCTATTCCCATTACATTTTACCTGCTTGGGTATTTTCTGTTATCTTGTACTGAAATTCGTGATGTGATTTTCTGTTCCATCTAACCTATTGTTGATTTCTTCTGTTGTGTTTATTTCAGATATTGTATTATTCATCTCTGACTGCTTTTTTATGCTTTATTTGTTGTTGCTCTTTATGCTTGCACTCCCTTTGTTTAAGTTCATTCTTTCCCTAAGGTCCCTGAGCACATTTATAGTGACTGTTTTGAACTCTGTATGTGGTAGTCTGTTTTTCTACATTCCATTTAGATCTTTTACTGGGGATTTCTCCTGTTATTTCATTTGGGCCATATTTATTTGTTTTTTTCATTTGGCTGCCTCTTTGTATTTGTGTCTGTGTATTATATGGGGTGTATTATATAGTGCCTTGTAGGGCTCAGTAATAGAATCTCTCTGGTCACCTGACCTAGCTATGAGAATGTCCCTAATTCTAATCCCGACAATATTACAACCAACCTAGACAATGACATTTTCCCACTCTCAGAACATTCAATGTGATGATAGACTGGAAATGTCCAGAAATAAAATTTTCCACTTAAACCATGCCCACAGGATTTTAAAGTTTCCCATATAAAAAATAGTAACGATATGTATGTATTTCAGAGAGAGCATAGTCATAAAATAATTATAAACAGCCATGACATTTTATGAGTTTACAAACACTATAAAACCAAATTTCTATAAATAATAAAAGATTTGGTTTTCTTCCATATTAAATTCAATTATCATATACTAGAGGCCCAGTGCACAAAATTCATGCTTAGGGGGAGAGAGGGGATGTCCCTTAGCCCAGCCTGCACCCTCTCCAATCTGGGACCCCTCGAGGGATGTCCAACTGCCTGTCTAGGCCCAATCCTGATAGGATAGAGGCTAAACTGATCCTGGTAGGATTAGGCCTAAACAGACAGTCAGACATCCTTCTTACAATCCAGGACTGCTGGCTCCAAACTTCTCATCTGCCTGCCTCCTTGATTTCTCCTAACCGCTTCTGCCTGCCAGCCTGATCACCCACTAACCACTACTTTGCCAGCCTAATTGATGTCTAACTGCTCCTCTGCCAGCCTATTTGCCCCCAACTTCCCTCCTCTGCTGGCCTGGTCACCCCTAACTGCCCTTCCTGGTAGGCTTGATTGCCCCCAACTGCCCTCCCTTGCAGGGCTTGGAGCCTCCAATGGCCCTCCCCAGCTGGCCATATTGTGGTGGCCATCTTGTGTGCACATGGGGGCAGGATCTTTGACCACATGGGGGCAGCCCTCTTGTGTATTGGAGTGATGGTCAATCTGCAAATTACTCTTTTATTAGATAGGATAGAGGCCTGGTACATGGGTGGGAGCAGCTGGCTTGCCCTGAAGGGTGTCTCAGATCAGGGTGAGGGTTCCCTTAGGGTGAGGGGCAGCCTGAGCGAGGGGCCTGTGGAGATTTGCAGGCTGGCCATGACCCCCAGCAACCCAAGCAGAGGCCCTAAGATCTGGGATTAATCTAAGTCTACAATTGAAACTTTGTATCCTAGAGCAGAGCCAAGCCTTCTGCTCACTCCAGGGTGGCAGCCATTTCTGTTTGAAACATTGTAGCCTAGAGTGGAGGCCTAGGCCAGCAATGGCAGACTGAAAGCTTGGCATCTTCCATTGCCAGAGAAACCCAAGACTCTGTTCTCTCCAGTTCAGTGGCTGCCACCATTTCTGTATCTTTTATAATTGAAACTTTGTAATATTGAGTGGAGGCCTAGGCAGGTGGAAAGCTTGGCTTTCTCTGTTGCTGGAGAAACCCAAACCTTCCACCTGCGCTCAGTGGCGGTAGCCATCTTGGTTGGGAGTTTATTTCCATAATTCTCTCCTGAATGGCTGGTGGGCATGGCTGTGGGCATGGTTTGTGGGTGTGGTGAAGGTGCTGTCAAATTTGCATATCACCATTTTATTAGATAGGATAAGTTAACTGTTGATAAAAGGAGAGAATGGGTGGGGTTTTTAGAAACCAAAGGTCATATTAAGAACCAAGAAAAAAAAATCCTTCTAAGAGTACATAGAACAGAGATAGAACCCCAACCAGGAGAATATCATTCTCCCACAAGTACACATGGAGAAAAAATCTATTGACCATATTCAAATATTTTCAAATATATGCTCTGAATAGTTTAAATGTCATACTTGCCTTTTGGAGTGTATCTGCTTTCATATGGCTACAAAAAAACTTTCATTTATACCATAAACTAAGCAAAAATTTATCTGTCAAAATGTGACTTTTTAACATAATCCTTTTCATTTTGTTTAGACAAGAAAAATAATTTTTTACTTTAGGGATGTGTCTCTCTATTTTTTTTAAATTCAAGATAGTATTCCATTGCGTAGATGTACGACAGTGTTTTAATCCCTCATCTGCTGATGGGCATTTAGGCTGTTTCCAAATATTAGCTATGGTAAGTTGTGCTACTATGAACATAGGGATGCATATATCATTTCTGATTGGTGTTTCCAGTTACCTGGGGTGTATTCCTAGAAGTGAAATCACTGGGTCAAATGAGAGTTCTATTTCAAGTTTTTTGAGGAAATTCCACACTAAAAGGGAATTCTTTTCTATTTGCAACAGCCTGGATGGAACTGGAGATCATAATGCTAAGCAAAATAAGCCAGTCAGAGAAAGATGAATATCACATTCATTTGTGAAATATAATGAATAAAAACAAGTCCAGAGACAGAAATGTATTGATTAGTCTGTCAAACATCATAGGGAATTTAGGGAAAGGTGGGGGTAAAGAGAAGGCATCAACGAAAGGATTTGTATGCATTTATATAAGCATATCCAATGGCCAAAGACACCAGGGATTGAGGGCATGAGTGCGGGAAAGGGAAGCAATGGGGGGATAATGTCACATATGCAATACCTTAATAAATAAAGAAAAAGTGTGTGCTTTTATATTCCACAAATCATTTTGAAAAACATATTTTGATAATCAAATAAATGAATCAATTAGGTTTTAACTATGGCTTTAACTATGGCGTGAAACCCAACTAAATTGAAACATAAAAACTAAGAAAAATTTTAAAATGTAATGTTTTTAGACATATGCAAAACTTTAGAAAATTAAAAAAAAATTTTTTACATGAACTTCTTGATTATCAGAAAAATACTCAGAAATTAGAGGTAATTCTTTTGGTAACTCAATATTTTATTTTAAGATATCAAATTCTATTTCATTATTTTCTTTTCATGTGAGAGGAACTCTGAACTCTTAATTTGTCAGCATGTAGACACCACTGCATTGGCTTTAGAAATAGCTGTGCTTTCCTCCTCCATGTGCACCAGGATTTGTGAAGGTCATTGCTTCTCAAATTCCCAGGAATTTCATCATTGCATGACAGGCATTCTAAAAAAGCATTTTGAAAATTTGAGCAAGAATGTCATTCAGGTGCCCTCTTAGGGTGAGCATTGCTAGGGGTAGTTCTGCACCTGTAAGACGTTGACAGGTTCCCTCAGAGAAGGGGATTCCCCACTGATTCCTAGAAAAATCTGCTGGCGCCTCTGCTGTCTCACTTTCTCCCCAGGACTGGTCCCCACCAGACAAGAAGCCTGTCACTCTAATGGTGACAGTGCTCTCGCCCCAATGTTCACAGTGTATATGTCCCCTTCGGGGAGGCGGGGCATCTCTGAGATGGACGGGTGTGTGCACTGCCTCTAGGAGGACAGTGGTGATGCTTGCACAGGAATGTCCTTCATAATCAGGAATGGCACCTTATAAAATAGAACAACAACTTTATTATTTAAAAGGGATTGTACCATGGAAAAATGAAGGCCAAAACCAGAAAAAAGAAAATAATAAAAGCCAAACTTGCCCAAACACCCCAATCAATAAAAAGATCAAAAAAGAAAGTACGCCATGGAGAACATAAAAACAAAACAAGAATAGTAATGAAAACGGAAATGTCAAGCATGGGGAAAACATGCTTTTCCCTTGGGGCAGGCTGAGTGCATTCAACAAGCGGCCCTTGAGTTGGCTCCGCCACAGGCAAGGGTCCTGGGCAGGGTTCTTCTTCCATCGCTGCTGGAGCCTCAGTTGTGTCTGGGGCCAGCCCTGGCTCCAAAGCTGCAGCTGGAAAGGCTGCTGGAGGTGGGACAGGCTCTGGAGGTCCAAGCACGTCCAGCTCAACCTCCAGCTCCTCAGGATGGACTTTCCTTGTTAGAGGAGGAGCCGTGTCTGCCCTCTGGGCTGGTGCTGGCGTGGTGAGAGGAGAAAAAGTCAGGATGCCCTTGTGCCCCCCAAACACAGAACACAGGTAGAGCCTAGGACGCACCATAGGACGCCCTCCCCGCCAAAAGTCCAGCAGGTGGGTGGTCTGAGGCCAGTCTTTTGCTCCTGGTCAGATTCTAGGGGTGCTCCCTATGTGTCTGGCAACAAACCCTCCCCATAAGCTCACAGAGACCTCCCCACCCATTCCACTCCCACCGCCCAACCTTCTCACCCTGGGACTCTGCCTCCTCGGGCTCCAGGTCTTCTGGCCTGGTGCGATTAGCACAGGCACAGCAGTCTAGGACACAGTTGAAAATTGCCATCCGTCTTTTGGTACCGAGCGGTTGCGAAGCTGGAGGCTGGTGGGACCTGGGAGGCTCAGGTGGAGGAGCCCTTCTCCCTGCACCCATGGGCCCTGGTTCCCCAGACCCCCAGGTGGCCTCACGCATTTTAGGCTTCCTCTGGCCTTCCCTGATGGACGGGCGGCAGGGGTCTTCATGGACGAGCTGCCGCTGCTCCTTGACCAGATTCGGCCTCTCCTGGGCCTGGGTCGAGCTCTGCAATGACAGTGATGGGTAGCTGACTGGGAGGGCTCAAGACCGGCCCTGGTCACTGCTGCTTCTGCCCACTGGACCGTCTGCTCCCGGATGGGGTCCAGCCCTGTGTGAACAGAGACATCCACTCAGGGGAAATGGGACTCACCGCCAGCGCTCAGGAGAGACCTGGGGCACAGGGTGCCACCCACACTCCACGACCACCCGGCAGCCGTGACTGTTCCTGATCCCTGCACCCAGCCTGTTCCAGTTCTGGACAGACCTTCCCCATATGAACACGCCCTTTACCCCCCACACCCCTAACACACGGCGAGGGGACATGGGCCTGCTCAGGTGGGATCATGGTGGTGGCCTGGCCTGAACAATCCTCCTGGTTCACCTCTGTGTTCCGCCGGGAAAAGGGCCACAGGCGTCCTTGGCGCTGAGTCCTCATCCGGCGGCGGACACGGCTAACCACACTCTGATCGCTGCCTCTCTTGAGGCGGGGGGCTCGGGACACGGGGAGACAACAAGAGAACATCGTGTGCTGTCCACTGCCTCTGTCCGAGTGAGATGGGAAGGGCAGGTATAAACTGTGGCTGCCTGGATACCAGGGTTCCAGGTTCTGTAGGGGTCCATTGTCAGGAGGTGAGGTCACTGGCTGTGTCCCCTTGCCCAAGCACCTTCTCAGACCTTTGCAGAGACCTCACTTCCTCAATGCTCTCATTCTGGCTGCCATCTTCCATGGTTTTTTTCATATCCTTATCTTTTATCAAAGTCATCCAATTTACAACTTATATTTAATACAGGACCCTTTTGAGAATGGAAAAATGGTACTATTGACCATACCAGTACAATTGGCATCACACATTTAAAATTTAATTCTTCTATAAGTGGTTTAGTTCTTCTTTTATCTATTCCTTATTTTGCTGCATTTTTATTCGTTCACATTATGTCAAGCTTTAGGTATTGCTCCAAATTGGGCAGGGCTAATTAATTTTTATGAACCATTTTATGTTGATACTCTGAAATATTTCCTTTCAGAGGAGTGTGTCTAAATTCACTAGACACTAGTGTCCTTTTTCAAAATTTTAATTATTAGATGTCTTAATTATACAGGATGAGTTAGACAGGGTTAATAAAATGTTAACTGGGTTTTTGATCCTACTGCTCTAGAATGTGTCTTACCTGAGTCATGTTTACAAGGGTCCTATTCTGGTCAAAGTAATACAGGTTCTGTATCTTCTATAGAGAATATAAGAATTATATATATATATATATATATATATATATATATATATATTTGATTTTTGACAGAGAGAAAGGGAGAGGGATGGAAAGTTAGAAACATCGATAATAGAGAAACATCTATCAACTTCCTCCTGCACACCCCCTACTGGGTATGTGCCCACAACCAAGGTACATCCCCTTGACTGGAATCCAACATGGGACCCATTAGTCTGGAGACCGATGCTCTATTCACTGAGCAAAACCAGTTATGGCTAAGAATCACTTTTTAAAAACCTGAAGAACATAGATATTATAAGGTTGAAAAAAAGGACAAAGTCCTAGGATTTTTGAAGTGATATAATTCATCTTGTCCCCCAAATTTTCTCATACTCTCTCATTTGACCAAGTGACCCTACTTCTATAAATATATCCTAAGAAACACAAAACACCAATTATAAAACAATATAATCACCCCTATATTCATAGCAGCACAATTTACAGTAGCTAAGATTTAGAAAGAGCCCAAGTGCCAAGCAGAAGCTAAGTGCATAAAAAGTCCCGGGTATATTTATGCCATCCAATACTGTGTGTCATGTAAAAGAAAAACTCTTACCATTTGCAACAGTATGGATAGAACTGTAGAGTATTATGCCAGTAAAATAATCCAGTCAGCGGAAGATAAGTATCACAGTATCTCACTCATATGTGGAATCTAATGAACAAAATAAAGTGATCAACAAAGTAGATCCAGAGACATAGAATCATGCAACAGACTAACAAATTTCAGAGGGATGGAGAGGAAGAAAGGTAGTGGGGAAAAGGGAGGTAGAAGAAAATTAACCAGGAAACTTATATGCCTATATGTATAGCCCTTTGACACAGATAATAGTGTGGTAAAGGCCTGGGAGGAGTGGATGCAGTGTAGAGGGACTCAATGGGAAAATAAATAAATAAATAAATAAATAAATAAATAAATAAATAAAACCACAAAAAAACAACCAAGGGGACGTTTGCAATACTATTCATCAGTAATAATAAAAGGGTAATATGCTAAGTAGACTGCATGTCATTCTGGACAGCCTTTCTGACAAAGCTATAAGCCCAGGTGGTGGGGGGGTGGGGTAGCTAGCCCAAGTCTAGTGTTGGCCAGACGGAGAGAAGCCTAGGTCCTGGTTGTCCGTGGCTAGCCGGAGGAGGAAACCCTGAGTTCTGGGTGTGGAATCCAAGGCAGAGGCAGATAGGAACAATAAAGTAGGCACGCGAGCAGTTAGGGACAATCAGGCAGGCAGGGTAGTGGTTAGGGATGATCATGCAGGCAGGCGAGCAGTTAGGAGCCAGCAGTCTTGGATTGCGAGTAGGATGTTGACTACTGGTTAAGGCCCAAACCCACAGTCTATGTAGAAGGACCCCACTGATGCCAAATCCATTCACTTAGCCTCTAGTCAACAATAAAGAGTTTTAAAAATGTATGCTTACATACATTTAAATAATGTGCAAGACTTTCCTGCCTTGACAGCAGACCACTTGCATAAATCCAGGTAATATGTTGTTTTAGAAGGACCTTCTGAGTGTTTCAGTAGTGCCCTGATTCTGCTCTCCATCCTATCTAATAAAAGAGTAATATGTAAATTGACTGTACCATTGCTACACCCAATATGCCATGGCCACTAGCCACACCCACCAGCCAATCAGGAGTGATATGCAAATTAACACTCAATCAAGATAGCTGCTGCCTAAGGCAGGAAAAAGCCTTACCAAGAGGGTTTTTCCAGCCTATAACAGGCGGGGTCCAGAGCCGGAGCGAGCCAGTGATCGGCCCCATGGCAGGGCGATTGCTGGGTGTCTAAGGCTGGAAAAAACCTTTCCAAGAGACTTCTTCTGGCCTTCAGCAGGCCAGTGTCAGGGTGGAGCCAGCTAGCAATTGGCCCAATAGTGATTGCTGCCTGGGGTCCCCTGGATGAGGTCCCCTGCCCAAGGACAAAAGCCTCAGCCAGAGGCTTTCAGCCTTGGGCCGGGGGTGAACCACCAATAGGACATCTCCTGTGGTCTCCCAGCATGTGAGAGGGGGCAGGTTGGGCTGAGGGACCACCCACCACCAGTGCATGGATTTTGTGCACGAGGCCCCTACTATTATATAATTCCAAATTGTTCAAACTGTTAAAATTAAGTTAGAAAGAACCCAGTCTCAACAAATATACTTTATTTAATTATAAGAGAGAATCTTTGGCTCCCAGAGCTAAGAACTCCTGATAAGCCTTTCAGGATTAAATGGAGTCGGTGGACATCTGTAATTATAAGAAAAGAAGCCACATCATTTAATTATTTCCTTACTATTTGATAGAGTGTACCAAATTACTGTCTTGACTTTGTATGAAATATGTTAATCTTACATTTTTAATGTTTTAATCATGCAAGCATCAATGTATTTAAATTCAGCAAACTTAGGCAGAAATTCATTTTTCTAAAAAAGTTCTTTTTCGGTAATGTACTTAATTATTTGTGTGAGTATAGGAGCCAAATTATCATGGAGCACCTAAAAAGTGCAGATAAGAGACATGATTTTGACTAGTCAGTGTGTGTTTTTTAAAACTTTCATTGAGAGCAATTGAACTTAAATCATGAAAGAGCTCATATAATACACATCCTCAGAACATTAATTTAATCATGATTATTATATCAACATACAGTTATTGTGCAAGAAATTTGATTTCTTTTTTTTCTTAAAAAATAACTAGATGCTCCATATACTACACAGTATACACATTCCTTTATAAGTGTCTGTTTGCTGTATGTGTAGTAATGCAAAGAGTTTTTAATCTCCAATAAGTTCTGCAAAATGATAACTGCTCAATGACACTTATTAAAGTAAAATTTCTCTTTACATTTCATTTTATCATTGAGTAGAACCAGTAGTTTAACTATACAAATTTGAACTCCTTTAAGAATACACTGCTAAATGTTCATGATCAGTGGATAAATATCTAGCATATATTTATGTACCTATCAAATGTTATATATGGTCATCAAAAATAATCATTTGTTTTATTCCAAACTTGTTTATGACACCTGTACTTGTTATTTTAACTACAAAATATTAATATCAATAACAGAGATATCAATGGAAAAAATAAATATATTTTAGAAAGATATAAAATGTAGTTATAAGACACAATAAGAAACAAATAATGTGTGCACATGTTTGTATTTCAAGTAAAGTAATTTAGATTTATACTTTAAGTAAGGTATTTGTGATTTTTACATTAAAATTTATGATTTTGTACTCTAAACAATCATAAAACTAGTTTTTAATCAGCAAGCCATAGTAGTCTCAAATATTTTAAACAAAAGTGCCTAACGTAGACACTTTTCTTTTGTATGTTATTCTTTTTCTAGTAAACCTAATACTTTTCAGCTTCAAAAAATTAGACTGTTAGTACATTATACTAAAAAATGAAATGTGAGTTAATGGAGGTCCATGGCCGATTTACTATGTTACAGCATTGGAAAATCAGCAAGAAAAACATTTTCAAAGCACACTATAGGAAACATATTTTAATTTATGTCTAAGGTATCTGATTATATAAATATTAAAAAAAATCTTTGTCAATCACTTTAACTGTATATAATTCCAAATTGTTTGTTTTAATTTTATATAACACCAGAATAACATATAGGACTAAAGGTTACATGATATTTATTTATTTATTTATAACCTTTCTCCTTTCTCTACAACAAAATTACTCAGATTGTTTCTTCTACTGTAAGAACAAGTAATTAGCACAAACCATATCCTTTAAAAGAAATATGTGTTTCCTCTATATTTCAAAATATATCTAATGCTGAGGAAACAGAAATTCAGAATATAAGAAACTATCATTGCCAATCATCCACTGGGTCTGTAATCTCAAGTGTAATGAAATAATTCCCTGCCCATTTATCAATCTCACTTTTGAATGTGCTTATTTTTTGAATTGACAGCAAAGTGCCTAATGTAAAGGTAAAAAGAGATGTTGGTGGACAGTCTAAATAAAGAAATAGTTATTATATTTCTTAATTGCAATGCATCTGGACACTTACTGTTTAAGTTTCTGTTTAGATTGTTGATATTATCACAGATAAAATCACTAGAACCCCATTAGTTTGTTGCAGTGAAGAGTCAGGCAAACACCGTCAGGAGGAGGGGATATGTAAGTATGTTGACAGGAGAAGAGATACCTTACTACGTTGAAACACATGCAGAAGTGTTCCCATAAGGAAGGCAATCTGATCAGGGAAGAGAATTTACCATGGTTTTATCCAATTTGGGGGAAGTAAGACTAACCCAACACTAGCATTCTTTAGACATCTGTTTCACAAAAGGGAGGGAGAAAGCTGAAAAATCCTGGAAAGATCACAGCCCAGGGACATAGGCCTATTAAATGACACATATATAACCCTAAGAGAATTTGTAAACAGTAAGAAAAGATAACAACACTTCATCTATTGACCACCACATCAATAGACCTGAAGTGTAGTAACAGCTGATTACAGCTGCAAGGATAGCTAGATGCACATACAACTTAACTAGGAGCTTTGAGAGAAACAAAAAGACATCGGCCAGGGGGGGGGGGGGGACACAAATAAGAACATGAGAGGAAAATAAAGGCCTTTGATAGCTATAGCTCCAGTAAATATGAGTCAAAACCCAATTTCTACCCAGATTCATGTGAAATCTTACACTATAAAACCATTTACCTTCGTCCCTATTACCTAAATAGTGGTCGGCAAACTCATTAGTCAAAGGAACCAAATATCAACAGTACAACAACTGAAATTTATTTTGAGAGCCAAATTTTAAACTTAAACTTCTTCTAAAGCCACTTCCAAATAGAATCACCCAGGCTGTGGTATTTTGTGGAAGAGCCACACTCAAAGGGCCAAAGAGCCACATGTGGCTCACGAGCCACAGTTTGCTGTGGACCTAATACAAAAAACAAAACAAACAAACAAACAAAAAACACAGAAAACAACAAGGTAGGCTTAGAGACAAGTAAAAATATAGCCTGAAGAGATAGAACAAAGAACAGAAAGAGATATGACACAGGTTTTGTAATTATCACATAGGGAATTTAAAATAATTGATTAATTTGTTAAGGGCTCTATAAAGAAAATTAGACATATATAACCAAAATAATTTAAAACATTTATGCAAAAACTTATATAAACAAATTTCACAGCAGCATTATTGATGACCAGAATGGTGAGCCAAAGTGTTCTTCACAGGGTTGTGTCTCACAATGCTGAAGAACGAGCTTCATAGACCAGAAAACATAACATAAATGTGAGAAATTTATTACAAGCAGATTTAGACTCTCAGCGTGGGAAGGGAGGCAATAATAGGCTGCTCATTAAAGCCTTGTGGTTCGGGGTATATATTTGCCATAAGCCTGCTCTATGTCTACCTGGGCCATCACCTGAATGATTCCTTCAGTTCTTGCCCAGCAATGGACCTGAACTTTCCCTGTTTCTATGTGTTCTGTCTCTGTTCCTAGGCTGAATTTTCAATGTTTCTGTGTGTTCTTCCTCTGTTCCTATGCTGAACTTTCCCATTTCTATGTGTTCTTTCTCCTGTTTCTATGCTGAACTTTCCGTTTCTATGCATTCCTAGACCTTGTTGCTACATGCTCTCCCTTGGTTTCCCATGCCTCCTGCTTTGAGTCCAGAAACATTTTATTATTTCTGTTTATTTGGTTCATGTGATTAGACAGCTCAGATTGCTGTGTCTTCCCCTGCCTATGTCCTACCTGCCTTTTTCCCTAATGAACCCCTGTCCTACATGCCTGCATTTCAAGTTAACCCTCTTATCCTATCTAATAAAAGAGTAATATGCAAATTGTCTATACCTTCACTACACCCACAAGTCATGCCCACAGGCCATGCCCACAAGCCAATCAGAATGAGTATGCAAATTAACCCAACCAAGATGGTGTTTAATTTGTGTATCTGCACACAGAAGACGCTTAGAAGGAAGCCAAGCACAGTGAAGGGAGAAAAGCTGAGGAGAAGTAAGCAAACAGGGCAGGAGAGAAGGGAGGGAGCAAGACAGAGGAGACAGGAGTGAGGCAGAGGAGACAGGAGAGAGCGAGATAATGGAGAAGGGAGCAAGGCAGCAGAGAAGGGAGGGAGCTTTGCTCAGGCTGCAGGAAGCTTTATTCTTGCAGGAATCTTCCTGCAACGAGTCTCTAGTTATTATAATAAATAAAAAGTGCAATGATGTTTCAGTTACTGACAGATCACTTATATGACCATGGCCCTATAACATTACAATGGAGCTGAGAATTCCTACCACCTAGTGATGTCATAAGACAGCTACTCATGTGTTTGTGGTGACACTCGTCTAAGGAAACCTAAAGTGTAGTCAGTAATAAAAAAGTATAGCATAGACAATTATATACAATGCATAATACTTGATAAATATAATAAATCACTAATTACTGGATTATATAATCTATTATGTTACATTTTGGTAATTATTATAGTGTGATTTTTCTATTTATAAAAGAAAAAGATTGCTGCAAAAAATATGCCATATACTATTTTATGCAGGAACAGCCTCATTGATCTGAGAATGAAATCTCTTGTTTACAACTAGTGCTTGATTAAATAATGTTTTATTTTTTATACATTAATATACTGTACAGGCTTGCAATAGGCTATGCCATAATAGGTGTATTGTAGGCTATGCAATGTAGATTTGAGTAAGTATAATCTATGATATATGCCTAATGATGAAATCACATAATGAAGTATTTTTCAGAATGTATTCCCACCCTTAAGTGGTATATGACTAAATGTTTATTGAATTTGTATGGAATATTCTACTGTTTACTTTTATAACACCCATTCTTTTCTATCTTATAAAAAGTGAAGTACAATTTTGTTTGGGAAAGCAATGTATCTAGTTAAAAATTGTCTCAAAAAAAGGAAACATGAAGATCTCAAAGAACTTGGAGGGAGAGTGGAGGTTGACATTGAGAGTAAGTGGAGGGCTGAGAATAAGGGGTTAGCATTAGATCTGAACTGTAGATGGGTCCTGAGTTCTATTTCCTTGAAGATGTTGAAGTTAACATTGATGTGGAGTGCTGTGTCCAGTCAAGGGCACATACCTGGGTTGTGGGTTCTTTTGGGAGGTAACTAGTTGATATGTCTCATGCATGGATCTCTCTCTCTCTCTCTCTCTCTCTCTCTCTCTCTCTCTCTCTCTCTCTCTCTCTTCTCCTCCTCCTCCTCCTCCTCCTCCTTCTCCTCCTCCTCTTCTTCCTCCTCCTTCTCTCTCTCCCTTCCACTCTGTCTGAAAAGCAATGGAAAAAATATATCCACAGGTGAAGATTAACAAACAAATAAACAAACAAACAAAAACCCAACAGCCAAATTAAAATTGCCTTTGTGACAAGGCAAAACAATCCAATGAGATGGAAAAAGTAAAACAATGATATGGTAGTAATATGATACAAATTAGTAAATATGTAAATGATGATCAGTAGACACAAAAAAGAAAGAATGTTGAGCTAGAGAAAAAAAATTGAATTGTGTTTTAAGATAATGAACGTTTCTAAGATAAATGCCAGGAATATGGATAATTCACAAAAATATACAAATCCCTGAACTAGTCAAGGATAATAATATTTTGTTCCCTTCAAAGCAATAAGTAATACCACTTAATGATGGGAATACATTCTGAAAAATACTTCATTATGTGATTTCATCATTAGGCATATATCATAGGTTATTTTTTTCCCTTCAAAGTAATAAGTAATGTTGCCTGGACAAACAACACAAAATGTAAGTATAATAAAAATATTTAATAATATTAACAATTCTATCTAATAAAAGAGTAATATGACCATCACTCCAACACACAAGATAGCTGCCCCCATGTGTTCAAAGATCCTGCTCCCATGTGGACACAAGATGGCCAGCAGGGGAGGGCAGTTGGAAGGGACCAGTTCTGCAAGGGAGGGCAGTTGTGGGCAATCAAGCCTGCAGGAAAAGGCAGTTAGGGGGGACCAGGCTGGTAGGGGAGCAGTTAAGCATCAATCAGGATGGCAGGGGAGTGATTAGGGGATGATCAGGCTGGAAGGCAGAAGCGGTTAGGGAAAAACAGGAAGGCAGGCCGGCGAGCAGTTGGGAGCCAGCAGTCCTGGATTGTGAGAGGGATGTCTGATTGCCCGTTTAGACTAGATCCCAGTAGGATCAGGCCAAAATGGGCTGTCGGACATCCCAGATTGGAGAGGGTGCAGGCTGGGCTTACAGACACTACCCCCCCATGCATGATTTCATGCACTGGGCCTCTAGTATATATAATAAAAAAGATTTTTTCATTAATCATAAATATCTGCAATGTGTCAATTATAAAAGTTGTATAAGAAAATAGAAATACATACTAGAATGCACAGAAAGGAAAATACAAATGTCTTATTAGCATATGAAAAGATTAACAATGTCAAGTACAAATGCATACAATGCAAAATTTTCTTAACAGTATTTTTTCTTAGTATGAGTGGTAAATATATAAATATTTTTTGGGTATTTGTGTAAATTTAGGGGTTCTTACATGTGGTTGGTGAGAATAAATTGATAAGACATTATTCACATTCTTTAAGGAATACGACATTAAATAAAATTAAAGAAAATATTTTATGAGGGCTAGACTATATAGAAAAAAATGAGAGGTTATAAAGAATATTTTATCTGAATGCTTTTTTCTTTTCTTTTTCTTTTTTCAAAGAGTATATTTTATTGATTTTTCACAGAGAGGAAGGGAGAGGGACAGAAAGTCAGAAACATCGATGAGAGAGAAACATGGATCAGCTGCCTCCTGCACACACCCCACTGGGGATGTGCCCACAGCCAAGGCACATGCCCTTGCCTGGAATCGAAATTGGGACCCTTCAGTCTGCAGGCCAATGCTCTACCCACTGATCCAAACTGGTTTCAGCTATCTGAATGCTTTTAAAGAATATTTTAAAACAGTTCTAAAAAAACATAAATTTAAATATTCATTGAAATGACAAAAATATTATGAAAATCAAATCATTGTTCAAAAAACTCTATAAAGGATCCACTGTGTTCAAGTCACTTTTAAAATATAATTTTATTGAGCATGTTGATTAAATTTTATGATACATATACTTTTAAATACTTAAGTGTTATTATAAGCAAGTATCTTTTTAAAATATATTTTATTGATTTTAGAGAGGAAAGGGAGAGACAAACATCAATGATGAAAGACAATGATTGATTAGCTGCCTCCTGCTCACCCCCACTGGGGAGCAAGCCAGCAACCCAGGCATGTGCCCTGGGCTGGAATCTAACCTGAGGCTGTTCAGTCCACAGGCCAATGCTCCATCAATTTAGCTAAACCAGCCAGGGCTCTTGTTTTATTCTTAAGTGGATATTATAATGAATCAATCTTCTCCTTCACATTTCAACTATAGTACATTTGTAAATGAGCACATTAGCAAGAAAATGATTCCTCGAAGTGACAAACCATTTTATGTTGGAAAGATAAAGTTATACATCAATAATATAAAAGATAAAAGTTATAAAACTATTTTATTTTGATTTTATATAATCATCATTCTTAATCTTTGGTATATATCTGACTTGTTAATATAAACTAATTTTTTTATGCCAAAGAAAAAAGGAGGCTAAGAAATTCACATTTGTCACTGCTGATCAATATTTCACTTATAGAACTAATTTTTCCTAAACGAATTTTAAGACTAAATGATCCATTATCCTAGTTTGGTGTTAAATATAGTAAAAATTATGCAGGGTAGGGCAAAAGTAAGTTTATAGCTATGAGTACGTGAAACACAGAGTTTATTCTTGTATTGTTATTTATTAATTATTTTGTTATTTTCCAAACCATTATAAACTTATTTGCCCCATCCTGTGTATATAAAATGAATAACAATGTGCATAGCTTGTTCAGTTTTAATTGTACACAATTAGTTTTGAGTTAACAAAACATATTTATCATTGTGAGAATATTTTGCAAACTGAATTTTTAAGGAAATACATCAAGGTAAATATATTGAAATTTATTTCAAATGCCAGATATAAAAATTATCCATTTTACTTTTATTATACCTGAAAAATTAATTGATCTATCCTATAAAAATTGACCTGTTCTATATAATCCTACTAAGTTAAGTGGCTAAAATAACTTTTTTATTAAAATTCCTGGGTCTGCATTCTGGCCTTGACCTTTGCTCTCTTTCCTTGAATTGAATTGTGACTGCAACACAAGGACTGCTGGCATGGTTCCCATGTTTGACCCTTGACTCAACAATTGCTGGATGGGAATTAGGTTTCCAAACTATATTAGCAAGGGTCATACCTGGGCAGGAAAGAACAAATTGGGAACAAATCCTTTCTAATGAAACTGTAACACAAAACAAGTCTAAAGACAGAGGTTAACATGTGAAAGAGAAAAGAGTCAAACAGCAAGAAAAATAGAACCATTAATCAAATGCCTGTGATGTCCGTGGGGGCTTCAGGGCTCAGAGACATGACCATGTCTTATCTTTACATGTTAAGTAACATCTTTATATTCATAATATTTATGAACTTGTTTCTTTGTTGATCAGATTTTCTTTAATAAATGATCTGAAATATATAGATATATTTTCTAGTGTAACCTAGTTTTCTCATATATCCAACTACTGACTATTATTCTATATAATAAAAGACTAATATGCAAATCAACCAAATGGCAGAATGCCTGGTCACTATGATGTGCATTGGACACCAGGAGGCAGACGCTCAATGCAAGAGCTGCCCCCTGGTGATCAGAACACTCTCACAGGAAGAGCACTGCTCAGCCAGAAGCCAGGCTTACAGCTAGTGAGCGCAGTGGTGGTGGGGGAAGCCTCTGGCTTAGTCTTGCTCCCAAAACTGTCAGTCAGACATCCCCTGAGGGCTCCTAGACTGTGAGAGTGTGCAGGCCGGGCAGGGGGACCCTCTGGAATGAAAGAATTTCATGCACCAGGCCTCTAGTTCCTAAATAATATTTTACTGAACACTGTATTGATAAGGCTTCCCTAACTCTAAATCCAAACAAACTTATGCTTATATAAAAACTAGAGGCCTGCCGAAACCAGTTTGGCTCTGTGGCTAGAGTGTCAGTCTGTGGACTAAAAGATCCAATGTTCAATTCCAGTCAAGGGCATGTACCTTGGTTGTGGGCACACCCCCAGTGGGGGGTGTGCAGGAGGCAGCTGATTTATGTTTCCCTCCCATCAATGTTTCTGACTTTCTATTGCTCTCCCTTCCTCTCTGTAAAAAAAATCAATAAAATATATTAATATATATATATATATATATATATATATATATATATATATATATATACTAGAGGCCCAGCGCAGAAAATTGCATGAGACCCAGACCTGCTGCATCACCATGGGACCCATCAATGCACCTCCTGGTGACTGGCCATTTGGATGTTAGATTTTTATAATATAGATACACTACTGACACATGCACATAAATATACACATACAGTCACACCATTTTTCAATTTGGCCAAATTGAAATTCTTTAAATCCCAGGTAACAATTTTTTTTTAATTTGGCTGTTCTTTAAGATTTCATGTTTCTGGCACTTAAGTCTCATTCCTATTTTCTCCTATTATGTAGTCTACTGTAATAACCTTTCAAATGCTTTTCTTCTCCAATTAGTTGTGTTTTATAAGAGTTGGGCTTTTAACTCCATAACCTGACAAACAGTGCATAGTATGTATTAATGACCATTAGATGTGATAAACAAATAGATCTAACTCCTTCAATGTAAACCTGTCCTATCTTATAAAGAGGGAATATTCTAATTGACCATGACTCTCTCACAAAGATGACTCCACCCACAGCTGAAGCCAAGTTCCCATAAGGAGCCTTATAAAGCAATCTGCAGGGACATGAGGCTACACCTTGCCCCACCCCCATAGTGCTTGACAGGAGACTTCAGGCCACATGCTCCACCTGGCAGGGCTTGACAGGGTACCTGAGGCTGTACCCCCTGCATGTCTGGGCTTGATAGGGGACTTCAGGCCATGACTCCCACCCAGTGGAGCTTGATAGAGGACCTCAAAGAGCACCCCCAGTGTTGGGTCAGGGGAACTCAGGCCACCCCTGCACCCCAGCCCCCAGGGAACCTCAGACTGCACCCTGCTCCCCTCAACAGGGCTTGGCAGGGGACCTCAGGCCATGGCCCCCACCCCCAGCATTGGGCCAGGGGACATGAGGATGCATCTCCCAGCCAGGTTGGGCTTGACAGGGTACCACAGATCACAAGTCCTATCTGGTAGGGTTTGACAGGGGACCTCAGGCCATGCCTCCCATCTTGGAACCAGGCTGAGGGACCTTAAACCATGACTCCTGCCCCGGCACTAGGCCAGGAGACCTGAGACCATGCCCCCCACCCAGCAGGGCCTGATGGGGGACCTCGAAGTGTGCTTCCCATCCTGGTGTTGGGCTAGGGGAGTTCAGGCTGATCCCCTGTCCCAGTGCCAGGCTAGGGGACCTTAGGTCTCACCCCCTGTCCCAGCACCAGGTAAGTGTACCTCAGACTGCACCCTTCTTCCTGGAAGGGCTGGATGGGGGATCTCAGGTAAAGTCCCCCATCCAGGTCTGGGCTGGGGCACCTCTGGCCACACCCACTATCTTGGTGCTGGGCCAGGGGACCTGAGGGTACATCCAGAGGAGCTTGACAAGGGTGGGACTGGCCAGGTCTGAATCTAACCCAAAGGGGGTTAGGGGTGGCTGGGTCTGGGTCTCATACAATTTTGAGACACAGGTGAGTGGGTGGGGTCTTGACTCTGAGTCCCATGGTGCACCCCAGACTCTGAAAGGAGGAAGGTTTTCATAGACATTACTAATTTTCTTTCATCTCTGACACTTCTATTACAGAGAAAGAGCAAATAGCAATATTAAATTATTTCCTTTAACTAACCTCCTTTTAATGTGCATGAATTTTGTGTACTGGGCCATTAGTATTTTAATAAAGGAGGAAAATATGTTATCTAATAATCTTGAGGGATAGCATAAATTAGAATGGCTACACAAAGGCATCCTATATAATAAAAGCCTAATATGCGAATTGTCCCTTCAACCGGGAATTTGATCACGACTTCGACCACTCACTATGACATGTGCTGATCACCAGAACACAGTGGACGTCAGTGACAAGGCACTGTCAGCAGGTGGCAGTGGAAGTGCTGTGAGCCTCAATGAGCTCTTAAAAGAGCAGGACCATGGCTGGATGCTGGAGCAGATGAGTGGGCGGCACCAGGACAAGGCATGTGCGAGTAGGGGACTGATCACTCCACTGATCACCTCACAGACAGTAAGCAACAGTGGCAGTAGGGGGTGTGGTTGCCACCTACCTCCCAGGCACTGAGGGAGCCAGGCAGGGAGCTCAGCTCTAACTGAACCTGAACGCTCTACAGACAGTGACCAGCGGGTGGCAGGTGTTGATTGCCTGAAAGAGGCTGCATATGGGCTGGGGAAGGGAACTGGGGTGAGTGGCAGTGACCAACCTCCCGCAATGCCCAGGTCAAGGGCTACAATCTTTCATTGGCTACCTAGGAGTTGGGTGAGGGGTGCAGAGGTGTGGTGAGAATGTGGGGTGTCTGCCTAGCTCATTCTCACTCCCCCGGCTACCATCCCCTGGGACTCCAGGGCTCACGCACCTGAGAAAGTTCCACAGTCAGGTAATCTTTTCCAGGTGAACTGGGCCACAGCTTTTGGGACTTCAGGAGCTGGTTGGACTCCCCATGGATTCACACAGGATCAGATCTGCTAGGCCAGGCAGGAGAGAGGACACTTCCCACCTGGCCTCCATGCAGTGTCACTGGGCAGCCCAGAGGCCCACACTGCACCCCAGCTCACAGTGTTAGGCCACACTCCAAGTGGGGATTCAGGTGCCATGGGGGATGCACGGGGGCCTGGGAGCTCAAGTGCTGCCCAGGGCCCAGAAGACCACATTCATGCACGAATTCAATTCACCAGGCCTCTAGTTAAAATATAAGATGAAAAGAAATTTTCATGGGTACTTAATTTTTGAATTGCATAAAAATGTTAACTTTTGTTATGCAAGAGACAGATATTCTAAGTAGACTGCTAAAAAGATTTGGGAAACATATATATATATATATATATATATATATATATATATATATATGAATTGTAAGATGACACATTCCCTTTGAAATGTGAAGGTGAATTTAAGATCTTCAAAGTTTTCAAATAATAGTATTTATAAAAATGAATCTATATAGTGTCTTACTAGATTTTGCTAATAAAAGTAAAGTAAAATTGGGTGACAACAGTGAGTCTGTTAAAATAAGCATCTCCAAAATTTAACCCTGAGTAGGAAATATGTGTCATTTGAGTAAATATATTACAGTTTCTTTATTCTAGCAAATGTTCAAATTTAACCTATTTACATATACTCTAGGCATAGCATTAGAATTGCAATAGAATTTTCAAGGATAATGATACTATTAAAAGAACCATACAAAATATAAATAATAAAACACCAAAGCTATGCAACAAATGTTTTAATTTCACTTTAAACACTAAATGTCCATATTCCAACAAATGGAGTAATAGAAGACATGCATAACTCTCGGACAATTATTTGAAGAAATCAGTTCTCAAGACACTCCAGATCACGGACTTGGGAGATGGGCAACAAGTGAAATGGACAATATGATTTCACAAGTTTACAGCTTAGAGAGAGAATTTCCATGACACAGCATAGGGAAAGGGCATCAAGTAACATATTGGGTTCACAAAACTGAACTGAGAAACACGTCACAACAAAGAAGCTAGAGTTCTCAGGGCAAATGTATGTTGAGGCCACAGGAGCACAAAATGAGAAATCTGAAGATTCACAAGGGTACAGTTGATCTCATCCACATGAGAAAAACACCTGAATTAAGGAGTTAGATTGTCATTGAGAACTTTATTTCCCCTCTCTCCCAATATTGTTAAGATTAATCAACTTTCTTGCTTGTAACTGCAATTCATTTATTTCTAATTTTCTTAGGCATATTATCATATCAGTGTCTGTATGTCTTTTATTTCCCCCTATTATCTACACATCATTTAGAGTTTTGTTGCTTCTCCAAATAATTTAATATATTGGGATTTTTAAATCCAATATACTTCTATGAATTAACATTGAACAACCATTGTATGTGTGTGTGTGTAAAAATTCCAATATTTAAGAATTGATTGCTCTAAAAATAAAACTTTGTTAAGCTATATATCGAACATCAATTTAACCATAGTATATAAATATGATACATATCACACTGCCTAATAACTGAATATTCTTTGCAGGTTGTTTCTCTGTTTTCTCATTTGGAAGTGGGTATGATGAAAGAAGTTACTCCCTAGGAACATCATGAGGATTAAATAAATAATATAGAATCAAAACAAGGCAACTATTATCTATTAATATTAAGTTAAACAACCATATCCTATTGACAATTTTATTTTTATGCCACCCTTAGAAAGTCATGTAGAAAGAAGCAAAAGACATTTTTTCACTTTCTAGTGCCTAAAGTTGACAGCTTTTTAGAAATCAACTGCACACATACTAGTACTAGTACTTTCAAACCTTCCAATACATCTTAGCTACAGATGAACCAGGCTGATTATCTCCATTCATCCTCAGGTTGGGTTGTTGCTCTAAATGCATACTTGACATCAAAATCGCCTGTGAGCACCTGATTTTTTAAAAGATCCCTCCCTTCTCTCCTACCTTTAACCTTTCATGTCTGGTAGTTGAGTTTTTATCTTACCATTTGTCTTCTAAAACTTATGTTATATAATTGTGCCTGCCCAGTTTTCTAATTGAGCCCCACAGGTCAATGATACAAACTTATGGTTAACAAGCAATGGCTTTATGATAATAACATTGTTCTCCAGACAAATAAATCATACCTTTACTAGAAATATTTTCCTCTCTTGCATTTATCTAAGAGGTTTTTATTCTTCTGATTCTTTCCTAATCATTTTCCTGAATTGCAGACTCAGCACACTTAAACTAATTTTTGCTAATGAAATATTACATGCAAAATTCAGAGTGAATTTAAAGCAACATTGAGTAAGAAATATACATGGAAATCAATTATTTAAGTTTTGAACCTCCCAAAATTCCTTTTATTTTTTAAATTTTCTCTTATTTTTATCATTGAAATTTTTATACCTGGATGTTTATTATAATGCATAGAAAACAGGAGAGATGACATGTTGTGTTGAAAAATATTCAACATTAACTTACCTTAGATAACTTTTATAAACTTTTTAATTACTCTCAGAATCTAATGATTTCTAAGATTACATTTACCAGTGTAGACACTGTTTTAGTTTACATTTATGATATTTTAAAATACAGAAAAACTGAGACACAGGGATTGTTACCATTCCATTTTATTTGGAGGAAACTCCCTCCTGAGAATTGAACACTCAGCACAGGATAGTATAACTTGACCCCGTGCAGTTATACTCAATGCTCGGTACTGACTTTTATACTCTATTTACACACTTGTAGTTTCTAGTTTTCTCTGAACAACATTGAGATAATTTCCAAAACATAGAATAGACAATAAAAAGCCAAGTGGAATAAAAATTATTTTAAAATAATTAAATTTTAATTATATTAATTATTAATATTTATACAAATCACTAAAATTCATGTTCAGTTCCCTTTTTTTGTATTTCAGATAGAATCTTAATGCATTTGCTAGTATTTTGAAGTTCATATGACTCATGTTTATATGTGTGAACTTAAAGATAATTTCTTTTCTTCACATAACTTCATATTAACTTTTTAATCCTCACCCAGAAATATATTATTTTTTTCTTAATATGTTTTTCCTTTCAATTATTAAAATTTTTAAGTTTGACATTATTACAACATTTAAAAAAGAACTTTTTTTCCTACCTTTTGCCACTGCCCCCACCCACCCCTGTCTCCCCCATCCTTGGTCTTCCCAAATCTATTAGCTATGTTAATGGGGTATGCATATAGGGAGAGGGAGAGAAAGAGAAGCATCCATGAGAGAGAAAGAGAGAGAGAAACATCCATTGGCCGACTCCTATTGTGGATCAAGAGTACAACCTGGGCACATACCTTCACCAGAATCCAACACTTAAACTCTCAGTGCATGGTGTGATGCTCAACCAACTGAGCCGCATCAACCAAAGATGTTTACTAGTATATTGTCCCCCCTCTCCTTCTGACAAGGCTCAGCACAAGGGAATTCATGTCAGTAACAGAAAATCCCTATTGTATTCTGCTTGAAAGTAACAGGTAACTGCCTTCTGATATTACTGCTAGTCATATTTGGCTTTTATGAGAAATTTCAAATTCATGCCTAACACTGAGGATTTAGTAGATTTGATTAACAGATATACTTTATGCATGTTTTTATTTACCATTTTATTATTAGAATCTCAAAAATAAAATCATACATACTTAAATTTTTTCAAAGAAATAAAATGATAATTGACTTAGTTCTAAATCCTATATTGGGATTATTGTACAGTACACATGTAATTAATTTTATAATTGAGTAATACTGATTTTTTTCCTGTAAAGAAGTAAATAATAGCAGATGGTGAATACGCAGTAGCAGAATTTCCCATTAAGAATATGATAGCTTAGATATTTTGCTTCTTTGCTGCAAGTACTTTACGTGTTTTTTTTATCGATAGTATTGCTACTGTGTTGTTACTTATGGGAAAAATTTAATGAAACACAATTTTAAAATGAAAATAAATAAGAGTCAAAATTGTTATTTTGGGCAAATAATATACTTGTCAATAGAAAACATATTAGTATTTTTTCAGAAAGTTTTAAAAAATAATTAAGCCAGACAGCTGGTTTTTCTAGATAAATTAGTAGAACGGTATTAGCAGTAAAACACTAAAATATCAGGGAAAGGGAATGTGTTATCTTACAAAATTTGCCAGGATTTTATGTGTGGGCGTGTGATGGGTGTGCGTGTGTGTGTGTGTGTGTCTTTTGCTTGCATTTGACTTGCTTTTTGGGGTAAAATATTAAAAATTTTAACTGATAAAATACACAGAAGGAAATAAAAATGTATAAGTAACACTGATATTAGAAGAAAATGCTAAGATATTATTCAAAGAAATAAAAACAGACCTTAACATCTTATCCTATATAATAAAAGACTAATATGCAAATTGACCATACCTCTGCTACACCCACAGGCCATGCCCACCAGCCAATCAGAGTGAGTATGCAAATTAACCCAAACAAAGATGGCAGCTAATTTGCATATACTGGTGCAGAAGATGGCATAAAAGGGAGCCAAGTACTGCATAAGGAAACAAAGATGCAGTGATGCAAGCAAGTGGGGTGAGGGAGAAAGGAGAGAAGCAGGCAGGTGGGAGAGAAGGGAGAGATCAAGGCAGAGGAGACAGGAGTGAACAAGGCAGCGGAGATGGGAGTGAGCGAGGAAGTGAAGAAGGGAGAGAGTGAGGCAGTGGAGAAGGGAGCGAGGCAGCAGAGAAAGGAGTGAGGCAGCAGAGATAGGAGGGAACTTTGCTCAGGCTGCAGGAACCACTATTCTTGCAGGAATCTTCCTGCAACAGGTCTCTAGTCTATGAATAAATGTGAAAACCTTACAAATTAATTTATATATTAAACTTAACTTCCATCAATCCTCAAGGGGATTACTCATGAAAGTAAAAAGTTCATAAGCAGCTATTAAAAGAAGCCAAGTCAGAAACTCTACCTGGTTCTACAACATAGCAAGATATAGATAATAATAATTGAAACAGAGAAATATTATTTTGGGAAAACCCACAGAACATGGAAATAGGTTGCATACTTATAAACATAGCTATGTATGAAAAATTGGTATATAATACAATTGGCATTTCATATAAATGAAGCAGTACAGGACTATACAAGGTGTTGTTGGAACACAGAAGCACACATACTAGTACAGTAAAATCTGAAATTATCCTTAATTCAACCCTTATGCAAAAGTCAATTCAAAATAAATGAAAATAACTAGATATGGGACACAAAACATTATAGTGCCACCCTGGTCAGTATCTCAGTAGTTAGAGCATCATCCTGCACACTGAAGAATGGCAGATTATATTCCCCATCAAGAGCATGTACCTGCTCAACCTGGTCTAGGACCTTACAGGAGGAGACTGCTTGATGTGTCCCTTTCACATTGATGTTTCTTTCTCTATTTCTCCCTCCCACCTCCCTTTCACTCTCTCTAAAAAGAGAAAGAGAGAGGGAGAGAGAGAGAGAGAGAGAGAGAGAGAGAGAGAGAGAGAGAGAGAGAGAGAGAAGATGGAAAAATATCTTCTGGTGAGGATTTAACAAACAAATAAAACACATTATAGTGTCAAAATAAAATATTTTTTTAAGTCACAAAAGCACTTAAAATGTATTTCAGATTGCAATGTGAAAACTGATAATATTAATATAGCAAATAAAGACTTTCTAAAGAACAACACTTTGTGCATAAAATAATGTCCAAAGATGAAGTGAAATATGTTATTATAAAACATGAAATTAAGTTTTAATGTCTATAAAATATGAACATTATTACACATCCATATGAGAAAGACAGGTCACATAATAGAAAGGTAAGCATTGTAAATGGAAACACATTATTTATTTTACAGAATAAATAATATGAATCCCAATAAATAGATTATAAAATATTTAAGACAATCATTATTCAAGTAAATAAAATATAAGTCAACAACTTACCATTTTCACTACCACTCAAGAATCACCTGGAAGTGTGATAATTTGAAATTAACATTTTTTGGAATCTGATGTTGTACATGTTTACCTTCATATAGTTTTGATTAGAATTGTAATTACTTATGGACATTTTAAAGAGCAGTGTGGAGTATATTTAATCATGATGCTTTTTGAGCTAAACAGGAGTAAAGCAAGTATTAGAAAAACTATCCTGGGATTTATATACAAAATTGATGGTTCAGAAGTTATAGAAGTAATTGATTAGGATATATTATCAAACTATTGGAAGTTAATAGTGTAATTAATAGGGTCACAAGTAGAAATTTCCTTACAATACTGAAATAAAGATAATTTGGTGCCTAACTATGTTTTGCAAAGAAATGCAGAGTGTTACATGCAATACTGGATTTCTCATTTGAGTGATAAGGAAAATGGTTCTACCAGGGAAAATATTAGAATTCTTCATATTGTAACTCTAACATGCATACATACATGGTTACTTTCTTTGTCCACAGGGAGAATTTTAGAAATTATCCAGGTTAAATATGGGTTTTTATGTGAGGAAAACATTATCCATGCTACAAGGTAATGTACCAAAAATTTAGCTTTTTTTCAAATACATAGTTTTTATTATATTATTAATATATTTAGCTACTAAAACTTATGCAGTATTTTTAAAGATAAACTTCTATCATACTCTAAGGTCATACTTCCAATTGCTTCTTTATTTTTTCCCTTAAATATGTTTAATCTCTTCAGTGCCTCCATTTTTTTTTTGAAGTTTGACAAGTTTGATATGAAATACAAAAGCCATGGGAAAAAAAAAGTGTAGCACAAGCCAATTTTGTTTAAAGAGAAGAATCCAAAGACTGCTATTTCTTAGGGAACTCTGCCAAACATGATCCTTTCTGAAGATTTCTTTGTGAAACATGACTTCAGGAGTGGAAACTTCCATTTGTATGCCAGTAGCTGATGATGTGAAAGTGTGAAAGGTTAACACTGCGCACTTTCTGGGCAAAATGTTGCAGTTTGCTACCAACTATTGACTATTCTTTGCCTGGCAGCTCTACTTCTTTTTAAAGCAGTCCTATCAAAGTAAACTCAGTTATTGCCTGAGTATATTTCCTTCACTTGTAACCAAGAAAGTAAAATTAAATCTTTGTATTTGTGTGTCCATTTTTATAAACATATATTATATTTTAAATATATACTTTTTCATTTCAGTGAGGAAGAGAGAGAGAAATAAAGAAAGAGAGAGAGGCATCAATGATAGAGAATCATTGATCTGCTGCCTCCTGCATGCCCCCCCCCCCCCACACACACACAATAGATGGAGCTCACAACCCAAGCATGTGTCCTGACTGGGAATCACATTGTAACCGCCTGTTTCATAGTCTATGCTCAACCACTTAGCCATGCCAGCTTTTTTTTTTTTCTCTCTCTCCCTCTTTTTTTTTCTAACACGTTTTAGACTCTAAGTCCCAATTGTATGAGGAGATTAGCTCAAGATTTATAGCAATTAAAGTCCTCTTTCATCAAAAATGGCAGGAGATCTTTCCTCATTGGCATTCCTATCATTCTGTAAGCTATTGATACTCCTGTATATTCATCTAGAAATATAGTTTACAATAGACATCAACCTGCAATAGGGACTTCATGATATTAGACTTATTATGATGATATCCATCCAGCATTTAACAACAACAAACTAAAGATAATACTTAGCAATTAAAAACATTTAAAGCTGGGGAAAAGGTTGTACGAATGTTTCTTATTGAATTTAAAATTTAAAAGTGCCAACATAAAAAGTGAAGTACTTTATATTTGGAGCCAATGTAAGGATACAATTATTTTGTAATTTTCAAGTATATGAAGATTGTAAAAATATTAATTGTGTAAGAAAATATATGTATGAATATAGACATTCATTTACCAGAGTCTATTGATTGCAATATATGCTACACTACCATAGAAAAATCAAGCAATGTGAAATTATTTGGTGGATACAGAGTAGTTCATAGAATTTAAGGAAAAACAGACAAAGGCATGGAACACAATAACTCCTGTTAGGTCAGGTAGGAACTCAAGGTTTGTATTTTTGAGCTGTTAGTGGAAAACACACAGACACACCTCAGTACAGTCTTCTTTCTGGCCATAGAATATTTTATTAAAGATTTAATTCTCAGGAGAAATATTAATGCAGTTTAAATTAAAATCCCTTATTACTGATTAAGACTCCTATTAGAAACAGGTTAAATGGAAGTGAGAATTTTTTCCCAATGAAAATGTGAGCAGTAATTACCATAAAAGGGACAGGATTTTCCAATAAACAAGATGAACATGTATCTTTTACACAGAATTTCATAATATATCCACTAACCATCATGTATTCTTATGTAATATGCAACCTAAGCACAAGAACAATACAATTGAAAAGTGATTTTAACATTAAAGATAGGTAAAATCTTTTAAGAAGATGTATGAAATATAAACTCAATTTATTTATGTATCAATTTAGTTGGATAAAAGAGTAATCAGAAAGGATGAGATTAGACATGGGCATTTTATGTAGAAGAACAAATTATTTTAAAATTTCATCTACTTTTTTAACTATTTATGTTCTCCTATTTAATGTGCCTGAAAATGTCAGAAGGATTCATTGCATTACCATGTGAAAGATGTGTACTTAGAAAAAGTATGATGTTATTCGTGCCTTTTCCATTGAATAGCTGTATTTCTAATTGAAAATTATTTCAACTCTCTGAACTTCTGCCTTCTAAACAGTTAAAGCTAAGAAAGCCTGTATTTATATTCTTGTCTTAAAGTATAAATATAAGGGTCAATATGTGAATGATTCCAATGCTGAAGAAATTATTAAATAGTATAGCTTAAAAATATTCAAAATAATAACCAAGATTGAAGAACATTTAACTAATTTTAAATTGACATTAAGATGGCCATGGAGTATAAGTTGGGAATGTGAGTTTTGATTATGAACCTCCTTGATACTCTAATGAAATAAGCATGCATCTCCCTTGGAAAGTGCACTAAAACATAAAAATACATACATGCATTTAAAAAGCTTCATATATTTTACTGCTTTATGACTTGATTCGATTTTCTCTGATATAATAGGATCATAATACTTAAATATTTAATTAATTTAAAATTTGGAACATCTGGTGAATTAGGAATAGTTTAAATTGATTGAGCACCAGAGGAACCAAGATGGTGGCATAAGTAAACATCCATACAGCTGCCCCATACAACAAATTTAACACCACAACTAAAGGACAAAATGGACATCATTCATTACCACCAGAGGGCTGGCTGAGTGGACATCCCACAGACAGAAGGAAAAATAAAGGGACACTGAGACTCAGGGGAATTACAGAGGACAGAGTTGAGGATACGTGTGGAGTCACAAGTTTGAAGCTGCGCCTGAACAGAAAGGGCAGGTGGCTGCAAACCTAGCTGGTTTTCTTGAGCTGGGAGGGAGACAAAGGCATCCCATTGCACTGAGCCCTGGTTCTGGGTGAGTCTCAGGGAACCCAGACTAATACGGGGCAAAACTGGACTGTAGGGAGGAAACACACTGAAATTCGGGCTCTGCAAAGGCGTGCAAGCTATTGGAGTGGGCTTGTGGCTGACTCTAATGTTCGGGAAGAAAAAAAAACTCACACAAAAAAATCCCAGACTGCTTTGTTTTTCCATTCCAGTGAGTCTTTGGGTGTGCAGACTCATTTGGGGAGAATCTGGACTGTCCGGCAGTGAGCAGAGCTCTGGGCAGATTTTTCTTGGAGGTGCATGCAGCCATTGCCATGGTGCATGGAGACCCAGGCACCACTTAGGGTGAAGCTGACAATAAACCAAGGCTGTCTGCTCAGCCCGGAGACTCTGCCCCATCCAGGCTGAGCACAGAGGCTCTCACAGCGTAAACACAACTGATCCTCAAGCCAATTGGCCTAGAGGTCCACCCCTCCCAGTGATACCAACAACAATCTAGGCTTAACAAAAACAAGACTGTGCAATCCATAAAGGGGTGCACCAAGAGTATACACCTCAGGTAAATGGGAAGGCTGAACCACTGGTCCCTAGAGGATACCTACCACACAAACCTACTCAACCAACTCAGGAAAGCAGCAAAAATGCAAAGACAAGGTAACAAATTACATGTGAAAGAAATAGAGGGGGAAAAAAACAAAACAAAACAAAAAAAAAACGACTGGCCATAGAGTTCAAAACCACAGTTATAAGGTTTTTCAAGGGGCTCCTACAAAAGGCTGATAAATTTAAGGAGACCCTTGAGGATATGAGCGAGTCCCTCAAGGATATGAACGAGACTATGGATGATATGAAAAAGGACGAACTAGAAGTTAAGCATACACTGCCTGAAATAAAATATATTATACAGAGACCCAACAGCAGACTAGAGGACCACAAGTATCAAGTCAAAGATTTGAAAAACAAAGAAGCAAAAATCACTCAGCCTGAAAAACAAGAAGCCAAAAGAATCCAAAAAATTGAAGATAGTGTAAAGAGCCTCTGGGACAACCTCAAGTATACCAAGATCTGAATTATGGGGGTGCCAGAAAAAGAGAGAGAGCAAGATACTGAAAACCTATTTGAAGAAATAGTGACCAAAACCTTCTCCCACCTGGTGAAAGAAATAAACTTAAAAGTCCAGGAAGTGCACCAAACCCCAAACAAAAAGAATCCAAAGAGGACCACACCAAGACACATCATAATTAAAGTGCCAAGGGCAAAAGATAAAGAGAGAATATTAAAAGCAGTAAGAGAAAAACAGTCAGTTACCTACAAGGGAGCACCCATAAGATTGTCAGCAGATTTCTCAACAGAAACTATGCAGGCCAGATGGGAGTGGCAAGAAATATTCAAAGTGATGAATAAGAAGAACCTACAACCAAGATTACTCTATCCAGCAAAGCTATCATTCAGATTTAGAGGTCAGATAAAGTACTTTGCAGATAAGAAAAAGCTAAAGGAGTTCATCAACACCAAACCAGTATTATATGAAATGCTGCAAAGTATTCCTTAAGAAGAGGAAGAAGAAGGAAAAGGTAAAGATAAAAATTAAGAACAACAAATACATACCTAGCAACAAGGGAATCTGAAAATCAAGGGAATTAAAAATCTGATGAACAGAATAAACTGCTGAATATAATAGAATCAGGGGCATAGAAAGGGAGTGGAGTGATGATTCTGGGGGAAAGGGATGTGGAGGATGTGGGAAGAGACTGGACAAAAAATGTACACCTATGGGTGAGGACAGTAGGGAGTAGGTGAGGGCAGAGGATGCGATAGGTACCGGGAGAAAGGGAGCTATGGGAGGGGAAAAAGAGCAACATTGTAATAATCTGAATAGTAAAGATTTATTAAATTAAAAAAATAAATTGATTGAGCACCAATCATAGTTGTAGATTTTTTTTAAAAAATAGTAAACAAAACATACAAAAAAACATTTATTTTCTTGTAATAGTTATTTTATGGGAATAATAAGCAGATATGTACACTAAATAATAAATGGTAAACATAGTAAATATGAAAATTATATAGTTTCTAAAATGAATGTCAAGTTGGAAGGAGTAAAGAGATTAGAAGTTCTGTGGGAGATGGAATTTTAAACAAAGTGGTTATGATAGTATTTATTTAGAAAAAGAAAGAAGTTGAGAAGATTACTGATTTTTTTGAGGACTATCAATGGTTTATAAAAAGGACATAAATGCCATGAAGCAGAGAATATTATAATTTCTTTTTAAAAAATTTATTATCTTTATTGTTGAAAATGTTACAAATGTCCACCTTTTTTTCCCCAATGACCCCTTTCATCTCACACCTGTCTCTCCCCAACCCCATCCCAGGCCTTCATCACACTATTGCCTGTGTCTATGGGTTATGCATTTATGATGAAAGGCATTTTTAGCTCATGGAGTTCCCTTGGGCACCTACATAAGTTTTAAACTAACCTTTTCAAAGAAAGGGACTTTAAAGTTTACTCGGTGTATGTGGGGACCAGTAAGAAGAACAGTATGATAGAGAAGAGAGTACGAGCCATGCAGAAGCATTCAGAAAGCTGGGGCAAGGGAGGACCATCTTTATTTAGTGAAAAGAATCTGGATTCTCAGAAATGAAAGTAATTATCTCATTATCACTCAGCTAGTCAGGGGAACAAATTCTTAACATTTTTTCAGCTTTTTCTAGGTGCTCGGTTACTGTGACATCTCAGAGTAAAGCTGCTTAGAGAGGACAGGGAGAGATTAACCAAAGTATTTATATTCATATATGCGAAACCCATGGACATAGACAATAGTGTGGGGAAGGCCTGGAGTGGGGTGGGGCCTGGGGAGCAAAGCATTGAAAAATGAGGTGTTATTGGAGAAAAGCATGTCCCATTTCCCCCCATTGTTAGTGGTGGTAGGGTCATTGTGATATACTGAGAAAAAACTCTTTTCTGAGACATGCATGGGAGAATGCAATATGGTAGAAAGCTCCATTTCCAAGGAAATAGATCCCTAGGTTTTGAAAGTCACATTTCCCTTAGTCCAATCATAGAAGAAGTGTAGCAGGGTTCAGTGGAGCTAAAATCAGACTGTGTCCAAAGTTTTCATCTCAGGTAAAACAGGTTTCAGTACAGCATCAAGCTAGTGTCATTCCATTAGTCCATTGTATGTTAGGTTCCACATGGAACAATGCCAGGAAGCCAAGTGTGTCAAGAGGAATCCAGAGAGAGAATTTCTTTATTCAGGAAATTATAAGTCCTAATTTCCATATGCTCATAGTGGCCATGCCCCTTTTGGATAACCATCTTTGTCTTCTGGTTTGACTGACAGGTAAGTACTTTCCCTTTGCCACCCCAACTTTGCTTGGCATTTGTCTATCTTCCCTCTATTGGATCCCTCCCCCAGTGTTTTGCAAGGGACATGCCCATAATCTCTGGTCTTTCCTTTGCTCCTTTCCTATTATTAAATCTAGTTAATTACAACTGTATCCGGGAGACATCTGTAATAACGTCACCAATAAAAATAATAACAAATGTGAAAAATAGTGGTTTGAAATTTAGAAATCACAAATTTAGGCATGCATTTCATATTTTGGAGGAAAATACCATTTGAACTTGTTTAAGTCAAACTAAAAAAAAGTGAGGTGTATAAAAATGGGGAAGACATCAAAAGTATGAGTAAGGTTTAATGTTCACTAGTTTATCACAGTGATGGCCAACCTTTTGAGATTGGTGTGTCAAAATTAGCCAAAAATCCGAGCATAAATCAGGTGGTGTGTCACTTCAAGAAAAAAACACACAATAATTTCACGATACTTATAGTTTAAATAACAAAAATGTATAATTGTAATACATAACTGTATTTAATAAACCAAAAACTAATTATTTAACTTACCTGCTTAATGACTTCCTTGTTTATCTGTCAGAAGGTTTCTTTTGTTGATCTTGATATTATTTAACTTGTGTGGGGTGCTGTGAACTAAGGTAAGTGAGGGGGAGGTAGAATTCTTTAACTAACCTGCCTATTAGTGACTTTTTGTTGCAGAATTTCATTGGCTAAACCTTCAATTGAAGGTTGGTATTTTGTACACTTTAAACCCAAGCAAGCTCTACTAACTTTATCTGTCAATCTGTTCCTTTTGTTGGTTTTGATATTATTTAATGCTGAGAATAAGGTCTCACAAAAGTACATGGAGGGAAAAACTGAGTAAAGCCATTGCTATATTTTTCAGGGTGCTAATAGTGTCTGGTAATCAGTTCCAGGAACTCCAAATGCCCTGTTAATAGTGGCACTCCTCTTGATTCTCCAAACAGCACCTTTCCAGATTCTCAAGCTTTGACCTCAAGTGGACAAACACCTAAGCCCAGATGCTGTCTTTAAATTCTTCAAGTTGCATCTCCAAATCATTAATTTGCATCCATTGGAAACCATTTAATTCCAAACTACTGTAGACTACTACATCAGGATACTTAATCATTTTTATGGTCTGTTCTAAACTTCTAAATTGATTAAATCTATTACTGAACTGGACATGCTGGTACTTTATATGCAAGGGTTCCATTTTATTTTGTACAGCTGCACTGGCCTTCTCAAAATACTTTGCCACTCGAGGAAAATACTTATAAGTTTTAGTTTCTACATCTCGTTTGAAAATTTTAAGTTTACTTTCAAAAGCTTTTATGTATCCAAACATAATGTCAATACTTTTGCCAAAACCTTGTAACTTTAAGTTCAGTTCATTAATGTGAACAGAGAGATTTGTAAAAAATATCATGGTGTTGACCTACATATCATCATTGAGCTGAGAAAAGTTTCCCAGATCCTTATCCTCAAGAAATAATCTTAATTTCTTCAAAACACTCCACAAAGCCCTCACGAACTTTGCCTCGGCTCAGCCATCTTACATTATTGTACATCAGCAGTCCAGTGTAGGTGGAATGAACTTTCAGTAAAAGTGCAGAAAATTCTTGCTTGTGAAGGGGGCAAGCAGCTATTAAATTAACTATTTTTGTAACAACTGACATTAAGTCGTTTAAGTTGGTGAATCCTGCCTTGGCACCTAAAACCTCCTGATGGATAATACAATGAAAAGGCACAATCACATGTCAATAGCTTCTGTAAACAATTTGACAAACCCAACTTTTTTCTCCACCATGTTTGGTGCCCCATCTGTCGTCACTGACACAACTTTAGAGATATCAATTGCAATAGCCAAGGATGTAATGTCCTTTTAGGCATGTGGCCCCATACTTCTCTGTATGCGACCGCATGCAGCCGCGTGTCATTGGTGGGATGGGTACCAGGCGGAGGGGAGCTATAGGGGGAAAAAAGGGAACACTGTAATTAATAAACTGAACAATAAAGATTAAAAAAAAATTTTAAAAGAAAATCACTATGCGTGTCAGTGCTGACACACGTGTCATAAGTTAGCCATCACGGGTTTAGCATATGAATTTTATGAGATAGCCACAATATTCAGTTGTGATACATTTATATTTCATGTCAAGTATAAATACATGCACAGGTAATCAACAAGGATAAATATTATAGGGATTGAGCTATTTTTTTTTAGTATGGAAAGTCAGGCAGATAAATTTATATCCCCACTGAAATCAACTAAAACTGCTGGATTAAATTTTTTAAAGCATAAACACACACAAGAAACAAATCAACAACAATAACAAAAGATAAGATAATCCTTTTGTATTAAAGATCCGTATTTCAAAAATCTAAACTAAGACACATAAATAAACACTGAATTCTGAGGCTGATTTTGAACAGGGAGACTCTGCCAACCTCATGTGTGCCTTACATCTGAAACAAAGGACTCGGCCTTTGGCCACCAACAGCAGATCAAGTAGGAAATTCTCCCTGGGTAAAACCAGGAGTAAATATTCCCACTCCCACAAGCCCAGTAAACTGCAAGAGGCATGCATTATTTAACACTAAGCACAAGAAAAGCAAAAGAAAATAGTGCCTGAGTAGTTGTAATGGCTTGACCCCAAACAGATTTGTGGTACAAATTCATAGTGACTAAGTAAATTAAAAAACAAAACAAAACAAAACAAAACAAAAACCCTCAGTCAGGAATTATGTTTCCAATGTCACGATCTTTGAGGGGCTGAAATGCTCAACAAGAGAGAAAGTAGACCCCCTCTGTAAGCATCAACATATTCCCAAACTACATCATCATCTCATTGTCACATCGGTGTGTTTGTGATGGAATGTCTGGGGCTTCCTATTCTGCCATTTTGCTGACATCACTTGAGTTATTTTTTTTTCTTGGTGAGTTGTAACACTCATTAATTATGCTGTATAGCATTTTATTCTAGGAATATTCCCTAAGGATGGCTTGCTGTGACTAAATATTATGTGAAAATAAAATAATGTATGCTTGAAAACCTGCTTTTCTTTTATATATGATAGGCAATGACTTATATCATCAGTTTCCAATAAGAATTTTGGAAACTAATAAACTGCTCTATTTTCCCCACATTTGTCCATGCTTTCCTCCCCACAGATGATTAAATATAAGAATACATATTTAAATAAAGATTCCCTTACAAATTTCTCTTTTTGCAAGTAAGTTTCATAAATCAATTTCACCATTGCATTCTTAGTTTTTTCAGTTCTTGTAATTACTCAAATCTGAGGGTTATAAAACAAAAATGGAAAGAAGAATGGGGCACACTTGCTTGAAAAAGAATGCTGGCTGCTTCTTTGTATTAAATTGCTCTAATAAAGAATGAAATGGCACTTTATAGCCATTTAATTAAGAAAGGAGTACTTTACTTCTATCTCATATCACAACTTACAAAAGAGTGTCTTTATTGGTCCTGCTCACTTGATTATGTCAACAATTAAGAGATTGTTAAACACTAAGCTATAACTTGTCTTGTTGCATTTGATTCATTTTACTGGCCTACTTATATTTCAATGGATTCCTTAATGAAACAAAATGATAGGAATGCAGTTATTTTGATTGGATAGACTGTGAATTTGTTTAAATTAAAAGTAATCTGTATTTTAAATATAAGTATTTAAGCCTATTTGTATTACATTATGTTTTTTAAAATATATTTTTATTGTTGATAGGATTAGGTAGCTCCCATTTTCTTCTCCCCTTATTACTCCCCTTCTCTAAGTCCTCCCCTCCCCCTAGCATTCTCCCCCTAGTTTCTTCTGCAAAAGTTAGGAAAGGGTCATCTGGCATGTGTGAAAACTAAAAGCTAATTGAACTTACCACATGTAAGTATAATAGTTTCATTTTCAGCTTCTCTGACAGTATATTTTTTTTAGTTGGTATCGCTATAATTTGACTTTGATACACACAGTGAAGAAAATAATTTCAAATTATTATAATGGTGACTATACTAAGTAAAATAATAAACTGAGCATTAATTTCAAAAACATTGCTGAATGATCGCTTTACCACAATAAGACAGATTAAGAATTAAACAGAGGTCTTTCAAAAATTAAAGCAAAGTTAGAAAAACATATTTAAATACATAATGTCAATTTAGCATAGGACTTTTAGAAATATTTCATGTGAAGTATATTGTTTCTATTTCTTCTTTCCATATGCATTTTGGATATATGCAGCATGTGAACACTGACTTAATTAAGGTTATTTTGAGCAGCTGAGTCAAAACTGAGATATTTGTGAAGCCAAGTGAACAGTAGACAGTTTGGTATATCAGGCTATTTAAATTAACTTCAAAAATGTTCTCTCTGAAAGTTCTTCCAATTTCTGATCCAAAGCTATTAAGTAAATCTATATAGTTAATGTTCGGAAGGATACATCACTTCCTATTTCTATCCAAACAAGGCAAACAGAAAATGTTGAAGAAAGCACAAAGTTTGAGAAATGGTTGTCCTTAGATTATGAAAAATAGAAAAAAATTACAGTTGTAACAATGTTTATGTGTTACTCTGTAAGACTATATACTATATATGATGTTAATGAAAGAATCCCCAACCTCTTTTGGCTGAACCAGTAATTTATTTTATTTCAGAGAAAAACCCTAAATAAAAAAATACTATAGTCAAAGAGTAGTTTGGTTTTTGCTAATTGAACCTTGTTACATCTATTAACCATCAGTGAACAAAACAGGATATTTGAGAATTTACTCTTTGTAGAATAATGTATTAAAATAGATTTTTTGGCCTATTTTGTACTAGTTTAGTTATTAATTTTGTTCAAAAAGGAAATGATAAATTTTATATCTATTTATATATGCTTTATAACAATTCTCTCAAATTGATGTCAGAGATTTGCTTTTTGGTTTTCATTTTTTATGGAGTAGTTTTATTATTTATAGAAATAACAATCCAGGTAATTACTTTTCTATAAGACACACCTTGTGTGAGGTTCCATTCACCTAAACACTTGCCAGATTTGCCTGTTTACTGTCATTGATGCACATGTTCAGTTTCTAAAAGATGAGATGGAAAGTACTCATTATTGATAAATTATGTAATATTTTATAATGTTATTTTCCTTTTTGTCTTGTTCAATGTTGTAACTCATAAGTTGGCATATGGTGTCTATATTAAGTATATATTAAATAAATGGAAGAAAAAGGCTTATCACTTTCATTTGCTACATAGCTAGGCTCCCTTAAACAGGACAAAACAAAATTATATCTACTTTTAGTTAGAATTCTCCTAGGTACTTTCTTCTGTGCATAGCTCCATGTACCAGAAAGTCCTGGTTCTTTTCCTCACTAGGATGCCTGCAGGAAGCAGCCAATCAACATTTCTCTTTCATCAATATTTCTATATCTTTCTCCCTCTCCCCTTCTCTCTATGAAATAACTGAAAACATATTTTTAAAAATATAAGTAATTTAAACTATTTTATAAAGAGACATAAATAGATTTTTATGTAATAACAACTAAGCATTATTTCATGACAAAATACATGGTTTAAATGTACCTAGGCCCTCCTTTAATAAATATGTCTGTTAAACATAAGACTGAAAAAATAGGGAATGCTGCACCAGACACTTAAATCTATGCTGGAAGAGAAATTTACCTGTATAAGAATATAGGTAAAAACTGTAGCTTCTTGATTAAGGTAGCTATGGGTATGATTCCTACTTTACTACTCACTTGTTTTCACAAAGGTTATTACTAGTTATTACTAGTTCTTATAAATAATAAATGAGACAATGAATGTAAAATGATTCAGGACAGAATTCCACAGAATGCCATATTGGGAAAGCCATTGACTTCATGTCATTGAAAAATCTTGAATATATAAAAATAAATATTGGTATAATTTAGTAGTTTAATTTACATTATGAATATAATGGCTTTCTCAAGCTTTTGTGTGACCACCCATGAACCCCACAAAACTACATATAAACTTCAATTTATCATAATATAATGTAACATTATATTATGTTATATTATTGACTCTGTTTCTAATATTGTTTTAATTTTTTATAATCAATAAAGAGGATTATGTATCCATATGCATGCATGTATCCCATAACTTTGCTTCATATAAAATTATGTATAAATATTTTCAGTATATTATAGTATATCAAGAATTCAAAATAATATTGTCACTAATGTAAAAGTTTCTACTAATAAAATATAAATATATGTAATTAAAAATTGTTTTTGAAGCACTGAAGCTGAATTACAATTTATAGCTGAACAATAGCACGTGGATTTATGCATACAATGTTGTGTTCTGATTTTTTAATAAAATGTTTTATCTTCATGCATAAAATTTATAAATATGTATAACAAAATTAGCCTCTGTACTGTCAGTTTTGAAAGCTTGGTTTTAAGGCTTTTGCATTTACTTTAACTATTCATTTATTATCACCCCATAAATTTAAATCTGTTTATGCTTCTGAATATATATTACTGTCCATAAAATCCTCATATGGGTTAATTCAATTAGTTAAAAATAAATTCATTAAGAATTTAGGACTTACATTTTGATTCTATCCTTCATTGTGTCTGTCTCATTTAATATCAGACAGTAGAAACAAGTAGATTGGGATTGTGCAAAGATATTAGAGAAAAGAAAAAGGTTAAGTTTGAGTAGCAAAATATGCAGATAACTGCTTTCAACTTCTCTCATGGAGTTGTAAATGGAGGTATTTGCTAACAATGACATGGTTAGCAACAAGGTCAGAAACTTTAGGATAGAGAACAGTACTTAAAACTCCCTTGGGCAGAGATAGTTAACTTGAAAAAATGCTTAAAAGGAGAGAAAGATTGTTACAGAACCTGACACTAAGTAAATTTGCTTCCAAGATAGACAGGAAAAGTTTTGTAAGTGGATAAAAGTAAGAGTGTGGGTCAGGGATAGCAGGCATTGATAAGAGCTTTCACAGCAATAAAACAAAAGTAAATAAATAAAACAAAACAAATGCAGCAATTACAAAAACAAACAGACAAAAAAACCCAGAACTTACAACTTGTTTATAATTTGCACAGCAATAGTAAAATATTTTATACAACAGAAGGAACTCGTGGAGAGAGTGGAGAGAATGATTATGAGGTTGATGGGAAATCCTGTAAAACCATTTACTTGTCCTCCAAACTTGCAGTACCATCTATTGCTAATTGGGTTTACAATAGTGCTTCTTTAAAGTTTAAAGAGATTATCTCCAAAATAAAAAGACAAAGAAAATATATTTATTGCTTGTGGATTTTGAAGTCATGTTTTACTTATAACCTAGAACCAAATTTACATTTTATTGAATTCAATTTTATTTGTTTTAGCTCTTGTGTAAGATAAGGTTATGTTATAACTGGACTAGTTTGCCTCTATGCTTATCCCCTGGGAAGGCTAGTGTGGACCCTTGGCCAAGAAAAGGATGAAATATGCACCTGGTACAGAACTCATTTGGGGCAGTTAGAGCTAGATTGCAAAAATTGCTTATGGATCCCAGTGCTCTGATTGGAGTTTTGATGTTATAATATAGTACCTGATCCACCTTGCTTTCTACTTCTGGAAAAGTAAAATTCAAGTTGCAAAATCCAGTGTTGGTAAGTGATCTTTCTCAAGATGTCTTTAAGCTCATGTCTGGTATAAGTTTGTCCAGTAATATGGGCTAAACTTGTTCATAAAAAAATTCCTAAACTATTACTGATAATATATTAACCTTGAGATGCTAATATTTCAATGTAAACTAATAATCCTTCCATTTTTATAAAAGATTTCTTTTTGTTTTAGGACTCTGACATCTTTTAGCTTCTTACTAACTGTATTGCTAAAATGAGTAATTATAGTTACATTTTTTATTTTATATAGTTGTATTAACCTTATTAATATTATTGGCTATTTTATTTATCATTTTCTTTCATTTAAAATATTACATAACTTTTAATAAGGAAACTGAACCAGTGTTTCATACACCTTTTCTCCCAAAATGCCTCTTATCTAAAAGTTATTCTAGATAATACCACTTTTCCTTTTCAATCCAAAAGTTTAGCCCTAAAAACTAACTTGAGTTGATTATACTATGAATATGTGATCTTTGTCATAGTAAACTTATTCAAGGATATTGTGGACCACTATTCTAGTCACAGTTTGGAGCTAGTTCGTTTGATTGATTGATTATTTATTTATTTTTGAACACACAAAAGTGTAGTGAGTCCAAAGGTAATTTTTATCAATCCAATCATGTATTTCTTTACTATTACAAAACGTCTAGTTTTATACTATAAACATTAAACAGATCCAAATAAGGGCCATTTTATTTTTTTATTTTTATTTTTTTAAAATATATTTTATTGATTTTTTACAGAAAGGAAGGGAGAGGGATAGAAAGTCAGAAACATTGATGAGAGAGAGACATCAATCAGCTGCCTCTTGCACGCCCCCTACTGGGGATGTGCCCGCAGCCACGGTACATGCCCTTGCCGGAATCGAACCTGGGACCCCACAGTCCGCAGTCTGACGCTCTATCCACTGAGCCAAACCGGTCTCGGCAGGGGCCATTTTAAATAGAAATTTTACTCAGCATTACTGAAAATTTTAATATTTTCCATCATAAAGGGAACTGACAAGTGTAAAATTATCTCAAATTATTTGTGAAACTAAGAAAAATGTTTTTGTTGTTTTTTTACTTTTTATTTGAAAATTTCATTAAACTTCTGAAAGGGAATTGTTATTTCACATTACATTCAGATTTTACTAATGTATAAATTTAAATTGCATATTTTCATAAAACAAGAAAGTAGTTTAAAAATCAGTTATTACACCAAATATCTCTTGCTCTTCCCAAAGATATAATGAGTCTTTAAGAAGATTTTAGTACATGTTGGTTTTCTATATTTGGAATTTGTTTGGCCTAACTTTTTATTTTTAATTTAAATTATTACTATTGTTGTTGTTTTAGGAGAATGCTTGGTTAAGATTACATGGACCTCTGCTGCTTCACTGTGAGGGGAGAGAAGGAAACTTTAAGCTCGCTGTGAAGGGGAAAATAAGACATTGGGGGGCTAGCAATCTGAATCTGTGCCAGTAGCCTGTATTCTGATTCACACTCTTGCTGGCAGATAATTAACTCCGTTCTTATCTGTGATGCCTGCCCTGCTTTGCGGAACCTGTTTCCTGGAAGACTCCCATTTCACAGAGGCCATAAACATTGAACCATATAGAACCTCCAGAGAGGGTTTGCAGCACCAGCACCAGCCAGGTCAAGCCTCTGTGTGTGATCTCACTTCCCCCATCCCAACTCACGGGGGCTGCAAAGTCCCCAAAAAGTCCGGAAGCCTGATCCATATTTGGGGGACAAGAAAACTGAAAAGAATGGCTCCCTTCATACTCAATATTCAAGTTTTGGAAGCTGAGTCCCTGAGTCACCACACTAGTGCATTAAAAGCATTGTTCTGACTCCCCTGGGTGCCATCTGGCAGCTTATCTATAATAACTGGGGCTATGACATCATGTACGATGGCAGAGGGAGAAAGGGCAGCATCAATCTGCTGGTTTCAGAGAACACAAGTCTAGAAGAGCACCTGCAAATGAAGGAAGGGACACATGGGGAAGTACCTCAAATCTACTAGCAATCATGGGTATAAATGTTTCTTTGTTGGTTGGTTTTCATTTATACCTCGAAGCATTTTGGAGTCTCCATTTCTTTGCCTAGAGTCTTATTCCATACATGAACTATGAAGCAAAATATTACATAAAATCTGCAGCGCTCTTGGAAAAATATGTAGTTCTCTGTTGGTGAAAATTATTCTTTTTTTATTTTTTTTAATCTTTATTGTTCAGTTTATTAATTACATTGTTTCCCCTTTTTATCCCCCTATAGCTCCCCTCCACCCTGTATCTATCCCACCCTCCACCCTCACCTCCCCCTCCCCACTGTCCTCTCCCATTGTTGCTAGATTTTTGTCCAGTCTCTTGCTGCACTTCCCACAACCCTTTTCTCCCCAAGAATTGTCAGTCCATTCCCTCTCTATGTCCATGTCTCTGTTATATTCACCAGTCTATCCTGTTCAACAGCCTATCAATTCACTTGATTTTTATGTTCATTTGTTGATAGATGTGTATTTGTTGTTCATAATTTTCATCTTTACCTTTTTCTTCTTCCTCTTCTTAAAGAATATCTTTCAGCATTTCATATAATGTTGGTTTGGTGGTGATGAACTCCTTTAGCTTTTTCTTATCTGCGAAGCACTTCATCTGACCTTCAATTCTGCATGATAGCTTTCCTGGATAGAGTAATCTTGGTTGTAGATTCTTGCTGTTTATCACTTTGAATATTTCTTGCCACTCCCGTCTGGCCTGCATCATTGCTGTTGAGAAATCCGCTGACAGTCGTATGGGTGCTCCCTTATAGGTAACCAACTGTTTCTCTCTTGCTGCTTTTAATATTCTCTCTTTGTCTTTTGCTCTTGGCATTTTAATTATGATGTGCCTCGGTGTGGTCTTCTTAGGGTTCCTATATATTGGGGTTCGGTGCACTTCTTGGACTCCTAAGTCAATTTCTTTCACCAGGTGTGGGAAGTTTTCAGTCACTATTTCTTCAAATAGGTTTTCATTGTCTTGGCCTCTCGCTTTTTCTGGCACCCCTATAATTCGGATGTTGGTATGCTTGAGGTTGTCCCAGAGGCTTCTTACACTATCTTCAATTTTTTGGATTCTTTTGGTTTCTTGCTTTTTCAGCTGAGTGGATTTTACCCCTTTGTATTTCGAATCTTTAACTTGGTTCTTGGGGTGCTTCAGGGCACTTTTAAGTCTTTGTATAATATTTTTTGTTTCAGTCAGTGAATGCTTAATTTCTGGTTGGTCCTTTTTCATATCCTTGAGAGTCTGCTTTATATCCTTGAGGGTTTCTTTCATTTCCTTGTAGGACTCATTCATTTCCACGTTGATCTTGATCATTTCCACGTTGGTCTTGATCATTTCTTTGCAGCTCTCATTTATATCCTTGAGGGTGTTGTTCTTTTTCTTGTAGGACTCATTCATTTCCTTTGTGGTCTTGCTTATTTCCTTATAGGCCTCGATCTTTTGTTGGAGCCTCTTAAAAAACCCTATAACCGTGGTTCTGAATTCCATGTCCAGTCGTTTTTTTTCCTCCATTTCTTTCACATCTGATTTCTTTCCATGTTGCTGCATGGTGGCTGCTTCCCTGAGTTGGTCAATTAGCTTTGTGTGGTAGACTTCCTACTAGGGATAGTGGCTCAGCCTCCTCGGTTACCTGAGTACCTGAGGTGGATATGGGCTGCACAGTCTTGCTGAAGTTAAGCTCAGTTAAACGTTGTTAGCACTTGGAGGGTTGACCTCCAGGCCAATTGTCTGTGAAGCTCAGCTGTGCTCAGGTTGGGTGGGCGGAGTCTCCAGGCCAAGCAGTCAGCGTTAGCTCCACCCTATGTAGCCCCAGGGACTCTGTGCCTGGGGCAATGGCCGCCAGCACCTCTGAGAGAGAGCAGCTGTGGAGCTCCACGGGCTGCCAGTTGCCGGGGAATTCAGACTTTCCCAAAATGAGTCTGCATGCGCAATGTCTCACCCAGGGTCATAAAACAAAGCAGTCTGATGGTTTTCTGAATGAGAGGCAAGTCGCGGTGCGCTCTCTGTGCCGTCACGCAGCCGAGCTGTTCGCGCAAGCTGCCTTCTCCACAAGCCGGGAGACCCAGCAGCACCCGAGCTTCGGCGTGCCCTCCCACTGTCCAGTTTTCACCCCGTGTGATAGTGGGTTCTCTGGACTTCGCCCAGAGCTGGAGAATCAGTCCAGTGGGACGTCTTTGTCTCTCCGTGCGAATCTTTCAACGCTGTTTTGCCGCCGCTCCTCTGCGTCACAGTGTCTTATCTTCACTTTTATTTGTGGAATTTTCACTCGGTGAGCTTTCTGGTGATTCTGGAAGGTGTTTGTTCTTTCTTTAAGTTGTAGTATTAAAATTGCTGATTATGACGTCAAGATAGGTGTTTTACCTTTGCCGCCATCTTAGTTCTCCCCTGGGTTTATTTTTTTATAGAAGACATCCCTTCTACAAAATAAGAGAATTAGCCATGTGAACATTAGGAGAGCAGCATTCTCAACAGAATTAACAAGTACCGAAAATTATTCTTTATAATAAAGGAATAAAAGCTCAAATATACTTCATGACCGTAATAATTTTCTTTGTAGATGTTTGTGAAGAGCAAAATCTTTTTTCTCACTTATTTTATGCAACCTCTGGCTGCAGCATCCTAGACTTGGCCAACATAAAATAATTTCAAGTAAATTGGAATGGTCAGAAGTGCAATGAGCTCCTCAAACTAAATACAATACAAATGAATGTTACACTTACATTATTCAGTGTTCTTAACAGGCTTTACAATGTCCTTGCAAATAGCTTCTGTTATGTTCTTTGTTGTTTACTCATAAAATACAAAATTAGCTTTTTGCATTCAACCTTGCTCTGCCCTTAATTAATAGAACATGTAGATATGCTAATTGAAAGGTTTTGTGCATAGTGCAGCAGTTTCACTTATTATCCTGGACCAAGCAGTAAAAATTATTAAGTTTATTAATTCTTGACCCTTAAGTAAACATTTTAAATATTCAGTGATAAATAAATAATATGCCAAAAAAATCACTTCTGCTGCTTACTCTAGTATAGTAGTTATCTTAAGGTAAACCATATGATATTGATTGATTTGGGTTATGTTTAAATGTCTAAATACATAAATATATTTAAACTTTCTGTTTTAACTTCTGCCAAGCTAAATATTGATATATAATCAATATGAAAAACAATCTTTGAAATTCTCAATACATTTTAAGGGTGTAGAGGTATTAAGAGACCACAAATTTTGAAAACCACTGTCATAGTGTCTGTAAATCAAGGCATGTAAGTACTTACAATAAGCAGCTCATTATGGAAAACTGAACTGTTTTTACTTTCTTATGCAATAAGAACCAAATCCTTACTTTTAGGCATTTTTCTTCTAAATTATGTAGCAGATAATTACTCTTGTTGCTATGATTGTTGTTAATAGTAACTTTAATAATTAGTCCCGGTTCATATTTTATTTAGCTAGATCTAAGGCAGTGGTTTGTGCTTTTGCAAAGGTGTATCTATTGCCTCCACCTCTATTCACAGACTCTGTTGGGCTTCATGAATGTAAAGACCAATTTTAACACTTCAAATGAAGAGACTAATTAAGATTCATTCTTCATTCTATTCCTTTACTACAGGGGCGGAGAAACCCCAGAGCATTAAGTGAAACTTTTCCACGTACTAGCAAAGGAGGACTTGTTGAAATATTGGTTTCTCCCTCATGAACAGCTACGCAATTTGTAAGACATTGATTCTTTTCCCTAAGTGGGAATTTCACAAGCTTTGCATTCTTCTCCCTTTCTACTTTCACTTCAGTTCAGTAAACCTTTTGAGGCTTTGTAACAGCAGACTTCCAAGAGATTGTATTGTTTAGGGATTTTCCACATTGTGCTAGCTATGGATTTTTTCTCTCCCAATGAAGAGTACTTTAAATAAGTAGTAAGACCAAACCTGGAGTTAAAACTGATGTTTGTTACCTGTACTCTATGTCTCACCAAGACAGCAAAGATTTTTCCTGCCAGTAAAATTTTATTTCAATGAAAAAGTAAAGATCTCTCTTACTAACTTTTCTAAATAAGGACTTTATTTTCTAGAAACTTTTTTTTTGGGGGGGGGGGGGGTGAGACATTGAACTGATTTCCAAAATATCTCTACTTTCATGTATTCCTGTTAGCATAGAATGAGAGTTCCTGTAACACCACATATTTGGCAGAATATGCTTTTGCCGAAATTCTGGATTTTGGCCATTTCAACAGGAGTGTAGTGGTATCTCATTGTTATTTTAACATGCATTTCCCTGATGGCATATAATGTGGAACATGTTTTCATTATGTTTGCTTGCTCTCTTTGTATATGCAGAGAGATGTCTGCTAACATCTTTTGCACATTTTAAACCAGTTTATTTGTTTTGATTTGGGTTTTTATTTTTTTATTTTTTTTTAGTTTTAAAAGTTCTTTGTCTATTTTAGATAACATTCCTTTATCAAATGTGTATTTTGCAAAAATGTTCCCCCAGTCTGTGACTTGTCTTTTCATTCTCTTGACCTTGCTTCTTGCTTTTTACAGGGCAGAAGTTTCTAATTTTAAGGAATGTCTCATCAATTATTTCTTTCATGAAATTTGCCTTTGTGCTGTGTCTAAAAAGCCATGAGCATACCCAATGTCATCTATTGTTTTCTCCTACAGTGTCTTTGAGAAGTCACTCACAACAGTTTTTTGTTTGTTTTTGTTAATCCTAACCCAAGGGTATTTTTTCCATTGATTTTTAGAGAGAGTGAAAAGGAAGTAGGAAGGGAGGGGGAGAGAAAAGGAGGATCAATGTGAAAAAGAAACATCCATTGGTTGCCTCCCCCACAGGTCCCAACTGGGGTCAGAGATAGAACCTGCAACCCAGAACTCAGGTGCATGACCTTAACCAGGAATCAAATCGCTGACCCTTGGTGTGGAGGCTTGACACTCTAATCATTGAGCAACACTGGCGAGGGCACAATTGCTGTTTTTTGTGTTTGTTTGATTGATTGATTTTTTTGTGAAGGCAGTTTTATTCTTTCAATTTCTTAATGGTTTAGAGGTAGTGAAGTTCTGAAAACAGAGGTTTCTAATCATGTAAAAGGTATTGACTAATGACATCTAAAATTAAATAATACTTAGGAATAAATATATATAAAATAATATAATATGTATCAGAAGACACATTTAAAATGGCAATACAGCCTTAATTGGTTTGGCTCAGTGGATAGAGCATCAGCCTGTGGACTGAAAGATCCCAGGTTCAGTTCTAGTCAAGCGCATATACTTTGTTGCAGGCATATACAGTGGGGAGTGTGCAAGAGGCAGCTGAATCAATGTTTCTCTCTCATCGATGTTTCTAACTCTTTATCCCTCTCTCTTCTTCTCTGTAAAAAATCAATAAAATATATAGAAAAAATAAAATAAAATAAAATGGCAATGCACCCAAATTGAGCAACAGATTCAATACAATCCCTATAAAATTCTACCTGGCTTCTTTACAGAAATTGACAATCCTATATAATAAAAGCCCAATATGCAAATCAACCAAATGGCAGAACTACCAGTCGGCCCTTCAGGGCTGGTGAGCCAGCCATGGTGGGTGCCAGGAGGCAGAGGAAGGGATGGTGTGGGGGGCAGCAGCAGAGCTGATGGGGAGATGAGGCTGGCCCCTTGCCTGATCAACCCACAGGTCGCCTCTTACAGAAAGAGACCACCAGCAGTGGCAGCAGCAAGGCAATGGGGGTCAGGGCCAGAGCTGCCCTCTAGTGGTCAATGTGCTCCCACTGGGGGAGCACTGCTCAGCCACAAGCCAGACTGAAGGCTTCAGTCATCAGTTGGACATCTCCTGAGGCCTCCTAGACTGCAAGATGATGCAGGCCAGATTGAGGGACTCCCCTCCGCTGAGTGCATGGATTTTCATGCACTGGGCCTCTACTATACTTATAAGAGTCACAAAAATTTTGAAAAAGCACAAAGTTGAAAGACTCAAACTTCTTTTAAACATTAAAAAGTTACAGTATTTAAGAGAGTGTGGTGCTCTCATCAAAATCAACTTGTCAGTGGAATAGATTTCACTATGATTTCAACAAAGGTGCAGAGACAATTCAAGGGTAAACATAGTTGTTTTTTTTTTTAAGACATGGTAATGGAAATATTCTTTTGCAAATGTATACTAGTAAACCTGGTCTTCTATCTCATACTTATAGCACATATAAAAATTAAAACAAAAAAATTAATGCCTAAATGTATACATTTCTTGAAAAAAATAGATGCAACTCAATATGGCTTTGGATCTGACAAAGGTTTCTTGTTTATAACACAAAACCATAGAAGCAGCTGTCCTGGCCAGTTTGTCTCAGTGGATAGAGCATCAGCCTGCAGACTGAAGGGTCCCGGGTTCAATTCCTAACAAGGGCATGTACCTCATTTGCAGGCTCCACCCCAGCCCAGGCTCTGGTCAGGACATGTGCAGGAGGCAATCAACTGATGTGTTTCTCTCACATTGATGTTTCTCTTTGTCATTCCCTCTCCTACTCTCTCTAAAATAATAATAATAAAAATAATAATAAAAATAATAATAATAATAAATCAATGGAAAAATATCCTCAGGTGAGTATTAAAAACAAAGGCATAGCAACAGAAGAAAAACTAAATAAAGTGGATTTACTTTAAAGGATATCATCAAGAATGTGAACAGACCTCTGGCTGGTGTGGCTAAATGGTTAAAGTGTTAACCCATCCTGCACATCAAAGGATCTTGGTTTTGAGTCCCAGTCAAGGGCATAATCCTGAATTAGGGGTTCACTCCTTGGCTGGTCAGGGAATATTGAGTAGGCAAACAGTCAATGTGCCTCTCTTACATCTCTCCCTGTCTCTCTCATTTTCTCTCTCTCTCTTTTTTCAATTTCTTTGTAAACCAATGGGGAAAATAACCTCATGTGAGGATTAGCAAAAAAAATAACAACAGAAAAAAATCAACAAAAACAAAATGTGAATGGAATCCAGTGAATGTGAGAAAATAGTTTCTAATTGTGTATCTGATAAGAACTAATATCCACAATATTTACATGGCTCACACAATCCTATATAATAAAACCCTAATATGTAAATCGACTGAGTGGCAGAATGACCTGCAGAACGACCCATCCCTATTATGTGCACGACCACCAGGGGAAAGACACTCAATGCAGGAGTTGCCCTCTGGTGGTCAGTGCAATTCCACAGGGAGAGCACTGCTCAGCCAGAAGCTGGGCTCATGTCTGGGAAGTGTAGCATCTGTGGCAGGAGCCTCTCCCATCTCCACTGCAGGCAGGTGGTAAGGAGAGAGGGGTCCCAGACTGTGCACTCTGGGTGGAAGGAATCCCCTCCCCCAGTCATGCACTGGGACTCTAGTCCTATCTAATAAAAGAGTAATATGCAAATTGATAGTACATCCACTATATCCATAAACCATGCCTACAAGCCATGCACACCAGCCAATCAGGAGTGAGTATGCAAATTGACCCCAGCCAAGATGGCTGCAGCCACTGAGAGCAGGAGGGAGGTTTGAGTTTCCCCAGTGATGGAGGAGGCCAACCTTTCTGCCTACCCTAAGTTGCCTAGGCCTCCACTCAATGTTGCAAAGTTTTAATTATAAAAGCTAAATAAATCCCAACACAAATGGCGAGAGCCACGGAGCTGGAGAGAGCAGGAGGCTAGGTGTGCCACCAGCGATGGAAGAAGCCTAGCTTTCTGCAGCCCTGGCCTGCCCTGGCCTCTGCTTAAGGCTACAAAGTTTCAATTATAGAAGATAAATAAATTTCAACAGAAATGGCTGTGACCATGGAGGGAGCAGAAGGCTTGGATCTACTCCAGGCTACAGTTTCAATTATAGAAGATAAATAAATCCCAGATACTAGGGCCTCCAATTGGGTTGCCAGGGGGCATACAAACCACCATAGGCTCCTTACCCAGACCACTCCATATCCCAAAGGACCCCCACCCTAATCCAGGACGCCCTTCAGGGAAAACCAGATGGCCCCCACCCATGCACCAGGCCTCTATCCTATCTAATAAAAGAGTAATATGCAGATTGACAATAACTGCAACACACAAGATGGCTGCCCCCATGTGGTCAAAGATCCTGCCTCCAAGTGGACACAAGATTGCCAGCAAGGGAGGACAGTTGAGAGGTACCAGGCCTGCAAGGGAGGGCAGTTGGGGTCAATCATGCCTGCAGGGAAGGGCAGTTAGGGGGCACCCAGGCCTGTAGGAGGGGGCAGTTGAGGTGACCAGGCCTTCAGGGGAGGGCAATTGGGGGCAAACAGGCTGGCAGGGGAGAAGTTAGGCATCAATCAGGCTGGCAGGGTAGTTTTTAGGGGGTGACCAGGCTGGCAGGCAGAAGCAATTAGGGGCATTCAGGAAGGTAGGCAGGTGAACAGTTGGGAGCCAGCAGTCCTGGATTGTGAGAGGGATGTCCAACGGCCCGTTTAGGTCTAATCCTATGGGGATCGGACATAAATGAGCTGTCAGACATCTCTCTAGGGGTCCCAGATTGGAGTGTGCAGGCTGGGCTGAGGAACACCCCCCATTCCCCTGTGCACGAATTTAGGATATATATATATATATATATATATATATATATATATATATATATATATATATATCCTAGTGCATGAAACACATATATGAATATGACTTTATTTGGTGATGTCCTTCAGGATTTTCCAGGATGTGAAATATCATGTTACTTTATTCAGCCAATTTCTCAAGCTGTTAACCAGTTTTGAAGGTGTGAGACTCCCACTGTCTTCTTCTTCTACTAGGATCATGACTCTATATGAATGTAATTGTGTTATTTAATCTATTATTATATTACCTATTATTTTTATTATCACCAGAACCTTGAGATAGTTCATTACAGCATAAAATTATAACCTCCATGAATATGACTTGGCATGTATTTCTACTACCTTCATATGTTTGTGTAGGTACCACACTTGTGGAGAATTTTTGCTTTTACCATGTTCTTAAAAATAAGTGTTCTAAAAAGTGGCATTGTTTTTAAATAGACTAGCTATAAAATAAAAAGAAACAACCAAGTAAAAGGTGGCCAAAAATTTGAATAGCCATTTCTAATAAGACAATGCACAAATGGCCAATATAAGCACAAGACAAGTGGCCATTATTTAGTAGCTATCTGGGAAATGAAAATTTATGACAAAATGAAATATCACATCTCACCTATTCGGATAGTCAGCATAAAAAGACAGACCATAACAATTATTAGCAAAAATGTAGAGAGATTTGATCCCTCTTATTCTGTTCGTGGGATAGAAAATAATGCAACTTCTTCCAAAACAGTTTTATCATCTCTCCAAAAGATAAACATATTCAGCCATTGAACTCTGAGATACATACCAAGAACATTAAAAGTTAAATATATATATGAAAAAATGTGTATGACAATATTCACAGTAATATTAACAACTAGAGGCCTGGTGAATAAAAATTTATGCACTGGAGGGGTCCCTCAGCCCAGCCTGCCCCCTCTCACAGTCTGGGAGTCCTGAGCGGCAGGAGGCGATCTGGCAATCTGGGGAAGGTAACACCCTCACCACACCTCTGTTGCTGCTGCTGCCTACAGCACAATCCTCAGCTGGCCCTGGTTATCTGAGCCCTGAGCGGCCCTGGGCAGCTGGAGAGCTGACATCGAAGGCTTGTCTGCATGTCAGGCTGGCCTTGGGTGGCTGGAAAGCTGCCATCCAAGACTTGCCTACACCTCAGGCTGGCCCTGGGTGGCTGGGGGCTGAGGAGACTGTAGGACTCCAGAGGCAGGTGCACAGAGCAGCCGGACCCGCCTAAGGGCAGGCCCGGCCATGCCATAGTGCCTGCCACCCAGAGGAGCTGAGGGGACTGGATGCTGTCATCTCGTGGCTGTGGACACTGCCATCTTTGAGGACATGACAGTCAATTAGCATATTTCCTCCTTATGGCTGTGGGTGCCACCATCTTTGTGAGAGTGTGATGGTCAGTTAGCATATTCCCTCTTTATTAGATAGGATAATAGCCAAAATGTAGAAGCACCCCATCATCCATCAAGGAATGAATAAAAACAAATGTTCTATATAATTAAATATTTTTTTCTAAAATAAAAATGACAATGGAGCTATATATGTTATAACATAAATAGACTTAAAATCATTATGTTGAACGAAGAAGTCAGTCAAAAAATACCTAATATTGTATCACTTAATTTATATAAAATGTCCAGAATATATAAATTTATAGAGACAGAAAGTAGATTAACAGTTGCCTGTGGCTGAGGTTTGAGGAGATAGGTACAGGGAATAATTGATAATGGGTAGACTTTCTTTTGGAGGCAATTAAAATATTTTAAGATTTTGGTGATGATTTTTAACTTTATAAAGTTATTTTAAAAATTGGCTTTACCAATTTTAATATGTGATTTGCATAGTATGTTTGTCATATCTCAGTAAACTTGTTATGAAGATTAAAAAAAATAACAGGGGAGCCCTGGCGAGGTGGTTCAGTTGGTTTATAGCATCATCTCCCATACACCAAAGGATTGAAGGCTCAATTCTCAGTCAGGGCACATGCTTAGACTGAAGGTTCAATTTCCAGTTGGGTGCCTACGGGATAGGAGGCAACCTATTGATGTTTCTCACTTCTCTCTCTCTCCCCCATTCCTTTCTTTTTAAAATCAATAAAAACTTATCTTTAGTTGAAGAATAAAAAAAAATGAAGGTGAGTTATGGCTCCCTCTGTGCACAATTCCAATAGTATTCCTTGGAAATTTTTCTTGAAAAGTTGCTCTATAATCTGAAAATAAACACATTAAATGTCATTTGCTATAATTGAAAAACTGACATATGCCTTGTTTTTCAATTATATACTTATTTTAGTTTTATTTAAGATATGAAGATATAATATAGTCAAAGAGTAAAAGATAATAAAGTCTTTTAGATGAGAATTCAGATTCTCAATGCATTATGTAGTTCACTCAACCTGACACATTTTTTATTTCCAATACATTTTACATAATCTTCTAAATTGCTTTATTGATTTACTTTAACCTTTTACAGGAGAAGGCAGTAAAATGCACATCAAAACATGTAGTTATCATTTCTGCTTTATGATACCTAAATTCTTTGACCTTTCATCATGATGAAGTGCAAAGATTAAATTTTTGTGAGAAACAAATTTTTAGCATTTGTAAAATTGAGCTATGAGTACCTATTTCATGTGGTTGTTTGTGTTGCTGTTGTTATTGTTGTTAAGCAAAATTGATGTAGTTCATATAAAATACGTAGTGATAACCTGAATGGTGAGCTCAGGTGTTTTTCCCGGTTCTGTCCAGAGGCGCTGAAGAATGAGCTCCGCAGACCAGAAGATTTAAGCAAAAGTGTGGAAAATTTATTACAAGCAGATGCAGACTCCCCTCACGGGGAGGGGGGCAATAATGGGCTTCCCCTTTCAAGCCTTGTGGTTTGGGGTATATATTTGCTATAAGCCTGCTCTATGTTTACCTGTGTCTGGCTGATTCCCTCAATTGTTCTTACCCAGCAACGGACCTGAATTTTCCCTGTTTCTATGTGTTCTGTCTCTGTTCCTATGCTGAACTTTCTCTGTTTCTATGTGTTCTTCCTGTTTCTATGCTGAACTTTCCCCATTTCCATGCGTTTATACACCTTGTTGCTGCAGGCCCTCCCTGTTTTCCCATGCCCCACCCCTTGAGTCGAGAAACATTGAAATATTTCTGCTTGGTTGGCTTCTGTGGTTAGGCTGCTCAAACTGCCATGTCTGCCCCTGCCTATATTTTCCAGTGTACCCCTGCCCTATCTGCCTGGGTTTCAAATTAACCCTTTCATTAGCATTAGAGTTCTGCATATATAAGGCAAAATATTTTTATTTTCCCTAAGAAATTTTTTGGCACTTCATTTATATTATTAATAGAACTTAACTCTCCAATTCAGATATATCTAATGATTCTTTCCCTTATCAAATTTGCCATTGGTTGAAAGATTCAATGGAGGTATTAATACACTGAGATGATTGGGCCAAAACCTGCTCTCTGACATCTCCTGAGGATTCCCAGATTCAAGAGGGTACAGGTCAGGTCAAGGGACCCCACCTGTGCACAAATTTGTGCACTAGGCCCTCTAGTATAGGCTAATTGACCGACCATCTGACCATCTGACCATCTGACTGACCAACCGGCCAGTATATATAATGCACACTGGCAATTTAAAAATAAACATTGGCTTGTACATGCATGATACATATATAGCTCTTGCTGGCACCAATTGCACCCATGTGTTTCAATTGTCATTGTCAATCATGAATTTGATTGATTTGTTGACATTCTGAAGATTAAAGAAAGCAGCAGCATCAACAGAATATGTCTGAAGACCATTAATAAATCACAAGGTCAAACTCTAGACAGAGTAGGGATATTCCTACTTGAACCTGTTTTTGGACATGGTTGGTTATATGTTGCTTTCTCTCAAGTTCTAAAAGCATGTGAAGTTAAAGTTAACTAAAAGCATGTGAAGTTAAAGTTAATTTTGTAAATACTTCATCACAAGGGAATTAGTCAAACACTCTGAAAGTGTTTTTATTTTACTATGGTATACAGGCAGATGTTAGAATAAGTTTAATCAATTTATCAGTCATTGTTTTTATCAATGTTGTTTTTATATCATGTCTTTGTTGTTATTGTTTATTTATTAATCAACTTATATATTATTTTCATTTACATTTTAGTAATTTTATTTCATCTCTGACACTTGTATTATAGAGAAAGGGCAAGTAACTATATTAAAATATTTCTTCTAATTAGTTTCCTTCCAATGTACATGAATATGTGCACCAGGACACTGGTAAGTTATGTTTCTGGAAAGGTTTTCTATTCCTCTGGCACTTAATCAGAACAACTTGATAAATAATTTATTTCAGTTGAAAACTTTTAGTAAAAACAAACAAAAAATGCCTGGGTGTCGGCAGTGCAAGATTAGATTCTTACCTCTTGGGGGAAAGAATACAACAGGAGAGATAGAGACCAATTGCAACAAAGGACAGAGTTTTATTATAAGCAAAAGTTCATCTGAGAGAGATTCAGATTGTGAGCTTCAGGGAGGTTTGAGTGGCCTGAATGAGGACAGACAGAGAGAGAGGAACATCAGTGTGAGTGAGATGTATCAATTGGTTGCCTCCCACATGTGCCCCAACCAGTGTCTGGGAGGTAGCCTGCAGCCTAGGTACATGTCCTTAACCAGTATCAAACCTGGTACCCATCAATCTGTTGGCCAGCACTCTATCCACTGAGGCAAACAAGCTAGGGCTCATGTTAATCCTTTTGTACCATTCCTCTTGCCTGCTGGGCTTTCTAGAATTTTGTTTGCCTGCAGGCATCTTGTAAGATCCTTTTGATTCTGGGAGTCATTTTAACTACATTTCTTTCTCCCAGTTTTTGTCTAACTGTGATGATTGTTTTTAACTCCCTATTCTTCTCTTTTATTCAAGCATGATCAGCATCCTGTCCCTGTTCTGCTCTTATCTAACTGCCTATTCTAACATGGGGGTCACCAGGGGAGTTTCAGTCCTTAGATAACACATAACAAATTCAACTGATCTTATCTTGGCCAAGATTCAATAAACAGACTTGTAAGCATCCTCAGAGATCAATTTTTTTTTCAGTCCCTCTGAAAATCAATTATATTGACTGCATGTAATCACTAGCCACATGTAGCTATTGAATACTTCACATGTGGCTGGTGGAAGTGCAGAATTAAATATTATTTACTTCATATTTACTATAAGTTAATATAAAGTTAATTACCCACATGTGGGTAATGGCTATAATACTGCATAGCAAAATCTGATTATTTGCAATATAATGGCTACATACACACACACACATGAAATACACATATATATTAGTACACATGCAAAAAAACAACAACAAATAAACCTCTAAAACCTCAGGTATTTTACTGTATTATTAAAATGTGTGTTTGAAGGAGAATATCCAAAGGTCATTTCCTAATGTTCTCAGTTTAAGCTTTGTCTGTATTCCATGTACTGTTTATATGATTGTTTCTTTTAACTAAAGAGAAATATACTTTATATATAACTTTTAGAGATTCTGTCTGAACAGCTGCATGTGTTTATATTTGGTGTGGGTCATATAAATTTGTTTATTCTTTATCTGTCTTTATTTGACAACATTAACAATTTTTATAAGCATTAATATGTAAATATAAATCCATTCTGTACCTGTAGACTTTCTTCTGACTCTTAACTTAGAATTTTTAGTACAAATCATTCATGAAGTATTTTTCTTTTTTTTTTTTAATTCTCAGCTGAGGACATGTTTTTATTGATTTTATAAGAAACAAAGGGGAGAGAGAGAAACATCAGTGAGAGAAAAACATCAATTGGTTGCTTCCCTCACTTACCCTGACTGGAGATTCAACCTGAAACCTAGGTATGTGCCCTGACCAAGAATCCAACCCAACCTTTTTGGTGAAAGGGATGACACTCCAACCAACTGAGTCATCTGGCCAAAGCTCATGATCATTTTTGTACAATTTACAGAACAGAGAAAACAAAAAGATAACTCCAAAATACAAATAGTCTGTATTGTCAAATGAGGTACTGGTTTTAAAAGTTTCCATTTACTAAACATTCTAGCACAAATTTGTTCATAATCTTGTTTATGTTTGTGAATTATTTTACATCCTTTCACTATTGACACTTTAACTTTTTAGAGATATTAATATATTGGGTGAATATAAACATTAATTTATTGTTAAATAACTATTTCTTTCTCTGGTCAATTAACTTTTATCAAATGAATGTCTTTTGAGGTTTAATTAAATCTCTAAATCCATTTGATCATCAAAAGCAGTATTATCAAAGACTATGTTGAGATCACTCAAATTAATCTTACCAATTACATCGGGACTGCACCAGCTACAGTTATATTCTAAATATATTTATATTATTAAAAAATAAGTTGGTTAGAATTAAACATAATATGTAAGCAGACTTCCTGATATAAACAACTTTCATTTATATACCAAATGCTAACTTAAGTTGTAAATTAAGGGGGGAAATCTCAGTTAATTCTAGATTCCAAACCGACTTAGGCATAGCTGTATGCCTTTTTCCCCCTCATAGATCCTTAAGATCATGCTATATAGTTAGCAATCAATACCAAGAAAACCTTAGTTTTGTCCATGCCTGGAATCTCATAGGCTCTGTTGGTGAACATTGGAGTTATATTCATTAGAAATTGACCTCACACTATCATAAAGATGGCAGCACCCATAGCCAATAAGGACGGGATATGCTAATTGACTGTTCTATCCTCAAAGATGGTGGCTCCCTCAGCAATAAGGAGAAAATATGTTAATTGACTCACACGCCCTCAAATATGGCAGCACCCACAGCCACATGATGGTGGCACCCAGTCCCCTCAGCCCTGCTATAGCAGCAGGAGCACAACATGGCCAGGCCCACCCCCAGGAAGGCCCAGCCTTGGAGTGTGCTTTCCTCTGGAGTCCTCCAGTTCCCTGTGCTCCCCAGCCTTCCAGGGCTGGCATAAGACAGAGGCAAGTCTCAGATGATGGCTGTCCAACCACCAGGGCTGCCCAAGGCTCAGATTACCAGGACTGGCCTAGGCTTGCCCTGTCGGCAGTAGCTGCAGCAGAGGGGTGATGGAACATCACCTTCCCCTGATCACCGGGTTGCCTTTCATCCCTGAGGGCTTCCAGACTGTGAGAGGGGGCAGGCCGGGCTGAGGAACCCCCTCCAGTGCATGAGTTTTCATGCATCAGGCCTCTAGCTATTTAATAATGTTTTTAGCACTGTTATTTATAGAGCAAAGTGCTTTTGAAGTTGTTTTGCATTTATCAAGTATCACAACACATTTCAAAAATAAAGAGGGACAAGTTAGAAAAGTCTATTAAATACCAGTGACTGCTCTTATCAACTTATCAACAATAAATAATAAAACAATTTCTAACCATTTAATAGGTAATAAAAGTCAAAGAAAAATATTATAAACCCTAAAATAATGAATCTTAAAATGATATAAGGAAAATAATTGACAATAATTAAGTAGTAGATAAACACAAAAATAAAAGTGACAATGCAGCAGAGGCATAGTTGGTTTAAAAAAATTTAGATTTTTACTGAACATTTGTTTTGCCAAGATTATAATAGCTTTTATTTAAAATACTCTTAAAATAATTACATTAATAAATCAAGTTATTAGGATTGGGTCATTTCTGACAGGACAGTCCTAAATTTATCTAAAAATTGCTTCATTAAAAGAATAAGTTTTGAATATTTTAAAATGTAAAAACATATTTGATTCATATATCATAATTCATTCTCTAGTTATAACTGTGATAGGGTGCTAGCTATTATCTAAATAATGAGGGTGGTTAACAAAGTCAATAAAGAATAAACATATTGATTTCTATAGTTAATTTTATTTGTCAACTTGGATAAGCCATAATACTTAGATATTAGATCAAATCTAGATGTTTCTAGGTAAGACATTTTTAGATTATATCAACTTTTAAAATGGTAGTATATTGCAAAGCATCCTCCATAATGTAGGTATGCCTTTCATTTGATCAGTTGAAAGCTTTGATAGAAAAAGACTGACCTTCATGGAAAAAGAGAGAATTCTGCCAGAAGATCACCTTTATACTCATCATGCAACTCTTCCCTGAGTTTCCTGGCCTACTCTGCATATTTTGGACTTGCCAAGACTCCAAAACCATGTCAGCCAATTCATTTGAAATGAATGAATGAATGAACGAATGAATGAATAAATAAATAAATAAATAAATAAATAATAAACTAGAGAGAAGGGGGTATTGAAGTTGTTTTGGGATTTAATAATAGAAAATAGAAGATTTTTTAGGTGCATGTTAGTAAAACCTAGATTTCATTGAAAAGATTGTAGAAATATGATGCTCAAATTGTTTCTGATGAGGCTTCAAAAGGAAAGATGACTATGCTATTGAACACTGAACGAAGAGGAGCTTTATTATAAAGTGGGAAAGAACTTGTGTTCTAGTTTTTTGTGGAGAGTAGAAATGATAAGTGATTAACTTCGATATTTAGCTGAGGAAATTCCTTTGCACAATGTTGAAGGCACTACCTAATTTTTCCTTTTGCTTATATAAATTTACATAAAGCAGAGAAACATACACTGAAGAAGGAATTGTTAAGCATAAAGTAACCAAAACTTGACAGTTTGGAAAATTCTCAACCTAACTATATTGTAAAAAATAGAAAGCATTTTCTACACCAAAGAACATCAATTGTGTGGCTGGGGGTGGGGGGAGGGAATGGATATAAAGAGATCATAGATGTAACTCATGGATCCAATCAATCATTACTGTAGAAGTGCTTCTGCTGAACAAGACAGAGACAGGAAAAAGTGAAGAAAGGCTACTGGACTTCTGAGATTCTACAGAACAGGCCACTAGAGCTGTCTTTAAACTTGTTACCCTGCATGAAAATAAAAATGAAAAATTATCCCAAAGGCAGTGATTCCAGTGCCATGATGGACTTAGAGGATCAGATGTAGTGGACATGCCTGCCTTCCTCTTGGTTCCAAGGGCAGAGCTTTCATTCAGGGTCATGTGATAGGGCTATTGCCCAATGCCACAGGGACAACACTTCTGCCTATGGCCGGGGAAGTAAGGCCCCCATCCCTGCTGGTGGAGAAGATAATAATGTTGTCCAGGTGGGTCTGGAGGACAGAGCATTAAATCAAAGAGGATTATTCACAGGCTGCAAAATATAATGGAATTTGCCCCTGGACAGTTAGGGCTATAGGTGAGATCCTGATAGACCAAGGTTGCAGGTTTGATCCCCAGTCAGGGCACATGCAATAAACAACCAATGGATATATAAGCAAGTAGAATCTCTCTCTCTATCTTTCTCTCTTGCTCTCTCTCTCAAATAAAAATTTTAAAAAATTAAATTAATGGAATTTTCCTGTTAGGATTCTAATTTGCTTGGGATTCTATGACCCCTTTTTCTTTCCAACTTCTCTATTTGGAATGGAAATGTCTACTCTATGTCTGTCTATTCTATTTTCAAATTTACTTTTGGTCTCACAGATTCACAGGTGACAAGGAATTTTCTCAGAATGCATCATACTTCAAGTCTCAATTATACCTGACTTAGATGTTTAAATTATATTTTATACTTAGAATTGATCATTTAATGGATTAGGAATTTGGGGATTTTGGGGTGAGTTGAATACATACTACATTCAAGAAGGATATGGATTTTGTGGGCAAAAGGTGGAAGTGTATGGGGCCAAATTGTTTATCCCAGAAATTTGTAGGTTAAAATCGGAATCTCTAGTATCTCAGAGATAATTGAGGTAATATGAGGGGGTCTTTTGTGGGGCTTAATCCAATATGTCTGTACCTTTAAGAAAAAATGAGACACACCAGACATGGAAACACAGAGAAGAAAGACCATGTGAGGAGATACCAAGTAGATGGCCATCTGCAAGCCAAATTAAAGGTCTCAGAAGATAGCAAAACTGCTGACATCATGATCTCCAACTTCCAGCTAACAGAACTGTGAGGAAATAAATTTCAGTTGTTTAAGCTACACAGTTTGTGTTATTTTCTTATGGCAGACCTAGCAAATTAGTATGGTGACTAAATTAAAATTGTTTTAGTAGTAGAAAGTGGCAAAAAGTCACAAAACATGCAAAAATTTATTCTGTGCTTGGCCTTATTTAAGATAGTGGTTCCCAGTAAATTAATGAATCATCAACTTTTTAAGACAAAATGCAAATTTCTTCCTCCCTAAATTCAACAGTATGTCTTACCAACAAAAATTTAAAATATCAGTTGTAAGTAATATATAAATTGCAGAAGAAAGGTATTATTGAAAATTTGCCTTATGTGAAAAATATAGTCTATCTTTGTTTATTTATATAATGAACACTTTAATCCCCAGTTAGGGCACATACAATAAGTCATTATTTGGTAAAACATTTCCTCAAGTTTATATGAGGTTACATTTGCCTAATAAAAAAAAACCACCATAAATAAATACAGGGTTTTAAAAGTAACCTATAATAAGTTAAATAGTTTTGTGCATTTATAAATAAAATATTTCACATAAAAACTATCTAATTTCATTTATTGATTACAAATCATGGAAATCCTTATTGGCTTTGACTTGAGAGAAATTTTATTTACAATGATTTTAGATGCAGATAAGCTTGACTTAGAATTTCAGGGCTGTCATATGTGAACAAAATGATCTCAATCTTTATGACAGTAAACTGGGATTTAAGGATGATACATTCAATAGTATTGTGAAGATTAATGTAGATATAGAGACACAGAGTTGTATAACAACTGATATGTAATCTTTAGGCAGGATTTTCAAAGCCTTATGTAGTTAATATCAGCCTCCTACTTAATAAAAAATAATAGTTGATTATTTTTAATTAAAATTTTTAAAATTTATTAAGTAAAACACTTCAGTCTGGCCAGTTCCGCATTATTATTTAGTTGATCCGTCATTATTCCCTAATCAAATTGTAGTCTATTCATAAACTCTCCTGTAAAATTTTGTGTTTTCTTGCCTCTATCCTAATTCATGTCTGATATGCACTCCTTACTTGCTTCTTTGCTTGGGAAGGATAGTAAAATATGCCATGCCCAAATATGCCTCTTTGACATATGGATTATTTTGAGAGACTGCAGAGGCAGGAGAAACTCTATAAAGAGAAGTTACCCTTATGTAAGGGAAATTTGCATTATAGGGGACTTGTCCCAGGAAGAGAACTGGTAGCAGAGATCATTTTTCCCCCAAAGAGACTTATGTGCACATTGTTTTCCAGTGGTTGAGTGTTAACCCATGGACCAGGAGGTCACCAGTTAGATTCCCAATCAGGACACATGCCCTGGTCGGAGACTTGATTCCAGGTAAGATGCTTGCAAAAGGCAGCCAATCAATGTTTCTCTCTCATCGATATTTCCATCTCTCTATCATGCTCCCTTCCTCTCTAAAATAAATAAAGACATATTTTAAATAAGTAAATAAAATCACTTTTCAAATAAATTTTACTAAATAGGCTGTATTGATGTTGAACTAGCTTTCTAAGACCAAAATGGACATACTCCTACCTAGAGTGCCACATCAGTAAACCAAAAGTTAGATAACTTCCATGTCCCTGTAAATGCTCACCTTGACCAGAAATGCAGTATATACAGCCAGTCAGTCCCCAAACACAAAAGCTAATGCTGGGCCTCCTCACTCTAAGCATGGTTGACAATGTGGCCCCTACCAACCAGGTATTTTCTATTTTTGTTCATTGTTTTGTATTCTTTATCCACTAAAAGCTTTCTGCCTTTTGACCTATGATGCAGTACTGATTCAGGGTTGTTTTATTAAGTGGGGTTATTTCTTTCCCAGGTCCTTCCCAGATGGATTCCAAGAATTAAGCCACAGACAAAAGTTGGTCGGTGAAAATTATAGAAAGTTTATTGTAAGCAAACCTTACCCCTAAAACTTTAATCCTAAATTCTCACCTTTAAATTCTGTCCCTCTTAGGGCAGAGGGGCAGAAGGGCTACCTAAGAAATGTGCCCTCTAAATTCCTAATTCTAAGGCTCTGTTCCTCCTGGATCAACAGAGGGGCTCCCAAAAAGGGTGATCACTCCTTTCTTTATCTTGTGGTATTAAATAGGCTGGAGCCCCTCATTTTCTACTGTGGGAGCTTAGCCCTGTAATCAGCTACTATAATACAACCCCCACATCTGCACTTCTCCTCCTTTGGTCATCTGATCTGTTTAGGTTGGAGTCACTTTTGATTTATTTTGTGGTTTTCTCCCAGTTGTGTGGGCAGATATGTATTATCTTATAGCTCTCCCAGCTGCTCAGGTCAGGGCTATATTTGGTCTAACTTATGGTCACTTTAATTGCTCAGACCAAAGATACCCTTGTTCTTGATTTATAGCTGCTTTAATTGCTCAGATCAAAATGTTTCCATCTGCCTGTGGCATTTCTCTATCCTCTGTACAAGTAAGACAAGCACACTGGCATCTTCAAGTCTCCATCCATGTATTCCTCTCCCATGGACCCTCCTAATTCCCTAAACCTTTCTAATTAAGTTATCTAGCTAACCCTTTCAGTTCTCTGAAAGACTATCCACTTAAGAAGTATTTATACAGGATGTTTGAATCACCTAAATATCCTACTTGAATCACTTTTATTAACAATTGGTTGCAGGTTAATTGTTATATATGTCAAATTTTCTTCATTTAATCAAACATCCCAATAAAAGGGTAATACACAAATCAACCATCACTCCATCACAAATATGGTTGCGCCCATAGCCACAAGATGGTAGCGCCCAGTCCGCACAGCTCCCCAGATTGCTCCATTCCTGGGGGGGAGGGCGGCTGCTGAGACCCCGCAGTTTGAGCTGCCTGGCGGAATGCTTGCTGCATCACTGCAGTAATGAGGTAAGCATCCCACCCCAGCACGAGAGCCTCTGGGCAGCGCATGCGCATGGCCTTCTACAAGGAAGCTCAGCAAGCACGTCACTCCCAAGCATCCCTTAGGCTTGCTGCTTAGGTTGTCGTTCCTCCTGTGTCTGGAGGGAGGCTGAGGACCTGCCATTGTTGGTTGTTGCTGTCCCTGGGACCGCAGTACCACAGGTTGCAGGGTGCTGGTACCCTTTGGAGCTGGGCGGTGCTGTGGGGAGCAGTGCCCACTCTCTGGGATCCACCTGTGCCCAGCATATTCAGGGGTGGCATCTGGGAGCAGAAACATCCTGGACTTGGGGTAAAGGGGGTGGGGTAGGGAGCAAGTAGGAGGAGATGAGGTCAGGGCAAATCATTCCAATGGACCTCATTCCAAGGCTTCATTCAAATGCAGAAAACTCCAGTGACATCAGAACCTCAGACCTCCTCAGGCTTCCCTGACTCCCCAACCCTTAGGCCGAAGCTCACCAACTTCAGGGAGGGAGGATGTTTAAGAAACCGGCCTGTCAGGGTGGAAAGAGTGCTGAAGCATTCCTCTGTTCCCTTCTGTCTGTTTCTCTTTGTAAATCCCATTTCCGGTTTACTACATTCTTTTTAAAGGTGACTTGGCTTTTGACAGCAAAAATAGACTCCTCTGCAGTTTCACAGCAGACCTCATGGACTGATTCTGTTGCCTCACATTCAGAAACCAAAAGGTGTATACGTCATGTTCATGTAAACACATTCAAACCTGTAGAGAACTTTTATAAGTTTACTTGAACAAAACTCTTCACACTTGCTGGAAAGTAGAATCTAAAGGGGTTGAGACAATGATCCGAAGAATGGCTATTTTTCACTTTGTTTTATTCATTCTTTGTTTAAAAATTTTAATATATTTTCATTGATTTCCAAGAGCAAAAGAGCAGGAGAAAGAGACAGAAACATCATCAGTGAGATAGAATCACCAGTCAGTTGCCTCCTGTGCTCCCCCAACTAAGGATCAAGCCCACAACCAGGCAAGCGTTCTGCTCTGGCCTCAGAGAGCCTCTGGGCCACAGAGAGCCCTGGGCAGGGGGCCCAGAGTGGCCAGGCCCTACAGAGAGCAGAGAACCACGAGGAGTGGGCCTAAGCCACCAGGACTCCAAGATTGTAGAGGGTGCAGGTCGGGCTGAGGGACCTACCTCCCCTCCCCCCTGTGCATGAATTTTGTGCCCAGGGCCTCTAGTTTTTTAATAATTTTTTATAGTTGAAAGTGCTACCTATGTCCCATTTTCTCCCTCATTGCCCCTGCACCCCTCAAGGTCTTCATCACCCATTGCTTGTATCCTTGAGTTACACATATATTCATATGAGTTCCTTGTCAACCAATAATTTTGAGTACTTTAAATTTCCAGAGCACTTTGCATTTCCAGAGCACTATTATGGGTTTAAAAATCAGTGAATTAGCAATATGACTTCCTTGTTCTCTTAGACTCGCATCCAATTTTAAAAATGTATAAAAAATAAATAAGCAAATTAACAAAATATTTCAGATGGCTACATGTGAATAAAATAGAACAAAAATTGTACAATTTTATGGGTAGTGGTAGAGGTTATGGAGGCTTCTGAGAAAGAGCCAAACATGAATTAGAAGAGAAAAAGCATTCCAGGCAGAAAGAAGAGCAATGCAAAGGCTTAAAGCAAATGGTCTTGACATATTCAAAGAAGAGTAAGAAAGCAATAATGCAGTCCTTATTTAAATCAAGTACCATTGAAATATAATTGTAGGCTTTATGGTTTCTGTTCTAAAGAGGCTTATAATAACAATGGGACATGATACTGGATTTGGAGTGAAATAACTTGCATCTATACTCAACAGACTTCAGTGTGTACTGTTGAAATTAGAAAAGGCCAGTTTTCTTCACAACTCCATTTCTAATCAGGGAGGCTGGAACTGAAATAAAAGCAACAAAAGACTAAACCTGACCCCTTCAAGGCAGAAATATTATTAGGATGACATCTAAGAAATTAGTAATATTCCTTAACAAGTCTGTGGATGGACATCCTATATAATAAAACCCTAATATGTAAATTGTCCCCTAGACAAGGAGTCTGGCCTCACTCATTGCATCTCTGCCATGACTCAGGAGGAGGGGGCACATACAGGGGCCCAGGAGCCCAGATGTTGCCCAGGGCCCAGAGGTCTCCTGGGACCTGCCTTTCCATGCCAGACACTCACACTTTGATCTCCAGCCAGGCCTAGGGATTGCACCTGTGCACAAATTTCATGCACCGGGCCTCTACCTTTATTGTGTGTGTGTATGGATATATATATATGTATATAATAAAAGTAATATGCAAATTTGACTGTGACTTCACCACACCCACAAGCCACATCCACAGCCATGCCCACCAGCCAATCAGGAGCAGGTTATGCAACTAAACCCCAACCAAGATGGCTGCCATCACTGAGACCAGGAGGAAGGTTTGGGTTTCCCCGGCAATAGAGGAAGCCAAGCCACCTGCCACTGCCTGCCTAGGCCTCCACTCAATGTTACAAAATTTCAGTTATAAAAGATACAGAAATGGTGGCAGACACTGAGCTGAAGAGAAGATATTTGGGTTTCCCTGGCAATGGAGGAAGCCAAGGTTTCAGCCTGCCATTACTGGTCTAAGCCTTCACTCTAGGCTACAAAGTTTCAATTGCAATCATAGATTAATCCCAGATACCTAGGCCTCCACTTGGGTCACTGGGGGCCGTGGCTGGACTGCAAACCTCCACAGGCCCCTTGCCCAGGCCACCCCTCACCTCAAGGGAATCCCAACCCTGATCTGGGACAATCTTCAGGGCAAACCAGCTGGCCCCCACCCATGTATCAGGCCTCTATCCTATCTAATAAAAAAGAAATACACAAATTGATGATCACTCCAACACACAAGAGGGCTGGCCCCATATGGTCAAAGATCCTGTCCCCATGTGGAGACAAGATGGCCACCACAAGATGGCCAGCAGGGGAGGGCCACTGGGAGGTTCCAGGGACTGCAAGGGAGGTTAGTTGTGGTTTATCAGGCCAGCAGGGGAGGGAAGTTTAGGGAAAATAGGCTGGCAGAAGATCAGTTAGACATCAATTAGGCTGGCAGAATATTGGTTAGCAGGTGATCAGGCTGGCAGGCAGAAGCAATTAGGGGCAATCAGGGAGGCAGGCAGGCAAGCAGTTTGGAGACAGCAGTCCTGGATTATGAGAAGGATGTTCGATTGCCTATTTAGGCCTGATACTAGGAGGATCACGCCTAATCGGGCAGTCGGACATCCCTCGAGGGGTCCCAGATTGGAGAGGGTGCAGGGACATCCCCCACCCCTCCATGCATGAATTTCGTGCACTGAGCCTCTAGAGTGTGTGTGTGTGTGTGTGTGATATATATATATATATATATATATATATATATATATATATCACACACACATATCCTATCTAATAAAAGAGTATTATGCAGTTTGACCATCATTCCAACATACAAGATGGCTGCCCCCATGTGGTCCAAGATCCTGCCCCCTGTGGACACAAGATGGCCACCACAAGAGAGCCAGCAGGTGAGGGCAGTTGGGAGAGACCAGACCTGAAAGGGAGGGCAGTTGGGGACAATCAAGCCTGCAGGGGAGGGTAGTTAGGGGTGATCAGGCCAGCAGAGGAGGGCCTGGTGAGTGGGATCAGACCTAAATGGGCATTCGGACATCCTTCGAGGGGTCCCAGATTGAGGAGTGTCCAGGCTGGGCTGAGGGACACCCCACACTCCATGCACTAATTTTGTGTACCGGGACTCTCTCTCTCTCTCTCTCTCTCTCTCTCTCTCTCTCTCTATATATATATATATATATATATATATATATATATATATATATATTACTGTTTATTCTTTTTTTAAATATATTAATTATAAATTACTGTAGCAAAAATTATTGATTTTTTACAGAGCAGAAGGAAGAGGGAAAGTCAGAAACATTGATGAGAGAGAGAGACATCGATCAGCTGCCTCTTGCACGCCCCCTACTGGGGATGTGCATGAAGCCAAGGTACATGCCCTTGCTGGAATCGAACCCAGGACCCTTCAGTCCGCAGTCCGACGCTCTATCCACTGAGCCAAACCGGTCTCTGCTGTTTATTCTTTTTAAAAGTATATTTTATTGATTTTTCACAGAGAGGAAGAGAGAGAGATAGAGAGCTAGAAACATTGATGAGAGAGACAGGTCAATCAGCTGCCTCCTGCACACCCGCTACTGGGGATATGCCCACAACCAAGGTACATGCTCTTGACTGGAATCGAACCTGGGACTCTTTATTCCGCAGGCCAAAGCTTTATCCACTGAGCCAAACCAGCTAGGGCTACTGTTTTATTCTTGTCTGCCTTTTATTTTATCTACATGACTGCTTTTCTATATGAGTGGATTTTTCATTCTGTCTTTTCATCTATTCTGTATTTCTCTTATCCCGTGAGATATGTAATTTTTCTTCATTGTTCATGAGTTGTCAATCTATAGATATGTCAAAATTCTGTTGCAATTTTTTAGGTAAACCCAAATATCTCATTGTATTTTAGAATTGTTACACTGGGAACTGAAGAGAATACATATATATTTTAAACAGAGAATTACGAGATTAATTTATCTGTTCCCAAAATTATAATTTAACTAATGTAGTCTGAAACACAACTAGATTTTACTTTTTATCTTTGTTGAATCATCCAAGTTTTTAGTATTTTAAAAGTATATGGAGAAAGTGAATATATCTGTCTCTGTCACGTCCTTTCATTTAAAATCATACAGCAAATTATAAAATTACTGTAGCAAAAATATCCAGCTGTCTAAATTCCATGGCATGACTTTTTAACCTCACTTCTCAAGCATATTTTATGGACATCTCATCTACAGTTTCTCACCTGCAACAATTCACACCTGGCAAATAAGAGTTCAGGCTATGGTACAAATAATCTGTCAATCACTTAGCCAGCAATGAGAGAAACATTGTTCTTCCTCTGCAAGGAGCCAAAATATATATATATATATATATATATATATATATATATATATATGAAGCCCCTAGCAACTCCCAAGTATAATTTATGTTATTGGAGAACATACTGAATATAATCCTTGAAAAGGAGGTGTTAGATATGTTGAGTCTTAAAAAGTATACCCCATCTCCAAAAAACAACAACAAAAAACAAAGATGGAGCTTCTCTGATTATCTTTTAGTTTAACAACAGTAAGAACTCTGTTCACTGTTTTGACAAATAATCTGATATCCTGAATGGCAAGCTGGAACTCTCATTAAAGGTTCTTGTCCCATGAAGTTTAAAGAATAAAATTCAATGACTAAAATATTTTAAGCAAAAGCATGGGAGCTTATTGGAAACATATACAAATTCCCTCCTGGGGAGGGATTCCCCTTTAAGGAAAACCTGAACTCCCCCAAAATGGGAAAACCTAGTCCAATGAGTTTCTTTGTCTATGGGTTTATAAATGCTCATAGTCTCTTTGTCTGTTCCCACTTTCTAATGGGACCTTTGCTTATTTTATGTCCCCTATCTTTTTCCTAATTGTCCACTTTTCTCCCTTCTTCCCTAATCTTTTAACATTCTTGTAGACAATGGAGTGGCTTGGAGCTATCTCTGCCCATAACAAATGCATCCATTTCCTATGAATCGCCTCACCACCACGCCCCTTCCCTAAAACTGCATTTCCTGCCTCTGAAATCCTCTCAGTACTAAACTAAACTAAGGATAAAGTTTCAAGGGAAAATTGGAGACCTATCAAACCCACATCAGCCTAGCTTAATTTTAAATTTTTTAGTTATTATTATTAACATTTATCTAGCTTATCACATGAGACATTTTAAACTTCCACATTGTTTTAAACATTCATGATGAAATGCATAAGGGTAGAATGATCACTTTAGGACTTTTGTATTACAAGTATATAATGCAAATTATTTTTCAACACTAGCAAGAATCACATGATGCATCCTGGAGAACATGGAATAACGGGCTAGTAATGTTCCCCTGATGTCCTTTGGAGAAATATGCTTTTTTTTCCAAGGTGTAGCTGAATCAATTTGTGTTGTATCATCACAGGAAAGAAAAAATTACATGTACGCACAGATTCCAGATGATCATTCATATTTATAAAACATATTATTAAAGTAGAAAAAGTGCAATTTCTAGCATTTGATATAGACATGTCAGTTAAATTGATAAATTTAAAATATCCATGAATTAATACTTGAAAAACTAAATTAACTTCAAAGTGACTTTATATACCAAATATTCATTTATAAAGGGAAATTTTGTCTCAAACTTTAAAAACCTGACCATATTCAAATATTTACAAACTACAGTAAATTAATTTCTGGTGATATTAATTTAGTTTGTTATTTAAAGTTAAATATTCATTTAAATTTATTTTCCATAAAATTTAAAAATATTTCTTATTTAAAAATTTATTGGTTTAATGTATAATTTGCAACAATACACTGAAAATAAATTTTAAAGTTCAATAAATTTATAAAGCATATTTTATCAATAGAAATTTTAAATTAAAATAACTTCTATCATTTCATTAAAATACATTCTATATTTTGATGATACACTAAGGTTTACATAGTAAAAGGCAAATATGATTATTAGTTCAGTTGAATTTTAGTAAGTTGTTTACATTTTATTTCATTATTTTTCCAAATTAAAATAAACATAACAACTCTAAAAAACTCTTCAATATCCAATTGCAAATTTTGCTCTTAGTGTGTTAAATTAGTTAAATTAATTTAAAAAATCCTGCAGATAAATTTACAATAAGAACAGTTTTGCACAGTGTGTACTTCACAATTCTACAAAATCTGTAATATTAAAGGCAGTTTTGAAAAGTTTAACCTCCATGCCACTGCAAAGCTTAACAACCTAACTCACTTTCCAAAAAGGATGCCTTTTTCTGATCAATCTGCTCATACATCTAGAGGTTATTGTTTTTACTAATTCATAGAGAAATCCCATCCTATCTAATAAAAGAGTAATATACAAATTAACCATCACTCTGCTACACCCATAAGCCATGCCCACCAGCCAATCAGGAGCAAGTAAGCAAATTAATCCAACCAAGATGGCTGCAGCCAGGGAAGGCGGAGAAGGCTTAGGTTTCCCCAGCAATGGAGGAAGCCAAGTTTTCTGCCTATCCTTGCTGGCCTAGGCCTCCACTAAAGGCTACAAAGTTTGAATTATAGAAGACACATATATCCCAACAGAAATGGCAGCAGGCACAGAGCTGGAGAGAGCAGGAGTCTTAGGTTGTCCCTGGCAATGGAGGAAGCCAAGCTCCTGCAGCCCTGGCCTGCCTTGGACTCTGCTACAAAGTGTCAATTATAGAAGATAAGTAAATCCCAACAATAATGGCTGTAGCCACAGAGCAAGCAGGAGGCTTGGATCTGTTCAAGGCTACAAAGTTTCAACTATAGAAGATAAATAAAGCCCAGATTCCAGAGCCTCAGCTTGGGTCACTGGGGTGGCATGGCCAGCCTGCAAACCACCACAGACCCCTCATCTAGGCTGCCCTATCCTCAAGGGATTCCCTACCCTGATCTGGGACACCCTTCAGGGCAAGCCAGCCACCCCTCCCCCCACCTGTGCACCAGGCCACTCTTCTATATAATCCTAGCTAATAAAATGATAATATACAAATTGCCCATCACTCCAACACACAAGATGGCTTCCCACATCTGGTCAAAGATGGCATGTGGATACAAGAATGGCCACCACAGGATGGCCAGCAGAGGAGGGCAGTTAGGAGGGACCAGGCCTGCAAGCAGACAAGCATTTGGGAGCCAGAAGTCCTAGATTGTGATCCTACATGGATAAGCCCTAAACAGTCAGTCAGACATCCCTTGAGATGTCCTAGATTGGAGAGGGTGCAGGCTGGGCTGAGAAACATACACCCTCATGCACGAATTTTGTGCAATGGCCTTCTAGTATTTATATTTATTAATATTAATATTAATATTAATATTTTCTACTAGAGGCCCAGTGTATCAAATTTGTGCATGGGGTGGGAGGGCATTGTCCCTCAGCCAAGCCTACACCATTTTCAATCTGGGCATCCCTCTCGCAAACCAGGACTACTTGTTCCCATCCGCTCACCTTGCTGCCTGCCTGATTGCCCCTAACTACTTCTTCCTGCCAGTCTGATCACCCCCTAACCACTTCCCTGGCAGCCTGATTGATGCCTAACTGCTACCTGCCAGCCTGACTGCCCCTAACTGCCCTCCCTACTGGCCTTATCACCCTTAACTGCCCTCCCCTGCCAGCCTGGTCCCTAACAGCTCTCCCCTGCTCGCCTGGTCACCTTTAACTGCCCTCCTCTGCTGGCCTGGTCATCCCTAACTGCTCTCTCCTACTAGTCTGGTCTCCCCCAACTGCCCTCCCCTGTAGGCCTGGGTACTCACCAACTGCCCTCCCCTACCATCCTAGTCATTCCTAACTGTCCTCTCCTGCAGACCTGATTGCCCCTAACTGCCCTTCTTTGCAGGCCTGGTCCCTCCCAACTGTCCTCCTCTATCAGGTCAGTCACCTTTAATTGCCCTCCCCTTCAGGCCTGATTGTCCCCAACTGCCCTCCCTTGAAGGCCTGGTCCATTCTAACTGCCCTCCCCTGCTGGCCATCTTGTGGTGACTATCTTGTGTCCACTTGAGGACAGCCATCTTGTGTGTTGAAGTGATGGTCAATTTGCATATTACCTTCTTTTGTTAGATAGGATTATAAAATTAATCACAATACATTGTAGTGTTTTCTTTACTTATTCCTATTTATTAGGCTGTCAGGTCCTTGAGGACACAGATAATGGCACATATTCTAAGGAACTAGAATGCCTGTTTAAGCCCGATCCTAACGGGCAGTTGGACTTCACTTGAGGGGTCCCAGATTGGAGAGGGTGCATGCTGTGCTCAGGGACACTCCCCCCACCCTGTGCATGACTTTGGTGCACTGGGCCGCTAGTATAGTTTAACAGTGTTTACCCAAAATTTAAAAGCATATATAGTATACTATTAGGTTACTTGGTAATCTGTATATATAAAAGCCTAAGCAACCAAAAGACTAAATGACCTGTTGCTATGATGCACACCAACAGGGGGCAGGCATTCAACCCAGGAGCTGCGCCCTTGTGGTCAGTGCATCCCATAGCCAACTTCTATCGTCCCTCCCCCTGGCCAGCCAAGATCCTATGGCCCCTACCCCCATAACCCCAATTGGCCTCCACTGCTGACCGGCTGAGGGTCCCCAATCATGCACAAATTCGTACACCAGGCCTCTAATATTCTAAAAACCCTTTTTTTCTTTCAGCATTTTCTTTTGAGTTTTGCATGAATGTTGACAGGTCCTGACATTCTTTGCTCAATATACCTTAATGGTGTTTTATGCACTATGGAGACTTGGGAAATAATAGTGACAAAAGAAGCAGGACATTACTGTGAAGAATGTGATTTGTATTGATATATTTCAAGCTTGACTTATCCAGAGCCATATTAAAACAAAAATGCTGGTTGCTGTTTGTGTCCCAGTTATTCTCTCATGAAATAAAAATTAAAATAAAATAAAGTCACAGACAAAAATGATTAATGAAACCAAAGTTTATTGGGAGAAGTTAGTCCTACAAAAGGATCAGCTGGGGTTCCAGGAGCAGGCTAGTGTCTGGAGCTTTCTTATCCTGTTACAGGCAGGAGTAGTTTAGTATCCAAGCTAATTAAAGTATGTTAGTCCATGTGTGGAGGCCCCCATGGCCATAAGCAATGTGGTTACAGGGATGTGCTGCCCTCCACAGGAACAAACATAAAGAACCCATTGCATGCTGTGCTGAGGAGAAGAGAGAGGACAAGAGGAAGCATGGGCCTTTTAATTTAGGGAATGGAGATAGCCTTGCTAGCTCCTGATTGGTTTTTTAAAAATAAATCTGCCTTAATAATAATTTCAGGATTAGTTATATGCGTTATTGTCTTGTGATTGGTTATCTGCAAGTTGCCTGTCTTAGCAACATTCATACATTTTAAAGTTCATGTTTCTTGCACCTGTGCTCTTCCTTCCCTGCCCATTTGAGGTATGTTAATCACTAGTTTTATTCCCCTGCCCCCCCCTCATGGTCCTTATTCCTGTCTACCTAGCTTCCTCTGTCTCCTCAATATCAATATGTCAAGAGTGTTAAACCAATTGCTTCTGGATCCCATATAAATGGTTCCTAATTTTAGATGAAGCATGGCAACATAGAGTGATGAAATAAGGCAGTTGATATATTAACAAGGCTCCATTACTACTAAGTGCCTTGGAGAACCTCACTGAGCATTTACTTTTTAAAATCACCTTTTATAAAAACAATGACAGAACAAGGAAATTTATGAAAAACTCCAGACTTTTTCTGAAAATGCAGCATTGAATATATTGCAAGCAAAGAATCTGAAGAACTAAATTATTTTAGTGCATTTTTAGAGGTAATTTTTGCTCTCAGTGAAGGATACTAAGGTTTTCTTCTTTCACTTCCTAGATTCAATTCCAATGAGAAACAACAGATACCAGGATAAAGACAATGATACAGATAAGTTTGTGACTGATGATTTCATTGGACTGGATATATGACAATGTTATGTTTGGCAACTGCTGTTCTTTCTTGGGATATTATTTGTTTAATATTCCTTATGTTATTATTTATAGAGGAAAATTGTGCTATGGAATTGGGGGAAGAAAAATCCAGAAATTCTTACCCTATCTAATAAACAGGGAATATGCTAATTGACTGCCACATCCTCGCAAGATGGTGGTGCCCATAGCCACAAGATGGTGGCACCCAGTCCCTTAAGCCCTGCCTCATCCAGCCAAATTCCCTCAGTCCCCTTAGCCCAACTGGAGGCAGCAGGTACTATGTGCTTCACCCAGCCAAGTTTCCCAGTTCCCTCAACCCTACATCATCCAGTCTCAGTCCTCCAGTCCCCTCAGTCCTCTAGTTCCTTCAAACTTGCCTCATCCAGCCTCAGTCCTCCAGTTCCCTCAGCCCCACAGGGGAAGGTAGTTGCGTGTGATCAGGCCAGCAGGGGAGGGGAGTTGGGGATAATCATGCTGGCAGGGGAGAAGTTAGGAATCAACCAGACCAGCAGGGGAGCAGTTAGGGGGCAATCAGGCTGGAAGGCAGAGTGGTTAGGGGCCAGCAGTCTCGGATTGTAAGAAGGATGTCTGACTGCCAGTTTCAGGCCAAAACAGTCAGTCGAACATCCCCCAAGGGGTCCCAGATTGGAGAGGGTGAAGGCTGTGCTGAGGGACACCCCCAACCCCATGCATGAATTTCATGCACCTGGCATGTAGTAAGAAATAAACCAGAGGTGCTAAAGGAATACTTAAGCTTTACCTGTAACAGAGGATATCTATTAGGACTAATGACCCTGTAAAAAAGTTTTGGGCTACAGGGTTGTACCCTTTGAGACAGCATGGAGGGACTTAGAGAGTATGTTGCTAAACAGAATAATACAGGCAGAGAAAGACAAGTAACACATGATCTCACTTACATGCGGAATCCGATGAACAAATTAGGTCCAGAGGCCTGAATGCATGGAGGAGACTGACAGATCTCAGAGAGTAGGGTGGAGGAAAGAGGGGCAGAAAATAACCAAATAATTTTAATGCAAGTATGCTTAATCTATGGACAGAGACAATAGTGTGGTGAAGGGCTGGGGTGGGGTGGGAATGGGTTGGGGGTGTTAATGTGGAAAAATAGGGGACACCTATTATACTTTCAACAATAAAAATAAGTTTAAGGAACAACAAAATATATGCCTGAATCTTTGAGTCTCTCTGCTCTGTATGACTTTCTTAGAAATAGCCCATCTTTGACTGCAACTTTTGAAGGAATTCAAAATTCAATTGGGAAAATTCTCAATAATAAAATTGCAAAGTACAACCTCAGTTGCCCTTCTCCCATTTTTAATGTTTATCTCAAAGCAACATAAGTTCCTAAGCATGGTTGTTCAGCACCTGCTGTTTAATACTGTCAATACTCAGACCACTCTTAATGTGATTTACAGCACGGAAAACATTCTGAATGTAGCCTTTGGAAAAATTATTCTATATGCCTATCAAGCATCTCACGCACAATTGGCTATGTCTCCTTGAGCCACCCTCTCTTGGAATTCTTCATATCATATTCTTCTAACATACCATGACCTCTATGACATAATTCAACACCTACCACTGCTTTTGATGCTTCTTCAATATTCCCACTTAACTCCAAGATTAGCCATCAGGTTTTTTTCAGCCCTAAATAAAGAAAAATATTTTTAACATACAGACAACACATAGATTTCTCTAACTAATTTTAAATTCTTAAAATAACTTAGTCCAAGCTACCATCATGTCTTGGAAAACTGCATTAATTTTGTAACTAATCTTCCTGCATCCATACTTTGTTTAAAGTGTTAAAACTAAAGATAGTACAAAAATGATCATATTGATCCCCATTCATTGCTCCTAAAGTAGTAAATGAAATCCACAGCAAAACCTGACTCTTCCAAAACCATACATGCTTATTTGTAATCATTCTATCAATGTGGTCTCTCTCTCAAAATATCTTTTTGTCCTGTACTCACCCTTATTGTAATGGCATGAGATGACATACTATGTGATGAAATTTGGTTGAGGTGCTACAGCAAAACTGGAGCAAATATCATTTTCCTTCTTCACAATTTCACAGATAGAAGATTTGTTCTTACTGTAGATTTTAGCATCCTAAGCATATGATTTTTTTTTCTTTCCTTAATTTGAGAACTTTCGCCTCTTCACTTACAGGAAGCACTTTATGGCTTCTCTTTGGCATGTCCAGATTGCCAGCATCACTACTTTTGTGCCTTGGGACTATCATAAGCGAAATAAGGGATCCCTGAACACAAGCAGTGAATGGGGTGACTTTGATCTGAAAAAAAAAAAAGTTGAACATAAAATAAATACATGAACTTTTATTAGTATCTTTAATATTCCATGTTCCTTGTGTTAAGTCCGGGACGCCCGCCGCTCTCACAAAGGCACCAAGAGATGTTCTCATGCAAACAGCAAAGGGTTTATTCACCAAGCATGCTGGGGCTCACCACATACCCTGAAGTCAGAGCAGAGGCTGAGAGCCCCGAAACAGTGCAGAGCCAGGGCTTAAATACCCTGAAACAATTAACAGAGTCATACAGATGTCGTCAGGGGGACTTGTTACAGTTTGTTTTTCCCAAAACCGTGATATTTACATTGGTTTTAGTTCCACAATCTCAGTTTTACAATCTTGGTCAAGCATCCTGTTCTCCTGTTCCCTTATCATTACCTCCTGGCTTTCCACTCTGCAGGAGGGGCAGGATGTAATTTACTGGTTAATGTTTCTGTAATCTTTGCTACTAATCTAGTTGCCCTACAGAGTGCACGTACACCTTTCTGGCCACAGCTCCCAATTCTACTGCCTTACACTTGATGCCTAAGCGATTATGACCATGTTGTCAACCCCAGACCTCAGCCTCATTTTCATACCTCACTTTCATTTTTCATTTATCAGCTCAAGTTTTATTTACTCTTAAATGTCCTCTATGCCTCTTTGGAAACATTATGTTTCCCTATATACTGTCCATAAGTTTACATGCATTGTTTAGGAAGATTTGTGTTCCCTCTATGATAAAGGACTCATAAAGAACAAAGAACTCTATAAAATAAGAATTAAATAGTAAACAGTTACATTTTAAAATGTGCAAGAGATCTGAACACACACCTTACCAAATCAGATAAACAGTTGGCAAACAAAAACAGGAAAAGAAGCTTGGCACCTTTTGTGTTTAGAGATTGCCAACTAAATTAACAATGAGATACAACAACAGATTAGGCCAACAGATTAGGATATCTAAAATTGGAAAACAAAACAAAACAAAAAAACCACTCAGAATCTAATTTTTGGAGACTGCATGAAGCAAAAGTAGCCTCATCAATTGCTAGTAGGACTATAGATTCAAACACTTTGAAAGACACTTTGACAGTTCCTGACAAAGCTAAACATAGTCTTACCATATGATCTGACAATCAATCAGTCACACTTCTAAGTTTTTCTCCAAGTGAATTTAAAACTTCTATCTGAACAACACCTGCACTTGAATGCCTATAGTAATGTAATATGTTATAGCCCCAAATCGGAAACAACATAACATCTTCATAAAAATGAATAAATATACTGTGGCATATCTGAACAATAAGAAATCATTAGGCAATAAAAATAAATAAGCTAACTACCTATTTAAAAATATAGATGGATCATCCCCTAACTGATTTGGCTCAATGGACAGAGCATCAGCCTATGGACCAGGTTTGATTCTGGTCAAGGGATGTACCTTGGTTGTGGGCACATCCCCAGTAGAGGTGTGCAGGAGTCAGCTGATTCATGTTCCTCTTTCATCAACATTTCTAACGTTTTCTTCCACTCCCTTCCTCTCTGTAAAAATCAATAAAAAATATTTTAAAAATATATAGATGGATCTTAAGTTCATACTGTTGTGTGAAACAAGCCATAAAACATGTTATAATTACAAATATATGATATTCTAGAAAAGGCAAAACTATAGTAATGGTAAAATAAATAAATATATATATATATATATATATATATATTAACAAATGTTATTGATTTGTGCAGAGTGGAAGAGGGTTGAGTAGATGAAACACATGATTTTTAGATCAGCGAAACTATAGTTTACACTTGAACAATTTTTTAAAAAATTAAATTTATTTACTGTGTACATTATTTAAAACACTTAAAAATTGTACTCTCCTATATACTTATATGTGTCTAAAATTCATTTTAATAGGAAGGAAAATTTCAGACTTTTACTTGAATAAAAATGTGCCTTTATACCTGAGATTTAGATATGTAGATATAGCAATATAAATAAATTTCATGATAAAATCATTTCTTTCATTATTTCAATTTTTCACATTTAATTTTCAAGTGTGGTTTTCATCGACTATTCCTGTTTTCAAAATGCGTAATGAAAATATCATTTGCCTTGACTTAAAAAAAACTTCCACTTTCCCCTCTCAGTTCTTAGCCATGATTCCTCAGGACCCAGTACCTGATTTGACTTAGGGCTATGACCTTGTCCTTATTGTTCCTGGAAATTTCTGTATTACATATTGATAAGGGTTAACTAACCAGCTTAAGATAGGGTGGAGGGGCAGAATTTCTACTTGCACAATTAAAAGCAGCCCTGACCTGAGTAGCTGGGAGAGCCATAAGGGGTAATAAATTATCTCTGGCAAGGACAACTGAGAGAGGGTCCATGGGAGATGAATGCATAGATGGGGGCTTGGAGATGACAAAATGTTTATCTTACTTGTACAGAGCATAGAGGAATGTTGCAAGATAAGGAGAGAAAAAAGAGGAGGGCACCACGTGGGCTTTGAGTTTGAAACTGATATCATGTAGCAGAATGAGGAAAGCACAGGGATCCTAAATCAAGGAAAGGTCCAATTAGAAAGAGTCAGATTCAGACAAAGAACTGAAACATATATAAACTGGAAACAAAGGAATATGAGAACATGAGACATATTTTCTTAGGTTGATTTTTCCACTAGAGAGAGAGAGAGAGAGAGAGAGAGAGAGAGAGAGAGAGAGAGAGAGAGAGAGAGAGAGCAGGCTTTTCCCATTTGGAGGCTCTTCCCCAAGGCGTCCCCTTTGGGGAACCCCATGCCCAGTTGTAGTGTACATCTGCACTTCGAACCCCAGGTTCAATATTAAATATTTTAAATGTTACAATTGAATAACTGCATACCAGCTGCAGCATTCCTTCCAGAGCAGAATGATGGGAGTTTTTCATAGCAGATGTAATTCAGAAATTATTGTACTTTCAGGAAATGTGTTAGGTTACTTTTTTGCAGGTACCAGGTAACAAACTCTTTTTGTTGAAAACAACCATTGACTATTAATAAGTTCTGTTATGTTGACATAGCTATTGTCAAGCAAGTAGTTCATTGGTGAAATGTATTTTATTATTTATTTACAAGAAGATTAGAAATACATTCTATATTTTTTTCTGTTTTTTAGACATATACAATTACTATGTAATATCCAAATGATTGTATGTATTATTTCTTGATTTTGGCTGAAGAAAATTGATTTCTTTATCCTTAAAGCAATAATTCATTGCATTTCTTTCTTCTAATAGTTTTTTTCTGAAAAAATATAGTTGCATAAAAGATCATGTTGATCAATGACAATTTCATGGTGTTGTATAGTCCTATTGCATTCTATAAGTATATTTTTAATTGATTGATTTTAGAGAAAAGAAGCAAGAGAGAGTGAGAATGAGACAAGAGAGAGAGAGAGAGAGAGAGAGAGAGAGAGAGAGGCTCTTTTCTACAGAGCCTTTTATTCTCAGTATTAATGACTTCGACAAGTTTTAAGAATATTTCTTCCAGTCCTGGCCAGTGAGTTCAGTGGTTAGAGTGTCAACCCTTACACTTAAAGAGTCTCAGGTATGATTCCTAGAATAAGACACATGCCTAGGTTACAGGTTCATTCATATATGCACCCCTGGCCAGAGTGCATGCTGGAGGCAACCACTCAATGTGTCTTTCTCACATGGATTTTTTTCTCTCTCTCCCCACCCCTTCCACTCATTCTTTCCTCAGTTATTTTATTAATTCAAAGTGTATATCATATTCTATTTACTTAACAATGCCCTCCAATAAAAAGCATTTAGAATATGTTAACCATCTGTATGTCAACTTTACTTTTTCTTTAAAAATTCTTTTAGACTCAGGTTTTTGTAAACCTAGTAGTTTTAATGTATAATCCTATCCTATCTAATAAAAGAATAATATGCAAATTGACCGTACCTTCCCTACACCCAATAAGCTGTGCCCACCAGCCACACCCACCAGCCAATAACAGGGCAATGGCCTTTGGTTAGGCTGGGTGGGCTGTGGCTGGGGCCAGTCAGCCATCGGGGCCCAGATCAGTGGCAGAGCCCTGCGAATTAGGCCAGGCTGTGCTGAGGGAAGTGAGGACACCGAGGGGGTGAGCCAGGCGCTCTGTGAACATGAACACCCACTGAGCCAGGGAGCAGCTGGTGTATATGTGCTTGAGGTCGGGTGGCTGGAGAGCGGCCAGGTCACGACTTGAATCTAGGTGCATCTCTGCCTGCAGCTCATCACCTCTCCACTATGCCGGACCGGGCTTGCCAAATGATGCCAACTGCAGATGGTGATTCTTGCCAAGTCTTTGCTGGGTCCTGAGGCTGGGAAGGGTGGTGGATGGGAACATCCCAGCTCCTGCCTCCCAGAGCTCCCCAACTCCATTGGAGGCCCAGCCATGGGGGCAGGAGAGGAGCCAAGACACAGCCCCTGAGACAGAGGAGACTGAGCCACACAACCCACCTGGCCTGTGTGCAGAGCCTTGGCAGGGATTGTGGGAAAGGAAGTGAGAAAGGTGAGAGCTAACACACAAGTGGTGGAGACATCTCCATGGGCCAAAAAGGCACTGGACCCAGACCATCTGCAGACCCAGGCCTGGACTCCACCCAGAGTGTATGGCCCCACTCCTGGGGTAAAGGGACCAGAGTTCCCCTCAGAACAGGACCCTGGAGCTGGGCTCACTGCCCACCCTTACAGGACGGTGATGGTCTGGGCGCCGTGGGCACACTGTGACCCAGGATCCAGAGCGGCACTCAGCCTGAGCACTAGGCCCAAGCACCAGGGGAAGAAGCCCTGGTCGCTTTCCCCAGCGCTGTTTCTGACCCTGGGCCTCCTGCCCTGTAACATCCAGAAACCCAGGAGACAGAGGGGTGAGCTCAGAGGCAAAAGCAAGCCCAGGCCTCGGGCTGTCTGACTCAGGAAGAACTCGCAAGCCGACACCTGGGAAACCTGTGGGCCCAGGGCGCTAAGGAAGTTGGTAAACAAAAGCCCCACTTACGTATCAGGATGAATTCACCACAAATAACGGGACCGCGTGGTGTGGTCCGTCAGAGACTTTAACACAAATCCACGGAGGAAGCGTCAAGAGCAAAACCAAGAAGCAGCTTCCACTCCCTCATCATTGATGCTTCTATCCTCTTCCTGTCCTTTCCTCTCTGAAATAAATTTTTTTTAAAAAATTCAATTGATTGCAGGGTCCTGTGATGGCTGGGTGCTGGGACAGGCTGTAGTCAGAATAAAAGAGACACACTACACACAGGAATAAACATAAAGATTACAAAAGATTTCTCATCAGACAGAGTGTAAGGGAGAAGATAGTAGAGCAACATCATTAAAGTACTCACAAGGGGGAAAATCCTCTCATTTTATAATTCTAGACTGAGTGAAAATATTTTAAAAATAGTTTAAAATAGTCAAAATATATTTTAACTATTTTAAACTATTTTAGAAATAGTTAAAATATTTTATGTGTAAAAGATTGAATTTTTTAATCACCTGCAGGTTTGTAGCGTAAGAAATGTTAAAAGAAGTCCTGCAAGCAGAAATAAAATTCTGCCAGATACAAATAATGATCTCTACCAAGAAACGGAAAACACCAAAGACAGTATATGCATAGGAAAAATATAATAGAAGTTTCTTATTATTGAAATATATTTAAAGGTAATTACCGTAACTATTTAAACAACTAATAATGTAATGTCAGTTTTATAACATCTGTGTAAGTAAAATACATGACAACAATAGCACAGAGATTGCCTGGGAAAAATGAAAGTTTGTTACAGTGAAGTTTCTATACAAGATGTGAAGTGGTAAAATATCCTATATAATGAAGAGCTATTATGCAAATATTCGTTATTCCTTCATGCCATCATGCCATAACGGCTCAGACACTCAACACTGGGGAGAGAGGAAAGGGCACCAGACAGGGTCCGGACTGGGAGAGGAACAAGCCACCCACTCCACGGTCCCAGATATGAATAGCTGTGTCTGCCTTTCTGGCCCAGGAGAGGGACAAGCTGCCTGCCTCTCAGTCCTGGGTGCCAGCAGCTGCACCTGTGCCTGTGGCCCAGGAGAGGGACAAGCCACATGCCCTGTGGTCCTGGGTGCCTGCAGCTACCTATGGTTCTGGCCGGCCTGAGTGAAGCTAGCCTGGGTCCTGGATGCCAGAGGGAGGGAAGCTTGGGTCCAAAGTGTGGGGCAAGGCAGAGGCAGTTAGGGCCAATCAGGCCAGCAGAGGAGCACTTAGAAGTGATCAGGCTAGTAGGGGAGAAGTTAGGGGCAATAGGGCAGGCAGACAGAGCTGGTTAGGAGTGATCAAGCAGGCAGAGGTGGTTAGAGGCGATCAGGCAGGTAGGCCAGGGAGCAGTTAGGAGTCAGTGGTCCTAGATTGCGAGAAGGATGTCCGACTGCCAACAGTCAGACTGCCAACAGTCAGACATCCCTGAAGAGGTCCCTCATTGGAAAGGGTTCAGGCTGGGCTGAGGGAACCCCCCTCTCCATGTATGAATTTCATGCACCAGGCCACAAGTACTTTATAAAGTATTTCAAGGTGAACAGTACTTTACAAAAGCTTAGTTTCACTTTGCTCATCCTATATAATAAAAGCCCAGAGACCAAAACAGCAGAACAACCAGAGACCAGAACGACCGCGGCCTCTTGTTATTGTAGATATCACACAGTGGATTCTACTGAAATAAACAGACATTTCCTTTACAAACACTTTTTCAAAAATTTTATCAGGGGAAATATCAGAGGGATGACTAGGTTGGCTTTTACTTTCTTGCTAATAGTGAGACCATATCTATTAACATAAGAACCAAAAACAACCAGTTTTTTACTGTCCCAATATTTCAAGCACAATATTTGAAAAATTTCACCACCAGGAAGACCTCAACCAGTATGTAATCTGAACTCTTACAGGTTCAAGAAAGTTAAACTTGAGGCCCAAATCCTAAGTTCTATTGAAAGAGTTAAAAGTTACTGAAATTTTTCTTTTGGGCTTGTTTCTTCTATTTGATTTAAAATGCTTTGTTTTATTTGAACTTGATTTTTTTCTATTGAACTAGAATCTCAGTTGATGTGGCTCCAAAATTTATTTAATTACTAGCCTTTTGTAGTTGAACCTTTTTAAAATATGTAATAGTTACAATAATACATACTGTTAAATACCATTTCCTATTTCTAAGTCCAAAGTATCTAGGCAATTCAGGCCATTTTAATTATTTAAATTTTACTAAGTATAAAATTTAACTTAGTAGCACAATGTGTGACACAGCTAATAACATGCAAAATAAAATATTTATAAAAAAGTAATATCTAGGGGAGAACACCAAGATGGCGGCATAAGCAAACACCTATTTTTCTGCCCCGCGCAAGGATTTAAGAACTACAACATAACAGCAGAACAGACAGCACCCAGAATCGCCAGAAAGCTGGCTGAATAAAAACTCCACTAATAGAAGTAGAGGTGGGACACTGAGACTCAGGAGCGGCAGGAGCGCAGCCTTTCAGACGGAAACAGGTTAGGAGCCACCCTGGTCGAGCGCGCGGGCTGGGACTGGAGCAGCAACCCGGCCAGATTTCTCCAACGGGGAAGGGCGAAGATGTCCCACTGCCCGGATTCCCCAGCGCCAGGCGAGGTCCGAGATCCGGGGTAGGTGGAGAAGTCCCCCTGCACAGATTCCCCAGTGCCAGGCGAGGTCCGAGGACCGGGGGATGAATCCTGGAAGCGGGGCGTGGCAGAGGCGCCTAGTCTGCGAGTTTCCTCGCAAGGGTCGTGCAAACCCGCGACTTGCCCCCTGGAAACTTGTCTCCTAGTTCCGGAAACCATCTATTTTACAATCCTGGGCTAGACTTTTGGTGTGCAGGCACATTTGGGGAAAGGCAGAGTTGTCTGGCAAGGGGAAGAGAGTAGCGGCTTTCTCTTGGAGGGGTCTGCAGCCATCCCCATCCAATAGAGACCCGCTTGTGCGAGCGCCGCATAGGACGCAGCTGACGCTGACTGACGCTGACTGCGCAGCTCAGAGACTCCACCCATCCAACCTGAACACAGTCTCCCTTCACAGCCAATTGGCCTGGAGGTCAAACGCTCCTAGGGCTAACAACAACAAGCTGGGTTTAAATTAAAAAATACTGAATACAACCCATAAAGGATTGCAGTAAGAGTACCCACCTCAGGTAACTAGGGAGGCTGAGCCACTGTCCCTTTGAGGATATACACCACATAAAGCAGCCACCATGCAGAGACATGGAAAGAAATCAGGTGTGAAAGAAATGGAGGAGAAAAGACGACAAGACATAGAGTTCAAAACCACGGTTATAAGGCTATTCAAGAGGCTCCTACAAAAGGCCAATCAACTTAATGAGAATTACCAGGAAATAAACAAGACCAACCAGGAAATGAATGAGAAGTACAAGGAAATGAATGAGACCCTCAAGGAAATGAACAAGACCTCTGAGGATACGAACCAGACCCTCACAGATAAAAAAAGGACCAACTAGAAATCAAGCATACACAGACTGAAATAAAAAATATTACACAAAGTCCTAAAAGCAGTCCAGAGGGCCACAAGAACCAAGTCAAAGATTTGAAATACAAAGAACCAAAATCCACTCAGCTGGAAAAGCAAGAGACAAAAAGAATTCAGATAATTGAAGATAGCGTAAGGGGCCACTGGGACAACCTCAAGCAAGCCAACATCCGAATTATTGGGGTGCCAGAAAAAGAGAGAGAGCAAGTTAATGAAAACCTACTTGAAGAAATAGTGACTGAAAACTTTCCCCACCTGGTGAAAGAAACTGACTTAAAAGCCCAAGAAGTACACAGAACCCCAAAATATAGGAATCTAAAGAGGACCACACCAAGACATATCATGATTAAAATGCCAAGAGCAAAAGATAAAGAGAGAATATTAAAAGCAGTAAGAGAAAAACAGTTGGTTACCTACAGGGGAGCACCCATAGGATATGTCAGCGGATTTCTCAACAGAAACGATGCAGGCCAGATGCGAGTGGCAAGAAATATTCAAAATAATGAAGAGCAAGAATCTACAACCAAGATTACTCTATCCAGCAAAGCTATCATTGAGAATTGAGGATCAGATAAAGTGCTTCGCAGATAAGAAAAAGCTAAAGGAGTTCATCACCACCAAACCAGTATTATATGAAATGCTGAAAGATATTCTTTAAGAAGAGGAAGAATAAAAAGGTAAAAATATAAATTATAAACAACAAATACACATCTATCAACAAATGAACATAAAAATCAAGTGAACTGATAGGCTGATGAACAAGATAAACTGGTGACTATAACAGAAACATGAACATAGAGAGGGAATGGACTGACAATTCTTGGGGAGAAAAGTGTTGTGGGAAGTACAGCAAGAGATTGGACAAAAATCTTGCAACAATGGGAGAGGACATTGGGGAGGGGGAGGTGAGGGTGGAGGGTGGGATAGGAACAGGATGGAGGGAAGATATAGGGGGATAAAAAAGGGGAAACAATGTAATTAATAAACTGAACAATAAAGAAAAAATAAAAATAAAAAAGTAATATCTATCCTAACTTCTATCAATTTAGAATAGTTGTTTTCTGAAACAATAAACAAAGTTGTTGTCAAGTTATTTACTTATAGCTATGTTATATATTATTTGTTTTGTTTACTTATAAATAATTTTACACATCTCTTTAGAACCATTATTAATAATTTGGAATATATCTTCTACTTACACATTTATTTTTAGAGAAGAAGTTGGGCAAAGTCATTATTTTAATTCTAGAGACCCAATGCACGAAATTCATGCAAGAATGGGCCTTTCTTCCCCCAGCTGCCAGCACCAGCTTCCCTCTGATACTCAGGACTTGCGCTTCCCTCCAGTCCCAGCTTCATCTGGAAGGTCCTCCAGAATGATGTCCAGAGGGACATCCAGTCTAATTAGTATATTACCCTTTTATTTACTATAGATAACTATATTAAAAAACAAATTACTCATATATATAAAAAGCCAGCGACCAGAATGCCATAACAACCAGAACTGCTGTCGCTATGACAACCAGAGAAATGGCCTGTTTGGGGATGGGGCCAGCCAGCCAACCTCTTGTGGCCCCTCACCCTGGCTGGCTCTGCTTCTGATTGCCCCCACACCCTAATAGGGGGAAGGGCTGGCTGGCCAACCTCCTAAAGCCCCTTCTCCTGATGGCCCTACCCACAAAAGCAGAAGCCCCTCCCATCAGCCAGCTCCACTGCTGATCAACCTCCTACACACCAATCAGGGGTGGGACTGGTCAGCTAATCTCCCACATCACCTTCCCAAGCTGCTCGCCTCTGATTGTCCCCTACCCCATTTGGAGGCAGGGTCAGGTGACCCACTGCTCACAGTCCCTCTCCATGGCTGGTCCAGCCCCCAATCAGTCAACCCACTCCAATCATGGGCAGGGCCCACTGGGCAATCACGATGGCCCCTCCCCCCTTATTGGGTCCTAATTGGGGAGGGCCAGCCAACCAAACTCAGCCATCTCCTCCTCCTGAAAGATCTGGCCCTGATCCACCCTAATTAGGGCCAGACCAGCCAGACCCCACCTGTGCCCAAATTCATGCACTGGGCCTCTAGTTACTAATAATGTATGTACAATAGCTTCCAATCTTTCCTATGCAGTGCACAAGCTATGAATAGTTCTTTTCCCAGTAATATGGTAAATTAATAAAAGATCATGTGCTATTTGTATATGTACATATGAACATAGATATTTAGTTAAGAACAGTAATTAATTTGAAATAATTACAACTAGTATGTTAAATTTTGTTAGAAAAATCATAATGTAAAAGGAGAAGAGAATATTCAAAGTAAATCTAACAATGTTATATGCTAAGAAATATAAATGGGTGCACTGATACAATAAAAACATTAACTAAGCCTATTATTAAGACAAGAATTATTGAGATATGATAAAGCTATACAAAAAGCTAGCAAAATAAACCATCCAGAAAAGGTTCGTATTTTTCTGAAGTAATAATCATTCATAATTTTAAAAACTGGATTATATATTAAATAAGGCATTTAATTAAGGAATATATCAATTTTTTTTCTAGTAGTGTCTGTAGACTATGTATAACTGTGTGTTGCCAATACTATTTTTAGATACACTTTCTGATCAGCTTTATAGCAATGCAGAGTCTCTGTCTTACTTGGTAAGTCATTCTATGTGTATACAGATGGGAGAATCAAAAGCTTGGAACATTATTTTATGTTTTAGATGTTAGATGTCCTGTTGGATAACCAGTCATTGTTATGAGTGGCTTGTACATTACAATGGTAAAAAATGGCATATTTACAAAACTAGGGTACTGATTATTTCCATGCTTTCCAATAGAAATATAAACCAATTTCCACACCCTGAAAGTCATCTACCTCTCAGCCTCACACAAGGGCATTAGCCCTTGAATGGTCTCCAGAATGTCCTCATATGTCAGCTCTAGCTGTCAAACAAGAACACCAATATGCATCATACTGAAAGTCTAATGCATTCAATAGATGTAAGTGACCAGGATATTGGAAACTAAAGAGTAATGAGGAAAGAATTTATGGTCAGCACCTTTTGCTTAAGGAACTGTAAATTTTGTGTGTTGGGTGAAGATTTCATTCTTAGTCTCCACTGAGGACAGGAAAAAAAATAAGGTAAGAAGAAGAATTAAATCCAAAAGGTGAAAATAGTTCATGTCAGCAATCCTTCCACTACATTCAGCATCATGCATTAGTCAAGCTTTTATAAAGTATGGGTACTGGCAGCATATTTGTTCTTCCTATCTTAAATCCCTTCAACTTGAAAGCATTGCTTATGTAAGATGACAGGATGACAGGCTTCTTAGATAAGAAGGAAGAAAAAAAACCTAACAAATCCGTATTTTACTAAGACCATTTGGCACCGTCTCACATGGTATTCTCATCAATATGCTTGATAAATTGCAGAATGTGCACATGAGGGTCACACCCAGATAGCAGTAATCAATGACCATGTCAACCTTAAGCTATATATTTAAAAGGCATCAAAATATTTGACAAAGTGATATTATTTATATATCTTACCAGAATATCATGACAAAAATAGCTTGTTCATTAAATTAGCACAGGCATCAAAACAAGTGAAGGGGCTACCACCTAAGAAATCAACAATAGATTTTTAATGATAGTAATGATTCAAGTAAATTCTATTATAACATCATAGAAATTTATTTTACTACTTAATAAAGGCTGAATTTACACAATTGAACTTATAATGGTAGAAATGGTTTAAATACTTCAGAAAAAATAGCATATAATTTATCTATGTATTTCCTCATTTTCTTTTTCAGCATACAGTAGGCCTTACCTAAAACAGAATTTGGCTAGTCATCACTAATATAAACTCTACCTGCTTCTCTATAACATACTAACAAATGCACATAAGGTATTTGAAATGTATTCTGAAATTGTGAAGATTCACAATGTCAAAATCTGTGATGAATTTTTTTCATATTGTATATTTTCTATATTTTAGATTGAGAAATAATTAAGAGAATTATTTTGGATAATTAAAAAATAGTATATTTTGTTGTATATAAATAACAGGTAAGAGAATATTCTCTTTTACTGTCCCCTGATGTAGAGAAGAAATATCTGTACAATGAGAAATTCCTTTATTGTCTGAGGCAACTTTTAAAATATCAGCCTCCATTGCATTCACAACTTTATGTAATCCTGTCCCCTCGAATACAGTCTGAGTTTAAGGATTTGCTTCTAATGAAATATGATATGACAGAAGCAATGGGATGTTATTAAGGAAGGTTAGGTTATAAAAGGCTGAAGTTTTTGTTTTGTGCCCTCTCTCAGTCTCTCTTGTATTCATCCTGAGGAATACTAGCTACCTAACTGTGAATTAGCACTGAACAGAGAACCACCTGGCAAAGGAGCAAAGCCTACCGATGTCTATGTAAATAAGCCTGGATATCTATCCCTCTCCATGAAACTTTCAGGTGAACCTGCAGCTGTAGTTGATAGTTGGACTTCTACTTCATGGTGGTTCTTGGGTGAGAGACATCCAACAAAGTAACTTCTGTAGCCATGACACCCAGAAACTGTGAGATAATGCCGGGGTGTTTTCTAGCATCTAGAAGGGTTCAGAAATCTGGAGAAGGGCTGCAAGTAAATTAATAGAGGCTAGAGAAGAAGTATAAATTTGGAAGGCATTTTGGAGAGCCAGAGCAGACCTAGCTTCAGTAAACAAGTTTTCCTAATCTCTGGACCCCTAGATTTTTATTGACACAAACTGCCCTAAAGCAAAGCAGATGTATATATCAAAGGTTAAGGTTTGGTATACAGTAGGAATTGTCAGATTGGGGGAACTGCTTTTGGTTGTTCCAGTAGCAGGCAATAACATGTAGATTGAAATGTCCTTAACTGTCTGGCAATAGGCAATAACATATACCAATTTTCAGCCATTCCAGAAAGCAATAATATAATTCTTCAGCCCTACCAAATGCTCAAGGTCCAGCAATCTTTCTATGAACTTCTTGCATTCATTATGACATGTTGGCGTTAACCTCCAGCAAGAAATATATATTTATTGTTAAAAACTACTGTGTGTCAAGAGACAACAAATACAGATTTTATTATCATGAAACTGCTTAAAACATGAAAGTAATTTTGGAACAAGGCAGTGAGTTAGGACATGGAAAGCTGTTTCTCAAGAACATGGGATCTTGAAGAATAGCAAGAAAATAACTTTAGGGACTTGTGCATGAGAAAAGTTTAAGTGAAGAGCAAGATTTATTGAGGTGAAAAGAAATTATACATCCTCAGCGATGTAGAGGTTGGGTGGGCTCAAGTAAGCAGCTGCCCCAGGTCTTTACTAATCCTCCACCTATAGTCTTGGTTTTGGAAGCATGCAAACTGTCTTTCAAACTGCTCAGTCTCTTACCTAGGTTTTACTTGGGTTGTGCAAGGGCCCTCCTCCTATACAATTACTTTCCTGGATCTTTTGAGGTTTGGGGCCCTTATCCTATCCTATCCAATCCTTTACCTAGATTCCCTCAGAATAGACTCCCCATTACGGTCACCATGTATATTCCTACTGCACATGCCTCATAGTTCTGCCTCACCATCTGGCTTCCACTGGCATCTACTTAGTAGAAGAACTTCTCTTTGGAGCCATTTTGGTTCCTACTGCACATGCACTCAGCAAATAAATTTCTGCCTGACTGTTTATCACCCTCTTTCTCCCCCCTCCCCCCAAATCCAGGCCAATAACCAGTTGTTTCTGGGGTGATTAGAAAGCCAGTCCATCCTCGGAAGGGAGGAAAGGATATTAATTCCCCTTACAGGACAATGTGGCTGTCACCCAGAGTATTTGGGAACCTGTCATTTCCCAACTTACTTAAGCTCAGCCAGTTTTCTCCTTTCTGAACTAGCTTGTTAGTTCTTAACTAGCTTCCTAAATTAACAATAGTTATGGCTTACATTCCCTTGAACAGGCTGTTAGCAGAATTATGTACTTTGGAATACTGAAGATGAAAGATTACACAAAACTGAAGAAAATCTTATCATAAATTGGATTGTGGGAAATGCTTGTTATGTTAATGGTATAACATTTAGGAACACTGCTACCTGTAAGTATGTGAACATTACAAAATATTCTTTATGAACTGAGTGAATCACCTAAAGAGATATATGGTACTATATATAGAGAGGAGATAATATGCTCATCGAAATAAGAATTATATATCTCATTAAGATGGAATAAAGAGTAAGTACAATTGAGACAGAGCTCAATGATAAAAGAAAATATCAAAATCATTGAAAATTATTATAAAATAAGCATATTATAAAGGATGATTTTTAAATTATGAGATAAAAATTCTAATAATTTGATAGAAAACATCTAAAAGATTTATGAACAAGTAAAAAACAGATTTGCCTCAAAATTTACTAAAAACATAAAAAAACCATAATACTACTTAAACAGATTTTGAGGTAAAAAAAAATTGTCAATTTCTAAGTTTCTATTAAATCAGTTTATATTATTAATGTTAAAGAAAACCAAAATGCATGCTCAAGTATTTAGTTCCAAATTTTAAGTATAAATACATATACATATAAAAATATAGCTGCATGCCAAAACCGGTTTGGCTCAGTGGATAGAGCGTCAGCCTGTGGACTGGAAGGTCCCAGGTTCGATTCTGGTCAAGAGCATGTACCTTGGCTGCGGGCACAATCCCGGTAGGGAGTGTGCAAGAGGCAGCTGATTGATGTTTCTCTCTCATCGATGTTTCTGACTTTCTATCCCTCTCCCTTCCTCTCTGTAAAAAATCAATAAAAAATATATAAAAAAATAAAAAAATAAAAATATAGCTGCATATATATGAAACAATACTATATAATAATAATAACATATATAGCATTTATGAGTGAATAAACCTGAAGTCAAGTTTAAGGATTTCTTCTTTTAGATATGACATCATAAAGTTCTAATGTGTTAATATAAAGAACATAATAAACTTTCAAATAATTTAGAGATTATTTATATTTGAAAAGATTATTCTTTATAGTGGTATTGAATAATATGTAATATTATAAGAAATTGTTGTCATAAATAAGATTAAGTTTATTACCAGGGAATGTAAAGAATTACCTAAAAATTGTGTCATTTGTTTTATACAAGTCAAGTCCAAATAAATGGATTCAGTTATGATATTGGTAAACACAAACATAATAAGAGGAAGAAATATAAAATTTTAAGATAAATAATAACTAAAAATTAAGTATAATTTTACCCTGGCCAGGTAGCTCAGTTGGTAACAGTGTCATCCCAATATGCCAGAGTTATGTGTTAGATCCCTGGTCAGAGGAAGTAACAGTAATCAACCAATGAAGGTGTGAGTGGGTGGAAGAGCAAATTGATGTGTTTTTTTTTTTCTGTATATCTTCTACTCTCTTGCTAAAATAAATAAATAAAATTCAAATAAATAAATGACCAAAAATATAGTATAATTTCAAAATAATTGAAAAAGTTATGCAAACTAGAGTTCATAAGTATTTCTAAAACAAAGCAAAAAACAAAAGAAAGAAAATTAAAAAATAAAACAAAATGGCAGATATAAACTCAAACATTTGAATCTCTATAGCCAAATCACCACTGCTTTTTAAAAAAGCAGATTGCCTAATTTTAATACCTTATTTTACTACTTAGTAACTGGGTAACTTGAACAAAGTAATTCGAATACCCATTTATTTTTACAAAGAATGTAGGAAAATATGTGATAACAAAAAATACTAGTCTATAGTTTTATTATATATGTAAGTTTATATATATATGCATACTTATAAATACATGTAATTTCATGTGTGCACATATAAACATACATGTATATCCACATATACATATGAAAAATCACATATGTGATATAAATATAAATGCATATATGTGTGTGTGTGTATATATATATATATATATATATATATAAAAGACTAATATCTAAATAGACCAAAATGCGCAACAACCAAACAACTGGTTGCTGTGATGTGTACTGACCACCAAGCTGCAGAGTGCAGAACATGGCAGGAATTGGATGCAGCAGAATAGCGGAGTAGGTGAGTGGGGACCCCAGACCAAGGCAGTGTGCCAGTCGCTGTCATGGAGTTCAGCCTCTGGTGATGAATGAAAATTCATTGATTCTGCACACATAGTCCCACCAGGTGCTCACACCTGCTGTCAGTGTGAGCTCACAGGTGTAAGCTGCCAGTGACAGAGCTGCTCTTCAGGGCTTCTCCACCTCACCCTGCTCATGAGGGGCAATCAGGGCCAGCAGCCACTGCTCACACCTGCTACTGATGCCAATGACTCTGCAAAATCAGCGGGTGTGAGCAGTGCCAGCGCTGTTGGCACATGGGAGCAGTGGTGGCAGGAGTGGGGCTGCTGGCAGACAGGGGACTGGGGGACAGGGCAGGAGGTGGAAGGTGGGAAGATGGGCCAAGACCCACCCCTCTGCCCATCACAGCCTGGTTCATGCACTGGACCCTAGTATAACTATAAGTGCACATTTAATACACTTGATGTTTAATATGTTTGATGTCAGAAAATGGTGAAAATAATTTGAATTTCTCACATTCTTTTCCTTGCTTTGATTTTGCTTATTTTTAATCACTGAAACACTTTTCTTACAGTAACTAATGTTCTCTATGCTGTTAAATTCAAGTGATATTTATTTCCTTACTTTTTGACATTTTCAGCAAATCTTATATTTGGAGGCTGTCCCACTTTCTTAAATATTCTCATTCACAACCATAAAATACACTCTAATGTTTATCATCTTATCAGCTACCTTTGAACTCATTAATATTCAAAAGTCCTGCCTCCTCGTCTCTCTAAACGTTAATTAGGCAATGCCTCGCATTCTCATGAAATTAAAAATTCTACATGTTAATGATGTTCTAATTTATTTCAAAATCATACTTCCATTCTGATCTTTGCACCCAGTCATTCAATTGTAAGACAGATATTTGCATATCTCAAACTTATAATCTGCATTCTATACTATGGGCTTTTTTTGCTTAACAAGTCAGTATCTATTAAGTTATGCTATTATAGAGGAAAACATAAAGATTCTGAGTAGTTTAAAATGAAAAAATCTGATTTTTTTTTTTTACTAGTACATCGAGGGTTAGTAAACAGTATTGTAAATCACAGTCACTCCAAAACCTAGTTTGGTAGAGCAGCTACATTATTAAATTTAAATAATAACTGCTGGTAGAAAAAAAAAAAAGAGCTCTGAAGTGTTTCTCATTGATAACTAAATACCTGGGCTGGAATTATCACTTCTGTTGGCTTCAACCAACCAGAAGAGGATGAGAAAAATAGTCTTATCTTCTGTGTAGAAGCACTGGACCCCAAATTATTTATCAAATGAACTAATTATATTATTCATCCCCAAATTAATTCTCCAGCATTACTGTCTTTTGAAATACTACCAATTTAGTCACAGAAAAGTCTAAGTCTTCATGATCCCATTCTCCTCCACTCTCCACAATCTGTCAGAAAGTTTCTTTTAATTATATTTATACAATATATGATAAATATTTTCAATATACATTTATTCAACCATATAATTCTAACCATTTTTTGAAACTACTAACATCTTTTAACTTTAACACTACAATTCTTTTATATGTCAACTTTTGATTTATATACTTGATTCATTCCAATACTTTCCCACACAAAACTTAGCGGCATGTTTGAAAACTTTATTATATAACTAAATTGATAAAATAATTTGCAGGACTTCCAGTTGGCCTTTTATAATAAAATCATTAATTATTTAATGAATAAAAAAAAACTATCTTCTGGTTTCAACGTGGAGAAGTCAAAAGCTAAAAAGATATTTATTTATTCCAACAATAAAAAGAAAAAAAATACTAAAAATCAGTGAATTTCTTCTTAGATATCCTATATAATAAAAGAGAAACATGCAAATTTGACCATACTTTTGCTCCTGATTGGCTATGCTACCAGCCACTCCAGGAGCGGGGGCAGGGCCAAGTGACCTGCGCGTTGGGGGTGGAGATGAATTGGTGGTGGTGGTGGCAGGGAGCACCCAGTCCCTGGGCACTGTGATAGAAAGTGGCGGCAGCAGCAGCAGCAGTGGTGGTGGCAGCAGCAGGGAGTGCCCAGACCCTGGGCGCTGTGAGCAGAAGTGAGACGGCGAGTGCCCAGCCCTGGGGCCGGGTGGTCACAGGCAGCCAGGGCTGAGCTGAGCAGAGCAATGGCTGGGTGCCCATTATTTTCCATAGTGGTTGTACTGGTCTGTATTTCTGCCAGTAGTATACAATGGTTCCTTTTTCTCCATGCCCTTGCCAGCATTTGTTTTTTGATTCATTGATGGTAGCCTTCTGACAGGTATGAGGTAGTAACTCATTGTCATTCTAATTTTCATTTTTCTGATGATTAGTAATATTGATAATTATTCCATCACTTTAGCCATTTGTATGTTCTCTTTGGAGAAGTGCCTATTTAGTTCCTCTGCTCATAATTTAATTGGATTATTTGTCTTTTTTGTTGAGTTGTATGAGTACTTTACATATTTTGGATATTAACTCCTTAACAGCTGTATCATTGGCAAATATGTTCTCCCATAGAATGGGCTCCCTTTTCATTTTGATGCTGGTTTCTGCTGTGCAGAAGCTTTTAGTTGTGATGTAGTTCCATTTGTTTATTTTTTTTCTTTGTTCTTTTGCCCTAAGTGTTGTATCAGTGAAAACTCTGATACATGAAGTTTTTGATATTTTGCTCCATTTGACTCAGTAATCTCACTTCTAGGAATATATTCTAAGAAGCCTGAAATACCGATAACAAAGAAAATATGCACCCCCTATGTTCACATCAGTGTTATTTACAATATCCTAGTGCCCATCAGTAGATAAGTGGAAAAAAGCTGTGGTACATTTACACAATGGAATACTATTCAGCTTGAAAAAAGAAGGATGTCTTACCCCTTGAGACAACATAGAAGTATCTGGGAAGTATTATGTTAGGTGAAATAAGCCAGTCAGAGAAAGATAAACATTTCATGATCTCATTTATATGTGGAATCTAATGAACAAAATAAAGTGACAAACAAAACAGATCCAGAGACATGGAAGCATGCAACAGACAGATGATTCTCAAAAGGGAGGAGTGGAAGGTGGGTGAAAGAGATTAACTGAGGAACTTATTGCATATATGCATATCCCATGGACATAGACATTAGTACTGTGAAAGGCTGGGGAGGAAAGATCATGAGAGGAAAAAGAGAACATCTGTAATACTATCAACAATAAAGATATTTTTTTAAAAAAAATCAATGATTTCCTTTGACCTATGTACTAGTAGAATGATGTCAGGAGAAACTGCCATCATAGTGTTTAGAGACAGGTAAATGCAGGGAAAAAGACCAGGCCCCAGGCATTCAATCACTTTAGGCACACACAAACAGAAGCCAGGTAAGCCAGAAGGAAGATTACACTTTTTTTATTTCTTATTAATTGCTTTTGGGTGCTTATAAGCATTGGCAATTGTGAGAGTGTGACTCTGGGAGAGCCCAGCCATAAGACAGTTCTTGTCTTGCAAACATTTACCCAGAAATTCCAGCAGATTCTTAAGACAGATCACAAGAAAAATTCTCGTGTTTCCATATTACAGTGTTTTACAAAGTATCATAGTTTAAAAAGATATTAGCTTATAAGAACATGTAATAAATCACTTCAAAATGCAATGGGTATTTAATTGTAGGTGTTCCTTTAACATTTATGTAAAACATCTTTTGTACTCATTCAATAGAAACTTATCTGGCCACTGAGTAAAGCTAGCAATAAAACTACTGGTCCTCAATGCGTTAAGAGGAATATCAGAAAGGATCCAGAGAAAACTGCTTCTATGGTCACTACTGGGACAGAGAAAAAGAAGTCTTGCTTAAATTCAGTTTCTCTGTATCTCTTAGAAAAGAAAAGGTTTAACATGTCTTGGTGGTAGTAGTCATCAAAATCAAATCTTCTTCTGTCACTATATAATTTTGACCTCTTTTACCTTTAGTATCCCCATCCTCTTCCCTCTGATAACCAACATACTGTTATCTGTGTCTATTAATTTTTGTTTGTTTTTCTCGTTTGTTTATTTGTTGCTTTTAATTTTACATCCTACATATGAGTGAAACCATACGGTTCTTGACATTTTTTCTGACTTCTCTTAATATGATATTGTCAGGATTCATCCATGTTGTCACAAATGGCACTATTCCATCTTTTCTTATGGCTAATAGTATTCTATTACATATATGTAGCTCATCTTCTTTATCCAATCATCTATTGAGGGACTCTTCAGTTGTTTCAATGTCTTGGCCACAGTAAATACATGTTTTTTTCAATTTTTTTTTTGGTAGAGATATATATCGCGGCTACTAGATCATTCTTAATTTTTTTCCTTTTGTTTTGCATACTGGTTGTACTAGTTTACATTTGCACAGCCTTTCTAATACTTGTTATTACTCATCTTGTTGACAATAGCCATTCTTGGAGGTATGAGACATTGGCATTTTAATTTGCACTTCCTTAATATTTAGTGAAGTTGAGCATCTTTTCATATATCTGTTGGTAATTTGTATGTCTTTTGGGAAAAGCATATGTTAAGATCCTCTTCTCATTTTTTAATTGGGCTGTTTGTGTGTTGTTGAATTATATGAGTGATTAATATATTTTGGATATTAATTACTTGTTGAACCTATTGTTTGAAAATATCTTCTCCCATTCAGTTGGTTGCCTCTTCATTTTGTTTGGAGGTTCATTTTTCTGTCCAGAACCTTTTTTGCTTGATATAATCCCATTCATCTACGTTTGCCTTTATTTCTCTTGCCTCTGGGGTCAAATTCTTAAAATCCTCACTAATACCAAGGGCCATAAATCTAGCACCTCTGTTTTCTTCTATGTAAATTTATCGTTGCAGGTCTTATATTTAGATTGTTGACACATATGAATTAATTTTTCTATATGAGGAAAAAGAGCATTTGAGTTTCATTCTTTTGTACTCATTCAATAGAAACTTATCTGGCCACTGAGTAAACATTTAAAAACATTCAAACACATGGAGGCTAAATAACATGTTATTGAACACTGAATAAATTACAAAAGAGATCAAGGAGGAAATAAAAAAATCCTGGAAAAAAATGAAAATGAACACACAACCCCAAATTTATGGAATGCAGTGAAAGCAGTCCTGAAAAGGAAGTCCATAGTATTATAGACTACCTAGAAACAAACAAACCAACAAAAACCCCAACCTTCTAATAAGCTATTTAACCCTACATTTTAAAGAAAGAAAGAGAACACCAAAAAAAGCCCAGTTAAGTAGAAACAAGGAAATAATAAAGGTCAGAGTGGAAATAAATGGCATAGACTAAAAAATAAACACAAAAGATTAATAAAACTAAGAGCTGGTTCTTGCCGAGGCTTTAGGCCTTGGGCACCTAGCAATCACCCTGCAATGGGACTGATGGCTGGCTCCATCCCCACCCTGCCTCCCCCAACTACTCCTCCCACCACGGCCAGGGTCTTCTCCCTGGCCAGCTCCACTGGCAGCATTGGCCCTGCACCCTGCAGCCCAGGCTGCCTTAGCCCCACACCCTACAACCCTGGACAGCTCGGCCCTAGCCCAGGCCGCCTCAGCCCCACCCCTTGCAGTCTCAACAGCCTCAGCCCTGCCTCCCCGACCCCAGCCTGGGACTTGTGCTCGCTGGCTGGCTCCACCTCAGCTCCTGATTGGCTAGTGGGCATGGCTTGTGGATGTAGCAAAGGTACAGTCAATTTGCATAATACTTTTTTAATAGATAGGACCAGAGGCCCAGGACATGAAATTCATGCCTGGGTGATGGAGGGTGTTCTTCAGCCCAGCCTGCACCATCTCCAATCTGAGATCCCTTGAGGGATGTCTGACTGCCCATTTAGGGCTAATCCCAGTAAAATAGGGCCTAAATGGGCAGAAGGACATCCTTCTCATAATCTAGGACTGCTACCTCCAAACTGCTCACCTGCCTGCCTCCCTAATTGCCCCTAATCACTGCCTGCCAGCCTGATCACACCTTAACCACTACCCTGCCAGCCTAATTGATGTCTAACTATTCCCCTGCCAGCCCGTTTGCTCCCAAACTATCCTCCCTTGCAGGTCTGGTCACTCCCAATGGCCCTCTCATGCTGGCCATCTTGTGGTGGCCATTTTGTGTCCACATGGGGGCAGGATCTTTGACCACATGGGAGCAGTCATCTTGTGTTTTGAAGTGATAGTCAATCTGCATATTACTCTTTTATTAGATAGGATAGAGGCCTGGTGCATGGGTGGGGGCCAGCTGGTTTGCCCTTCAGGGTATCCCATATCAGAGTGGGGGTTCCCTTGGGATGTGGGGTGGCCTGGGAAAGGATCCTGTGGTGATTTGCAGGACATTCATGCCCCCCAGTGACCCAAGTGAAAGTCTGGGATCTGGGATTAATTTATGTTCTACAATTGAAACTATGTAGCCTGGAGCAGAGCCAAGCCTTATGCTTGCTCCATGGCAACAGCCATTTCTGTTTGGGTTTATTTAAATTCTATAATTGAAACTTTGTAGTCTAAAGTGGAGGTCTAAGTGCTAGGACTGCAGAAGCATGACCTCCATCGCCTGGGCAACACTAACCTCTGCTCTCTCCAGCTCCATGGCTGCCGCCATTTCTTTTGGGATTATGTATCTTCTATATTTAAAACTTTGTAGTATTGAGTAGAGGCCTAGGTGCTAGGGCTGAAGAAGCTTGGCTTCTTCCATTGCTGGGGAAACTCAAGCCTCCATCCTGCTATCAGTGGCCACAGCCATCTTGGTTGGGGTTTATTTGCTCCTGATTGGCTGGTAGGCGTGGCTGGTGTGTGTGGCTTGTGGGTGTATCAGTGGCTTGGTTAATTTGCATAATACTCTTTTATTAGAGAAGATAATGAACTCTCAGAAAGAGAAATAAAAAAAAAAACACACACATACACAATCCCATTTATCATTGTAACAAAAAAATTAAGATACTTAGGAATAAATGTAACCAATGAGGTAAAAGACCTGTACTCAGAAAACTATGGCATATTAAAAAAGTAATAGAGGAAGATATTAACAAGTTAGAGAATATACTGTGTTCATGGATTGGTAGAATCAATATCATTAAAATGTCCAAATTACCCAAAGCAATTGATAGATTCAACGCAATCCCTATTAAATTACCAATGGCATATTTCACAGATCTAGAACAAACACTCCAAAAATTAATATGGAACCAAAAAATATCCTAAATAGCTACACCAATCTTGAGAAAGAGGAATAAAGTCAGAGAGATCACAATATCAGATATCAAGTTATACTACAAAGCCACTGTAATCAGAAGACCTTGATACTGGTGCAAGAACTGGCATATAGATCAATGAAACAGAACAGAGACCTTAGAAATCAACCCGTCATTATGCTCAATTAATATTTGAGAAACAAGGCAAGAGCACACAATGGAGTCAAGATAGTCTCTTCAATAAATGGTTTTGAGAAAATTAGAGAAAAATGAAACTAGATCACCAAGTTACTGTATATACAAGAATAAACCCCAAATAGATAAAATATTTATATGTAACTTGTGAAACCAAAAAAAGCTTAGAAGAAACCATAAGCAGCAAAATCTCAGACATATTTTGTAATAATATTTCTTCTGATATATTTCCTATGGCAAAGGAGAAAATAAACAAATGGGACAACAAAAAATACCTAAAACAAAAACACAAACAGAAACCAACACATAGAGAAAGATACCAATCAACAAAATGAACAGAGCCTATTGAATGTCAGAACATAATTGCCAATGATACATGTGAGAAGGGTTAATTTATAAAATATAAAAGGAACTAGTAAAACTTAACAAAAATAAGACAAACAATTAAAAAATGGGCAAAGTACCTAAATAGATACTTCTCCAAAGTGATCATACAAAAGGCCAAAGTTTCTGAATGTCAAATTGCCTTTTGTATTTTAGTCCATATGAATACAATTTTGTATGTCTCTTCATTCAGTGTACTGATTGAGCTGGATGATTTAACATTCCTTGTCTTTCACTGTTGTCCAGCACTGACGGTTTGTCTTTCTGGCACTAAAAGAATCTTACTCCCCATCTAATACTAATAGCTAAACCAATTAAAGATCTATAGAGGCACTGAATAAGAACATACTTGCTTTAAAATTTGTGTCTCTCACAGGCTCTTTTTCATTGCTAATAAGATAGACATTCTTATCTCTAGAGTTCCTCATCCTATATTAGCAATGCTTTCAAGGTGAATTGATTTCAGCCTGTGAAAACAAATACATTGCTCCAAGACATGCTTTATTAATGCTGCTCACATGCAGCATGCCACAATCTTAAGAGCTTGGTTATAAATAAAATGACACATGATGGGAGAAAATGCTATTGTACCACTAAATTGGCCCAACCAGAAGACACGACACAGCCAAGAAATTTTAGAAACTAAAAACTTCTAAATTTTTAATAAGTGGTTAATGTTGAGATTTAATTCTACAAACCTAATGATTTGTTTTCAAGCTAAATAACAATATATGTAACAAAGGAATGCTACACACACACACACACTGTTCAACAGACTCAAGAAAAGTAATAAGAGAGAAAATTGTTAAAGCAATTAAATCAGTAATAAAATAACCAAGCCCGATTATATATCAGGTGGTATACATAAACATTTATTAAAATCAATTTAAAACAATGTTTTAATAACATTTGAAATCAAATATTTCATTTTGAAGAATGAAAATGCATTCATTGAGTCAGTATTTATGAACACTATTTTAAAATAGAATTTGGAGAAACAGGCAGTTTCAATTAAATCTCAATTCTTAGAGAAAAGATAATATTGACATTTTTAGAAATATTATCTACACAGCTATTTTCCAAGTCATATTACTGAAGTATCACACAATGCATATAACTTACTGTCATATAGATGGGTTTTTTTTGATGGATCAGTAACAAATATCCAAATATTTGATAATTGAAAAAGGTCAACTACATTGATTAAAGTGGTCTGTAAGAGATATGGCAAATGAACATAGCAAATAAATTTAAAATTTTAAATAAATGGACATTTTCTTAGAAAAATATAACAAGTCAACTCTAATTATAAAATTAAAATAAAAACAAAAACAACAATGCAAACACAGAAAGAAATGATACTTATACCCATTTGAAAGTCTTCTGTATCCTTGTCCCTCTTACCAAATGAAAGCACATTTCATTCTTCATGAAGTCTTCTTTCCCTGTATTTTAAAAATTGTAGTCAATAACTATACCTTCAGCTTTAGATTTGTCTTGCCTCAGACAAATAGCAGTATTCCCTGTTCCTCATATCCAAGGGAAACAAACATAGAAATGCACTGTGCAATGTTGTTTTTTTTTCTTAGATGGGTATAAAGCATTAGTCCAACCAATGCATTATTGCACTTATTTCCATAGAAATTTTCTAATGACATTGTCAAACAAAACTTTTACTCACTTATATGGATTTTAAGCCAAATTTCAAATGGCAGAGATATTGTTCATATAATGTTCATTTCTCTTTACCTTGAAACCAGGACTCTGAGCAAAAGTATAATTTCCTGCCAATGCATTTTGGAGCTTGTTTGAGAAACAATGGCTAGCATGTTCTATTGTCATAGTGTCTGAGGAGAAATTATTGTCTGCATAATACAGCTAAATGATTTTAGAGCTTCTATCATCCAGGGTACATAAGGAACTCTGTAGACAAAAGGGTACATAACTATGTAGCACATAAAAATGAGTTAAAAATAAACATTTGTTTTGGTAAAACATCCCTACATCCACTATTCTAAACTAAATGATAGAGAATATGGTATCATTAGTGAGATGTTTTAGTAAGAAATACATCTGAAATGCTCCAAACTCTGTGGTTAAATGACTGAATCTAGATTTAGGATATAAAATATATCAAAGGAATATTGTGCCAGGAAATAAAACTAACAAGCTGTTGTCTACATCATAAAAGCGAATTTAAGTGACTCTCATAGTTCAATTAGGGGTGATTTTATATTGAGAAAATATATAAACATTTGGAATATATTTTGCAAAAAATTCCATGATTCTGAAATAGTATTACAAAAAGAAAAGCAAAGTTGAAAGTCTCATTTCCGAATATTGAAATTGTTTTTCACATCTTTTTACTCTGAAAGTAGGTACATAATGGATATGCTGTAAGTTTTTATCTTGCATTTCTACAAAGATTCTACTGCATGGCAACCAAATAGCCCCAGATAAAAAAAATTAAATGTATTTTTTATAGAAGTATGACTGCTATAAATGTAGGAAAAAATGGATTTAAGCATAGTTTCACATGATAACTTTTGTCAAAGGGAAAGCATACTTAAAAAACAAACTAATAAACTTTAAAATGTGTTGATATATTTCTTATGAAAATATTAAATGCATTTCAAAGTTATTTTCACCTACTTTAAATTTGTAATACAGAAATGATTTGCTAAAAATGCTCAGTGTTTAATTTTTAATCATTCATCTGTGGCTCTCAAATGGATTTAATCCGGGTTAAGGATGTAAGCCAAAACAAGCAAAGCACCACTTGAGTCAAAGATAAACAAATGAATCAGAGGTTATCAGAATATGCATGTGGTTTAATAAACTCAGAGTGAATGAAAGTTTAAAATTTAATTTGGCTGTGTGTAACAAAATAACCGAGCTGAACATAGACAATATTTTCCATATTGCTACATCAAAATGTTAAGTATATGTTAGAGTAATACTTTTTACTGAAGTGAAATTATGCTATCTAAAAAGCACACCCATGCTAAAATAAATGACTGTGTTAATTAGTAAGTACTTATTTTAATATTCATCTAACTTAGATTTTAAACATATAAACTAAAAGCTTATAACCATCAAGCAAAGCAAACATTATTATGCTTAGAGATATCTTCTTGCTACCTTAAAAACCTGTAAAGGGAAAACCTTAAATATTTACCGAAGTTCTGAGTAGAATGGATGCCATAAAAGGTAAATGGAGTCATATATCTTTCCCTAAATGAAAAAGGAAAGATGAAAATTATTTAAGTATTTGATACTAAGACCAATAAGAGCATATTTGTTTAAATATCAAATATGTTTTAAAATGATTTTCTTTGTTATAATATACAGTCAAAGTGATCATATAGTAAATGTTGTTTGTAATAGGCCATGCGTTAACTTTTACCTTACTATTACCTAATCTACATTATAAAAGATCAGGTGCCATCATGATCTAAACAATCAGATGGACAGTCACTAGGAAGTGCATGGAGAACCTCTAAGTCCCTCCCCCGCAGCCCACAGGCTACTATCACAGCAAGGCTGGCAGCCAGCAGATGGGGCATTAGGGTGTGGATGGGGTGAGGCAGGTGCGATGAGGTCATTTGCCCCACTGGAGGCCTAATGACCTCGCCACTGCCACAGTGGCTACAGATCAGGCCCAGAGAGAGACAGAGCCTGATCAGCAGCCACCAAGACTACTGGCAAATCCTGAACAGAAAGAGAGATGGGGGCTGATCTGCAGCTGCTGCAACAGCTAAGAATCATGACTGGAGATAGACCTGGAGATAAGCTCAGAGATGCTGACTGGCACAGAAACCAACCAATCAGAGCCAAATCTGGGTGAAGTGTGGAGGAGCGAATGGCTGTTTGGAGGCAGAGCTTCTGATGCTAACTGGCATAGAAACTGACCAATCAGAACCTAATCTGGGTGAACTTCAAAGATAGAACCTAAGGTGGGACTGAGGAGGGGTTTTAAGGGCAAAAGCTGTTTGGTGTAAGTTGTAAGAAAATGGTTCAATTTTTTAATGACTGGTTTGCCAGTATAGTGCATGTGGCTAGCTATCAGTCCAGATATAGGGGTTATGTATTTTCGTCTGCCAAGAGCAGCTCTTCCTGCTGAAAAAGCTCCCCTCCCCCATTAAGCAATCCTATCCTATATAATCTAATATGCTAATTAGACTGGTCAATCGACCTTCTTCTGGACATCTATCTGACTTCCTTCTGGACAAAGCCATGGTGGTGGGGGCTGAGACAGAGGACATTAGGGGTGATCAGGCCAGCAGGGGTGGGTAGTTTGGGGTGAGATCAGGCGGGCAGGAGAGGGCAGTTGTGAGCAACCAGGTGAGCAGGGGAGGGCAGTTGGGATGAAATCAGGCCTGCAGGGGAAAGCTGTTTGGGGTGACCAAGCTGGCAGAGGAGCAGTTAGGGGTGATCAGGCAGGCAGGCAGAGGTGATTAGGGACAACCAGGCAGGCAGGCAGCTGGGTTAGACGCAATCAGGCAGGCAGGCAGAGTGGTTAGGTGTGAGTAGGCAGGCAGGCAGGTGAGTAGTTAGGAGCCAGTAGTCCCAGATTGGGAAAGGGATGTCAGACTGCCAGTTTAAGCCTGACCCCTTAAGGGGTCCCCAATTGGAGAGGGTGCAGGCTGGGCTGAGGAAACTTCTTTTCATGAATTTCATGCACTAGGCCTCTAGTTATACTTATAATTCACAAAAAGTTCAACACTGGCCTCAGTAGTAGTAACACAGGAACTTTTGCTGGTGAAACTCTGTCATTGATTTAGTCAGAGAATATTCTGAGTTTCTAAGTCTGAAGCTTTTGTCCTGGAAATTTTGTGAACTAACATCTTTTAAGGAATTAGTTTTTCTGTGAGAACTAAGCAAAGGATCTTATGCTAATTGCAACTAGGAAACTTAGGTATACAAAGTTAAAGCTCTGTAACACAGAGATGGGAAAAATAAGAGAGCCGATCTTAAAAAAATTCAGTTAAACAAACTTCCTAAAGAATTAGTAAAGTGTTAATGTCTGGGACAGAATAAAAGTTAAAATTCAGAACATAGAAAATGCTCTGAGAAATAAGACCAAAGACATATTCCTATGGAGGTGGGTGAGAAAGGTAGATACTAATCAGCACAATGTCAGACCAAGTACTCTGAACTGAAAAATAATAGTGGAAAATATTGCTTATTGGAAAGTGCATAATGAAAAAAATGCTTTTATTGTGCTGCCATCTATGTGATATTGGGCAGGAATTGTTGCTTTCTAATTTCATTTAAATCTGTTTTTTTATGGCATTAATGGTGTTATATGGATAATTAAAATGTTTATAATGGGTCTGAGGAAACAGAAGAAAGTTAAGTAGATAGGGGCAGGACCACTGGAAGGGAAAATAGAATAAGGGAACCCAGCTGGCAGAAGTTACTAAGACAACCCAACTGGGTGGGGAAAGAATGGCACACATAAAAATGAGCTTTAACATATATGAGTGTTGTTAAGACAGTCAGCTTGCAGATAAATAATCACAAGGCAGGGAGCCCTATAACCAATCCCAAGGGTGATACTAAGAAGAATTCTTTGGAAGGACCAATCACGAACTAAAAAGCATATACTGGTATACAAAAAAGCACATGCTTCCTCTCTACCCACCTTCCCCCTTCCATATCTACATTAGATTTTTTTGGTGGTGGGAGACATGCTCTCCTGTGCCTTCGTGGCTTGTGGCTATGTGGGACTCTATTTATGGACTAATAGACTTTAATACCCGGCTGTAACATGGGACAGAAACTCTGAGCACTGACTTGCTCCTGGAACTCCAGCTACACTTTTTCTAGAGATGTCTTCTCTCAATAAACTTTGCTCCTGCTAACTGATTTTGTCTGCAACTTCATTCCTCAATTTCATGATTCAATGAAATCAGACTCAAAGCACTCATTTTGATTTCAGGTATAATCATCTTTTTAATTTAAAAATAATCAATAGTGATTCTATATGTACATATGCATAACCCATGGACACAGACAATAGTAAAAGGAATTTTAGGGATAAAATAGTCAGTGTTAGGGAGTTTTATGAATAAGGAAGGTGCATGGGGGAGGAGTACATAGATGGAGACTTGAAGATGCCAGGTGCTTATCTTACTTGTACAGAGGATAGAGAAATGCCATAGGCATATAGAAATATATCTGGCCTAAGCAATTAAAAGAGCCATAAACCAAGGACAGACAGGAGTATCTCTGGCCTGAGAAATTAAAATGACCATAAGTTAGACCAAAAGTAGCCCTGGTCTGAATAGCTGGGAGAGCTATAAGGTAATACATCCCTGCCAGCACAACTGAGAGAAAACCACAAGATAAATCAAAAGTGACTCCAACCTACACAGATAAGATGACCAAATGTGAAAAAGTGTGGATGTGGGGATTATGGGAGCTGATTACAGGGCTAAGATCCTATGGTAGAAAATGAGGGGCTCCAGCTTATTTAATACCTCAAGACAGAGAAAGTAGTGATCACCCTTCTTTGGGACCCCTCTGTCCATCCAGGAGGGATAGTATCTTAGGATTAGGAACTTAGAAGACCTTCCTTATATGGCCCCTCTTCCCCTCTGCACCAAGAAGAACAGAGTTTTAGGCTTAGAATTTAGATTTTATAGGTAGTGATTGCTTGCAATAAAGTTTCTATACTTTTCACCTTCCACCTTTTGTCTGTGGCTTCATTCTTTGAAGCCACCTGGACAAGAACCCATAAAAGAAATCACCCTGCTTGATAAAACCACCCAAATCAATAGTATGGTAAAGGCTGTGGCTGGGAGTTGGTGCAGATTAGAAGAGGTTAATGGGAGGAATAAAAGGGGAAATCTGTAATCTATATTCAGTATATAAAAGTGTGCCAAGACCGGTTTGGCTCAGTGGATAGAGCGTCGGACTGCGGACTGAATGGTCCCAGGTTCGATTCTGGCAAGGGCATGTACCTTGGCTGCGGGCACATCCACAGTAGGGGCGTGCAAGAGGCGGCTGATTGATGTCTCTCTCTCATCGATGTTTCTGACTTTCTATTCCTCTCCCTTCCGCTCTGTAAAAAATCAATAAAATAAATTTAAAAAAAAGTGTAATATGCAAATCGACCTGAAGGCAGGACAAGGTGATGTGCACTGACCACCAAGGGAAGGCAATCAATGCGGGCTCTCAGCCCACAGGCTCTGATCACCCATTGGTGAACAGGGATCTGGGGGTGGGTGGCAGCAGATATAGTTAGCCCCAGGGCCCCAATCACCCTGCTAATAGCTCCACCCATAAAGGGTGATCAGTGAGTGACCAGAGGCGGTGGGGTGTGGTGTCAGCTGCTGACAGCTGGAGAAGATTGGCCTTGATTGCAGCCAGGCCTTAGGACCCACCCTACCTGTGCATGCTTTTGTGCCCCAGGCCTCTAGTACTTTCGATAATAAAGATAAAATTAAAAAGAAAATTGGAAAATAAACTACTTCTGGAAGGTTTGCTAAGTAAAGTATACCATAATGTGCAAAAGAAAAAAAAAGTGATTCAAAATTATGGTGTAAATGAATGTAACCTAATTTACTTTAGTATATGGAGTTAAAATGGGTTGTATCCGAAAAGAGAAAAAAAAAAGATCAGTTATAGTTTTAATTTTTATAAACACAAGAAGAGAAAAAGGATTTTAAACTATTATGTATTAGCCCAGTGATATTATTTTATGCTCTTTCTCTTTTATTCTTTCTTTCTTGACTTATTTTTTATAGGACTCCCTTGGACTATTTATGTTAATCGTAAGCACTAATTATTCAGAATTCTTATCTGACAAATGCACACTCACATACCATTTGTCCCTAGGCATAGAAACTATTTTAATGGTAATAAACAGAAATACTTCCAAAAGTAATTGACTGCTATTCTCTAATTATGTTTTATTTTATCACTTTGTTGAAAACATTTTTACTGAGGCATGAAAAATATTTCAAAAGCAGGAGGCATGTTTTAAATTATGTTATTGTTTTTTGTCAAAGGTTTAGTTATTGCTTTAAATCTAGACACTTGGATATTTTTCTGTCTGAACATTATCTTTATTTCCTAGTAGTTGTATAGTCAATTAGTATACATTTTGAAAATTCACAGATAGATTATTTTAAAGTTTACCTAAAATGACTATTTAAAAACTCTACTGATTTTATGTACACTGATGTCCTAAGATGCTCATTTTTCATGGCAAGTACAAAGAATCTAAAACATCTATGTAATCAAAATACATCTCAAGTATTTACAAACGTAGATTTTGAAAATATAATAACCAAATAAATTGAAGGATGAAATATGTATTGACATAATATTGGTATTTGGAGTCATTTCACTAAAAAACATTTTTTTGTCATAAAAGTGAAACTATGATTGTTGGAGAAACTTTCCCTTCTTTTTGGTTTTCCCTAAACTTTACCATGAATTCAAGGCAAATTCGAAATAAATGAATGGGTTATATAGATATAAATTGAACTGAATGTTGGCTAAACAAAATAATTTATATTTGTGTTCAAGTACAAATTCCACTCTAAGTAAAGAAACTACTGTTATTGGTGGAAGTGGAGTTCTTGGGGTGCCACAAGGCAAATAATTTCCTGAAGCCCCCGTAGGAGGATGGGGTTTGGGGTAAAGATTTATTGACAAAGTAAAATTATGATGATTCTCCTCCAAGCTCCCATCTTGGTCAATCCCACCATAGAAAAGTCCAATCTTGTCTTCAGCAGGGTCAGAATTAAGGCCACTACCCAGAATTTCTGCTCCATAGTAAAGTCTATTCCAGTCCAGCACCCTGCATATGGAGTCTGCGGCTATGCAGCTGCTTAAGGCATTAAGGCCATGCAGAGAGAACAGGCAAATGCATGGTTAGTGTGAGTCATGGAGCAAGAGAGAGCAAGTGAGCAAGAGCAAGAGAGAGGGAACTCTTCACTTGGGGATTTTAACTTTCCAAGATCTTTCCCACTTCTGATGGGATCCACTCCCTAGCCAACCCCTTGTTTCCCAGGCTGGTAGGCAAGCACATTCTCTCCATCACCCTGACTTCCCTGTGTGTGTACGGATTCCCTCCTTCTCTCCTCAATAATCCAGTGTTCCTCTTGGAAGAACAACACTGTGAAGCTGTAGCTTCCTGGTGAAGCTTCCAGGATGATCATGCTGATAATATCTGGTCTATTTTTCTCTCCCTATTATTAATATTGAAAGGAGTTTTAGGGATAAAATAGGCATGTTTACGGAGATGTAAGAATAAAAAGAGTTCATGAGGGAGAAAGGCATAGGTGATAGGTGGGGGCCTGGAGCCACCAGAAGGCATACATTCACACTGAGAAAAAAAGCTGCCACACATAAGGGGAGAGGAAGACATCCATTCACAGAAGATAGGGAAAAGCTCCAGGATATGGGGAAAAAGCAAAACAAATTTTCACAGAGGATAGAGAAATGCTGACAAGTGGGAGAAAGAGGAAAACAGATTTTCATAGGAGATAGAGAATTCTACCCCTGAAGGGGAGAAGGGGAGGGCGGCACAATGTGGGGTTTGGACTTTGAAGCTGATATTCAGTGATCCATCAGAACAGAGCATAAAGAAACAAAGAACTACAGCCTTTATAAACCTTAGAAAAAAGGAGCTTAGTGGGTTACTCCCTATGAACTCTCCCCATGCATGAGAGTCTGTATTTGCTTCCAATAAATTTCTACCCCTTTCATCTACCACCTTTTCTCGGTGGCTTCATTCTTGAAATCCATCTGGACAAGGACCCAGGAAAGAAATCACCCTTGCATTCTGCTCAGGAAAACAACCAGAATTAATATTAACTGGGTAATTATGACAATAACACTATGACTAAAATTTCTAACAATCTGCAACATAAATATATAGCATACTTACTTATATTAGCCTTGGTGCCACACTAAACATTTATATGTACTATTAATATATTAGAAATTACGTATATTATATATAGTGGAATTTAGTTTGCTTTTCCTTTTCTACATTGTTTCACCATACTAAAATGCTTATTCAGTGCCAGATGTTTCATGCAATGAGAATATTATGGACAATAAAAGAGACTGTTTTCAAGTTCATTTTGTGTGCAAAAACAGGCAAAAATATAAGGAAATAAGTAAGACAAAAAGTACTTTTGTTTGTGATTCACTCTGTTAAGAAAATAAAGTGATTATATAGCAGTAATAAATTAATATTATTTTAGTGATGTGACAGTTATCTGAGCTGAGACATAAATAAAGGTATATTCATCACAAAGGCACCAAGAGACATTCTCATGCAAACAGCAAAGGGTTTATTCACCAAGCATGCTGGGGCTCACAACCTACCCTGAAGTCAGAGTAGAGGCTGAGAGCCCCGAGACAGTGCAGAGCCAGGGCTTAAATACCCTGAAACAATTAACAGAGTCATACAGATGTCGTCAGGGGGACTTGTTACAGTTTTACAGTTTGTTTTTCCCAAAACCGTGACATTTACATTAATCTCAGTTTCACAATCTCAGTTACACATTCTTGGTCAAGCATCCTGTTCTCCTATCATTACCCCTGGGCGCTCCCACTCTGCAAGAGGGGGCAGGATGTAATTTACTGGTTAATGTTTCTGTAATCTTTGCTGCTAATCTACTTGCCTTACAGGGTGCACTTTACTGGCCACTACTTCCAATTCTGCTGCCTTACAGTATAGCCTCAGGAAAATTATAAAATTATGCCTGGTAATGCTCGGTGGTTAGAGCATCAGCCCACACATCACCAAAGAGTGATGGGTTTGATTCCTGGTCAAGGGCACGTACCTGGGTAGCAGGTTCAATCCCCAGGAAGCACATGCAGGAAGCAACCAATCAATGTGTCACTCTCACCGCTCTCTCCCCCCCCTCTCTCTCCCCCCCCTTCCCTCGTTTTCTTCCATTCTCTCTAAAATCAATAGAAAAAAGATCCTTGAGTGAGGATTAAAAAAAAAAATTAACTTAGTTGTCCTCTGTGGTCCATATTTATATCTTTTCTCATACAAATACCCCTCCATTTCACCAATTTTGACACATTTTAAATGATCTCTAAAACATAAGTAAACTCTACAATAAAAACTCAAATGTTTAGAAATCAACTAATTGCTTTACTGCCTACTCAAGCTAGATATTGAAAAACAACGTGGGAATACCATGACATTGTTCAAAACACCAAGTGAAACTATGGGAGCTGGTCCTGGAAGAGCTATTATAGGCAGTAAAAGAAATAGAAGGTTATTTTAGTGAGAACAATACTACTTCCATCATGCTGGAATAAACAAAATCTATCTGCTTAATTAACTCATGTGTATGATTGAGAAATTACAACTTATTGTGAGAATCTGAACAAGTTTGTCTTGATAAATTTGGCATCAGTTATTTGTACAGCTTGCAGAACTTTGGTGAATTTGGGTTCTTATCATTAGCTTCTTAGAAAACCTCTGTCCTTAAAATAAGGTCCATATTTTTACAAGAGTACACTGGGGAGCGCTCATGAGGAGACTGGCTGAACCCTACTGGATTGATAGTAGTCCTTTTCTATTAGTAGTAGCTATTTTGTGGTATGGGCATTTTAATGAGCATTCAGAGTACAGGTGTGGGTAGTACATAAATATTATATATCTTACTGGGGTTGCCCATTAAAATATAGAATATTCATGTGCCTATGTGTGTTAACATAAAAAACATTCAAACCTGTGAAGAATGTTGTGAGTTTATTTGAGCCGAACTGTGGACAAATGCCAGGAAGCAGAATCTCAATGGATTGAAATAATGCCCTGGAAAATGGCAGTTTTCACCTGTTTTTTATACATTACAATAGAAAGACGAGATGTAAGTGGGTTATGTAAAATGCATTGGTGATCAATTAGAGAGACGGGAGCAAGCAAAGCATGGAAACCTCTGGGATTGGATAAAAAGTAAAATGATAGACACATACTTCTTTTACTTAGGTGGGTGAAGAATAACTAATAGTCAAAAATTAACTCAGTAACACTTAGGGGATTTGTGGTCTCCACTGCAGTTCTTGTGCTTTGAGGGAAAAAAATTACTTTGAAATTCCAATGATACATTATTCTAAATGTAAAAATGACAATAAGTAGGCTCAGTTAAAGTAATTGACCTTTGTAATGGAAGACACTGGGCTAGGACATAAATACCCACCATAAACTGTTTTTTTTTAGTTTAAAAAGTTTTCATTTCAGACCATATTTTGTGGTTTCTTTAGGTCTCTGAGTTTGCAAGGCTGCCAAGCAGGCCTTCCCTGTGCTCCTTAGGTTAGCAAATGGCTTCCTTTTGTCCACAGGTCCAATAGACTGAATGTTTGCGTCTCCCCCTTAAGTTTCTATGTTGACTCCTCAGTGTGATGGTGTTTGGAAGCAGACTCCTAGGGAAATGATTAGGTCAGGAGGATAGAATCCTCGTGAGTGGGATTAGCACTCATAAAAAGGATGCCCCAGTGAGAACTCTTCTGCTTTTTTACAATGGAAGGGAATAAGAAGAATGTTTTCTGTAAACCAGAAAGTGAGAGCTCTACTGACACTAAATCTGCACAGGCTGTGATATTGGAGCATTAATCTTGATCTTGATCCCCACTTCTGGAACTGTGAGAAATATATTTATGTGTTTTTTAAGCCACTCAGTCTATAGTATTTTGCTACAGCATCCTGAACAGACTAGAATGCCTGGCAAATCTGCATTGTAGTTAAACAATGAATATTGTATGAGACATATTTTACTAAAAAATCATGTGTTCTTTTTCTGTGATTCAAATTTAATTGAGTATATGCACTTGTATTTCTTAAATTAGTCACCCTACCATAAAACCAACCACATCATCTAATTATGCAATCAAATTATTTAATGTTGCCTATTCTATTTCCCCAGATTTGTAGAAAAAATTTGACCCTATATTTCAGTTTGATATTTTAATATTTTATGTTTATTTTTCTGACATATTTTATCCACCAATTTATATTCAGCCTTGTGAATTGTTTGTTTTCACAGAATCATAAAAGGCTGAGTTGACTTGTGAAAGTGCCACCTTAATATGACTTTGATTGACTCACCTATTGCATTTAGAAAGCATGCCCTCATGATTGAGAAGGTGACCTCACATTTAGTTCTTAATGGAAGTTTAATAATGATAAAGACACTATTTCAAAGATATAGGATACTGGAAAATATCCAGTGATAGTGTGTTATCCTGAGACTAATAATAATAGTGTTCAACTACTTGAGGTTTAAATGAAGAAAATAGCTATAATGAGTCATTTGACAAGAAACTGCCTGACATGGCAATACTGTAGGGATTTATCCAGGCAATAATTACACTGATCCCATTCTTCCATTCCCTCTTTTTTCTACACACTTATCTCCTCCAGGGGTCTCATGGGCAGTAACTGGGACTTTGTTCCCGATTTCCCAGGTTTTTAAGCTATGTATAGACAGGTGGTAGGTAGATGATAGATAGATGATAGATAGATAGATAGATGTTAGATGGATGAGATAAACATAACATATTCGCAGAACATGGTTAAAATTTTGGCCAAACATTCTGTCATTCAACAATGAGGCATTAGTGTCTAGCAGAACGCCATCTTGGATAGTAAAGCGAAATGGTGTTATTGAGTCCAACCTGTATACTTCTGAATAAATATAGAAAGTTAAATTTCATAGATTTTAAAAGGTAGTAAGTGTAGAAATAAAGGATTCTGCCAGCTGCCAATTAATTGTTTTAAAGATATTTTCATGTTGGAGTGAAAAAAATATACACCTACATTGAATCCAAATGTATATTTTTGCCTACAAAATTCTGATAAAAGCTAATGATGGAGTAAGTAAAAATGTGGATAAGTTAATATTATGGAATAAAAGTTTATCATTATATTTGTGTTATAATATGGCAGCACTACTTAAATCATATATAGTAAAAAAAGTTATAGCTTTTAAGAAGCTTCAAGTATTTGTGTGCTTCAGTGGAGTTTGGAATAAAAATTATGGAGATCATATTAAAATTGTATTATACTGAGTGACTTCCACATGCTATTTTATTAGGTAGTAATAGATACCAAGACCAATTATGACTAATTACATGTAATTGATTTTGTCTATAATTCAGCTTCCTCTAGCCTTACCTAGTTAAGATAACTGAGTTTTATTTTTCTCTAGTTAAGATAACTGAGTTTTATTTTCCTCTAGTTAAGATAACTGAGTTTTATTTTATGACATTTTAGAATCAAAGCAGCCACTAAGAATCCAATTAATGTAGAACAGAAATAATAGGGACTGTTATATAGGGAAAAAATCAGATACCTGAGAGTTACACAATAAGACATTGCTTAAGTTACCTTTTATAATTGAAGATTTGTTATATTAAATAAAACCTACTACATAAACTGAATAATCAATTCCTCGTAAAGTTAAATTGGACCTGAAAGGTGTACAAGTATCATTATACATGAATCATTTTCATGAAAAGAGGGCTTGAGATGGAAAAATCAATTTCTATGGTATTCTTGGGAATTTTAAAATTATTAACCTCAAAATAATGATTCATTCAGAGGAATAAGAAAATAATATTAAATGTTCCCATGGAATTTAGGCTAATTTTACATTATAGTCATTGCATTTTTTCTTTGTAGATTTGATATCTCTAAGGCATTGCCTGTTTTAGAAGGAAGTGAATATAATTTACTCTATATCCTGAGGTTTTCATCCTTAACACAACATTGTTGGCAATTCAGTCCTGAGATATTGCTTAGGAAAAGTAGAGAAAAGGAAAATAAAAATTACTCCTTTAAGTCAGTTATTTAAATTTGTTCCTTAAATTGAAACTGCTTTGTTAAATTGAATAATAGCATTATTAAAGGGTTCATCAAAAATATTCATCTAGTTTTATCCTAAATAATTTCATAAAGCTGCAATGAGCCTTGAAAATAAGATATTTAATAAACATGTGATCACTATACTTAACTAGGCAATTTTAAATTGAGTTGTCATAATAAACTATTTTTTTTCTAACCGATAAAACCAGTCAATTTAGATTCAATTACACAGGCTCTTTCACTTCAGTTCATTCATTCTTCAAAAAATATGTTATTTAAAGCCTTTAAAAATTGCAATACATATCTTGATTTTAAAATAGGATAAGGTCAGCACAGCCAATTTCTACTTCAGAATCACAAAAGCATGTCTCTATCAAGGCATACTGCATTTTATGTTGGTCTTACACCTGAAAATGAAATGTGAGATACTTTTGACACATATTCAATAGATGAAATATAATTTAACTTATTTAAAAAGATACAACTTCATATTTTCACAAAACAGTTTAAAGGTTGAGTGTCTTTATATTACATATTGATGATAATGATAGCTATTGCCTGTGTAGTATTTGATTCTTTGAACTGTTGGGCAGAGCAGTTAAAATGGAGTAAAATGATATACCAAATTCTCTTTGATATATTTTTTTATTTTTACAAGCTCTTCTGAAAGTACAGGTATTACCTTATAAACTATAATTATAGTAGACTTATTTGGTTTTTATTGCTTAGTCATTGATGATATTATTTTATAGAAATTGTCAGGATTCTTACAAATGTTAACATTAGTTTCCTAATGATATATTGGCAAACATCTATACAATTTTAGATACTGTTATAATTACCATTCTTTTCTGATCAAAACTCTCTTTTCCCTATTAGTATATTTTTAAATAGAGATTAAAATTATAACATGGGCTGATGTTAAGAATAAAAGTTTACAAGCATGTTAAAGAACTATAGTTTCTTCATGACAAATTAATTGAGGTGCTAATGCAAAGAGGAAACAAATACTATTCAATATAAATTTCATATAGGCCATTATGAAATAGAAAATGTTATTATTATTATTATTGCAATTCATATAATGTATTGTCCAGCATTGTAATTGCTATATTTGCTCTGTCTAGTAAATGTGTCATTAACTCTGGAATAACACATGATTTAAAAGGATATCCTAAAGCTTGGATTTTACTGATTATTTCCTTCAAAAATTATTATGACACATTTGAAAGAGCATTTTGTTTATACTAAATATTAAGTTAAAAAACAAACAAAAAAGGCATATGTTAATATAAGATCTTGTGAATGTGTCAGACAATATCTACCAACTTTTTAATTAGTTATATAGCTGAAAACCTGCTTACTAAAAATAAAGTTTCTTTACTTAGAATCCTATACAATAAAGAGCTAATATGCAAATGGTCATCATACCCTAGTGCTGGGGCTAGGGGACCTGAGGCCATGGCAGGGGATCTAAGGCTGTGCCCCCACCTGCTGGGGCTTGATGGGGTTGGAGCCAGGTTTGGGTCTCACATGATTTCGAGGTGCACATGGGTGAGCAGGGAATTGATTCTGGGTCTTACAGTGCTCCCCTGACTCTGACAGGAGGGAGATTTTCATAGACGTTTTACTGATTTTCTTTAATCTTTGACACTTCTATTATAGGGAAAGGACAAATAACAATATTAAAGTATTTCCTCTAATTAATTCCCCTTCTAATGTTTATCAAAATTATTTCTGAAACATTGCCAAATTAATTCAAATGTAAAGAATAAACTTTTTTCTATTTTAGGTTGTAAAAAAAATTCAGTGCTCCATGTCTATCATTCTTTGTCCTTACTTGACATTCATTTTTTTAAAATATATTTTTATTGATTTCAGAGAGGAAGGGAAAGAGGGAGAGAGAGGCAGAAACATCAATGATGAGGAAGAGTCATTGATTGGCTGCCTCCTGCACACCACTCACTGGGATTTAGACTGCAGCCTAGCCATGTTCCCTAACTGGGAATTGAACGGTGACCTCCTGGTTCATAGATCAATGCTCAACCACTGAGCCATGACAGCAGGGCCATTTTTCTTCTTTAGTGGCATTTATTTTTTTTTCTGTTCTGTTTTTACAGATATTTGTAATGTATAATATATTTTTATTACTTATTGAGAGTTCTTTACACATACTGGGTAAAAGTACTTATTCAGATATGTGGTTTCAAAAATATTTTTCCCAGTCATTGGCTTGCCTTTATACTGTCTTAAAAACGTCTTTAAAAGAGCAGCAGGTCTTAATTTGATAAAGTCCAATGTATTAATTTTTTTCTTATGGATTACACTTTTTTTGGTTTTGTACCTAAGATATTCTTTTTAAACTCAGTGTTACAAATATTGTCTCCTATAATTTCTTCTAGAAACTTTATTGTTTATAATGTGGTTTCTGTTACATTTTTAAAAAATATGTTTTTATTGAAAAGGGAGAGAGATAGAGGAATGGAAACATCAATGATGAGAGAGAATTACTGATCAACTTCCTCCTGCATGCCCCCCAATTGAGATTGAGCCTGCATCCATGTGGTCAAATATGGCTGCCCCCATGTGTAGACAAGATGGCCACCACAAGATGGCCAGCAGTGGAGGACAGTTGGGAGGCATCAGGCTTGCAAGGGAGGGCAGTTGGGGTGGCCAGGCCTGCAGGAAAGAGCAGCTGGGGAGAAGCCAGGCCTTCAGGGGAGATCAATTAGGGGGGACCCAGGCCTGCAGAGGAGGGCAGTTAGGGGCAAACAGGCTGGCAGGGGAGCAGTTAAGCAACAATCAGGCTGTCAGGGGAATAGTTAGGAAGTGATCAGGTTGGCAGGCAGAAGTAGTTAGGGGCAATCAGGAAGTTAGGCAGGGGAATAGTTGGGAGCCAGCAGTCCTGGATTGTGAGAGGGATCCTAGATTGGAGAGGGTGCAGGCTCATCTGAGGGACACGGTATTTGTGCATGGGACCTCTAGTGTTTAATAATTTTCAGAGTAAAATTCTTGCACATCTTTTATCAAATTTATCCTTAAATTTCATGTTTTGATGTTATTTTAAGTGGTATAAACATTTTCAGTATTTGATTCTTTGCTGACAGTTTCTAGAATTTGTTCATAAAATTTGATTTTTGTATATTGAATTTATAAACTTAATGTAAACTTGCTGAAATCACTTTTTGGTCATTTAAACATTTTTGAAGGTTTCATAGGATTTCCTTCAAAAATTATGGTTATCTGATTATAAACATTTTCCCCTCTTCCTTTATGATTTGGGTTCTTGGATCCCTTTATCTTCATTTCAGCATTTCCAGTAAATTGGTGAGTAGAAATAATGAGCGAGAATATCCTCGTCATATTCTTGACATTAATGGGATATAATGTAGTCTTTCATCTTTAGGTATGACGGCACTAGCAGATTTTTTCAAAGGCTATCATGGTAAGTTTGAGAAATTTTCCTTCTATTCCTGTTTGCTGAGTTGTTTTCTGTTTTTCTTTAAATAGGATTAGATGAACATTAACAAGTGTTAACAAGGATAAATAAAATGGAAACTCACAAACATTTCTAGTAGCAAGTACAGTAGTACAATTATTTAAAAACATACTATGGACATTTTTAATCATTTAAAGATATACTTGCTATATGACTAAGAGATTTCTCTCCTACATATCTATTCAGGAAAAATAAAATATATGTATACACAAAGATTAGTGTCATGATTTTCATAGCAGTATTATCAATAATATCCCATAGTGGAAACAACCTGCAAGTTCATCAACTGATGATGAACCAAAGGAGGCACATCCATGTAGTGGGGTATTAGTTGCAATAGGAAGGAATGATGAATTGATACATATGGCAACATGGATGAACCTCACAAACATTTGGTAAGTGAAAGAAGCAAGACACACACAAAACATATCATGGAATTTCATTTATATGAAACTAGAGTCCCAGTACACAAAATTCATGCATGGGTAGAGTCCCTAGGCCTGGCCAGTTATCAGGGCCAAGTTGCAAGGTAACCAGTGGGGAAATAAGGACAGTCCCCACTGGCACCTGCCTTGGCCAGCCTGGTGCCACCTGCTTGCCAGCCCTGTCCCCCACTGCCCCTGCCACCAATTGCCTCCCTCTGTGGGGTGACCAGCAGGGTGATTGGGAGGCCCCACTGCCATCCACCTTGCCTGGCCTGGGACTTGTGTGCTGGGGCCAGCCCCTGCATTGAGCATCTTCCCCCAGGTCGTCAGTGTGTGTCATAACAACAGTCCGACCAGTCATTATGTCAGATGTCCTACTGTTTAGTCGATTTGCATATTAGGCTTTTATTATATAGGATATCCAAAAAGCTGATTCACGGAACAGAAAATCATGTGTTTCCATGACTAGTGATGGGAATGAAGAATGACCGTAAATTGGTAAAAGTCTTCCTTTGAGGATTATAGAAATGCTCTAAAATTAGATTGTGATGATTGCCCTCTTTTAATACTAACATTCATTGTGTAATAAACAAAACAGAGGTGAATGTTATGGTGTGTGAATGATATCTCAATAAAAGTGTTAAAAATTTTCTGAGCTACTATTTTGAATCAGGAAATTTGCAAATGTAGGAGAAATAAGGCAAGAAAAACATAGTATTTCAATTACGGATTTATACTATAATGGATAATTGATAGAAATAAGCAAAGCAATATATCAGTATTTAAATGTGAAGGTGGCATAATAACAATATTTATAATCATATCTTATTAAAATAGTGGTTATCTCTGACTTGATTATATATTTGATATGAATTCCATTTTGAAAACTGCATTTTAATTGTATATATTTCATTTAATCTTACTATTTTTATAAGTACATGGAAAAGAAAATTACAAAGTGAAGTTTGAGTAGCTGTATTCAGATATTACCACATGGACACTTCACAGACAAGTAAGTATTACTATTTACTAATCCAACTTGCTCAATTATGGGTGAGTATCAAGGACAGTTAAGATTTATGACATAATGTAGTTTTTAAAATAGCTGATAAGTTCATTCAAATGCATTAAATTAAGAATTCATAAATAAAACTTTGTGAGGGAATTTCCTATTAAGCAAATAATAAAATTTCTTAGTTTAAAAGGTGACTTTAATTTGTGTTCTGCAGTAAATATTGACTTTGAAAACAAATTTAACATGCTAATTGTACTTTGTTAGTGCTTAGACTCCTTAAACTCTAAGTGCAAATTCATGTAAATTAGGCAAATTATTCTTTCAAAGTAATTGCCTACCCTTATTTAACTAAGCCAAAACATAACATATTATGTGTTTATCTCTACTAGAAAATATATTATATCACAATATACAAACATACTCTACAAACCCTATATTAATTTATTCATTTATTTATTCATTTATGAATTTACTCAATAAGTCATTTGGTTGATATAATAGTGTTTAGTCTAAACATTTGCATTGCCATAATATTCAGAATATTCATCTTAAAAACATACTACTGAATATTGTGTAAATTTTTATTTTATATATATCATATGAGTTTATACAATGTATGTCTTTCTATATATGCTATACACTATATACAATATAATTATATAAAGAGAAACACAGGTGGACATGCAGAGAGACTGGGGCAGAAAGAAAGAGTGACAGAGAAAATAAACTTTTTTTCATAGTGTACCTAAAATACTGTTGTTATTTTTAAAACATATTATAGCATTTAATTTTCTGCTCAAAAATCTCCCATGACCTCTCTTTGCAGTCAGAGTAAAATCCAAAGCACTAGTTTATGACAAGTAATCATTGCTGTTTCATTGATCATTCTCTCCAGATTCTCAACACAACACCCAGGATCACAGCCTTTGTACTTGTTGATTTTTGACAGAAGTGCTATCACAGATATCCATGTGTTCCGTTACTAAACTTCCTGAGGATTCTTCACTAAACATACTAATTCAGGTAGGTCTAAATTACCATACTTTGCCTTATAACATGATCTGTTTTCTTTTACTTTATTCTTTGTATCTCAACATATAGATAGATGATATAGATATAGATATAGATATAGATATAGATGTAGATGACATAGATATAGATATAGATATAGATATAGATATAGATAACATAGATATAGATATAGATATAGATATAGATATAGATATAGATATAGATATAGATATAGATATAGATATAGATATAGATACCAGTTCATATTGGTAGGTAATCAAATCTGTAAGCAGAAGCTGCATTGCTATATTATTGTAGAAGAGTCAGCTAACAGACTAATACTGGAATCAGGCTTTCAGCCTTTGGCCTGGAGAACACTTGACTCAAAGAAATAAATGTCAGTGCTATATATTACATGCATAATGAAATGTGAGTATCCTGTAAGACATCATTTTAATGGCCAAACTAACCTGTTATTTGGTTGAAATATTTTCTTGGGATTTTGTTATTATTGCTGGATATTTATGTCTGGCAATCCCTGTGGTTTGCATGTTTTTCCATTAAGAATGATTATCAACTAAAAGGAAATTGTCAGTATATAAATGGATAAGAAATACATGAAAATCACCCTGCTCAACTGAGTCTGGATGGTTCAAAGTACATATTGAACAGGGATTATTCTGCTTGCCTGCATATGCATGAATGCTAAGCTTTCTTACAAAAATAAATAAATAAATAAAAGAGAATAAAGAAGCAAAAAAGAGGGTCCATATTACTTTTATAACATTTCAAAAAGTGGATTTTATTGTTATTATTGTTGTTTTCTAGAGCCCCAGGTTGGCGTGCAAATCAAAGATCGAGACCCAACCTTTTGGTATAATTTATAGCATTCTGATTTCATATTATTCGAGAGGACTGGTGCACAAATTCATGCTTTAATGGGGTATCTTGGGATGGCCTATGGAGATTGGGCCCCAGATCATACCCCCAGCCTCATAGCCTCGCAGCCTACCTAGTACCCTGTATGCACTTCCATTTTATTGAATAGAGAAATAAACACACAAACCAAATATATCTATATCTATATATCTATATCTATATAGAATAAATATATAAGTATATATAAATATATATATATATATAAATATATATAAGTATATATAAATATATATAAATATATATACAAATATATATACAAATATATATATACATATATATATATGTAAAGTGTAAGCACCAGCCAACCAGCTGACTGGCCAACTGGCCAGTAGCTATGACATGCACTAACCACCACGGGGCAGATGCTCAGTGCAGGAGCTGAGTGCCAGCAACTTTTCAAAGTGCCCTCTCACACTCCGGGACCCTCAGGGCATGTTGGACTTCCAGCTTTAGTCCAATCCCTGCAGGCCAGGCCCAGAGACCCCACTGGTGCATGAATCTGTGCACCGGGCCTCTAGTGAATTATAAGTGCTAATGACAAAAATAAAGGAACAATGAAGAAAGAAATGGATTAAGGTCAATAGGAGTTTACTTTTTTCTAGAACTTTGCTAAGGAGAAAATAAATGTCATCCTACAGTTTGGACTTAAAAAATCTTAATGATTGATTTTGTTATACCTTGTTTGTGTCCCTTGCTTAACCCTTGGGACAATTTAGTCTTTTCATGTGCCCAGGAAACTAAGAAAAACTGGATAGCAATAAGTATAAGTTCTACCTCAAGCAGAAACTAGATTTTTCATTTTATAAATTTCCCCCAGTAATAAGTTATGTATTTTGTATATTTAATGTTTTTTCCATGCTGACTTAATTTTTTACTGAAAAACATTTTGTAATTTTTTTGCAGATTTAATCCTTCAATTTTTTTAAGTATACTTTTTATTGATTTTAGATAAAGAGGGAGAGAGAGAAATATCAATGTGAAAGAGAAATATAGATCGGCTGCCTCCTGCATGCCTCCTACTAGGGAATCAACATAGGCATGTGCCCTGACAAGAATTCAATAGCAACCTTTTGGTGCATAGAATTGCACCAAACTGAGCCATGCTGGCCAGGTTTAAGAACTCTTATTTCTTTTATACACTTTTTTTTTTCTTATTTTTAGAGTACTCTTTCGTCATCACATTCAATAATTAAACCATCCTATTTATAGACAGGCTTATCACTTGTTTTTCATGCAATATTAATTATTTTCTAATATTGATTCTTTTTTAATTATAGGGTAACTTTTTGGTAACGAGAAAAATTAATTGCATTAGTGATCTGGATCCATTAGCACTCTCTGTATCCTTCACCACCTTACCTGCATTCTTCCTTTTTGTGTTAGGATATTTATAATTTAATCTTTTACCTTGCTGTTTATTCAATATGCAACTATCTTCTCTGAATGTATTAGTTTCTTAGGGCTACCATAACAAAACGCCACAAACTGGTGGCTTACCATAACAAAAATTTAATGTCTCATAGTTCTGGAGACTAATATAGAAAATCCTGGTGTCAGCAGGCCCAGGCTCTTTCAAAAACCTGTAGGGGAACACACTTTCTGCATTCTCTAGCTTATAGTGACTGTTAGAGTTCCTTGGTTTGCAGTTGCAATATCTCAATCTCTGCCACCATCTCACAGGGCATGCTTGCCCTCGTGTCATTGTCTTCTGTTTTTCTGAGGAAACTCATCATATTGGACTAGGCCTCCTCCGAGTGAGCTCACGTTCATTTGATCACATCAGCAAATAACTTATTTCTAAATAAGGTCCACATTCTCAGGTAATGAATTTTATAAATTCAACATATTTTTTGGTGGGACACAATTCAACCCATAGGCCATAGTTTCCTCTTTTGTTTCCTCAGCCTCTACTCAAATATTGCTTCATCAGACTGTTCATTCCTAATGGTCCACTAAAATTAATTACCTTTTATATTGCGTAGCTTTAGTCTTGTCTATTTTTTTTTTCAGGATTTCTACTGGTATACTGAACTGACAACATGTTTATTTCTGATTCTGCTTATTAAACTATTTTCTGTTTGTGTGCACTAAATATCTCTCATAGAGATAATATGTCTTCAATAATATTAACTGCCCTGTTCATAGCAATGAGAGCAATTCTGGAAACAGTAGATGTTCAAGAAATGGTTATAGATTTTTTTGAGTAAATAAAACCAGATTAAGAGGAACTTGGTTACAGATTTAATCAAATGCCCCATTGCAATTTCAATCTTATCTTCATAATAAAACTCTGTGAATCAGGCTTAATTCAGTAATAATAGCTTAAAAGAATGAGGAAATACACTATTTTAGTAATTTAACTTCTGTGTTGAGTAATGTTAAAACTATTTCAATAGGTCTTTGATTAGGAGAAAAGCTTAGCCTTTTTTTCTAATTTCTGGAGTTTTTGCATGGATGAAAAGTTTAGCTTTCCATCTACCTGTTATTCTCATGGGCTTGTTTTACAAAAAGCCTTTTTTTTTTAATCATTTCTTACCTACAATTTTTTCTTTTCAATTTTTACTTTTATTATTTTTTAAAACACATTTTTATTGCTTTCAGAGAGGAAGGGAGGGGGAGTGAGAGTAGAAACATCTATGATGTTTCTAGGGCTTGAGCCTACAACCCCAGCATGTGCCCTGACCTGGAATCAAATACTGACTCCGTTCATGCTTGGGTCCACACTCAACCACTGAGCCACATTAGCTTGGGGGACATTTTCTTTTATTTTTGACATACTGAATTATTCTCTTTGGGCCAGTGGATATAATTCTATTTTAATCCATGTTTCCTTTTGCATAGTGACCAGATGTGATGATTGAAAACAACTTATTTGGAAAATGCAGAGCAGATACCTAGCATGCACTCTATTTCATTTGCTATATGGCTTTTTCTACAATAAAATTAAAATGTTGGATGAAAATATGTAGAAGTCTGCTTTGATCTTATTAATTAAAATTCAAATAACACATTTACAGTACACTTAAATAATTTATCAGGTAGGCACATTTATAAATTGTGGGCATTAGGAAAATTATTTCTGAGTGAGTAATGCAATAGGTAAGTAAATATGAGTTAGGTTCATGTATTTTTTACATGGTATTTGTATATTTTGTAAATTTTGAAGTACTTGAAAATGAATCGCTTTTATATTACTCTTGTTTTTGTTCTACCCTTTTTATTTTTTCAGTGTACAAACTTATACAGATTCATTCCTCAAAGAAGGGATTAACAAAGTTTCCTGCAGATGTCAAGACTAATTCTCTTTGTTCATCATTAATTTCATATGAACTCTAAAATATGTTTCATTGTAAAAGTGATTCTTTAATTTGTTAAGAATTATATATTTTAATACTTAATATGTGCAGAATTGGCTTAATTAGCTTTTAATCACTATATGCATAATAAGATTGTATGAATAATAGAATAAAAGTTCTTACACATATATATATAAATACTTTTCATTAGAATGCCTATAAATATAGATATGTAGATGTATATATTTTGAAGCAAATGTATTCTGTTTTATTTGATCTCTCAAATTTATAGACAACGTTAAATGTGTAGACTGGGATTAGTTTTACTTGCCAAAATGATGCTGGCATATGGCAATAAAGTTTATAACTCACATTTCTGGGGTCATCTAGAAGTCAGGGAGGAAGCTTTGATGACCTTGGCTGGGTTAGTTTACATATAGGGATTTGGCCAGCTGTCTGCTTATTTAAGATATACTTGGTTGGGACTACTAAAGCAAGTTATTTCTGGACCATATAATTCACACTCAATAGGCTAACCTGGAATGTTTTTATGATAATGGCAGAGGTGCAGAAAAGAGCAAGATCAATTGTACATGTGCTTTTATCAGTCTTTATTTCTATCATATTGTTTAAAATTCATTGGCCAAAGTAAGTTACATGCTCAAGACAACCATCAGAGTAGAATGGTATTTCAAAGCCATATGGCAAGAGGAGAGATGGAGACTTGAGGTCATTTTGCAATATACTGAAACACATTTGTTGCACATAGTTTACTTATGACCACTATTTGATACCAGTTTATAATTCTATCTAATAAGAGAGTGATATGCAAGCCACGCCCATAAGACACATCCATCAGCCACACCCACTAGCCAATCAGAGCAAGTATGCAAATTAACCCACCCAAGATAGTGGTTAATTTGCATATCCATGCACAGAAGACAGCATAGAAGGAAGACAAGCGCTGTGGAAGGGAGCAAAGCTGTGAAGAAGTAAGCAAGCAGGGCAGAGAAGGGAGGGAGCAAGGCAGAAAATATGAGAGCGAGCAAGGCAGCAGAGACAGGAGAGAGCAAGATAGTTAGTGGAGAAAGGAGCGAGGCAGCAGAGAAGGGCGGGAGCTTTACTCAGGCCACAGGAAGTTCTATTATTGCAGGAATCTTCCTACAATGGGTCTCTAGTATAATATAATGTCCCACACCTGTCAGAATGGATACTATCAACAAATCAACAAACAACAAGTGCTGGTAAAGATGGAGAGAAAAGGGAACCCTGGTGCATTACTAGGGGGCATGCAGATTGGTGCAGTCACTGTGAAAGACAGTATAGCATTTCCTCAAAAAATTAAAAATGAACTGCCTTTTCACTCAGAGATCCCACTTCTTGAAATATATCTTAAGAATCTAGAAACACCAATACAAAAGAATATATTCATCCCTTTGTCAATGGCAGTATTATATTTATCTATAATAGTGTCAGCAATTTTACAAAGTAGATTTATGGACAAATGAAAATCAACAAGGGGTATAATATACATAGTGCAAGTGTAATATGTTACTGATTCTTTTTCTTATATATTTTACCTTAATAATTGATCATTAAATATAAATTTTAATAAAGTAATGATAACATCAATGCATATTAATTGTATCCATTTCCGTTGTAATGCTTTCACTTATATAATGAATATTATTTGGAAACCTTTACTGTAGTCAAACACTGAATGATAACTGAGAGGTTAAATTATAATCAAGATACAGATCCTGGCATTTTTACTTAACTCAGTGGCTGTACATGACAGAGGATCTACCATTAAAATGTTGCTTTGCACATGCTAAAATAAACAAACATGACCTCAGACTGCTAGAAGACGCACTCAATCATGATGCAAATGGAGAAATATAGGTTTAATCAAGAATTTTATGCTTTTATAACTTTGTGCATGTTATTTAATCTGTTTATGATAAAATTTCTGACTACCTATTAGAGTAATACTAATTACTAAAACCAAGTTTGAATGTCCTCTTGTGATTTCTCTTTGCAATCTCATAAGTTTTTGTTTATTATTCTCTTTATTAAATCATTTAATCACAAGTGTTAGCTTTAATACTAGGATCTGAAGGAAGTTTGGGAGATCAAGAACTTTTTAAAAGTTTTTCTTGTTTTTGCTTTCTATACTAATTCAGTAATTGATAATTGCTTAATAATGATGAGGAGCTGAAGATTTGGAGCCAAGGTGCAAGAATTCAAATATCACCTGCTAATTGCATAACATTACATAAGAATTAGTTTCTTCTTTTTAATAAAAGATTTTATATTATCTGTATTTTACAAATATTTTACAGATATATAAATTATACTACATAATAAATTATAGTTAGATACTATTATCACATGCTAATAAGATTAGTGATATTTCTTATGAATGTGTTAAACTTACCTATAAAATGGTCAAAGAAAGGACAAAATAATAAAGCCTTGATTAACAACTTCTATTTTTATTAGAATTAAGTAAAATTAAAATATAACTTAAAAGTATAGGCATTTAGAAAATAACACAGTATTTGGCTTCAGTGACATTTCCAAGGGACATCCTATATAATAAAAATGTAATATGCAAATTTACCCTCACATCCTTGCACAAGATGTCTGCCCCCAAGTGGTCAAATACTGCTGCCACAAAATTGCCGGCAGGGGAGGGTAGTTTTGGGCAATCAGGCCAGCAGGGAAGGGCAGTTGGGGACAAGTAGGCCCGCAGGGGAGGGCAGTTGGGGGTAATAGGGCAGGCAGTGGAACAGTTAGGCATCAGTCAGGCTGGTAGGGGAGTGGTTAGGAGCAATCAGGCAGGCAGGCAGGCAGGCAAGCAGTTGAGAGCCAGAAGTCCCAGATTGTGAGAGGGACATCCCCCAAGGAGTCTCAGATTGGAGAGGATGCAGGCTGGGCTGGGGGACTCCCCCGCCACCCCCCCAGTGCATGAATTTTATGCACTGGGCCTCTAGTGTTACTAATGAGCACATATTGAGGTATTGATATTAACTTTGAGATCTTTACTGCAATCTTGCTATATTTTCTCCTAAATAAATGGATGTGTGAATCAGTTGACATAATGACAGCACATAATATTCCTGAGTATGTTTCATTTCAAGATAATTAATCATCTATAAAAATAAAAGCATACAATACAAATTGACTGAACGGCTGAATAACAGAATGACTGTCTGGACAAAGCCAGGGATCTGAGGGCTGTGGGGGTCTAGGCAGTTGGGGATGTGAAGGTCTACCTATCCTTGCACAAATTTTGTTCATTGGCCTCTAGTTTTTATATAATCCATCACTTATTTGATTTTAGGAATCAAAATGATAATCACATGCATCTGTATCTTAGCATTTTCTCTAATGTTAATCAACATTTGCTACCAGCTACAAATCATAAAATGCCATACTATTTTTCTTACTATAGTAATTAATACATTTTAAAAATTATTTTTGTTATGTAAATAATTTGTATTAAATTTTTAGCAGGCAGGCTGCATATTTAAAACTGGGCATTCATTATATCAAATATTTGGTATTAATCATATGATCTAGAAATCCAAGCAAGTTCTGTACTTTTTTAAGATTAATCATTCTTAGTTTTATGCACGTGTATTTAGTAAACAATACTGAAATGAGATAACATTATATCCTTAATGTGAATATGTATCTTATACACACTGTGTTCAGAGTTTATATGAACATTAAAAACAGTGAGGAAGCATATGGATTAGGTTAAAGCATTAAAAATCCATATGGAAACAATATTGTTATGGTTTTAAAATGTTATGACAACAGTTTTATTGGTTTTATAAACCAATTAAATTATCAGACCTATTTTAATACTTTCTAAAATTTCACATGATGGAGATCTAAACATGATATAATGGAGGGGAATTTATAAACATATTAATTTAGAAAAATATAAGAAGGCCTGAAATTCATTTTACATATTTTGAATTAAATCCAAACTAAGTGATCTGGTACCTTAAGATATGTATAATGTTCCTTATTGGGCAAATTAGAAGTACCCTGAAACATGTAGTAATGAAAAGTTGGCATTATCAACAAGTTTGTGTATGTGTCTTTTTCATCTCTGCTCTTAAAGTAAAATTAATTGGGAATATGAATATGACACTCAAAGAACTGCTATGCATGCAACTATACTAGTGTTACTTTTTGTATTGACTTGTACATATTTTTCCACTTTTTCTTTTAGCAACTTACTTTGCGAAGAGTATTAGCCTGTTAGGTATACAGTGGAAACATAATTTAAAAATGAATTTAAATTAAGCCTTTATTATAAAAACAATACCTTATTTTCTTTTCAATGAATTATACTGCTGAATGAACATACCTCTAAAACTACAAATCTTCAAATTTTTCTGGTGGAAAACTTTAAAATAAAAATTACTTTTCTTGCTTGCGAATTGCCTTATTTGTTTTCAGAGTAGTGATGTCTTTAGAGAACAAGTCACAATCTAGTCAAGAGACATTATTTGTAACATGTTTTTCTGGAAACTTCCCCTATCCTTGTAAAAACTAAACTAGAATTCTTCTCACCTTGAATCTTGGCAGCTATGAATAGCCAGGAGTGAGCTGTGAGAATTCCCAGGTCTAGTTATCAACGTGGATGCAGCTTTGACCTTTCTTCCTGGAAAGCTGACTTACAAGGTAGAGACTGCCTGGCAAACTTGTTCTTTAAAGGGTCAATATTAAATATTTTACACTTTGCCAGACATGTGAGCTCTGTGCAACTACTCAACACTGCTGTTGCAGTGCTAAAGCTGCCATAGATGATCCCTAGATAATGCAACTTGCTGTGTCCCACTTAAACCATGTGTCTGAAAAACAGTCCAGGTTTGGCTTATGGCTGTCAGATTGTGTAAATACAAGAAACCCAGCTAAATCTGAATTTCAGTTAAACAACAAATACATTTTTTAAAACATTGTTATTCGGTCCTAGGTATGGTCCAGAAAGTATTTATAAAAAGATTATTTATATTTATCTGAAATTCAAATTTAATTGTCATATTTTTTGGCAAGTCCACATGTGCTGCTATTCCCTGAGGTATGATACAACTGCTCTCTTCATGAGAAGGAATTTTGTTGTGAGGAATCAGCAGATAGGAGAAAATACATGGAGGAGAAATAAGACAACATGAAGAGAGAGAAATGTCCATCTTGCATTCATGTATCCCACCTGACCCCTGCCATTTCAGCTTCAGCCACAATCTAAATAACCGTATGAGAGTCACTAAGCTAGAAATTCAGATGAATCCTTGCTTAAATCACATACAAAACCATGAGTGATAATAAATTGGCAGTAGTGATTATGTCACTAAATTATCTGTGCTGTATTGTGCAGTGATATTAGCTGGCATATTCCTGCTACAAGATGTTTGTTTTGTGCTGTTGTGTTTTCCTTTTCTTTTCTTTTTTTTTTCACCATTCCTCCCTTTTCTCCTGTCTGCATTGGGAGTTCCATGTTGCATCCTTAAGCATGACGTTTGAGTTTGGTGTTTTTTTAATCCTCATCCAAGAACATGCTTAGAGAGAAGACAAGAGAGAGAGAAATGAAGGGAGAGAGAGAGAGAGAGAGAGAGAGAGAGAGAGAGAGAGAGAGAGAGAGAGAGAGATGATAGATAGAGAATCAATGAGAATTGGTTGCCTTTCTTATGTAACCAGACCAGGGATCAAACCTTTAACCAGGTATTTGCCCTTATGGAGAACAGGCACCCTTCCCATGTGGAGAATAATGCTCAGCCAATTGTCACTTAAGCTGGGCAACTTATTTATTTATTTATTTATTTATTCATTCATTCATTCATTCATTCATTCATTCATTCATTTACTAGTGGCCCAGTGCATGAAATTCATGCACGAGAGGGGGTGTCCCTCAGCCTGGCCTGCACCCTTTCCAATCTGGGACTCCTCAAAGAATGTTCTACTGTTGGTTTACAGGGATCAGGCCTACACCAGCAGTTGGACATCCCTCTTGCAATCTGGGTCTGCTGGCTCCTAACCGCTCACCAGCCTGCCTGCCTGTCTGATTACCCCCAACCAATCTACCTGCTGGCCTGCTCACCCCCAAATGTAACCCCCCACCAGCCTGATAACCCTTAACTGGCCCCCATGACAGTATGCTTGCCCCTTACTGCTCTCCTGCTGGCATGCTCACTCCCAACTACCGCCCTGCTGGCCTGTTCACCCCAAACTGCCACCTCACTGCCCTGATCACCTCCAATAGATCCCTACTGATGACCTGCTCACTCCTACCTGGCCCTCCTACTAGTTTACTTACCCCCATAGGCCCTGCCCCACAACAGCCTGATCACTAACAACTGCCTTCCCCTCTTGGCCTCTTACTGCCTCTACCTCAGCCCTGCCACCATGGCTTTGTCCAGATGAAAATCTGGAAGGTCTCCTGGAAGGTCTACCAGTCTAATTAGCATAGTACCCTTTTATTAGTATAGATAGAGACCTGGTGCACAGTGGGGGCCAGCTGATTTGCCTTGAAGGGTGTCCCAGGTCAGGATGGGGTCCCGCTGGGGTGCCTGATTGGCCTGGGTGAGTGGGGTGCCTGGCCATCCTGAGTGAGAGGCTGAGGGCCGTTTGCAAGCTGGCCACAGCCCCTTACAGGTGGAGATCCCCACTGGGGTGTTTGGCCAGCCTGAGTAAGGGGCTGAGGGATGTTTTCAGACTGGCCATGACCCCATGACTGAGGCTCCCAGGCCGTCTTTTTTTTTTTTTCCAGCACCTTCTTGAGTGGAGGTCAGGGCCAGTTGGAATCAGGTATCTGGGGTTTATCTTCTATAATTGAAACTTTGTAGTTTTGAGCAGTCATCAGGGCAGGCCAGCATGGGTGGCAAACTTGGCTTCCTCCATAGCCGGGGGTAACCCAAGCCTCCTGCTCACTGCAGTTCCTTGGCCTCTGTCATCTTTGTTCAGTTAATTTGCATACTCATTCTGATGGGCTGATGGGCATAGTGGAGGTAAGGTCAATTTGCATCTTTCTCTTTGATTACTGTAGATTTATTATTTGTGTATTTATTTATTTATTTTTGGACAACTCTACCTGAAACAACACTCAGCAAAGTTTGGTCATGGCATCGATATTTTTATACCAACTCAATCTCTACATGTTAGTTTTCTCATTCATTGCCAACACAAGTAAAACAATTGCATTATTTAGAAAGCTATTCATTGCACATTTAGATTCCCCCCACATACAAAATTTAAATGTCAGTGCAGTCCTCCTTTACCCCCATTCATGAGAAGTGTATTTACAATTAAATCATCACATATAGTGATCACTACACAAAGTTTGATAACGTCAGACTAAAAATTACTGTTGTCAATGGAATAAAGGCTTGACATCCATCAGATAACTTTTCAGCTGTAGGCCATTAGAAATGTCCTTTCAGAAACAAACATTTTTTTGTTACCAAGGAAGAAGAGTAGTTTTTAAATCATGTTGTGCAAAACTTCCACTTGGGCGTTTATTAAAAATGTAGAAATTGTTATTCCAATGTGACTTTATGCTTTGCAAAAGAATTTGGACAGGAAGATGTCAAGAATATAAATTTCTATCATGCCCTTGCTGATCAAAATTGGGAAACAGTGAAGTAAAACTAAAACACAGAGTAATATTATTGTTATTTTAAAGTTTCTCATTATTTTTATTTCTCTTTCAAGTTCCTATAATTAAAAAAAAATTATTAGCTTGATTTCCATTCACAGCTACACACACACACACAACACACAAACACATGGATGTCATGAAAAGCTTCTATTAATTTTTGAGAGTACAGTATTGGCAGCAAGATCTGCTTCTTTAAAGAAGAATACATGATACATGAATAATAGTTTCTGTTTATTTTATATTTATATGAAGGTTCTTTGTGAACTGTAATTAGTAGAGAAATTAAAAGAATTTACTTTGGAGTCTGATCCATATTGTTAACTACTTTCTATACTTCATTATGTGGCTGCAAATAAATGTCTTGAAAATTGGTAATGTCTGAATTTTATCTATTTATTTATATTTCTAACAATGAATGTAATGGAATATATTGTAAGTCAAATGACTGGCAATATCAGTATGGATATCTGAACAAATGGTCAGAATATTACTAATGAAAATAATAGTAAAATATAGTAGTTCAATTCTGATATTACGCAGGTAAAGAATATGTGTATCAGTTGATAAGACTATTTTACCACAAAAACACTATCAAGAATAATGAATATTCTCTCATTTTTTTGACAATGAAGTTTTTAATTTATGTAGTAGATGTTATTTTTGTTAATTTTCAGAGCTAAGTTTAAGCCCAGATGTAGACAGCATCTCAGTCTACATACTTGATATATTTGTTAAATAAAACTAATCATAAATTTTATGTGGTTTATACACCAAATTTATTTGCATCCATTACCATTTCTCTGTTTATCTCTATGTTTGTGTGAGTAGCTTCATTATCCAAGTCAAAGAGCCATTTAGGCCAAATTTTATTTTTTAATATTAAACCAATATGATGACCCTGGAATAAACATAACTCAACTTGGTTGTATTTTTTATTTCATGTGTTGGCGATACAATCTGATAAAAAGTCTATTAAATTTGTTTGTATTGTTCATAATGTGCAAGCCTGGCTTAGTTTAAGGTTTATATTTCCATTCAATCATATGTAACTTAGTTTCTCTTTGATAGCCTTTCATATTTTTTCCCAATTTCTAGTTGCTATGCAATTCAAATTAGGTGTTAGGCATCAATGCTTCCATCTTCAAACTCCTAAATTAAAAGGGATTTTGTATATTGTTCCTGAATATCTATTGCTTTTAGGATATGAAATTAAAATAATCCTTTATTTTGGTGATATTTCTTTTATATTATTTTTTTAAAATCTTTATTTTTTTAAAGTATTATAGATGTCCATCCTTCTACTTCCCTCCTTTTACAATTTTGCAGCTCAGTGGATTACCACAATATGATTGCATCTTTCTAACTATAACTGTCAAGAAATAGAAAAGTACTTACAACTCTGGAGACCCTTACTGCCCTGGCTCAATCACTATCAATCATTACCCTGATAATTAAGTGCCATTTCAATTTGCTTCTTTATGAATTTTAAGTAAAGGGCATTACAGCATCAGTACTTTTCCACATTATGTCTGTGAAGTTCACACCACTGTTGTGCATAACTCTAATGCAGTGGCATCCAACTCATGGATACCATCATCTCATGGGACACATAAACTAATTATTAAAATTCTGTGGCAGGGCAAAAATATATTATAATTTTTGCTGGTCTGACAAAAACATAGGTATAATTTTGATTCACTCACACTGAAAAGCTATTGTTGTGCTGGCTGTTGCCATTTTTTTATTTGACAATATTAGGAAAAAGAAGCCATTGCCCTGACTAAATAGTCAGGTACTGCATGTTTGAAAAATTCTTCAGCTCACCAGTGTGCCCCTTGAGGCACACTAATTGAAAATTGCTGCTCTACTGCAATAATTTTTATTAAATACTAGGTGATAGCAGAATATATTAACTTTTTTCTATTTTTCAGTTGATATACATTTGGGTTGTGGCAGCTATTATAAAACAATCACTCCATTTTCCTCAGATATGTAACCAGAGAGGAATTTCTGCTAAGGCACATGTATACTAATCTTTAGTTGCTACTTCCAAAGCATATATTCTCACACTACCTTAAGAGCATATGTAACTACTAATTCCTCTACCTTCTTGAAAACGCCTAGTAATTTAATTTTTTTCCATTTAGCCATTTTAGTAGGAACTAAAAAGATCTCATTATAGGTTAGAATTAAATTTGTATTATTTGTAATTTGGACATGTTTTCATATGTTTGTCATTTGGATAATTATTGTGATATGTCCAAGTATTTTGATCATTCTTAACATTTATGAATGCCTTTTTATAATTAATTGGTAGAATTATTTATGTGTCCTATATAGGAGATCCATAACAGATCTCAGCCTTTTTAACTGTCCTAAATATTTTCCTGTTATGTTCTAGTTTTATTTTTTTATAGTTGGAACAATAGTTACTTGTTTAAAATGACTAGTGAAGTTAAATTTCTTAATTCTTATTGACATTGTTATAAATTTATAACTAAATAAATATCCACTATACAAAGAGAAGGGAACACAGAATCTCTCTGTATTATCTCTCTGCATTATTACTACTAAAAAAATTGTATGTGAATTTATAATTGCGAGGGTGGAGGGAAATGGGTGGAGGTGGTAGGGGACATAGAAGGGATAAAGGATGATGGAAAATAATATTATCCTATCTAATAAATGTGTAATATGCAAATTGATCATACCCCTGCTACACCCGCCAGCCACACCCAAAAGTCACTTCCACCAGCCAATCAGGAACAAATATGCAAATAAACCCAACCAAGATGGCTGCGGGTCACAGAGAGCAAGAGGGAGGCTTGGGTTTCCCCAGCAATGGAGGAAGCCAAATTTTCAGCCTGCCCTGCCTCCACTCAATGTTATAAAGTTTCAATTATAGAAGATAATGATGTCAGCCACAGAGCTGGACAGAGCAGGAGGTTTGAGTTGCACCCAGAGATGGAGGAAGGCAAGCTTTCCAACTGCCATGGCTGGCCCAAGCCTCCACTTAAGGTTACAAAGTTTCAATTATAGAAGGTAAATAAATCCAACAGAAATGGTTGCCACCACAGTGAGAGAAGAAGGATTGGCTCTGCTCCAGGCTACAAAGTTTCAATTGTAGAAGATAAATAAATCCCAGACACCAGGGCCTCTGCTTGTGTTACCAGGAGGCATGGCTAGCCTGCAAATCACCACAGGCCCCTCATACAGGCCATTCCATGCCCCAAAGGAATCTTCACCCTGATCCAGAGCACCCTTCAGGGCAAACTAGCTGGCCCCCACCTGTGCACCAGGCCTTTACCCTATCTAATAAAAGAGTAATATGCAGATTGACCATCACTTCAACACACAAGATGGCTGCCCCCATGTGGTGAAAGATCCTACCCCCATGTGGACACAAGATGGCCAACACAAGATAGCCAGCATGGGAGGGCAGTTGGGAAGGACCAGGTCTTCAAGGGAAGGCAGTTGTGGGCAAACAGGTCAGCAAGGGAGGGCAGTTGGGGGGGACCAAGCCTGGAAGGAAGGGCAGTTGTCGGGTACCCTGGCCTGCAGCGGAGGGCAGTTAGGGGCAGAAAGCCTGGTAGGGGAGCAGGTAGGCATCAATCAGGCTGGCAGGGGAGTGGTTAGGGAGTGATCAGACTGGCAGGCAGAAGTGGTTAGGGACAATCAGCAAGGCAGGCTGTCAAGGAGTTGGGAGCCAACAGTCCCGGATTGTGAGAGGGATGTCCGACTACATGTTTAGGCCTTATCTAAATGTGCAGTCAGACATCCCTCAAGGAGTCCCAGATTGGAGAGGGTGCAGGCTGAGCTGAAGAACACTCTCCCCTACCCATGCATGAATTTTGTGCTCTGGGCCTCTATTATTAAATTAAAAACCAAAAAATCAATAATTTTTTTTAAAAGTAATGATACTAATAGCAAACATATTTCACACAAAAATGTCAGAAATGTCAAAGCATCACTTTTCATAATAAAAAAAACCTTAAGAGCCATGCAACATCCACTTTCAGAACACAAATAATAAAAATATAATATATTTAAGGAATAAAAAATATACAGTTGTGAAAACAAAAGACTATAGTAATATGCATCAGCATGGTTGGACTTTAAGAACAAAGTGAATTAAATAATTCTTATAAAGATACTAGTGGCTGAAATTTGTGCACCTCAGGGAGGAGAGGGTTGTCTCTCAGCCCAGCCTGTATCCTCTGCAATCTGAGACCCCTGTAGGATCGGGCCTAAACTGGCAGTCAGGCAACCCCCTCACAATCCAAGACTGCTGGCTCCTAACCACTCACTTGCCTGACTGCTTTATCACTCTGCCAACCACTCTGCCTGCTGGCCTGATCTGCCCAAACTCCCCCCCACCCACCAGCCTGGTCATACTCAACTGCCATCCCCTCCTGGCCTGATCACCCCTAACTGCCTTCCCCTCCTGGCCTGATCACCCTCTGTCTCTGCCCGCCACCATGACTTTGTCTGGAAGGGGTTCTAGAATGTCTCATGGTCTAGCATATTTCCCTTTTATTAATATAGATAGGACTTGGTATATTACCATAACTATAACATATATACCAGTATTACTCTATGAAAATACATGCTTCATGTAGTAGGAAGGCATCTAATACATTACATTGCATATGTTGTAAGTAGTAAGAAATGCTATATTCATAGCAATAATATACACCCTGTGATTTCCCTTCCTGATCTGGGAATGGTTCCCCAGTTCTTTGAATGTTTCCTGGCCCCTAATGTATTTTGTTGTCATTCATTGTAACTTTATTTACTGTTTATTGCATATGATTTGAGGTCTTTAATTTCTAACCACCGAAGATTCAAAGGACTATTTTTCCAATGAAGTTTAACATTAACATCAGTGAATTCATGTATTCATGTGTTTTTATTATAAACATCTGAATTATTCATATTTTCATAGATCCTGAACTCATACACATGGACCATGCACAGTCTGGCAGCAAGCCAGGAAACCAATCTGAAAGCAAACAGATACTCTGCATAAGGAGAAAAGTCATTGCACAACATTTAATGTCCAACCTCAGTCACCTCAGAATGTTATATATATTGACTTCTTAATTCATATAGTATTGGGAACTCAACTGCTTGGTTGGTGTCAGGGTTGACCTGGTTTCAGGAGGATTACTCCTGAAATAATTAAGGAAAGGGGGGCTCAATCTTTTCTTGGTTTCTTGCTCCTCCCCAGCACCTTCATCTTTCTTCTCACCCTCAGCTTCTTGGGCATCTTCTCCTTCACCTTCACCTCCTTCTTCTTCCTCCTTTGCATCCTCAATTTTTTCCTTGGCACTTTCTTTCTCTTCCTCTCCTTCCTCTTTGTCAGCCACTTCCTCTCCTTCTCCTCCTCTTTAGCTTCTCCTTCAGAAGGGGGTTCATCCTTAGTTTCCTCAGCTTTTGCAGCCTCAATGATCTCCTCCACCTCGATTTGCTCCTCCTGGACGTGGCTGGTGTATTAAGAAGGGAAGGAGCCAGCAGACATCAAGTAGAAGCTGGTCTGTAAACCACCATAGACAGATCAACCAAAGACCTGGGAACTGTGGGAGTAGCCACTGGCTATGTTTCCCACGCTGGTGAAACTGAGCCAGGTCTCCTCACCTTCCAAGAGTTTCCTGTAAGCTGCAATGTCAATGTCCAAAGCCACAATGAGGAGGTCCTGGTATTCTTTTAAATATCATGTTATTTCACTCTTTGTAGTTCTCAACTCATTTTCCAATTTGTTGATTGTGTCCTGCATAGCACTAATATGAGTTCTGCTTATCCTCCAGCTCTCCCAGCTGCTTTCCCAGAGGTTAGTTCATGCCCTGGCATGCTTCTGTCTCCACGGTCTTGGCCTTGAGGAGGCCGTGGCTTTCTGACACCTCTTCCTTGGCTGTCTGCACCCGTAGATGTTCTTGACAGTGCTCTTGATCAGCGTAGTGAAATAGCTCTTGTACCATTCTTCTGCATTCTGCTTGTTCTTGGCAGCAAGCTTCTCATACTGGTTGTAGAAGTTCTTGAGCTGGCAGAGAAGTTGGACTTGGAGAACATGTCCATCTCTACGGAGATCTGAGTGTACTGGATTTGCACCTGCAGCTCAGCAATCTCCTCTTGGTGTACCTTCTTCAGAAAGGTGATTTAGTCCATCAGGCTGTCGATGCACTTTTCAAGCTCAGCTCCAGCAAGAGCTGCCTCATCTGCACCTTTGTGTGCCTCCATTAGCCAGCCCTCTGCCTCATCGTGCTTCAGCATCTCTTCCTGGTAGCATGCCTGCAGGTTGTTCCCCGTCTCTTCCAAGCCCTCATGCCTGCTAACTGCCCACTGCCCTCTCCTCCCCAGAGACTGGGCTCAGTGGGCGGGGTTACAGGCATCAGATTTTCATTAAAATGTTCAACTCTGGTCTGTTCCACCAGTGTGCAAGGCAGCCAGAGGGCATATAATGAGCCCAGAGACCCTGGCCACATCTGCCTACCCAAGTCCTTGATGGCGCCCTGGCCCCTGGGGGCAGAGTCAGGTGTAGCCACCCTGCCCTCCCCTGACTTCCCTGTTACTGATCTCAGCCTTGACCCACTGGGCAGCGTTAGGTGCAGTCAGATCATCTTGCCTAACCCCAAAGGCTGCCTGTACCCCGACGGTGGCCTCAGGAGCTGCCCATCAGACCTGTCCAACCCCAATGGCAGCCTGGATGCTGCAGACGGCACCCACTCCTCTGCCTGTCCGGTTACTAGTTACTGATCATGGCCTCAGGGCTGCCTGCTTGGCCTGCCCAGTCCTCCATGGTGGGGCTGCCAGACTGGCCTACTGGGTCAGAGGCTGCAATCAGGACCCCCACTGCCCGCAGTGACGTGCCACCATGGCTGGTCTTTGCTGTGTGCAGCGGGGGTCTGGACCCCCTGCTGGGTCCAGGGCTCTGTTCCGACCCCACCACTGCCTAAAGCCATGATGGCCAGGCTTCGGGAGGCAGCAGGCTGGCCCGCCATCTTAGTTGGGGCTTATTTGCTCCTGATTGGCTGGTGGGCATGGCTTGATCGGAGGTAAGGTCAATTTGCATATTACTCTTTTATTAGATAGGATGTTTTGTTTCATATTCCATGTATCTAATTTGAAATATGTGGTAAAAATATGATTTGTGTGCATAGATAATGTGATAGGAATGCAAAGAAACAAACAAAAAAAGAAGAATGAAAAATATTGGAATCATGATAGCGCTTTCCATGGCTGTGAGATGCATTTGTCAGCTTGGAGAAGGAGTACCTAGCTCTCTGCAAGTTACTGGCAATACTCTAACTGTTGCATTGTAGAGTGGATTAACTGCTGCTCATTATTTTGAAAATAAGTGCATAAATGTATAAATGAATTATAAGTAATAAACAACATAAAAGCTCATATATATACACATTAATGTACTGTTAATATTCTAAATTTTAAATTTCAACTACATTCACTATGGATACTTTTAATAAATAAATATTTATTTTAAATGAACACATTTAGTAGTACAACATCAAGACTTATGATTATCCCTTATTTCATTCAAGTTTTAAACATTAACTTTTCCTCTATTGACCTGTGCATACTGACTGTTCTCGGTACTAAATCATTAACCAGGGGAAAATTATTGAACCACTAAAACAAGATTACATTTTCATTAGGTTCCTAAGATAGCCTCTGAGTTTGCAATCTTTTCTAATGCTCTTAGATCTTTTTTTTCTAAATAAGCTAATGTAAACTCATATACCCATCTATGAATATAACTTTTTGGTTAGAGAATCATTGGTGTATATTAGGCACATATCTAAAAATTATAAGAATTTAAGGAAGATGTATTTTATGCTTACTTCAGTGAATATTTTATTGACATCTCTAAATTGTTCAATTTTATTTTGTCTTAGAACATTATTTTACAATCATGAATATATGTGCTATTTCAGAAATTATATGCGAATAAGAGTGATGTATTTTATAGTGCATATATTGTTAATTATTTCTGTATTTTTCATTTAATTGCATTAAATTATTATCAGTGAATATTCAATTTATTTTAATAATTTTCAAACAATAAGGATACTGAGGATTTCTAACTGTTTTATGTATTATTAGCTTAATCTAGAAAGAAAAAAATATATATATATATACACTCAAATAAGATTTAATTAAATGGCAAGTATTTTCAACTGTGGGGCTAGTGCTGATTTAAAACTCTATAATATTTTATCTGAGTGTGAGAGAAAAACTTTATATTAAAGATGTGAAATTGCTAATAAAAGGCAATGTTCCAACAAAATCTTTATGCTTTTGTGGAAAAATATGCTTAACAGGCATATATTTCTTCTATAGTATGAATTATACATGTAGAGGAAAATGCATATAAGAGTGTCAATTTAAAAATCTCCAGGATTTCTTTGCCTAAAATAAAAGCCTTAACACTTTCCTTTACAGTCAAGAGTAATTTATAACAAGGTTTTTATGTTTAGATCTCAAGACATTTCATTAAAAAATACCATGGGCTTAGCATCTCTGAAATCTTCTACTACAAAATTCAAGAACTACTGTATAAAATGCATTAAACCCATATTTGAAATATAGAGGCTTTTGATAGATCTTAAGGATAAACAAATCTACTGAAACAAGATAAAATATGAAAAAAATACTCAAAGAAATAATAAATCTTAGTGTATAAAACTGCAAATGTTTGTATGAAAGAAGACATTATAAAACAAGTAAAATGATGAGCCAAGATTTAGGGAAATATATCTACTACATAAAATAAACAAAGGTAATAAGATAAAACATAGAGAAAAACTAGGTATAAATCTTTAAAACAATCGATCAATACTGCAATATGACAAAGGGTAAAAGAAGTGAACAAGTCTTTTCAGAGGAGAAATAAATGGATAGAAAAATAATAAAAAGACACTTTCACTCATTATAAATCAATGAGTAAAAATTAAAATCTTAATGAGGTACATTTTAATATACATGAGAATACTGTCCCATATAATAAAGAGCTAATATGCTAATTAGAATGAACAAACAGCAGAACAACCATCTGGATGACCTTCCGGATGAAACTGGGGCTGTGAGGGCTGAGCCCCTTGCACGAATTTTGTACATTGGGCCTCTAGTAATTTAATAAAGAAAAATAAGAAGACTGAGATAGACTGATGGTAGGAATCTTAAAGAAATAGAAAGAGGAAAGAAATAAGGAAGGAAAGGATACTACCAGGTGTTTGTGTGACTGTAAAAATTTAGAACTCCATATTGTCAATTGGGCTATTAATTGCTACAACATTTTGGAGAGCATGTTGGCAACATTTAGAATGACAATGCACACAGTGTGATTCTGAGAATTTCATTCGGAATCTAGATCTCAGAAAAGTGCACATAGATGCACAAGGAAATGACAGATAAAATTATAGATTGCAATATTGATTTTAATAGTGAAATATTGAAAACATGCATGCCTATCATGAATAAAATGAACAAGTATTTTGAGATTTATATTTACAATGTCAAAATGCTTGGAGTTAAAATAAATAAAACCAGTATTGCACAGATGAATTTGAGTAAATGTCACAAATAAATAAGTTAAAAGCCATAAATTATTGATGATGGCTATATACTAAGAGTAATAAAATACATTTTATATATAGTTTTAAACACACAAAACTATATATATATATATATATATATATATGTGTGTGTGTATGTGTGTGTGTGTGTGTGTTTTGCATACACACACATACACACATTCACATATACATATATATTCTAACTGTGATGATTTGAAACCCAGTATTCTGGCATTTTAACTACCAATGTTATTTTTATGAATTTATATTATAAAAATAACTGTATTTCCTAGGTATAACTCAAAATATTAATATTAAAAATGATATAATGTGCTAACAATTTCCTCTAGTACTTTGTGTGAAATTAGCAGAAAATAAGGTTGTCGTTTGATCTATTACATTTTGGTTCAATAGTTTTGAAAGCAAGAAAATGTTATGAGGTGGTAAATGATTATTTCCTTTGCAGAAAGAAATAAATGGATCCCGTACTAAATGCAAAGACGATTTTTTTTGAGGTAGTAAATGTTCACATATTTTCACACCTGAGTTTAATTTCAAATGTCATTAATTATATATTAGTCATTTTGCACAATTGCTGGAAAGTCATTAAAAAACACTATTTGAGGTTTTAGATTTCTATAATTTAAACTGTTTTGCTACTTAGTATTTGCCACCTGCTAACTCATTTACAATATCATATTAATCATTGTCATGTTATTAGTTTTTCTAAAAGACACTTGTTATCCCTGGCTGGGGAGGTCTCCCTATGCACCAAGAGGTTGCTGGTTTGATTCCCAATCAGGGAACCTGCCCTGGTTGTGGGCTTAATCTCTAGTAGGGGATGTGCAGGAGGCAGCCAGTTAACGTTTTTTTACTCTTATCCATGTTTCTTTCTCTCTCTCCTTCTTCCTCACCCTCTAAAGTCAATAAAATAGACACTTGTTAGAGGGGATTTTTTTGGAAAGGACATAAGTTTTAACTTCGTTTGTAGATATGATCTGTGGTCTTTCTTAGTATCACATACAAATAACAGCCCATATAATAACTTAAGGTTTCAAATCTAATTTGAAGATGGCCATTTTTTGTTGCTAACTGTGTGTCATATGTATTCTATCTAAAAAATTATAATTTCAACAGTAAAAATAAAATTTATTGTTAGAGAAAAAGTCATGAATTTGAGGTCTTTACTTTCCTGCATCTTTTTTTAAATATTCTGAAAGCAATGCTTCAGAATAATGTCATCCCCTATAATCAAAGAAGACATATATACGAAATGTTTACCTATTTATCAGTGTGTAACTTAAAAATGGGAAACACTGTAATAAATTTTGGCTATTCTCCCAGTTTAGCATAAAGAAAATCTATTAATTTACATCAATGAAATGCTGAATATTTTCAATTAAAAACTTAAAAATAGGTGCTGTCATAATTACAATAATACTTATAAGAAAAATGATAACATGGAAACATTTTAAACTTGTTTTGTAGTTCATCCTTAAATCACAAATGCAAATGAAGTTTACAGATAGAGAATTGAAAGTATTCCCAAACAGAATATGGCATTAATCATAGGAACTCTTCTGTAATAATTGTGTGAATACCTTCTCCAACTTTTCACAAAGGTTATTTATGGTTTATACAACTCCCAATGGATTGTAGATGCACAAGAACTAAATATCAGTAAACTCAAATAACTTACTTTTCACTAGGAAGGGTTTTAGGGATCTTTTCTTGTAGTAGGGGCTTTTAAAAAGAGAATTCATATTAGTACTTTTGTCTTTTCAGAGATATCACCCAAGTTGGTGCCAGTGCCTATATCTCATGTCTGTATTGCCAGAAGTGATGCAACTATGTATGACTAGGCTCACTTGCAGGGCAAATATTGTCACTATCATAATCTTAGAGTTCTTCCTGCAAATCTATGTGAATAACAAACTAACATTTCTTCTTTCTGATCAGACCCAGTTCTCTGAAGTACCAACCTCGCCTGCATGCTCACAACACACTAACAACTTCCACCGAGCACTTGGTAGAAGAATTTCTATTATCCCTCTAGGAATGAGATTCTAATTCTTAGTTATCTGGGTAGAGAATATATTAAAGAGTAGACATTGGAATCATCTTTCTGCACACAAAACCAACCCAATTATGGCCACTAATATATTCCTGAAAGACATCCTATTTATTTTCAAGTTTTGGTATTTAAAATACTTTTCCATAAATATTTAATTTTGAGATAAATTATATGCTTCAGCTAATATTGATCATACAGTAAGTACTTACTAAAGCAACAATATTCTAGTTTTTGTTTGTTTTTAGCTTGGTAAGATACAAGCATCACATTGTCTATTCTTTAGTATATATTCTTATGGTAAACCTTGAATATTATACAAACATTAGTCTGATGCCTGAAAAATAGCCATAAAATATGCTGTGATTTATGTTAAGAAAATATGCACTCTAGTCAGCCAAGAACATCTCTAAACCAGATATTCCTAATTAACATTAAATTAAAGGAACAAAAACTTTCTCCAAAGCAGCAGTAAAATGTATAAAAAATACATAAATAAAAAATGTGAATATTTCCATTGTCATATCATCATTTCACCATGATATCTAACCAGGATCACAAAATTAATATTTCTAAACATTAATCCTTGCCCACCATATTCACTTATTTTTCTTCTCCTCTATTCTCCATTTAATTTTAGCACTATTCTTGGTACAAAATAAGTAGAAAATTAATATTAGTGAATCTATTTGTTAACTGGTAGCAATTGGTATTATACTGCACATGAGTTTATAGTGCGTTCATTATTATTAAAAAAAAAAACTGCTGAAGTACTGCTCATGTGGTAGGAGCATTTTTAGAGGGGCAATATTACATATCCCTAGCCATGAACCTGGAAGATCTCTTTAATTATTTCTTTCTTTCTAATATGTACTCATTTTATTTTATTCCCTTGTTTTATTGAATTAGGTAGAATTCCCAATTGAGATTTAAGTGGTAAGAGGGGACATACTTGTAACAGATCTTAGAGGGAAAGCTTCTAGTCTCTCACCATTAAATATGATGTTAGCTATACAGTGTTTTATTTGTTTGTTTGTTTTGTTTTTATATATTTTTACAGAGAGTTCAGAGAGAGGAAGGGAAAGGAAGAGAAAGAGAAAAAAACATCAATGATGAGAATCTTTGATCAACTGCTTCCAGCATACCCCCAACTAAGAATCAAGCCAGCACCCTGGGCATGTGCCCTGAACTGGGATGGAGCCATCAACCTTGACATCCTGGTTCATGGATCTAAGCACAATCACTGAGCAACACCGGCCAGCCTAGGATTTTTGTAAATATTCATTATCAAGTTGAGAAAGTTCCTCTCTAACTTTAATTTACTAAGAGTGGTTATCATGATAGATGTATGATTTGAACTTCTAAAATTGACATAATCAGTAGTATATTATATACGCTATAAAATAATAATATATTAATAATGTTAGTAATCCTATATAATAAAAGGCTAATGTGCAAATCAACTAAACAGTAGAACAATCAGTCGCTATGACACGCACTGGCTACCAGGGGGCAGATGCTCAACACAGGAGCTACCTTTTGGTGGTCAGTGCACTCCAATAGGGAGAAAGCCACTCCAATAGGGGGAAGCCAAGCTCATGGCTGGTGAGTGGAACAGTGGTAGTGGGAGCCTCTCCTGTTTCTGAGGCAGTACAAAGGATGTCCAGCAGATGGCTTAGGCCTGCTTCCCTTGGGAGCAGACCTAAGTTGTCATTGGCACATCCCCCCACAATCCCCAGAGTGTGAGAGGGTGCAGGCTGGGCTGAGGGACTCCCCCAGAGTGCATGAATTTTATGTACCAGGTCTCTAGTAACAATATATTAATAGTATATTGTATACACAATAATCTGATTTACCTTTTTTAGCCTGTTGGTGTTATGTATTGCATTGGTTGATTTTTAAATGTAATTATTTTTGTACATTGTTGGAATTGATTCACTAATATTTTATTGAGGACTTTTATATCTATGTTCATGAAACATATTGGTCTATGGTTTACTTTCTTTGTAAAGTTTTTTTCTCGTTTTGAGTGCTGGCTTTGTAGAATGAATTAAAAAGTATTCCTAACCTATGAAAGATATTATAGAAAATTAGTAAAATTTAATTCTTAAGTATTTGGTAGAATTCCCCTTTGAGCTCAGCTGTGCCTGGTGCTATCACTTTTGGAATGTTACTAATTGTTGGTTCAATTCTTTAATTGATATGGGTCATTTCAGATTCCCTCTTTCTTTGTGTACATTCTGACCTATTATATCTTTCAATGAATTGGCTTATTTCATCTAAGCTATTAAATTTGTGAGCACAGAGCTTTTCATTGTCTTCCTTCTCTTTCATTTTCTTAATGTCCATAGGGTCTGTGGAAATGGCCCCTCTTTCATTATGGATATTAGTTATCTTCTCTATCTGTTTTTCCTCTTAGTTTTCCTAGCTAGAACTCATTGATTGCTTTATTCTTTAAAAAAAAAAAAAAAACAACAGGTTTTGGTTTTGTTTGTTTGTTTTCTATTCTCAATTTTATCAATATCTGTTCTAATATTTATTTACTTCTATTTACTTTGAATTTAATTTGCTCTTCATTTTCTGGTTTCTTAACACAAAAACCTAGATTCTTAATTTCATATTCTTATTTTCCAGTATATGCATTCAATGTTAAAAATTTTTCTCTAAGCACTCTATGATTGCACTATACAAATTTTGATGTTGTATTTTTAGTTTCACTTAGTTCAAAATATTAAACTTTTTTTGAGATTTTTTTCTTTGACCTATGTGTTATTTAGAAGTGTATAGTTTAATCTCTATTTTAGAATCTTTCACTTGTTGATTTCTAGTTTAATTGCACTGTGATCTAAAAGCAGACATTATATTATTTACATTCTTTTAAAATTGTTAAGATGTATTTTATGACAAAAATGTGGTCTATCTTGGTGAATATTTCACGTTAGCTTTCATTTGAGAAGAATGTGTATTTTGTAGAAGTTGGATAAAGTATTTTATATATGTTAATTATATCAACTTGATTGCTGGTATTTCTGAGCTCAGCTATAGTCTTACTGATTTTCTGCCAGCTAGATCTCTCGAGTTTTGATAGAATCGTGTTGAAGTCTTCATTTGTGTTTGTGGATTCATCCATTTCTCTACAATTCCATTAGTTTTTGCCTCATCTAGTTTGATTCTCTGTTGCACACTGAAATTTTTTAAATGTAAAAACAAATAATCATTATGACACCAACTAAATGTTTTTTATCTTTTCCCATATATGGAGATACCAAAAATCTTTCTTCTTTATTTCATAATACAGTGTCTTTCATTATTTTTTAGAAATATTACTATTCAAAGGGCTTTCTACCTGCTATGCACATTTATCAAAGGGTTCCTATAATGCAAACCATCTTGTTATGCATTTTAATAAACTAATGTAATTAATAAATAAGTAAAAGCAAAGCTATTAAGGATTTATAGATATTGTAAGAGTTTTATCTTTAAGTTAAAATTTTATTATAAAATATAAACATATCTGAGTATTTAGCAAACTTTTATCACTTAAAATTATATTTTAAAAATAAAGACTTTAAAATATATATGTGTATGTGTTTATGCATGCATTTCTATTTTTCTCTTTAGAATAAATTTTATTTAGTATGAAAATTAACCTAAAAATCAATACAAAAACAAAACAAATTATAATTATAAATGCAATTCAAAGTTACTTTACAAAATTCCAGTATCACTTTAACTCAAAATTATTTCCCATCTGTTATGCACATTTTCAGTGCTGCTGTTAAAGTTCTGAAATGTCAAAATTCCTGGCCCCATAATGCTTACAGCTGTACAGCTAATAACGCGGATTTTGTAATCAAAGACAACACAATAATTTCAAGAGAAACATCAAAAGTGCTTTCTTCAAAGTAATGTCCATCTCTAGCTACACATTTCCCCCATCTTTCAGGCAATTTGTGGATATCGTCCCAATAGAACTTTTCTTGTTTTGAGGCAAACCATTCAGAGACCCAGTTTCCCACTTCTTGATACGTTTTGAAGTGCGGCTCAAAAAGTACATGTGCCATTGATCAGAAAAAGTGGTAATCTGAAGGAGCAAGATCTGATGAATACATCAGGTGGGTTAATACTTCCAAGGCAAGATCTTTTAACGTGTCTTTAACTGGTTTTGAAGTGTGTGATGGTGTGTCATTTTGAAGCAAAATTACTTTGCCTTGTCTTCTCGCCTATTATGGTTGTTTCATGATCAAAATGTGGTTCAAATTGATTATTTGTTGTTGGTAGTGATGAGTATTAATGGTTTCACATGGTTTCAGTAGCTCATAATACACCACACTTTCTTGAGCCCACCAAAGTCAGAGCACTGTCTTCTTTCTGAAGCGATTTGGTCTTGCAATCCATGTTGATGGTTGACCTGGATCAGCCCATGATTTTTGCATTTGGGATTCTCAAAATAAATCCACTTTTCATTGTCAGTCACAATTTGATGCAAAAAAATTCTTTCTTTTATGCTGTTGAAGCAACATTTTACTGATGACTTTTTGGTTTTCCATTTGTCTTTCATTTTCCGTTTGATGTGCCACCCATTTCCCTTCCTTTAAAATCTTTCCCACTGCTTGTAAATGATCAGAAATTATTTGCTGAGCAACATTTAATCTTTCTGAAAGTTGTTTTTGAGTTCAAAATGCATCTTCATTCAATAATTCTTGTAATTGTTGATCTTCTTTTTTGGTTGACCTGGACGTTCTTTGTCTTTCATATTGATATCATCACTTTTAAAGCATTTAAAGCAGTGTTCACAAGTATCTTGAGATGGAACATGTTTCACCATAAGCTTCCCAAAGTATATAACTTTTTCTTCAAAATAAAGTAATTTAAAACTTCCCACAAATGCTCTTTTTTATGACACAAAATTTGACATTTTTAAGCTTAAAAATGTCTATGATGTTAACACCTTCAGAAAATTTGACATATGAAGTTTTGAAGCTTGCTGTCAATACAACAAAATAGCATACATATCAAATCTCATATATTTCAACATATGAAAAAAATCAGCATTATTAACCTGTACTCCTGTTATACCCTAAAGGGTAAAAACAGTTAGTTACATAAATATATAATATCAGACACTGTTTTAATTTTTCAAATATACCAATGAAAGTAAAGATACATTTGAGAGGTACAGTATCAATTTTGCCCAGAATTGGTCAAGAAAGCATTCTAGAAGAGTATTGTCATATCAAAAAGACATTTAAGTGAAGAAAAGAGAGCTATTCCATGGAATTTTCTTAAGAGTTCCAGGAACCTATAACAAAAAAAAAAAAAAAATCAAAGTTCCCAAGGAAGAAAATTGGAAATTTATAAAACTGAAGTATATTTATGCAAGGGTGATGTAGGAGAGTAGAGTGAATGCTGGAAGTGAAGTCAGAGGAGAAGGAAAAACATTTTAGAAGCTTGTCATAGTGAAATATTTGACCTTTTTTTCATAACTGTGCTGGGAAGTCATTGGAAGGTTTTTGTTTGTGTTTTAGTTGTGTACTATGGTTGGTTACAGTCATTTAAAGCAAATGGAAAGAAGAGACTCAAGACTTTAATAGCTTTCATTCATTTGGAGTATTTAACACACATATAAAATCAGTTTCTGTCAGTGGGTATTTCACAATTTGTTTAATTTTAGTTATCCTCCTAATCCTCTTAGATGACTTAACCCTAAAATAATTATAAAAAGTCTTTCTACTTTCTTTAAAAAGCAGCATTAGAAAAAGATGCTTCATATAATTTAAACATTAAATATTTTTTTAAGTTTTATGAATGAACCATAAATTAGTTACATTTAAGTTATATAAAGCTGTTATTTTTTTAACAGAAATCTCATTTTTAAGGTTATTTTTAATTTATATTTAGAAAGAGAAGAAGGGAGAAAGTGAGAAACACTGATTTGAGAGGGAAATACCAATGGGCTGCCTTGTGTACCTAACAAGTTCATAACCCAGGCCTTGCCCTGACCAGGAATCAAACCAGCACCCATTCAGTGCATGGGAGGATTCCCAAGCATCTGACTCACACCAGCCAGGGCAGCTATCATTAAATTTTAATAATCTCCATAATTAACTCACAGCTCATAATTCATTTAACAGATATTTATTTACCTTCAATTTAGTGTAAGTGCTGGAGATATATATATATATATATATATATATATATATATATATATATATATATATATATACTGTGTTCCTAATGCATATTAGAGTCTATTAGCCAGAAAATTCTAAAACTATAGTTTACACAGTTTTTATCATTTCTAAAATTCATGTAAACTGCTGGAAGGCAGGGTGATTGATAAAATGAGAGATGGAATGTATAAATTAACTTACTAGGTTTGTTCCAGGTTGTGAGCTAATTTTATTAACATTTCTACATAATGGTTGCTTATTAAATGAGTAACTTCAAACCAGGATGGTCATATAAAAGGCTCTTGACTTACCCCTCTCCCACAGATGCACCAAATATACAGCTACACATTGAGCAGTTTCATCCTTCAGAAATTTAAGTAATACCTGACTGATTCATACAGTTTGGGCAACTTAGAAAATGTTCACATTAAATAGATAGTTAAGGCTGAGACACACTCTCACTCTAAAACCCTCCCTAATTACTGTGCCATACATTTGGGAGAAACCCCCAAATCTTAGTTTCTCTATGAGGAGCAAAAACTATATATCCAGTGCCCCAACTTTTAAGGTTGAATCCTGTAGGATGGGCATCCAAACTGACTGGCTCTAAAATCTAACAGGGGTTGCATTTACGAGACTCATAAGACTATAACAGAAAAAGACACAGTTCTTAATAGTACTCTCCACAGCCATACCTTCAGGGATCAGTTCAGAAGGCTATCGCCTCATACATGTTAGAAAGTTGATTATCAAAAATACAAGAGACCAGGGAGAAAAAAATGGCAGCGGAACGGAGGGATGCGATCTGAATCTGCTCACAGGGCAGAAGGAGGGAGCAGCTGAAGGTCGCCCAGGGAGCATTTGTTGGTGAGTAGGGGGACAGCTGTGCTCCGGGAGAAGATAGGGGACTGCTGGGCTAAACTCCCCAGCCTGAGTGGCCCCAGTACTGCTGGGTTCTCTCCCTGAGCCAACTGTGCAAGGAGGCGCGAGGAGGCAGGAGGAGGCAGACCACAACATCTTGAAGGATAAGGACCTGAAAATATACAGCTGCAGTACCAGCTGGAAGGCTGAGACTCCCAGAACACTGGTGCCCCGTTGGAGCAGACGAGCGCAGAGTCCAGGGAGCTCTAAACTCCAGCCTGGAAAGGTCAGATTTCCCTGGGGGTACTTTGGGCATGAAACTGAGGGGGCTGGCAGACTGGGATATCTGCACCTTGGAACTCAAAGCCAGGAGATCTGCACCTGAAATAAAATCTGTGGCTGTTGGAGCTGGTAAACGTGGGAGAGAGCCCTTGGAGTTGGTGGCAGAGTTAATCCCTGGAGTGCAACCAATTTGGACCTGACAGAGGAGGGAGACCTGGAAGATTTTGGGAGGGTCCTGGCTGCTAAAACAGCAGTCACCATTAGAGAGGCAATATTGAATACCACAGGGACAGCAAAATTTTAGTTCAGGATAGAGAAGACCAATAGACCCAGAAGTCAATCTAGAAACACTGCCACTTAGGGGCCAAATCACAAATTGACTCTTGTGTGACACAGGGAATTGATTATATTTTCTCTTCCACCTTGGGAATACAGTCTATTTTCATCTTCTCTTTAGTATCTTTTACTCTACCTCAACTTCACCTTTATACCACCACTCTCTTGCTAACCTTTCCCTATTTAGTGCCTTGTTTCCCTTACACTTTTCCCGCTTTAGATTTACCTTAATTCTTTCTTTTTACCCCCTGTTAAAAGTTCACCCCACTTATATATCTAATCTCCAACCACCTACTCCAAGTCCATATATACCTCTCGCTTCTCTGACTTCACTACTTTAAAAGTGTTTTTATCCCTGTCCTGTTGTTGTTGTTTACTTGACTGTTGATTATATCGATTTTTTAAGCAGGTTTATGAGATTGATTTACTTATTCTTTTATTTTGGTTTGTCTTGTAGGGGGTGTTATTCTTATTTTTGGTGTTGTTTCTTGTTTTGTTGTCCTCATTAGATAGATTTTTGCTTCTGTGTTCCCTCACCTCCCTTGATGTTAGTAGTTGTATGTAATTTGTATCAATCTCCAGGTACTTGTTGTGGGTTTTGGTTTAGATTAGGGGCTGTCCTATAGGAGTTCTCATCCCACATTTATAATTTACTCCTTTTTTCTTCTTCCCCTTTTCCCATTATCATTTTGGCATTCCTGTCTTTCTTTTTTGTGAATGTGTGTATGTGTGTGGGGGGTCTCTTGCTTTTTGTGTGAGTGTGGGTGTGTGAGTGTCTGTGTGTGTCTGGGGGAGGTTCTCTTTCTTTTTTCTCACCTATCACCGAATTTGCCTTTCTCTGGCGATCACCTTTATTTGGAATTACCATTACTGTGACTACATTCCCGTACAGTGCCTGGTGTGTTTCACCTGGTTGTGTTGTATTTTGTGCCTTTAAATCAACGCAGGAGAGTGAGAACTACATAACCAGATACACAGAGAAGAGAGACCATGGGAAGACAAAGAAACAGCCCACATATGAAAGAAAAGCAAGGCTCACCAGAAAAGGAGGTAAATGAAATGGAAGTTAACAACCTGTCAGAGAAAGAATTCAGAGAAATGGTCATTAGGTGGCTGAAAAGAATGGAAGACAAATTTGATAATATGAGTAAGAACCAAGAGGAAATGAGGAAGACCCAGGAAGAAATGAAGAAGAGCCAAGAAGAAATGAAAAGTGACATTGCAGAAGTAAAGAACTCAATAGAAAGTATTAAGAGTAGATTAGAAGAAGCAGAGGATCGCATCAGTGAGCTAGAAGACCAGGTAGGAAAAAATAACCAAGTAGAGCAGCTTCTAGAAAAAAATTAAAAAGCAGGAGAGCCTAAGGGAACTTTGGGACAACATGAAACAAAACAACATCCGTATAATTGGGATTCCAGAAGGACAGGAAACTGAGCAAGGGATAGAAAACCTGTTGGAAAAAATAATGACAGAAAACTTCCCTGATATAGGAAAGAAAAAACCCACACAAATCCAAGAAGCTCGCAGAGTCCCAAGCAAAATAAACCCCAAAAGACCCACGCCAAGGCACATTATAATTAAATTGGCAAACACCAATGACAAAGTAAGAATCTTAAAAGATGCCAGAGAGAGACAGAAAGTCACCTACAAAGGAACCCCCATCAGACTAACAAGTGATCTCTCAACAGAAACCTATCAGGCCAGAAGGCAGTGGAATGAAATTTACAAAGTCATGCAAAGGAAGGGTCTGAATCCTAGAATACTATACCCAGTAAGGCTCTCAATCAAAATTGAAGGTCAAATCAGGAGCTTCACAGATAAAAAAGGATTAAAGGAATTCGTCACCACCAAACCAGCAATGCAAGAAATGCTAAAGGATCTGCTATAAAAAGAAATAGGAAGTGAAGTAGGAACACAGGGGTAAAGAACAAAAATGGCAACATATAAGTACCTATCAATAATAACTTTAAATGTAAATGGTTTAAATGCTCCAATCAAAAGACATAGGGTAATAGACTGGATAAGAAAACACAACACATGTATCTGCCGTCTATAAGAAACTCACCTCCGAAAAAAACACGCACACAGACTGAGGATGAAAGGTTGAAAAAAAGTTATTCAGGCGAATGGAAATGAAATAAAAGCTGGGTAGCGATACTTATATCCAACAAATTAGATCTCAAAGTGAAGGACATAACAAGAGATAAAGAAGGCCACTTCATAATACTAAAGGGAGCAATCCAACAAGAAGAAATAACTCTGGTAAACATATACACACCCAATACAGGAGCACCCAAATATATACAAAAACTCCTAGAGGACATCAAGGGAGAGATAGACAGCAATAAAATCATAGTAGGAGATTTTAATACCCCATTACCACCATTGGACAGATCCTCTAAACAAAAAATCAGTAAAGAAACATCAATCCTCAATGACTCATTAGACCAGATGGAATTAATTGACATCTTCAGGTCATTTCACCCCAAAGCCACAGAATATACATTCTTTTCAAGTGCCCATGGGTCATTCTCAAAGATAGACCATGTGTTGGGTCATAGGCAAAGTCTCTCCAAATTCAAGAAGATAGAAATCATATCAAGCATATTCTAAGATCACAGTGGCATAAAGCTGGAAATCAACTACAATAGAAACAATACAAAGAAATCAAACACTTGGAGAATAAACAGGATGCTATTAAACAATGATTGGGTTACTAGAGAGATCAAGGAAGAGATAGAAAACATCATGGAAACAAATGACAATGATAGCACAACAATCCAAAATCTATGGGACACAGTGAAAGCAGTTCTGAGAGGGAAGTTCATAGCTCTACAATCCTACCACAAAAATCTGGAAACAGCGGCAATAAATTATCTAACCCAACAACTCAAAGAGTTAGAAAGAAAGCAACAAGAAAAGCCCAGTGTAAGCGGAAGGAAGGAAATAGTAAAGATCAGAGCAGAAATAAATGACATAGAGACCAAATAAACAATACAGAAGATCAACAAAACCAAGAGCTGGTTCTTTGAAAGGATAAAAAAGTTTGAGTAACCTCTAGTCAGACTCACCAAGAAGCAAAGAGAGAGGACTCTAATAAATAAAATCAGAAATGAAAGAGGTGAAATAACAACAGACCTCATTGAAATACAAAGGATTGTTAAAAAATACTATGAACAACTCTACTCCGACAAACTGGACAACTTGGAGGAAATGGACATATTTCTAGAAAAATATAACATCCCAAAACTCAATCAAGAAGAATCTAAACAACTCAATAGACCAATAACTGTGGAAGAAATTGAAGCACTCATCATAAAGCTTCCAGCAAACAAAAGCCCACGGCCAGACGTCTTCACAGAGGAGTTTTAGCGAACAGTCAAGGAAGACCTAAAACCTATACTCCTCAGACTATTCCAGAAAATTCAAGAGGATAGAACACTTCCAAACTACTTATATGAAGCTAGCATAACCCTAATACCAAAACCAGATAAAGATGACACAATGAAAGAGAATTACAGGCCAATATCCCTCATGAATATAGATGGCAAAATCCTCAATAAAATTCTAGCAAATCTGATCCAGCAGTACATCAGAAAGATCATAAACCATGACCAAGTAGGATTTATTCCAGGAATGCAAGGACGGTACAACATCCTCAAATCAATAAATGTGATACATCACATGAAAAAATTGAGAGATAAAAATCACATAGTCATATCAATTGATGCAGAAAAAGCATTTGACAAAATCCAACCTCCTTTCTTGATAAAGACTCTCAACAAGGTAGGAATAGAAGTATCATACCTCAACATAATAAAAGCCATATAAGAAAATTCCACAGCAAACATCATACTCAATGGGCAAAAACTATAACCATTTCCCCTAAGAACAGGAACAAGACAGGGTTGCCCACTTTCACCACTCCTGTTCAACATAGTCCTGGAAGTTTCAGCCATTGCAATTAGACAAGAAGAAGAAATAAAAGGCATCCAAATTGGAAAAGAAGAAGTTAAGCTATCTTTTTTGCAGATGACATGATATTGTACTTAAAAAACCTGAAAGACTCCATAAAAACAGTTAGTAGACTTAGTAAATGAGTTCAGCTATGTAGCAGGCTACAAAATTAATGCCAAGAAATCTATGGCATTTCTATACACTAATAGTGAACTTACAGAAAGAGAGACTAAAAAAGCAATCCCATTTACCATCACACCAAAAAAATTATGCCACCTAAGAATAAACTTAAATAAGGAGGTAAAAGACCTATTCACGGAAAACTACAGGACACTGAAAGAAGAGATAGAGGAAGATGTAAACAGGTGGAAGAACATACCATGTTCATGGATTGGGAGAATCAACATAAATAAAATGTCCATAGTACCCAAAGCAATCTATAAATTTAATGCACTCCCCATTAAAATACCAATGGCATATTTCACAGACCTAGAAAGAACTCTCCAGAAATTCATCTTGAATAAAAAAAGGCCATGAATAGCCACAGCAATCCTGAGAAAGAAGTACAAAGTCGGTGGGATTTCCATTCCAGATTTCAAGCTGTATTACAAAGCTACTGTTCTCAAAACAGCCTGGTACTGGCACAAGAACAGACATATAGATCAATGGAATAGAATAGAGAATCCAGATATCAACCCTAACCACTATGCTCAATTAATATTTGACAAAGGAGGCATGAACATAAAATGGATTCAAGACAGTCTCTTCAATAAATGGTGTTGGGAAAATTGGACAGATACATGCAAAAAATGAAACTAGAGCAGCAACTTACACCATACATAAAAATAAACTCAAAATTGATACAGGACTTAAACATAAGACAGAAAACCATAAAAATATTAGAGGAATCTACAGGAAGAAAAAATCTCAGACATATGCCAAAAGAACATCTTTGATGATAGTGCTCCTAGGGCAATGGAAGCTAAAGAGAAAATAAACAAATGGGACTACATCAAAATCAAAAGCTTTTGCACAGCTAAAGAAACCATCAACAACATCACAAGAAAACCCATTGTATGAGAGATCATATTTGCAAATGTTATCAGTGATAAAGGTTTAATCTCAAGCATCAACAGGCAACTCACCCAACTCAATAAAAGGAGGAAAAATGATCCAATAAAAAATAGGCAACAGACCTAAATAGAATATTTTTGAGAGAAGACAAAAGGAAGGCCCAGAGACATATGGAAACTTGCTCAAAGTCACTAATTATCCACGAGATGCAAATCAAAATGACTATGTGGTACCATCTCACACCTGTCAGAATGGCTTACATCACCAAATCAACAAACGACAAGTGCTGGCGAGGATGCGGAGAAAAAGGAACTCTCCTGCACTGCTGGTGGGATTGTAGTCTAGTGCAGCCACTGTGGAGAACAGTATGGATTTTCTTCAAAAAACTAAAAATGGAGCTCCCATTCGACCCAGTGATCCCACTTCTAGGAATATACTCCAAGAAACTAGAAACGTGAATTAGAAAGGATATATGCACCCCTATGTTCACAGCAGCACAATTTACCATAGCTAAGATTTGGAAACAGCCTAAGTGCCCATCAGCAGATGAGTGAATTAAAAAACTATGATACATTTACGCAATGGAATACTACGCCGCAGAAAAAAAGAAGGAGCTCCTACCATTTGTATCAACATGGATGGATTTGGAGAGCATTTTATGCTAAGTGAAATTAGCCAGGCAGAGAAAGACAAATATCACATGATCTCACTCATTTGAGGAATACAATCAATGACATAGACTGATGAACAAGAATGGATCCAGAGACTGAGAAAAGTCCATCAGAATGTCAAACCTCAGGGTAAGTGGCAGGTGTTGGGAGCAAGGGGAAAAGTCAATATATTTGAACTCTTGAACTAAGGTAAGTGATTTGTGTTTTTACATCCCTGACAAAGTTTATATAAAGTTATTAAAAAAATGGCAGCTAGTTTGAGATTGAATTGACATGGCCTAGAGCTTGTCATATCCTATGGACACCAGTCCTTAGGCTAGGCCCTCCTTAACCTCCCGTGACACCATAATACCCTTACATGATATTATTCTACAATGTCATTATAATATTTGATATTTGACAACAGCATATTATACAATTATCCCAAATAAACTTACAAACTAATTCTTTGAATGTTGGGCAGCAACTTAAAAAAGGATAGGAAAGAAATTAATCCCTTTCAGAAGGAATTAAGGCACTGGGAAGGCATCCGAGCATTCTATATTGGCCCTTCTTGCCCTTTCTGCCAAGAGGGACCTTCTTCTTACTATCCAAATACGCACAGCTGATGCCTGAGTTTTCAATTCAAGCTGTGGCTGAAGCCTCTGGGAAGCTGGCACCATGGATCTGTATCTCGACCAATGGTGTGAGCTGGGCCCTCTCTGGAGAAGAAACCTGGGTCCCCCTGAAATATGTGATCAGTACCGGGACCCCGCCAGCAGGCAAGGGGACCCCAAGGCAGGTGCTGGACATGGAGGCCACAGGGGGGCATAGACTACAAAGGAGACAGAACTGAACCTCACATCACCCTGTTTGGCCCCGGAGGAATGGCTGGTTAGCCAGAGACGGGTAAGATTCCTCAGGGAAGGAACAACCTAAGACAGGCACAGTCGCAGAGGGGCCAACAGGAGAGAGGTAAAAGGTCAACAGAGGTAGGGCACAGAACCTCACCTACAAACCTTGCAGGGGCTTGAATTCTCACTCCTCCTGAGTGAGGTCTCCAACCCCAACGGTTGCTTCACCTGCCACGCACAACTCATACCGTGACCCAGGTGGCAGACAGAGACTCGGCCAGCAATAGCTGCTCTATATCTAAATGCAGTCTATTACCAGGAATGCTCAGGACTTACTCAAAATTGCAAATATTCCTTTCCACTAGTATTTACAGGGTAAAGTAAGATTTCTGCTTGAGTATTAAAATTGACAGGAAAATAGTAATCAAGTTTTCAGATTAATTTAAATTGGCCAAGTGAAATAAGTGAATACTCAAGAAAATTTTAGTGTACTGGACAAAAAGCTTTTCCTAAAACATTAACTAAAAAATCTATTAGTAGTTCATCTCACTGTAAAATTGCCTAACATCCAAAGAACCTAAAGCAGTCATATTTGTGTGCAAAAATTAAAATTTAAAATTACCAAGACTGCAATATAAAATTTCCAAAAGCCCCCATTAATCAAAAAAGGGGGGGTGGCAGTGGGGTAATATGCAAGGAAAAAAATATCGAGTAAGCAAAATACATCTAGAAAATTCTTACTCCAGTAAAGTAAATTCCATTTGTAAAATCAACTGCAGGACACCCATGAAAAAACACACATGGTGTCAAAATAAGCCAAAGGAAAATAATTTAGGCAAAAATTAAAAAGAATCTCAAGTCTATTTGGCAGAGAGGATCCCTTTGTTAGCTTTTGGTCGAGAATGTGTTTGTGTGTTTTCAGAGAACAACTCCAAGATCATGTGGGTTCCTGCAACTGTGAGGAACTGACGGATCTGTTCCAGTCACGAGGATGGTCCAGAGATGGGGGACACTGACGACACCTTCCCATGCTAGCAGTCAGCAGCTGTGCATGTCTGCAGGTAGCCCAGGACCAAACTAGAGAGGATGGATCTTGCGTTGCCACGATGTGTCCACCATCTGGATACCATTGCTGACATGTACACATAAAGAATTATTTGACACTGAAACTGGGACTCAGAACAGTTGGATATTGAAACTGGGACTGAAACATTTTTTGTTCTTATACATTTATTTCTAGTATGCAGAGGCAAGATATTTTTGATGAAAAGAAACAGGGGAGAGTGATTGATATAGAGGCAGGGTGGCCTTGAACAGGCTGTCAAGCTACAAGGGGAAGGCTTGGGTGGTGGATGCTGAGGGAGATCAACTGAAGGACTTGTATGCATGCATATGAGCATAACCAATGAATTAAAAACACTGGGGTGGGGAGGGGGGAGGGTGGGGATATGTGCTGGGGGGTACGGGAGGCTGGGGGGAGATTAAGGGGGAGGGGGAAAGGAAAACATGTACTACTATTAATTATAAGTTATACTGGGAAAAATCAATAAAAATATATTTAAAAATAAAAAAATACAAAATACAAAAATACAAGAGACCAGAAATTCTGGCAAAATGTGGTGGAGAGAGCACCCTTTCATACTGTTGGGAGGAGGGGATGTAAACTGGTAAAGCCAGTATGGAAAGCAGGGATCCCTACCTTCCTGCAAACATGGATGGACCATGGATGGAAGCTATTATGCTAAATACATTCAATCAGACAAATACTGTATCATCTCAGCCCTATGTAGTATTGAAAAAAGCTGAACACAGAGAAATAGAGTAAAATAGTGTTTTTCTCTGGGGAGATGTTAGTAAAAGGGTATACATTTTCAGAGTGGAATGATCATTGTTTAACTAATGATTATGTTTGATAATACCATATTATATAATGCAATCTTAATAAGAGGCTATAACTCAAATGTTCTCATAAAAATAAATGAATTAATGTGTGAGATGGATGTGTTGACTCTATGTTGGGAATGTTTCCCCATATATAGGTATATCAAATCAATACATTCTATACTTAATATTACAATTTTATTTCTCAAGTATACATCAATAAAGATGAAAAAATAACAATAAATGACATGTATATAAATAGAATTGAATAAGAGCTATACATTAATATATATTACAATATACTCTATGTCACAAAACATTAGTTTGATACTTAAAATGTGTTATTGTTTATCTTTATTCAGATTCATTTTTAACCCATATCTTAATGACAGGCAGAGATATTATAACATTATTTTTAAATTGAATGCCTGATAATATAGACAAATTCTGATTGATATATTCTGTAATCTACAAGAGACAATGTGATCTAAGACAGGGCTTTTTAGGCAATTGTAGATTTCAATTTTGATTATCATTGAAAACTTTTTCACATTACTTGTATTAGAAATTCTCAGATTTTTAGATAATTCTACTTAGTATTTTATTGAGTATTTTTAAATGTATTTTTATAAATTTCAGAGAGAAAGGGAGAGGGAGAGAGAGATAAAAACATCAGTGATGAGTATCATTGATTAGCCGCTTCCTGCATTCCCCCTACTGGGATGGAGTATGAAACCCAGGCATGTGACCTGCCTGGGAGTTGAACTGTGACTTCCTGGTTCAGGGGTTGATGCCCTGGGCAATTGAGTATTAAATTATATAATCTGTTTAATAAAAATAAATAATAATATTATTGATTCATAAAGTCCTCATATATCCTCAATATCACCCAAACAACTTTTCATACTATGGCTCTACTCTTTGCAGTACAATTGCAATATTTCTAGTTCTACTTTTTTTTTTTGACCTTGGAACTGGAAATTATTAAAGAGTAAATCACATTGTTGTTTCTTACAGTTATTATCAGACAGATTTTGAAGTTAGAATATTCTAATGCAATCACTCTTTTGTCACAAACCCCAGAGTCTTTGAAAACAAAGTATTTTTAATAAAAATAATGTCATTTTCTTAAGGGCAATGTTTTTTTTTTGTCTGTAAGTTTAATGCTTCTCGTGCTTAGAATAGTTCCTGACATGGTCACAAAATAAATGTCAGTATATTTTACACACTATGGCTTCCCTTCAAAGGATACAGCAGTTCAAAGAATAGATAACTGTTTATAGAACTATTACAAAATATTGCTTTGAGCTGTCCGTTTTATGTAGTATCTTCTGACTGTATGTAATTACTTGTGTAATTTTGAAATTTATAAATGTTAGTTTTTATATTGTCATGTGTGTTTATAACAGAACCAAGCATCAGAGATTCAACTGTGTTTAATGTGTCAGCCAAGAATTTCTAAAGTCAGAATCATTTACCAAGTAGTTCCTGGAAACAAATATTAATAAGTGACCTACACTAACAAAAAAAAATCAATAGAATATGGTGTATGCTACAGGTTATAAAAGGTTTTCGTTTTTGTTTTTTTCCCCTCTTTTAAAGTGAATCATCAAGAGAGATAAGATACTGGAGACAAATACAAAAGAGATGCTTCAGAGGAGAAACTAATTCTCAAAATCAGTTGTCTCCAAAGACAGGAGCGAGGATAAGATATTGACTACAAATAGGCATATAAAAGCAATTTAAGGGATGATCAAAATGTTTTATATCATGATTATGTTGCATATTACATGATTGAATAATTTTTTCTCTCTTTTTTTACTATATTTTATATTGATTTCAGAGAGAAAGGGAGAGGTAGAGAGAGGGAGATGGGGGAGAAAAAGAGGGAGAAACATCAATGATGAGAGAGAATCACTGATTGGTTGCCTCCTACATGCTCCACACTGGGGGTGAAGTCAGCAACCTGGGCATGTGCCCTGACACAGATTGGAACAGTGACTTCCTTGTTCATAGGTCTATGCTCAATCACTGAGCCATGCGAGCTGGGCACTGCATACTTTGAAAGAACCCAATGATCTAGTCATTTTAAAAGCAAGGATTAAACTGTACAGAAATGTTACCTCACATACTTGAAAAAAATTGCCAGTTAATTGTTTTCTACAATTAACATCTATTGTTTCATTCTCTAATTCTGGATCCCATTTTGAGATTTGTCATTTTTTTATATTCCAGCTGGCCACACTCAATCTGGGGTCCCTTTTTAAGGTAACTAACACTACCTAAACTCTTTCTTTAGTTCTTTTTTCTAAAAGATAACCTGTGGACTAAAAAAATATTATCTCAAGAAGAAGGCTACAGAGGGGGAAGCTGAGTGGAGATGGGCAAAGGAGGGGACAATGGGGACATCTATGATAGTGTCAACAATAAAAATAAAGTTAAATAAAAGAAGACTATTAGTGTGAGGCTTTCATCTGTATTCAATGCTAAAAGCAGTGCAGAGTCATCCAAAGTCAATCACAGCTGAGTCACATTTTTTAAAAAGGTGGTTAACATACTGAGCAATTCCATGATTTGTGCCAAATGAACTGCTATGAAACTAATTGTATTTGGTACTAGTAAATTGTTTCTGAATAGGGATGCAGAGAAAAGTTCTAAAAATATTTTAAGTAAAGAAAGAATTATTTAATTAGTTGTGTAGCCACTAAAGATGGCTATCATTATAATGATAAAATTTTATGTGTCTTCATAGAGAATCATTTATCTTGTTATACTATGAGATTTTTAATTAGTTTCTAATGCTTTTATGAACTACTTGGATTCTAAAAATAACAAAAATAAGTAGAACACAGCAGAGTAGAAAACAATAATATAGCAGAGTGAAAAGTGCAGGTATCTTTGAGTAGTAGAAAATTGAATTTTAATTTATCATGGGATTTTGGAAAAATGTAACTAAGCTTTATAAAGCTCAATTTATTCATGTAGAACATAATCATAAAATATCTCTTTTATGAGGCTGTTTTGAAGATCATGTGAGATAATTTATAAAAACCATCAACTACTTTATTGTAAAGAAATTTTAATAAATAGCACTTAAAATTATTATTTTGTTATGCATATTAGATAAATTTTTCTTCAATATTTTATATTTTCTTTAATGTGGAAATATAGCCATGTTTAACAAATACATACAATCAATATAGGCAAGAAGCCAAAGAAAAATAATTACAATTAATGCTAGAAATGGAAAGTATTCATGGTAAATCACACATCTCAGGGTCATATTGATTCTAACAAATTGCAAATAATGTGAACACAGTTGTTGCAGAGGCAGGGTTTGTGTACTAGTACATGAGTGGGGAGGAGGTGGCAGAATGAACTATTGGTTACAAAATGTTCATATAGTTTTCCCATTTCCTAGTCAAGAAAGAATCCTATATGATCCTAATATTTGACAAATTTTTATTAATGTAGCAATTTGACTGATATTCAAACTTGTAGCTATATGTGCTCATGATAGAAGTTCATTTTTGCAGTTAAAAAGCTAAGAATTACAAGCCACTCTTGCTCTTTGTCCTATCCCCTAACAAAAGGAGAGAATCAATATTCAGATACAAAATATTCTTTTAAAATTTATTCATCTTTTACTCTTCAATACCCATATCAATCCTAAGGCACATGTTTTAAAATTGGAAATATAAAGATTGTATTTGGAAATAGGTTTTTTTATTTTAAAAAAAATTGTATTGATTTTTAGAGAGAGAAAAAGGGAGAGGGAAAGAGAAACATCCATGTGAGGATGTAAAGGCAGTACTTCGATCAGCTGCCTCCTGCATTCTCCTTATTGGGGATCAGGCTGCAAACTTTGGGTGCACAGGAAGATGCCCAAATCCCTGAGCGACACCTGCTAGTGCTGGAAATAGTTTTGATTTGTAACCAATATCCTATCTAATAAAAGAGTAATATGCAAATTGATTGTACTTTGCCACGCCCACAAGCCATGCCCACAAGGCACACCCACAAGTCGATCAAGAACAAATATGTAAATAAACCCAACCAAGATGTCTATGGCTACAGAGAGCAGGAAGGAGGCTTGGGTTTCCCTGGCAATGGAGAAAGCCAAGCTTTTCGCCTGCCCTTGCTGACCCAGGCCTCCACCTAATGCTACAAAGATTCAATGATAGCAGATAAATAAATCCCAATAAAAATCACAGCAGTTACAAAGCTGGAGAGAGTTAGGGTTGCCACTGGTGATGAAGGAAGCCAAGCTTCTATGCCCTGGCTGGCCTAGACCTCCACTACAGGCAACAAAGTTTCAATTACAGAAGATAAATAAATCCCAACAGAAATGGCTGCCATCACAGAGTGAGTGGAAGGCTTTGCTCCACACCAGGCTACAAAGTTTCAATTGTAGAAGATAATTAAATCCCAGATACCAGGACCTCTGATTGGGTCTCTAGGGGGCATGACCAGCCTGCAAAATACACAGGCCCATCAACCAGGACTCTCCACACCCCAAGGGAATCCCCACTTAATCCAGGACACCTTTCAGTTCAAACCAGCTGACCCCCACCCATGCTCCAGGCCTCTATCCTATCTAATAAAAGAGTAAAATGCGGATTGACCATTACTCCAACACACAATATGGCTTCCCCCATCTGGTCAAAGATCCTGCCCCCATATGGACACAAGATGGCCACAACAAGATAGCCAGAGGGTAGTTGGGAGGGAACAGATCTACAGGGGAGGGCAGTTAGGGGTGACCAGGCCTGCAGGGGGGAGGAAAATTAGGGGTGACAAGGCCAGCAGGGGAGGGCAGTTAGGGGCAAACAAGCTGGCAGGGGTGCAGTTAGTCATCAATCAGGCTAGCAGGGGAGTGGTTAGGGGGTGATCAGGCTAGAAGGCAGAAGTGTTTAGGGGCAATCAGGAAGGCAGGCAGGTGAGCAGTAGTGAGCCAGCAGTCCTGGATTGTGAGAGGGGTTGGACATCTCTCGAGGGGTCCCAGATTGGATAGGGTGCAGAGTGGGCTGAGGGGTACTCCCCCCCTTGTGCACGAATTTTATGCACTGGGCCTATATTATGTTTATAGAGGTATCATACATACATGGCCCTTTGAAAGGGGTAAAAACTGAGAAGTCTAGTGTCTACCTATCAAAGAGAATACAGCTGAGAATACAGCCACACTAACCAAGTACATGATGTTACAAGGAAGATGGGATGGAGGGTGAGGAGGTCTGTATCTACACTAATAAAAAAGAAAGATGCAAATTGACCATATCTTCACTATGCCCACCCACTAATCAGGAGTGAATATACAAATCAGCCCAACAAAGATGGTGGGTTAATTTGCATATGCAGGTGCCAAGTGGCCAGGGGCAGGACACAAGCATTCCACACAGCCTCAGCCACGCCTGGCCTCTTGGGCAGTGTGGGAAGGTGGAAAGGCATCTCTGGGCCAGAGCAAAGGTGGTGCCAGCAGCCAGAGGATGGAAGGCCCATTCTTGCACATGTCTTCATGCATCGGGTCTAGTATAATGATAAATAGAAGGTTGTTAGGATAACAATTTGATTTAGAGTTTTAAAAGCCATAAAATTAGATTCCAACCAAGGAATATGGTGAATGATCTGGTATCTACACACAGTATCCAAATAATGTCAGAGAAACCTTACATTAAAATATTAGTGACTAGACACCTGGTATATGAAATTTGTGCATTGGCGGGGGGGCGGGGGGGAGATTTCCCTTAGCCCAGCTTGGGATGCCTCAAGGGATGTCTGACTGCCCATTTAGTCCCAATTATTTTGGGGCATAAACAGGCAGTTGGACATCCTTCTCACAATCCAGGACTGCTGGCTCCAAACTGCTCACCTGCCTGCCCCTAACTGCTTCTGCCTGCCAGCATGATCACCCACTAACTACTACCCTGATAGCCTAATTGATGTCTAACTGCTCCACTGCCAGCCTGTTTGCCCCCAACTTCCCTCCTCTGCTGGCTTGGTCACCCCTAACTGCCCTCCTCTGCTGGCTTGATCATCCCCAACAGCCCTCCCTTGCAGGCTTGGTCCCACCCAACTGCCCTCTCCTACTGGCCTGATTGCCCACAACTGCCCTCCTTTGCAGGGCCTGGAACCTCCCAGTTGCCCTACCCTGCTGGCCATCTTGTGGTGGCCATCTTGTGGCCACATGGGGGCAGGATCTTTGACCACATGGGGGCAGCCCTCTTGTGTGTTGGAGTGATGGTCAATCTGCAAATTACTCTTTTATTAGATAAGATAGAGGCCTGGTGAATGAGTGGGAGCCAGCTGATTTGCCCTGAAGAATGTCCGAGATCAGGGTGGGGGTTCCCTTGGAGTGAGGGGTGGTCTGGGTGAGGGGCCTGTGGAGGTTTGCAGGCCATCCATGACCCCCAGTGACCCAAGCAGAGGTCCTGGGATCTGGAATTAATTTATGTCTACAATTGAGACTTTGTAGCCTGGAGAGGAGCCAAGCCTTCTGCTCACACTGTGGCGACAGCCATTTCTGTTTAAAACTTTGTAGCCTAGAGTGGAGGCCTAGGCCAGCAATGGCAGGTGGAAAGCTTGGCTTCCTCCATTGCCAGGGAAACCCAAGCCTCTGTTCTCTCCAGTTCAGTGGCTGCCGTCATTTCTGTATCTTTTATAATTGAAACTTTGTAGCATTGAGTGGATGCCTAGGCAGGCAGCAACAGGTGGAAAGCTTGCTTCCTCTGTTGCCAGGGAAACCCAAGCCTTCCTCCTGCTCTCAATGGCAGCAGCCATCTTGGTTGGGGTTTATTTGCATAATCTGCTCCTGATTGGCTTGTGGGCTGGGCTGTGGGCATGGCTTGTGGGTGTGGCAAAGATATGGTCAATTTTGCATATTACTCTTTTATTGGATAGGATGGGCAAAGCAAGAGGCCTTTAAAACTTAGATGAGTAGAAAATGTAACAGACAATCAAAAGGTGGATTGAATTCACACTACCTATACAAAAACATTCTGAGGTATAATTTGAAAACTAGTTCTGAGATAAGTGTGGTATATATTTGAAAAATCATCACAAGACCAGTTTGAGATGAGCAACAAGAGTGGTGATGCAAAATCCAAAAACATGGGCTTAGGTAGTTTACAGTTTCTGTTCATAAATACTTTGTCAATAGAACAGTGACTCTCAAAATTCACTGCACCTAAGAGGCCACTGTGATACTTCATCATGTTGCAGATTTCTGGCTGTCCTCTGCTCAAATCTTTATTCAGTAAACTGGAGTAGACTCAGAAATTTACTTCAAATTAATACAAAAGGCTTTTTTTTCAAGCATGTTGTCCCTGAAGCCTCAGAACCTTTGAGAATGATTATTGAGATTAGAAACTGGGAAATGCCTAAATGTTCAGTTAGGTAATCTCAGAGATGGACTCCCTTTGGAGCTTACAAAGAGAAAGAAATAGTGATAGGAAGCATGTGGCATTAGAAGGGAAGGAAGCATTGTGTAGAAATGACTCTTAGTTCCTGTCCTGTTTTTGTTATAGACACAAACACATACCTGATAATATGTGGTCTCATAAAATGGAGCCTTTACATTTTTTGTCATTGAATATTTTAAAAGATTATCATGTTATATTATATTTCCATCTGATAAAAAATAACAATTATTTAACTTTTTAGAGAAAATTTGTAGCTGATATATTGGTCAAGTCTTCTGGTTTATTTATACATCATTAGTCACTTTACAAAGGGAACTTGTTTTATTTTCCCATTTTCAAAGATGCAAACCTAAACTGAATTTCTTATTAACTGGAATGGAAGCCAAAACAAACAAACAAAAATCTATCTATCTATCTATCTATCTATCTACCTATCTATCTATCTATCTATCTATCTATTATCTATCATCTATCTATCTACTATCTATCATATATCTGTGTGTCTATGTACTTATCTCTCTTCTAACTTGCTTTCTTTCTATCATGAATTTATCTATTCATCTGTTTATATTTATGACCAGAATTGATTTTGAGAAAGTTAAGTGTTGGTAAGTTGTTTATGTGATTTTTGTATGCCAGGTAATCTCATATTCCTTAATATTTTGGTTAGTCCTAATATGCAATTACTAGTATTATGTTTTCATAACAGAGGAAAGAGAGGAGGATACGTTTCAAGTACCCTTGTCAAGATCACATAGTGTTAAAACCTGAATTTCTACCTGGAAATTCTGTCTAAAACTGTAGACTTCTATTTTCCAGAAACAATGGAAAAAGGTATTTAGAACTAGCAAACAGGGAAAGGGGAGTATAACAGCTACATATTAGTGAAAATACAAAAAAAGACATAGTTTTGAACTATTTATTTATCCTACACAAATTATATTTCTTATCTCTGAACATCATTATCTAAAATTATGTATACACCAAATTTCATAGAAGGAAAATAACAAAAAACAAAATGATATTGTTGTGAAAAAAATGTGTAATCTAAAACAGTTTCATATAAATTCTACAAGCAAAATAATCTATCTGGGTCAATAATATGTGCCAAGTTCCTTTCATGACGTGAGAGGCAGGTGCTAGCAATTTCTTATTCAGTATAATATAAAGAAAATTAGCATAATTTTTGGAAAAATATAGCATTTCTATATAATCACTGATCAGGCAGCATCCTCCTAAGCTTAGTAATCACAACCTGTTGCATAATTCATTGAGATAACTAGGCAATACAATTTTAAGTATTGTAGAATCCCAGAATTTGTGTCCTAAGAAGTCACGGGATTCTGAGGCCCAGATTAATTTAGAGAGATTTGCAACCATCCATATTTGTACTCGTGAATAGAGCAGTCACAGGAGGTAAACCTGATGATTACACATAAACACTGTCTGTCATTTTGAAAAAGAAAAATGCATCAATAATTACAGGCACTGTAGGTGAGTATCTCCATGCCAGACTAACAGTGGGGTTTGCTAGCACAAAGATAATTGATGCTGGTGGTATATAGCACCATGATAGATTGAGAAATTCATAACTACAAAATGAAGGTTAGAAAAGGTGCCGATTTTGCAGGTTTGCCTCACTTTATTTCCAAAATATAATATATATTAAAAAAGAAGAAAATTCAGTCATTTGTGACTTACTGATAAAGAGGAGTTATTGAAATTGCACAAATTTTATAATAAAAAGAAGGTTGGACACACTCTAATTCCCTCTGGATTTTAAATTCTTCTACATTTTCAGACAGTGTAAAGTTCCCATAGGGTGTAGTCACACATTGTGGATCAGAAGGTCTAGAAGCCAGAGCTCTGAGATCAGGACCCAACTTTCCTGACAGCCAGGTCAATGATTTTATTTTCTTCCCATTAATGTTATTGTCTTTGATGTCCTTATTTGGATTGTGTTTCATATCTATTCATCTAATAAGTAATTTTTGAGCAAGACACATGTCAAACACTATGCATGCTATTTACAGCAAAAAAGTGTCCCAAGGTATATGATTTTCCTTTTTTCTCTTGGTAGTGACACCAGCAGCCTAAAAGTTGCAGATAGTTGTTTTGCTTGATACCTGTGTTCTTCAGCTCAAAATGTATTATGTTTTCAATTACTGAGTCATTGTGAGGAGCGACTCAGATTATCTATCACTATGCACCTAGGATTATTTATTCTCTTGCTTCTCTGTACAAACTGTAATCAGAATCCATCTTTTAATCCTTCTTGCTTTTAAAGATTCACATTTTCCTTTGGAAATGAGTTTCTTATATCAGAACACCCACTGTTTGTCCCAAACCACTTCTCTTAATGTTTACTTTCATAAGTTAGCCCTGAGGAGAACCTAGTTTGTTTGTTTGTTTGTTTGTTTGTTTGTTTGTTTTGCTTTCCCCTCCCCCCCAAGAATATTGTTCCTCCTGATGCATTCTCAAGGCAAGCCTTTAATTTTTCTGCTGTAAATTGTGTTCACTACATGGCAAAGGGTAGGCTGACTTTCTCATTCTCTACTTCTCTATGAAATTCATTTCTTATAATAATAGCATTTTGGAGAGGAATTATGTAGATACTGGAAAACGAAATCGTTGAAATATCATTTCAAAGGAATCTTTATTTGGATTTTGGTACTAAATTATGTAAGACATTACTTCTGAGTGGTTGATGGGGACATATATGGAAAATTAAAAGAATGTTTTAATAGGTAGTCAAATAACTTTTTCATTTCTTGGAAGTTAGTTCATGAGCCTAATGTACATGTATCTATATGAAAAAGGTTAAAGACAGAATATTAGTAATGCATTGTAAAAAAATACAGTAATAGAAATTAGTTGCTGATTTATAAAGAGAAGAGAAACTAATGTTTAGCAATTTGGGGACTTATAGGATTGGAAAAGGCAACCTTATATCTCCACCACCAAAGGAAGATAAAAGTGAAAGCCATTTGAGCAAAGATATATGATTATAAACCCATCAAATCTGCCGCTGTTTAAAGGGGTTATTATAGATAAGCAAAGAACAACAACTACAATGAACCATGTCATATCACATAAAATTTGGAAACACAGAAGTACAGATATGTTTTGAGCTAGATTAGTATACACATTATTTTCCCTAGCTTTGTCTACTGAAGGTCCTAAAAGCACTGTATATATATAAATCTTATTTTAAAATAAAAGTTTATTACATGTTTAAACAGAAACAAAAGTAACTATGGATTTGAATGTAGACACAAATAAATTTAGGAATTCTAGGTCTACCTTTCTAAAATAAATAGCTAATTTAATAGGATTTTTAAAATGCTACTTCTTTATCAACCAAAACTAAATAAATAAAATTAAAAATAAAAAGAAGTAGGTTTGATTTGCATGTTATGTATCTCTTAAAAGTCTACTAGTTTTCATTGAGCAGATAAAAACACCAATATAATAGAAAAAAATCAAAATCCCTGGCAAATAAATATATTTTAAAATATATTGTAGTTGTTAAGTTTAAAGGGAAATGAGATAATCTTCACTTATAATAGCTATAAAATTTAGGGGTACCTTTGTTTTCCTTTGAATGTTTTAATGATGAATTAATATTAACAGAAAACAAATCTAGAACATAGAAACTGCCAATATAGCCTTTAAAGTATGAGAATTTTTCCCTCTTCTCTGTATGCTACTTCCTATTTATCTGAAATCTTCCAGGGGAAAGTGTGGAATCCTTTTCACATCCTGCATGTCCAGGGTTCCTGTGTCCAGGATTCCCATGTCAGGGTTCAGCGTCTGGAGAAGGCTGCATACAAATGAAAAGAGACTAGAAAAGCATTAATTTTTGGGAATCATGGGGGCCAGGCGGGAGCCCATCTCTAGTGGAGGGACTGCCCCCAGTCCGGCTTTCCTATCCCCTTTTATTAGGGCCAAGTGATACATCCATCAACCAGCAAGAATTAACACAAGACAAAAGGTGTGGAAGCTTTTACAATTACCAATGTCTCACCTAAACAATGAGTAAACAGTTCCATTAAGCTTTGACCAGGTTTCCTGTTTATTCTATTTACGTCTCTATTGGTGAGGCAATGTCTGGCTTCCCGCAGGAAAGATTCTCAGGTATATTCTTAAGATACAGGTTGTCAATATAAATTGGTGAGAGTAACAGCTGGATAACTGTTGCACTGTTTGTGAGAGAGAAGATTAAGTAGCTGATCATTGAGGATATAGAGAGAAGAAAAGACAGGAGTCAATAGTTTTGTATGATAATCCTATCTAATAAAGAGGGAATATGTTAATTGACCCTCCCACTGTCTCAAAGATGACAGAACCCACAGCCACAAAATGGCGGTGCCTGGCCTTGCCTTGCACCTGCCTCTGGAGCCCCCCAATCTCCTTAGTCCTCCAGCCACCCAGGGTCGCCTGAGGTGCAGGCAAGCCTCAAATGGCAGCTGTCCAGCCACCCAGAGTCACCTGAGGTGCAGGCAAGCCTCAAATGGCAGCTGTCCAGCCACCCAGGGCCACTAAAGACTCAGGTTGCCAGGGCCAACTGAGGCTTGTGCTGTTGGCAGTGGCAGCAGCAAAAGCGTGATGTGGCATTGCCTTCTAATCTCCAGATCCTCTCCCACTCCTGAGAATGGGAGGGGGTAGGCCAGGCTGAGGGACCTCCCCTCCCCTCTAGTGCATGAATTTTCATGCACTGGGCCTCTAGTCTTTTCAATAAGAGTGACCTTTAAAATTAACAATATTAAGTATTATTAGGTAAGGCATTCAAACAACTTATAGTTCCTAACCTGGGAAAAATGCTTTTTTTGGGGCGGGGGGGGGGGGGAGTGTGGATCCTGTAAAACTCAGAAGACAGATAAAGATAAATATAAAGACTATGTATTTTCTATTTTCTCTAAGTTTTATCCCATTATTCAAATATACCCTAACAAAAAAAATATTTAGCCATGAAATATTCAAAATAATTAGATCCTAGAGAGAAGAAGGTCTGTATATTTTTGCTGAGCCTACTAATTCAGTCCAGATTCTAATAAGTGCTGGGTCAAAATGATTCCACCCTTAATGAGAATAAATATTTGAAGCAGCCTCTATCGGGATACACATGTTTGCATAGGCAAAAGAAAACAAATGGGTAATCAAATGGGTAGTCTTTGGGAATTATATTCTTGCCTATATAACAGAATTGGTCCTTAATAGAGTACTGAATTTGTAATAATAAAATTAACCATAATAAATACTCATACAGTGCATATTATGTCTAAGGCTCATTTAATACAACAACTTGATAAGTCATGTGTTATTATTTTTTCTGTTTACAAAATAGAACACATGCACAGAGTTTACATTAACTTAATAACAGTTACACAACTATGAAATGGCTGGGCAGGTTTTCAAATCCAGTGAATCCTGTTCCAGTATACATATTCTTAACCCTTGTGATATAGTTTATCACCACATTAAAGAAATTCTTAATAGTTTTAATGAGTACTTTGGTAGTATTCCTGCCAAAAGAGAGGTTTCTACTACCTCCCTGACTTCAAACTGATCAATCCAAAGAATAAACTGTGGCTTAGAGGGACAAAAGCATTAGAACTCTAAGAAGATGGAGCATCTGAAAAGCCACTATGAATTCAGGTCAAGTACCAAAGACCTAATTGCCAAGTCTAACAGAAATTCAGGTAATTTGAGCTCAATTTAGTATGACTCAAAATAGATCAATTTCAAAACTTTGCCACGAGAGTGATACTCTTTACTGTACAAAAGATTTAATTTTACTTAATCACAATCATTTTTTGTATGCCCTTTTCTGGTCCTCCAGCTTGTATGCTCTTGTACATCCAATCCTTCTTCAGAGACAAAGTACTTACATGGCCTATATTTTTCCTAGACTGTATTAATATTTTTACACAAACCATACAATGTTAAAACAGAGGCTTGGAAGTAGAATCTTAGCTAGCAACAGTTTGGAAGAGGAGGGATGCTCAGATGTCTTTCTATTACAACTCAATTATTCCCTGGAACTGCTCAAAATATTAAGTGACTGGCCAAGCTCATATCTGAACTTTACCTTTGGTTGGAAGCATACACTAGCCATACACATTAACCATGATTATTCTTCTCTCCTCCCCATTTCATTAAGAATGTATTAAAAAATGTCTCCAACTCATAAATTGAGTTGAATTTAACTAAAACAGCTCAATGTTCCTCTCAGCTTGACTGAACTTCAAACTTTTCTTTTCTAATTGACTCTAGGCCCCTGATCATTTTCTTAGAGCATTTACTTTTGAAAATTTGCAATTGAAAATTCTTTCTCCACAGTTTGAGATATAAATCTTTTCTCAATCTCTTGTCAGTTTTACAACCTAGGAATAACTTTATCTAAAACTTGAAAGTCATCTCTTTGCAATGTAATCATTGAAGAAAAATAGTGTCCAATCTCATAGTCTCTGTGCAAATTAGCAAACACACATGACCTAATCACATTGCCAGACTTCACTGTAACATCTTCCAGGACATTTCCACTAGCTCACCACACCACTTAAAAACCATAGTTTTTCTTTCACAAAGTTCATTCTATCTCTCTTGTTGCAAAGGTCTTGAATAAATTATTTCTTGCCTGTTTAACTTGCCAATTTTTCTTTGATATATTTTGTTACAAATGGATATTACTTGGATAATTAATTACGTATGGCTTAATCAAAATAAATGTCCAATAAGATTATGCTTCCTTTTTGACAAGGAAAACGTCAAAATCTTTAAAATCTTCAGTGAGCATCTTCAAATTCTAAACCATTTAAAATCTAGTTAGTGGCCATTCTGAACATGTCTTTGTTGTTATAGCTATTGCTTTATATCACAAAAAATTAGGAGATTACAGAAAAACACACGAACTCCCATTATTCTTTCTTTCTTTCTATTAGTTCAGTGTTAAGACTGCTGAGTCATGGATCACATTCTTTACACAAGAAGTAGTGCATTCAATTGCAAGCAAAAAAATGCAATTCAAATTTCTTTAACCAATATAAACTTTTATTAGTCATGTTATAAGTCCAGAGATAAGTGTCCTGGGGATATTGACTGCTCAGAGGTACTATGAAACACCTCATCTTCCTGTTTGCTATCTCCTCTCTCTGGCATGAGCTTTTGGTTTCATGAGTGTATAATGACTGCTTTCAATTCAGTCATTGCACTTACATTTGAAAGGCAGAAGTGGAAAGGATGTAGCAATAAACTTTGAAGGATCAAAACAGTAAGTCTTTTCTTTTAATAAACTTCCCTGAAAGTTGACATTGACTTCAGCTCACATTTAATAGAGTCAGTCCTGGTTCATAGGGCTACAAGGTAGTCTAAGAAGAAATATATGTATTCAACATCTCTGGCAGATAAAGGAGAGAAAGATGTTATGAATGGTTTGGAGTGTTTAAGCCACAAAGTCTGCTTTAATGCTTTATTTATATTTTATCAACATTTTGAAATACAACCTACATTAAAATGTGCACATTTTAAATATACATTTTTGAGGCACTTTCACAAATGTATATTCTCATGGAACCACAACCCAATAGAAAACATTTCCATTACCACAGAAAGTTCCCTTACACTCTAGTGCTGCAAATCCACCAATTTTTACCACAATTTAAAACTGATTTAACTTCTTTAATTAAAGATTATTTTTCCTATTTTAGAAATTCAAATGTATAGAATCATATAGCATGCACTGCTTTGTGTCACACTGTTTTTACTAGAATGATTTTGAGATTTTTATAAATAAAAAACAACAATAAAAACACATTAGAAAGAATGATTTATTATTGTGTTTGTTGCTGAATGATGGATTCAATTCTTAAAGAAACTCTTTTGCTATATCCTAAAAGTCTTTTTATTGTTCTCTTTGTAAAATAACAAGTTTTACTTCCTTTTGTTCTCTTATTTAAAATTTGAATTCTATGCAGAATATTGTTGTTTATTTCTTGTAAGTGAAGCACTTGAGCAATTTTAGAATCACAGGTAATTTTAAGCAATTATTCTTTGTTATAAGAATGAACAAAGATAAATGAGAAAGAATTGGTTTTGTCAAAGCAGATATTACATTTCCCCACATCATCTTCTCTATATGTTTGTCACAATTACAGCTCTTTGGCTTGCAATCCACAAACTGAAAATTGCTAAAATTGGCCTTGACAGGCCCCGTTAATTAGCTCTCAAGGAGCCATTATGTTCTACCTGGTGAACAGTCCGTGACGCATGCAATCACTTGTCCAAACCACACACAAGGCTAATTATAAAGCAGCAGGCTATATCACATGGCAACAGACCATGCATGCACTGCTGTTAGTACATAGTAATTCCATACCCATATCATAAATTATAACACTCTCTACCTTGAGGAAAATAGTATCATGCAGGAACAATTACTTGGGAGCTCTTTCTGAGTAGAAACCATGCTATTTCTACTGTCTTACATGACTAATCCTTCTGATTTTCCTTAGGAGGTTAGAAACCCTGTCTAGTCACCAAACATAAAAACAAAATTAAATCATATAACAAAACAGAAACAAAGAAAAAGTCTCTTTCTGCTCTATAGTAAGAAAAAGAAATATGATTCTAATAATATTTATTTGAAAACTACTACTACTACTAATTTTATTCTTTGTATTTTATATTCAAGTGTTTTATTTAATCTATAAATATTTTCAAAAACACTTAATGCATCATTACTTATAAATTAATTTTTATAAACATTTATATACTTGCTTACTAATACATATCAGAAATATCATTGCTATCATTCTTTGGGATGATCAATTATATTCATACAGAAGTGCTCTGTTTTAGCTTTGAAAAGTTATATAAAAACATATTTTTAAAAGTATAATTTATCCCAGACTGAGTTTATTTAATTACCTTTGAAAGGAGTTTAGAGAGAGGAGAGGAGAGGCAGTTTAAGGGGAGAGAGTCAATGGGAGAGGAATGCATACCTTATGGGTGGAGACAGCTCTTAGCTACCAGATTATCTGTCTATCTCACATACACAGAGGATGGAGTAATGTTATAAGGGGAAGAAGAAGAGGGAGGCACTGGGTGGGTTTTGAAACTTTGGAACTGATACCAGGTAAGGAAAAGGGAGGGAGGGAGTAGCCAATTAGGAGAGCACAGGGGACATAAAATGGAGAAGGGGTCCGATTAGAAAGTAGTGTATATACACAAAGAGCTGCCGGCATTTATAAACCCTTATACAAAGAGGCGTCACTGGTTACCCATTTGGAAACCCCTCCCTATGTGGGAGTTTGTATATTCTTCCAATAAATTTCCACACTTTTACTAAAAAAGTCGTTTAGTCTATAAATTTATTCTTCAAACTTCTTGAATCAAGAACCTACTAGGGAAGTCTGAGCTCACCAAATTCTGCGTATCTCCTTCTTTTGACAATCTATAATAAAAGCGTATTATGCTAATTAAACCAGACAGCCCAATGACCTTCCTGATGTCATTCTGGATGTTCTTCCAGATGAAGCCACCATGGCATGGGCCAAAGCAGAGGTGGTTAGGGTGATCAGGCAGGCGAGCGGTTAGGGCCAATGAGGCAGGGAGGCAGAGTGGTTAAGGGTGAACAGACAAACAGGCAAGCAAGAAGTTAAGAGCCAGAAGTCCCGGATTGCAAAAGATATGTCCAAGGGATTGGGCCTAAGCCAGCAATTGACATCCCCAAAGGAGTCCCAGATTACAAGAGGGTGTAGGCCAGGCTGTGCACAAATTCATTCACTGAGTCTCTATTTTATAATCAGGTAGGATTCTGCTTCAGACGTTTTTGCGTTTTTGATGGTTTGGAGATCATCTTTTCTTGTCTTTAGATTGAGAAAAAACAAAAAAAAACCAACAACCCACAAATTCTTATAACCAAGAACACTTCTAGTTTTTTTCTTCTTTTTTACACTGTACTCTAAAAACATATGTATATATATTTTTATATATTTTAATTAATTATTACTTACACCACATATTTCAGGACATATTTTTGTATGTCTAACCCATTAAAATGGAGTTTAATTATTTAATTCTTAGCTCTTTTATTGGTACTATATATTTTTAATGCAACATGTGTAGTTTTTTTTATAATTTTCTAAAATACATTTTATTGATTATTTTACAGAGAGGAAGAGAGAAGGATAGAAAGTTACAAACATTGATGGGAGAGAAACATCTATTACCTGCCTCTGTACACCCCTTACTGGGGATGTGCCCACAACCAAGGTACATGCCCTTGACCGGAATTGAACCTGGAACCCTTCAGTCTGCAGGCCTATGCTCTATCTACTGAGCCAAACAGGTTAGGGCTAGACTCTTTGACTCAGTGCCTGAATCTCAGTGGGGAATATAAATAAAGACAAAGTAAGAATTAATATTTAAACACGACACAGCTCACAAACTTTGTCTGTAACAAAATGGTTTACGCTCAAAACTAATTGATTCATAACTTTCAGTTATCTTTGTCTGTTGAGAAAATTCAAAGTATATCAAAGATTTAAGCAGATCAGTCATATATCAGTTTGTTTTATGAATGATTTTACTTTATAAGGGTAATTTTTCCTAAAAATACCTTATATACTTATTATTATATATCTTAAATAATTCAGATTTTTGCCTATAAAATGAACCCATAAAATAAGATTTGAAGGCATATGTTTCCTCGTTTAATCAAAAGACACAAAGAAAATTTAATTGTATAAAATTGTTTCTTTAAATCCTTGAAACAGTTTCTATGACTTTTTCATTATCATAAATGTTTTATGGCAGATTATTCAACTTGAGTTCATATTTCATAGACTTTAAGCCATAATTAATAATTATTTATTACATTAGTATAACTATTGAGGAAATTTCACCAGAGAGTCAGGGAGATTTATGATTTAATGTTCAATTCCTCTTTTCATCATTTATTGGAATGACCATTTGGAAATTTTCCAAACATTCTAAATTTGAATCTCTTCAACTATACCTAAGGGTGGAATGTGTTTTGGATCTGGATGTAACTAGGTCCTTTGCATTCAAATCAATAAGTGCCTAGACCTTCATGCAGATTTCATTTTGATAGAGGACTTTTGTGTGGCCAGCTGACTACCTAATTGTTTATCTTAAGCTACTTGATTGTTACTACAGCTTATAAACGAAAACACAAACCAAGAAAAAGGATAAAATATTTGTAAAACATGTATCTGATAAGGGGCAATAACCAAAATATATATTTTAAAAAAACGTCTATAACTCACCCAGATAGTGTGGCTCAGTGGTGGCTCAGTGGTGGAGTGCTGACCCAGGAAATAAGAGCTTGCTGGTTAGGTTCCCAGTCAGGGCACATACTTGAATTCTGGATCAATTCCCAGTGGGGGCCATGCAGGAGGCAGCCAATCACTGACGTCCTCTCTCATCAATGTTTCTATCTCTCTATCCCTCTCCCTTCCTCTCTCTCTCAAAACCAATAAAAATATATTTAATAAATGTCTAGAGAGAGAACCAAGATGGTGGCATAGGTAAACATCTATTGTTCTGCCCTGCGCAACAATTCAAAAACTACAACAAAACAACAAAACAAACATCACCCAGAATCACCAGAAAGCTGGCTGAGTGAAAACGCCACAAATAAAAGTAAAGGTGGGACACTGAGACTCGGAAGAGCGGTGGGAGCACAGCCTTGAAGACGGAAACAGGTTAGGAGTCGTCCTGGTCACGCACGGGCTGTAGGGCTGGAGGAGCAACCCAGGCTGGATTTCTCCAATGGGGAGGGCGGAGACATCCCACTACACAGATTCCCCAGCGCCAGGCGGGACACACCCTGGAAGCGGGGCGTGGCAGAGGTTTCCCAGCCTGCAGAGAAACCAGATGCTTGAAAAAGAAGTTTGCGCGCAGCGGACACACACTGGAAGCCGGGAGCGGCAGAGGTCTCCTAGTCTTCGGAGAAACCTGGTTCCTGGGAAAAGAAGTTTGCACGAAAGTAAACTGTGCAACAACACAGACAAGTGACTTGCTCCCTGGAAACTTGTCTCCTGGTCCCAGAAACCACCTGTTTTACAATCCTGGGGAAGACTTTGGGTGTGCGGACTCATTTGGGGAGAGGCAGAGTTGTCTGGCAAGGGGAAGAGACTAGCGGCTTTCTCTTGGAGGTGCCTGCAGCCATCCTCATCCAACAGAGACCTGTGCGCAAGCGCCACATAGGACATAGCTGACACTGAGGCTGCCTGCACAGCTCAGAGACTCCGCCCATCCAACCTGAACACAGTCTCCCTTCACAGCCAATTGGCCTGGAGGTCAAACCCTCCTAGGGCTAACAACAACAAGCTGGGTATAAATTCAAAAATACTGTACAACCAATAAAGGATTGCAGTAAGGGTACCCACCTCAAGTAACTGGAGAGGCTGTGCCACTGACCCTTAGAGGACATCTACTACATAAAGCAGCCACCATGCAGAGATATGGAAAGAAATCAGGTGTGAAAGAAATGGAGGAGAAAAGACGACTAGACATAGAGTTCAAAACCACGTTATAAGGCTTTTTAAGAGGCTCCTAGAAAAGGCTGATGAACTTAATGAGAACTACGAGGAAATAAACAAGACCAACCAGGAAATGAATGAGACTTACAAGGAAATGAACCAGACCTCTGAGGATATGAATGAGACCCTCACAGATATGAAAAAGGACCAACTAGAAATCAAGTATACACAGACTGAAATAAAAAATATTACACAAAGTCCTAAAAGCAGTCCAGAGGACCGAAAGAACCAAGTCAAAGATTTGAAATACAAAGAACCAAAATCCACTCGGCTGGAAACCAAGAAACAAAAAGAATTCAGATAATTGAAGATAGTGTAAGGGGCCTCTGGGACAACCTCAAGCATTCCAACATCCGAATTATTGGGGTGCCAGAAAAAGAGAGAGAAGAAGTTAATGAAAACCTACTTGAAGAAATAGTGACTGAAAACTTCCCCCACCTGGTGAAAGAAACCGACTTAAAAGCCCAAGAAGTAAACAGAACCCCAAAATATATGAATCTAAAGAGGACCACACCAAGACATATCATAATTAAAATGCCAAGAGCAAAAGATAAAGAGAGAATATTAAAAGCAGCAAGAGAAAAACAGTTAGTTACCTACAAGGGAGCACCCATACGATTGTCAGCGGATTTCTCAACAGAAACGATGCAGGCCAGACGCGAGTGGCAAGAAATATTCAAAATAATGAATAGCAGAATCTACAACCAAGATTACTCTATCCAGCAAAGCTATCATTCAGAATTGAAGATCAGATAAAGTGCTTCGCAGATAAGAAAAAGCTAAAGGAGTTCATCACCACCAAACCAATATTATATGAAATGCTGAAAGATATTCTTTAAGAAGAGGAAGAAGAAAAAGGTAAAAATATAAATTATGAACAACAAATACACATCTATCAACAAATGAACATAAAATCAAGTGAATTGATAGGCTGGTGAACAGGATAAACTGGTGAATGTAACAGAGACATGGACATGGAGATGGAGTGGACTGACAATTCTTGGGGAGAAAGGGGTTGTGGGAAGTACAGCAAGAGACTGGACAAAAATCTTGCAACAATGGAAGAGGACAGTGGGGAGGGGGAGGGGAGGGTGGAGGGCGGAATGGGTATAGGGTGGAGGGGAGATATAGGGGGATAAAAAAGGGGAAACAATATAATTAATAAATTGAACAATAAAGATAAAAAATAAAAATAAATAAATAAATAAATTTAAAAAATGTCTAGAGCTCAACAGCAAAAGAAGAAGAAAAATGATATTGATATATTATGGCAATGGGCTTGTGTAGATCTATCTTCAAAGAAAATATATAGATGGACAGCAGGAAAATGCAAATCAAAACAGTAAGGAGATATCACCTCACACCTGTTAGGATGGCTAGTTAAGGAAACACAAGACTACACGTATTGGTGAGGATATGAACAAATTTTAATCCTTGTATGCCATTGGGAATGAGTGGTGGTGCAGTTACTATGAAAAACAGTATAAAGGTGACTCAAAATTTAAAAATAAATTCAGCAATCCCACTGCTTGATATATATTCAAAATCATTAAAATATAAGAGATATCTGTACCCTCATATTTATTGTAGCATATTCACAATAGCCAAGATATGGAAACACCTCAAATGTCCATCCACTGATGAATAGGTAAGGAAATGTGATATATCCATAAAATGGAGAATTGTTCAACTTTAAAAAAAATAAAAAGGAAATCCTGCCATTTGTGCCCACATGGATAAACCTTGAGGATATTAGTATGTGAAATAAGTCAGTCACAAGAAAGGCAAAAACTGTGATTCCATTTGAATTAGGTAACTAAGATAGTCAAATTCATAGAACCAGAGAATAAAATATTGGTTGTCAGGTCATGGGGGAAGGTGAAAATGATGAGTTGTTCAGTGAGTATTAAATTCCAGTTATGCAAGATGTGTTAAGTTCTAGAGCTCTGCTGTAAGTTTAGTGACCCTAGCTAATACTATATTTTGCACCTAAAAAATAGAGTAGAGTATGTTCTTACAAAATGACCACCCCTCGCACACACACATACACAAACACACACACACACACACAAAAAAAAAAAACACAAAAAAACAACAACCACAAACAGACAAACAAACAACATCAAAGCAAAGCAAATTAAAACAAAAAGGGACAGGGAAAACTTTTAAAGGTGATGGACACATCTATTACCTTGATTAGGATGATAGATTTTATCTATTAAATATGTTCAGTTATTTGTATATCAATTATACTTTACAAAAACTTTTATAAAAGGGTAAAGTGGCAAACATGGTTTAACCAGTGAGCTAACTACACATATGAATCATCAGAGAATAAGTTTTTAATTATGCATTTAATTTATGTAAAATTTTATGTTTAATGTGAAAATTTAAAAACAATATTCATGCTTGCTTAAAATTTTAACAATCAATTAACCTCCCAAAACCAAATCTGAATAAAAGTTGATGTTTATTTTTCTGTTTAAATTAACCACATGCTTTTCACTGATTTTGTGTTCTCTTCCTGTATATTTGGATATTTGTTTACTTTAAGATTAATAGGATAAAATTTTCAGCATGTCATCATTTGCTTAAGAGTTTCTATCTATACATGCATTTAAATACTTGTTAAAATTGTGAATTAGTAGACTCATTTTAAAGCATATTTGAGGATTCCTGAAGTAATTTAAACAAGGCCTGAAACTGTATGTAATTACCTGAGAAATAGTTAAATGAATTTATAATTTTGGTATAAATAGTACGACATTTATTTTTGTGCTTCAGTTTCAGTGAATTTAAATCAAATCCTGAAGTCACAGGAAAGTGAAAAGTTATATTTTCTCCTCCAACCGGGATAGTGAAGTAGTTATTCTCATTCCTGGTTAATTTTCTTCCCAAATTAATAAAGACATCAAAATGACACTTATTAATTTTTCAAGAATGTATTACTGATGAGACATTTCTGTATAGTAATGCCAATTTGAAAAGAGTGTTGAGAATTGCATAAGTTACATAATAAAGTATCCTTAATGAATATGTTACAATGTGTTGTAAGAGAGGAGCATAGAATATGGGCAATACTGGAGAATTATACAAATAATATAAAAAATGATACATAAACTTGTTATGCAAACTTTGGAGTTAAATTTGATTTTTAATTTCTACATAACATAAAGTATTTTTCAATTAAATTAATTGTAATATAGATATTTAAAGTACATAGCCTCATTTGATGATTTTTTTCAATGAAAGTGCACCCATATGGATTATACTAGTAACTAAAGAAAGAATGAAAGAGAAGCAACACACCAGAAATCTACCTTCTTCCCACTTACTTCTTACGTCTTTCATTCTTCCCAAAGGTAACAACTATGTGAACTTTTATGATAAATAATTTCTACTATATAAGTACTTACCCTCTCTAATATGATATATATGCAGATTATTTTTATTTTGTGTTGATTAATTTTCCCTAAATAATTTATATACATGACTGCAGAAATATGTATGCATATGTCCCAATTTCTCGTGAATATATAACGTCAAGTGAAATACAACACAGTGGATTAAGGTATGCATATGTAAAGATTTAGTAAAATGTGTCAAACATTAGTTCAAATCATTTGCATCAATTTAGATTCCAATCAACAATATCTGAATGATCTAATTCATTTATCTCCTCCCCAATTCTTGATATTTGTGTGTCTGTGGTAACTTTTATTTCCAAGGTGTTTTTATTTATTTTTATTTTTAATTATTTTTTAATATATTTTTATTGATTTTTTTGCAGTGTAACTTATATTTAAAAGTAGTACATATGTTTTCCTTTCCCTCCCCAATATCCTTCCCCCAGCCTCCCTTACCCCCCAGCACTTGTCCCCACCTGCCCCTTCCCCGCCCCAGTGTCTTTCATTCATTGGTTATGCTCATATGCATGCATACAAGTCCTCCGGTTGATCTCCCCCAGCATCTGCCTCCTATCCACCCCAGCCTTCCCCCTGTAGTTTGACAGCCTGTTCAAGGCCACCCTGCTTCTATATCAATCACTCTCCAAAATTACTTTTCTTAAAAAATATCTTCCCTGTGCATACTAGAAATAAATGTATAAGAACAAAAAAGGTTTGAGTCTCAGTTTCAATATCCAACTATTCTGAGTCCCAGTTTCAATGTCAAATACTTCTTTATGTGTACATGTCAGCAATGGTATCCAGATGGTGGACACATCATGGCAAGGCAAGGTCCATGCTCTCTGGTTTGGTCCTGGGCATGCAGCCATGCACAGCTGCCGACTGCTGGCATGGCAAGGTGTCGTCAGTGTCCCCCGTCTCTGGACCGTCCTCATGGCTGGAACAGACCCGTCAGTTCCTCAGTGTCGCAGGAACCCACATGGTCTAGGAGTTGTTCTCTGAAAACACACAAACACATTCTCGACCAAAAGTTAACAAAGGGATCCTCTCTGCAAAATAGACTTAGGATTCTTTTTATTTTTTGCCTAAATGATTTTCCTTTGGCTTATTTTGACACCATGTGTGTTTTTTCATGGGTGTCCTGCTGTTGGCTTTACAAATGGAAGTTACATTTCTGGAGTAAGAATTTTCTAGATGTACTTTACTTACAGGATATTTTTCCTTACATGATATTACCCCACTGCCACCCCCCCTTTTTTTATTAATGGGGGCTTTTGGACATTTTATATTGCAGTCTTGGTAATTTTAAATTTTAATTTTTGCACACAAATATGACTGCTTTAGGTTCTTTGGATGTTAGGCAATTTTACAGTGAGATGAACTACTAATAGATTTTTTAGTTAATGTTTTAGGAAAAGCTTTTTGTCCAGTACACTTAGATTTTCTTGAGTATTCACTTATTTCACTTGGCCAATTTAAATTAATCTGAAAACTTGATTACCATTTTCCTGTCAATTTTAATACTCAAGTAGAAATCTTAGTTTACCCTGTAAATATTAGTGGGAAGGAATATTTGCATTTTTTAGTAGGTTCTGAGCATTCATGATAATAGATTGATTTAGATATAGAGCAGCTATTGCTGGCCGAGTCTCTGTCTGCCACCTGGGTCCCGGTCTGAATTGTGCGTGGTAGGCGAATCAACCATGTGGGCAGGAGACCTCCCTCAGGAGGGGTGAGAATTCAAGCCCAGGCAAGGTTTGTGGGTGAGTGTCTGTGCCCCACCTCTGTTGATCTTTTAGTTCTCTCCTGTTGGCCCCTCTGCGACTGTGCCTGTCTTAGGTTGTTCCTTCCCTGAGGAATCTTACCCGTCTCTGGCTAACCAGACATCCTCCAGGGCCAAACAGGGTGATGTGAGGTTCAGTTCTGTCTCTTTTGTAGTCTATGCCCCCATGGCCTCCATGTCCAGCACCTGCCTTGAGGTTCCCTCATCTGCTGGCGGGGTCCCAATACTGATCACATATCTCAGGGGACCCAGGTTTCTTCTCCAGAGAGGGTCCAGCTCACACCATTGGTTGAGAGACAGATCCATGGTGCCAACTGCCCAGAGGCTTCAGCCAGAGCTGGAACTGAAAACTCAGGCATCAGCTATGTGTATTTGGGCTGTAAGAAGAGGGTCCCTCTTGGCAAAAAGGGCAAGAAGGGCCAATATAGAATGCTCAGATGCCTTCCCAGTGCCTTAATTCCTTCTGAAAGGGATTAATTTCTTTCCTATCCTTTTTTTAAGTTGCTGCCCAACATTCAAAGAATTAGTTTGTAAGTTTATTTGTGATAATTGTATAATCTGCTATTGTCAAATATCAAAAATTATAATGACATTGTAGAATAATATCATGTAAGGGTATTATGGTGTCACAAGAGGGTAAGGAAGGCCTAGCCTAAGGAGCGGTGTCCATAGGAGATGAAAAGTTCTAGGCCATGTCAATTTAATCTCAAACTAGCTGCCATTTTTTATGACTTTATATAAACTTTGTCAGGGATGTAAAAACACAAATTACTTACCTTAGTTCAAGAGTTCAAATATATTGACTTTCCCCCTTACTCCCACCACCTGCCACTTATCCTGAGGGTTGACATTCTAATGGACCTTTCTCAGTCTCTGGATCCATTCTTGTTCATCACTCTATGTCATTCATTATATTCCTCAAATGAGTGAGATCATGTGATATTTGTCTTTCTCTGCCTGGCTAATTTCACTTAGCATAATGCTCTCCAAATCCATCCATGTTATTACAAATGGTAGGAGCTCCTTCCTTTTTACTGCAACGTAGTGTTCCATTGTGTACATATACCAAATTTTTTTAATCTACTCATCTGCTGACGGGCACTTAGGCTGTTTCCAAATCTTAGCTATGGTAAATTGTGCTGCTATGAACATAGGGGTGCATATATCCTTACTAATTCACATTTCTAGTTTCTTGGGGTATATTCCTAGAAGTGGGATCACTGGGTCGAATGGGAGCTCCATTTTTAGGTTTTTGAGGAAACTCCATATTGTTCTCCACAGTGACTGCACTAGACTACAATCCCACCAGCCGTGCAGGAGAGTTCCTTTTTCTCCGCATCCTCACCAGCAGTTGTGGTTTGTTGATTTGTTGATGTAAGCCATTCTGACAGGTGTGAGCCTGTACCGCATAGTCGCTTTGATTTGCATCTCGCGGATAATTAGTGATTTTAAACAAGTTTTCATATTTCTCTGGGCCTTCCTTTTGTCTTCTCTCAAAAAGATTCTATTTAGGTCTGTTGCCCATTTTTTTTATTGGATCATTTGTCCTCCTTTTATTGAGTTGCGTGAGTTGCCTGTTGATGCTTGAGATTAAACCTTTATCACTGATAACATTTGCAAATATGTTCTCCCATACAGTGGGTTTTCTTGTTGTTTTGTTGATGGTTTCTTCAGCTGTGCAAAAGCTTTTTATTTTGATGCAGTCCCGTTTGTTTATTTTGTCTTTAGCTTCCTTTGCCCTAGGATCAGTATCATTAAAGAAGTTTTTTTTGGCATATGTCTGATATTTTTCTCCCTGTGGATTCCTCTAATATTTTTATGGTTTCCCGTCTTACAATTAAGTCCTGTATCCATTTTGAGGTTTTTTTTGTGTGTATGATGTAAGTTGTTGGTTTAGTTCCATTTTTTTGCATGTATCTGTCCAATTTTCCCAACACCATTTATTGAAGAGACCGTCTTGACTCCTTTTTATGTTCATGCCTATTAATTGAGCATAGTGGTTTGGGTTGATATCAGGATTCTCTATTCTATTCCATTGATCTATATGTCTGTTCTTTTGTCAGTACCAGGCTGTTTTGAGAACAGCCTGGTAATACAGCCTGGTAGCTTGGTAATACAGCTTGAAATCTGGTATGGAAATCCCACCATCTTTGTGCTTCTTTCTCAGGATTGCTGTGGATATTCGGGGCCTTTTTTTATTCCAGATGAATTTTTGGAGAGTTCTTTCTAGGTCTGTGAAATATGCCATTGGTATTTTAATGGGGAGTGCATTAAATTTATAGATTGCTTTGGTTACTATGGACATTTTAATTATGTTGATTCTCCCAACCCATGAACATGGTATGTTCCTCCACTTGTTTACATCTTCCTCTATCTCTTTTTACAGTGTCCTGTAGTTTTCCGTGAATAGGTCTTTTACCTCCTTAGTTAAGTTTATTCCTAGGTATCTTAATTTTTTTTGGTGTGATGGTAAATGGGATTGCTTTTTTAGTCTCTCTTTCTGTAAGTTCACTATTAGTGTATAGAAATGCCATAGATTTCTTGGCATTAATTTTGTAGCCTGCTACATCGCTGAACTCATTTATTAAGTCTACTAACTTTTTTATGGAGTCTTTCGGGGTTTTTAAGTACAATATCATGTCATCTGCAAATAAGGATAGCTTAACTTCTTCTTTTCCAATTTGGATGCCTTTTATTTCTTCTTCTTGTCTAATTGCGATGGCTGAAACTTCCAGGACTATGTTGAACAGGAGTGGTGAAAGTGGGCAACCCTGTCTTGTTCCTGTTCTTAGGGAAAATGGTTGTAGTTTTTGCCCATTGGGTATGATGTTTGCTGTGGATTTATCATATATGGCTTTTATTATGTTGAGGTATGATCCTTCTATTCCTACCTTGTTGAGAGTCTTTATCAAGAAAGGGTGTTGGATTTTGTCAAATGCTTTTTCTGCCTCAATTGATATGACTATGTGGATTTTTATCTCTCAATTTGTTTATGTGATGTATCAGATTTATTGATTTGTCGATATTGTACCATCCTTGCATTCCTGGGATAAATCCTACTTGGTCATGGTGTATGATCTTTCTGATGAACTGCTGGATCCGATTTGCTGGAATTTCATTGAGGATTTTGGTATCTATATTCATGAGGGATATTGGCCTCTAATTCTCTTTCATTGTATTGTCTTTGTCTGGTTTTGGTATTAGGGTGATGCTAGCTTCATAGAAGGAGTTTGGAAGTGTTCCATTCTCTTGAATAATCTGGAATAGTCTGAAGAGAATAGGTTTTAGTTCTTCCTTGACTGTTTGGTAACACTCCCTTGTGTAGCTATCTGGCCCTGGGCTTTTGTTTGCTGGAAGCTTTTTGATGACTGCTTCAATTTCTTCCTTATTTATTGGTCTATTGAGCTGTTTAGATTATTTTGATTGAGTTTTGGGATGTTATATTTTTCTAGGAATATATCCATTTCCTCCAGGTTGTCCAGTTTGTTAGAGTAGAGTTGTTCATAGTACTTTTTAACAATACTTTGTATTTTGATGGGGCTGTTGTCATTTCACCTCTTTCATTTCTGATTTTATTTATTAGGGTCCTCGCTCTTTGCTTCTTGGAGAGCCTGGCTAGAGGTTCAATCATTTTTATCCTTTTAAAGAACCAGCTCTTGGTTTTGTTGATATTCTGTATTGTTTCTTTGGTCTCTATGTCATTTATCTCTGCTCTGATCTTTACTATTTCCTTCCTTCCGCTTACACTGGGCTTTTCTTGTTGCTCTCTTTCTAACTCTTTGAGTTGTTGGGTTAGATAATTTATTACCGCTGTTTCTAGATTTTTGCACTAGGATTGTAGTGCTATAAACTTCCCTCTCAAATCTGCTTTTGTTGTGTCCCATAGATTTTGGATTGTTGTGCTATCATTGTTATTTGTTTCCATGATGTTTTCTATGTCTTCCTTGATCTCTCTAGTAACCCAATCATTGTTTAATAGCATGCTATTTAGTCTCCATGTGTTTGATTTCTTTGGATCATTTTATTGTAGTTCATTTCCAGCTTTATGCCACTGTGATCTGAGAATATGCTTGATATGATTTCTATCTTCTTGAATTTGGAGAGACTTTGCCTATGACCCAACATATGGTCTATCTTTGAGAATGACCTATGTGCACTTGAAAAGAATTTATATTTTGTGGCTTTTGGGTGAAATAATCTGAAGATGTCAATTAATTCTATCTGGTCTAGTGAGTCATTAAGGATTGATGTTTCTTTACCATTTTTTTGTTTAGAGGATTTGTCCAATGGTGATAGTGGGGTAGTAAAGTCTCCTACTATGATTGTATTGCTGTCTATCGCTCCATTGATATCATCCAGGAGCTTTTTTTATGTATTTGGGTGCTCCTGTATTTGGTGCATAAATGTTACCAGAGTTATTTATTCTTGGTGGATTGCTCCCTTTAGTATTATGTATTGGCCTTTTTATCTCTTGCTACATCCTTCACTTTGAGATCTAATTTGTCAGAAATAAGTATTGCTACCCCAGCTTTTTTTCCATTTCCATTCACTTTTTCCATCCTTTCACCCTCAGTCTGTGCGTGTCTTTTTTCTTGGAGGTGGGTTTCTTGTAGACAGCAGATTTATGGGTCGTGTTTTCTTCTCCAGTCCATTTCCCTATGTCTTCTGATTGGAGCATTTAAACCATTTACATTTAAAGTTATTATTGATAGGTACTTATGTGTGGCCATAAGTACCTATTTATGGTACTTGCTTCCTATTTCTTTTTACAGCAGACACTTTAGCATTTCTTGCATTGCTGGTTTGGTGGTAATGTATTCCCTTAGACCTTTTTTGTCTGTGAAGCTCCTGATTTGACTTTCAATTTTGATTGATAGCCTTGCTGGGTACAGTATTCTAGGATTCAGACCCTTTCTTTGCATGACTTTGTATATTTCATTACAATCCCTTCTGGCCTGATAATTTTCTGTTGAGAAATCCCTTGCTAATCTGATGGGGGTTCCTTTGTAGGTAACTTTTCATCTCTCTCTGGCAGGTTTTAAGATTCTCACTTTGTCATTGATGCTTTCCAATTTAATTATAATGTGCCTTGGCGTAGGTCTTTTGGGGTTTAATTGCTTAGAACTCTGTGAGCTTCTTGGATTTCTGCAGGATTTTTTTTCTGTCCTATATCAGGGAAGTTTTCTGTCATTATTTTTTCCAATAGGGTTTCTATTCCTTGCTCAGTTTCCTGTCCCTCTGGAAGCCCTATTATACGGATGTTGTTTTGTTTCATGTTGTCCCAAAGTTCCCTTAGGCTCTCCTCCTGCTTTTTACTTTTTTTTTTCTAGAAGCTGCTCTACTTGGGTATTTTTTCCTACCTTGTCTTCCAGCTCACTGATGCGGTCCTCTGCTTTTCTAGTCTACTCCTGATACTTTTTGTGGAGTTCTTTACCTCAGCAATGTTACTTTTCATTTATTCTTGGTTCTTCTTCAATTCCTCTTGGTTCTTACTCATACTGACTTCTATTCTCTTCAGCTACCCTATGACCATTTCTCTGAACTCTCTTTCTGACAGGTTGCTTGCTTCCATGTCATTTACCTCTTTTTTATGGTGAGGCTTGTTTTTCTTTCATTGGTGGGCTTTTTCTTTGTCTCCCCATTGTCTCTCTTCTCTGTGTGTCTTGTTATGTAGTTCTCACTCTCCTGTGTTGATTTAAAGGCTCAAACTACAACACAACCAGGTGCAGCACACCAGGCACTGAGGAAGAATGTATGCACAGTATTGGTGACTCCAAATTAAAGGTGATTGCCAGAGGGAGATAAATTAGGTGATAGGTGGGAAAAAAGAGAGTGAGAGAAAACACACTCACACACACAAAAGAAAAAGAAAAAGAAAAAAGAAAGAAAGAAAGAAAGAAAGAAAGAAAGAAAGAAAGAAAGAAAGAAAGAAAGAAAGAAAGAAAGAAATAGGGGAATGTCAAAATAAAACTGGGAAAAGGTTAGGAGTAAAAAGAAAGGAAAAGGGAATAAATTATAAATATGGGTTGGAGACTCCCAAAGGACTGCCACTAATCCCAGCAAAAGCCAGCAACAAGTACTGGAGATTGATACAAACTACATACAACAACTAATATCAAGGGAGGTTATGGAACACAGAAGCTTAAATCTATAAAAAAAAATGTGAACAATACCAAAACAAAAATCAATGCCAAAACCCCCCACAAAACAAATTAAATAAAAGAATAACCAAACCAATCTCACAAACATGCATAAAATATCGACATAGTCAACAGTCAGGTAATCAACATCAGCAGGACCGAGAGAAAAACAATTTAGGATAGTGAAGCCGGAGAAGCGATAGATGTGTATGGACTTGGAGCAGGTCGTTGGAGATTGGATATAAAAGTGGGGTGAAATTTTAACAGTGGGTAAAAAAAAGAGAATAAGTAAAATCGAAAGCAGAAAAAGTGTAAGGGGAACAAGACACTAACTGGGGAAAAAAGGGAAAGATTAGCAAGAGAGTTCTGGCATAAGGGTGAAGTTGAGGTAGGGTAAAAAGATACTGAAGGGTAGATGAAAAAAGACTGTATAACACTGATCTCTAAGAAGAATAAAGATGAAATAAAATGGCACTTAAAAAAGTTTAAATCATAGTAGAAATAAAATTGATTCTTTAATTTGTGTTACACAAGTGTCCATTTTTGATTAAGCCCCTGAGTGGCAGTGTTCCTGAATTGACCTCTGTCTCTATTGGTCCTCTCTAGCCTGGACTAAAATCCCACTATGTCTATGGTATTCACTATTGATTTGTGGAAATAGGCTACCTCAGAACTGCCTTTCTAATGGTGAGCACCTGTTCTGATCCCCAGACTCAGCAAAATAGCTTGCCCCTGTGGTCTTCCAGGTTATTCTCCACCAAGGGATCCCACGTTCCTGGTTCAGCACTGAGAAATTGGTCCTCTCTAGCCTGAACTAAAATCCCGCTATGTCTATAGTATTCACTACTGATTTGTGGAAATAGGCTACCCCAGAGCTGCCTCTCTAATGGTGAGCACCTGTTCTGATCCCCAGCTTCAGCAAAACAGCTCGCCCCTGTGGTTTCCCAGGTTATCCCCCACCAGGGGATTCCATGTTCCTGGTTCAGCGCTGAGAATTTTGGATTTGGAGAGGCCAAATGCAAGCGTGCAAACTCACGTCCCGCTCGTATGTCTGAGCGAAACCCCTTTCCCCCTTGGGTTTGGCATCCCACTCCCTCCCAAAATTGTTAGGCTGGCCTTCTCCGTCAGGTCCAAATGGGTTGCTTTCTATGTATCCCCCCTGCCTCCAGCTTTGAGGGCCCTCTTCCACATTTGCCAGCCTCAACAGCCATGGGCTTTTCCTCCCCCCCTCCCGTGCAAATACCCCTGCTTTGCCTGCTCCCCCAACCCCAGGGGAAATCTGACCTTTCCATGGTGGAGCACAGGGTTCCTCGGAATCTACTTTTGTACCAACTAGGAACAGATGTTCTGGGGGTCTCAGCCGTCCAGTGAGTACCGCAACTGTAAAATTTTGAGGCTCTTCCCCTTCAAGATGGCACAGTCTGCCTCTGAGCCAGTGGCTCCGTGAGAGAACCCAGCTCTGCACTGGAGCCGCTCAGTTAAGAGAGGCTAATGTAGCATTCCCCTCTTCTTCTCCCAAAGCTCCTCTGTCCCCCGACTCGCCAACAAACACTCCCCACGCCACCCTCAGCTGCTCCCTTCGTCTTCCCTGGGACACAAATGCTTATGAGTCCTTCTGTTCCACCACTATCTATTTTTTTGGGGGGGAAAAGTGTCTGTGTTAACTTTTAAGACACTCTGAGGATATGTGGTAATATTGCATTGTAATATTATTTTATTGTTTTGTAATTTTCTGATGACTAAGATAATGAACTATTCTTAAAAGTCCATTGACTATTTTTATATGCACTTTTGTGAAGTGATTTGTGTCATTTTAATTAATTGATTAATCTTATTTTAAATGTTTCCAGATTATATGTGTAAATATGTATATACATTAATACATACATATATGTGTATATATGTATACATATACATACTTATATTTTATTATTATTATTATTATTTTGTTAATCCTCACTTAAGGATATTTTTTCATTTGATTTTTAGAGAGTGGAAAGTTAGGGGAAGAGACAGAAAGAAACATCGATGTGAGAGAGACTCAATGATTGATTGCCTCCCGCATGAGCCCCCACGAGGAAAAAAGATCAAGCCTACAGCTGGTATGTACCCTTTATCAGAATGGAACCCAGACCCTTCAGTCTGCAGGCTGACACTCTATCCACTGAGCCAAACTGGTGAGGGTTACTATATTATTGGTGCAAGGCTTTGTTGGCTAATAAATAAGGTATATTCTCCAGCTCTGTTTTATCATTCACTTGATAATATCTCTTGATAAACAGAAAATCTAATTTTAAAGTAGAATAGTTTATCTCTTTATATTTATCTTGTTTTGTATCTTTTCAAAGAAATCTTTAGCTATAGGGGTCATGAAAATTTTAAACTATGTTGTCTTCTAAAACCTTTACTAGTTTAACATTTACATTTAGATCTAGTATATATGCATATACCTATAAATGTGTGTATATATCCATGTGTTTAAATAACAATATTTTCATTTATATTTCCACTAGTTCTTGAAAAGTTAAGTTATTAAAATGGAAATTCCTTTTTTGTCCTCAACACTGTTCTTTAGCAAATCTCTCTCATTTTAGTGAATTGCACTGGCATATATCCAGTTCATTAAATTGAAAGCTTAATAGTCACCCATAATTTTCCATTTTTCACATCCTCCATCCATTCCATTAGCAATTATTTTTGCCCTGTCTCGTTTTTATTTAACCCTCTGCATTTTTTCAGCAATTAAACTAAGAAAAACCACTGTGTTTTTCTCAAAAACCGCTTTTATTCATATTCTATTCAGCATTGCCCACCTGCAGGAAATCATCTTGCAATGTTTTTATTTGATAATGTCACTCCTCTTCAATCATTTTGATTGTTTTCATTGTACTTTTTATAAAGTCTATGTTCCACAATTTCTCTACAAATTTGTTGTTCTTTGTTGAAAATGTTATATATGCAGGAGTCATGAGGATAACTTTGGCTTGGGTTTGTCCTGCATGATGTGAACAGCATGTGTTAATAAGCAGTTTTTGTCTTGTCAGGATGTCTTTTTGTTAGAGTAGCATCTGAAAACATAAAATTAGTAGAGTTTAAGTTTTGCATGCTCCATAGTTAGTGTAATAGTTTAGTTTCTTACATCTCTCTCCATTTTTAAAAAGCCATACATTTTGTGGCTTAGGATAAAACAAATGTATTACCTTATAATTTTGGATGTCTAAAAAACAAAATGGTTTTAAAAGGTAAAACTAGGTGTCAGCAGACAGAGTTGCATTTTTTTCTGGAGGCTCTAGGGAGAATCCACTTCCTCAAATCTTAAAGCTTCCAGAGGCTGCCTCATTCTTTGGTTTATGGCCCCGTTTCTTCATTCACAAAGACAGCAACATTGAATTGAGTGTTCATCACAAGCCATCTCTCTAATTCTTTCTCCTTTGCCCCTCTCTTCCACTTTTAAGGACCCTCGTGATTAAATTAGGCCCTGCTGAATAATCCCATTTAAATATATTTGGGACACATTTTTCTGCCTATGATAGTAGGTAATAATAAATGTGTTGCTTTGTTTTGTTTTTCAATGAGTAAACAAATTGTAAATTTTCATTTAAGTATCTGTCTTTTAACCCTCCACTAAAGATACTTGTGTAGGTGTGCTGGTGACATTGCACTACTCCTAAGCATTTGCTAATATGCAAATTATATTCAGAATTAATAAAAATGATTTTTTATTTATTCATTCTTTACTGATAATATTCCCCTTCAAACAAACAAACAAAAACAGAATTATCATAACTATATAAGAGATAACATTACTGTGAGCAATTTTGAATTTTGGGGAAAAATACAACTGAAATTAACTTGACACATAAATTATTCAAATGGTTGGTAAAATCATGGCCAACATAACAGACAACAGCATGGTGACTGCCAGAAATAAAGGTCTAATGGGGGAGGTAGAAAAAGGTAAAGAGGGGGGAGGGGAATGGTAATGGAAAGAGCCTTACTCCAATATACAGAAGATGTATTATAGAATTTTATATCTGAAACCTGTATAATTTTATTAAACATGTCACTCCAATAAATTCAATAGAAAAAAAAGTATCAGGGCCAACTCATATAAATTTTCTGATTATATTTCTTGATGTACAAACTAAGGATATTATTTTTAATACTTTAATCCTATTTATTGGAAGTATTTTACTGTGAGGTGTCAATAAGTATTACTGGTAGTTGTTGATGATATTTTTATAGTCATTATCATTAGAGAATACCTGCCTGAAGGAAGATATTCAATACTTAGAGTTACAGTAATTAAGACTGTTAAAATGTCTGCACTCAAAGCAACTCTTTTCATACAGTCAGTGATTTGCCAAATCGTGTCTGTCAAAAGTGGACTGTGAGGAAGGTCACTGAAAAGATTACTCCAGTTCTCTAATACCCTTTCTTCTCAAATGTTGGTTTCATTTCCTTTAAACATCTGCTCTGAAACAATTTACCATTTCAGCTCTGTTTAACTTCCATCAGTGGTGACTCATTCTGCTTTCTTAATTACTTCCAAAAAAGTAGTCATAATCTTCCTCAATTGCTTAGGGGAGAGGAAGCAGAACACATTTAGTTCCTTTCATCACAATTTAAATGGGATGCTGTATTATTCTGAAAAGTGGATCAACTCATGTTTATAAAAATAATTTTCAAAGGATGACAAATTAAAACACTTATTTTTTTATCTCTTCTGATAAGAATTCATTGACTCTACAAGTGTTTGAAGATTACAATGAGAGAAATGTTATAATAATTTCTATTACCCAATCCGTTCTTCCTTGTTAGCCTTTTTATGTGAACTGTTTAATATCAGAAGTGTCGTCAAAATTGCCTTCTTGTGAAAGCCTGGGTATTTTCAAATAAACACACACATATATATGTAGGTTTGTGGTTTCACTACATTTATACATGAAGCTTAATTCACTTTATCTGTCCTACTATTATTTATTTGATATTGAGGGTCTTTTTATCAATTGTATTTTTAAGTTGCTTTTTGTTTGTATTGTGCCTGATGAGGGAGGTAGAAAGTAAATTTACATAGTTTTAAAGTTACAGTGATTTGTCATTTATGAGCTTATCCTATATAATAAAGGGCTAATATGCAAATTATCCTCTCCACCAGGAGTTTGACAGGGAGTTCAACCAGCAGTTTGATCACAGGGCAGGGCCAGCCGGCCAACTATCTGCAGCTCCTCCAACTAGCCAGCCCGCCCCGATCGGCCTTTATTGGGGTGAGCTGGCTGGACCCCACCCATGCATGAATTTGTGTACCAGAACTCTAATAAAAAATAATAATAATGGAAGTTCCCTAGCCTCTTCTTCTCTGAACACTATTCAACTTTTTCAAGGTAGGACTTTTCATTGTCTCATCTGTTTTCATTTACTTAAACTATGTGATTGAGTTCCTTTATATGTAAAAGGGAGATAATAAAATACTTAACGCTTCTTATAGTTGATGGAAAAATTAAAGGATGCATTAACTATTATAAAAAAAATCAACAAAAATTCTTAATATATTGCCTGATCCATAATAAGAGAAATATAAATGGTAGTGCTTTATGTTACTTAGTATTGTTATTATTCCTATGTGTATGCATATGATGTAAAATAATAGAAATAAAAGATGGATATGTATTCTATGCATTTATTTATTATGCATACCTATCTATGATACTGTACATATTAGCCTATATAATAAAGAGCTATAATAGTAATTAGAACGGACAGCAGAATGACCTTCAGGAATGACCTTCCAGAACAACCAGTGGGATGGGGGCCTTGGGGCTGTAAGATAGCCAGGGCCATGAGGGCTGAGTCTGTTGTACAAATTTGTGGATTGGGCCTCTAGTATTTATATAATATATTGGTGGATTATTTATTAAGAATGACTCACTGAGATAGTTCCATATGAGGTCTCTGTAGTTTTCTCTGATAATCTCAATATGGTTAATAAGATATATTTATATAACTGCATGTTCCAAAGGTATCTAAATTTCTACAGTTAGTATATGACAAGCTTTGGAGTAAATCTTAGTCATTTTAATTGATCAATTATTGGTTGATAAAGTATTTAATCTTTCAAAGTTAAATATTTCCAAAGATAACATTAAGGAGCATTTATGTTAACTACAAGTGAATTTTATAAATCTTTATTTTTATAAGGTTAGTATTCAGGGTATTAAGAGAGTTGTAAAGAATATATTATAGCTAAAGTTACTTTATTAATTTAAAGAGTGAGAAATTAGAGAACAACAACAACAAAACAAAGTACAGAAGGCCAGATAAAAACAGAGAAAAATGTTTAAAAAGTAACATAGTAGATATGACCCTCAAATATTTTTAATTTGTAATTTATTGAAAAAGAAGTAATCATATACTGAAATAAAAATACTAATGTCAGGTTAGAGGAGAACAAAATTCAACTGTATGCTGCAGAAAAGGAGCATTTCAAATAGAAAGACTGAAAGTAGAAGGAAGGAAAATTGGTATCATGGGAACAATAACAATAAGGAATCTTGTACAGCTGTACTAGTATTAAACAAAGTAGGCTTTAAAGCATGTATATTTAGAGCTAAAGAGAAGAGTACTTTGGAATAATAAATGGTTCATTACATATGTATAACAATATTAGAATTATATGCATCCTATAACATGACTTCAATATATATAAAATAAAAACTCAGTGAGGTAAAAAGAAAAATAGACTAATCCACATATCTCAATATATTCAATAAAAATAAATTATGTATTAGGAAATGTCAACATCAAATGGTAAAATTTTGAAAGTCTAAAAACTGAGCAACCTCTTATAAGTCTGAAAAATGACTGAAAGCAAGCACTAATTACCAATACAAAGCTTGCGAAGGAATATCATTATAAATATCTGTCACTAGAAATTAATAAGAACATTGACTATAAAATAGTTTAAATGAAACTAACAATATGCATGTTCACAGTATTTCAAGTTGTCAATTCTCCTTAAGGCAAGATATATAATTGAACTTATCATAATAAAAATCCTAACATTTAAAAATATCTATAGAAATGTAAAAACCACATAGGCAAAGGCAAACTTGAAAAGGGAGAAACTTTAGTTATTTATACAGTCATCTCTCTGTATTTACAAAGGATTGGTTCCCAGATCCCCATGGATACCAAAAATTTCTGGATGCTCAAGTCACTTATAAGATGGTGTAGTATTTTCATATATCCCATGTACATGCTCCCATCCTCTTTAAATCATCCCTTGATTACTTATAATACCTAAAACAAAGTAAACACTGCATAAGTAGTAGTTACATTGTATTATTTAAGGCATTACCAAAAAAAATCTTAATATTTTAATACAGATGCAAACACCATAAGCCTAACTACATAGTACAAGCCAACAACATTTGCCGGAGCCAGCCAGCATAAATCGAACAGCACCTGAAAGGGGGGTAAGGATTGGGAAATGACAGACAGACAAAAAGGATGAGATTGGGAGGTCTACAAGCCCTTTGTCAGACTGCGGCCCCAAGTTTATTTTTCTCCATGCTTTTATCCAATGCTGCTTACATAACACGCAATTCATCATTTCCATAATTTGACAAGCATTAACCTTCACACAAAATTCCTTATCTTAGCTTGGCGCCACTCGAACCCCTAGCTATCTTCCTATCCTCTGCTACTTGCTCAAGGGCAACATGTTTACCAAACTGTTGTACTTAAAGGTCACTGTGCTCTAGGGGACAGAATGCATGTTTACTAAACTTAGGAGCAGACAGTCCACTTTGTGACACCTGCTCTCTCAGGACTTTGTCAACTGAGGTCACCCCTCACAAACGTTATAACATTTTTCCCAAATATTTTCTATCTGAGGTTAGTTGAATCTCTGTATGTGGAATCCTCAGATATGAACAGCCAACTATGTCATGCTACATATACCAAAAGCAACAATAAATAAGAGAGGGTGATATTGTGAACAGGCCAGCAAGTAGATAAATCATTGGAACAAAACTTCCTTTATATAGTCTCTTGGGTTATTATATCTGTAATAATGCAGTGCTATTGCAAAACTGTGATATTTTCAATAAATAATAATGAGGCAATAAGGTAGACTATGAGAATATTCTTGACATCTTATTTCATACTATATACAAAAATAAATTCCAGGTGGAATATACTAGTACACAAATACACATGAAGCAAACATCCATATATGATTGTCTTTGTGTATAAAATTTAATGAGTAAGGCCACTACATTTTATTTGTGATTTTTAAAAAGATAAATATACTTTAGCAATGTTTCTGATATCCTATCTAATAAAAGAGTAACATGCAAATTGACTGTACCTCCACTACACTACCAGCCAATCAGGAGCAGGGGGCATGGCCAGCAGACAGGGGGTGTGGCCAAGGGGCATGGCCAGAGGTGTAGCAAGTGGACATGGCCAGCAGGCATGGCCAACAAGCATGGCTGGCACACACGGGGCAAGGCCAGCAGGTGCGTGGTCACAGTGCTGTTAAAGCAACCACCACACTATAAGCTCTGCCCACATGGTACTTAAGGGCTGGTCCTCCTTACAGTTATGGTGACTGAATCACATGCAAATGAGCACCCGGGGCACCTTGGCTAATGAGAGCCAGATACAAGGAAGGGCTCTGAGCCAAGCTGCAGTCCACTCTGTGGGGCACTGTGGGCTAGCCAGAACTTCCAGCGCACGGCTTCAGCTCCCCAGGGCCAATATCTCTTCCCCAAGGCAGGCAACCTCCTTCCCTGACTCTGCAGAACCAGCACCAGTGGCTCCAGATCCTGGCACACTGAATGCAGGTGGGGGAGGGGGCACAAGGTCTTCCAGACCCTGTGCCCCACAAGCTTGGTCCAGGACCCACTGGTCTCACAGCTTCCCTTTGGGGCAGGCGGGGTGGGCGGGCCAGGCCTCCAGAGGAACAGCAGAGCCGGCAGGGAGGAGGGCAGCTGAAGGAAGTGAGGAGACAAATGGGGGGTGGGGAAGGAAGGGGACTAGGGCCATGCTGCTGGGCTTCAGGGACGGGTGACCCTGGACCGCAAGAGAAAGATCCCTTGGCCACCACCAAGAAAAGTCCTCGCTGGAGGACGCTGTGCCCCCCACAGCCGCTGGAGCTGCAGCTACTATTGCGAGAGCCTTGCAGAGCCTGGCCTTGGGTTCCCCTACCCAGCCTGGGCCCCGCCCCCTGAGGCTGGAGCAGGCGCCATGCGAAGCACCAGGACCGCCTGCATACTGCATCCACTCCCCAGCATTGGGCTCTACAAATCCCAGGAAAACTGAATTTGCTACAAATAAAAGTGCCCTTTAAAATGACTATGAACACTGAAGTAAAATGTTTTCATTTTATAAGCCTATATTTTACAGTATGCACATTTCACATAACAACGCGTCAGAACTTATCTAGGGCAGGGGCCAAATCCCATTGCTGTAAGGAACCAGAGTGTGGCTCAATTTTTGTGGGCTATACATTGCCTCGAATACTCAACTTCTGCAGTCCTAGCATGTAAAGTCCAAAGGAATGGGTTTGCTGTGTCCCAACAAAACTTTATGGCCACTAAAATTTGAATTTCATATAATTTTCATGTCACAAAATAACATTCTTTTTTTCCATCATTGACCAAAAATAGGCAGAAAACCAGATTTAGCCTAGGGGCATAGTTTGTTCTCTTTGATCTAAGCCTCAGTCCCAAGTGTGGGGCAAGACAGAGGCAGTTAGGGGCAATCAGGCCAGCAGAGGAGAACTTAGGGGCAAGGGCCTTCAGTCAGGCAGGCCATGAGCAGTTAGGAGCCAGTGTTCCTAGCTTGAGACAGGGATATCCGACTGTCAACAGTCAGACATCTCTGACTGCCGACAGTCAGATATCCCTGAAGGGGTCCCTGATTGGAGAGGATGCAGGCTGGGCTGAGGGAACACTCTTCCGTGCACAAATTTTATGCACTGGGCCACTAGTTAATTAATAATACATATACTTGTTATTTTGTTATAGATTATTGGAGTTATACATAATGAGATGTTGTCATAATGTTGATGAATAAAAATAATTATCTATGGGGTAAATATAACTTTTAATGAAGCCTAAGTTAACATTTATTGCTATAGGATTATAAACCAACAGTTCTTAGAACAAGATAAACAAAAACAAACAAAAAAAACCAGCAATATTATAGGAAGATTTACTTTGCTTTTTTAAAAAAATAGAACATAAATATATATATTATAGATGTCAAGATAGACAAAAAATTGAATTTAAATTGTATTATATGGTAACTGGTATGCAAATATTCATTACTATGCATCTTTTTTTAAACCCAAACAAACACAAATTGTGAAGTGCACTGAATTCTCAAAAGCATTTGTGTCCTGTCAAGTTTTCTGCTATTGGCATGTGGCATATGGTGTTAATCAAATTTTATCAAGGCTAAATTAAAGATATTTACAGCTTATGATTATGATTTTATAAGTGTGAAGCATCAGTCAAAAACCTGGGAGATGATTGGCACAGAATTTATATATAAAAACCACAAGAATGGATGAGATGACTCAGAAAGTGTAAAGAGGAAAAAGAAAAGAAAAGCTCACGGCTGGATTCTGAGGCGCTTCTTGGCAAGATGTTGGGTAAAATATGAGTGACAAATGAGGTGGGAGGACAGCCCCAAGAATCTAGGGCAATTTAATCCACAATAAAATGAAAGTAATTTTCTGTATTAAATAAGAGGTTGAGTAAAATGCGGACAAAGCCTCTAATAAAACACAGTGGTAGCCAACATTTCGTTCCCTGCTGTGGAAAGCATATGGAACTCCTCATGAGTAGCAAAAGGAAAAAGCCACATTGCAGAGTAAACGCAAAGCCTAGACTCTGCCATTTTATAGCAAAAGGTGAAAACAGAAATCAGCTAATTGCCTATGCTGGAAGGAAGAAGTAGAGAACCCCGTTTAAAGAAAAAACAGGCCTGATAATTGATTTTTAAAAAAATAATAATTAATTTATCAATCTAATTTCTGAATTCTCTAGGAGAGAATAACTCACAGTTTCAGATAATGCTCTTAACCTAGCAAAATGGAATAAAAAGTTCAATAGCTCTTCATGTGTAGGCCAAAATTTATGCCCCTAATTAAAAATTCAGTGTTCTCATAATCCCATCCCAGCTTTCACTGAAAAGATATCCTTCTATTATCAGTTACATGGATTCTGTAGCTATCAACTAATCACAAAGCCATGTGTATTCTTAATCAAGCTTGACACCCTCATTCTCTTTAATAACTACCAGAACACTAATCATTTTAATAAGTCTTTTAAATTCAAGTGTAACCATCATATAGAAAAAACTCAGTAATGATAAATGGGTTCAATGAATGATCTCAAAGCAAACATAAACACCAGCCACGTCAAGCAATAGAACATCAGGTGCAAACCAAAATAGCCTCCCTATGCCTCTTCCCCTTCACCAGATCCTGTCTTCTCTCTGATAGACACAATATTAACTGCTTGCACTTTTACCATTTTTGAGCTTTATATAAATGGAAATATAGAATATGTATTAGTTTGTGTCTGCCTTCTTCCAGTCAACATATTTGTGAGTGTCATCAATGTTATGCTTACAGCAGTTTTCTATTTATTTCTATTACTATAGAGTTTTCATCTTATAAATATATCTACTTGAATTTGGACAATTGCAAATAATGTTGCTATTAGTATTTGTGTACATCATGAGAGTTCATGTATACATTTATACTAAAGTACAAAGTATTTGAGTGATCATATATTAAAAAACTCAGTACCCTAGCTGGTGTAGCTCAGTGGTTGAGCATCCATTTATGAGCCAGGATGTCATGATTAGATTCCTGGGTTGCAGGTTCAAGCCACAACCTGGACATGAGCCCTAAATCAAATTGGTGACCCCTCAGGTGTCTGTATCTCTGCTCAACTAACCTGGTCACACTGGCCAGGGCTAAAAAAGATTTTTTTTTTAAAAAAGCCACTTTATTGAGGACTGTTTAACTACACTTTTTTAAAAAAGTGTAGTTATAATCCAAGTTATGGAGCCTCATAATTTTTTATGTGTAGTTACATTGGAATGAAGGGTAAAGTGGATTGATTTGTGAGGCATTGATAAATTAGTTGGTAGGGGAAATAGTCAAAGAAGGAAATATAAACTAGAGATAACTCTGAAGCATTAAATTGAGCACACAGGCAGATGTGACTCCTACTTCCCCAAAACAGAAGACAGTTCAGAGTTGGTGATGGACAAAGTATGGAAATAAAAAATAAAAATCGGGCCTGGCCATAGTGGCTCAATGATTGAGCAATGACTTATGACTTAGAAGGTCATGGTTACATTCCTATTCAGGGCAAAAGCCTGGGTTCTGGCCCGATCCCTTGTGAAAGAAGTGCAGAGACAGCCAATCAGTGATTCTCTCTCATCATTGATGTTTCTATCTCTCTCCCTCTTCCTTCCTCTCTAACATCAATAAAAATATATTTTCAATTGTCTATTTTAATGTAAGGAATAATTCCAAATGCAGAATAAGTGCTCTTAAGTATTAACTTCTATTTTCTGTCTTTTGAACCTTTAGAAATAATATTTTCTCATTCAAAAGTACCATTACCAATTTAGGATACAACCAGTTACTTAAATCAATAGAAGACATTAACTAAGAAAGAAAGCTATATATACTACCCACCTATTAAATATTAGTTTCAGACATTTTATTGTTTAACTAGAGGCTCGGTGCATGAAATTTGTGCACAGAGGGGCGTTCCCTCAGCCCCGCCTGCACCATCTCCAATCCGGAACCCCTTGGGGGACATCTGTCTGCAGATTAATTGGACTTAAACTGGCAGTCGGACATCCCTCTCTCAATCCAAAACCGCTGGATCCTAACTGCTCACCTGCCTGTCTACCTGATCACCCTTAATTGCCTCTGCTTGCCTGCCTGGTTGCCCCTAAACACTTCTGCCTTGACCCCATCATTGTGGTTTTGTCGAGAAGGACGTCTGGTCTAATTAGCATATTACCTTTTTATTAGTATAGATTATACAACATAAACTTTAAGGTAGAATTGCATTAGTAGAAATGAAGAGACATTTCATTAAAAATGCATATTGATGTGATATTACTCAAATTCACGTGTTTATGACAAAAGTCAAGTCTTTAAGAATAAGATTTCTTTCCCTAGGTGGTTTGGCTCAGTGGCTGTAGCTTCAGCCTTAGGATTGAAGGGTCCCAGGTTCAATTATGGTCAAGGGCACATGTCTGGGTTGCAGGTTCGATCTCCAGTAGGGTGTGTGCAGGAGGCAGCTGATCAATGATTCTCTCTCATCATTGATGTTTCTATTTCTCTCCTTTTCCCTTACTCTCTGAAATCAATAAAATTTATTTAAAAAATAAAAGAAAAAGATTGCTTTGCTATCAAAGCCAAGTAAGGTGTGTCATTCATTGCCCCTGACAAAGTCTGAGCAGCTTAGTTGCTAAGTGACTTTGCTGGGTTCTTATCAAATAAAATCCATGGAGAAGCAACTATGCCCACCATGCATTTAGCCTATAAAGACTGAAAGTTGGTGGAGAGAGTGCTCTGGGGTAGTAGACAGTGAGGGTTAGCATCTGGGAGGCAGGGAAGATGCAGGAATTCCCAGTGCCTAGAACCACAAACTCAAGATAGCAATGGGATATGCAAATCTGCTGGGGGCAGGGTCAGGCCCTGCACTTTAAGAGGACAGATCCAGAGAGAGGGCAGGGGTGTGGTTACAGGGAACCCCTTCCTGTGAGGCTTGTCCTCCTCCCCTTAACCCGCTAACCTGTTCATTTGGATGAAGAAGGTGGGAAGCAGGTATGCAATGCCTGGGTGGGACACCCCTCAGTGCTAGATCCCTCTCGGGGTTGGGAGGGGTGTTTGTATTGGTTTATTTGATTCTTCTTACACATTGAAGGGTGGTATGGGAGTCATATTCCTTCTGCTTGCTCTCCTGAGCTGCCCCATGTGATGCCTTTTCCCTACCTTCCCCACTGCCTGAGCTAATGGGAATGAAACTGGGGCCCTCATTATGTTGTGTGAAGATTTCGCTGGACAGGAACCTTCCTGATCCAGGGAGGGTTGGGGTTATTCACTGTGGGGAAGGCTCAATTTAAATGAAGCTTCCACTTAGATAGGTGCTAGCTGAGATGTTTGTGGAGAGTTTATCATTCCTTCTGGCTGTTTCCTTGGAAACCACAAACTCAAGATAGCAATGGAATGGTGCATCCCCTTATCTGAAACCCTGCTTTTCTAGGCCAGTGACTTAGATGCCTCGGGGAAATGTGAGATATCCCTTTCTTACTGATATGATGGCACACAGCCATTTTTTAGGTAGGCTAGGATTTGGGCTCCTACTCAGGGCCAGCACAGGTGGTGGGGATGCAGCCTGCTGATCCGATCATTACATGATGGTGTCCCAGACAATTTGCATATTATTCTATTATTAGTACAAATTTTTAAAACAATTCTGGATTTTAGATAACTAGAGGTACATTAAATTCATACACAGCTGGGAGGCGAGGTTGGTCAGCCCAGCCTACATCCTCTACCAATTTGGGATCCCTCATGGGATGTCGGGCCTAAATCAGCAGTTGGACATCCCTCTCATAATCCTGGATGTTGCATGTACCAGTGATCATACTTTTCATACAGGTGAAAGGCATCTTGCTGTTGTATGGGCAGCTTCATTTTTTTGCCCTGATTATAAAAAGTAGTACATAACATGATCCTTCTGAGGCAGTAGTACCATTTCCCCCAAAATGTTTTTTGGTGAAAAAACTGAAGCAGAGGGAAGTTCAGTGATTGGCTTTGCTTCACAGTTATAAGTGTACGAATCAGGGCTGACCACACAATGTGCAAGTTAGAGTACATACGTGTCATCACTGCATCATGTTTTTTCAGTGTTATAGTAGCCTTTCCATGTTTTAATTTTTAAATATAAGAGACTGTTCCCAATACATAGGGTAGGCTCCCTAGACCTGGCTGGTGATCACGGCCATCTGTGAGACAACTGGTGAGCAGGGCAATCAGGGGGCTACTGCTGGCCCTCCTCTTGTCTGGTGGCCTGGTGCTGTCCATTGGCTGGTCCTGTCCCCTCATCGCCACCACTTTCCACCTCCCTTTCAATGGGCAGACATTCAATGCAGGAGCTGCCCCTAGGGAAGCTCTTACATTGAGCATCAACACCCTGGTGGTCAGTGTGTAGCTACCAGTCATTCCGACGTTTGGCCAATTTGTATATTAGGATTTTATTATATAGGACTAGAGGACCGGTGCATGAATTAATGCACCAGTAGGGTCCATCAGCCTGGCCTGTGGGATTGGGCCAAAACTGGCTCTCTGACATCTTCCGAGTGATCCCAGATTGTGAGAGGGTGCAAGCCAAGCTGAGGGAGCCCGATGGTGCACAATTGGGGCTGGGAGGAATGCAGGAGGTTGGCCAGCCAGGCAGGGATTACAGAAAGGCTCCAGGGCATGTCTGGCCTATGTCCTCAGTTCTGATTGGCCAGACCCCAGTAGCAAGCTAAACTACTGGTTGGAGCATCTGCCCCTTGGTGGTCAGTGCATGTCATAGTGACTGGTCAGTCAATCAGCTGTCTGCCTCTTGGTGGTCAGTGCATGTCATAGTAAGTTTTTGAGCAGCCTTAGCATATCAGTAGCATATAACACTTTAATTGGTTGAACAGATGACCATACAGTTAGCATATTAGGCTTTTATTAAATAGGGTAATAAGGAGTAATAATATGCTGCTATTAAAAGAGCTTAAGTAATCTTTTATCATATTTCCCCCATAAAATGTGATGAGTCAATAACATATATAAGTTTTTGAAATATAAATTATGTGAATTTTACTTGTCTCTCCACGCTTCTTTCTCTAGGATATGGTAGTACTCTTCCATAGTAATGTTGCAGTGTGATTACTCTGACAAAGATACATGACTCTAATTGCAAATTAGCCATGGAGAAAGGAGTTTGGTCCTAAGACAATAATGGATATTGTATTAAGGGTGGAGCACAATCTGTGCGGAACTGCAGTATGTCTTATGTTCTGTTTTATATCAAAGAAAGATAGAATATCAATTCAAATATTCTGATTTCACCCCTTGCAAATGAAACAGATGCCCATAATGAAAATTAAAGGAACAGATGTCTAATCTAGGACATTTTCTAATTCTCATTAAATTTATGAGGCATTTTACAAAAACTTTGTATAGAGGTTTTTAAATGGTCAGCATAATGTAAAAATATGGTTGATCTAAATACACATCTAAAGCATAATAAAATGTTAACTTTGTGGCATTCCCAATATTGGGATATGAGGCTATACTGTCATAAAGAAGACACTTTGAGTTGAAATTAAAATGAAATTGCATTGAGTATAATTATTTTGTTTTTACTTTTACTGCTTCCCATGAGTATAATATTTTTATTGTTGACTAAATGTGTTTACATATTTTGTTTGTTTTACATTTTTACAGAATTAATTATATATTTTATTGTTCATTTGATAGTTGATGCATTTGAATAAAATGACATTGCTATAAAATATTACTAAATAATTAAGAATGCAGTGATTTGTAAAGCTTGTCTTTGCTTTTAGAAATGGCATTTTAATGACATTTGATTGATCTAATTTTCTGTATGTACTTAAAGTATTATTAATTATGGAGATGAGAAAGTTAATAAGATTCGTATCATATTTTTTAATAATTTGGTTTTTATCTGAATTTAAAAAGTAGAATTTTGCAAATATATTTTAAACTCAAAGACCACTTAGAAGCATTTCCAGTGATTTGACTTTCTAATAGCTTAAAAATAATATATAATTCCTTTAATAGTGAAAATATATTGCCTATGGTATATCTATAAATGTGTTTGTATGAATATTTGTGAGTTTAAGAATCACTGATATATTGGTAGAATAAGATTTTAAGCTAATAAGTTTAGCTCTATTAATGAGCTTTTCTTTCTCATTAATTATTTTTACTCAAATTATTAGGCCTTCCACACATTGATTCTCATAGTTTAGGAAAGCAACTTGAAGATAACAGAAGTGCTTTTTTAATATTACAAGTTAAGAATCCAGAAAACATTTATATGAGGCAGATCCCCCCACTCTCTGCTCTCTCACTAAGTAATTTTTACTTTTTTAAATATATTTTATTGATTTTTTTACAGAGCTGAAGGGAGAGGGATAGAAAGTCAGAAACATTGATGAGAGAGAAATATTGACCAGCTGCCTCTTGCATGCCCCCTACTGGGGACGTGCCCACAGCCAAGGTACACGCCCTTCACCGAAATCGAACCCGGGACCCTTCAGTCCGCAGTCCGACGCTCTATCCACTGAGCCAAACCGGTTTCAGCTCACTAAGTCATTTTTAAAAGAGGAAATGTCTTAATTAAAAAATAAGCCAGGGAGGATATCAAAAGAATATCTGGCCATAAAACATACTAGTAAGAGCAATACCCTATGACATTTTTAGAATAGATGCCACAAATGCTATTTTTGTAGCATATTTCTTGAAAAATTAGTTGTGCTTATCACTACTGATTGTATTTTTGCATTTCCAGAAATATTCTAAAAAGAGGTCCATAAGCTTCACCATTCTGTCAACAAGGTCCACTCCAAAACAAAAGGTTAGAACTCTATTAGAGGGAAGAAGGTAGGAGAGGGGGAAAGGGAAGAGGGAAAAGGGGGAAGAAGGGAAAGAGAGAGGAGGGAGAAGAATGGGTGTTGGGCCATGGAAAGCAGTGACAATAGAGAGGAAGATATTCATGGGTAATATAACAGGTTCTAAATTTCCTTGTAAGTAGATAATAGAAAACTTCTTCACCTATGAACCTCACATGAACTCTTTCCAAGGTGCTGCTCTACTTAGGGAAGCTTCTTTGACATATCCACATTATCTGAGTGTATTTCTGACATGGTTGAAGGTAATAAAAATTCTGAAATTCAAATTCTATGCCTAAGGAGGGAATCCTAATCTCATCAGTACTTATGGATAATGTATTCATCCACTCTCTGCACCAGTTGCTCTGCCCTGAAAATTGTTTTGATCTGTTCTTTCTCCTCTCTCTCTCTCTCTCTCTCTCTCTCTCTCTCTCTCTCTCTCTCTCTCCTAGGGCTCCCCTCCCTCCCCTGCTTCTATCTCCAGCTTGAGCACTGTCTCTCCAACTCTCATTCTCTCTCTCCTTCCCTCCCTTACTGCTGCCTCCTCCCCAAGTTTCTCTCTTCCTCCATCCTACCTTCTCTCTTTACTGTCTTTGTTCCCTTTTCTTTTATTCTTTCTCTCCCCACCCTCTGAATATGATAGTCAAATTATTATTCTCAGCCTAAATGTGAGCTAAATATATATTTGGAGAAACATTTTTACAAATTAACACTTTTTTAAAATTTATACTTCATAAACTTATGCTTTATAATTCTCTCAAGAACTGTTTAATCTGAAAAGCATCCTTTAAATAGGTGTGAATAATTTTTAAGAGGCTCCAAATGTGAAACATTTCTTGAAAACTAGAACAAATATGTTATATGCATACTACAAATACATTCACACACATAAGTTGAAGGCTTCCAATATTCATATAGATTTTTTATACATTTTCTGAATATGGTGCTTACAATGAAGTCTAAGCTCCCTTACCCCTGATTATATACATTTAAAGAAAATACAGAGATGAACTAAGATGGCGGCAAAGGTAAAACACCTATCTTGCCGTCATAATCAGCAATTTTAATACTACAACTTAACGAAAGAACAAACACCTTCCAGAATCACCAGAAAGCTCGCCGAGTGAAAACTCCACAAATAAAAGTGAAGATAAGACACTGTGACCCGGAGGAGCGGCGGCGGACGGCGTTGAAAGATTCGCACGGAGAGAGGTTTGGAGCGCACGCCGCGGAGAGGGCGGGCAGCTGAAAACCGGCCAGTTTTCTCGAACGGGGAGACAAGGGCGTCCCACTGACTGATTCTCCAGCTCTGGGCAAAGTCCAGAGAACCCACTAACACACGGGGTGAAAACTGGACAGTGGGAGGGCACGCCGAAGCTCGGGTGCTGCCGGGTCTGCTGGCTTGTGGAGAAGGCAGCTTGCGCGCGAACAGCTTAGCTGCGTGACGGCGCAGAGAGCGCTCTGAAACGTGACTCTCATTCAGAAAACCTTCAGTTTGCTTTGTTTTACGACCCTGGGTGAGACATTGTGCATTCAAAGACATTTGGGGAGAGTCTGAATTCCCCAGCAGCCGATGGAGCTAGGCAGCGGCTCTCTCTCAGAGATGCTGGGGGCCATTGCCCCCAGCACAGAGTCCCTGGGGCCACATAGGGCGGAGCTGACGCTGTCTGCTTGGCCTGGAGACTCCGCCCATCCAACCTGAGCACAGCTGAGCTTCACAGACAATTGGCCTGGAGGTCAACCCTCCAAGTGCTAACAAGGATTAACTGAGCTTAACTTCAGCAAGACTGTGCAGCCCATATCCACCTCAGGTAACTGGGGAGGCTGAGCCACTGTCCCAAGTAGGAAGTCTACCACACAAAGCTAATTGACCATCTCAGGGAAGCAGCCACCATGCAGCGACATGGAAAGAAATCAGATGTGAAAGAAATGGAGGAAAAAAAACGACTGGACATGGAATTCAAAACCACGGTTATAGGGATTTTCAAGAGGCTCCAACAAAAGGTCGAGGCCTATAAGGAAATAAGCAAGACCACAAAGGAAATGAATGAGTCCTACAAGGAAATGAAGGAGACTCTCAAGGATATAAAGGAGACTCTCAAGGATATGAAAAAGGACCAACCAGAAATTAAGCATACACTGACTGAAACAAAAAATATTATACATTGACCTAAAAGTGCTCTGGAGCACCCCAAGAACCAAGTTAAAGATTTGAAATACAAAGAGGTAAAATCCACTCAGCTGAAAAAGCAAGAAACCGAAAGAATCCAAAAAATTGAAGATAGTATAAGGGGCCTCTGGGACAACCTCAAGCATACCAACATCCGAAGTATAGGGGTGCCAGAAAAAGAGAGAGGCCAAGACAATGAAAACCTATTTGAAGAAATAATGACTGAAAACTTCCCACACCTGGTGAAAGAAATTGACGTAGGAGTCCAAGAAGTGCACCGAACCCCAATATATAGGAACCCTAAGAGGACCACACCAAGGCACATCATAATTAAAATGCCAAGAGCAAAAGACAAAGAGAGAATAATAAAAGCAGCAAGAAAGTAACAGTTGGTTACCTATAAGGGAGCACCCATAATATTGTCAGCGGATTTCTCAACAGAAACGATGCAGGCCAGACGCGAGTGGCAAGAAATATTCAAAGTGATGAACAGCAAGAATCTACAACCAAGATTACTCTATCCAGCAAAGCTATCATGCAGAATTGAAGGTCAGATGAAGTGCTTCGCAGATAAGAAAAAGCTAAAGGAGTTCATCACCACCAAACCAACATTATATGAAATGCTGAAAGATATTCTTTAAGAAGAGGAAGAAGAAAAAGGTAAAGATGAAAATTATGAACAACAAATACACATCTATCAACAAATGAACATAAAAATCAAGTGAATTGATAGGCTGTTGAACAGGATAGACTGGTGAATATAACAGAGACATGGACATAGAGAGGGAATGGACTGACAATTCTTGGGGAGAAAAGGGTTGTGGGAAGTGCAGCAAGAGACTGGACAAAAATCTTGCAACAATGGGAGAGGACAGTGGGGAGGGGGAGGTGAGGGTGGAGGGTGGGATAGGTACAGGGTGGAGGGGAGCTATAGGGGGATAAAAAGGGGAAACAATGTAATTAATAAACTGAACAATAAAGATTAAAAAAAATAAAGAAAATACAAAAATAGTATTTATTTCTCTAGGTAACTATCTGTAATGTAAAGAAACATTATTAGCATAATTATCTTCATGATAACGTGATGTTCCACTATTGAATTCCTAAACCATGTGTCAATAAGGCATGTCCACTGCTTCTGATAAAAAATGCAATAACTACAATTGGAATATTACCAAAAATAATTCATGTATTTATTACATTCATGATCTTCCTTTGAAAAAATCTCCAGTTGCCTAATTTTTAAACTCAGACTTTATTAGCATATTGTTAACACATAAAGAACTTTCCACTAATACATTGAGATTTTAGATTTTTTATAAGCATTTTGTGGAATTTCTCCTATATCATTGTGAAGTGTGAAACATTTCCACATAATATTTTATATGATAATAAGGAGTATTTGATTTCTGCCTGATTTTCTATTACATTATTTTGGAAATCATTTCAGCCCTATTAATAACAATATATTTTACCGTGGGGATTTTTTCCCCATAAAGGATAGTTATTTCATGAACATATTAAGTCAGAAATCATACACATTTGCATGGATATGTATTCTGAATGTGAATCAGCAAGACATGTGATGTCTAAAGTAGTATCCATCATGCTTCTCCATCAACAAAATATGATGCTTATCAACAACTGAAGCTTCTTGGTGTGTGTCTTTTTCTCTGGCTTGAAGGTACTATTTGTTTCTATTCCTTCCATCTCCCTGCTTTTTGCCATATTTCTCTTTAGTCCTTATTTCATTTGAGTGGTGAGTTGAGCATAATACTTTGTGACTCTTCTCTACAAGGAAATATTTTCAACTATTGAGCTTGATCACTGTGAATGCAGACTTTCTTAGATACCATTCAATGGATGTTTTGGGGCCACCTGTTAGGTCCTAGGCCCTGTATTGGACACATGTTTTAAAAAAAATAAAGATGTAATATTAATTTTTCCTCTAAAACTTACATATACGGGGCATCTGAAGAGTTAGCAGTACATTAACACAGAAATATTACCTTATCTGAATGCAAACTTACTGAGCAAGTTCATGAAATCCAACTTGGGGATATCAAACTTCATTGATGCCTAATAATTAGGTTCTTTAAATAAACTAAAAGGCTAAATAAACTAAGGACAGCAGTTCATTGCAAATAGTGATTATATATATATGACCATTCATTGTGAACAGTTATAGTTAAATATTATTATAAAATTGTTGAATATAGTCTTTAATAATGTACATTATATTTGTATGTGTTAAATTTGATAATTCAGTTGATTATCTGTTTGAATTTTTTAACACTGCAATATAATAGGATGTTACCAAGCATTTTGTATTTGATTTTTTCCCATCAAAATCATCAGAGAAACTATTACTTAAAAAAAATCAAGAGATGCATCAATTGTCTAAGTAACCATTTGTATCATTTTCTTTCTTCCATTTACTTGTCATTTTGTTTTGTTTTTCTTTCTTGTACTGTGATTTTTAGCACTTCTATAGGATCATTTCATTATATATGATGGAATTGTATTTTTGACTGTATTTGCAATTTTACTTTGCAATTGATTTTATTGCAAATTCTACAATCAGCAAGACACTGATTCAAAGCAAATTGCCATTATAAGTTAGGAATAGAATCAAGATGTGAAAAATATATTTTTAGAGCAGACAAATTTAATACATTGTCATTAAAGACATTGGCTTGTCATTATTTATTTTGCTTTAATATACCACAGAAAAATCATGTAAGGAATTCTTGAATAATTAGGACACATTTAACTACAGAGAATAAGAAGTACTAAGATGAGTCAAGTGCAGGACATGAGATTTTTTTTAAAAAAGGCCAAAAACTTTTAAAAGACACAGATAGTATAATGTACTTGCAAATCAAATTATATAAATGCTGTCAAATAATGGTTATATACAGATGTACTAATGTGACTCTAGAGATGTAAGTAGAGGCAAGTCTAACATACTATAAAGAATGTATTTTATTACAGAAGGAATAAAATACATTAAAATTTCCTCTTCAAAAAGCTGGTCAGATTGTATTTAAGATAGACTTTGTTGGTAGTAAGATCAATTGATTTAGTGAGGAAAAACTGGAGGAAAAGAGACAAGTAAGGAAGCTACAGCCATTTTTAAGGAGGGGCGGCATAGTATATTGTCACTACACATGAAATAAACCATCACAAGTGGTCAAGCAAGACAAAAACAAATTGACTGATCAATCTATTATATGACAAAACCACCAATCTACTGTGTAACAAAGAAGAAAAATAAGCAAAATTTGACTATATGTCAAAAGTTTGTTTTTTAATGAAGAGTTCAAGGCAAATAATTTCTAACTTGGGAGATTAAAAGCTAATAAACATAGAAGTTGAAAAATGAAGACTGGGATAGAAGAGACATGTGGAGTAGGAATGTGTACAATCTAAGATGGCTATGGCTAAAATGTAGCTGAGGCTACACAGCAAGAAAACACACAGATGCAAAAGAAGCACATTGCTGGGGATGTTTGCTTTCCCTTGTCTGATAAGTGTTATTGGAAATGAAGTAAAGAAAACACTAAGAGTGACTTTTGAAAGTTGATTGAAGTGGATATATGTACAAGAAAAATAAAAGAGAAATAATATTTTAGAGAAAGATAACGAGATTCTGATTTTATATAGGACATCCAGATGAAGATAATCTGAAAAGATGCTGTTGATCTCAAATTTTAGTTGCAAAGTACACCAATCCAAGCTGGATCTGGAGATTAGATAACATTTGAAATATAAGTAGTAGCTGAAGCAATGAGAATAATTTGGGGGGGGGGCGGGAATTTTATAGAACAAAGGACTGTAGAATTTTAGAAAAAAAATGGAAGAAATGACAAAGAATGGTTCTGAATAAGGTTCTGATAGGAGATCTAGAAAGAAAATGAAAACAAGAGGTGTAGGACTAATAAAGTGTGTTTTGAAAGAATCCAAGGAAGAAATAATTCATTACAGAGGATATGACTAATAACATAAAACACATTCTAGATTCCTCTGTAAGGAAAAAGATATAAAATGGAATGACAAATCATGAGAGCAATAAAGACTTCATTGTGAAAATCTTTTTTTATTTTTTATTTTTTTATTTTTATTTTTTAAACTTTATTTATAATATAACTTATATTTAATAGTAGTACATATGTTTTCCTCCCCCCCCAATGTCCTCTCCCAGCTTCCCTTATCACCCAGCACATGTCCCCACCTGCCCCCCTCTCCAGTGTCTTTCATTCATTGGTTATGCTCATATGTATGCATACAAGTCCTTCGGTTGATCTCACCCAGCATCTGCCACCCCTCCACTCCAGCCTTCCCCCTGTAGCTTGACAGCCTATTCGAGGCCACCCTGCCTCTATATCAATCACTCTCCCCTGTTTCTTTTCTTCAAAAATATCTTGCCTCTGCATACTGAAAACAAACGTATAAGAGCAAAAAAAGTTTGAGTGTCAGTTTCAATGTCCAACTGTTCTGAGTCCCAGTTTCAATGTCAAATAGTTCTTCATGTGTACATGTCAGCAATGGTATCCAGATGGTGGACACATCGTGGCAATGGAAGATCCATCCTCTCTGGTATGGTCCTGGGCCGCCTGCAACCACGCACAGCTGCCGACTGCTAGCATGGCAAGGTGTCGTCAGTGTCCCCCATCTCTGGACCATCCTCATGACTGGAACAGATCCGTCAGTTCCCCACAGTCGCAGGAACCCACATGGTCTTGGAGTTGTTCTCTGAAAACACAAAAACACATTCTCGACCAAAAGTTAACAAAGGGATCCTCTCTGCAAAATAGACTTGGGATTCTTTTTATTTTTGCCTAAATGATTTTCCTTTGGCTTGTTTTGACACCATGAGTGTTTTTTCATGGGTGTCCTGCAGTTGGTTTTACAAATGGAATTTTCTTTTCTGGAGTAAAAATTTTCTACATGTATTTCACTTATAGGATATTTTTCCTTACATGATATTATCCCACTGCCCCCCCCCTTTTTTGGTTAATAGGGGCTTTTGGGAATTTTATCTTGCAGTCTTGGTAATTTTAAATTTTAATTTTTGCACACAAATATTACTGCTTTAGGTTCTTTGGATGTTAGGCAATTTTGCAGTGAGATGAACTACTAATAGATATTTGAGTTAATGTTTTAGGAAAAGCTTTTTGTCCAGTTCATTGTGAAAATCTTATATGAGATATGAGAGAAGAGCTCAGATTAAAGTATGTTAAGAAGTTAAAGTAAATAACAAAAGGATGCCTTCTATTTCATGGAAAGTCATAAAGTGTGTAGAGATAAGGGAGGATGTTTGTTTTTTGGGGGAAAGGCCTAAGTGTATTTCTAGATTCGCTTAAACAGTGAAATAGCAATAGATTCAAGGTATTGAATAGGATTTTAAAAGGACAGGTATGGAGTGAAGTTCAAAAATCAATGGAGGAATAGGAAGAGAAAGAGCCCCCTGAGAAGAGTGAATGTGCGTGTGTGTGTGTGTGTGTGTGTGTGTGTGTGTGTGTATGTTTGTGTGTGTGTGTGTGTGTTTATAGAATTCATTTTTAGTGCAAAAGTATTGAAAGTGATGCAGTTCTTACCCAATGGATTAAATTTTTCTGAAGGAAGTAGGGAATATTTATAAAGGAAAGTTATTATATCAGCAGAAGAAAGGAGATATACACACATCAGTGAAAGGTATGAAAGGGAAAGAGGATAAAAGAGTAGTGCCAGTTGCCCTACCCATGTTACAAACCATTTATCTGAAGTCATCCAGTATACTGGAATCACTAGTCATTATTAACTTATTGGACTTAGAGCTGAAAAGGTAGACTATAAAATTGATTAAACTTTAGACTTTTCTGAGGGTAACTTTCTCCTTTTTCTTAACCAAACATCGGATATATACAAATTTGGCATATAACAATTCTAAATACATGAATCTTATAAAGGTTATCTCCACAGAGGGCTGCCCTAAATGGTAAATCAATACTTGGCTTTGTTTTTCTTAGACCCGGTCTGCCTTCAGAGCAGAGGCAAGCACTGGCACCAGCCATGAGGGCCAGGAAACAAAAGAAACTCTAAGAGTATAGGTCAAACTGCATTTGCTTTGCTCTCAGTGAGTCCCTGTCTATGAGAAAGGCTCCTTCAAATTTTCTATGTAAAAACAGTGAAAGTGTACAGTGCAGGAGCCATCCTGAGGGTAAACATTCCTGCTGTGTGTTTTTTCACCCCCAGAAATCAGAACATAGGCGAGTCCAGAAGCACTTTTCCAAAATAGTACTTCTTCTGAGGGTTGACCTTTACAGTGAATGTCATTTTCTATATAGAATCATTTTATGCCAGAGGCCCTTATAGCTGATTGCTGATTCCAAGAGTTCAAAAGAAAGTTATGAGAATACAGAATCAATGTTGATTTCAAAAATGCCCAAGACAAGACCATCTAACTCATGCACCCAAAATCTCTCTCTCTCTCTCTCTCTCTCTCTCTCTCTCTCTCTCTCTCTCTCTCTCTCTCTCTCTCTCTCTTCATCCCTCCAGTTGAAGTGAATACCCAATTCTTCAGATGGGATAACCTCCCATCTCTTTGACCACAAAATCAGGTCTGTTTTCCCATAATGTAATACATAAGATGTTGAAATTTTCCTTTCTATGACCACTAGATGTAGTTATCCTAGAAGGTGTCTGCTTAGTTTTATTTACAATTACTGTGAGGTGCTTCTCAAGAGTGACTAACCATTTGTTTTGAATATGTTTGCACACTGTTGACAAAAATTGGCAACAATTATTTTGGTTATTGACACCATATGATGACAGTTATTACAAATTTCATTGCCCCATACCTCTGTGTTCTCTTCTCTACTATAAATATATGCCTGGTATCTCCTTTTATTTATAACACTGCCTTAAATGCATGCTCTCTATCTATTATCTTTATAGCAGAACTCCAACACTGATGTTCAACTACAAAAAAAAATGACTGTCTTTATGGGTTATTTCCATTGCACAAAGATTCTGATTGCTTGTACCATAGTGGTATTTATGTATTTAAATTGCCTATAACATGATCTGTACATTTAGACTTAAGAGCTCTTTTCCTCCAAATTACCAACTTTTCTAGAATGTACTTTGAAAGTCCTATATGGTCAATAAATATTCCTTTGAATGTTACTCCTTTTTTTCATTTAATAGTATTATTTTCTTTTATGCTACATATCTTTGGGAATGGATGTGGCACTGGTATCACCCTTACTTCCAAACATCACTTTAGAAAATTTGCTTTTCTGTTATTTGTTAAAATTTCTGCTTCCTCTGAGTATCATGCTATGTGTCAATTGCTTTCCCATGACCTTCCAATGAGGATTATGTATTTACCTCTGCTAAACCTCTATAATCCTTTACAGCTTAAGCTGCTGCATTACTTTCCTCTATTGCATTCAAACTCTTCTCATTGATATATGCTATTTGAACATCCATTAGAAAGCACTGGGCCATCTGTCACAGTGCTTCTCTTCTATTCCACTTCAATAACCCATATAGAGTCTCAGCCCAGAATATTTTATCATCTAAAAATGAGTCATCTCTTAAGTCACAAACTCAAACAAGCTATTTTCTAGTTACAACCTCTTAACTCACAGTAGGCTTATACAATTTAATAACTGAACATTCTACTCAATTATTCTTTTGCTTCATCAGATTTTCCATTCTCTACCATAGCTAGTTTTAGACTTATCCATCATCAACTTCATTTATTTATTTTTTGAATCATTTTCTTCATTGAAATATTTGGAATACTCTTGATTATCTCACAAAATATTATACTTTTATCATATAACTTAATATCAACTCTATTAAAAGGCAACCATATATCTTATCCATATGCAAGAAGTAAGGTGCTTCTAAAAAAATCTCCTAAATTGGGATAAAACTGTGACGAAGATTGTTCATTATCAGTCTCAACTAGACCTTAAATTTTCTGGAAATATCACTATAGTGATAGATCCAGGAAGTGTAGATTAACATTTTTAGAGAGCATCTGACATAAGACTTTTGGTAGCTGCTTAGCTAGGTGGTTCTAGCTTGGGGCCTCATGATTTATCCTGCTATTTGTAAATTTTTATTGATATATATATTTAGAAAAGGTTTATCAAATTTCTAGTACATATACATGTACAATTTTATTAAGTATAATTGGATATAAAATTAATTTAAAAAACTAACTTTTATAATATCATGTCATCTCACTCAATATCATGGGATGTCTTTACACTTATCCAGCTTTCCTAGTACTTTATTTTAAAATGTTATAGAGTTTACCAAGTGGAATTCTTAAAATTTTTAAGTTCTAGATTCTTACTGCCTTTATTCTATAACAGTATATTTGACTATCAAAACTGTATCAAAGAATCAGAGATTAATTGTAGATATGAATTTTTATAAAATTAGGGAGGGCTGATTGAAAAATCTTTGGGTGGCAGTTGCTTCTGTATATGGTATTGGGTTTGAAAAACCTATAGGTCAACCAATAAGGCAGCGGTGAAGGAAGAATGGATGTGAAATGGAAGAACAAACCGAAATCTATGAGGACAAACTAAAAGCAGTAAGGATGAGGCAGACATTTTAAGGATGAGCAAGGACATATTTACCTGAAAAAATGAACCTGCCATGTGTCTCTGATCTCCTCCAGCTTCAGTAATGCAGGTAAAATTCAGAAGACCCTGGTGTCCTTTGCTATGGAGCTGGAGATGTTTATTCCCCTGGTCTATGACTTCTAGAATCTACAGGAGAAAATTCAGTGGAGGCTGGAACATCTGTGTCCCAGCTACTACTTCACACCAAGAGGTTATTTAGCACATCATTCACAGTGTGCTTGAGCTATGACTGTGCTTGAATACTGACACCAAGTTCCAGAGCTTAAAACATAGCTTCTGCTTTACTTTAAACTTCAAAGTCTCATGCTAATTTTTATCATGGGTTACCATATTCTAGACCTGAAGAGGAATTTTGAAAAAAAAAATATTCCAACTTTGTTAGACTGGTTTGCATATAAAGCCACCACAGTGTGTGTGTGTGTGTGTGTGTATGTGTGTGTGTGTGTGTGTGTGTGTGTGTGTATTTAAAATTTATTTTCCATTGGCTTTATAAAGATAAAGTAAAATAATATTCATTTTAAAATTGATCTTGTATGTACTATCCTTTTGAACTCTTATTAAGTTTAAAGACAGCAGTGAAAAGTGCTGATTCTGTACTTTGCTTTACAAATACTCTTCAAATAATGACTGATTATCTCTTACTTTCCCATCCTTACACATATATTATTTTGGGGGGCGGGCTTTATTTCCTTATAGCATTGACCAGAAGCATTAAGTCCTGGCCAGGATCATGTTTCTTAATCATAATAATCCCGATCTCACTCTAAAATTCAAAGAGTGCATATTGTAAGCCCCTTGAGATAGAGAGTTCTCCTAGATTTTCTGGAAGCCCTAAATGCAATCACCTGTTCTTATAAAAGGGAGTCACAGTGAGATTTAACTACAGGAGACAAAAAGTGATGGGATTTTGGAGGCAGAGACTGCAGTAATTAACTTTGAAGATGAACTATAAACCAGATAATACAGTAATCTGCAAGCTGGAAAAAAAAAAAAAGCAAAAGAATAGATTATGCTCTCAGAGCTTCCAGAATCAACCAGCCCTATCGACACTGTGGAAACGAATTAGTTGGAGAAACTAATAATTTTGGACTTTTTATATTTGTAAATATATTTTATTGATTTTTTGCAGAGAGAAAGGGATAGTGATAGAAAGTCAGAAACACCAATGAGAAAGAAACATTGATCAGCTGCCTCCTGCACACCCCCTACTAGGGATTTGCCTACAACCAAGGTACATGTCCTTGACCAGAATCAAACCTGGGGCCTTTCAGTCCGTAGGCTGATGCTCTAGCCACTAAGCCAAAGAGGTTTTGGCAATTTTGGACTTTTGACCTCCAGAAAGTAAGACAAGAATTTGTGTTGTTTAAAGCTGCTACATTTCTACATTTGTAGTAATTCATTATAGCAGCGATAGGAAACTAGTATAGGTACCACTGTAAGGAAGTAAAAAAAAAATCAGTCAGACTATTGGAAGCTAATGCAGGAAGTACATGCAGAAGAGTGAAAGGGATAAGTCAAGAATAACCCTTGAGCCAGGGAGCCACAAGGGCATTTTATTTTGAGGATAATTTCTTCTTAAATATAATGTAAGCAATCTAAGATACATCTATTATTCTTAGTAAAAGACTAATTGGAGGTAAACATATCTTGACTCCCCACAAATGCATGGTTATTGAATTCACATTTATTTCCAATATATGAGATGAATACATTATTATAAAATGCATAATTTAAAAATTAAAAGTTAAAAAAGTATATGTCATTATAAAACAACGGTATTTTATTTATTTTTTAATCTTTATTGTTCAGTTTATTAATTACATTGTTCCCCTTTTTTCCCCTCTATAGTTCCCCTCCACCTGGAACCCATCCCACCCTCCACCCTCACCCTCCTCCACTGTCCTCTCCCATAGTTGCATGATTTTTGTCCAGTCTCTTGCTGCACTTCCCACACCCCCTTTCTCCCCAAGAGTTGTCAGTCCATTCCCTCTCTATGTCCGTGATTCTGTTATATTCACCAGTTTATCCTGTTCATCAGCTTATTAACTCACTTGATTTTTAGATTCATTTGTTGATAGATGTGTTTTTGTTGTTCATAATTTACACTTTTATCTTTTTCTTCTTCCTCTTCTTAAAGAATATCTTTCAGCGTTTTATATAATATTGCTTTGGTGGTGATGAACTCCTTTAGCTTTTTCTTATCTGCAAAGCACTTTATCTGACCTTCAATTCTACATGATAGCTTTGCTGGATAGAGTAATCTTGGTTGTAGTTTTCTGCTATTCATCACTTTGAATATTTCTTGCCACTCCTGTCTGCCCTGCATCATTTCTGTTGAGAAATCCTCTGACAATCGTATGGGTGCTCCCTTATAGGTAACTAACTGTTTTTCTCTTGCTGCTTTTATTATTCTCTCTTTGTATTTTGCTCTTGGCATTTTAATTATAATGTGCCTTGGTGTGGTCCTCTTAGGGTTCCTATATATTGGGGTTCGGTGTGCTTCTTGGACTCCTAAGTCTATTTCTTTAACCAGGTGTGGGAAGTTTTCAGTCACTATTTCTTCAAATAGGTTTCCATGGTCTTGCTCTCTCTCTTTTTCTGGCACCCCTATAATTCGGATGTTGGTATGCTTGAGGTTGGCCCAGAGGCCCCTTACACTATCTTCAAGTTTTTGGATTCTTTTGGTTTCTTGCTTTTTCAGCTGAGTGCATTTTACCTCTTTGTATTTCAAATCTTTAACTTGGTTCTTGGGGTGCTCCAGAGCACTTTTAGGTCTTTGTATAATATTTTTTATTTCAGTCAGTGTATGCTTAATTTCTGGTTGGTCCTTTTTCATATCATTGAGAGTCTCCTTCATATCCTTGAGGGCCTCGTTAATTTCCTTTTCAGTCTTGCTTATTTTTTTATAGGTCTCGACCTTTTGTAGGAGCTTCTTGAGAAGCCCTATAACCGTGGTTTTGAATTCCATATCCAGTCGTTTTTTTTTCCCTCCATTTCTTTCACATCTGATTTCTTTCCATGTTGCTGCATGGTGGCTGCTTCCCTGAGATGGTCAATTAGCTTTGTGTGGTAGACTTCCTACAAGGGACAGTGGGTCAGCCTCCCCAGTTACCTGAGGTGGATATGGGTTGCACAGTCTTGCTGAAGTTAAGCTCAGGTTAATTGTTGTTAGCACTTGGAGAGGTTGACTTCCATGCCAATTGTCTGTGAAGTTCAGCTGTGCTCAGGTTGGATGGGTGGAATCTCCGGGCCAAGCAGACAGCGTTAGCTCTGCCCTATGCGGCCCCAGAGACTCTGTGCTAAGGGCAATGGCTTCCAGCACCTCTGAGAGAGAGCCGCTGCCAAGCTCCACTGTCTGCCAGGGATTCAGACTCTCCCCAAATGAGTCTGCACACCCACGGTCTCACCCAGGGTCATAAAACAAAGCAGACTGAGGGTTTCCCAAATGAGAGAGCAAATCGTGAGCACTCTCTACGCAGTCACACAGCTGCACTGATCCCAAGGCCAAGCGAAATTGGCACAAACTCACCTTCTCCACAAGCCAGCAGACCCCTGCAGCACCTGAGCTTCGGCGTGCCCTCCCACTGTCCAGTTTTTACCCCGTATGATAGTGGGTCCCTGGACTTCCCCAGAGCTGGAGAATCAGTCCAGTGGCACGTCTTTGTCTCCCCCGTTCGAGAAAACTGGCCGGTTTTCAGCCGCCTGCCCTATCTGCTGGTATGCGCGGCCCCTCCAAACCTCTCTCCACATGTATCTTCAACACTGTCCGCCACCACTCCTCCGAGTCACAATGTCTTATCTTCACTTTTATTTGTGGAATTTTCACTTGGCCAGCTTTCTGGTGATTCTGGAAGGTGTTTGTTCTTTCGTTAAGTTGTAGTTTCAAAATTGCTGTGTATGACGGCAATATAGGTGTTTTACCTATGCTGCCATCTTGGTTCTCCCAAAACAACAGTATTTTAAATATCAACAATTAGCCAATTAAAAATTATCCATAGGTATGAAAAATCAATTGCAAAGTGTTAAAGTAACATGAATTTTGAGATGAAAGAATCGGAGGGGTAAAGAGAAGCCCTTAATCTCTAGCCTTTACCTCTCTTCTGTAGTAAATATATATATATATATATATATTACTTTCTAATAAAAAATAATATTGCAATTAATAAAATCTTTCTCCAAGGAATGCCCTAGGTAGGCATTTGTCCCTGAAATACTTGGACTTCTACTAGATCACATGAACCCATAAAATATAAATACTAATGACTGTGCCCGTGTATGTGTGTGTGTTTGAACCTGAAGATTAATTGCTTTCTTCTGCTTCTCAAAGATGTATAATTAAACCCATTTCAATGTCTCATAGAAACTTCCCACTATTTCTAATTAAAATATTATTTTAACTAAAGACATTTAAATTGTAATTTTAAATTTTAGTTTAAATGTTTTGTACCATGGCAAAAAAAAATATTCTGTAAAATTTAAAAACTTCTCCCAAACAGAACATGTAATATACATATCTAAACCCAATATTCACATTTGGAGAGAGAACTTTTTGTAAAGATAAGAGAATCTCAGCTGCGGATTTGTGCACTTAAATGTTCTAAAGTCTGGGGAATTGACCATTTTATCTATCTTATTGAATGAAATGTGAATCAATCATAGTCCACCTGAGAAACGAGCAGTCTGAATAAATCTTCAGCAGAAACTTTGAAGAAATGACTTCAAACTGCAGTAAGATGTAGAGGATAGCCTTTTTGAGGTCTCAATTGAACACTGTGGTGTGTGGTGAGATCCCTCCTATCTGGTTACCCAGGGACTCCAAGGACCAAAACATTGCATAACTGATTGCCATTCAGTTCTTGTCTCTGTAGAAAGCAATCTTTCTCCAGCTGTATGTGAGCATATGATTTTACTTCGTCTTCTTTTTTTTTTTTTTTAAGAAAATTGACCTTTAACAGATTTGATTCTTTGGATTATATTCTTCACACTTTTGTTTGTTCTTGTTGCTTAGTGCAGAGCATTTAAAAATGATCTGACTTAAAAGTCTCATTTTACAAATGATATAATTAGAATTCAGAAAGTTTCAGTGACTTCCCTATGGACATACCAAATCATCTTAGCATAAGGGAGAATATAACTTCATATATGCTGGTTTTTATCTGGGGACAGAAAATGGAAGAAAGAGAATGGGGCTCACATGGAGAAAAATAAGGAATCACATGACACTCTCTAAAGGAGTAAAGGAACTGCTACAATTTACTCTACAGAATCAGGGCATTTGTTATTTTATTAATGGACACTATATAATTTTTAAACATCAGTCATTGGTACCTTAATCCTGATTATTTAATCCATAAAAGTAAATCTAAAAAAGCAAATGTATAAATAGGTTGCATCTTTAGTTGTCCTAAAATTCCAATTGTGTTGGCAGACAGTAATATTTTCACAGAACTTTTAAATTAAAATCTAACATGTGAATTTTATCAGTCAGACATTTTAAATATAATTTCTAAACTTAAATTTCAGAGTTTCTAATATAGCTAATTATCTTTAGAATTACATTTTTATTTCAAAAATTGTTCCAAACAAAAAATATTACTAATCTCTATATAATTTACCCCATCATCTCTATATTTTAATCTAAACATCTCTGGGGTTAAAAGACTCAATGTAAAATTACAACATTCTAAGTAAATTGGAGTTATCTCAAGTGAATTGAATTTAGTAACTCAGGTTACTAAGAAGATTTATTTGATGAATAATTTTTGGTGAGATGCGAATATGTTCAAAGCAATAATTTTAATACAAACATACATATATACACTCATGGAGATTGTTTTTCATAGTTGTCAGGTAACTGGGGCAATTGTGCTCTTACTTTTCAAAACCCTGTCCTAAGTCTTATGTTTAAACCATGGAGATAAGAATGTCTAAACCTCTGCCCCACCTATACACACATATGCTATAAAAGGTTAATACTCTTTATAATCAGGATAAATTTTATAATTTTCAGTGTTAGAATTTAAAGTTTTCTATTTGGTCCTAATGATAGTTTGGCACCAATCCATCTGATTTTCTATCCTTACACAGATCTGCACCTACCTGTTTCTATGGATTGATTGAGCACTTAGTTTCTTTCTTTACTTTCTGTCAGGATAGGCCACAACTTCGGCTGTTAAAATTAACAATGGATGACTTATGGGTATTTACCAGAGGTTTATCTGGATCTAAAGTTACATTCTTATATCACTAAAATAAAATATTTTAGAAAGTCACTTACTAAATATACAGTTTGTTATTTGACAGAACTTGTCAACCTATTTTTCATTTTATCTATACTAAATCAAGGAGAAAAAATGATATAATTAGTTGAATTGTGTCTGCGTAAATATATGCTCATATATTTAATTATTCAATATTAAAAAATCCAAGGTTAAAAGTGAAAGAAACAAAACTACAGGACCTAAAGCATATACTAAAATTTTAACAAAAGATAACATTTCCACAAGTTTCTCTTTTTTATTGTTGACACTATTACAGATACCCCTTCTCCTTGGCCCCTCAGCCTATGAGTTTCTGAAGAGTAATTGATATGAGTACATCAAAAAATACTGTGTTCTAGAGAAACAGTGACTATCAGTCCTTTCTTCCCCTTCTTAGTTGTAAACAGAGTAGATAGAAAGTGGGTAGGGTAGTATAAATGTAAATGTCTGCTTTGTACCAATGATACTATTGCAATTAACTAGTTATTGATAATAGAAAAGAAGAAAAAGGGAGGCCAGACATTATAAGCAAATTTTTTTGGTAAAACACTCAGGGGAGGGAACCACATAAGAAAGGTACTTTGCTGTCAATCACAACTGGGTAAAGAGATGATGTGACCACAGCGAGCAAGCAGAAACTTAAAATATAAACCCCTAAACAGAGAAGCTCATTCTCTTATGCCCTGGGTTCCTTTTGATATGCTTGGCTCATAGCTCACACTTGTCTTTCTAGCATTCTCTTGTGATTAATGGGCCATACAGTCCACCCCACTCAATGTACTAATGAACTGCAACTAGCCTGATGCTGAACTGGACCCGGTTTCTAACATGGAACAGAAACTCCAGACACTGGGTCATATTATAGCTCTACTGAGATGCCAGCTATACTTCTTCTACGACTGGACTTAAGGGATGGAACTTTATGAATAGAGTGATTTAACTTCATACAAATACAAACCACTCATTCTCCCATATTAGTCTCAGACAATTCGCTTTTCTTGGGATATTACAAAAAGCCCGCCCACAGCAGCACTCAGTGGAGAAGAGGGGCCCCACTCTCTTCATCGTCACTGATAAGTGTAGAACAGGCGAACTTCTACCCTCTTTGGATTTCTGCCTGGGCTTGAGAATTAAATTGACATAAGACATTAACAGGAGTAAAAGATACAAATATAAGTTTTTTGTTGCACAAGGACCTTCATAAGGAAATGACGAAGCAATAAATGACAAAACCTAAATGCTTTAATATTAGGTTGAACAAAGAAAACCATTTGCAGAAAAATAAATAAACTATGAGAATGCTAAAGGAACATAATTATTTTAACAAAATCTGTTTGTACAGAATTTCCCCTTGACTATGACTGCCAGATGAAGAATGTTTCTTTTCTCCTGGTACAGGAAAATGATCATTCACCTGGGAGTTTTAGCTCCTGTTTTCAAGAAGAAAACTGGATATTAGAATGTGTTCTTTACATCTGTTATTTCTCATGTGCCTTTAGATCAAAATAATTCTTATGCCAGAGTGGCGTTTTGGGAGAGGCATATTGTGACAGGTTCATAGGCTAATTGGAGAAAAGCTGCCCTAGATTTGAGGATCTAAATATCCACCTCGATCCTGAAGCTTGGAACAGCCTTTCCTAGGACAATATTGACATAAAAGACTGGTTATGTTTAAATGGGTTTGATTTCTCACAGTAGGGTGGAGTAGAGGAAAAACTGAGAAGAAAAAGATCTCCAGTGTTTGTGACTATGTAACAGAGTGGTTCCACACAGAGAAACACGACACAACACCGCCACACCCCAGCAGGGTGCACAGTGGAGAAGGCTGAATGTAAAGTGCAAGAGGTAGTTGCTGACAACCTCTTCACATGGAAATCTGAGGCAAGGGAGTATAAAAGTGTCCCCAAACTGCCATGTAGTGCAAGACATAGCAGTTTACTTGAAAGGTTTGTTAAACATATTATCATACATACATATATATATATATATATATATATATATATATATATATATATGTGTGTGTGTGTATATATATATATATATATATATATATACATATATATTTCAGAGAGAAAGAAAGGGAGAGAAATAAAAACATCAATGATGAGAGAGAATTGATTGGATGCCTCCTGCACTCCTCCCACTGGAGATTGAACCCTCAATTTGGACATGTGCCTGTGACTAGAATGAAACAGTGACCTCCTGGTTCATAGGTATACATTCAACCACTAAGCCATACCGGCCAAGCTCTTATAAATTTAAATAGAAATGGTGTATATAATGCTAATTGTTTACAGTATTTTAATTAACATAGCTGAAAGCAATATTGTTATGCTATTCAAAATGTTGCATTAATATAAGATGTGTAAGAACTCTCAAGTTGAAATAAATTCTACACTTGAAATAAATTCTACACACATTTTGTCTAATATTTTTTTAATTTTTCAAAAATTTGTATGTGTTGCCATGCTTTAAGATTTGGCAAAACAAACCTATTTTTGTTGTTGCTTTTGTGTATATTTTTTGCTTTTCTTCCTTTTTTTAACATTTATATGCACTGAACATTTATGTGTCTTGCCCAAAGCACCAGCCAATCATCTAAGGCAGGGGTCAGCAAACACATTAGTCAACGGAGCCAAATATCAACAGTACAACAACTGAGATTTCTTTTGAGAGCCAAAAACTGACCTCTATGCATGGGCCACAAAGTTTCAGTCTCACTGTATATGTGTGCCCGCACGTGGTATTTTGTGGAAGAGCCACACTCAAGCGGCCAAAGAGCCACATGTGGCTTACAAGCTATGGTTTGCTGACCACTAATCTAAGTAGTGCTGATGTTAGCCACCTTCAAACCTTGTACAATAGCAGTAAATGATTTCACTACTATTGCGTGTACCTCCAGCATAGCTCCTGCCTCTCTTTTGAGGAACAAAGACCCTTCCTGGTGAACAATCCTATGTAAGAAAAGAGTAATATGCAAGTTGACCATACTTTCCCTACACCCACAAACCACGCCCACAAGTCAATCAAAGTGAGTATGCAAATTAACCCAGCCAAGATGACAGTTAATTTGGATATCTGCCAGCAGAAGATGGGGTAGAAGGAAGCATTGCAGAAGGGAGGAAAGCTGCAAAGAAGTAAGCCAGCAGGGCAGGAGATAAGAGAGAGAATGAGGCAGAGGAGACAGGAGCAAGGCAGTGGAGACAGGAGAAACAGAGGTAGTGGAGAAGGGAGCGAGGCAGAGAAGGGGGGGAGCTTTACTCAGGCTGCAGGAAGCTCTATTCTTGCAGGAATCTCCCTGCAACGGGTCTCTAGTATATAATACTTGTGTTTTTTCAGGATATTCCCTGACTTCTCAAGTTTCCAAATTAACCATTGATCTTTCTAAAAATAGTAAGTTGCGTGCTTTTATTATATCTCCATTACAAATGCTACTGACTTTGGAACATGGAATTGTCTCTGTTTTCTGTTTATGTCATACATAAGTATCTGAGTTAGTTTGTTGCAGACTTTACATTACTCACTTTATTTAGTACCCACATTTTGTTAAAGTCATAGTTCCCAGTCAATAAATAATTAGTGGAAGAGATTAAGAAAGAGAAGAAAACTAAAACAGAGAAGGAACATAACTGTATATATGTCATCATACATTTGTCAAAATTCTTAGAATGTACAATACAAAGAGGCTTTATTTTTTTATCTCCCATACTTGTTTACCTCCCATGATAACACTGTACGGAGGGACCTAGCGAGTATTATGATAAGGAAATAAAACAATCAGAGAAAGACAAGAATCACATGATCACACTCATATAGGGAATCTAATGAACAAAATAAACGTATGAACAAAATAGATTTAGAGACATGAAAGCATGGAACAGACTAATGAATCTCAGAGGGAAGGCAAGGTGATGAAGAGTGGATGGGAAGCATCAACCAATTAACTTGCATGCATATATGCATGTCCTATGGACACAGACAATAGTGTAATGAAGCGTGGGGATGGGGAAAGGGCAGGCTAGAAGGGGTAAATGGTGATAAAAGGGGACATCTATAATACTTTCAACAATAAAGATTTAAAAAATAATAAATATACAGTAAATGCAAAATGTATTTACTTATTTATCTTATCTAATAAAAGAGTAATATGCAAATTTGACCATACCTTCGCTATACTACAAGCTATGCTCACAGCCATGCCCACCAGCAAAACAGAAGCAGATTATGCAACTAAACCCCAACCAAGATGGCTGCCACCACTGAGAGCAGGAAGAAGGCTTGGGTTTCTCTGGCAACAGAGGAAGCCAAGCTTTCCACCTACTGTTGCCAGCCTAGGCCTCCACTCAATGCTACAAAGTTTCAATTATAGAAGATACAATAATGGTGGCAGCCACTGAGCTGGAGAGAACAGAGGCTTGGGTTTCCCTGGCAATGGAGGAAGCCAACCTTTCTGCCTGCCATTGCTGGCCTAGGCCTCCACTGTAGGCTACAAAGTTTCAAACAGAAATGGCTGTTGCCACGGAGTGAGTAGAAGGCTTGGCTCTGCTCCAGGCTACAAAGTTTCAATTGTAGACATAAATTAATCCCAAATCCCAGGGCCTACACTTGGGTCGCTGGGGGCGGAGGCCAGCCTGCAAACCTCCACATGCCCTTCGTCCAGGCTGCCCCTCGCCCCAAGGGAACCCAAACCTTGATCCAGGACACTCTTCAGGGCAAACCAGCTGGGCCCCACCCATGCACCAGGCCTTTATCCTATCTAATAAAAGAATAACATGCAGATTGACCATCACTCCAACACACAAGAGGGCTGCCCCCATGTGGTCAAAGATCCTGCCCCCATGTAGACACAAGATTGCCACCACAAGATGACCAGCAGGGAAGGGCTGTTGGGAGAGACCAGGCCTGCAAAAGAGGGCAGTTGGAGGCTATAAAGCCTGCAAAGGTGGGCAGTTAGGGGTAACCAGGCCAGCAGAGGAAGGAAGTTAGGGGCAAACAGGCTGGTAGGGGAGCAGTTAGACATCAATTAGGCTGGCAGGGTAGTGGTTAGCAGGTGATCACTCAGGCAGGAAGAAGGGATTAGGGAAAATCAGGGAGGCAGGCAGGTGAGCAGTTTGGAGCCAGTAGTCCTGGATTGTGAGAAGGATGTCCGACTACCTGTTTAGGCCCGATCCTACCCTTGAGGGGTCCCAGATTGGAGGGGGTGCAGGCTGGGCTAAGGGACATCCTCTGCCCCGCCCCACCCCCGTGCACAAGTTTCATGCACTGGGCCTCTAGTATAAATATAAATATATTATAATAAGTGTAATAAAATTGATATTTTCCCTGAAATTTCTCTTTTAATACCCAATGCACCTATATTACACTTGATATAATCAGTGACTTATACAGTCAGTTTATATTTGCTCTAAATATTTTATCTACTTTCACATACTTCATCTTTTCACTCTACTGGAGTCTGAGGCTGGAAAGCATGTATCTTGAGAATGTTAGTTATTTTGCTATGCCTCAACTTTCAGCTGTAAAATGGGAAAACTAAAATCCCCTACCTCATAATCATATATAATAAAAGCCTAATATGCTAAGTGTCTGGTCATCCAGTTGGTCATCCAACCAATCAAACTTAATCTATACTAATAAAAGGGTAGTATTCTAATTAGACTGGAAATCCTTCTGGACAAAGCCAGGGTGGCAGGGGCTGAGGCAGAGGCAGTTAGGGGCAACTAGGCCAGCAGGAGAGAACAGTTAAGGGTGACTAGGCCAGTGGGGGAGGGCAGTTAGGGGTGACCAGGCAGGCAGGCAGGCAGGTGAGTGGTTAGGGGACAGTAGGTTGTGAGAAGGATGTCTGACTAGCAGTTCTACATCCTCCAAGGGGTCCTAGAATGGAGAGGGAACAGGCTAAGCTGAGGGATCCCCCCCATGCTTTAATTTTGTACATGGGACCTCTAGTATGCTAGTGATATGCTAAGCGCACTTAACCACTGTCTATGATGTGCACTGGCCATCAGGTGGCAGATGCTCTGACCAGTAGGTTAGCTTGCTGCTGGTATCCAGGCAATTGGGACTGAGTGAGATGGGCCAGACACACCCTGGAGCCCTCCCTCATCCCTTGCCCTCCTCTCCCTCGGGGCTGGCCAACCTCACACATCCCTCTTCAGCCTCTTTTGTGCACCCATGGAGTCCTTCGGCCTGGCCTGTGCCCTCTTGCAATTCAGGACCCTTCAGGGGATTTTGGAGAGCTAGTTTTGGCTCTATCTCACTCTGTGCAAGAACTGTCCCCTGGTGGTCAGTGCACTCCCACAGGAGGAGTGCTGCTCAGCCATAAGCCAGGCTCATGGCTGGTACGTGCAGCAGCAGTGGTGGGAGCCTCTCCTGCCTCTGCAGCAGTGCTAAAGATGTCTGACTAATGGCTGCCAGACAGCCAGAGGGCACAAGCCAGGTTGAGGGACACCACACCCCCTAAGTGAATAAATTTTGTGCATGGGGCCTCTAGTGTTGAAATAAAAAACAAATGAAATAATTTATGTACAGACTTGAAAAATACATGGAACAAGGTAAGGATTCAAAACATTATAGTTATTACTGTTATCATTTTCCACTACAGTTTAACCTTCCAATTAAAATAAGGGAATATTCTCTGTGTTTGATTCTAGCCAAGTAGAATCAATAAACATGTCATATACTTTTATGAGTAAATATGACTCAAAAATTTTATTGAAATTATGGTTTCAATAAAAACTTAAGTATTTAAATAGTTTTAGAACAAAGAAAATGATTACCAATGAAACTTCATTGCAATTTTTCATCAATATCTACCTAAAACTGATTCTTGACTTTAAAGTACAGGTACCACTAGAAATAATAAAAATAATTCAACTTCTTAATTTAAGTGTGGGAGAAACAAAATATATGAGCTCTTGCTAGAATATATCACACTTCCAAAAATGTATTACAAATTTGACAGCATATTAAGAATAATTTTTCTGGGAAGGTAGAAAGCATTACTGAACTTCACTTAATTGGTTAAAACACATAAATTTTCTCTTTTTTACCTTCCTTCTTTATTGATTAAGATATTACATATGTGTCTTTATCCTCCCATTGACCCCCCTCCTCTCCTGTTCATGCCCTCACCCACCCTGGTGTCTGTGTCCATTGGTTATGCTTATATACATGCATGTAAGTACTTTGGTTGATCTCTCCCCCTCCTCTCCCACCTTCCCTCTGAGCTTTGAGCATCTGATAGATGCAACACTAAATTCAGTCTGTGGCATATTACAAAAACTCTGGTAGGGTTGTAAACCAAGGAGAAAGGTTCTATTGTCTGTGTATGCTACTTCTTTAATGCACTGTGTTGCTCATATTGTCATAATTATCTCAGAACTTTTTTTTAACTATCTGGCTGCATGAAAATTATATTTTAATAAATCATTAAAACAAGAAACATTTTCAGAAAGTATGATACCTATGTGCAAATGATCAATGGCCCCCCTACACTGCCCTTTTTCTTAGAGTCTTTTTGTATCATCTGAAGCCTCCAGATTCATTTGGTGTCCTCTTTCTCTCCAGACGAGGTATTCTGTGTTTTTACATGACTGCTTTGGATCTGTTTTCTGGGTCAATAATTAGAAGTTTTTCTGTATATAATAAATACTGTATATTAGCACTACATAAAATTGTAGTAGCCACTACTATTTTACATTTACCACTTTCAGGTATGTCACTAATGCAATTTTTATATTTTCTTATGTGATTATCAAAAAAATGAGGACTATTATTTTTAAAAACACGAAATTGTCATTTCCTAAGTAAAAATTATTTAATATTGGCAATTTATGTGTTTCACTTAATATTCTTATGACAGATTCAAAAAATCGAAGCTGATAATTATGACTAAGTTACTTATTCAAGGTCATTTATTTAGGGTGATAGTTTCCTTTCATCTTGAATATAGATGGTCTCTACAGCATATAAGCAATGATCAACTATTTCCAGTTTAAAGACATAAAATATTTTATTGCTCAGAATATTAAGTGTCTGGCAAACTTTTATAAGGACACTAAATGAAGTAAAGTCTTTATGGTAGAGGACAATCAGAACCAAATCTGGGTCAACTGTGAGGAGTCAATGGCTTCCTAGGAAGCAGAGCTTTTGACAATGACTGGCATAGAAACTGACCAATCAGAACCAAACTGGCTGACAGAGGAGGGCAGTTGGGGGCAGGATCAGGCCTGCAAGGAAGGGAAGTTGGGGGCAAGATCAGGCCTGAAGGAAAGGGTAGTTGGGGGCAAGATCAGGCTGGCAGAGTAAAGCAGTTGGGGGCCATCAAGCTAGCAGAGGAGGGCAGTTGGAGATGATCAAACTGCAGGGGAACAGTTAATCGGGCCAGCAGGGGTGGTTAGGGGATGATAAGGCTGGCAGGCAGAAGCAGTTAGGGACAATCCAGCAGGCAGGGAGGTGAGTTGTTAGGAGACAGCAGTCCCGGATTGTGAGAGGCATGTCCACAAGATTGGACCTAAACTGGCAGTCAGACATCCCTAAGGAGTCCCGTATTAGAAAAAGTTCAGACTGGGCTCAGGGATACCCCCTTCCAGTACACACATTTGGTGCACCATGCCTCTAGTCTAATATAATCTGTATATGAGAATTCCAAATTATAACCATCAATCTTCTTGTACCTTTTAAAATATGTTATGTTGTTCATTTATTTGTAACTATGGTTAAGATTTGATATTGAGACAAAAATAATAAGTTATTTTAAAATGTACATCTGCTCCTAATTTCTCTTCCTTCTCTACTTTATATAACATGTATATATTGTTTTGTATTTTATTTTTTCCCTTGGTTTTCCCTGTGTTCTCCATAACAGGGTTATATTATTATGGGGGCATCAAGATGTAGACAGAATTTTGAGAGGAATTTAATTTAGAACAGAAGTTAGAGTCTGACTTGACAGTTAATAATCATATGATTTAATCAAATTTATAGCTACTCTGAGGTAAAATACTTCAATTTGAATGTTAACATGAAATGTAATGCTGTATTTATTATTAAGTAGGCATTGAAAAAGAGTGGTGTACAAACTGCTAAAGCCCTTACCATTCATGTGATGTAGTCTAATATTATAGTAAGTATAAATGTCAGTAATGTTTAGTAATTAATCATCACAGGTAAATATTGATCTTGACCTAAAAGATTTATAGAGTTATAAAAAAATTAAAATGAAAAGTTAATTGAGTTGTGTTCCAAATATATAAATTAAACTATGAGATCAAGATGTCACAAATCCCAAAAAAGTGAGGTTTGCATATATGAAAGATGATAATAGTTTCAAATGGTAATGAAATGTCAAAATTTATAAGGATTAGAAAGTGCCTGTTGGAGTAAAAAACTGAATATCCCTGATGGAAAAGGCATAGAAATATGTTATTGAAACAGTTAGAATACATATATAGATTAGATTGAACTGAATACAGAAAGGAAGATAATATAAATTTCCAGTAAGAATGAAGTTAAAACAATGAAATGTTGAATAAAAACCAACTTCTGGTAAGAATGGAGTAAAAAAAATGAAATGTTGAATGTTGAATAAATCAACTACAAAAACAAAACATTATTTTAAAAATATTAATGAATTGAAATTAGGGTTAAAAATATAATGTAGCTGAAACCAGTTTAGCTCAGTGGATAGAGTGTCGGCCTGTAGACTGAAAGGTCCTGGGTTTGATTCTGGTCAAGGGCATGTACCTTTGTCGTGGGCACATCCCCGATGGGGAGTGTGCAGGAGGTAGCTGACCGATGTTTCTCTTTCATGGATGTTTCTAACTCTCTATCCCTCTCCCTTCCTCTCTTTAAAAAAATCATTAAAATATACTTTTTAAAAATATATAATGTACTCACAATATCATTCTGAAATATTAACATACTAGAGGCCTGGTGCACGAAGTTCATGCATGGGAAGGGGGTCCCTTCAACTCAGCCTGCACTCTCTCCAATCTGGGACCCCTCAGGACCACTGGCTCCTAGCTGCTCACCTGCCTGCCAACCTGATCTTCCCTAACTGTTATCCCTGCTGGCCTGATCCCCCTAAATCCTCTCCCCTGACAGCCTGTTCACCCTAACTGCTTTCCCCTGCTAGCCTGAACCCCCTAACTGCTCTCCTCTGCCTGCCTGATCACCTCTAACCTATTCTGCCTTGGCCCTGCCAACATGGCTTTGTTGGGAAGGAGGTTTAGAAGGACATCTGGAAGGTCATCCGGAAAATGTTCAGTCTAATTAGCATATTACCATTTTATTAGTATAGATGCCACCTTGTTCTAAAAATGCAGATTGTTCCCAGGTTTTCCTATCATGGAAGGGGACCTTGCAGTAGTATTCTGGGTTCTGATGAGGGCTTATGCACTTGTGCTTTATCTCAGCAGATGTGATTCCTAGTAGAAAACTCTTGGATGTACTTTGAACATTTCTTTCGAATTTGCCAAATCATCCTCCAAAAATGTTGAACCACTTTAAACTCCCACCAGCAATCATGCGTGTGACTTCCATCCCACTTTGATGACAATATCATTGATTTCCCTCTGGAAGCTTCCCTCCCATCAGCTAGGACTGCTTGGTACTTGAGCCAATCTCATTGTTCAGCTGGAGACTTGATTTCCTGAGATAGACTTATGGAGGAGGAAAAATAGCTTTCCTCTACCTTTCTCAGCTTTAGTGGAGGCCCTTGTAATGAAAGACAGATCACCAAAGAAAAACAAAAGTTCATTAACATGTGTACCTCATGTATATGTGGGAGATCCCAGAGAAAAATGAGGAACTCTTCAAGATGGCTTAGAATACAGATTTGAATACCTTCTTCCTAGGGAAAGGGGATAGGACATAGAGGCCTCTTAAAAGAGAGTACATAATTTTTAGGGAAGATGAACAGGAATGGGGGAAAATAGTTTGTTGCAAAGTTTGGGTGTGATGTCAACCTCTACTCCCCTGTCCTGTGATAGGAGTCAGTCTTCTCTGCCTGATGACACTTCTCCCTTGAAGGGGACCTATGACATTTGAGCTCCTTTTGGGGGTCTGATTTTAGGGAGATCAGGAGACTTCAGTGAAAGCCTCCACATGCATTTTCTGTTTTTCAAGCATCTGCAGCTAAAGATCATCAATATAACAACACAGCATATGCTGGGATGGCATGTTCTCTGACTTTCAGAATAAACCCAACAAAAGCTTGTTTCCTCTCTTAGATTATTTACAACAGTAGCATTATTTCCTGGAGATGGTATTCTGACCAGACCTTCCTGGGAGTGATCATAACATTACTCTGTATTTGTAGAAAGGTATTGGCCACAGCACTAAGTAATCGAAGGGCAGTTTTCTCATCTTGTGGAAAGGGAGGTAAAGTTAGGATAGTTTATCTCCCTTTCCACATGTTTCTTGCAAGTTTGCATCTCCACTGCCCTCCCCAACCACTCCAGCAGCCCCAGCAGCACAGTGGTGAGTCTTGGGGCTGCTGGGTGCTGGCCTTCCTGTGGTCTGTGTCTCCAACCCTGCCCCCACCCCCCCAGCCCCATCACTACCATGGTGGGTTTTCGGGGTGCAGTGTGCCAGCCTCCCTGCAGGTTTGTATCCCCGATCCAGGTTTTTGTCCTGTTCCGGCCCTCCACAGCCTCATCCAGCACTGCCACGGCAGGGCTTGGGGCTATGGGTGCTGGCCTCCCTGCAGGATTGTGTCCTAATCTGACCCTCCTAGCCCCAGCACAGCCCCAGCACCACCATGGTGGGGCTTGAAGCTGCTGGGTGCCACTGCCTGACCACTATGGGCGTGGCTGTTTTTGTTGGATAATTTACATACTCACTTCTATTGGCTGGTAGTGTAATGGAGTGATGGTTAATTTGCTTCTTACTCTTTTATTATATAGGATGTGAGAAAATAGAAGATGGTTAGCATTCAGGGCTGGGGCCATAGGAGAGAAGTAGAAAGGAAAGTCCAAGAATAACAGGATGTAACCTACTGACTGCCCTGTTCAAAGAAAAATCACAGATGAAAACCAAAGAACCTATAACTGGACAAGCTAGGTGGGAAGAAAGCGTGTGCAGGAGATGTGAGCTTTAAAATGTGTGGCTGTTACTAAGGCAGAAATATTTGAAAGGACCAATCAGGAGTTAAGAAGCACACATCTACTCCTAGACAAAGAAGCACAACTTTGTCACCTCTCTGGCACACCAGGTTCCTGGCTCTACACAATGGTCTCAGGGTAATATATGGACTGATGGACTTTAATTAGCTTGGATATTGAACTACAGCCAGCTGCAACATGGAACGGAAGCTCTGGACACTGGCCTGCTTTTGACTCTCCTGAAACCCCAGCTGCATCTTCTCCAGGTGGAATAGGACATTGAAACCTGAGATAAAGAAGCTTCCCTAGTAACCAGTTGGACCCCCTTACTGCTGCTCCTTGCTGTAGGCAGTTCTTCTATCTCTCAATAAACTTTGCTTCCACTTACTGTCTTTGTCCTTGAATTCATTCTTCAAACTCATGTCTTTGCAAGCCAATGGACTCAGACCCAAACAAAAATGTTGGTATTGTAAGGATAGAGAAATATTAATAGTAAGAGAATGAGAAAAAATACACGCAATGAAGCTAAACAAATCTTAGCTGATATACATGCCTGAAATGTATACTAAAGCAAAAAGCTGTAAGATCAAATACTAGTATTTTGTAATAATGAAAAATAAAATCCAAAAAATAAATATAATAATTCTAAAAATGTATACACTTGATAACACACCTAAATTATATAAAGAAAAGTTGATACATGAGATAAATTCAGAAAAACCACTGTGAGATTATAATAAATCTTAGTCAATAGGTATAGAACATTTTAAAAGATAATAACCAAAAAGCATATCAATTTGGAAAACATGATTAATGCAACTGATCTAAAAGCTGTTCTTTCATTATTGCACCCGAAAAGAGAAAAATACAAATGGGAATGGGGGGAAGGTAAAGGGGAACAAAAGGTTTACAGTTTTGAGTATGCAAAACCGAGTTTATTCTTGTATTATTATTTATTAAGTTTTATATTATTTTCCATACAAACAACTGCAAACCTTCCTTTGCCCATTCTGTATTCATTGAAGTTCATATGGAATTCTCAAAATGATCATTCTCTGGCCCATGAAATAAGCCTTAACAAATACCAAAGAACAGACTAAAATGATGAAAATATATTCTCTCACCAGACTGGAACTGAAAAATCAAGACTAAATAGACGTTTAATATGCCGACTTAAACTCCCAGTTGAGAATTTAAGGAACAACTTTATGAAAATGAACAACATGTTATGAACCAACATTATGATAATAAATTTAAAATTTTAGGTAAAATCGAAAAGTCACTAGAAAGATGGATAAAAATAGGCATGATGCAGTCCCATATCTATTAAATAAATTATGATTTTATTGAAATTATCCCCACAAAGGAAACTTGAGGTCCTGCTATATTTACCAGGGAACTTTCACACACATTGAAGAGAGTAACAGCACCAGCACCATGATCACACAAGATTCATCAGGACACAGAAAAAAGCAGACTCTTTACACAGCCACGGGAATCGTAATAGCAACAGTAAACAAGGTCATGAAATAGAAAATGTAATTTTAGGTCAATCCTTACCATTTTGGGGTCAGGCTATTTATTACTAGAAATACAGTGTTATCAGTGTGGTATTCATGTTTGGACTACCTAAGTGATCGTGATGTTGGGATATACTAAATAATTAATGGCCCAATTCCAAAGACTTTTTTCATTGTATTCCTTACAATGAAATATAGAAGCCAAAACTGGTTTGGCTCAGTGGATAGAGCATCAGCCTGTGGACTGAAAAGTCCTAGGTTCAATTCTGGTCAAGGGCATGTACCTTGGCTGCAAGCACATCCCCAGGAAAGAGTGTGCAAGAGGGAGCTGATCTATGTTTCTCTCTCATTGATGTTTCTGACTTTCTATCCCTCTCCCTTCCTTTCTACAAAAAAATCAATAAAATATATTTTAAAAAATAACTATAGAAAAACAAATTTTCAATAGATGACCTTACCTGTCTATAAGAAACTGGACAAAATTTGAATTTTTCGGTTATTTGCTGAAACTGAATCATATTGAACATGATGTTATTAAAAATGTCCTGGTAACTTTAATATTGACAATTTTATGAAATTCAATTATCCCTGAATTTGAGATGCAATTATATGATAACTGGAGAAAAAACTTTCTTTTTCTTTCCTGAAAGGACTCTTAAGTACAAATTAATTGTAGCAGGGATTCGGTTTTACAACACATTATAATCTGCTCATCTACTTCCTGGAGAAGTGCCTAAGCTGCTGCACTTGACAAATTCTTGTTTGCTACAATAAATGCACAACAGTGTTATAAATCACTATAAATCACTGGTACTTTTGTCACCTACAGTTTTTTGGATGTCTATCATTTGTTTACTATATTTAAAACATAATTCTAGTTGTCTCAAACTTCCACATTATTTTGCCCTTTCACTTTTCTGTTTTTACATGATGGCAATATTATTAACAATAAGCTGTCTATTCAGTATCGTTATTTTATTTATTTATTTTTTTAAAATATATTTTATTGATTTTTTACAGAGTGGAAGGGAGAGGGATAGAAAGTCAGAAACATCCATGAGAGAGAAACATTGATCAGCTGCCTCTTGCACGCCCCCTACTGGGGATGTGCCCGCAGCCGAGGCACATGGCCTTGACCAGAATCGAACCTGGGACCCTTCAGTCCACAGTCCGACTCTCTATCCACTGAGCCAAACCGGTCTTGGCTCAGTGTTGTTATGTTAGAAAATAATATGTTATATAGGTAGATTGGTGTATTCACTAGTGAAACCAAAGTTCTATGTTTGGGTTTGAAAGAGAAAAGGAAGAGAGAAAGAGAAACATCAATGTGAGAGAGAAACATTAATTGGTTACCTTTTGTACTCAGGGGTCAAACCTGCAATCAACTTATGTACCCTCATGGGGAATCAAACACATGACCTGTTGGTGTACTAGATGATAACTCAACCAACTGAGCCACTCAGCCCGGGAAAAGTGCAGGACATTTTTTTATTTTACTCTCATCACTATATTTTGAGGTCAGGGTATGAACAGCAAGCATTAGTTATAGCAGCACATAATTTTGCACAACTTTATATTTTCTGTAAAAATGATTTCATAGCCACTTTCATTTCATTATCATTTTTTTTAATTTAAGTTCTTTATTGTTTCATGTGTTACATAATTCTCCTTTCTTCCAGATTGACCTTTCCCTGGCTTTCCCCAACCCCCAGAACATGCCTTAACCCTGCCACCCTGTCTGTGTCCATTGGTTATGCTCATATGCATGCATACAATCCTTTGGTTGATCTCTTACCTGCTCACTCCCTTACCCACCCCCCTCGCCTTTCCTCATAGGTTGGACAGTCTATTTGTGCTTCTATGGCTTTTGTTCTGTTTTTGTTCAATAGTTTATGTTGTTCATTACATTCCACAAATGAGTGAAATAATGTGATATTTATCTTTCTCTGATTGGCTTATTTTGCTCATTATCATTTTAAAAAAGATAAAAAATAAACCTCATACTATATAGAGCTAACGATTTCTAACACTCCTTTGAGTGCTTTAGTATATTACAATAATATAAATCAAGCTTTATATAATAGTGGAGTAATAAATATAGGTTATTTAATTGTTATGAGATAATAATTCTTACAAGATATAAATCAAACACACATCTTATATAATATTATTTGAAAACTCAATTATAAAATAAGTGAGATATATATATATATCCTATCTACTAAAAGAGTAATATGCAAATCAACTGTACCTCGAATCAAGCCATGGCCACAAGCCACGCCCACCAGCCAATTAGGAGCAAATGAACTCCAACCAAGATGGCGGCTGGCACTGCACCCCCACTGCCCAAAGCCCAGCCATGGCAAAGCTTCGATGCAGGCGGCAGGGGTCCGGATGGCAGCCCCAGACCCAGCAGGCAAACCAGCCCCCCACTGCCTGCAGCAAAGCCAGGCCATCGCGGCACTCTGCTGAGGGCTGTGAGAGTCCGGATGGCAGCCCCACCATGGAGGACTTGGCAGGTCAGGCAGGCAGTTCCAAGACCACGATCAGTAACTGAGCAGGCAGAGGAGGGGCTGGTGGCAGCACCTGACACCAATCAAGAGGTACAGGCAGACATCGGAGTATGGCAGCACCTGAAGCCACTGGCAGAATCTAGGCCACCACTGGGTATGGGCAGGGCAGATGGGCTGCTCCTGCCACTGCCCACTGGGTCAAGGCTGAGATTAGTAACAGGGCGGTCAAGGGAGGGCAGGGTGGCTAAGCTTGACTCTGCCTGCAAGGGCCAGGCCACTATCGGCAAAGTGGGTAGGCAGGGGTGGCCAGGCTCTCTGGGATCACTGTATGCCCCTAGCCTGGCTGTGGACACCAGTGGATCACGCCAGGGTTGAACATTTTAATGAAAATGGGAGGCCTGTGCCCCCACCACCAAGCCCAGTCCCTGGGGAGGAGAGGACAGTGGCAGATAGCAGGCACCAGGGCTTGGAAGGGACTGGGAACAACTTGCAGGCATGCTACCAGGAAGAGATTCTGAACCATTATGAGGCAGAGGGCCGGCTGATGGAGGCGCACAAAGGTGCAGATGAGGTGGATCTCACTGGCGCTGAGCTTGAAAAGTGCATCAACAGCCTGATGGACTAAATCGCCTTTCTGAAGAAGGTGCATGAAGAGATCACTGAGCTACAGGCACAAATCCAGTATGCTCAGATCTCCATTGAGATGAATGTGTTCTTCAAGTTCGGAGGTATCTGAAAGCTGCTGCTTGCTCAAGGCCAAGACCCTGGAGATTGAAGCATGGCAGGGCATGAACTAAGCTCTGGGAAAGCAGCTGGGAGAGCTCGAGGATTAAACAGAACTCAGGTGTTAGTGATATGCAGGACACAATCAACAAATTAGAAAATAAGTTGAGAACTACAAAAAGTAAAATGGCATGATATTTAAAAGAATACCAGGATCTCCTTATAGTGGGTTCTGACATTGACATTGCAGCTTACAGGAAACTCTTGGAAGGTGAGGAGACCTGGCTCGGTTTCACCAGCATGGGAAACATAGCCAGTGCCTACTCCCACAGTTCCCAGGTCTTTGGTTGATCTGCCTACTGTGGTTTATAGACCAGCTTCTACTTAATGTCCTCTGGCTCCTTCCCTTCTTAATACACCAGCCACGTCCAGAAGAAGCAGATTGGGGTGGAGAAGATCATGGAGGTTGCAAAAGCTAAGGATGAACCCCGCTCTGAGAAGAAGCTGAAGAGGAGGAGAAGGAGAGGAAGTGGCTGATGAAGAGGAATAAGAGGAAGAGGAAGAACCTGCCAAGAAAGAATTTGAGGATGCAAAGGAGGAAGAAGGAGGTGAAGATGAAGGAGAAAATGCCCAAGAAGGTGAGGATGAGAAGAAAGATGTAGGTGCTAGGGAGGAGCAAGCAACCAAGAAAAGATTGAGCCCCCCTTTCCTTAATTATTTCAGGAGTAATCCTCCTGAAACCAGGTCAACCCTGTCACCAACCAAGCAGTTGAGTTCCCCGTACTATATGAATTAAGAAGTCAATATATATAGCATTCTGAGGTGACTGAGGTTGGACATTAAATATTGTACAATGACCTTTCTCCTTATGCAGAGTATCTGTTTGCTTTCAGAGTGGCTTCCTGGCTTGCTGCCTAGCCTGTGCATGGTATATGCGTATGAGTTCAGGATCTATGACAATGTAAATAATTCAGATGTTTACAATAAAAACACATTAATTCACTGATGTTAATGTTAAACTTCATTTGAAAAATAGTCCTTTGAATTTTTGGTGGTTAGAAATTAAAGACCTCAAATCATGTGCAATAAACAGTCAATAATAGTTACACTGAATGACAACAAAATACATTAGGGGCCAGGAAACATTCAAAGAACTGGGGAACCATTCCCAGATCAGGAAGGGATATCACAGGGTGTATATTATTGCTATGAATATAGCATTTCTTACTACTTACAACATATGCAATGTAATGTATTAGATGCCTTCTTATCTCATGAAGTTTGTATTCTCATAGAGTAATACTGGTACATATGTTGTAGTTATGGCAGTATATCATATCCTATCTATATTAATAAAAGAGTATTATGCTAATTAGACCATGAGACCCTTCAGAAGTCCTTCTGGACAAAGCCATGGTGGAGAGGCCAATGCAGAGGTGGTTAGGGTTGATCAGACCAGGAGGGGAAGGCAGTTGGGGGTGATCAGACCAGGAGGGGAGGTCAGTTGAGGGTCATCAGGCTGGTTGGGGTACATTTGGGCTGAGCAGACCAGCAGAGGGGACCAGTTGGGGCAGTCAGGCCAGCAGGCAGAGTGCTTAGGGGTGATCAAGCATTCAGGCAGGTTAGCTATTAGGAACCAGCAGTCACGGATTGTGAGGGAGTTGTCCAACTGCCAGTTTAGGCCTGATCCCACAGGGATCTCAGATTGGAGCAGATGCAGGTCAGGCTGAGAGACAACCCCTATCCCTGCTTGCACAAATTTTGTGCACCAGGCCACTAGTGTGTGTGTGTGTGTGTGTGTGTATTTAAATATTCTGCCTTGAATGGGTGTGTGTGCACATACATGACACACCCACCCACACATAGCACAAGGGATCTATGAATGAAATCTAATTTCAGTTTAGTTGTGAAAATACCTCACTACTCACAATGTATAGTGACTTACTCTATATTATTCATGGAACAGCATGCAGAAACAACAAGACTAGAATCATAATTTAGCAGACTCTAGTGAGAAAATGACAGCATATTATGATAAAAGAGAAAACGATTTGGAGATAAGATCACTCTGCAGAATACGTAGTACATAAGAAACTATTATGAGAAATGCTCTAATTTCTCTCTGTGTTTTGAAATTGTGCTTTAAGAATTTTTAAATTGTTCATCCTTTTTTCTTATGGGTCTCTTCTAAGTTCTATTATCTGTCAATATATTTACATTATGTAACTGTATAGATTTTAATAGATATCTCATTCCCCCTTAACCTGAATAGCTATAATTTCTCTACCAAATAATTTTCAAATAGATATCTCATTTCATCTTAACCTGAATATATATAATTTCTCTACCAAAGAATTTTTTAATTAGTGACCAATACTGTGGAGCCCATGAAAGACTCTGCTGTCTTATCTCTACTTGTTTTTATTTTTTTACCTTTTTGTTTGTTTGTTTGTTTGTTTTGTTAATTTTCACCCTTAATTGAAGTCTCAAACCTTAGTCTATCTGGAAAAAAATATCCATGGTAACAATGATATATTGGTTTCCTTGTCACCAATCTTTAATTTCATTAAGCAAATAGCATTAGTTCACTCCTCTGGCAGGATAATTTGGTCAGAATGAATCAAGTAAAGCTTCTTTTTAAAATATCTAAATATATATTAGATGTTAAACATAAGAAAATTTTACCAAAAAAAGACTTCTAGAAATACATTTTTTAATTGCTAAACTGATCTCATTTGCCAAGAATTAACCAACATTGTAATTAGAGATTTTTATCTTAATATTCTACTGAATTTAATTTAAATGTATATAGAGTCTGAAATATATATCTCACATAGACACAAATACTAGTATGGTGATAGCCATAGGAATGGGGATGGGGAGAGGTGGAAGTGGGCAAAAGGAGTATAAATGGGGATGGAAAGAGATGACTTTGGGTGATAGGCATACACTACAGTGTGAAGATGATGCTTTGTTGAGTTATGCACTTGAAACTTGCATGGTTTTGTTAAACAACATTATCTGAATAAAATCAATTAAAATATTTTAAGATACGTTTTTGAGAGATATTTTTTAACTTCTTTGATATTTATACCCAAATATAACTTTAGATTTTATAGAATATGTTATAAAACTTTACATTGCATTTCTTGAAATATTATATTTTATGTAATACTAGAGGCCCGTTGCATGAAGATTCGTGTAATAGGCTTTCCTTCCCCTGGCTGCCAGGACCAGTTTTCCTATGGAACCCGGGACCCAGGCCTTCCCTCTGGCTGTTGCCTTCTGTTTTTGCTTTGGCTGGCTGGAGGCTTCACTCCAGCCAGAACCTTGAGTCTTCTCTGCTCTGGCTGGAATGCCATGCTGTGGTCGCCTGGTCTCTGCCCCTGAGGGTGGGTGCTTGCCACCGCTGCCGCCTCATCTCCAAGCCCCCAGAGCCAGGTGCTTGCTGCCACTGCTGCCACAGCTTTGTCTCCAAGCTGGGCGCTCACGCCACTTGGCCCTGCTCCCCACTCCTGATTGGCTGGTAGCATAGCCAATCAGAACCAAAGGTAATGTCAAATTTGCATGTTACTCTTTTATTAGATAGGATGATGAATTAGATGTCACTTATTGATTTGTTAGATTTCATTCATAGATCCCTTGTAGCCTAATTATAGCTTTAGTACAGTTTCTTTTTTTCCAATCATCTATCATTTTCTCTAATTCATGGTTGATTCATTTTCTCAGATCTATGTGCACCATTTCTTAATCTATATTATCTCTACTAGACCACAAGTTGGCAGTTGTTTTCTATAAAGTTCCAGACAGTAAATATTTTAGGATTTCTGGGCCATATTGTATGTCCTAGCTACTAGACTCTGTTCTTATAAAACAAATGCATCCATAAGTGGATGATCATAACTATGTTACAATATAACCTGATTCACAATATCATGCAGCAAGTTGGATTTAACCTATACCTGTGCAATATATTCATAAAACTTTTCATATGTATTGCTCTAATATTCATATTAACTCAACTTGTGATAATCTATTTTCTCTTTGTACAATTGCTAGTGCTTTATTTTTCAGATTGTAGACAGTTTTTAAAAAATCATACCTATCTGAAATTTGTCTATATTATACACATCTGAGTCCCAAAGATACCTTAAAACCACTTTTGGCCACAATTGGATAGCAAATGATTATTGTTTAGAGAAGGGTGCATGTGAGATGTTTTATTTGATTATTTTTCTAAGTCATTCTCAAAAGGTTTTTTTTTTTTTTGTAATAAAGAGTAGAATACAAAGTTAGGAAAAACTAGGTGTGAGGAAGTAAGAGAATGCTCTGTGCTTCTGTGGGTTTTTTTTTTCCTCAAATCAGGAGAGTTTTCTATCATTATTTCTTCAAATAGGTTTTCTAAACCTTGCTGCTCTTCTTGTCCTTCTAGTACCCTATTATTCGTATGTTACTTCATTTCATGTTTAACAAAGCTTCCTTGGGCTCTCCTTGTGTTTTCTAATTGTATTCCCCCATTGCTGTTCAGATTGGGTGTGGTTTTATGCCTTATCTTCTAACTCACTGATTTGGGCCTCCACTTCTTCTAGTCTACAGTTAAAAAGTTCCTTTGTGTTTTTTTATTGCAGCTATATCATTTTTTAATTCCTCTTTATTCTTACATAAGTTGTGAATTTTCTCATCCACTTGGTTTATGAACTGTATGACTCTTAATTCTTTTTTTAGAACATTTAGATCCACTCACTTTTTAAAAATATTTTAAGCTTTATTGTTCAGTTTATTAATTACATTACTCCCCTTTGTATACCCTATAACTCCCCTCCACCCGATACCCATTCCACCCTCCGCCCTCAGCTGCCCCCCACTGTCCTCTCCCATAGGTGCATAATTTTTGTCCAGGCTCTTGCTGCGCCTCCCACACTTCTTTTCTCCCCAAGAATTGTCAGTCCATTCCCTCTCTATGCCCATGTCTCTGTTATATTCACCAGTCTATCCTGTTCAACAGCCTATCAATTCACTTGATTTTTATGTTCATTTGTTGATAGGTGTGTATTTGTTGTTCATAATTTTTATTTTTACCTTTTTCTTCTTCCTCTTTCTAAAGAATATCTTTCAGCATTTCATATAATTTTGGTTTGGCGGTGATGAACTCTTTTAGCTTTTTCTTATCTGAGAAGCACTTTATCTGACATTCAATTCTGAATGGTAGCTTTGCTGGGTTGAGTAATCTTGGTTGTAGATCCTTGCTATTCATCACTTTGAATATTTCTTGCCATTCCCATCTGGCCTGCATAGTTTCTTTGAGAAATCCACTGACAATCGTATGGGTGCTCCCTTGTAGGTAACTAACTGTTTTTCTCTTGCTGCTTTTAATATTCTCTCTTTGTCTTTTGCTCTTGGCATTTTAATTATGATGTGTCTTGGTGTGGTCCTCTTTGGATTCCTATAGCTTGAGGTTCTGTGCACTTCTTGGACTTTTAGGTCAATTTCTTTCACCAGGTGGAAGAAGTTTTCAGTCACTATTCCTTCAAATAGGTTTTCCTTATCTTTCTCTTTTTCTGGAACCCATATAATTAGGATGTTGGTATGCTTGAGGTTGTCCCAAAGGCTCCTTACACTATCTTCAATTTTTTGGATTCTTTTGGCTTCTTGCTTTTCTGGCTGAGTGGATTTTGCCTTTTTGTATTTCAAATCATTGACTTGGTTCTTTCAGTCCTCTAGACTGCTTTTAGGTCTTTCTATAATATTTTTATTTCAGTCAGTGTATGCTTAATTTCTAGTTGGTGCTTTTTCATATCCTTGAGGGTCTCATTCATATCCTAACAGGTCTCGCTCATATCCTTGTAGGTCTCATTCATTTCCTCGTATGTCTCATTTATTTTCTCATAGGTCTTGTTTATTTCCTTGTAGGTCTCATTAAGTTCATCAGCCTTTTCTAGGAGCCTCTTGAAAAACCTTATAACCCTGGTTTTGAACTCTATGTCCAGTTGTTGTTTTTTCCCTCCATTTCTTTCACATCTGATTTCTTTCCATGTCTCTGCATGGTGGCTGCTTTCCTGAGTTGGTCAATTAACTTTGGGTGGTAGATGTCCTCTAAGGGACAGCGGCTCAGCTTCCCCAGTTACCTGATGTGGATACTCTTGCTGCAGCCCTTTATGGGTTGTACAGTCTTATTGAAGTTAAGCCTATATTATTGTTGTTAGCACTAGGAGGGTTTGACCTCCAGGCTAATTGGCTGTGAGGATCAGCTGTGCTCAGATTTGATGGACAGAGTCGCTGGGCTGAGCAAGAAGCCTTGAGTTCCATCAGCTCTGCCCTACGCAGACCTGGGTCTCTGTGCCGGGTGATAATGGCTGCAAGCACCTCTGAGAGAAAGCTTCTGCTGAGCTCTACCCACTGCTGGACAATTCAGCCTCTTCCCAAATAAGTCTGCACACCCAAAGTCTCACCTAGGGTTGTAAAACAATGTAGTACAGTGGTTTCCTGAACAAGAGAGCAAGTCACAAGTCCTCTCTGTATGCTCACATGCGTCTGCTGTTCCCAAGTTTACATGCCCTCTCCACAAGCTCATAGACCTCTGCAGCTCCTGAGTTTCAGCATGCTTCCTTACTGTCCAGTTTCACCCCGTATGAGTGTGGGTTCCCCGGACCTTGTCTCGAACTAGGGAATCAGTGCAGTCAGGTGCCTTTGTCTCCCTCCCCATTCGAGAGAACCAGGGGGTTTTAGCCACCCATCCTATTGGCTCACACGAGCATGGCTCTAAACCTCTGACTCCGTATCTTCAAAGCTGCCCTCTGCCGCACCTTTGAGTCACAGTGTCCTATCTTTAGTTTTATTTGTGAAATTTTCCCTCATCCTGCTTTCTGGTGATTCTGGATGATGTTTGTTCTGTCGTTAAGGTGTAGTTTTGAAATTGTTGTGTGGGGTAGCATGCCATCTTGTTTTCTCCCCCCCCTCTTAATTCTTTTTCTGACATATTGCATGCCTCAGTTTCATTTTATTTCTTTTCTGACAATTCCTCCTTTTCTTTCCTTAGGGGGTTGTTTCTTTGTCTCCCCATTTTTTTCTGGCTCCTTCTGGCCTACGACACCCTGGTTGGGGTTTGAGAGGTTGAAGACCCTGTCAGGGCAATGGTCTAGAAATCATTGGCCTTGAAAACATCTGCTTTAAGTCTCATGCCTTTATTGTCTCTGCTCTGAGTTGTATTCACTTCTCCTATGGATCTGGTGCCTCGGTTATCTGCTTCAGGTGCTCAGGATGGTGGGAGTTGCAGTTCCTCTTCTGTGCAACTCCCTGTGAGTACCAGAGCCCTCTGACATGCCATATGCTGTGTAGCCCTGGCACTCGTGGCAAGATTGTACCATAGGTCCCCTTGGCAGCACACTTGCAGCATGGTCCTGGCTGGGCACACTGGCTTTCTCTGGGTAACCCCTACAGGTCTATCCCAGGAGCCAGGGAAAAACAGGTGTGGGTTGCTCTGGGTCACAAAATCATAGCTCCCAGTGGCCTGAATGGGGGGCACAAGGGGTTACTCCAGGTTGCCCCCAGAGCAAGGCCCTGCTCTCAGGGTGGAGTGAGTCAGGTTGCTTCGGGTCACAGAGTCCTGGCTTTCTTTTAGCCTGGAATGAGCTACATACTGGGTTGTTCCAGTTTTCCTTCCTTAGTGTGGAGGGGGTAAAGTTTCCCTGAGTTGCCCTGTGTTCTTCTGTTTCCTGGAGTGAGGTGTGTGTTGGGTTGCTCTGAATGGCTGCAAAAGGACTGCCCTGGGGTCATGGGTGGAGCAGGTGTGGGTGGGTTGCTCTTGGACGCCCCTCCTGGGCTAGAGTGAAGTGGGTGTGGGTTGCTCCAGGTCACCCAACAGAGTGTCCAGGTGGTCTGGGTGGAGCTATCACTGGTTGCTCTGGGTCACACAGGTTGCTCTGAGTCACAGAGTCCCCGCTCTCCTTTGGCCCTGAGTGGGGAATGCTCTGTTTGGTCTGGGTCGCTTCAGCAGCAGGTTCTGGAGCTTAGCGTGGAGTGGGTGCCAGTTGGCTTTGGGTTAGGCGGGAGTAGGAACAGGGTTCCCCCTGGCTTGCACTCACTGTGGAGTCTTGGAACTGGATCCTAAAATGTTGGTGAGGAGTCCTGGTGTGGAAGCTCACTCTCATTCTTAATAGTTTACATTGGTTATTTGCTGTGAATATTACTGGCATTGTATTCTTAAATACTCTCAAAATATTTCTGCCTTCACTTATGCATTTATAATGGTAAAAATACATTTGCTAGAAGTACATGGTAAATGAGAATAAATGACATTTATTCTCACTCCCTTAGAGTCAAGTCCAAAATCACAACTGCTAATTAAAATATGATGGACAGATATATAATTCACTGGACAAATTAAAATAACACAAAATAAAATAAAACTTCTTTAATTAAAACATCCCATGTACAAAACCTAGAATATGTTGATTTTTTAAGAAAACAATTCTATTTTGAAAAATGCTATTAAAGTATATAATTGGCTATTTTCTCAGTAAAAATTGTTTCAGAGAACATGATAATGCACTTTCCCTAAGTGATATATAAATATGTAAAGAAAAAATAAATTGTAATGACTAATCAACAGCATGAGGAGCTGAAATATAATGGGAAAGAAATACTTTGGAAGCCAGCATAGTTTATCAAGTAGGAGTACCAACGAATATAGAATTGTTGTAGGAGGAAGGCTGAGAACAGCTAAAGAAAAATCAGTTAGGCTTTTCAAAATAAAAGAATAACATGTATTTGAAATATTTAAATTACCAAATAAGGATAAATACATTTGGTTTTCCTTTTTTTGAATGAGGACACAATTTTGATAATATCTGTTATTATTTAGCCCACTATGATTCTGACATTAGAAAGGTTTTCTGCCGTGTTTTTCCTTTTTTTTCTTTTCTATTTTAATGTGTAAAGAATCCTATTTGGTATTGTGAGTCAGTGATATTAAACTGTCTCCCTTTCCTTCTCCTGTTTCTTTTAGTTGAGTCTCTTCCTCCCTCCCTTTCTCTCTCTCCTTCTCTCACTTTTCTTCAATACCATAAAATACTTTGCTTTTGTATCTTTAAGCATTATTCTGAATATTGGATGTTTTTAAATCTTTCTTAAAAACAAACATATTAATTATTCTGTTTATCATTAGATTAGTAAGTTGCTACAAATAACACTAAGGAGGAATATTTTGATTTTTCAGAGAATGTTTTGATGAAAAGATACATTTAACTAATTAGTCTGATGAAAAAGCATTTAAAATAAAAAAGTCCTACTTTTTTAATTGGGACAATTTTACATGCTTCGATTTTTCATTTTTATTTTAATATCTATAGAAATATATCTTTCAACTTCTGCTAGTAATTTTACAAAAACTAATTTAATTATACATTTCCTCATATCTATTTATTTATTTATTTATTTTTTAAAATATATTTTATTGATTTTTTACAGAGAGGCAAGGAGAGGGACAGAAAGCCAGAAACATACATGAGAGAGTAACATCCATCAGCTGCCTACTGCACACACCCTAAGGGTATGTGCCCACAACCACGGTACATACCCTTGAGCAGGACCTTTCAGTCTGCAGGCTGACACTCTATCCACTGAGCCAAATCAGTTGTGGCCACTTCATCATTTTTAGAACAGAAGACTATATAATTCCAATGTCAATTAAACAAACTCACTCGTATAAAATTTATTTTTTTCTTTTTAAAGTCATTGATTTTTAAGTTCAAGAAATATACCGTTAACTTCAAAATAATTGTTCATATAAATATTATTGTCTTGTTTTAAAATGACATTTTGAAAATATTTAAAAAGGAATATCAATTTTAAATCAGTGTTATTTTAAAATACATATTTTTCTGTCTTAATAAAATTATACCTTTTTGTTTAGGATAAATAGAATTTTTAAATATCATTCATGATTACATAAAAAAAAACACCAGGATTTTAATTAAAGTTGTTAGCATTCTGATTTTACCTTTGTTATTATTATACATTATTTTAAAATATATTTTTATTTTTTTCAGAGAGGAAGGGATAGAAGAGAGAAATAGAAATATCAATGAAGAGAGAGAATCATTGATCAGCTGCCTTCTGCATGCCCACACTGGGGACCAAACCCTCAAATAGGGCGTGTACCCTGACAGGGAATCTGACCTTGACCTCCTGGTTCATAGGTTGAAAATCAACTACTCAGTTACACTAGTTGGGCTATGCCACCATTTTTCATTTTTTAAAATATATTTTTATTGATTTCAGACAGGAAGGGAGAGGATCAGAGAGATAGAAACATCAATGATGAGAGAGAATTATTTATTGTTTGCCTCCTTCATGTACCCCACTGGGGATCAAAGCTGCAAGCTGGGCATGTGCCCTTAACTAGAATTGAACTTGGGACCCTTAAGCCTGCAGGCCAACGCTCTATCCTCTGAGCAAAACCAGCTAGGGCTGTTCCACCATTTATCATGTCATAACTAGGTTTTCTTTTTAATAAATGTATACTAGTAACTTCACTATCTTAATCTCATATAATAGCTCCTTCAAATGTTTGAATAATTTTCAGTAAACATATTATTTAAAATATGTCTATGGTAATAATATCAATGAAATAATAAATTTCTAATTAATTAAAATTAAATAATATGTTTTGGTCAAAATAATGACAAAAATGTGTTTAATTATTTGTTTTATAATAAATACTGCCCTTAACCTAAACTATGTTCAAGAAAGAAAAATGTGACATGACTTAATGGTATGTCCTGGATTGATTCAACATATTAAGTCTTTTGTTATAAAGACTTAGGAAATATGTAGTTAGAAAGATTTTCAAGGTAAAATGATTGATGGATTTAACTCTGACTTTATTTCAGAGCAGTTTGTTGTTTTGAGTAAGTTGAAATTCTATTGATTTTTCATATAAGGATATCATCATTTTCCCAAACTTCTCAATTCAACTATTTTATATGAAAGGAGTTTATTAAGTGCTGAATATAACAGTCAGTTGTACATTTGCTTATGATTATCTGTATTCTTGATTACTTCCTGTGCATATTAATTGGAATAATTTATGGAAAAATAATTTGAAATAGTTTAAGTCATTTGCTTGGTTAATAATAATTTTGTAATAATACCAAAGGCCCAGTGCATGGATTTGTGCACCAGTGGGGGCCTTGGGCTGGCCTGTGGGGATTGGGCCAAAACTGGTGGGTCATAGAATGCGAGAGGACATTCTGAAAAGTTGCTGTTGCTCAGCAGCTCCTGCATGGGATGTCTGCCTCCTGGTAGTTAGTGTGTGTCATAGTTACCGGCAGACCGGCTAGTTACTTAGGCTTTTATGCATATAGATTACAATGTCTTTTTTCATATGAAAATATAGGAGCTTGTTTTTATGCCACATATTATAAATAGAAACATATCTTTAAATTGTAATTGAGTGATTACATGGACTTAAGTAAACAGAGTCGTGTTGAAAAATTGATCTAGTAACTCACAGTTTGCTCTGTTTCCCCACTAGTGGAATAGTTTCCTCAGAGGGAGGATATTAATATAACAAGGTATTTTATACAAATTGTTACCTCCTATACCCATTGTGACTAAGTAGTGTTACTGTCTATACATTATTTCTAAAAGAATATAATAAACTACTGCCCCAGTGTATTAATCTCCATTAAAAGGAAATTAATTAGAAGGTGATAGGTATGAGCAAGACAGGCCATACATACCCTGGAGCCAACCTCCCACTGTCCTTCCCTGGCCAGCTGCACCTGGAACTGCACCGCAACTTGAAGGGAATCTGTGAAGTGAGCAGGGTCTCTCCTGCAGGTAGGGTACCTCAACCTATCCTACAGGGATTGGGCCAAAACCAAGTCTCCGACATCCCCCAAGGGGTACCAGATTATGAGAGGGTGATTTGGGCAATGCACCTTGGAATTGGGCTCCCTCCTCTCTGGTTTGAGGTGTGCCACCCAAGAACCACTGTTGCCAAGTCACCATAGCTGGGCAGTTCCTGCTTTGAGTGTCTGCCCCTAGGTGTTCAGTGTGCATCATACCTACTGGTCTGACAATCGCTTGGCCTAATTGCCCACAACTGCCCTCCCTTGAAGGCTTGATCATTCACAACTGCCCTCCTTTGCAGACCTGGTCCCTCCCAACTGCTTTCCCCTGCTGGTCATCTTGTGGTGGCCAACTTGTGTCTACATGGGGGCAGGACCTTTGACCACATGGGGGCAGCTATCTTGTGTGTTGGAGTGATGGTCAATCTGCATAATACTCTTGATTAGATAGGATAGAGGCCTTGTGCATGGGTGAGGGCCAGCTGGTTTGCCCTGAAAGGTATCCCAGATCAGGGTGGTGGTTTCCTTGGGGCATGGAGCGGCCTGGGTGAGGGGCCTGTGGTGGTTTTCAGGCTGGCCATGACTTCTGACAATCCAAAAGAAGGCCTTGGTATATGGGATTCATATTTGTTCTACAATTTAAACTTTGTAGCCTGGAATGGAGTCAAGCCTTCTGCTTGCTCTGTGGCAACAGCCATTTCTATTGGATTTATTTCCTCCTATACTTAAAGCTTCGTAGCCTTAAGGGGAGGCCTGGGCCAGCCAGGACAAGTGGAAAGCTTGGCTTCCTCCATCTCTGGGTGCAACTCAAGCCTCCTGCTCTTTCCAACTCTGTGGCTGTTGTCATTATCTTTTATAATTGAAACTTTGTAGCATTGAGTAGAGGCCAGAGCCAGTAAGGTCAGGCAGAAAGCTTGGCTTCCTCCATTGCCAGGGAAATCCAAGCCTCCATCCTGCTCTCTGTGGCTACAGCCATCTTGATCAGGTTTATTTGCATACTTGCTCCTGATTGGCTGGTGGGCATGGCTTGTGGGTATAGTGGAGGTATGGTCAATTTGCAAATTACTCTTTTATTAGGATAGAGGCCTATGCACAGGTGGGGGCCAACTGGTTTGCCCTGAAGGGTGTCCGGAATCAGAGTGGTGGTTCCCTTGGGGCATGGGGCAGACTGGGTGAGCAGCCTGTGGATTTTTTCAGGCCAGCCACACAACCCCAGTGACCCAAGTGGAGGCCTGGGTATCTGGGATTTTTTTTCCTCCTATAATTTAAATTTTGTAGCCTTGAGCATAGGCCAGGGCCGGCCAGAGTGGGTGGGAAGCTTGGCTTCATCCATTGCTGTGGAAAGCTATGCCTCCTGCTCACTCTGTGGCCACAGCCATATTGGTTGGGTTAATTATCATACTCGTTCCTAAGTGGCTGGTGGGCATAGTGGTGGTATGGTCAATTTGCATGTTTCTCTTTTATTAATGTAGATGTGTGTGTGTGTGTGTGTGTGTGTGTGTGTGTGTGTGTGTGTGTAGTGTAGATATAGGTTTCCTTGAACACAAGCACTGTGATAGATTTAATCTGATAACTGAGTGGACTATGAAGTGACTAATGGACAGGTAGCATTTTCAGTGTGGACATGTTGGATAAAGAGAGAGAGAGAGAGAGAGAGAGAGAGAGAGAGAGAGAGAGAGAGAGAGAGAGATTACCCTGTACCGTTTAGATCTTCCTCAGATACTTAAGAATACATAAATATTTAATTATAGCATGTATGTGAGTGTATGTATTTAAATTTTTGTCAAAAGCTGAAAAAAATGTTTCTAGTGAACATTTTTTATATGAAGCACAATACTAGTTTTATTTGTTATAATTAATATGCTGAGCTACTAAATGCCCAAATAACAGTGGATTATTTCCCTGAAATGTACATTCCAAATGTAAGCAATCCAGGACTGATGTAGCATTTCTAGTTTTTAGAAATCCTGGCAACTTTATTAATACAACCTACAAAACAAAATCCTCACTATAGCCATCAAGAAGGATTAGATGAAGAAAAGAGTCAAGGAGGTCGATGTAAGTAATATATAGTTCCCCTATTACCAGAGCATATTTTCTAAGACCCCCAGTGCATCCCTGAAATCCTGGGTAGTATCAAACCCTATATATACTATGTTTTTTTCTTCTACATATCTATGTTAAAGTTTAATGACTTTTCTACCTTAACTAAATACTTATCACATTGTGGCATGAGTTTTGGAATTTGAGGAATGACAACAAAACTAGCATGAATTTTTTCAGAATTTCTTAAGGATGCTCCTTATGCTTCTCCTCGGCATATCCATTATTAAGTAAAATAAGGTTTCCTTGAACACAAGCACTGTGATAGATTTTATCTGCTAACTGAGTGGGCTATGAAGTGACTATTGGGCAAATAGCATTTACAGTGTGGATATGTTGGATAAAGGAATGATTCATGTCCCAGGCTGGACAGAGTGGGATGGCATGAGATTTCACCATGCAACTCAGAACAATGTACAATGTAAAAGTTATACATTTTTATTTCTGGAATATTCAATTTTATATTTTTTGAATGCAGTTGACCACCGGTAACTGAAACCATGAAAAACAAAATAATGGATAAGAGGGGAGATCTTGTAATTAAACCAAGGTTCAGCATATGAGATCCATTAAAAATAAATCTAGGCAAAGTAATTAAATTAAAACCCATTATGCAATAGAATAATAGCAATAGAATAATCACAGCCTATTTTTTTTAAAGAAGACTATGAAACATAATAGAAGCCTTGGAATTCTACTTGCCCGAAAGAGTAAAAAAAAATCTTCTTTATCACTAAAATAAATTATTTGATCATCCCATATTCCAGCTTTTAACATCCAATTCTTCTTTGTTTCTCCCCCTTAACCCGCACCCCATCATTGTCCTCTGAGACTCCTAGGTCTCTCTAGACATTCTTTCCTGGGTATTATTGGAGGATAATTACATTACAAAATCCAATAAAGGATATGTCTATTAGTCCATCAATCAGGTCTTCACATTCTTATAAGATTTTTCTTGCCAAAGTATATTTGAGGATGTGAGAATGAAACTTTATAAAATAAACATAATTTTGCAGGTCAGGTTTTTTTATTCCTTGGCCAAGAATGTATGTCAAAAAATAAAGTTGTTTTTTTTTAATTTGCATTTTTCATTTAAGTTTTATATGCAAGTGGCAACACCCGATGATTTTATGTGATTGTAGTTCTAAGTATTAAGAGTTAGGTATTTTATTTAATTTTCCACTACTTAATTTAAAGGAAAATCTGATAATATAAATCTGCAGGCTAAAGTCTTTGTATTGTGGTATCAGAATTGTTAACACTGTCAAATTAAAAAAGAAACACTATTATGTAAATGACAATAATAATATGTCTACCTCTGGTTATATCTGGACCAAACCTCATGTAGAGTTCAGTTTACAGAATTCAGGATAGCATAAATAAGGTAGACAAAGGGAAAGCAGATAATATTAGTGATGCTGAAATTTTTAAAAACTCCATTTTTATAAATGCATTTCCCCTTAATGATTTTAAGTACAGTACACATAGAAAATATGAAAGTAAATTAGGAAAAAGATAAATTGAACTTTTAATAAAGGATAAGAATTAAATAAAATTAAGTACTAACATTGCACATGGGTTGATTGGCTTTATTTAGTTTACTTTGAAAAGTTTATTGGCTTATGTTTGCTGCTTTCTCTTCTCAGGCCAAAATCTGAGTAATGATTCACCCTCAAATTTGTAATCATCTCTTTACTCTTTTATTGAGATCATTGATTTACAATAAACTGCACACATTTAAAAAGTTCAATTTTATTTTTAATTTATCATTTTAATTTTTATTTATATTGTTGTGAAAGCAAATATAGTATTTCAGAATCCAGGCAAATTATTGTGAATTATGGCAGTAACCACGGTGCTTTTCTTTTACTTCTAATCTTTCCCCTTTGGGATGAGATGAGAGGCAGATTGACAGGCCTGTATGTATGGAGTAGTACTGAAACCAAACAAATGGGTGGTGGTCTGCCTGCTAGCAGCAAGTCACAGCTGTGATACAAGTTCTGATGCAAAATGGTAGGGGAAGCCTTTTTTCTTTCTATCCAATCATCATGTTAGCTTTTGGTGTTCTCAGAACTTATCTATTCATCTTCTAGACTTTGATGTGCTCAGTGTAAGAACCTTCCCCCTCCTCATGTTGGCCTGTTAGGGTGACTTTCCCATGCTCTGGACTGTCAATGGTAACAATACTAAATGAGAAGAACCCTGCATTTAGGAAGCTGGCTGCTTACCATCTGAGAGAGAAAGAGACTCATTCACCCTAGTGTAAGCAAACTCATTGGGGAAGCAAGAGGACCCTATAACGCTGACCTTTGGAGTGTACATAGTTGTCCGTAGTAAGGAAATAAGGCAGGCTCCCAGTTAACAATGCTAATTTTAATTACCTTTAAAAGGTATATACACTGGCCATCTCTTTTCAGGTCTCTTGGCTTTTCAATCACCTTTAACTTCCAAAACTTGTTCTTTAACCAAAGTTCCAACTTTCTTTGTTTAGAAAGATTTAAATGCAAAAGCATGAAAATAGGTTCTCTAAATTTCCCACTGAAATGTATATATACCCGTGTAACCAATCACCTCAAGCATGATAAGGAATGTACATGAACACCCAAAACTTTCTTCATAGCCTTTTATAATTCTGCCCCTTCCTGTACTACCCAAGGCAACCTCTGCTTTGTTATTGTCACTATAGGTTATTTTGCATTTTGTAAAATTTTATATAAGCAGAATCTTAAAAGTATGCAACAATTTTTCAATGTAGTTATTTTCAATCTAAAAGATGTTATTAAATAGAAGGATCTTAATCAATTATTTTACTCAATAAGTCTTAATAAGAAAGTACACAAAACAGAAAATTGTATCCTAGAATAAGTTTTAAACTAAGAAATGAATGTAACAAAAAACAAGACAAAATCATGACCTTAACAAATCAGCATTTCTCTGTTACATAAGCAATCTAAAGTTGCATTGTTATTAAAAATATTAATTTTGAAGAGTCACATTTAAGTGAGGAGAGATTTTAAATTATTGTTCTTTCAAAGCTTATTTAGTTAGCTTTCAGTTTTCTTCAGAAGTGAGTCTTGAGGGGAATTCTGTCATCTACTTCAGAAAGTAAATGGCTAACAACAACCCAAAGTAAATAAAGAAAGAAAGAAACACTCATATATACATATATTCTGGGTTACTAAATATGCTTTGACTATAAAGACACTTTAAGCACCTTTGTTTAAAAATTACTGTAAATTGATGATATTTAACACTGTCCAAATGTAGTTTTCAGATAATGGGAAGCACGGTTAATTTTCTTTAATCTGACTTAAGATATTACAACAGAAGTATTACTGGACTCCATTCATGCTGGGGATTGGCCCTGCCCTGATACAGTCCAGGAACTTTTGTGTGTCAGGCAAACTCTGAGGTCTTGAATCCTGAAGGAAAAATTTCAATACAGGAGACCAGGTGAAAATAAGAATAAGTTTTTTAAAGTTTGGGAGAGTGAGGCAAAGCAAAGGCCCCTGGAGACTGGCAAAGAGGGTAAGCCCTGGATGAGCTCCTGCTGCCCAGTGCTCTTCTGGTGCAAGTCTTGTTGGGACCCTTAGAGCTTAGGATAGAAGAAGCAAAGTACATGCCCAAAGAAAAGTGGCTTTTAATTTGTACAGGCAAGAATTTAAGGGATGCCTCAGTGCAGGATCTTAACAGAATATTCATTAGTTCCCCAGGTATGTCATTTGCATTCTGATCTATCTGAATGAGGGTAAGTGGTGTCAGGGGTTCTCATCCTCTGGTTGGTTTCAACTTTATACTGTACTGGTCTGGCTCTAATTGGGCTTTTGGTTATCTATTTACTAAGATGATTTAAACCACCTACTTTTAGATATCTTTGGTTAGGAAGGGTAGATTTAGATCATCTGCCCTTAGGTGTCTTTGGTTAGGGAATTTAGGGATTTTGTAATTTACCAGCTGAATATCAATTGCTCAGCTTTTCCAGCTCTTTGTGCAACCATTTGTCTCATTTTTCATTCTACTTGACAGGGAATTTTCCTACCTCATAAGCACTTGCAATTTAATGAAAAAGATTTTGGAGTGAGTATAAGGATGGCTGTCTTATAGCCAGGTTTGCTAACAGAAAAAATAAAAGGTACTTATTAATTACAAATTTAACATATCGCTTAATATTATTTTGTTCACCCATGAAATAAGGAATTTGATTTGGATTTATTTTCAATATTTATTTTTTGAGAAATTATTTTAAATAGAAATTACTTGGTAAATTCAGCAATTAGTTTGTTAATATTATTCATATGATTCTAAGTATTCAATAAATGTCTCAGTAAATATCTGAGCCTAGGCTGTGCTACCAAAAATATTGAAAATAACTGGCTATTATCTGGAAAACACAACCATCTTTTTAAAAACTATGTTTAAAGTGCTAAATAAAACATTAAGAGAAACTAAAAAGAGAATAGAATATAAATCCATTGTTCATTCTACCAAAATGGTATGCCATGCTATGCATACAAGATTCAGTTAAGAGTACGTATCTATTATTCTGATGATTTCATAACTGTAGGTATATTATTAAACACATCATTCAATGTGTGTATATATACATATACACACATGTATATACATCTATATGTACTTTTTTGTGTCTGAAATATATTAATGATGTACTTAAAATTTAAAAAAAAACCTGAAAATTATAACTTAAAAATTATTTAGTTCCTGTTTAAACCACAATATGTTACTGCAATTAAGAAGTATAGGCTGGACCTGGAGAGCGTTATGCTAAGTGAAATAAGCCAGTCAGAGATAGATAAGTATTACATGATCTCACTTATTTGAAGAATATAATGAGTAACATAAACTGATGAACAAAAATAGATCCAGTGACAGAAAAACATGGAATCAGAAGAAAGGCAGGGAACAGTTGGGGAGTGGGGTAAGTAGAGATCAACCAAAGGACTTGTATGCATGTATATAACCAATGGACACAAACACTAGGGGGAAGAAGATATGTGCTCTTGGGGTGGGGGTGGGGGGCAGGTAGTGGCCAGGGAGAGGTCAAGGAGGAAAAAAGGAGACATATGTAATACTTCAATCAATAAAGAATATTAAAAAGGAAAAAAGAAGTATAGCCTGGCCTTAGCTGGTTTGTCTCAGATAGAGAACAAACCTGCAGCTGAAGGGTTCCATGTTTGATTCTGGTCAAGGGCACATGCACAGGTTGCAGGCCTGATTCCCAGTAGGGGGCATGCAGGAGGCAGTCATCAATGATTCTCATCATTGATGTTTCCATCTCTCTCTCCTTCCTCTCTGAAATCAATAACAATGTATTTTTTTAAAGAAATATATCTTGGCCTGGGTAGCTTAGTGGTTGAGCATCAATTTATAAATCAAGAGGATACCAGTTTGATTTCTGCCAGGGCACATGCCTGGATTATAGCCTTAATTCCCAGCATGGGGTGTGCTGGAGGCAGCCACTCAATACTTTTCTCTCATCAGTGTTTCTATCTCTCCATCCCTCTCCTTTCCCCTTTCTCTAAAATCAATAAAAATATATTTAAAAGAAAGAAGTATAAAATCCTTTTTCTTTAGTCAAAGGTCATCTACACTAATAAAAGAGAAACATGCAAATTGATCATCACTCTGCTACATCCACAAGCCATGCCTACCAGCTAGTAATAAGTAAATATGCAAATTAACCCAACCAAGATGACAGCAGGCCACAGAGCTGGAGCAAGCAAGCTTCCTGCCCACCTGCTGCTCTGGCCTTTACTCAAGGCTAAAAAGTTTCAATTATAGAAGATAAATAAATACCAACAAAAATGGTGGTGGTCACAGAACTGGAGCTGAGCAGGAGGTTTGGGTTGCCCCCTGAAATTGGAGGAAGTCAAGCTTCCAGTCCTGGCTAGTCCTGGCCTCTGCTCAAGGCTACAAAGTTTCAATTACAGGAGATAAATAAATCCTAGATATTTGCTTCCAGCCTGGCCTGGTCTCCACTAAAGAAGTCACAGGAAAAAAAAAAGAAAGAAAAAGAAAAATAAAAAAAAAAGGAGGGCACTGGAACTTTGGGTAACTGGTGGGAGAACAGGCCAGGATGGGATGACAGGGGCTGTTGGTGATAAGCAGACCAGCAAGGGTGCCAGTTGAGGGTGAGCAGGCAATCAGTGGGGGTCAGTTGGAGGTGATCAGGACAGTGTGGGGGGGCAGTTTGGAGTAAGCAGCCAGCAAGGGGGTGGTTGGGGGTGAGCATGCCAGTGGGTTGGAAGGTGGGGGTGAGCAGGCCAGCAGGGGAGGGCAATTGGGGTGAGCAGGCTGCCATGGGGGGGCAGTTGGTGTGATCTGCCTGGCAGGGGGGCATTTGGCTGGCAGTGGGGGACAGTTGGGGGTGAGTAGGTCAGCAGGCAAAGTGGTTAGGGGCAATCAGGCAGGCAGGCAGGTGAGCAGCTGGAGCCAGCAGTTCCAGATTGTGAGAGGGATGTCCTACAGCTGGTAGGCCTGATCCCTGTAAACCAGCAGTAGGACATCATTTGAGGGTCCCAGATTGGAGAGGGTGCAGGCTGGGCTGAGGAATATCCCCCACATGCATGAATTTGATGCACTGGACTACTAGTATGTATGTGTGTATGTATATAGATATGAATATAGATATAGATATACATATACATATACATATAGATATACATATAGACATACACACATACTAGTGGCCCAGTGCACAAAATTTGTGCACTGGGGTGGATGATCCCTCAGCCCAACCTGCCCCTTCAATGAGGCCCATGGTTGGCTCTACCCTGGCTGCCTCAGCCCTGCCCCCCCAGCCCTGGCCTTAGCCCTGGCCACTGGCGACTGCCCAGCAACTACCCAGCCCTGGGGGCACCCCACTCGGCCCCGCCCTCCCATTCCTGAATAGGTATGGTCAATTTGCACGTTTCTCTTTTATTAGATAGGATATATACATAGGATATATACATATATATGAGATCATATATATGTGCATATATATGTGTGTGTGTATGTGTGTGTGTGTATATATATATCTATATATATATAGATATAGATATAGATATATACACACACATATATATGCACATATATGATTAACGTCCTAGCCAATTCCTCTCTATTTTGTCATGCTAATTATTCCACTTGCCCCTTTCCCCCTCATTTTTGTTATTAGTGTAATCTGTATAATTTACCACTTTGCTAATCTGGTTTTAGAAACTCAGTTCTTAGGTTATTCATTAAATATTTATTGTAAGCATTAACAGTGTATTCAAAACTTTTTTTCTACACACAAAAATAATATTTATCAGACAAATCTTATGGATGGATGTAATTTTCTACATAGATTATCACACTAACAAAAGAAAAAAAGTTCATACTTTTAGAAGAATAGCTGAATTCCTACTCCAATCCCAAACTGATAGCCAGACAGCCACTTTTTATCTGCTTAACCAAATTTAGGATAATTATTACTACTAATGGGATGCAGTTTAAGCACAGCCCTCTAGCAAAGGAAGGCTGGCTGTGTGTGTGGTGGTGGTGGAGGAGACACACTTGTGTGTGTGTGTGTGTGTGTGTGTCTTATTTTCTTTTCTTTCAGGACAACTGATTTAGATTATCTAGTGTTCCTGAAATAAAAAGTTTGATGATAATTTATACCAGCAGAAAAGGAGAAACTAGGGCATTCTACAAAGAAAAACGTAAGTTTGAGTCTTTTTAGAGATTAAAACAAATGTAAGGGTTTTCAGGACTAGTTGGTATTAAAATACTTTAACAATTCTGAATCTATTATTCTTGATTGACTTACTTTGGAAATAAAACATCTGTCCAATCTGAATTATCTAGCAAAAATTTTTCTCTGAGAATGGAACAGAGGTGATGGATTTTCTTCCACATAGCCCATTTTTAAAGTTTACACTTTCTGAATATTGATGTTATTATTTGATTGCCAAATATAGCACTTTTATCTAAAGAGAAAAATACATATTAAAATGTTTAACAGCTGTGGAGCTTTAGAAAGAGAAGAAATAATGTGACAATCAAACATTATAGTATATAATCAAATCTTTTAAATTCATTTTCTTGTCAAATAGTGGGTGACTTATGTGTCATACATGCACATTTTGTTATAAGAAACATTTAGGGTTTGTATCTAAGTACTGGATTTGCCATCTCTAGATTCAAGAAATTTGAGGTTATTCTCTCAGCTGAGTTGAACTTGAGTAATTATTTATTGTGTTTCTGTGTTGTTGTTGTTTTTTAAGTTGTAATAAATGAATGAGAAAGTCACTTTTTAACATCCTTCAAGAAATGCTTAAAAAGAATTTGGTCTATTTTAAAATATAATGAATATGAATATTGTCACTTTTTATTGCCTTACATTTTCCCATACTGGGAACACTTAGCATAAAATAAATTATCAGACAGAAATGATTGATGCATGTCAGATAAATGAGGTATAATTTCTCTACAAAACAGTGCTTTTGGCCCTGGCCAGGTGGCTTAGTTGGTTGGCGCATCATGCAGTACATCAAAAGTTTGCAGGTTCCATTCCTAGAAATGACATATACCTAGGTTGAGTGATGGATCCCTGATCAGGGTGAGTGAGTGAGGCAATTGATGTTTCTCTCTTTCTCTCTCTCTCTCTCTCTCTCTCTCTCTCTCTCTCTCTCTCTCTCTCTCTCTTATTTTCTTCAGAAAATTAGTAAAAGAAACATACCTCACATCACATTAATAAAAAAAAACACAATGCTTCTTTAATCACCTGAGGATTTTGCTAAAATAATTCCACATTTCTTTTTTTATTAATTAAATATTTATTGCTGAAAGTATTACATATGCCGCCCTCTTTTTCCCCTCATTGACCTCTTCTAGTCCACCCCCACCTACCTCTATAGGACTTTACTAGCCTACTGTCTGTGTTCATGGGTAATGCATATATACATACAAATTATTTGATCTCTACCCACCCACCCACATTTCCCCACCTTCGCTCTGATTTTCTGTAGTCTGTTCTCTTTCTATGTTTCTGGATCTATTTTGTTCATTAGTTTATTTTTTGTTAGACTCCATATTTGAGTGAGATCATATAATATTTGTCTTTCTCCTACTGGCTTATTTCACTTAGCATAAAACTCTCCAGATCCCTAAATGCTGTCTCAAAGAGTAAGAAATCCTTCTTTTTTACTGCTTCAGAATAGACTGAAACCAACAACATAATGCAGCTCTGACTCTGGACTAAATCCTGTTTCGATTTAGAAGTTCGTTAGGATGATTGGTGAAACTTGAAGAATATCTACAGATTAAAATATAATGATATGTCATTGTTAGTTTCCTCAATGCTATTGTCTCTTCTGTGATTTTATAGAAGAGTATTATTAGAAGTGAACTTGTTGGGAGGAAATTCAGGATTACTTTGCTAAGTCCTAAACTGTGCTTCCCAGTAAGGCTAAAGGAGAAAAGATAAATGTATTTTTTCAAATAATTAATTAAAATATTGTACTTGTGGAAATATAATTTCCCTTCAAAGACAGTTTTAAAAATATTTTATAGAAATCTATGGGAGATTGTGAAGAGATTTTTGCATAATGAAGCACAACAAACAAAATCTTAGGAAGACATATATAAAATGGATTTTAAGATAGAAAATACTCATTTCTGATTTTTATTATTTGGGTCCTCTCTCTTTGCTTCTTGATGAGCCTGGCTAGAAGTTAATCAATTTTGTTCCCTACAAAGAACCAGTTTTTTGTTTCAGTGGTCTTTTTTGTTTGTTTGTTTGTTTGTTTGTTTTGTTGTTTTTTTTGTATTGTTTTTATGGTATTTAGAGTGTGGGAGAAGGCCTTAGCACAGAGATTCTGGCAACTGTCTCTACAGTTCTCTCCTCAGAACCATAAGCCACAGACTTTCCTCATGTGAGTCTAGTCCTTTATGCCCTCCCCCCACAGGAGCCCATGTTGAGTAGCTGTGAACAAGACTTTGTGTGTTAATGCATTAAGAGTGTGCCTGTGTGTTTAGCAGACTTCTGCCTTTCCCTGACAGAAAATCTTCCTACTGATTTTCATTGCCAGATGTTATATGGGTGTTTCTTACTGGCTGTGGTGCTCTGGGTTGGGGGTTCCAGCAGATATTTGAGACTTCATGCTCCTCTGGGAGAAGGTTTGCAGCTAAGTTATCCCTTCCAGGATCAAGGCCACCAATCCTGGGAGAGGAGCCAGCCCTTTTCAGGTCTCCACCTTTCCTACCAGTCTTGATGTAGCTGCTGTAAATCCTTCATTTTATGCTTCTGATCAGGTAATCTTCAATTGCTTATTCTGGTTGATTGTTCTATTCTTTTGGTTATAATTCTAGTTTTGTCCCAAGAGGAGGTGAATATAGTTTCCACCTGTTCCCCTGAGGTTTTAATTCCTGCTTCGGTATTTTCTGTTATCTTGTCCTCAATTGGTGAGTTGATCTTCTGTTTCATTTAACTTGTTGATTTCTTCTAGTGTATTCATTTCAGATATTGTATTCTTAATCCCTGACTGCTTTTTTATGGTTTCTCTATTGTTGTTTTTTACGTTTGTACTCCCTTTTTTTAAGTTCATACTTAATTTATACATTCTTTCCCTAAATTCCTGGAGCACCTTTATAGTGACTATTTTGAACTCTGTATCTGGCAGACTGATTGCCTATATTTAACATTTAGTTCTTTTCCTGGGACTTTCTCCTGTTATTTCATTTGGGGCATATTTATTTGTGTGTTTTGTTTGTTTGTTTGTTTTTCATTTGGCTGCTACTCTGTATTTATGTCTGTGTAGTAGGTAGGGTGTATTATATAGAAAGTGCCTTGTGGGGCTCATTAATACAGTCTCCCTGGTCACCTGACCTAGCTGCCTCATGAATGTCCTAATCCTAATCCTAACAATATCACCAGCAACATGGACAATGATATTTTCCCACTCTCTGAACACTCAATGAGATGATAGACTGGAAATATCCGAAATAAAGATATCCACTTACACCATGCAAACAAGGTTTTAAAGTTTCCCATATAAAAAATAGTAACTTTATCTATTTCACAGTGAGAATAGTCATAAAAATAATTATGAACAGCCATGACATTTTATGAGTTTCCAAACACTATACAACCAAATTTCTAAAAATAATAAAAGATTTAGTTTTCCTTCATATTAAATTCAATTATCATATATAAGTTGACTGTTGATAAAGGGAGAGAAGTTGTGGGGTTTTTAGAAACCAAGTGTCATATTAAGAACCAACAACAAAAAAAATCCTTCCAGAACAGAAATGAAACCTCAGCCAGGTGAATATTATTCTCCCACAAGTACACACGGGGGGAAAAAAATCTATTGACCATATTCAAATCTTTTCAAATATATGCTCTGAATAGTTTAAATATCACACTTGTCTTTTGGAGTGACCAGTATCTGCTTTCATATGGCTAAAATAACTTTCCTTTAAACCAGAAACTAAGCAAAAAACTATGTCAAAAATTGTCTTCTTTAACATAATCTGTTTAATTTTGGTTAAATAAAAAAAATAACTTTTTATTTTAAGGATGTGTTCTCTTTTTTTAACTCAGGGTACTATTCCATTGTGTAGTTGTACCACAGTGTTGTAATTCATTCATCTGCTGATGGGCATTTAGGCTATTTTCTAATATATCTATGGTAGGTTGTGCTGCTATGAACATAGGGGTGAATATATCCTTTCTGATTGGTGTTTCCAGTTTCTTGGGACATATTCCTAGAAGTGGCATCACTGGGTTATTTTTAGTTTTTTGAGGAAACTCCATAATAAAAAGAAGGAATTCTTACCATTTGCAACAGCATGGATGGAACCAGAGATCATTATGCTAAGCAAAATATACCAGTCAGAGAAAGATGAATATTGCATGATCTCATTCATTTGTGGAATATAATGAACAAAAACAGATCAAGAGACAAAAAAGTATTGATCAGTCTGTCAAACATCAGAGGGAAAGTAAGGGAAGGTGGGGGTAAGGGGAAGAGATCAACCAAAGGACTTGTCTGCATTCATATAAGTCTACCCAATGGCCACAGGCACAAGGTTTGAGGGCATGAGTGGGTTTTGGGGGAGTAATGGGGGTAAAAGGTCACATATGTAATACCTTAATCAATAAAGAAAAAAAGTTGTGTATTTATATTCCACAAAACATTTTGAAACACATATTTTGACAATCAAATAAATGAAAAATTAGGTTTTAACTATGGCTTGAAACCCAACTAAATCAAAACATAAAAACTAAGAAAGAATTAAAAAATTAATGTTTTTAGACATAGGCAAAAGTTTAGAGAATTAAAAAATTATTGTTCTTTTACATGAACTTCTTGATTATCAGCAAAATAGTAAGATATTAGAGGCAAGTCTTCTGGTAAGTCAATATTTTCTTTTAGGATACCAAATTCCATTTCATTATTTTTTTTTTAATTCATGTGAGAAGAACCCTGAGCTCTTAATTTGTCAGCATGTAGAGAACCCTGCACCAGCTTTAGCAACAGCTGTGCTTCCCCATTCCATGTGCATCATGACTGGTGGAACAAATCTCACAAATTCTCTACCATTTCATAATTGCATGATAGGTAGTCTCAAAAACACATCTTTGAAAATTTGTGCAAGAATGTCATTGAATGACCTCTTAGGGTGAACACTATAGGAGGTTGTACACCTGTAAGACTTTAACAGGTTCTGCACAGTGTTCTCCCAGAGAAGGGAACTCCACCACTGCCTAGAAAATCTGCTGGCACCTCTGCTGCCTCACTTTGTCCCCAGGACTGGTCCCCACTAGTTAAGAAGCCTTTCAATCTCATGGTGACAGTGCTCTCTCCCCAGTGTTCACAGTGTATATGTCCCCTTCGAGGAGGCGGGGCATCTCTGAGATGGACTGGTGTGTGCACTGCCTCTAGGAGGATAGTGTTGATGCTTGCACAGCATCGTGAATGTACTTCATGATCAGGAATGACACCATTTAAAATAGAACCATAACTTTAGTTTTTAAAAGTGATTATACAATGGAAAAATGAAGGTCAAAACCAGAATAAAGAAAATAATAAAAACAAAACTCGCCCAAAACCCCAAACTAATAAAAAAAGATCTAAAAAGAGAGTATGCTATGGAGAACATAAAAACAAAACAAGAATAGTAAAGAAAATGGAAATATCAAGCAGTGGGAAGAAAACAGGCATTTCCCTTGGGACAGGCTGAGCACATTCAACAAGCAGCCCTTGAGTTGCCTCATCCACTGGCAGCTCCTCCTCTGAGGCAGGAACCACCAAGGGTCCCAGGCACAGTTCTTCTTCCATCGCTGTTGGGGCCTCACTTGTGTCTGGGGCCAGCCCTGGTTCCACAGCTGCAGCTGGAGAGGCTGCTGGAGGTGGCACTGGCTCTGGAGATCCACACGCCTCCAGCTCTGCCTCCAGCTCCTCGGGATGGACTTTAGTTGTTACAGGAGAAGCTGCGTCTGCCCCCTGGGTTGGTGCTGGAGTGGTGAGAGGAGAAAAGGTCACCCACGTGCCAGTATGCCCTTGTGCCCCCCAAACATAGAACACAGCTAGAGTCCCACCACAGGACACCCTCCCAGCCCAAAATCCAGCAGGTGGGTGGTCTGAGGCCAGGTTCTTGGGGGGCTCCCTGTGTGTCTGGCAACAATCCCTCCCCATAGGCTCACAGGGCCCTCCCCATCCATTCTACCCCCACCACCTCACCTTCTCATCCTTGGGCTCAGCCTCCTTGAGCTCCAGGTCTTCTGACCTGGTGTGATCACCACAGTCACAGCACTCTAGGACACAGCAGAAAATTGTCATCTGCCTGTTGGGAACTGAGCGGTTGCAAGGTTGGAGGCTTATGGGGCCTGAGAGGCTCAGGTGGAGGAGTCTTCTTCTTGCACCAGGTGGCCTCACTCACTCCAGGGCTCTGTCTCTCAGTAGTGTGGATCACTGGCCCGTCCATGCTGGGTGTGGGGCGGAGGTCTTCACGGACAATCTCCTACTCCTCCTTGAATAGCTTCTGCTCCCACTTCAGAAGCATCTGCTCCTCCTTGAATAGCGGAGGCCTTTCCTTGGCCTGGGTTGTGCTCTGCAATGACACTTATCAGCAGCTGATTGGGGAGGTCTCAAGCCTGGTCCTTGTCACTGCTGCTTCTGCCCACCGGACCTTCTGCTCCCTGATGGGGTCCCGCCCTGTGTCTCAACTGACATCCAATCAGGGGAAATGAGACTTACCTCCACAGCTCAGGATAGATCTTGAGCACAGGGTGCCACCCACAATCCAAATCCACCCAGCCAGCCTTGACCTGGGGTGTGAACACGACTGGTACAGACCCCTGAACCCAGACTGTTCCTGTTCTAGACAGATCCTCCCCATATGAACACCCCTTATCCTCACCTCCCTAAACACACGGCGAGGGGACACAGGGCTGTTCAGGTGGGATCAGAGTGGTGGCCTGGCCCAAGCAAACCTCCTGTGTTAACTCTGTGTTCACTGGGAAAAGGGCCACAGGCATCCAGTGGCTGCCAAGACAAAACAATCTCTCATCGCTGCCTCTCTTGAGGCATTGGCCTCGGGACATGGGGAGACAACATGAAAACATGATATCCTCTCCAAGTTCTCTATCTGAGTGAGATGGGAAGGGCAGTTATAGAATAATGCTACTATTGATCAATGCAGAACAATTGGCATCACTCGTTAAAAATTTAATCCTTCTATGAGCAGTTCACTTGTTTTTTTATCCATTTTTGCTCCATTTTTATTCATTCAAACTATGTTAAGCTTTAAGTATTGCTCCAAATTGGGCATGGTTAATTAATTTTTATAAACCATTTTATATTGACACGCTGAAATATCTCCTTCCAGAGAACTGTGTCTAAATTCACTAGACACTAGTGTCCTTTTTAAAATTTGCATTATTAGATGCCTTAGTTATACAGGATGAGTCAGACAGAGTCAATAAAATGTTAACTGGTTTTTTTATCTTGTTGCTCTAGAATGTGCTGTACTTGAGTCATTTTGTTAAGGGTCCTATGTTGGTCATAGTAATACAGGTTCCGTATCTTCTATAGAGAAGATAAGAATCACTTTTTTAAAAACAAAACATTTTATTGATTTTTTACAGAGAGGAAGGGAGAGTAATAGAGAGTTACAAACATTGATGAGAGAGAAACATCAACCAGCTGCCTCCTGCACACTCCCTATTGGGTATGTACCCAAGACCAAGGTACATGACCTTGACTGGAATTGAATCAGGACCCTTCAGTCTGGAGGTCGATGCTCTACTTATTGAGCCAAAACAGTTGCGGCTAAGATTCACTTTTTAAAAACCTAAAGAACATAGATATTTTAAGGTTAAAAAAAGGACAAAGTTCTAGGATTTTTGAAGTGATATAATTCATCTTTTCCCCCAAATTTTCTCATACTTTCTCATTTGACCAAGTGATCCCACTTGTATAAATATGTCCTAAGAAACTCAAAACACCAATTAGAAAAAAATATAAGCACCCTTATATTCAAAACAGCACAATTTAGAGTAGTGAAGAATTGAAAACAGCCCAAGTGCCCATCAGCAGCTAAGTCAATAAAAAATCTCTGGTACATTTATGCAACAGAATACTATATGGCAGTGAAAAAGAGAAAGCCTCTTATCATTTGCAACAGTATGGATAGAACTGTTGACGATGATGCCAGCAAAATAATCCAGTCAAAGAAAGATAAGTATCATAGGATCTCACTCGTATGTGGAATCCAATGAACAAAATAAGTGATGAAAAATTAGATCTACAGACATAGAATCATGGAACAGACTAACAAGTTTCAGAAGGGAGGAGAGGAAGGAAGGTGGTGGTGATTTAGGATTCAGAGGATAAAGTTCTCCATGGTCATTGAATAAAACATCTTGAAATGTTTGTATATATTACTGATTTTGAACAGGATCAGTATCAAGTCATAAAGTAAGGTATTCAAATAAAGTTAGTAAATTATTGAGTAAAAAAGTGATATTACAGACAACCTAGAAGGATTATATGTTTCAGCTAATACGTTATGGGCAGACTTGTTATTATCAGACTAGAGGCCTGGTACATGAAATTCATGCATGGGGGGGGGGGGAGATGTCCCTTAGCCTAGCCTGTACCCTCTCCAATCTGGGACCCTTCAAGGGATGTCAGACTGCCCATTTAGGCCTGATCCTGGTAGGATCGAGCCTAAACAGGCAGTTGAACATCCTTTTCACAATTCAAGACTACTGGCTCCAAACTGCTCACCTGCCTGCCTCCCTGATTGCCCCTAACTGCTTCTGCCTGCCAGCCTGATCACCCACTAACCACTACCCTGCCAGCCTGATTGATGTCTAACTGCTCCCCTGCCAGCCTGTTTACCCCCAACTTTCCTCCTCTACCAGACTGGTCATCCCTAACTGTCCTCCCCTGCTGGCCTGATAGCCCACAACTGCCCTCCCTTGCAGGGCCTGGAACCTCCTAACAGCCCTACACTGCTGGCCAACTTGTGGTGGCCATCTTGTGTCCACATGCGGGGAGGATCTTTGACCAGATGGGGGCAGCCCTCTTGTATGTTGGAGTGATGGTCAATCTGCAAATTACTCTTTTATTAGATAGGATAGAGGCCTCGTGCATGGGTGTGGGGCAGCTGGTTTGCCCTGAAGGATGTCCCAGATTAGGGTGGGGGTTTCCTTGGAGTGAGGGGAAGCCTGGGTGAGGGGCCTGTGGAGGTATGCAGGCTGGTCACGCCTCCCAGCAACTCTAGTAGAGGCCGTGGGATCTGGGATTAATTTATGTCTACACCTGAAAATTTGTAGCTCAGAGCAGAGCCAAGCCTTCTGCTCGCTTCATGGCGGCAGCCATTTCTGTTTGAAACTTTGTAGCCTAGAATGGAGGCCTAGGCTGGCAATAGCAGGCAGAAAGCTTGGCTTTCTCCATTGCCAGAGAAACCCACGCCTCTGTTCTCTCCAGCTCATTGACTGCCGCCATTTCTGTATCTTTTATAATTGAAACTTTGTAGCATTGAGTGGAGACCTAGGCCGGCAACAGCAGGCAGAAAGCTTGGCTTCCTCTGTTGCCAGGGAACCCCAAGCCTTCCTCCTGCTCTCAATGGCAGCAGCCATCTTTGTTGGGGTTTATTTGCATAATGTGCTCCTGATTTGCTGGTGGGTGTGGCTGTGGTAGTGTCTTGAGGGTGTAGAGAAGGTACGGTTAAATTTCCATATTACTCTTATTTTTTTCATTTTTTAAAAAATATATTTTATTGATTTTTTTTACAGAGAGGAAGAGAGAGAGAAAATCAGAAACATCAATGAAAGAGAAACATTGATCAGCTGCCTCTTGCACACCTCCTACTGAGGATGTGCCTGTAGCCAAGGTACATGCCCTTAACTGGAATTGAACCTGGGACCTTTCAATCCACAGGCCAACACTCTATCCACTGAAAAACACCGGTTTTTGGCTGCATATTACTCTTTTATTAGATAGGATATGTATTTTATACCAAAGGTACAGCAAGGGAGAGATCATGTAACAATGAAAAAGTAAGTTAAAACCAATTCTACTTCTTAACTTGTGCTTCTGGCACAATAGCAAGAGCACATAATTCCTTAGCTCCTCTCATCCTTTGAACTATTGTTATGCCCCTTCACATATCCTTATGTTTTTTTCTTCCAGCCCTCCATCATTAAGTTCTTCTCCTCCTCTTTCTTTACTTATCAATCACAAATGTTCAGATGTCCACATTTACCATGATTCTCTATGGCAAAGGAGGAGAAACAGTCAGAAAAACAGAAATTCCTTTAGTTAGCAGAGGAAACTTACTCAGATAGTACTGAATTGAATCCATGCCTATCCATTACTGTGAAGATAGGTACCTTATCGCCTAGGACGCTTGGCAATAGTTATATATTTTGAAGGAAAAAAAAGAAGAAAAGGATGAAGAGAAAAGTGTAATATAAAGGGGACCTGATAGAAAACTAAATAATGTTGCGAGAGAGAGAAATTTGCTGGCAATAGAGAAAATGGAAAGAAATTGACATAGAATATGGAGGAGGGGGGAAGACTCAGAAAAAGGGAACAAATTCCTGAAAATCTCTAAATTAACCCTTTTTTAAACTTAACTCTCTTCTCCCTGTTAGAATGCAACATTGTTTTGCATTGTTTCAATGGTAACAGCTTTGTTTCCATTATCTCCTCCCTTAAGTCTCTAATATCTCTCTCTCTCTCTCTCTCTCTCTCTCTCTCTCTCTCTCTCTCTCTCTCTCTCTCCTTAAATGAACTTTTCCACTCTTCCACATAAATTTCTCATAAATTCCAGCCTTTCTCCCATTCATTTATTACTAAATTTCTTCTTCTATACATACTCATATTCTAGTTCTATTTCTCTCAAAGATTCATACATGAAGATTCCCTCTTACTCTTCTAGATATCAAGACTAGTTATTGTATTAAAATCCATAGATTTCTGGGTTTTAATTTTGTATTCTGCTACATTGAAGAATGCATTTATTAATTCTAGTAGTTTTTTTGATAGAGTCTTTAGGGTTTTCTATGTACAACATCATGTCATCTGTGACAATTTTACTTCTTCTTTTCCAATATGGATGCCTTTTATTTTTTCTTCTTGTCTAATGCTATGGCTAGCACTTCCAGTACTATGTCCAGCAGGCTGGTGAAAGGGGCATCCATGTGTTGTTCCTGTTCTCTGGGGAAATATTTTAGTTTTTGCCCATTGTATATGATGTTGGCTATAGGTTTATCATATAAGACTTTTATTTATTCTTATTTTACTGAGAATTTTTATTAGAAAGGGTGTTGAATTTTTTTCAAATGCTTTTTCTGCATCAATTGATATATTATCTGATTTTTTGTCTCTCAATTTGTTTATATGATGTATCATGTTAATTGATTGCTGGATATTGTACCACCCTTGCATGCCTGGACTAAATCCCTCTCGGTCATGGTCATGATGTATGATCTTTCTAATGTAGTGCTGAATCCAATTTGCTAGTAAACTGTTGAGGATTTAGCATCTATGTTCAAAGATCTATTGGCCTGTATTTCTCTTTCTTTGTAGTATCTTTATCTAGTTTTGGGATTAGGGTAATGGTGGCTTCATAGAAAGAGCTTGGAAGTGTGCGTTCCTCTTGAATTTTATGGAACAGTCTGAGAAGGATAGGTTTTAGGTCTTCTTTGAATGCTTGGTAAAATTTCCATGTGAAGCAGTCTTGCCCGGAGCTTTTTTTTTTTTCTTTTTTTTTTTCTGGAAGTATTTTGATGACTGCTTCAATTTCCTCTTGAGTTATTGGTTGTTGAGATTTGCTTATTCTTCTTGGTTGAGTTTTAAAAGGTCATATTTTTCTAGTAATATATCCATTTTCTCTAGGTTGTTGGAATAGAATTGTTCATATACTGTTTTTTTTTTTTTTTACAATCCTTTGTATTTCTGTAAGGTTTGTTGCTATTTCACCTCTTTCATTTCTGATTTTGAATCGTTGGGTCCTCTTGCTTTGCTTCCTGATGAGCCTGGCTAGAAGTTAATCAATTTTGTTCCCTACAAAGAACCAGTTTTTGGTTTCAGTGATCTTTTGTATTGTTTAGTATTGTTTTTTGTATTGCTTTTTTATGGTATTTAGAGTATGGTAGAAAGCCTTAGCACAGAGATTCTGGCAACTGTCTCTACAGTTCTCTCCTCAGAACCATAAGCCACAGACTTTCCTCATGTGAGTCTAGTCCTTTATGCCCTCCCCCAACAGGAGCCCATGTTGAGTAGCTGTGAACAAGACTTTGTGTGTTAACGCATTAAGAGTGTGCCTGTGTGTTTAGCAGACTTCCACCTTTCCCTGACAGACAGACTCCCTACTGATTTTCACTGCCAGATGTTATATGGGTGTTTCTTACTGGCTGTGGTGCTCTGGGTTGGGGATTCCAGCAGATATTTGAGACTTCATGCTCCTCTGGGAGAAGGTTTGCAGCTAAGTTATCCCTTCCAGGATCAAGTCCACCAATCCTGGGAGAGGAGCCAGCCCTTTTCAGGTCTTCACCTTTCCTATCAGTCTTGATGTAGCTGCTGTAAATCCTTCATTTTATGATTCTGATCAGGTAGTCTTCAGTTGCTTATTCTGGTTGATTGTTCTATTGTTTTGGTTATAATTCTAGTTTTGTCCCAAGAGGAGGTCAATATAGTTTTCACCTGTTCCTCTGCCCTTTTAGCTCCTGTTTGGGTATTTTCTGTTATCGTGTTTCTATTCAGAAGATCTTTAGGAAAATTGGTGAAACTTGAAGAAAATCTACAGATTAAAATATAATGATATGTCAGTGTTAGTTTCCTCAATGCTATTGTCTCTTCTGTGGTTTTATAGAAGAGTATTGTTAGAAGTGAATTTGTTGGAAGGAAATTCAGGGCACCTTCTCTAAGTCAGAAATTGTGCTGCCCTGTAAAGCTAAAGGTGAAAGGACAAATGTATTTCTTCAAATAATTAATTAAAATATTGTGCTTGTGGAAATATACCTTCCCTTTCAAGAGATTTTTAAAAATACTTTAAAGAAATCCATGGGAGGTTGTGAAGAGATTTTTGCATAATGAAGCACAATAAACAAACTCTTAGAAAGACATATATAAAATGAATTTTTAGATAGAAAAGAAAAAAATTGACAAAAATCAGATTTATTTTATACTTTTGAATGTTTATTAACAAACTAGAGGCCTGCTACATGAAATTCTTGCACTCAGGGGGATCCCTCAGTCTGGCCTGTGTCCTCTTGCAGTCTGAGACCCTTCAGGAAATGTCCACCTGCCACCGGTCAGACATCCCTCTAAAAGTCTGGGGCTCTTGCAGTCTGGGACCCATTGGTCCTTACCACCCACCTGCAGCAGAGGTGTGAGAGGCTCCTGCCACCACTACTGCACTCAGAAGACAGGCTCACTGAGCACAGCATCAGTAGTGGGAGCCTCTCTTGAATTGAGCGTCTGCCCTGTGGTGGTCAGTGTGCATCATAGTGAATGGTCGTTCTGCTTTTCGGTCAATTTTCATATTAGCCTTTTATTATGTAGGAAATTGGAGTATGCAATTTTATATTTTTAGACAATTGTAATTCTTTTTTGCATATGACTGAGTATGTGCAGCAGGAGTCCTTCTGGGCCTCTAAATTGACTTTTCAGTTCTACCTTGTGCTGCATCACAAATAATTATCTTATTCTTTCTTCATTATTTCTTACTATATCTTTATCTTTATTTATTAGTTGAAAGCTGCTTTTTATGTATTATTTTCTTTCTTTTTAAAAAAACACATTTTTATTGATTTTTAGAGACAGAGGAAAGGAGAGGGATAAAGAGATAAAAACATCAATGAGGGAAACGTCATCAATTGGCTGCCTCCAGCACACCTTCTATTGGGGATCAATTCTGCAAAATAGGCATGTGCCCTGACTAGGAATTGAACTGGTGACCTCCTGATTCCTGGGTGAATGCTCAACTGCTGAGCCACATCAGCCAGGCATCCTTCATATTATTTTCAAATATATCAACTGACCAGTAATCTAACCAGGGTGTGTCTATATCACTAGTTAAAAGAAAATAACCTGCATCATATGAAATCATCTAATATATCAGCCCTCACTTTCTCTTTGTAACTGTGTTTACTCTAAGACACAAAAATAGAAGAAGTAATTTTAATTATTTATTTTTAATATATATTTTATTGATTTTTCACAGAGAGGAAGGGAGAGGGATAGAAAGTCAGAAACATCAATGAGAGAGAAACATTGACCAGCTGCCCCTCCTACTGGGGATGTGCCTGCAGTCAAGGTACATGTCCATGACCAGAATTGAACCTGGGACCTTTCAGTCTGCAGGCCAATGCTCTATTCACTGAGCCAAACCAGTTTTGCGTGATTATTTTTAATTTCTATTTTATTCATATTAATTCATACCCTTCCTTAAAAAAATATGCTTGTGTGATAAGTCATCCAAGAATAGGTTTTAATTGAGAAATAGTGTGAATAGGACATTTTTTCTCATCTATATTTATTTATAATTATAAAGTTGAGTTACATTTAAAAATGATTTATTGAATAAAGTTACCTCTGTTTATGATGGCTATTCTCACAGGTGTGGGATAGTGCCTGATTGTATTGATTTGCATTTATTGGATGAGTGGTGGCTTTGAGCATGTTTTAGTGTGTCTCTTGTCTTTCTGTATATCCTTTCAAAAAATGTCTATTTTGGTTTTGCCCATTTTTTGGTTGAATTGTTTGTCTTCCTTTTGTTAAGTTGTATGATTTATCTATAAATTTTGGAGATTAAACCCTTATCTGAAATATTGGCGAAATGTGTTCTTCCGTGCAGTGGGCTTTCTTGTTGTTTTGTTGATGGTTTCTTTTGCTGTGCAGAGGCTGTTTGTTTTGATGCAGTCCCATTTATTTGTTTTCTCCTTGGTTTCCATTGCCCTAGGAGCAATATTGGTGAATATATGGCTAACACATGTCTTATATTTTGCTGCCTGTGGATTCTTCTAAGTTTTTTTTTTGTTTTTTGTTTTTGTTTTTTATGTTTTGTTTTGTTTTGTTTTATGATTTCCCGTCTTGCATTTGAGTCTTTTATTCATTTTGGGTTTGTTTTTGTGAGTGGTGTAGGCTGATGCTCTATTTCATTTTTTTTTTAATGTATCTCTCTAGTTTTCCTGGCACCATTTGTTGAAGAGACTACTTAACAAAAATAAATAAATAAATAAATAAATAAATAAATAAATGACTTATTAACTCATCCATAATCTTTGAAGACAAAGAGAAATATATTAGCTCTGGATGATACTGCCAAGTGGTTAGAGTGTTGGCTCATGCATCAAAATGTAGAGGGTTTGATTCCTAGTCAAGGGCATGTACCTGGGTTGTGGTTCTCTCTCTCCTGCTTCTTGCCTTCCTTCCACTCTTTCTGGAATGCAATAACAAAATAGCCTCAGGTGAGAATTTAAAAAAAAAAAAATATATATATATATATATATATATATATATTTGTTTATTAGTGTTTATAACACAGTAAATCAGTACCTGAATATATAATAGTGTAGCTTTCCTAAAAAAGTCATCCATATGATATAAGCTTATTGTGCTAGGTTTTTGGTCTTCTGGTAGTCTGTTCAAACAATCAAAGTGTAATATAATAATTATATGCTAAGACTGGTGGCAGAGCTGGCCAGCCTACTGCCTGTGGCCTCTCCCCCTGGCTGATCCTGCCCCCAATAGGTGCAAACCAGCCAGACCCCATCTGTGCACAAATTTGTGCAGTGGGCCAGTAGTGGAAATATAAAGCTCATCAAAATGATTAGCATTTTATTTACGTCTTTCAGTTGTATCAGTTTCTTTTCACCTAGTGGATTTAAGCCTTTAAGGATGATATTTGCCTAAATCTTAATGAATCAAATAATCCTTAAAGTATGTAAAGTTATATAACCAACTCTTTGAAAGAGGCAAGTATAATAAACATTTATGTATAACCTTAACAATATTTTTCAATATTTGATTGTCATCTCATCAAATACATGCAGTTCACTCTAAATGTTCATTTCATCTTTTGGAGGAAGGAATATTTTTCTGGTAATGTGAAGAGGGAGAGAGTTACTAAATGAGTGCTGAAAATCCTAAGAAAAATAGTGTTAAATAAATTTCCATAAACAGTAAGCTCATATTTGGAGAAATTCTTCGTAATTTGTTATATGGTAACATATTGGACTTCCTTTAGAATACATATAGAGACTATATATTTATTTAATTTAGTTGATGATAAAATCCATTAAATATAACATTTTTCTTATAAGAAAATACAAAATAAACAATCTATATCAGGAAGCCAAGATGGCAGCATAGGTAAACACCTAAACTGCTGCCTCACACAACAATTTCAAAACTGCAAATAAAAGACAAAGTGTCTATCACCCAGAACCACAGGAAAGCTGGCCAAGTGGAAGTTCTTCAACCAAATGGAAAGAGTGGAGGATTGGGACATGCACAAGTGCTGAAGAGCTGAGGTACAGAGGTGGAAGCTGAGCTGATGGCGGGCGACTTGTGGGGCTGCTTTTTTTCAACCTGAAGGGAAGTGGGCTCCTGATTGCTCTGAAACCCAGTTTCTGGGGAGATGCTGGTGACCCAGACTACTACAGGAAGAAGCTGGATGGTCTGCCATTGGTTTGAAAAGTGAGGGTGGCTCCCTTGCTGAGGAGCTGATGGCAATCACTGTTCGCTATGTGGGGGTGAAGGATACAGGGACTTGGAGACATAGAAACAGTGGAGAAGCAACCATTGCTGTTTGCCACACCCTAACCTAGTGATGCCCTGAGACCCCGCCCCACACAATCTGCAAATCCACCTGAGTTGTGCCAGTGGCATTTGCATATAAATGGCCTGTGTTTTTCCAGCTTAACTAAACTGCAGCTCTGGTCAGAACAAGAGAAATCTGCAGACCTTGCTGTAGCTCTTGCTGGGTCGCAACAGACAGTAGCTGAATTGCATCCCATTGGAGATCCAGAAGCTAGCGTATCTAGAGTTCAGTATGAGTAACACCGGAATTCAACTACTCACATGCCTAAGTGACACATTCAAGAGCCATACTCAGTGAGCACCAAAGCCCCACTGAAGCAAGTCTGCCCCCATAAGTGTGTCTCCACACAACAGCTCTTCCACTCCATCAACACAGGGAAGCCTCAAAATGCGGAGACAAAGAAACATAGCATGAATGAAAGAAATAGAGGAAAGCAGACTATCAGAAATAGAGTTCAGGACCATATTAATAAGGTTACTAAAGAATCTTCTAAAAACCGCTGAGAAACTTGATGAGATCTCCAAAGACCTTAGTGAGACCTTCAAGGACCTTAATGAGAATGCCAAGAAAATGGAAAAGGATGAGACAGAAATTAAGCATACACTGTCTAAAATAAATATATAGAAATTCAACAGTAGATCAAAGGACTCCAAGAATCAAACCAAAGATCTGAAATATGAGGAAAAAAACACCCAACCAGAAAAAAAATTAAAAAAGAATCCAAAAATATGAGGATAGTGTAAGGATCCTCTGAGACAACTTTAAGTGCACCAACATCAGAATTATTGGGGTGCCAGAAGAAGAGAGAGAGCAAAATATAGAAAACCAATTAGAGGAAATAATGACAGAAAACTTTCCCTACTTGGAGAAAAAAATGGACTTACAAGTCCAGGAAGCATAAAGAACTCCAAACGAGGAATCCAAAGAAAACCACACCAAGACACATCATAATAAAAATAACAAGGGCAAAGAGAAAGAAAGAATCTTGAAAGCAGCAAGAGAAAAATAGTTGATTACCTACAAGGGTATGCCCATACGACTGTCAGCTTATTTATCAACAGAGACTATGCAGGCCAGATGTAAGTAGCAAGACATATTCAAAGTGATGAACAACAAGGACCTACAACCAAGATTATACTACCCAGCAAGGCTATCATTTAGAATTGAATCTCAGACAAAGAGCTTCACAGACAAGAAAAAGCTAAAGGAGTTCATCACCACCAAATCAGGATTATATTAAATGCTAAAGGGTATTTTTTAAGAAGAGAAAGAAGAAGAAAAAGGTAACGATAAAAACTATGCACAACAAAATGACAACAAATACATACCTTCCAACAAGTGAATTTAAAAATCAAGTGAATGAAAAATCTGATGAACATATTGGAATGATGAATATAATAGAATCAGGTACATAGAAAGGGAGTGGACTGACAATTCTCAGGGGGAAGAGAGAGTGAGAGGTGCGGGAAGAGATTGGACAAAAATCTTACACCTATGGATGAAGACAGTGGTGGGGGGTAAGGGCATGGGGTGAGAAGGGGGATCAGGTGGAGGGGAGCTTTGGAGGGGAAAATGAGGAACACCTGTAATAATCTGAACAATAAAGATTTATTTAATTTAAAACAAAAACAAAAAACAATCTACATCAGAGATTATCAATTATTTTTTGTACATCATTAGTCTCTCACTATGTTGAGGGTATGATGCTTTTGTGTTCTAAGTGTGTATGACTATTGATGTGTTATGTATTATAGACTTCCCATAGGGTTTTCTAAAAGGATACAGCATTAGAATTTATGTAATTAGCATAGAACACTATGAGTATTATAAACTTTTTTGTTCTACTTCTACCTATATTAATGCAACTTTTATATTTACAATATAAATTAGAATTTTAATAGTCATGTTATAATTCGAAATTATTATTCAGTTGTTTTGTTTATAGTTAAGTTTGTCTTTCATGTTATGAAACCATATTTGTTATTATTGGAAATATATCTTAAGTGTATTAATTTCTATTATATTTATCCTGATCACTTTGGCCATCACTTTCTATCTTTTTGAATCTTAAATAATCTATCAAGGACATTTGAAACAAAAATATCATTATGCATTCTACTCTGTCATAGTCATTATCCACTCTCTTCTGTTACAAAATACTTTGAGTTTATTTCTAAAAATAAACTATCAAAGTAAATGTGGACTCATGAATGCAGAGAATAGACTATTAGCTGTCAGAAGAGTGGGAATGGGGCTGGGTGAGAAGGATGAAGAGATTGAACAAAAACAAAAAAGAAAGACTCATGAACACAGACAACAGTGTGGAGGTTGCCAGAGGAAGGCAGAAGAAGGTAAAGGGGAAATAAATGATGACTGAAGGGAACTTTGGTAAACACACAATAATGCATACAAATGATGTATTGTAGAATTATAAAACTGAAACCTATAAAAATGTATTAAGCAACATAACTCCAATAAATTCAATTTAAAAAGATTTTAAAACCCTGATATCAATTTCCTCTGGAACATTTGTAACTAAACTGAAGTATAAGTTATATAACATCTTTAAACTGAAGTATAAGTTATATAACATCTTTCAACTTTTGAAACATATCCTTGACAAATTAACAGGAGATTCTTTTACTGAAGGTCAAAGTTAAAGCCCAAATGTTTAATTTAAAATAAAAATTCTAAAGGGACCTTACTCCAGAATGCAATATGAAACACTGAGTCAGGTTGCAAAATCCAAAGATGGCACTATAATAGCTGCATCCTAATTTTCTTCTTAAATATATGTGATTTGTGCATTTCCCTTTGAATCTGCTGACTCAGTTGTAAGCAATAAAATAGGGTACCAAACCACGCTGTGTAAGTAGAAGGCTAGGTCATAAAAGGTGATGTTACAATTGCTGGGTTCATTGGGGACACTACTGTGCTGAAGACACACAGCAAGACTAGGAATAGGTGCTCATATCAATTTTTTAATGATAATGAGTGTAGGGGGGGCCCAAAATGTAAATGCAACTTTGAATAAATATAAAGGAACTGCTTATTAAGATACATTCCATTTTCAAAATTGAGCTATCAACTGTTGAAGTGTGTATACATATTTTGGGGCACCATGTGTATTTTGATCCTGATTATAATTAGTGGTAAGAATCTAAGCAGCGAAAGAAACATTCTGTTGTGCACAGTTTATTTGTGTTTGTGCAGCATTCATAAAGATCTTTATATTGCTCTGGGTGTCATTATTGAGCATTTCATTGGAAATTGAAATAAACTTCATAAATGTATGCTTCAGACTTAGCATATGCTCATATAAATTTATGTTTGTCTATCTTCATTTTTCTTAATTGTTAATTTTATGAATTCTTTATGGATTACCTAACAGAAATAATCTCTAAATACATTTCTTGTATGGGAACTTTCAAAACATATCTTAGCCAAAAATTCATTTATAATATGATGCAGTCATATTATAAAAAGACTAACAGAAAAAAGTTAGTATTTACCACATATTACTCACATTATTCTGTGTTTCAGATTTATGGAGCCCTCTAATTAACCATTTTACTCTGCCTCTATACTCTTTGTTTAGAATTCCTATACTATTAATATCAGATGCTATACTCCATTATGTCTGTTATATAAATTACAGAATTATAAAATAATTTAAAATATAAAAATAATTGAAAGTAACATCAGCAGTGCTACTACAATAATAATAGATATTCAAAGAAGAAAATTAGATTAACTCTTAAATGTAATACAAAAGAAATTTAGTAACACTTGGGATCAGATTAATGAAAAAGAAAATGATTACTTAACCTAAAAATGTTTGAGTTCACAAGATATTTTTACATACATAGTTAATACATAAAGTTATTTCAGACAAGTGTATATATGTTATTTCCATAACTTAGATGCAAGTAAAATATTTGAGAAATTTCTCAAAATGCATTCTCATTATTTTTAACAAACATCAATTGTGAAGAATTTGTGTAGCATAAAGTGAAGTTTGAGATACAGCAAAGTGATTACATTCAGGTTGTCAATAAGAAACTCAAAAGTTTAGTGAGACTATAATATTTTACAAATATGAGTTTAAAACTACATGAAGAAGTATGATATATTAGAGAAGATTCTAAGGTCAACCAATGTATGCATGATATTAAAGACACCCAATAAATTTTAAAAAAGAAAGATGATGTGAACTTGTTACTTAGTTATATATTTCAACAATCATCTCACTTTTATTCCACTTCCCACGTGACTCATTATCAACAATTAAAGAGATTATGATAGAAGAGAGATCAATTTAACAACAATTTGTTCTTAATAACACAGTACTTTTTTTACAATGAGAAAAAGATCATTCAGAAAAATAATAATTATACTTTGGGCCATTTGGGCGATACAAATTAGATGTTAGTGGTTGTTAGAAAGTAAAAAAATTTCCCTAAAATGAATTTCCCCCCAGTGAAAAATTGAGTTACATGTTACATTTGGTTTTAACTAGGGGAAACTGGCCTTGACATCTGCTATCTTACTGAGCTTGTTATTACTCCAGATGGCAACATCTAACTGTTCTCTGGTGTTTCACTTCTGAAGAATAACAATTTTGTGTTTTCAGAACACAACCCTTATCTTCATTCGATTGTTTCTGTTTTTTATTCAGTTTTTTAAAAATATATATTTTATCAGAAGGATTTAATGATGCAAATATAACAGGGATATTTATAAAGCTTTTGTTAAATTATATAAACAATCTCAGAAAGGAGCTTGAAAAAGTACTAAGTACTCAGTATTAAGTACTAAGAAAAAATTGAATAAAATCACCTTTTACCTCTTTTAATTAGATAAATAACGCTACCACCTCCAACCAAATAAAAGAAAATAAGACAGAATTTAGGAAGCATTTAAAGCACAAACCTTAAGTATTAAGAAGGTGGGCTAATACGTAATATTTTAGATTTAGTCAGTTGATCACAATTTTTCAATTAGTTTATTAGTTTATTGATTTAAAAAAAATCATGGGATACTGAATAGGAGCTTTGTTAGGGAGAGGACAATCAGGGGATGGGAATTAAATGATATAACAGGTAAGGTAAATGTGCTAAATCAGCCTCTTGATGAGTCAGAATAAGGGAAGAAAAAATGCAATATCTGTTGGCTGGGGATAAGTGAATTTAAGCTGAATAATATATATATTTTTAAAATCCCTTACAGTTTCTCCAAAGCTACACTATGTCTAATTATTGCTCAACTTGATCATAGACTTAAAACTTTTTCTTATAAAACTCCTTAAAGTGCTTGTTCTTGATGAATTACTCTCATTCATAGATAAGTAATAGCAAAAAATAACAAGTGAATAAAAAACAGCAAAATAAAATGAGTGAAATAAATTCAATTGTTATTAGAAGAACTGAATTTCTGGAGACAGAGAAACACACTGAGTGAGGGAAGAGGCCAAGATTAAGCGGACCTTAGAAATTTGCACACAATTCCCTTGAGTCCATTGTAGAATAAAAATATATGCATCTGCAGAAGGAAACACCTTTAAACCAAGAAAATTACCCCTGAGGAGATGTAAGGTGAACATTTTCAGAGCTCACAGAGGGATTTCAGTCATTCAAGTCTTACCAGAAAAGTGGAGCAACCTCATTGAATATTGGTGACATTCAGTAACAACCTCAGAAAGGTCACATATTAATAGTAGATCCAAAGTATCCCTAGAATTAAAGCAACTCTAAATAGATTATAATATACCTTAAAATGAAGATGTCAAAGATAATGTTAATCCACAATGTCATGGCATTCAAACAAATGTCAACAAAATCCACATAATCACAATAGAATGTATTCACTTATATTAGCATTCAATCAAAAACTATTACAAAATTTTTTTCACTTAAAGCCTTGTCATTAATTAGTGTATGTCTTGCCATGCACCATAAAAAGAGGTTAAAAATAGAAAACTGGACCAAATCTAAGAAAATAATTCTGTTTCTGACATTGAAAAATAAGTACTATAGGACTCTGATCTCTAAGAAAATGTTTAAAAAGGTGAGCTAAGTGAGTGACTTAGATTTTTGCATGGAGTTAATTTTTGCATGGCCACATGGGAATTAAGAATCCATAACAACCCCCTGGTCTTACTAGTTGAGGAGCAAGAAAAAAAGGAAAAATGGAAAGCCCCAGCAATTGAAATCTCTGAAGAGCTTCAGAGGACAGGAGGAACCCAGTGAAGGAGTTCCAGAAATATGCAAATAGAATTCACTGAAGTGCTTGACTTACTACTATCTGTACATAAATATTGTGAAATTCCATGAGTCCCACAATAAAAAAGTGTTTGGTAGTGATATTTAATTACTCCTAAAATTCATGCTGAGCTAAGAACCATTTATATTTTATTCTATTCTATTTAATTTTATTAATTTAACTAGAAGCCTGATGCATGAAGATTCGTGCTAAAATGGTTTTCCTTTCCTTGGCTGTCAGCACTGCCTTTCCACTCCAGCCCAGCCTGTTTCTGCTTAGGCCCTGGAACAGCCTCTTTTTGCTTCAGGACAGCCTCTTTCCACTCAGGCCCTGCCATTCAATGCTGCCCAGAGGTCCTGAGTGACCAGGGGTGGGGCACAACACCTGTGTCATTTCTATGGCTCCAGTGTATGCAAATTAACCTCCATCTTTGTTAGGTTAATTTGCATATCATTCTTGATTTGCTGGTGGTATAGCAGAGGTAAGGTTTGTCTATTATTCGGCAAGATTTTATTTTAAACAGTAAGAGTAGAAAACTTTAATTTAATAGCAGTGGGATTGATAAGAGATTCAATAAATATCAGCCTTAGTTTTAGGTCAAATATAAATATATACTAAAGGTGACTCTACAATGATAACGCATATAAATGGGCTTTGAATTGTCAACCAGTGGTTGTAGGTGCCAATTCAATGCCAACAGAAATCCACAATTTGGAGTGTGGTGAAGAAGGAAACTATATTCAGTCCAAAGATCTCAATTGTGACACAGCATAACTGTGAGGATGTCCTGGGGCAAGGCAGCTCTTGGGTGAGGCAGCTCTTGGGTGAAGGCCCTCTCTGGTTAGACAACTCTTCTCTGGTCTGCTCCACTTCTTCAATCCAGTCTGCTCTGTTCTGATATACATCTTCTGTGCTTTAGCTTCGGGTCAGAAACATAGTATTCAGCTGAAAGGTGAAGTGTACTCTCCCAGCCAAAGGGGAGCTGACTTATATAGGTACTAGGGCCCCAATGCATGAAATTCTTGCAAGGAGCTCAGCCCCCGCCAGAGCAGTGGTCATCTGTGTCTTGGCCTCCACTGATGGCTTTAAACAGAAGGCATTCCAGAAGGATGTCTGGTCTAATTAGCATATTATGTTACTAGAGGCCCAGTGCACAAAATTCATGCATGCGGGTGGGGGCATGTCCCTCAGCACAGCTTACACCCTCTCCAATCTCGGACCCCTCGAGGAATGTCCAACTGCCTGTTTAGGCCCAATTGGAACTGGGCCTAAATGGGCAGTCGGACATCCTTCTCACAATGTAGGACTGCTGGCTCCAAACTGCTAGCGTGCCTGCCTCCCTGATTGCCCCTAACTGCTTCTGCCTGCCATCCTGATCACCCACTAACCACTACCCTGCCAGCCTGATTGATGTCTAACTGCTCCCCTGCCATCCTGTTTGTTCCCAACTTCCCTCCTCTGCCGGCCTGGTCACCCCTAACTGCTCTCACCTGCAGAATTGATAGCTCCCAACTGCCTTGCCTTGCAGGCCTGGTCCCTCCCAATTTCCCTCTCTTGATGGCCTGATGGCCCACAACTGCTCTCCCTTTCAGGCCTGGAACCTTCAAACAGCCCTCCCCTGCTGGCCATCTTGTGGTGGCCATCTTGTGTCCACATGGGGGCAGGATCTTTGACCACATGGGGCAGCCCTCTTGTGTGTTGAGCTGATGGTCAATCTGTGTATTACACTTTTATTAGATAGGACAGAGGCCTGGTGCATGGGTGGGGGCCGGCTGATTTGCCCAGAATGGTTGCCTGGATCAGGGTGGAGTTTCCCTTAGGGCATGGGGTGGCCTGGGCAAGGGGCTTATGGTGGTTTGCAGGCTGTCCACGCCCCCAGCGACCCAAATGGAGGCCTTGGGATCTGAAATTAATTCATGTTCTACAATTGAAACTTTGTAGCCTGTAGCACAGCCAAGCCTTCTGCTCACTCCATGGCGACAGCCATTTCTGTTTGAAACTTTGTAGCCTAGAGTGGAGGGCTAGGTGGAAGGGCTGCAGAAGTTTATCTTCTTCCATCGCCCCTGCAACCCAAGCCTCTTCTCCCTCCAGCTCTGCGGCTGCCTTCGGATTATGTATCGTTTATAATTGAAACTTTGTACCATTGAGGCTTTAGCCAGCAAAGGCAGGCGGAAAGCTTGACTTCCTCCATTGCCAGGGAAACCCAAGCCTCCCTCCTGCTCTCAGTACCCGCAGCCATCTTGTTTGGGGTTTATTGGCATATTTTGTTCCTGATTGGCTGGTGAGTGTGGCTGGTGGGTGTGGCCTGCAACCACCCGGCCCCGGGGGGGTGGGCGCTTGCCTCCACTACCATTTCATCTCCTTTCCCCCGGAACCCAGTGCTCATGCCTCTTGGCCCTGCCCCCACTCCTCATTGGCTGGTAGCATAGCCAATCAGGAGCAAAGGTACGGTCAAACTTGCATGTTTCTGTTTTATTATATAGGATCATTATTATTGATAATTCCTTGTCCCTCATCTATGATTGGTCCATCTTCATGCAAATGAGGAATCCAAATCCTCACAGTATGATTGATCCAGAAAACACTATTTTGATTAATCAGAATATAGCTGTACTGTTTGGTTAGTAAAGATGCTAATGGGGATATAGCTGCATAGCTTTAATTAGATGGGGAATGTTTCACTCACATTGGTTGAAATATAATTGCGGAAAATCCTTTATAAAATCTGTCTCAGATGTCAGCAAAACAGTGTAAGTTTCTCCCTGAATCACAGTTTGCATTTGCATGAAAGGCTCCTGTGTAGAAATGACTCTGGTTTTTTGTTTTAATTTAATCCCAATTAGCCACAAGGAGCCCTTCTTAGTAGGTATTTTCATTTTCACAGAATCAAGTTTATCCAGAAAAACTTAAATGTATGTCAAACAAACTTTAAAATTCCTCAAAGAAAATGATAAAATATGAACATATTATCGTAGTGTCTGGAATCGAATAAAAAATTCCTAAACATCTAATGTGGGGGTGGGGGTGGAGAGTGACAAGCATGAAATTAATTATATTATAGAAACAGAGATAGAAATGTTAGTGCTTTTGGAATTAGCTAGCAAATATTTTAAAAATTATTATATTTAACAATAAAAGCTAAAACTATAACACTGTTAAAAATAAAATTTTTATATTTAAAAATACATATTAGACTTTTAGTATCAGAATGGCATGCAAAGAACTCAGAAGTCACTATATCATCCTAACAAGTAAAAAGGTGAACAAACTGTGAAGAAAACAACTCTTCTTAAACCTGACAAAGAACTGAAGTCACAGGGCAAACCACTACTCAAAAAATTGAAAGACAGAGAGATAGATGTCGAGAGTATAATTTATTGGAGCAGAAACCAATGAACGGAACCATCTACCAGTGCCAGTGTCAGAGAAAGAATTTTAAATTGCTGTATGCTCAGTGTGGACAACTCTGGCAGAAACACTCAGAAGACCCATTCATAAAAGAGCTTCCATACATTTCTGAGTTTTACCTCCAGGAACTGGAGTAACACTTTTACCAGGTCTTTACAATCAATATTAGAGATATATAAAAACACAACAAAACACATACCTTCTCATGCTTCTAGCAGGTGGAGGGAAAAAAGATTCATTTTTAAATAAACCAGAGCATTCTGTTCCCCTTAACAAAACATTCCTCAAGAACAACTATTATACCAGAGCATAACCTGCTGGGTTTAAGTAGAGCATTATCTGGGAGGAGGGAAATAACCAGCTGCAGCCTGTGGAGCCATTGTCTCCCACTATAGGAGGAGGAGACTGAGAAGCACTAGTGAGTTTAGTCTAGAAGCACAGACAACAAACAAACAAACAAACAAACAAACACATACCAAACCTGAGACCTAATCATAACACCAGACTATTTTCACTTTCTCTGACTCCTTACCACCCACCACATTAAAATGTCCTATTTACTGCAGTTCCTCCTACCCAGTACATCATGTCCATCTTTTAACAACATAATTAGGACATTTCAAAATTAGCCCAAGGAAATTTTATAGCTTTAGTTATTTTAAATTGACTTCCCCCAGAGATAAAAGGTTGGGTCTTTCAAGAGAAGCTAAAAGCCTCCCACTACCTTCTAAGAATCTCTGCTCAACTTGCCTACAACAGGCTGAATGTAGGCAGTACAGCCTCATCCATAGCTCTTTAGCAGGAAGCTGCGACCTATTTGAGAACTTATTTATTGAAACCAAATACAGCAAAACTGAATCTGCATTAAATTGTTTTGGAATTCAATCATCATGATTGTCAGAAATAATTAACTCAGCACTGGAGAGAATTTGCTTGGAGAGAATTATGCAGACATGTGATGCTAACCTTTTGGAAGCTTACACTGGTTTGATTATATATGAAAGGTACACACACAGATAAAAATAAGATATTGAGAAAGATGTAGATGGATTTTAAGATATTATATACATACCCATATACATATATATATGCATATACATTTATTTATTATATAAACTTATGTACACATATGTTTGCATACATAAGTATGTAGTAGGTAGATATTATCCTTGGTTTTATTCACCACATCTTCATATATAGGGAAGGAAAGGAGAAATAGTGGGGAGAGAGTTAGAGAGAAAGTGAGAGGTTTGCCCCAAGTCATATAGGTATGTATGTATGTATGTATGTATATACATTTGTGAATTGGTTTTAGGAGTGGATAATAGGGTCAATTTTTATAATAGAGAATAAATTGGAGACTTCCTATCTGGGTACCAATGCCATAGACCCAGGTACCTAAAGAACATCTGTGTTTGGTTTTTCCATGCTCAAAATAAAATTTACTGTATATCATACTTCTCAAACCTGCTTTATTTCCATATTCATTGCTTTAGTTCAAATGTTACTACCCATTTACACAAACAAGGAATCTTAGTTAAATGCCTCATTCTTGCCACTCAATTTTATGTTCAGTTAATACTCAGGCTTTTAAGGTTCTACCTCTACAAGAATTCTTAAAATGTTTTATTCATTGTGACAATTTTTATAGTTCCACCTAACTTTCCTTCAAGGTGACTGACTCATCACCAAGCTCTCTACCAAGTCCTTCTCACAATCTATCTCAGATGCATAGTCAAGATCATTATTACCATGCATAAATTTTATCAAAAATTTTGTCCACTCAGAAAACATTTATGACTCCCCATTGCCTTCCTGATAAAGTTTAAAATTTCTCCTTACATTAGACCTTCCATAACTTGTGCCTCCCACATTTTCTTGTCTTATCAACATTTCCAGTCCTCATCCCTGAAATAGTCTTATTACCTATTTTCCAATTATGCCTCCATTTCTCAAGCATGCCATGTCCATAATATTTCTGGCTTTTTCTGATCTTATTTTATATAGTTTAGTGAGCTTTTATGAAAGCTTGCCTAATTAGCTAGACAAAATAAATATCTATCCCTTCTGAATACCTTTAGAACTTTTCCAAGAATCATGTATGGACCTATCTGGCTCAGTACTGTACTCACTGCAATATACCTATAACCCCATTTTAGATTTTAGACTAATAAGAAACAGCCTTGTTTATGTTAAGGTTTTTCGCAATGTGTTTCATAGTGCTTCATATTTGGATACTTTCAATAAGTTCTTATCTTATTGAATTAAAGTCTTATTGTTAATTCCTTAAAATATGTATTTGATTTTCCATTGTTTTTATTCCAGTGATGCTATCCCCAGTTGAGACTATAGTCACTGCTCACCTTCTTTGCTACCTTTGTGGACTTTAACTTTTGACCCATCTTCTTTAAGTCTCCACTTGCAGTACTTATTCCCGATTCCCAATCCTTAAGTGATCTTACCAGGTCACCTGAATCCTCATTCCCACCTTCCCGAACCCAAACTGACTTCCTACTACCTCATAAATTGCACTCAGCATCTGCAATTGCCCCTAAATTCTATACATGCCATGCTATTTGGACCGTCCTACCTTTGCTCATCCTGTATTTCATTCACCTAGAATACTCAATTTACATGGCATGCCATGACTAGTTCAAATTTTACTTTTTCTCTGAAGCAGTTCCTCATTATCATTTTTCAATCCATGGCTATTGTACTTAAAAATAGTATTTGAGGGTTCAATCAATGGTTTTCTCATTGCTATAGATTGATTAGTTTTCTTTCTGCAACTTGATTCTACGAGGCAAAATGCTATTATGCATATACATTTCTTTCCCTGCCAGCCCTTTTAACACAGTTCTTTACATAATGCTTCCTGATTGATTAAAAATAATCAGGGATAGGGGCTCCATCCACTAATCAAATGGAACTATATGATGCACATAATCTTCCAGGAAATTGCAGGTAGTTGATGGCTTTTAGAAGGGCTGCCATGCTCTGGGCTGGGCTGCTCCACCTGAAGCTCCAGTGCACATGATGCAGGACCAGAGAAGCACCTGTGGAACCTAACGCAATGAGATGATTTATTGTGCCAAACTCACCTGGTGATCCCATCAACCCTATTTTTAATAAGCTAATTCTACTAGCTTCTTAAACCTGTTTCAAGAGAGAGTGCACTGTACCCAGCAACCATCAGTGAGTTATGCTCTTTTTACATTAGGCTCCATTCCAGCCAGTACTGCAGAAAGAACACTTTGCATTAATGCTTCATAGAAGTGTACAGTTTTCACTTTTTAAAACTTTGTCTCTTTGGTCAATTATTTTGGGTGGCAAAAACCAAAAACAGATGTGATATTTTCCTGCTGATTTTTTAAGAGAGATGGGCACAGCAACATAAAAGATTTCTAGCTGTTAGAGAAGAATTAAGAATGATGATTCTGGTTCTACAATGCTTATTAGCTGAAGGTAATAGAGAAGGAAATGTGTCAGAATGATGTAATTGCTGCTTTTGTGCTGTTTTGTAGAACATGGTGCCTTGGTGCTATTTAAAAAGAGTGGGAGATCCAAGATGGCAGCAAAGTAGGCAGAAGCTACACTCATTCCTCCCGGGATCAAACTAGTATTACAACTACAATAAAAAGCAAACAGCCTGAATAACCAACTGAAGAGTAGCTGAAAGTCTTATAACCAAGTAATTACAGAAGAAGCTACATTGAGACTGGTAGAAAGGCCAGGACATGGAAAGCGCTAGTCTTTCTCCCACAAAATCTTGCTGAGATTCTGGAGGGATATCTCAGCTAGAAAATTTCCCCCTGAAAAGCACAGGGTCTCAAACTGAAGCTAGGCTCCCAGATCTAGGGCACCTGGTGCACATTTGGCTATGAAAATCAGCAAGAATTCTGTCCATCAAGGGGAGGCAAGAGTCTGCTAGAGACACAGGCACCTCTTAAGGGGCCAATACACAAAATATCATTGGCAGCCACTTACCCAGGGTTCTGACAGAGAGAGGGCAGAGTGGACTAGGGTTTGTAGCTCTGGGGGGAGAGCTGAATAGACAGATCCCAGGACCCCTGTGTTAAGCCCCTCTCCCACACTGTATACACCATCTTTCTTGTGTAGATCACTCTCCTCTTACAGCATCAGCCTGGGGGAGTGCAGTGGCCCAACTTCTGGACTCCGGTGACCCACCCTCTGAAGCTTCTGCCTGCTGAGGAGTCTGCTGCCTGGATGGAGGATAGAGGTCTTGGCAGATCAGGCTATCTCTCTGAATGAATTGCATGGCTTTGGAGTGGGAGACCATTCATCCCAATTTACTGTGAAGCTGACTGGTTCCCCAGACTCACAGGAGGTCTCCTAGGCCCACTCTCTGAATTTTCGGTGGTTTCACTCAATACCCGATGGATCTATACTGCCCAGGTCCAGAACAGACTGGGTTGTGTGGCTCTGGGGTGGGAGCCAGTCCTCTAACCTTTTGCTAAACCAGATGGGTACCTCCATCTTTCCTGACTTCCAGTGGTCCTATCCTGCTGAGATTGGGCTGCTGTCAGAATCTGGGAAAACAATATTGTGTGGCTCTAGGAAAGGACATTTTCCCATCATACATTTAAACACTGCAGAGCCTTCCTTCACATGACTAAGTATTGATCTTTTGGGGCCTGATAAACTCTGGTGGCCTTAACTTGACAACTACCTAAGACCCTCCTCACCCCTTCACAAATGTGTGAGAGCATCCCACAGGTGACAACTAGATGTGGTATACCCTGGGAGATTTAGACCCTGTACTGGCACCAAGATTGAACCCATATAGATCTGATAAGCACCACTTGCCCTTATCTGGTGACTCAGTGAGAACTTTCCTCATGCAATTCAACTACTTCCAGAGGCTCTTTCAGCGTCTGAGGCAAGCTGGTAGCCCAGAGGCAAAGACAGGCAAAGGACATCTTGGGTCCATGGGAGCATTGCTGACAAACCCCAGGGCACAGTGTTAAAAAAAAAAATTCACCCTTTCTATACAGCTTGATTCTTCCTGCACACACCTAGGCCTAGCAGAGGAACCCACAAACCCAGGAACATTTTTTAGCTCCAAACAGGTAGCCCAGGGAATGTCACAGGAAGCATCTAATATTCACCTGGCCGGGAGGCCCCAGAACCAACTCACTCAGTGGCCAGCTTTAGACAGTCTATCAGAGCATGACCCAATTCACTTCACAGGTGCCATATCCAAAGGGAGATCTCATCAGGCACCAAACTTGCTGAGGTGAATTCCATTCTGTGTGTTCAGCATCTACACAGCTCTTCATACACTGGGTCATGTTTGATCCTCAGAGTAAGCCAGCCTAATGGTCAAACCCACACACAAACGGGCTAAAAGCAATCAAGACTCAAGTACAACAGAAGGGCCCAAATAGGCCACAGAAAGAACATTCCTGGAGCACCCAACACAGGTTATCAAGAAGACTGTGCCACGAGGTCCCCCAGCACATGTACTACATAGGTTACCCTGTGACTGGGAGTAATAGCAGATCTACCCAATACTTAGAAAGAAACACCAAGTGGCAACCAAAATGTATAGATAAAGAAACATGCCACAAGTGAAAGAACAGGAGAAATATTCAGGAAAAGAGCTGAATGATCACACAAGTGCACAAATACAGTGTGTGGTATGAAGGGAAAATATGTCAGCTTCATCCTCAAGTGGATTACTGAGAGGTGCCCTCAGGTGACAAAACTGAATCAAAGTATAAGTCACAGATAAAAAGCAAAAGGAAGAAGCAGAATAGCCCTGCAATGAAAGGAATAGACTAATGCCTAGGACCTTTGTGGGAATTGACAAAGATTGATATGGCTGGATCCAAGAAAGAAAGGAAATGTGGTGGTACATGAGCAGAGGTAGGCAGGAACTAGAGTACACGTGACCACAATAAAAGGATTAGACTCCACCCCAAGAGGAGTGGGAAGCAGGAAATGCCAAGGACAAATCTTTCTATTAAAGATGATTATGGTTTCTTAGGATATATTGCCAGAAGTGTATTCACTGGGTAAAATGGGAGTTCCATTTTTAATTTTACCAGGAAACTCCATACCATTTATCACAGGGGATGCACCAGTCTGCATTCTCACCAACAGTGTACAAGGATTCCCTTTTCCCACATTCTTCCCAACATTTGTCATTTGAGGATTTATTGATGATAGCCATTCTGACAAGTGTGAGGTGATATCTGACTGTGGTTTTAATTGGTGTTTATTTGATGATTAGTGATATTGAGCATCTTTTCATATGCCTATTGGCCACCTCTATGTCTTCTTTGGAGAACTGTTTATTTGGGTCATTTGCCTGTTTTCTGAATGGATTATTTATTTTCTTGGTGTTGAGTTCTGTATTAATTTTGGATACTAATCCTTTACCAGATGTATCATTGGCCAATATTCTCCCATACAGTGGGTTGTCCTTTAATTTTGTTGATGGTTACCTTTCCAGTGCAACAACTTTTTACTTTAATTTAGTCCCATTAGTTTATTTTATCTTTATTGCCTAAGGAGATATATCAGAAAAAAAACATATTGCTATGAGAAATATCCAAGGTCTTAGTGCCTACATTTTCTTCTAGGATGTATGTGGCTTTCAGTTTATCATTTAATTTTTTATCCATTTTTAGTTTATTCTTGTGTATGGTGTGAGAAGGCAGTCTAGTTGCAATTTTTTGCAGTTTTCAGTTCAAATTATATTCAATTTATTGAATAGACTGTATTTACACCATTACACCATTATGTTCTTGTCTCGTTTATTAACCGATCATAAAAATGTGGGTTTATTTTTGGGCTATTTTTTAAATTTCTTTATTGATTAAGGTATTACATATGTGTCCTCATCACCCATTACCCATTCCAATCCCCTCCTCCCCCCCGTCACCATTTATGCCTTCACACCCGTGGTGTCCATGTGCATTGATTAGGCTTATATACATGTATAAAAGTCCTTTGGTTGATCTCTTCCTCTTACTCCCGCCCTCTCCTACCATCCCTCTGAGGTTTGACAGTCAATGCTTTTCTTTCTCTGGATCTGTTTTTGTTCATCAGTTTATGTTGTTCATTGTATTCTCTAAATGAGTGAGTTCATGTGATACTTAACTTTCTTTGACTGGCTTATTTCACTTAGCATAATGTTCTCCAGTTTCATCCATGTTCTATTGAAACAGACACCTTTTTCTTCTTCTTAAAGAATATCTTTCAACATTTCATATAATACTGGTTTGGTGTTGATGAACTCCTTTAGCTTCTTCTTATCTGTGAAGCTCTTTATCTGACCTTCAATTCTGAATGATAGCTTTGCTGCGTAGAGTAATCTTGGTTGTAGATCCTTGCTTTTCATCACTTTGGAAATTTCTTGCCATTCCCGTCTGCCCTGCAGAGTTTCTGTTGAGAAGTCAGGTGACAAGCATATGGGTGCTCCCTTGTAGGTAATTAATTGTTTTTCTCTTGCTGCTTTTAATATTCTATCTTTGTCCTTTGCTCTTGGCATTTTAATTATGATGTGTCTTGGTGTGGTCTTCTATGGATTCCTTTTGCTTGGGGTTCTGTGTGCTTCTTGGACTTGTAAGTCTATTTCTTTCACCGGGTGGGGGAAGTTTTCAGTCATTATTTCTTCAAATATGTTTGCTGTATCTTGCTCTCTCTTTTCTTCTGGCACCCCCATAATTCTGATGCTGGTATGTTTGAAGTTGTCCCAGAGGCTTCTTACACTATCCTCAAATTTTTGGATTCCTTTTTCTTTTTTCTTTTTTGGTTGAGTGTTTTTGGCCTCTTGGTATTTCAAATCTTTGATCTGATTCTTGCGTTCCTCTAGTCTGCTGTTGGGTTTCTGTAAAATATTTTTTTTATTTCAGTCAGTGTATGTTTAGTTTCTAGTTGGTCCTTTTTCATATCCACGAGGGTCTTGCTCACCTCCTCAAGGGTCTTATTCATATCCTCGAGGTTGTCGCTGAGCTTATCAGCTTTTTCTGAGAGCCTCTTGAAATACCTTATCACTGTGGTTTTGAACTCTATATCCAGTCATTAGTTTTCTTCCATTTCTTTTGTTTTCAATCTTTTTCTTTCTCTCCCCATTTTCACTGTTTCTCTGAGTTGATTGGGTAGCTTTGTGTGCTAGGTGTCTCAACCTACTCTGTTACCTGAGGTGTACACTCTTGGTGTACCCCTTTGTGCATTGTGTATACAGCCTTGTTGCAGATAAGCCTTGTTTGTTGTTGGTATCACTGGGATGAATTTATCTCCAGGCCAACTGACTGTGAGAATCAGCTGTGTCTACTCTAGGAGACAGCCTTATGTGCCTGGACTTGCAAACTTGCCAAAGCCTCTGTGCTCAGTTTGGATGGGGCGAGTTTCTGGGTTGGGCAGAGTTTCAGGGTAGAGCTGACAGCCTTGGCTTCCAGTCAGGCCTGGCCCATGAGGTCACTGGGTCCTAACGTTTGAAGGCAATTGCCTGCAGGCATCTCTGGGTGCCCTCATGTTTTGCCTGCCACCAGAACGTCCAGTCCCCAATGGATCTGGAATCTCAGATTTTTGCCTAGCATCTGGGTTCAGTGCATTCGGAATGCATTTTCCCTTCTGCCAGATGCCAGCCACACAGTCAACAGAACCCCCTCAACGTGAGCACTTGTGTGCGCCCCCAGAGTTCTGCCTCTGGCCAGAGCTCCTTTCTCCTAACAGACACAGCCAGAGACCAGTTTGTCCCCTCTGTGCATACTCACGCACACATCTCTGGAGGACTCCCTCTGGCTCTTCCCCTCGGATTTCGCCCACAATCCAGGTTCTCCTCGTAAGAGCCTGGTTCCCCCAGGTTTTGAGTGCAAACCAAACTGGGTTAAGCGCAGCCTGGAATTTTTGCCGCCTTTCTGCCAGAGCACCCCTGCCAGGTTGAGACACCTCATCCTCTCGCACACACGAGTCTCCACCTTACTTGGGCTTTGCAGAGGCTCTGATTATCTGTGTGTAATTCTATGACCCTCCAATTTCAGATCTTCCAGTCAGACAGCCTTCCCGTGGTTCTGGACAGTGTCTGTTCTGTCCTTCAGTTCTATTCTCATAATTGTTGTGCAGGGCAAAAGCCTAGGTGTTTACCTATGCCACCATCTTGGTTTTCCTCTGGGCTCTTTTTTTTATTCATGGACTTATATGTCTGTTTTATGCAAGTGCCATGCTTTGTGATTACTATGGACTTGTAGAATAGTTTGATATCAGGTAGTATGGTACCTCTTTCTCAAGTTGCTGTAACTATTTGGTATCTTTGTAGTTCCATATACATTTCTGGATATTTTTTCAGTTCTGCGAAGTACACAATTGATATCTTCATAGGAATTGCATTGAATCCATGGTAGTAAATTGCTTTGGGTAGTATGGACATTTTAAAGATAATAATTCTTCCAATCCATGAACATAGTATACACATCCATTTATACATATCTTCTTCAACTTCTTTCTTCAGTGTCTTATAATGTTTAAATACAGGTGCTTCATGCTTTGTTAAATTTATTCCAGAGTAATTTATTTAGTTTGATTCCATTTTAAATGAAATTATTTTCTTCTTTTCTCTTTCTGATAGTTAATTATTGGAATATATATAAATTATATAACTGATTTCTGGATATTTATTTTGTGTCCTGCTACATAACTAAATCCAGTTATCAGCATTAGCAGTTTTTGGTAGACTCTATAGAATTCCCTATATACAATATACAGTATCATGCCATTTTCTCTCTCTATATATATATATATATGTTTGTTGATATCACATGATATCACATGTAGTCTAACAGATGGGATCCTGGATGTAGATAGTTTTTTCACCTGTCTCATGTGAGAGGACCCATGAGGTTCTTATCTGAGATGCCTGGCCAGCTACCTTCACCCACGTGGGCCTGGGTTGGTGGGACCCATCCCCTTTCTATGAACATTATTGTTTTACCCTTTCCCAGGTATTTCATCAGTACTCTGAGGGATAGTCTCCAAAATATATCTCTGGAAAATTGTGCAAGAATTTCTGCGTTGTAACCTCCTTGGATGAGCACTATCAGATGCAAGCATTCACCTGTGGAGTTTGGCGGGTCCTGCACACTGTTTTCCCAGAATGTCCAGTGGGCAGAAGGGGATTTGCTGAGGCCTCTGCTGTTTCACTTTGTCCCCATGGCTGATTGCCCTCAGACCAGAAGCCTGCCAGTCTGATGGTGAGAGTACTCTCTCTCCAGTGTTAAGACACTGTGTGTGTCCCCATAGGGTTAGTCAGGCAACTCTGACATAACCTGGAGTGTGCACTGCCTCTGGTTGGAAGTACCTGTGTTTGCCCTTTGTCCCAGTAGGAACACTGACTTTAGAGGGTTTTCTGCACCACAAGGATGTAAAAATTACTCTCGGTTGTGAGAAATGCTTTCCAGCTGGTGGTTGCTTTCCAGATTACTGCAATGTTTTCTATTTTTTGGCACTGGGAGAGCCACCCCTGTCTGACTGGCTTCTGGCTATATCACAGAGGTCTCATGCAGAGATCATACAAAGACCTAAAAGCAATCCAGAGGACCGCAAGAACCAAGTCAAATATTTAAAATACAAAGAGGCAAAATCCACTCAGCTAGAAAAGCAAGAAGCCAAAAGAATCCAAAAAATTGAAGATAGTGTAAGAGGCCTCTGGGACAACCTAAAGCATACCAACATCTGGATTATAGGGGTGCTAGAAAAAGAGAGAGAGCCAGACAATGAAAACCTATTTGAAGAAAAAGTGACTGAAATCTTCCCATACCTGGTGAAAGAAATTGACTTAAAAGTCCAAGAAGTGCAATGAACCCCAAACTATAAAAATCCAAAGAGGACCACACTAAGACAAATCATAATTAAAATGCCAAGAGCAAAAGACAAAGAGAGAATATTAAAAGCAGCAAGAGAAAAACAGTTACTTACTTAAAAAGGAGCACCCATACAATTGTCAGTGGATTTCTCAACAGAAACTATGCAGGCCAGATGGGAGTGGCAAGAAATTTTCAAAGTGATGAATAGCAAGGATCTACAACCAAGATTACTCTACCTACCAAAGCTATCATTCAGAATTGAAAGTCAGATAAAGTGCTTCGCAGATAAGAAAAAGCTAAAGGAGTTCATCACCACCAGACCAATATTATATGAAATGCTGAAAGATATTCTTTAAGAAGAGGAAGAAGAAAAATGTAAAAATAAAAATTATGAACAACAAATACACACCTATCAACAAATGAATATAAAAATCAAGTGAATTAAAAATCTGATGAACAGGATGAACTGGTGAATATAACAGAATCATGGGCATAGAGAGGGAATTGACTGACAATTCTTGAAGAGATAAGGGATGTCGGAGGTGCAGCAAGAGACTGGACAAAAATCATGCACCTATGGGGAGAGGATAGTGCAGTGAAGTGAGAGTAAAGGGTAGGTTGGGTACTGGGTGGACGGGGGCTATGGTGGGGGGGAAGGGATAAATGTAATTAATAAACTGAACAATAAAGATTAAATTAAAAAACAGCATAAAGACAAAGAAATAATTTAAAAAGTAATATGTTGAGACATTTAATTTTAGACAATTAAAAATTAATGTGTTTTTTTTTAAATGAACTTCTTGACTATCAGAAAAATAGTCAGAAATTAAAGGCATTTCTTCTCCTACTTTTTTTAGGAAGTCAAATTATATTTCACTATCTTCTTTTCAATTCATCACAGATGAACCCTAATATCTTTGTCAGCATATAGACACCCCTGCACTCACTTTAGCAGCAGCTCAGCTTCCCTCCCCGATGTGGACTAGGATGGTTGGAGCCCATCTCCTCTCAAATTCCCTGCAATATCATCATTGCATGATAGGTAGTCTCAAAAGCACGTCTTTGAAAATTTGTGCAAAAATTTTCTTGAGATGACCTTTAGGGTGAGAACTAGGGGCGTTTGTACACCTCTAAGACTTTGACAGGTCCTGCACACTATTCTCCCAGAGGAAAGGACTCCCCATTGCTCCCTAGAAAATCTGCTGACAAATCTGCTTTCTCTCTTTGTCCCCAGGACTGGTCCCCACCAGACAAGAAGCCTGTCACACGAATGGTGACAGTGCTCTCTCCCCGGTGTTCACAGTGTATAGGTCCCGTTCGGGGAGGCGGGGCATCTCTGAGATGGACTGGTGTGTGCACTGCCTCTAGGAGGAGAGTAGTGATACTAGTTCAGCATCATGAATGTACCTCATTATCAGGAATGACACCATGTCAAACAGAATGAGAACTTTATTATTTAAAGGGATTATAAAATGGAATGATTAAGGCCAAAACCAGAAAAAAGAAAATAATAAAAGCAAAACTTGCCCAAATCCCCCAAGTAATAAAAAGATCAAAAAAGCAAGTACGCCATGGAGAACATAAAAACAAAACAAGAATAGTAATGAAAATGGAAATATCAAGCAGTGGGGGGAAGACAGGCTTCTCCCTTGGGGCAGGCTGTGCGCATGCAACAAGCGGCCCTTGAGTTGGCTCCTCCACAGGCAGCTCTTCCTCTGAGGCAGGACCCACCAATGGTCCCAGGCAGCATTCTTCTTCCAGTTCTTGTGGGGCCTCACTTGTGTCTGGGGCTGGCCCTGGCTCCACCGCTGCAGCTGGAGAGGCTGCTGGAGGTGGCATGGGCTCTGGAGGTGCACCTGCCTCCAGCTCTGCCTCCAGCTCCTCAGGATGGACTTTAGTTGTTACAGGAGTAGAAAAGTCTGCCCTCTGGGATGGTGCTGGAGTGGTGAGAGGAGAAAAGGTCACCCCGTGCCAGTATTCCCTTGTGCCCCCCAAACACAGAACACAGCAAGAGCCCATGCCCCACCACAGGACACCTTCCCCACCCAAAGTCCAGCAGGTGGGTGGTCTGAGGCCTGTCTTTTCTCCTGGCCATGCTCTGGGGGTGCTTCCTGTGTGTCTGGCAACAATCCTTCCCCATAAGCTCACAGGGACCTCCCCACCCATTCCACCCCCACCACCCCACCTTCTCACCTTTGCGCTGTGCCTCTTTGGGCTCCAGGTCTTCTGGCCTGGTGTGATTACTGCAGGCACAGCACTCTTGGACACAGTTGGAAATTGCCATCTGTCTGTTGGGACTGAGTGGCTTCAAGGTTGGAGGTTTGTGGTGTCTGGGAGGCTTAGGTGGAGGAGTCCTTCTCCCTGCACCCATGGGCCCTGGTTCCCCAGACCCCCAAGTGGTGACCCTCACTTGAGGGCTCTGGCCCTCTGTGGTGTGGATCACCAGCTGCTCCCTTCTGGGCATGGGGTGGGGGTCTTCATGGACCAGGTGCTGTCCCTCCCTGACCATCTCCTGCTCATCCTTGAGCAGCCGCGGCTCCTCCTGGACCAGATTCGGCCTCTCCTTGGCCTGGGTTGAACTCTGCAATGACAGTGATGGGTAGCTGACTGGGAGGGCTCAAGCCTGGCCCTGGTCACTGCTGCTTCTACCCACTGGACTTTCTGCTCCCGGAGGAGATCCAGCCCTGTGTCTACACAGACATCCACTCAGGGGAAATGAGACTCACCTCCAGGGCTCAAGATACACCTTGGACAGAGGGTGCCACCCACACTCCATGACCACCCCACCGGCCTTGACCTGTTCCTGATCCCTGAACCCAGCCTGTTCCTGTTCTGGACAGACCTTCCCCATATGAACACGCCCTTTACTCCCCACCCCCCAGACACACGGCGAGCGGACCTGGGGCTGCTCAGGGAAGATCAAAGTAGTGGCCTGGCCTGAAGAATCCTCCTGGTTCACCTCTGTGTTCCGCCGGGTAAAGGGCCGCAGGCGACGTTGCCGCTGAGTCCGCATCCAGCGGCGGACACGACTAAACACACTCTGATCGCTGCCTCTCTTGAGGCGGGGGGCTCGGGACACGGGGAGACAACAGGAGAACATCGTGTGCTGTCCACTGTCTCTGTCCGAGTGAGATGGGAAGGGCAGGTATAATCTGTGGCTGCCTGGTTACCAGGGTTCCAGGTTCTGTAGGGCCCCATTGTCCAAGTGAGGTCACTGCTCAGGTCTGAGGAGGTGCTTGGACAAGGGGGCACAGCCAGTGACCTCACCTCCTGACAATGGAGCCCAACAGAACCCAGAACCCTGGTAACCAGGCAACCACATTTTATAACTGCCCTTCCCATCTCACTCGGACAGAGACAGTGGACAGCACACGATGTTCTCCTGTTGTCTCCCCGTGTCCCGAGCCCCCCGCCTCAAGAGAGGCAGCGATCAGAGTGTGTTTAGTCGTGTCCGCCGCTGGATGCGGACTCAGCGGCAACGTCGCCTGCGGCCCTTTACCCGGCGGAACACAGAGGTGAACCAGGAGGATTCTTCAGGCCAGGCCACTACTTTGATCTTCCCTGAGCAGCCCCAGGTCCGCTCGCCGTGTGTCTGGGGGGTGGGGAGTAAAGGGCGTGTTCATATGGGGAAGGTCTGTCCAGAACAGGAACAGACTGGGTTCAGAGATCAGGACCAGGTCAAGGCTGGCGGGGTGGTCATGGAGTGTGGGTGGCACCCTCTGTCCAAGGTGTATCTTGAGCCCTGGAGGTGAGTCTCATTTCCCCTGAGTGGATGTGTGTGTAGACACAGGGCTGGATCCCCTCCGGGAGCAGAAAGTCCAGTGGGTAGAAGCAGCAGTGACCAGGGCCAGGCTTGAGCCCTCCCAGTCAGCTACCCATCACTGTCATTGCAGAGTTCAACCCAGGCCAAGGAGAGGCCGAATCTGGTCCAGGAGGAGCCGCGGCTGCTCAAGGATGAGCAGGAGATGGTCAGGGAGGGACAGCACCTGGTCCATGAAGACCCCCACCCCATGCCCAGAAGGGAGCAACTGGTGATCCACACCACAGAGGGCCAGAGCCCTCAAGTGAGGGTCACCACTTGGGATCTGGGGAACCAGGGCCCATGGGTGCAGGAAGAAGGACTCCTCCACCTAAGCCTCCCAGACCCCACAAACCTCCAACCTTGAAGCCACTCAGTCCCAACAGACAGATGGCAATTTCCAACTGTGTCCAAGAGTGCTGTGCCTGCAGTAATCAAAACAGGCCAGAAGACCTGGAGCCCAAAGAGGCACAGCCCAAAGGTGAGAAGGTGGGGTGGTGGGGGTGTAATGGGTGGGGAAGTCCCTGTGAGCTTATGGGGAAGGATTGTTGCCAGACACACAGGAAGCACCCCCAGAGCATGGCCAGGAGAAAAGACAGGCCTCAGACCACCCACCTGCTGGACTTTGGGTGGGGAAGGTGTCCTGTGGTGGGGCATGGGCTCTTGCTGTGTTCTGTGTTTGGGGGGCACAAGGGAATACTGGCACGGGGTGACCTTTTCTCCTCTCACCACTCCAGCACCATCCCAGAAGGCAGACTTTTCTACTCCTGTAACAACTAAAGTCCATCCTGAGGAGCTGGAGGCAGAGCTGGAGGCAGGTGCACCTCCAGAGCCCATGCCACCTCCAGCAGCCTCTCCAGCTGCAGCGGTGGAGCCAGGGCCAGCCCCAGACACAAGTGAGGCCCCACAAGAACTGGAAGAAGAATGCTGCCTGGGACCATTGGTGGGTCCTGCCTCAGAGGAAGAGCTGCCTGTGGAGGAGCCAACTCAAGGGCCGCTTGTTGCATGCGCACAGCCTGCCCCAAGGGAGAAGCCTGTCTTCCCCCCACTGCTTGATATTTCCATTTTCATTACTATTCTTGTTTTGTTTTTATGTTCTCCATGGCGTACTTGCTTTTTTGATCTTTTTATTACTTGGGGGATTTGGGCAAGTTTTGCTTTTATTATTTTCTTTTTTCTGGTTTTGGCCTTAATCATTCCATTTTATAATCCCTTTAAATAATAAAGTTCTCGTTCTGTTTGACATGGTGTCATTCCTGATAATGAGGTACATTCACGATGCTGAACTAGTATCACTACTCTCCTCCTAGAGGCAGTGCACACACCAGTCCATCTCAGAGATGCCCCGCCTCCGCGAACGGGACCTATACACTGTGAACACCTGGGAGAGAGCACTGTCACCATTCGTGTGACAGGCTTCTTGTCTGGTGGGGACCAGTCCTGGGGACAAAGAGAGAAAGCAGATTTGTCAGCAGATTTTCTAGGGAGCAATGGGGAGTCCTTTCCTCTGGGAGAATAGTGTGCAGGACCTGTCAAAGTCTTAGAGGTGCACAAACGCCCCTAGTTCTCACCCTAAAGGTCATCTCAAGAAAATTTTTGCACAAATTTTCAAAGACGTGCTTTTGAGACTACCTATCATGCAATGATGATATTGCAGGGAATTTGAGAGGAGATGGGCTCCAACCATCCTAGTCCACATCTGGGAGGGAAGCTGAGCTGCTGCTAAAGTGAGTGCAGGGGTGTCTATATGCTGACAAAGATATTAGGGTTCATCTGAGATCAATTGAAAAGAAGATAGTGAAATATAATTTGACTTCCTAAAAAAAGTAGGAGAAAAAATGCCTCTAATTTCTGACTATTTTTCTGATAGTCAAGAAGTTCATGTAAAAAAAAACACATTAATTTTTAATTGTCTAAAATTAAATGTCTCAACATATTACTTTTTAAATTATTTCTTTGTCTTTATGCTGTTTTTTAATCTTTATTGTTCAGTTTATTAATTACATTTATCCCTTCCCCCCCACCATAGCCCCCGTCCACCCAGTACCCAACCTACCCTTTACTCAGCGCCAAGGACGTCTGTGGCCCTTTTCCCGGTGGAACACAGAGGTGAACCAGGGGGATTGTTCAGGCCAGGCCACCACCATGATCCCACCTGAGCAGCCCCATGTCCCCTCGCCGTGTGTTCGGGGGGGGGGGGGGTAAAGGGCGTGTTCATATGGGGAAGGTCTGTCCAGAACAGGAACAGGCTGGGTGCAGGGATCAGGACCAGTCATGGCTGCCGGGTGGTCGTGGAGTGTGGGTGGCACCCTGTACCCCAGGTCTATCCTGAGCTCTGGAAGTGATTCTCATTTCCCCTGAGTGGATGTGTGTGTAGACACAGGGCTGAACCCCATCCGGGCGCAGAAGGTCCAGTGGGCAGAAGCAGCAGTGACCAGGGCCAGGCTTGCGTCCTCCCAGTCAGCTGCCCATCACTATCATTGCAGAGGTCAACCGAGTCCAAGCATGGGCCACAGCTGTTCAAGGAAGAGCAAATATTCCTCTTGCAGGAGCAGAAGCTGGTCAGGGAAGAACAGCACCTGGTCCATGAAGACCCTGCTCCATGCCCAGCAGGCAGGGGCCCATGAGCCACACCACTGAGAGCCCTGGAGTGAGTGAGGCCACCTGCGGGGTCTGGAGAACCAGGGCCGATAGGTGCAAAGAGAAGGAATTCCCCATCTGAGCCTCCTAGGCCCCATAACCTCCAATCTCAAAGCCGCTCAGTCCCAACAGATGGATGGCAATTTTCAACTGTGTCCTAGAGTGCTGTTCCTGTGGTAGTCGCACCAGGCCAGAAGACCTGGAACCCAAATAGTCAGAACCCTAAGGTGAAAAGTTGGGGTGGTGGGGGTGAAATGGGAGGGGAGGTCCCTGTGAGCCTATAGGGAGGGATTGTTGCCAGACACACAGAGAGAACCCCCAAGGCATGGCCAAGAACAAACACTGGCCTCAGCCCACCCACCTGCTGGACGTTGGGGGTGAGGGTGTCCTGTGGTGGGTCCTGGGCTCTAGCTGTGTTCTGTGTTTGGGGGACACAAGAGAATACTGGCATGTGGGAGACTCTTTCTCCTCTCACCAGCACTAGCCCAGGGGCAGACACAGCTCCTCCTGTAACATCTGCAGTCGATCATGAGGAGCTAGAGGCAGAGCTGGAGGCATGTGTACCTGCACAGCCCATGCCACCTTCAGCAGCCTCACCAGGTACATCTGTGGAGCCAGAGCTGGCCTCAGACACAACTGAGGCCCTACCAATGGTGGAAGAAGAACCCTGCCCAGGATCCTTGGTGGTTTCTGCCTCAGAGGAAGAGCTGCCTCTGGAGGAACCAACTCAAGGGCCACTTGTTGAATGCGCTCAGCCTGCCCCAAGGGAAAAGCCTGCCCCCCTCCCCCTTGACATTTCCATTTTCTTTACTATTCTTGTTTTGTTTTTATGTTCGCCATGGCATACTTTTTTTTAATCTTTTTATTACTTGGGGTCTTTGGGCAAGTTTTGCTTTTATTATTTTTCTTTTTTCTGGTTTTGGCCTTCATTTTTCCATTGTATAATCCCTTTTAAATAATAAAATTATTGTTCTATTTTAAATTGTGCCATTCCTGATCATGAATGACATTCACGGTGCTGATCGAGCGTCACGACTCTCCTCCTAGAGGCAGTGCACACACCAAGTCCATCTCAGAGATGTCCCACCTCCCCGAAGGGGACACATACACTGTGAACACTGGGGAGATAGCACTGTCACCATGAGACTGGAAGGCTTCTGGTCTATTAGGAACCAGTCCTGGGGACAAAGTAAGGCAGCAGAGGCCCAGCAGATTTTCTAGGGAGCAGTGGGGAGTCCCTTCCTGTAGGAGAACAGGGTGCATAACCTGTCAAAGTCTTACAGGTGCCCAACCTCCCCTAGCAGTGCTCACCCTAAGAGGTCACCTCAATGACATTCCTGCACAAATTTTCAAAGATGCGTTTTTGAGACTACCTATCATGCAACGATGAAATTGCAGGGAATTTGAGAGGGGATGGTCTTCACCAGTCCAGGTCCACATGGAGGAGGGAAGCAAAGCTGTTGCTAAAACCAGTGCAGGGATCTCTACATGCTGACAAATTAGGAGTTCAGTTCCTTCTCACATGGATTGAATATAAAATAACGAAATAGAATTTGATATACTAAAAGAAAATATTGACTTGCCACCAGAAGTGCTTTTAATTTCTGACTTTTTTTCTGATAACTAAGAAGTTCATGTAAAAAATATTAAATTGTTTTAATTGTCAAAGTTTTACATATGTCTAAAATCATTAATATTTTAACTCTTTCTTAATCTTTCTGTTTTTATTTATTTGGGTTTCACGCCACAGTTCAAACCTAATTTTTTCATTTGATTGCTAAGTAAAACCTCTTTGTGAAAATATGTTTCAAAATATTTTGTGGAATATAAAAGAACACATCCTTTTTTTTCTTTATTGACTAAGGTATTACACATGTGTCCTTGTCTTCCTCATATCCCATCCACACTCAAGCCCGAATACCCCTGATATCTATGTCCATTGGTTAGGCTTATATCCATGTATACAAGTCCTTTGATATCTACCCCTTAACCCCACTCTCCCCTACCTTCCCTCTGATATATGATGGTCTGTTTGATGCTCCTCTGTCTGTTTTTCTTCATCAGTTTATATTGTTCATTATATTCCACAAATGAATTAAATCATGTGATATTTGTCTTTCTCTGATTAGCTTATTTTGCTTAGCATAATGCTGTCTAGTTCCATCCATGCTGTTGCATTTGGTAAGAATCCCTTCTTTTTAGTATGAAGTTTCCTCAAATAACTAAATATGGAACTATCATTTGACCCAGCGATTCGACTTCTAGAAATATATCCCAAGAAACTGGAAATACCAGTCACAAAGGGTATATGCACTCCTGTGTTCATAGAAACACAATTTACCATAGGTAAGATTTGGAAACAGCTTAAGTGCCCATCATCAGATGAGTGGATTAAAAACCTGTGGCACATCTACACAATGGAATACTGCATTGCAGTAAAAAAAATCTTACTTAACCAAAATGAAAAAGATATGTTAAAGAAGTCACATTTTTAACAATTTAATTTTTGCCTAGTTTCTGGTTTAAATGAAAGTTATTTTAGCCATAACAAAGCAGATACTGGATACTCTAAAGACAAGTGTGACATTTAAACTATTCAGAGCATATATTTGAAAATAATTGAATATGGTCATTAGAATTTTTTCTCATGTGTACTTGTGGGAGAATGATATTCACTTGACTGAGGTTCAGCTTCTATTGTATGCAATTTTAGAAGGATTTTTTTCTTGGTTCTTAATATGACCTTTGATTTCTAAAAACTCCACCAATTATCTCCTTTCATCAACAGGCAACTTATACAGGACTAGAAGCCTCGTGCATGGAAATAGTGCATCAGTGAGGGGGTGGGGGTCTCAGCTAGGCCTGCACCTTTTCAATCTGGGACTCCTTGGGGGATGTCTGACTGTCAGTTTAGGCCTAAGTGGGATCATGTTTAAACCATCAGTCAGACATCCCGCTCACAATCTGGGACTGCTGGCTCCTAAGTGTTCACCTGCTTCATTATTTGATCCTCCTTACTATCTCTGCCTCTCCCCCTCTCTCCCTCCTTAGCTTTGTCCAGAGGGACATCTGGTATAATTAACATATTACCCTTTTATTAGTATAGACTAATCTTCCTGTTGCAGGAAGATTCCTGCAAGAATAGGGCTTCCTGCATCCTTATCTGCTGTCCCGCCTGCTTTCCTCCCTTTGCCACATCCCTGCTTGCTTCTCCGCAGCTTCACTCCCTTTGCAACACTTGGCATCCTTCTATGCTATCTTCAGTCTTTGCTCTGGATATGCAAATTAACTGCCATCTTGGGTGGGTTAATTTGCATATTCTGTCCTGATTGGGTGGTGGGTGTGGCTGGTGGGTGTAGCAGGGGTACAATCAATTCACATGTTTCTCTTTTATTAGATAGGATGGTTCTGGGGAACATGAGGAAGCAGACCTATGACTCAGAAACCAGGGACTCCACAGGAAGCTGCGAGGTCTGGTCTCACTCAGCAGAGGATGGGCCTTGGATCATGGGTGAGGTCTGGGCTGTGTTTAGGTTTGAAGAGCCTCCCACCTTCAGGCATCACTTTTTCAGTGGCCTCCCACATACACTCCAACTCAGGTTCAAACCTGCAACCTTTCAATGTACAGGATGAAGCTCCAACTAATGGAGCCACCTGGCCTGGCCTGTTATTCTTGGCTTTTCTTTCCTTTTACTTTTTTATTTTATTTTATTTTATTACTATTTTTATTAAATCTTTATTGTTGAAAGGTTTACATAGGTCCTCTTTGCCTTCATTAACTTTTTCAAGGCTACTATACCCCCAGGTCCTCACCACCCCATTGTCTGTGTCCTGGGGTGATTTACATATGCACATAAGGCCATTGGTTCATCTCTTTCCACCCACACACCCTCCTCAGTCTTCCCTCTGAGGTTCCATAGTCTGTTCATTCATCTGTGTCTCTGGGTCTATTTTTGTTCATCAGTGTATTTGGCTCATTAGGTGTTTAAAGTGCTCTGGTTTTGATCACTTGGGTTTTCTAAAGATGTGGTCATATCGTACACAAATCTTTTTTCTTTTTCCAAATGTACTTGTGGAAACATTGGAAGTATAAATATCAGAAATAGAAGTCTGTGAATAAGTTGGACATAGGATGCTTTTTCTTTTGTGACATTGTGAACATCATCCTGTGCTCCTGCTGTGTTGACAACACCGAGTACTGTGGCTGCAGGGAGGCTCTCATTGGCAACTCATCCACGTAGAGCCACAGCCTCCCTCTCCATAAGCCACAGCTCCCAGGACAGATGCATGCACCCCTCAACAGAGGTGGGGGCACTTGGCCACCTGCTGCAGGCTTGCCCCCTGTCATCACCTAGTGGGGCCCACCTTCCACATATCACCCTCTTGTTCCTACTCCCAGGCCTTTCAATGCACTTTCACCCAGCCCCCTCTCCTTCTGTTATGTCCAGAGCCCCAGCTGTTGGTCCTTCAAGGTCTGTGACACTCCCTACAAAATTATTTCATCTTATTCTTCCATGACGTCCAGTGTTTCTTCTGCCTCATTAAGTTGGTTTGAATCTGAACTGAAATGGCTCCATATTCTATTCCTTTTGTGTCCTTTCCACCCCTAAGTTAATATTGTCTCCTTAGTATGTGGCTATGAGATGTCTCTGTGACTGAGCTGGGAAACCTTTCACATTTCTCTTCCTTATAGAAGGTAAGTATCCCAACAGATATGGCTGCAGTCACAGAGCAAGCAGAAGGCTTGGCTTCACTCCAGACTACAAATTTCAGTTGTAGAACATAAATTAATCCCAGATCCCAGGGCCTCTGCTTGGGTCACTGGGAAGCTTGGATGACCTGAAAACCAACACAGGCCTCTCGCCCAGGCTGTTCCACACCCCAAGGAAACCCCAACCCAGATCCAGGACACCTTCAGGGCAAACCAGTTGACCCCCACCCATGCACCAGGCCTCTAGTGTATCTAATAAAAGAGTATTATTATGCAGATTGACCATCACTCCAACATTCTAAATGGCTCCCCCCATGTGGTCAAATACCCTGACCCATGTGGATACAAGGTGGTTGCCACAAGATGGCCACCAGGGGAAGGCAGTTGGAAGGGACCAGGCCTGCAAGCTAGAGCAGTTGGGAGTGATCAAGCCTGCAGGGGAGGGTAGTTAGGGATGACAAGTCTGGCAGAGGAGGGATGTTGGGGGCAAACAAGCTGGCAGGGGAGCAGTTAGACATCAATCAGGCTGGCAGGGGAGTGGTTAGGGGGTGATCAGGCTGGCAGGTAGAAGCAGTTAGAGGCAATCAGAAAGGCAGGCAGGTGAGCAGTTTGTAGCCAGCAGTCCTGGATTGTGAGAAGGATGTCTGACTGCCTGTTTCAGCCCGATCTCACTGGGATCGGGCCTAAACGGACAATTGGAAATCCCTCAAGGTGTATCAGATTGGAGAGGGTACAGGCTGGGCTGAGGGACAACCCCTGGAACCCAGTGCATGGATTTTGTGCACCAGGCCTCTAGTAGATATATAAAATCCCTATTCTTTTAGCTGGGAAACTTTAAAACTTGTGGGCAGGTATAAGTGGGAATCTTTATTCCTATTTTCAATCTATCAGCTCATTGAGTGTTTGAAGAGTGATAAAATATCATTACCTAGGTTTGTGGTAATATTGCTGGGATTAGGATTAAGGACATTCATGAGTCTGCCAGGTCAGGTGACCGGGGAAACTGTATATTAATGAGCACCACAAGGCACTTTCTATATAATACACCCTACCTAATACACAGACACAAATACAGAGAGAAAGACAAATAAATATTCCCCAATGAAATAACAGGAAAAATCCCCAGGAAAAGAACTAAATGAAATGTAGGAAAACAGTCTACCAGATACAGAGTTCAAAACAGTTGCTATAAAGGTTATCAGGGTACTTAGGGGGAAAATGTATAAATTCAGTATGAACTTAAACAAAGGGAGTGCAAGCATAAAAAGCAACAACAAAGAAACCATAAAAAACAGTCAGAAATGAAGAATACAATATCTGAAATGAACACACTAGCAGAAATCAACAACAGGTTAGATAAAACAGAACAATTAACCAATTTGAGGAGAAGATAACAAAAAACACTCAAGCCAGAGCTAAAACTTCAGGAGAGTAGGTGGAAATTATATTCATTTCCTCTTGGGACCAAACTAGAACTATAATTATAATTATAGAGCAATCAACCAGATTAAGCAACTGAAGACTACCTGATCAGAAATAATAAAATGAAAGATTTAAAGAAGATGGAGGATTTACAGTAGAAGCTATATCAATCCTGGAAGGAAAGATGGAGACTTGAAAAGGGCTGGCTTCTTTCTCATGATTGGTGGCTATGATTCTGGAAGGGATATCTCAGCTACAAAGGCTTTCCCTGAGGAGCATGAAGTCTCAAATATCTGCTAGGACCCACTTCCCAGAGCACCACAACCAGTAAGAGACACACATATAACACCTGGCAGTGAAAATCAGTAGGGGGTCTGTCTGTAAGGGAGAGACAGAAGTCTGCTAAACACATAGGCACACTCTTAAAGAGTTAACACACAAAGTCTTATTCACAGCTACTCAACATGTGCTCCTATGGAGAGAGGGCAGGATATACTAGACTTGAATGAGGAAAGTATGAGGCTTGAGGCTCTGAGGAGAGAACTGAAGAAACAGTTGCTATAATCTCTGTGATAAGTTTTTCTCCCACACTCTATATACCATCTTTCTTGCATGTAACTCTCCTCTTCTGATGGTATCAGTCGGGGGGAGTAAAATAGCCCCATAATCTGTATTCCCTGTTGTCCCAACCTGAACAGTTCACACCCTACTGAGGAGACAGCTCCCTGTTCAGGAGTGTACAGGCACAGGCAGACTCAGGGGTGTCAGTGACGGAGTTGTGTGATTGAGAAGAAGGTTTAGTCCTCCTTCCTTCTACCAAGCATGACTGGCACTCCACCTGATGGGACATATATTTACGCCACCATTCTATCTTCCAGTTGCCCTGTCCGACTGAGGTCAGGCTCCTGGAAGTATCTGAGAAAAACTGAGTTGTATGGCTCTAGGATGGTGGTCATTTCTGCCTTGCATGCCTGACAGGCGCAGAGCCTTACAATGAGATCTTGGCCTGTTTGGGGCTGATAAATTCTGCTGGCCTCACGCTGTTAACTTCCTGAGACCTGGCCTCACTACCAAAGTATGAGCAGACACCCAGTGTGTGATAGCTAGACTTTGTATACCCTGAGAAATTTGCGGAATGGCCTCAGACCCAGCACTGGCATTGATATTGAACCTCACCCACACCTGGTGACTCAATGAGAACCTTCCTCATGCAACTTGATTATTGCCAGAAACACTTTCAGTGCCAGAAGTGACAGGCAGCCACAAGTGGAGGTATTTAAAGGGGGATCTCTGGGTGTTTTGGGCCTTTTGTTGACCTGCTCTAGGTCTCATTCCTGGGGAATCTGGCCTTGGTACATAGCATGGTCCTATCCATGCACACCAGATCCAGTAGAGGCAGCCACAAATGATGGACCTCTTTGTACCTTCAAACAGGTGGCCTATGGACAGTTACAGGAAACATCTGACACTGACCTATACAAGTCTCTCCCAAGAGGCCTAGATATAACATACATAGTGGTCAGCTTCAAAAAACATCAGAGCAGGATCCAATTAGCTTCAGAAGCAGCATATATAAAGGGAGATCTTAGAAGGTACCAGATATGCTGAGATGCATTCCATTCTGTGTGTTCAGGACCTGCAAAGCAGAACATACACTGGTCATACAAGGTTGCCACTCAGAAGGTTGACCGCACACACAAATGGGCCAGTAGCAACCAATACTCAAATGCAACAGAAGGGTTTACAGTCTCATACAACAGAGTGGTGCACAAAGAACATTCCTGAAGCACACAGCTCAGGTGACCAAGGAGACTGTGCCACTAGATCTCATGTACAACATAGCCAAATCTACAAAGACTGGGAGACATAGCAGTTTTGCTTAATACATAGAAACAAACACAAGGGACAACTAAAATGTGGAGACAAGCAAACATACCACAAATGAAAGAACAAGCATAAATGTCCAAAAAAAAAAAATGCTAAATGAAACAGACACAATTTACCAGATATAGAGTTCAAAACATGATGATAAAGATCCTCAAGGAACTTACTGAGAACTACAACAGCATGAAAAAGGACATAGAAACTATAATAAAGAAGTAATCATAGTGAGGTTTGGTGTGGCTCAGTGTTTGAGCATTAACATATGAACCAGGATATCACAGTTTAATTCCAGGGTTGTGGGATCAATCTTCCATGGGGGCCTACAAGAAGCAGCCAATCAGTGATTCTGTCTCATCAATGGTGTTTCTATCTCTCTTTCTTTCCCTTCCACTCTCTGAAATCAATGAAATCATTTTTTTTAAGTTGAAAAGAATAATTTCAAGGGAAAACAAACAAACAAAAAGAGATGGAATCCATTGGCAGTCAATCCACCTTTAAAATTTTTTTAAAGGTCTTCAGAGAAAAGAAAAACAAGGTTATGTATATATTTGCCCTTGACCAACTGAACTGAATGGCAGAAATGATGCAAGAAACAAATGGGATAATAATTTAGAAATATTTTGTTACTATTAGATACATATGCTACTCATAATGTGACATAGTATTATTTGAAAGTGGAATTGGATAGACTGCAAATATGTATTGCAAACTCTAGAGCAATCAGTAAAAAATAAATAAAAAGTAAACATATAAATAGAAATAGATTCTAAAATGCCCCAGATTCTGGAAATCCTACCTAATAATAGAGTAATATGCAAATTGAACATACCTCTGATACACCCACAAGCCACGCCCACCAGGCAATCAGGAGCAAATAGACTCCAACCAAGATGGCTGTGGCCACTGAGAGCAGGAGGGAGGCATGGGTTTCCCTGGCAATGGAGGAAGCAAAGCTTTCTGCCTGCCCTTGCTGGCCTAGGCCTCCACTCAATGCTACAAAGTTTCAATTATAGAAAATACATGAATCCAACAGAAATGGCAGCAGCCACAGAGCTGGAAAGAGCAGAGGCTAGGGTTGCCCAGGTGATAGAGGAAGCCAAGCTTCTGCAGCCCTAGCACCTAGGCCTCCACTCTAGGCTACAAAGTTTCAATTATAGAATTTAAATAAACCCAAACAGAAATGGCTGCAGCCACAGAGGGAGCAGAAGGCTTGGCTCTGCTCCAGGCTACAAAGTTTCAATTGTAGAACATAAATTAATCCAAGTTCCCAGGGCCTCTACTTGGGTCACTGGGGGAGAGGGTGGCAGGCCTGCAAACCACCATAGGCCTCTCTCCCAGGCCGCCCAATGTCCCAAAGTAACCCCCAACTTTATCCAGGATACCCTTCAGGGCAAACCAGCTGGCCTCTACCCATGTACCAGGCCTCTATCCTATCTAATAAAAGAGTAATACGCAGATTGACCATCACTCCAACACACAAGAGGGCTGCCCCCATGTGGTCAAAGATGGCTGCCGCCATGTGGACACAAGATGGCCACCACAGGATGGCCAGCAGAGGAGGGCAGTTGGGAGGTTCCAGGTCTGCAAGAGAGAGTAGTTGTGGGCAATTAGGCCAGCAGGGGAGGGCAGTTTGGAGGGACCAGGCCTGCAAAAAAGGGCAGTTGGGAAATCAAGCCTGCAGGAGAGGACAGTTAGGGGTGACCAGGCCGGCAGAGGAGGGAAGATGGGGCAAATATGCTGGTAGGGAAGCAGTTAGACATCAATTAGGCTGGCAGGGTAGTGGTTAGGGGTTGATCAGGCTGGTAGGCAGAAGCGGTTACTAGCAATCAGGGAGACATGCAGACAAGCAGTTGGGACCCAGCAGTCCTGAATTGTGAGAAGGATGTCCGGGCCTATACAGGCAGTCAAACATCCCTCGAGGGGTCCCAGATTGGAGAGGGTGCAGGATGGGCTGAGGGACACACACACCCCGCCCACTGCACACAAATTTCGTGCACCGGGCCTCTAGTAGTAAATAAACCCTTTAAAAAGAAAATAAAGACCATGAAGGAAATGTTGGTAGTAATGAGTGAATGGATGAATCATCTTAAATTAATAATAAAATAGAGCTAAATGGAGAGTCTATAAATATAAAATACAAGTTTTTATTTTTTTTTAAAATATATTTTATTGATTTTTTACAGAGCAGAAGGGAGAGGGATAGAAAGTCAGAAACATCGATGAGAGAGAGACATCGATCAGCTGCCTCTTGCACGCCCCCTACTGGGGATGTGCCCGCAGCCAAGGTACATGCCCTTGACCAGAATCGAACCTGGGACCCTTCAGTCCGCAGTCTGACACTCTATCCACTGAGCCAAACCGGTCTCGGCTAAAATACAAGTTTTTAAATGAAATACTTACTGAACGAATTTAGCAGTCAATGGAACACTGCAGAAGGAAAGAGATGTCTTAGATGCTGACCAAAAGTCATTTCTTGGACTGAAGAATAGAAAGAAAAATAAAAGAATATGTCTTTGGAGACCTATGGGAAATATCAATGATCAAAAAGAACTGAAGTTGCAAAAATGGGAAAGTAAATGGTAGGAAAAGAATTTGAAAACAGAATTGCTAAGTTTTTTTCTCAAAATTTGTTATTAAAAGATGAATTTAAGGATCCACACAACTCAGAGAATACCAATTCCGATACAGTCAAAGAAAATAATGTGTAGGTGTATTATAGTCAAATTCTTGAAAAACAAATATAAAGAGAATATTACAAAATCTTCTACAGATTAAAGCCATGTAGTTTTCAGTTATGGCTTACATCTAATAAATTACAGAGACCAGAGAACATTGAAGCAACATCTTTAAAGTGTTTGGGTGGGAAGGACTGTCAGTCAAGACTTCTGTATTCAATGAGTACATCTGTCAAAGATCAAAAGCAAAATAAAGACATTTTTGAATTAATGAAGTGTTTGAAAATTAATTTCTAACATGCCATAATAATGGTCTAACTCAGGAGAAATTACACCAAAATGAAATTTGGACTTGTGGGGTGAAATGATGAGTTCAGAAATGGCAACTATTCCTATTATATGCCTATTATTCACAAATAAAATTCACATATCAACATTGATCAACCTAAAGGACATTAAGTTAAATAAGCCAAACAGAGAAGGATAAATATCTGTAAGCCAAACTGAAAAGCTCACATATATGTGGAATCTAAAAAGAAAACAGGTCAAACTCATAAGAACAGAGAGTAGAATGGTGGTTGCAGTGACTGGGGGTGAGGAAATGGGCAGATATTGGTCAAAGGATACAAACTTTCATTTCGAAGATAAGTTCTGGAGTTCAAATGTATGGCATGGTAACTGTAGTTATTAATACTTTTTATATACTTGAAATCTATTGTGATAAAGATTTTATGTGTTCTACACACACACACACACACACACACACACACAGAGATGATTACATGACATCTGTATGTAGTGTTCATTGAATACAGATGTTTATATGGTGGGTATATTAACTTGATTGTTGTATTCACTTTACCAAGTATATGTATAGCAAATCATTATGTTGTACACTAAGTCTATACAATTTTATTCTGTTAATTATGCATCGATAAAGCTGGAAAAATAAAAAGCCAAAGTAAGAACAATATGTGGGGAAATATAAAATACAACTTTTCCTCCAACTGATTTCTTTAATAGATAATTAAATATTTAAAAATATAGCATTGTGTTATGAATTTTAAATTTTTTGCAGAAGAAAATATATATGTCAGTAACAATGGGAGAATGGGGTGGTAAATAAAATATACTTTAGAAAGGTTCTATATGACTCAGATTTTTTTTAATTTTTATTGAGTTTAAGAGGTTTGGACTGGTTACACAATTATGCAGATTTCAGGTGTACCGTTCTATAATACACCATCTGTATATTGTATTTGTGTTCACTATCCCAAGTCAAGTCTTATTCTATCACCATTTATCTCCCCTTTTCCCAGCTCCTCTTTTACCCACACTCCCAGTCCCAGGCAATCACCACACTGTTTTGTCTTTGTCCATCAGGTTTTTTTTCCCCTCTTTTTTCCCTTTTTTTGCTCAATCCCTCATCCCCTCCACTCAACCTTTCAAAACTCCCCACACCACATACAGCTTTCAGCCTGCTCTCTATCTACAAGTCTGTTTCTGTTTTGCTGGTTAATTAATTTTGCCCATTAGATTCTACAGATGAGTGAAATAATATTGTACTTGTCTTTCTCTGACTGGTTATTTCACTTAGCATATTTTTCATAGAAGCTTTTTGTCTTTACTATTTGTTATCTGCTTAGTTTATCATTAAGTGTGCTTAATACAGAAGGCCAGGAGACATATTAAAACCTGCTCAAAGTTACTAACCATCAGAGAGATGCAAATCAAAACACCTATCAGAATGGATATCATCAACAAATAAACAAATCACAAGTGCTGAAGAGGTTGTGGAGAAAAAAGAACCCTCTTGCACTGTTGTGGGAATGCAGACTGGTACAGCCACTGTGGAAAACTGTATAGCATTTCCTCAAAAATTAAAAATGGAACGTTAATTTGATCTAGTAATCCCACTCCTCCATATATTCCATGAAAACTGAAACACAAATCAGAAAAGATATATGGATTCCTATATTTTTAGCAGCACAATTTAAATAGCTAAGATTTGGAAACAGCCTAAATGCCCGTCAGCAGATGAGTGGGTTAGAAAACTGTGCTACATCTACACATTAGAATACTATGCTGCTGTAAAAAAGAAGGAATTCTTACCATTTTCAATAGCATGGATGGAACCAGAGACCATTATGCCAAGGGAAATAAGTAAGTCAGAGAAAGATAAATATCATATGATCTCACTCATTTGTAGAATATAATGAACATCATAAACTGATGAACAAAAATAGGTACAGAGACAAAGAAACATTGAACATACTGTCAAACTACAGTGGGAAGGTAGGGGAGGATTATGGGGATGGGGGTAAGAGATCAACCTAAGGACCTGTATGCATACACAGACCCTGGGGGAAAGTGGGGAGGACATGTACCGGGTGGAAGGGGGAGTTAAGGGGGAGATCAGTGGGGGGTAAAGGAGACATATGTTCTACTATTTATAATACTTTAAACAAAAATGAATAGTTCATATTATTTAACTTTTTACAAGCTAAATGTTATCTGTTGAGAGGGTAAGTTAAAATCTTTTCTAATGGGGTATATTTGGATTTCTAATTCTTTTACCATCATTTCCTCATGTGTTTGAGAATAATATTTTATGTGCATAAAAAGTTTACTTTTCATTTAATTCTGTTGAAGGGGCAACTTTATCATTATGTAGTGACTGTTTAGTTACTTTTTTGTTTCTTAATTATTCCCTCAATTTTTTAATCTTATGTATTATGTTTTTATTGGAAAAAATTATTTTGTGCTCATCCTAGAAAATAAAATTTGTTTATTACAGTGTCACTGTCCTTTTTCTGGGAAAGAATATTAAACATCTTTATAAAAATGATGTTTGATCATCATTGATCCATCATACTTTAGTTTTCAGATATTTTTCACTGTTTTAATTACTACTATTCTCATTTTGGATATTCTTATTCCTGGATGCATTTGTCCCAATGCACATAGATTTACATAATATTTTATTTTTATTCGCTTATTTTTTAAATATGTTTTTATTGATTTTTAGAAAGAGAGAGAAATGGGAAGGGAGAAAGATAGAAACATCCATGAGAGAAAATTTCAGTTGGTTTGCCTCCCTCTCACCCCCTAATGAGGATCAAGCTTGCAACCCCGGCATGTACACTGACCCAAAATTGAACTGGTGACTTTCTGGTGCTTGAGCCCACCCTCAAGCACAGAGCTTCACTAGCTGGGCTACATAATATTTTAAATAAATATTAAGTTTTGTTTCTGTTTATGGAGGTCTGGTTCATTACTATTTTTAAATATACAAGTTAAGGGAGTTGCTTTTTCTTTCTTTCTTTTATCAGGGATATAATGTTATTCTGAATGTAAAATAAAACATGCAGATGATAGTTAATTATGTTTTGTTAAATGCATAACATTTTATTAATAAATGTTAAATGAGCCCTAGTGGTGTGGCTCGGTGTTTTTTGGTGTTTGAGCATCACCTCTTGTATCAAAACGTTGATGGATGGATTCTTGGTCAAAGCACATGCACAAGTTTACAGGCTCCATCCCTGCTAGGGAGTTAGTGGGTGTGCAGGAGGCAACTTATTGATGTTCTGCTGTCACACCCATCTTCTTCTCCTCCTCCTCCTCCTCCTCCTCCTCCTCCTCCTCCTCCTCCTCCTCCTCCTCCTCCTTCTTCTTCTTCTTCTTCTTCTTCTTCTTCCTCTTCTTCTTCTTCTTCTTCTTCTTCTTCTTCTTCTTTCTCTCTCTCTCTCTTTCCCTCTCTCTCTCTCTCTTTCTCTCTCCCCACACCCCTTCCAATATTTTTCTAAATATCTTAAAAAATAAGTAAATACTCAACATTAGATGAAACTTTTGAGTTATGAAGTTCTTTTATGACATGTATGCCTTTTAAGAAAATAATAATTGCCTGGATGGCATCACTCAATGGTTGACCATCTACCTATGAACCAGTAGGTCATGGATTCAATTTCAGGTCTGGGCACTTGCCAGGGTTGTGGACTAGATCCCCAATGGAGGGCACGCAGGAGGCAGCCCATCAATGGTTCTCTCATCATTGATGTTTCATACCTCTCTCCCTCTCCTTTCCTCTCTGCAAAAAATAACAATATATTTTAAAAATATTTATTATTATTAATAAATTACATTTCTTTGAAATTATAATTAAAAATACCAAATTCTCTAATTAATGTGGGCATCAACATTTTATTGCTTTCACAGTGTTGTCTGAGACCACTTTAGTCACCTCTTTTAGTATGTGAACCTATATTCAGAACACTGTAAATAAGAAATATAATAAAATTGATTTAAAATACAATTATTCACATATTTCAAGATAGTGTAATCCATGTGACTTTAATTTTATCACTAGGGGCCTGGTGCATGAAATTCAAGCACTGGGGGTGGGTGATCCCTCAGCCCAGCATGCCCCCCACACATACTGGGAGCCCCCTGGCCGAGGCTTTAGGCCTTGGACACCCAGCCATTGCCCTGCAATGGGGCAGATGGCTGGCTCGATCCCAGCCCCGACCCTCCACCCCTCCAGCTAGGGCCTTAGCTCTAGCCAGCCCACTCCGGCTAGCACAGTCCTTGGCCCCTCCCTCCCAGGCCCAGGCCACTTAGGACATGCCTCCTAGGCCCCCCAGGCCCGGGCTGCCTCAGACATGCCCCGCAGGCCTGGGCCTTCTCAGCGATGCCCCCCAGGCCAGGGCTGCCTTGGACATGCCCCTCCACCCCCAGGCCCAGGCTGCCTCAGACACGGCCCCATGCTCCTGATTGGCTGGTGGGTGTGGCTGGTGGGCATGGCTTGTGGGTGTAGCAAAGGTACAGTCAAATTTGCATGATACTCTTTTATTAGATAGGATGTTTTATTTTGAAAATGCCAAATCACCTGGTTTGCTTGTGATTCTGCTAAAAACCAATTGTATATACAAACCATAATTTGAAAAACCCTTTAGATTATTTACAAAAAGCATTGGCAAGAAGCTAATAGATTCCTGAAATTGAGTACAGTCTTGAGTGTTATAAAGAAGTAATAGAATATGCCAAATTAAAGTCCTATCACTTTCTTTTCCCTATTTATGCTCAATTTATTTTCTTCAGAAAATAAAACAAGGTGCATATTTTCCTTCAAACATTTGATTTAAGGACAGGTTTGTTTGTGTTCAAAGCAGATTTTTAGTATAGTCACTTCTGAAAATTATATTGATTTTATCTTATTCCACTGAAGATTCTTTTGGACACACATGGAACTGTCATCAATCTCATGGTCTTGAATAAAATGGTTGACATGAAATTATATTTCAGATTATGAAATAGTATTTATTTATGTATTTATTTATTTATTTATTTACTATTTATTTATTTATTGAAGTGACATCTAAATATATATAAAAGCTTGTTTGACCATTCAACCATTCGACTGTTCAACTAGTAGCTATGATGTGCACTTATCTCCAAGGGAAAGATGCTCTATGCACAGGCATGGACACATAGAAAAGTTTGATAAATCTCAGAGGGAAGGGGGCAGGGTGGAGGATGGAAAGAGATTAACCAAAGATGTTATATGCATACTAGAGTCCTGGTTTGACTTTATTGGCCTGACCTGCAGTGATCAGGCTGAAACAGGCTCTCTGGCATCCCCCAAGGGTTCCTGGATTGTAAAAGATCTCAGGCCAGGCCAAGAGTCCCCACTGATGCAGGAATCTGTGCATTGGACCTCTAGTATGCATAGAAATTCTTTGATGAAGCTCTCTCCACACCCCCACCACACCTTTTAATGGAAACTTTCAGAATAAAAAATAATCTCTTGATTTTAAGATTATCTCTACTCTTTGTTCTTCATTATAAAATTATGAAGTTTCATACAAATCTTAAATTTTAAAAAATATATTTTATTGATATTTTTTCAGAAAGGAAGGGAGAGGAATAAATATATAGAAACATCTGCCAAGACCGGTTTGGCTCAGTGGATAGAGCGTCAGACTGGGGACTGAAGGGTCCTGGGTTCGATTCCAGCAAGGGCATCCCCAGTAGGGGGTGTGCAAGAGGCAGCTGATCGATGTCTCTCATCGATGCTTCTGACTTTCTATCCCTCTCTCTTCTGCTCTGTAAAAAATCAATAAAATATATAAAAAATATATATAGAAACATCAATGAGAAATAAATATCAATCAGCTGCCTCTTGCACACCCCCTATAGGGGATGTGTCCACAACCAAGTTACGTGCCCTTGACTGGAATAGAACCTGTGACCCTTCAGTCTGTAGGCCTATGCTCTATCCACTGAGCCAAACAAGTCAGGGCAAATATTATTTTTTTTAAATAATTTAAAGAATTGTCTATTTAAATAATTGTTTTCTCTAGCTCTTGCTGGGTAGCTGTTTGTCAGAGCATTGTCCCTATACACCAAAGTTGTGGGTTCAATCTCTGTCAGGGCATATATAAGAATCAACCAATGAATACATAAATAGGTGGATCAACTAATCATTTAATTGCAGAATGATAAATATGTGCATAAATAATTTTGTCATTAACGTGTATATCACCATAGTGCAATCCATCCAACTTAAGACAGTGAGAGTTTTATTTTCTAGAATGCAATTATCCCTTTGAATTACTAGGAAACTTGCCTCTGTTTGAGAAGGACAGTGACACAAAATGCAGGACATAATGGATATGTCCACCTGGAACAGCAAGGATTAACCCATTCAGGTCTTGGGACACCAGATGAGTGAGCACAACTTCTGCTAGGGCACGCACTAGTAATAATAGCTGTGCTGCCACAGGAAAAATGGCAGCAGGTGAAGAGATGATGGCTTTCACTGGTGATGTGAGCTTTCAGTTTGGAGGTGAGGATTTTGCCTTGGCTTAGCTCCTACTTGGTTTCTAGGAGCAAGCAACAGGCAGAGCCACTTAAGGCACTCTCCATGGTTTCCCCTGCATGCCCGCCCCCTTTCCCAAATAACCTAGAATCTCCCAAAGTCATAAACTCCTTTAGTCTAAAACTAATTTATTTTCACCTGTTTTTGTCCCTCACAGCAATGCAGACTTTGTTTTCTCTTTGCAATCATGAATTAGTTGGGATTTGCTAGACATTACTTCTGTAACAATGAAATTTAGTAGTTTATCACAGAGGTTTATGTCATGCTTGGCTTGTGGTTCATTGTGGGTATGCTGAGGTTTTGCTCTTTGTCATTTTACTCTGTAACAAGAAAAGCTGAACCGTCTTTATATGAATCATAATCAATTGTCCTGACAGATGAAAAAAGAAAGAAAGAAAAAGAACCCTTTGTGGCTTTATTTAAAGACTAGTGACCCAGTGCACAAAATTCATGCACATTAAAAGGGGGGAAATTAGAGGAAATAATTTAATATTGTTATTTGCTCTTTCTCTATAATAAAAGTGTCAGAGATGAAAAAAATATTAAAATGCATATGAAAACCTTCCTCCTGTCAGAGTCTGGGACACACCAAAGAACTCAGGGTCAAGTCTGTGCCAAGTCACGTGCACCTGGCTGCCCTCCTCATTGGTCTAGATCGAGACCCAGTCAATCCCACCTAGTCAATCCTTGCAGGGCAGGGGGCATAGCTTCTGTCCCCTGGGCCACCACCAGGATGGGGTTGTGGCCTGAGGTCCCCTAGCCCAGACCAGAGCTGGGGACATGCCTTGAGGTCCTCAATTAAGCCCTGCCACGTGGGGAATATAGCCTGAGATCCCTGTCAAGACCTGCTGGGTGGGGGACATGGCCTGAGATCCCCCATCAAGCCTTACCAGGCAAGAGGCAGAGCCTCAGGTCCCCTCATCTAGCACCAAGAGGAGGATGCAGCCAAAGGTCCCCAATCAACCCCAGCTGGGCAGAGACAGGGTCTGAGTTCCCCCAACCCAGCATTGAGGGTACACCTTGAGGTCCCCCATCAAGCCCTGCTGGGTGGGGGGCAGAGCCTGAGGTCCCTTGTCAAGCCCAGCCAGGCAGGCGGGTGCAGCCTCAGGTCCCCTGGCCTGATACTAGGGTGGGAGGCACGGCCTGAGGTCCCCTATAAAGCCCCACCTGGTGGAGGGCACAGCCTGAAGAGCCCCTGCCTGGTGCCAGTGTGGGGAATGCAGCCTATGGCCCCTCTCCAACCCCGCTGGAGGGGAGCTTGGCCTCAGGTCCTGTGGCCAGGCACTGGGGCACTGGGTCGCGGCTTGAGGTCCCCTGGCCTGGCACTGGGGTGAGGGGTGCAGCCTGAGGTCCCCTACCTAGCCCTGCTGGGTGGGGAATGGGGCCTAAGGTCCCCAGTCAAGCCCCACGGGGGTGAGGGAGAGCATAGCCTCGGGTCCCTTCTGATTGCTTGTTAAGGCTCTTTCCGGGAACTTGGCCTCAGCTGTGGGTGCAGCCATCTTTGTGATGGAGTGATGGTCAATTAGAATATTTCCTCTTTATTAGATAGGATGCCAGTCTCTAAGTGATTACGTATAGTATATAGTCATTAGCATTTTCAGTTCAATGCCCAGAATTTGATACAAGGTCAACAAACCTACAGGAAGAATAGAAAATACAAGCATATCTTATGCTTCAAATAAAGAAAAATAGAACATTTGTTAAATATCACATTAAAAACCATAGATCTGCCATTATGAGATTATGTCCTTAATACCATATTTTACTTCTTGTCATTTGCAAGAGTCATGCTCTTCGAATCAAACAAAAAACAAAAAACAAAAAAAGGAAAAGAAAATCTGCCTCATGTAAGCCAAATGATTTGAATTTCTGTTGAAGACTGCAAGAAATAGTTTTGAATTAAAAAACAAACAAACAAAACAGAATAGATGATATTGACTGCTTTCTTAAAAATTATTTTTTCTCTGTTGCAAATGATCATTTTGTAGTGTGGATGGATTGAATCTGAGTGGGTGACATGTACAAAAAGTGTGGAAAATAAATAACTAAAATTAATATCTCAAGATATTTTCTCAATGCATATGCAAAGACAATGCTCTGAAAAAAAAGAAAAAACTATTTAATGAGTTCATTGTACTCCTAGAGCAGTGATGGACAACCTTTTGAGCTTGGTGTGTCAAAATTCGCCAAAAAAATACCAAGCATAACTCAGGTGGTATGTCACTTCGAGAAAAAAAAAACATAATTTTGTAATATTTATAGTTTAAATAACAAAAGTGTATAATTGTAATATATAACTGTATTTAATAAGCCAAAACTAATTATTTAACTAATCTCCTTAGTAACTTCTTTGTTCATCTATCAGTCGGTTTATTTTGTTGGTCTTGATATTATTTAACTTGTGTGGGGTGCTGTGAACTAAGATAAGTGAGGGGGAGGGGGATTCTTTAACTAACCTGCCTATTAGTGACTTTTTTGTTGCTGAATATCATTGGCTAAATCTTCAATTGAAGGTTGGTATTTTGTACACTGCAAGCCCAAGCAAATGCTACTAACTTAATCTGTCAATGTGTTTCCTTTGTTGGTTTTGATATTATTTAACAGAAAGAATATGGTATCACAAAAGGAAATAGACGGAAAAATTGTGAGTAAAGTCATTACTATATTTTCAGGGTGCTAAAAGTGTCTGGTAATTGGTTCCAGGCACCTCAAAATTCCTGTTCTTAATGGCATTCCTCTTCATTCTCCAAGTGACACCTTTCCAGAGTTTCAGGCTTTGACCTTAAGTCAACAAACACCTGAGCCCAGATGCTGTCTTGAAATTCTGCAAGTTGCATCTCTAAATCATCAATTTGCATCCATTGGAAACTATTTAATCCCAAACTACTGTAGACTACTACATCAGGATACTTAATTATTTTTATAGTCTCTTCTAGGCTTCTAAATTGATTAAATCTATCACTTAACTGATCAAATAACGAGCCTAAAAGATGCTGGTACTTTATATGCAAGGGTTCCATTTCATTTTGTACAGCTGCACTGGCCTTCTCAAAATACTTTGTTACTTGAGGAAAATACTTTGAAGCTTTAGTTTCTACATCTCGCTTGAAAATTTTAAGTTTACTTTCAAAAGCTTTTATGTAGCCAAACATAAAGTCAATACTTTTGCCAAAACCTTGTAACTTTAAGTTGAGTTCATTAATATGAACAGAGAGATCTGTAAAAAATATCAGGGTGTTGATCTACTTATCATCATTGAGCTGAGAAAAGTTTCCCAGATCCTTATCCTCAAGAAATACCTTAATTTCTTCAAAGCACTCCACAAAGTGCTCAAGAACTTTGCCTCGACTTAGCCATCTTACATTATTGTACATCAGCAGTCCACTCTAGGTGGAATCAACCTCCAGGAAAAGTGCAGAAAATTCTCACTTGTGAATGGGGAGAGTAGCTATTAAATTAACTATTTTTGTAACAACTGACAGTAAGTCCTTTGAGTTGGTGAATCCGCCTTGACACATAAAACCTCCTGATGGATAATAGAATGAAAAGGCACAATTGGATGTCCAAAAGCTTCCGTAAACAACTTGACAAAATCTGACTTTTTCCACCACCATGTTTGGTGCCCCATCTGTCCTCACTGACACAACTTTAGAGATATCAATGCTTAGGTCACAGAATGTTTGTATAACAACCTTACATATTTCAGTTCCTGATGTACATGTTGGCACTGATACTAACTTTTCAACTCTTTTCTCATTATGAGACCATCAACCAATAATGGCCAACTGAGCATGTGATATGACTTCATTAGTTTCATCAAGAGAGATAAAAAATATTTAATTACTTATGTCTATCTTTAATTGATGTTGTAAATTTGTGTTCAGTCTCATTATTTGGTCTTTTATGATATTTCTACTGAGTGTTAACTCAGATATTCTTTTAATAATTATATCTTTATTCTGTATATCATGAAATAGAACTGGTGCACATTTTAGGAGGGTTTCTTAATAAATTCTCCCTCACTGAGTGCTTTTCCATGCTGAGCTATGGAGTGAGCAATGCTCAAACATGCAGATGTTAAATTTGTAGAGCCTTTTATAAATTTAAGGATGGCATTAGATTGGCTCTTAGAAAGGTGTAGCCTGGAAATGTATTCCTTCCTTTCATCCTCACTTTTTTTGAAGAGCTGGGACTGATTAGTTTCAAATGTCTCTTTATATTCCACATTCTGCTTACTACTGTTTCGGCACATAGAATACAAAATGATCTGCCATTTTTTTCTATAATGCCATACTTCTCAGTCCATGTCTCTTGAAAGGGTCGGCCACTGCTACTATCATTCTGTTTACTTAACCTTGTTTTTTTTATTTTTTGACTTCTCCAAAAGATAGAATTATAGATAGCCTGTTAACCCTGGAGCCAATTAAGGGTTAACTAGCCTTACTTACCACAAAATGGCACATGTAAGTGACTTTTAGGAAAGGGCAGGGTTAATACGCAGAAATAGGGGTTAATAAGGATGCACAACAGTAATAGTGGTGAAATGGAGTCTGCACTATGCTGCCAATTGATGTTTCTTATATAAATTAAGATGGCTGCTGCTATTTCTAATGGTGGCAAAGGGCACCCAAAGCACTGGCCCTTGCCTATCCCAGCCTCCCCTCACTTATCTCAGTAATGATGGTCAATTAGAAATCCACAACACCCCAGAACAGTAGATTGGATGATGGTTGCTGTGGTTATGTGTTTGCTGGTAATGGTGATCACAGGGCCCACAGAGATCCATCCCCTGCCAGCATTATGCTGATCCCTGCTTTAGGGGCCTGAAGTGAGGTCAAAGATTCCCTAAGGGTCTTAACAGAAGTCCCAGAACTAGATGCTCTGAGCCAGAGTTCTGTTGTTTTGGCTTACAGAGCTCAGGCACAGAGTGTCTACACTTCACTACAGCAAATGTTTCATCCTCAGCTACTGCACCTGGCCATGCAGTAGCCGAGTATGAAAAGTCCTTCTCAGCATGTGGCCCCATACTTCTTTGTATGCGACTGCATGCGGCCACGTGTCATCGAAAATGGCTACTCGTATCAGTGCTGACACACGTGTCATAGGTTTGCCATCACAGTTCTAGAGAGAGTAGCTATAAAGAAGTGAGAAAAGAAGAGGTAGAGGCAAACCCATTGACAGCTATAAGAGGAGAATGATTTGGGGACTAGATGAGAAGGGTGAAGGGATTCAGTACGGAAAAAATAGAAAGACTCATGGACACGGACAGCAATACAGTGATTGTCAGAGGAATAGAGGTGAGAGGTGACTGTAGAAAAAGAAAAAGGGGAATATATAGTCATGAAAGGAGATTTCACTTGAGGTTGTAAACATACAATACAATGTACAGATGATGTAATATAGAATTGCATACCTGAAACCTGTATATTTTTATAACCAATATCAGCCCAATAATTTCTATAAAAATAAATAATAAAAACTTGGATAAAATGAAAAAGATGCCTTACTGTGTAAACATATCAATAAAATAAAATCTCTGAACTAAACTCCAAAGCTTTCTAAGGCTAGGGGATGCGAGAAAAATTAATGAGAAATGGTTGAGGTTAACAACATGGCTAGAGGCACAAATGATGTGCCATAAGGCATCAAATAATAATAATAATAATAAAAACTAGTGATGCTTACACAAGTGATCTAAAGATACTGCCAGTTGCTCTTCCAACTATCAAGTCTCATATAGTTTTAATTAAGAGTAGTTTGTTTTTCAAGGCAGAAAGTTTCTTTGGAGCTGAAATTTGTATCAATTGGAAATCATATAATTCTACTTTAATATTCATATCAGTATCCAGAGATTTGAATGCATTCACTAGAATAAGTAACCAACATTCAATTTGAAGTATTTTTTTCTTCAGTTACTCATGTGGTTTTATATTCTACATTACATTTTTAATTAATCTGGAATTAATTTTGATGTAAGTACAAAGCATACATCTATTGTTTTATATTTCCTAAATTGATATACAGTTATTGCAATGCACAACATGAGATGATTTATAGAAATAAGATCCCTAGCAACTATGTGAAGGGGATCAGAGGTCACCACCAAAAGCCTGTCTTCTGGGAAATATTGATTCTTTGGAGTTGGACATTTTTAAGAACAAAAGACTCAAGAAGAGCCTTTTGCTTCCCACTACCTGCTTAAAAGAATCAAATAGAAAAACCTGCTTAAGAATGAAACTGAACCCAAGGTCAGCTCCCTGCTTCAATGAAAGCCAATACTCATGAGACAGGTGCTGGTGATTGGAAAGAGGTTTATTTGAATTGCCAGCGATTCAAGAAGGTGGATGATTCTTGTCCCAAAGGCCATCTTAGCATCTCAATGTAGACAGGGTTTTATATAGGAAGGGTGAGTGGAAGCAGAACAGAGAGGTCAGGGGGAGGGGCTGTGGATGTTCAGGTAGCGTCCTTATTGATCCCTGTATGGATCTTTAATGTTGGCATACTGGAACTGCTTCCTGTTAGCAAATCCTGCAGTTGAGTGATCTGCATCAACCGAAGTCATGGTTAAGACCATTTTTTGCACAAACAGGAACTGAAACCGCTGAAGCCTGCTTATAAGTAAACTGTAAGTATGTGAGTTACTTTTATCAGTTTTCCACTTTATGGTTACTCAGAGTTGTATAAAAGTTTTGTTTCCTTAAAATTCCCCACTGTCAATTCTTTCTTCACATGTATGGAACAATTGATGTCTTCTGCATCTTTGGGGTGGGAGATAAAAAAAAACTTGAGCTTTTTGTAAAGCAAAGCAGATACATTTCTAGGGGTGTGCCTGTTAGGCAGATTCAATTTTTCTGGCACAGGAGGTTTAAAACAATGAAAACAAACTTTATAAAGAAAAGAATCATTAAAACTAAATTAAAATCCCTGATAATATGCACCTGAGTCCTTGATATATTCATGAGAACAGACTTACAAACAAATCTCCAGTTCCTTTAAAGAGGGGAGTGTGACGGACTACTGTTTACTGAAGCCAGGGAGCTTGTTTTCTGATCTTGTCTCTAGGTGAGATGAAGTATTGATACCATACATCTTGTTATTCAACCTGTAGATTATCACAATTTGATTTTCTAAAACAACTTAGCTAGAGAATGTAAAGATTTCTGCAGATTGGCAAACAGAGTTATAGTTTCATTGACTATAATTATTAATATTTTAGATTGGTTATGGAATTGTTGGTGAGCTGTCACTCCCCACAATGACAGAGAGTATAACTGAAGAGATACTCATCCCCATTGAGGAAGTATTCTAGAAGAGCCTGAGCAACCCAAGTGAGTTGGTTGACCAAGCTAGTCCAGTGACAGGTCTCATTTCCTGGATGTACTGAAAAAGGGATAACTAATGATCCTGGAAAACATTGTCCAGGATAGGATCAGCCTTGTTCCATAAACAGATATAGGCCCAGGGCAGTCCCTGTGAACCACATGTGAACATTTAACCGCTTCGGGAATACCACATAACCTGGTTAAGGCTTGTTAGGGCCATAGACATCTCTAATAGCCTCGAGGGGCATGTTGTTGGAGAACTTTCCTCTTCCTTCAGGCAGAGCCCTTATTGCTTGAGTGTGGTGTATCCACGGCTTTACCCCTGTAAACTCTAAAAGATGTGTGACTGGTACCTGTCCACTTTTTAGCCAGTTGATGTTCAGGTCTCTTCGAAGGTACTTAGTCTTCAGGTTGGAACAGGTTGGGAGTTTCCACAGATGAATAACTGAACTCTTTCATAGATTTCTGGGATTAATTCTCTTTCTGTTCATTCTGGACAGGGTAAGAACATCTGGAAATGTAACATATGCTGTGACTGAATCTGAAGGCAGAGCTGTTGTCTTTCTGACAAAAAAAAAAAGGTACCTGAGCATTCAGTTTGCACAACAAATCTTGTTCCTGCAAGGATATTGCATATTTTTGCATATAAACAAAAGTGTGTGATGATTTAAAATCCCCTAATTAACACTCTAAGGGTTGGAGAAGGGCCTTTTGCTGTATCTGTCTGGTAACTTCCCCTACCTAGATGGTTTTCTTACTTCTGTTAGTCAGCCTTATATTTAAAACTGAATTAAGTATCTTGTGTCAATTTAAAAGTCAATCAGTTTTATTCCCCAATGTCAATTGTATCTGGGGCTGCATTGGGAAATCATTATGGGTCAATAGGTATCCAGAGGAGCCCCTGGGCCTCCTAATTCATTATATGAGTACCAGAGTCCCAGTGCACGAAATTTGTGCATGGGAGTGGGGGGATGTCCCTCAGGCCAGCCTGCACCCTCTGCAATCTGGGACCTCTCAAGGGCAGTTGGACATCCTTCTCACAATCCAGGACTGCTGGCTACCAACTGCTCACCTGCCTGCATCCCTGATTGTCCCTAACTGCTTCTGCCTGCCAGCCTAATTACCTCCTAACCACTATTCTGCCAGCCTATTTGATGTCTCACTGTTCCTCTGCCAGCCAGTTTGCCCCCAACTTCCCTCCTCTGCTGGCCTGGTCACTCCTAACTACCTTCCCCTGCAGGCTTGATTGCCCTCAAATGCCCTCCCTTGTAGGCCTGGAATCTCCCAACTGCCCTCCCCTGCTGGCTTTCTTATGATGGCCATTTTGTGTCCACATGGGGGCAGGATCTTTGATCACATGGGGGCAGCCAACCTGTGTGTTGGAGTGATGGTCAATCTGCAAATTACTCTTTTATTAGATTAGATGGTGCATGGAGAGTGCCAGCTGGTTTGCCCTGAAGAGTGTCCCAGATCAGGGTGGGGGTTTCCTTGGGGCTTGAGGCGACCTGAGTGAGGGGCCAGTGGTGGTTTACAGGCTGGCCACACCCTCCAGGGACCCAAGTGGAGGTCCTGGGGTCTGGGATTAATTTATGTTTTACTATTGAAACTTTGTAGCATGGTGCGGAGCCAAGCCTTCTACTCATTCCGTGGTGACAGCCATTTCTGTTGGGTCATTGACATTCTATAATTGAAACTTTGTAGCCTGGAGTTGAGGCCTAGGCGCTAGGGCTGCAGAAGTTTGGCTTCCTCCATTGCCCGGGCAACCCTAGCCTCTGCTCTCTCCAGCTCCATGGCTGCCATCATTTCTGTTGAGATATATCTTCTATAATTGAAATTTTGTAGCATTGAGTGGAAGCCTAGACCAGCAAGGGCGGGCAGAAAGCTTGGCTTCCTCCATTGCCAGGGAAACCCAAGCCTCCCCCCTGCTCATAGTGGCTACAGCCATCTTGGTTGGGGTTTATTTGCTCCTGATTGGCTGGTGGGTGTGGCTTGATCAGAGGTATGGTCAATTTGTATATTACTCTTTTATGAGATAGGATGAGTAGGGCTTGCAACCTGGGTGGAGACAACCTGAGTTACAAATTCCAATGTTATTGAGGGAAAAGTCTGAAAAATTCAGGATCCAGCCTGTTCATAAGTGAAAACTAAAATTTAGAAGACAATTAACTGATGTAGAGTCTCATGTCCATAATTATAGTATACTCTATTGAGACACAATTTCTTCCCCTAAAAATCACCCTCATTTTATCAATGCCAAATCAAAACCAATCAAATTATTGCATTGAGTCTGGTTTCAATTTGTCCTGATTATTTGAATAAACACAACAAGAATAGTAATTGATTGTATAGGCTCTCTTGAAGCTCCTTTTCTGAAATATTATAAGGAACTTACAGATTGAACTTTAATGGGTCTTTCAGGACAAAAAAAGTCAAGCCACAAAGTTGTCATCAAGTTTGAATTCAATACCTACAGAATTGGGTGAGTTCCTCGAGTTCTCAAGGTTCCCTAAATATCATAAGGTCCTTTCTTTCCCTCTTCCAGGAAAGCAACATTCACTCCTTTTCTGGAAAGACTGCCATACATGATGTGAATAAGTAAGGTACCAGGATATTTCTCCAAGGAGCTTTTATTGGCTTTAAAGTCAATCTGTATTCCTTAAAGTTTTGCTGACCTCTATCATCTAGGCATGTCTCTCTCATTTGACATTCCAGTCAAAATCTTGGTTAATAAAATGAGTCATATTTGTCCTATTATAAAAAAATCAGATTCTTATGAATAATGCAAGCAAACAAATTGCCATGAAAACAATAATACTCACTCATACTCATTTCAATATTCTTTTGTGACATAAATGCAGGGGTCAAAGCAAATATATAAATTAAAGTAGCTAAATATATTAGATGCACAGCTATAGTCAAGCAAAAACTTAGAACTGAAGAATTCATTGTTTCAAATTTCTAAAACTTATAAGGAAATATTTTTGTTTCAGGTAACTCAATCATTGAGGGAGGGAGTTGTATAAATTTAGATTCCCATTGTCAATCTATCTCATCCTATGGATTCTGCTCACTGTAAAGGTAACAATATCACAATTAAACTGGAGAAAATAATAAGTCTCCAAAATAAAGTCATCCTTTAATTTGTGGTCCTAGAATAACTTGAATTATTTGATTTTATGTATAATGTTGAAAATAAAATTTAAAAAAATTTTTTCTTAACACTTCTTTTTTTAGTTGTCAAATATGCACTTCAAGTAATAACAATAAGAAGACATATTATTGCCTAAAGTAAATGAGAAGGGATGGTAGAATGCTCCTATTAAATTCTGCTAAATCCTGAGACTTTCAAAAAGTGGAATATATAAAAATCTTGGATTGTTTGGATACTCTTTATTTATAAACTAGAGGTCCGATGCATGGGTGGGGTCCCTTTGCCTGGCCAGTGATCAGGATAGATTGGGGCCGGCCGACCAGAAGGAGCAACTGTTAGAGGTTGGCCAGCTGGCCAAGGGGAGGGACCATGGGAGGTTGGCTGGCCACGAAGAGGGACTAAAGGAGGTTGGCCAGCTGAGGGAGGTTGACTGTGGAAGTACACTAACCACCAGAGGATAGCTCCTGTGTTGAGCATCTGCTCCCTGGTGGTCAGTGTATGCATTAGCTACGGGCTGGTTGTCTACTCATCCAGTTGTCTGGTCATAACTGTAACTTAGGCATCATACCTAATAATAGACAAACATGTAAATTGACCGTATCTCTGCTATGCCCACAGCCAGAGTGAGTATGCAAATTAACCCAACAAAGATGGAGGTCCCGGGAACTTTCTCAGCACCCAGGTAGGCCACCAGGGGTCCTCAGCAATCTGGGAAGGGCCTGAGCCAGGGCGTTCCTGGGCAGAGGCAGAGGTGGGTGATTGGGCTATCCAAGGGAGCTGGGGGTCTTCTGCCCAGGGCCCAAGGTTTAGGCCTTGGCAAGAGTGGAGCCAGTGTTGGCAGGGAGCTGGTGGGGCCCTTGCCCAGGCCTTGGCAGGGGCAGAGCCTGAGATCAGAGGGTATTGGTGTGAGCAACAGAGGAAATACTTTTTCTGACTGCTCATTGGCTAAGCTACCTGTTTGCCACTGGAAATATTCTTAGTAACTTGGGTGTAAGAATCCAAAAAGTTTATCTAGGGTTTTTCCATCACACTCCTGGAGAAAAAAAGGAAGGTCCGCTGCTGGAGAGCTAAGAAATGTCATATCCTGCCCTAGGCAGTCTGGCTCAGTGGATAATGCCTAGGCTTCCCGACCACAGGGTCTGCTTCGATTCTGATCAAGGGCAGGCTCCTCCCTGGCTGGGGCCCAGGTTAGGGCTTATGCAGGACACAACCAATCAAAGTGTTTCTCTCACTTTGATGTTTTTCTCTGTCTTTCCCTTTCTCTTCCACATTCTCTAAAAATTAATGAAAATATATCCTCAGATGAGGATTAAAAAAAAATAAAGAAATGTCTTATCCTATGAAAGACACATCTTGAAAATGCCTAAAGAAAGTTGTCATTTTGTCATGGTGAAGGGACTGGAGTCTGTGTTGATGAAAACACCTTGGTGGCTGCAATGACTGGCAGTGGCTGCAGCAGCAGGGTGATGGGGCTGGTGCCTTCCCCTGATCAGCCTGGTTGTCTCAGTAGGACTTCCCCTGAGGGCTTCCAGTATGTGAGAGGGGGAAGGCTGGGCTGAGGGACCCCCCAGTGCACAAATTTCATGCATTGGGCCCCTAGTGTGTGTGTGTGTGTGTGTGTGTGTGTGTGTGTGTGTGTGTATGGTCAGTGTGTGCATTAGCTACGGGCCGGTCATCCACTCATCCGGTTGTCTCATCATAACTGTAACTTAGGCATCATACTTAATAATAGACAAACTTGTAAATTGACCATATCTCCGCTATGCCCACAGCCAGAGTGAGTACACACACACACATATATATATATAGTAAATAAGTTATATATCTTTATGTGGTAAATCATGTAGATTTCAGTTGTTAAAAGAGGGAATATTGACTATAATTAGGGAAAATTGCAATACCAGATGAGAATGAATACTTGTAAGAATTTTAAATCCTTCCTCTGCATTTATCTAAGCTTTATATCAATAACATATAATAATATATAATATTTTATAATATATTATAATATATAATAAAAGCCTAATATGCAAATGGACCAAACAGCAGAACCACCACCAGAATGACTGTTCACTATGATGTGCACTGACCACCAAGGGGCAGATGCTCAACATAGGAACTGCCCGCAGCTTTTAGGCCCCAGGCAACCCCAAGATCTGTGCCAGCGGGGGCCCCTCATCACCTCTCCAGTGGCTATGCTGAACAGCCCTCATCACTGGCTAAGCCTAAATACCCTACCCATGCACAAATTTGGTGCACCGGGCCTCTAGTATTATATAACTGGGACAATGTTTAGTAGTTTACTTATCAGACTGCATGGAATAATCATCTTGGACATTTTAAATTTATATTGTTCTGGAGGCCCAATGCACAAAATTCTGCAAGAGGCTCAGCCCTCACAGTCCTGTTGCCTCAGCCCTCACAGTCCCGGTTGCTTCGTGGCCCCAGCTACCTCACAGCCCTGCCCTCTGGTCATTCTGGAAGGTCATTCTGCCATCTGCTCTAATTTTCATATTAACTCTTTATTATGTAGGATTTGCTCATATCTACTAAATCAGAACGGGAAGAAGGCATATAAGTAGAAATATGTGTTTTTAGAAGTACCTTAGGTAATTTTCATGCAGTCAGCCTATTACCTTTATTCATATTAGCTCTTGAAAATATGTTTGTTTAATTTTTTGTAGCTATAAAGGAAAGAAATCTTCCTTTAAATGTTCTAATTAAATTTTCTAATAGGAATTTTATAATATATTTGAGCTCATAGTTGTCTAATATACAGAATCTTATAACTTTTACAGTGGGTTATTTGAGCAGTGCTACCAAGTCTTTCAGCAAATTATCTTAACTGTTGAGTTTGATTGGGAGTCTCAATTAGGTATGGTTCAATAAAGAAATAGCTTAGAGAGTAAAGTGTTGGCCTAGTTTATAATATGTCTTTGGTTTCATAATTGTCTTGACCTATTTCAGAAACAGAAATCATTGTACATATGAAAAGATAATTATTGTATGGGCTGATCTACACAAATTACTGATCTAAGGAATATATATCCTTGGGAAATATGACTAGGTAATTATAACATTTAATTCCACAGTAGTCCCTTGATTTCTTTTCTTTTGTATTCAGTCGCCAAATACACAGTGACCTATAGGCAAAATTATTAATTAGAAATTTTTATTAATGGAAAAAACCAAAAACATGTAAGTATAGATGTCAAGTACTCTAATTCTTTAGAAGGTTGAATGTCTAGTCTGTTTATATTCCATAACACTATTTGGAAGATGTTTATTAGACCATGGTTATACTACATTATCAAGTAGGATATAAAAATGAATAAAATGAAGAAAATATATACAAAATTGTTATGAGAAAAAGTAACTATAGCTAAATAAATAGAGAGGTAATTATTCCATGGTTATATATCCAAAACCATCAAAATAAATAAGGCATTTCTCTTCAAATTATTATTTAACTTTAATGAAATCTTAATCAAATTCCATCTGGGCCTTGAAATAACTGACAAGTAAATTCTGAAATTCATATACAAATGAATATAGCCATGATCTGTGGGATAAGTTTAAAGAAAAATAAGAGAAAAACAAAAAGATGAAGGATTTACACTACCAGATAATTTTTAATACAAAAACAGAAAACTCACCAATGGAACTGATTTCAGAGTCCAGAAACATAAATTATATGTTTTGTAGAATTTGTACAATTCCCCTAATAAAAAACTTCTGCTTGGACTAAACGAAATATTTGGAGACTGTACTATAACCCAGAAAACTGACTACCATTCCTTTTTCCCCTCTTATTTCACAGTTCAATGCTGAACTACAGTATGAAATCTCCCCTCTTATTCTGTTGCTCCTTCTGCATTTCTCCTTCTTAGATGATTCCTTAATAATCTCTTGAACTTCTAATTTTATCTTGACTTTTGCATCTCATATTACCTGAATTGACACTGCTATCTAAAAAACATGTGTACGTATGTGTGTATTCAAAAGGAAGATTATCAATACTTAAGGAAACTTCATATACCCGAATTGGTATAGTAAATGCACTATATTGAGTCAGATAAGCATTTTTGTCTCAATCATTGAGATTAAATATCATTAATGATGATTCAAATGCATCAACCTGTGTTGAATACCATATATTTTATATATATATGTAATTAATGAAATATTTAAGTTGATATTAAAAGCACTATAAGAAAGCCTTTTATAGAAATACATTCTTCCTATTAATTTTCAATATTATTTTCATAATTTCATTACCAATTTATTTCATATTATTATCCTACTTACTTAAGAAAATTACTTTGCTCCATTCTATGGTATTGGGGACAAAAAACAAAATATATCGTTTCAATGACATTCTATATATTCTATTAATAGGAATATAATATTTTGGTTATTCAGTGGTAATAATGTGTTTTCATTTCTTTATTAATAATCTCAAATATTTCATGCTTATAAAAAGGATAAGTCAGAAAACTTCTAGAAACACTTAGGAATACTGTATTTGGTCATAGAACATATAAAGCTTATTTATCTGCAATGAGTTTAAAGAGAGAATCTAATGTATTATGTGTTTCAATTATATTGCTTAAAGGTTATAAAACAATTTATACATTTCAAGATGTTCTTCCAAAGTGTATTAGTTCATATTGGATCATAACAAATCACCATAATTTAGTGTTTTAAAACAATGCAAAAACTTGTTTTCTTATAGTTTTATTAAGTCTGAAGTCTGGTATGGCTCAATAGATTATCTGCTGAGGGTCTCATTGAAACAAATCAAAATGTCAGGGCCCTGGGCTAGTATCCTCAGGCTTTGGGGAACATTCTGCTTTTGAGCTTATTCACATTGTTGACAGAATCCAGTTCCTTACAAAAGTAGACCCTACTTCCTCTCTTTTTATGGCTGTCAGTCCAGTGTCTTCCTTAGCATCGCAAGGCCACCTGCATCCCTTCTCAAGTGATCATTTTCATCTTCAAATCAGCAGGAGCACATTGGACCCTTTTTCTGCTTTGAATCTTTTGAACTTTTCTTGCCAGTGCCAGGGGAAAAATGCTATTTTCAAACTCTCACATGATTAGGTGAGGTGTATAGGATAATTTCCTTATTTTTAAGGTCAGCTGTGCTATATAATAAATATGATCGTGGGAGTGACTTGGCACGTTCACAGGTTTCAGGGATCAGAACATGTTTTCTTGGGTGTTAGGAGGATGGGTAGGATTCTGCCTGTACTTACAGATTACCTGTGAATTCATTATAATTATGACAATGATTTCAAATCAGTTTTTCTGAGCCACAAAGATTGAAGTAATTTGTATAGATGCTACTAGTCATTTGTAATGTAGTTAACTAAACCATGAAACAGATCTTTGAAAATTTATTTCTCAAATAAATTTTATCCTTCCAACAATTGAGCTAACTAGACATAAAAGTTGGCGGGGGGAAGCAGTGCTAATGCTGGTGCAATATCTTTGTGTTTGTTTATTTTTAATATAGCATGGAGGAGTAGAAGGAAATAAAAATGCTGTCATATAATCCAAGCACTAGATGCTCAATATTACCTTGGTCATGCAGCTTTTATGACATAGCAGCTAATAACTATATACTAAATGTTTTAATGCATAGATCAGTAATGGGCAATCTTTTGAGCTTTGTGTTTCAAAATTCGCCAAAAAACTGAGCATAACTTGGGTGGTATGTCACTTTGAGAAAAAAACCATAATTTCACGATATTTATAGTTCAAATAACAAAAATGTGTAATTGTTACATATAACTGTATTTAATAAACAAAAACTAATTATTTAACTTACCTGCTTAGTGACTTGTTTGTTCATCTGTCAGTCGGTTTCCTTTGTTGGCCTTGATATTATTTAACTTGTGTGAGGTGCTATGAACTAAGATAAATGAGAGGGAGGGGAAATCTTTAACTACCCTGCCTGTTAGTGACTTTTTGTTGCTGAATTTCATTGGCTAAACCTTCAATTGAAGGTTGGTATTTTGTACACTTCAAGCCCAAGCAATCTCTACTAACTTCATCTGTTAATCTGTTTCTATTGTTGGTTTTGATATTATTTAATGCTGAAAATAAGGTCTCACAAAAGTACGTAGAGGGAAAATTGTGAGTAAAGCCATTGCTATATTTTTCAGGGTGCTAAGTGTCTGGTAATCGGTTCCAGGCACTCCAAATTTCCTGTTCATAGTGGCACTCCTCTTCATTCTCCAAGCAGCACCTTTCCAGAGTCTCAGGCTTTGATCTCAAGTTGACAAACACCTGGGCTCAGATGCTGTCTTGAAATTCTGCAAGTTGCATCTCCAAATCATCAATTTGTATCCATTGGAAACCATTTAATTCCAAACTACCATAGACTAGTACATCAGGAAACTTAATTATTTTTATGGTCTGTTCTAGGCTTCAAAATTGATTAAATCTATCACTGAACTGGTCAAGTAAGGAGTCTAAAACATGCTGGTGCTTTATATGCAAGGGTTCCATTTCATTTTGTACAGCTGCATTGGCCTTCTCAAAATACTTTGTTACTCAAGGAAAATACTTCTAAGTTTTAGTTTCTACATCTTGCTTGAAAATTTTAAGTTTACTTTCAAAACCTTTTATGTAGCCAAACATAAAGTCAATACTTTTGCCAAAACCTTGTAACTTTAAGTTCAGTTCATTAATATGAACAGAGAGATCTGTAAAAAATATCTGGGTGTTGACTTACTTATATTGAGCTGAGAAATATTTCCCAGATCCTTATCCTCAAGAAATACCTTAATTTCTTCAAAGCACTCCACAAAGTGCTCAAGAACTTTGCCTCAGCTTAGCCACCTTACATTATTGTACATCAGCAGTCCATGTAGGCAGAATCAACCTTCAGTAAAAGTGCAGAAAATTCTCGCTTGTGAAGGGGGTGAACAGCTATTAAATTAACTGTTTTTGTTTTGGCCAACAGACCTCTGGCACAGAGTGCCTATACTACACTACAGCAAATGTGCAGTAGCCAAGGATGAAAAGTCCTTCTCTGCATGAGGTCCCATATTTCTCTGTATGCGATCACATGTGGCCGCGTGTCATCAAAAATGCCTATGCATGTTAGTGCTGACATGTGTGTCATAGGTTCGCCATCATGCCTATAGGGCATGCATGCAAAACTCAGGTAGGGAAAGTTATCACACCCAATGATCTGAATATAAATTCCTAATTAAGCAAGTTATGGTGGGTGGTCAATTCCCAGACCTATAACCCCTTAATAAAATGTTAAAAGCATCTAGGATAACATACTTTGGCATGTCAATAGCTATCTTTTCCAGACTCATGAGAGGAATAACCACGTGACCACAAAACTTCTCACTGTTACCTTATCACCTGCATACCATATCTATTGAGTGTTAACTTTCCTGCACCAACAATATAAAATAAGTATATATTTCTCCATTTTACTTTTCATGCAGTCCTACAGATTTCCCCTCTTTGCTTTTCCCACCTTCTTAATCTACCACTAATAAATTACATATAACTTTCCTTATGTTTTCTTCTTTGATTCTAAATGTATTAAAAAAAACTGCCAAACTGCCATTCTCCAGAGCATTTTCTCAATCCCTTGAGATCTTGCTTAGAGTCACATCTTTAGTTATTGCCTAAAATTAACTACCATAATTATTTTATATAAGTTTGGGCTATTTTTGTTGACAGAAGTATGGCTATTACAATTTGAAAGGTATGATCAAAGTATAAAGGAATATCTGATTTTGAAGTCTTAATATGAATAAAAGTAATATCCCATGAATAATTTTAAACTGATTATCTTTGAAATAGTATTTTGGATATTTGGGGTTAAATAAATTATAGTAGTAAAGCTAAATTCTCCTGCATCTCTTAAATTATTTTTAACATTAAAGGCCCAGTGCACATCATTCATGCACTTGAGGAAGTGGGTGGGTCCCTCTGCCTGGCCTGGGCCTTTCAACAGTCTGGGAGCCCTTAGGGGATGTCTTAGTTCTGCTCCCCATGGCGAGTGGGCCTAAGCCACAGTCAGACATCCCCAGCGCTGCTGTGGAGATGGGAGAGGCTTTTGCCATTGCTGCTGTGTTCGCCAGCCTTCAGGTCAGATTATGGCTGAGTGGCGCTCTCCCTGTGTGAGTGCACTGACCATCAGGGGGTAGCTCCTGCACTGACCATCTGCCCTCTGATGGTCAGTGCACATCATAGTGACCAATTGTTCTGCTGTTCAGTCAATTTGCATATTACTTTTTTATTCTTTGAAAAATTTTGATTACATATGTGTCTTACATCATGCATCTATTGAACAGTGTTGCTTTAAAACAACACAGCACCCTGGCTGGTGCACTCAATGGTTAGAGTGCAGCTCTAACCCAGTCAAGGGCATATACTTTGGTTGCAGGCTCAGTCCCTGACCTGGGTCTGGGACACCTGTGGGAGGTTACTAATTGATGTGTCTCTCTCACATCAATGCCTCTCTCTCTTTCTCTCTCTTTTTCTCACTCCCTTGCCTTCCCTCCCTCTCTCTCTCTCTCCTTTTTTCCTCCACTTCATTCTCTCTAACAATCAATGGAAAAAATCCTCAAATAAGAATTTAAAAAATAATAAAAATAAAACAATACAATAAGAACTGCTTTTTTTTTAGGATACACTTTACTTATATCAATGTATTTTCAAATTGTTTCTTTTCCTATTATCTGTAGATTACCTATAGATAAATATTTCACTCTTTACACATATACAGTCAACTTAAGTTGTTATATAATGAAAATGAGCAAACCTAAAATTAAAAATTGGAAAGGCTATTTCTTTACTACTAAAACTGAAAGAGAATAAGAGGCAATGCACACAATATAAATCCCATTTTGCTCTTGTCCTTGTTTGTACTCTAAATTGCTTCACTGCTTGTTGAGTTCGTTTCTTCTTTCCTTCCAGGTCTAATAAACTGACCCCAGTATTCATCTTCTATTAATTCAAAAGAAGCTTTGTGCTTAGATCAGCTCTGCTTGACAAAGGGGAAAATGAGAAATGGGGCCATTGATATGCAAAGAAGGTCAAGATGGCTGGACTAAAGGGGAGTGGATGGCATTAGGCCAGCTACTTCCAACATGGCTCATTTAAAATGTGGACTTGTTTAAGTAAAACAAAATATTAATGAGTCCACTGAAGAGAGCTTATAAATGCTGAAGAATTATAAAGGATGAAGTCTGAAGGGTATAAGAATGATTTTTCAATAAATTCTCTCTGACCATCCTGCTCAGGTATGATATGTAACCTCTTATTATTATGAATCTTTGTACTGGATTAGTGGACTCAGTATGACCTTTCCTATAAGGAAAGAATGAAGTGATTTTTAAAAATATTATTGGAAAGTTGCCTGTGTTTTTTAAGAGTAATAAAAAATGACCAAATGACTAAGCAAGTTTGAGCATCATGCAAAGATTTTAGAAAAACTGCATTGGTAGACACATTGTGTTTGGTTCTAAAGTGTAAGAACTAAATCGAATGTAGGTAGTTAAGTCTAAAAAGGCTAATACTTGTATAAAACGCTTTAATACTACATAAAAAAGAAAATGGTTTTCTTAATTTATAAAATAGTTTAATTTTTTTTTGTGTGTGTGTGTGTGTGTGTGTGTGTGTGCGTTTTAGTATTTATATGCACCAGCGACATGCTTGAATCGAATTTTCTCTCTTTACTTCTTAAGTACACATTTTCACATAATTATTATTTGGAAAATGTTTGCATGGTAAAAAAAAAAGGAATAAAAGTGTAAATTAATAATACTTGTATATATTATAGTTGCTGCAAACCAGATCCATCTAAATAGAATGCAGACAGTAAACCTGTATTTACCTTATGTATGGTTTCCTTGAAGACAATATAATTTACATTATCTTCTTCATGCCTCAAAAATTATATCCAGTAAGTTCTTCAGAAGATTTATAATGCTACAGATTTATGAAGAAAAATGCATAATTTAAAAAACACTTGCATTGATAAGAAAGTGATATTTAAAATGAATAAAACATTTAACCAATTCTCTAAAAAAATGATATGGCACGTACTAATCAATAAAGATAAATATAAAAGCTGGGACATTATTTTTAAAAGAGAAAAGCAGTCATTTAATTAATAGGCAGATTTGGTTCTTGAAAGAATAACAAGCTCGATACAGTACTTCTTAGTCAAATTATAGAAAAGGGAAAACAAATACACCAATCAGAATTTAGACACAAGTAATATATTAAAATTATAGAAGATAGGTTGATGAGCTCGGTGTTGATAAATGTGAATATTTCATTACTATATTGCAAATGGAATTAATTAAAAATGAAGTAAAGATAAATATTTAGGTAAACAAATTGTGAGAAATATTTAGTAACTATTCAAAAACTAGAAAATTACTCACTTCATATCCTTACATGTTTAAGGATATCTAATTATTGTACAATTTGCTATCTTTAATGACATAAAAACAGCAATAAACTTTTTCAATCATTTAAAAGAAAAAGTAAATAAATTTGATAGAAAAACATGAAAATAAACAATTAGAAATCACATTTATGCCTACAGAGCCCAAAATTGCATTGTTGCTAAATATAATCCAGATAACATAATCAAATGTTATATTAAATATAATATTTAAAATAAAATAAACCACATCTTGTCTCATTCTTCTTCATATCTGTCAATTGCATTACATATATATATATATATATATGGACTAGAGGCCCGTTGCAGGAAGATTCCTGTAATAGGGTTTTCTGTGGTGGTCCCCGCCACCCCACCTGCTCCCCTTCCTTCTCCCCACCCCAACTGCTTCCCTCCTGTCTGCACAGCCCTGCCTGCTTCCCTCCAGTCTCCATCGCCCCGCTTGCTTCTCTACATCTTTGCTCAATTCTGCAGTGCTTGGCTTTCTTCTATGCTATCTTCAGTCTTCCTGCTCCACCTGGATATGCAAATTAACAACCATTGGTTGAGTTAATTTGCATATTTTCTCCTGATTGGCTGGTGGGCATGGCTTGTGGGCTATAGCAGATGTACGGTCAATTTGCATGTTTTTCTTTTATTAGATAGGATGTAAAAATATATTAAGTTGAACAATGTCTTTATCTTTTCATCCCTTTTTCTTTCCTGCACAATGCACGTGTGATGGCTGATGCTCCAGCAGCTATCTTGGTTAATGAGGTGACCTTAATTATAAAAACCACATGGATCAGTATTGACTAAAAATTATTAGGGCCAGTACTAAGCATAGACACATTAGTCTATTGTATACAGTGTTATGCTTGTTTAATTGAACAAAAAATTCCTGATTAAGCCATTATACTCAATATCAAAACTAATTCTACAGATACATTATTCTGGCATCTAGAATTTGCTTTCTCTTTTGAGCATAACATGAAGATTTAAATTATAATAAGGATAATTTAAAACAGATGTCCATAAGAGATGTAAAATGTGGAAAGGCTATGTAATTTAATACCAAATATGTAGATATTAGATTTTTTGTAAACATAAAATATTTGGAAAAGTGAGTTTAAATTTAATAAAAGTGTAGAAAAGAAGAGCAGGAACTTTTGAATCATGATTTTTTTTAAAAAAATAAAAGTTTTGAAAAGCAGCTATTGAGTGATCCAGCTTAAGGAGAGCTATCCTATCTAATAAAAGAGTAACATGCAAATGTGACCATACCTTGGCTCCTGATTGGCTATGCTACCAGCCAATCAGGAGCAGTGGGCGGGTCTGAGGGGCAGGGCCGAGCAGCAAGGGCTAGGCCCCAGGGGTGGAGAAGAAGCAGTAGTGGTGGTGAGCACCACAGCTTCCTGGCCACCCAAGCTTGGAGGCAGCAGGGGCGCGAGGTGGGGCGAGCACCAGGAGCACTGCTGCCCAAGCTTGGAGGCAGCCAGGGGGCGGGGCAAGCTGCTGGGATCCGGGAGCAGAGGTGAGCACTCAGCCCCTGGGGCCGCATGGTCACAGGCAGCTGGAGCTGAGCTGAGCAGGGAGATGGCTAAGTGCAGGCTGGGGGTGAGCCATCAGTTGGACATCCCCTAAGGGCTCCCAGTATGTGAGATGAGGCAGGTTGGGCTGAGGGACCACCCACCCCCATCCCGTGCATGAATTTCATGCACCAAGCCACTAGTTAGAAATTAAAGGACTTTATTGGGAAGCAGGAAGTACAATCAGCAATATGACTGTTTCCAAAAATCTTAGACAAACTTAGGCAATAGAAATAAAATAATTCAAATAATAGAGACCAAGTGCACAAAATTCATGCACTGGGGGTGTCCCTCAGCCCAGCCTGCACCCTCTCTAATCTGGGACCCCTTAGGGATGTCTGACTGCTGGCTTAGGTCCAAACCTGATGGGATTGCATGTAAATTGGCAGTCGGCCATCTCTCTCACAATCTGTGATTGCAGGCTCCTAACCACTCAATTGCCTGCCTGCCTGATTGCCCCTAACTGCCCTCTGCTGACCTGATTGCCCCCAACTGTCCTCTCCTTCTGGCCCAATCAACCCAATTGCCCTCCCCTGCAGGCTTGGTCCCCCCACCTGCTGTTTCCTGATATTCATCTTGTGGTGGCCATCTTGTGATGATGTGGGGGCAGCCATCTTGTGACAACATGGGGGTGGTCATCTTGTGATGATGCAAGGGCAAGGCACCACCTAGGCTTTTATTAGTATAGATTACAGTGATAATATTTTTATTGCAACCTAAATGTATATGCTACTTATAAAAAGAGTATCATCTATGCTTCCACAATACTCATTTCTTTATGGTGTTGTATAATGAATTAATAGGTATGCAACAATAACAATCCACAAAGATATTACTATCCTATAGATGTAGCATTAGTTCAAAACCATTATCATAATATATTAATATTATGAAACACTCAGGATCAACTTCTACATAATTTTTTTTAAGTCATAGCAACAAATACAAATCTTAAGGAAAATGGCTGAAAATCTCTATAGGCTCCAGTCATATAAACAATAACTTCAAGAACTTTTATATTTTCCCTCAAAGTTTATGTAAATGATGGGTATTGTTAGTGCAAAAGATGAAGTTCTGAAGCCATTTCTCTCTTATGCTAAAATATTGATTTGTAATGACAGATTCTAAATGTTGATGGAACTGGTCTTTATTTTTAAAAAATGCCCCCAATTGACCTACAAATCTAAAGTAGAAGTTGATGCTCTCCAGCTGAAGATGCAGGAGTTTGAATGACAGTGATGCCAGTCATATCTGTCAGTGGAGATTTAATTGAACTATTTAAAATTAAGATCACTTATTGCTTTTGTTAGTGTTCCAGTTACAATTCACATTAACTTATTTGTTTGTGGTTCATTGATTGATGTGTTGAATTTAGTTGCATAAATTTTGAATCATGTGATCCTAATGCTATTATTTCAATAAGTTCCTATTGTATTTATTCCGTGATTCCTCAAGATAGGATACTTTTTAGGAATGTGAATCAAAGCATAAAATTGTAATATATTTCATTCAAAGTATCAAACATGGGTGTTAAGGGACATAGCGATCTTTAAACACACTTACAGAAATAATAAAATTGTGGGAGAGAAAAAAAAATTTAATTTGTTTGAAAGGAATAGCCAGAGCAATGTTACATGAAAATTCAACTAATGGTCAAGAGAGAGATGTACTTATTTTATTTAAATAAAAAACCTTGTCAAAATGGAAGAAATGATTCCATTGTCCACAAAATAAAAATATTAAGAACCTATATTTATTTCTAATGTGAGGAAATATGGGATTCAAAATTTTGACAGATCAGTCTGAAGGACCGAGTTTCTTTACAAAATTATTTTTCATTCAAGTCTTTGGATTATATTAGTTTGTGAAGATATTTTGAAGGGCACTCAATCAATAGTAGAGGAACTAGGACACATTCAAAATGCCTGCTCCTTTAAGATTAACTTAAATCATTCTTGCCTATAGTAGGAACTTTAAAGTTCTTGCCTATAGCAAGAACTTTAAAATAAATTACAGACAACTTATCATGTTTTATAGACTCCCTAGAGGCCTGGTGCACAAAATTTGTGCACAGAGAAGGAGGGTATCCCTCAGCCCAGCCTGCACCTCTCCAATCTGGGACCACTCAAGAGATGTCCAACTGCCCGGTTAGGCCTGATCTTAACAATCCAGGATTGCTGGTTTCTAATTGCTTGCCTGCCTGCCTTCCCAATTGCCCCTAACCACTTCTGCCTACTGGCCTGATTATTGCCTAACCACTCCTATGCCAGCCTGATTGATGTCTAACTGCTACTCTGCCAGCCTGACTGCCCCTAATTGCCCTCCCTTGGGGGCATGGTCAACTCTAACTGCCCTGCTCTGCAGGCCTGGTCCCCACCAACTGTTCTCCCCTGAAGGCCTGGGTCCCCCTACAACTGCCCTTCCCTGCAGGTCCAGTCACCCCAAACTTCCCTCCTCTGCCAGCCTGGACATCCCTAATTTCCCTCCCCTGCTAGACTGATTGCCCACAACTGCCTCCCTTGCAGGCTGGTCTCTCCCAACTGCTCTCCTCTGCTGGCCATTTGTGGTGGCTATCTTATATCTACATGGGTGCAGCCATCTTTGACCACATGGGGGCATCCATCTTGTTTGTTGGAGTGATGGTCAATTTGTGTATTATTCTTTTATTAGGTAGGATAGAGGCCCAGTGCATGCACAGGGGCCAGCTGATTTGCCTAGAAGGGTGTCCCAGATCAGGGTGGGGGTTCCCTTGGGGCATGGAGGGGCCTGCGCGAGGGGACTGGTCTGGTTTTCAGGCTGCTCACACCCCCTAGCAACCCAAGCTGAGGCCCTGGTATTAGGGATTTATTTACCTTCTATAATTGAAACTTTGTAGCCTTGAGTGGAGGCCAGGTCCAGCTAGGGCAGGTGAGAAACTTGGCTTCCTCCATCGCCAGGGGCAACCCAAATCTCCTGATCTCTCCAGCTTCATGGCTACCACCATTTTTATTGGGATTTATTTATCTTCTATAATTCAAACTTTGTGGCCTTGAGGGGAGGTCAGAGTTGGCTAAGGCCGGTGGGAAGCTTGGCTTCCTCCATTGCTGGGGGCAACCCAAGCATCCTGCTTGCTCTGGCTCCATGGCCACCACCATATTTTAGGTTAATTTGCATACTCACTCCTGATTGGCTTGTGTGCATGCCTTATGTGTGTAATGGAGGTTACGGTCAATTTACATTTTTCTCATTTATTAGATAGGATTGCAGAAAAAAACTACAGAGAATTGTGTTTACTTAAAAATCATAGAATTCACCAGCTTCAATGAAACAAAAGTGTTTATAGAAAAATATGGTATATTTTGAGAGAAAATACTGTGTTTGTGCATTGTGTGTGTCTGTGCAGACAAAAGTCATGATTGGCAATCTCAGTAACAAGCAGAAATTTTATCTCTAATGTCACATCTATATTATTGAAACATTTTCTATATATAATTAATGACAGAGTTATTTAATTTATCACCAGTCATCCAAATAGGTAATGCCCCCAAAATAGACTATATTTATTGTACTGTTTTCTCACATGCCTAATTATTTGATCTGTGATTTTTTTAGGAAACACAACAACCAAATCACAGTACTTAACAAAACTTAACATAATAGTGACTATATTCTCTTGGGCATACATCTATTTTAGCAATTCTCATATATCATATTGCTTAGGTAATGAATTTACACTTATAATTTGTTTTCCCGTTTAACCTTAGAAATTCCACAAGGTAGAGGCCTTCATTTTTTTCTAAGTTTTTAAAGGCTTTAGGTATTATTTCCCTCAAGGATTGTCATTCACATTATGTCAAGTAAGGGGATAATAAAAAAAAATCTGAGAATTTGAACAATAGCTATCAGGATTATAGAAATTTCTCATAATTCATTAGGGAATGGATTATAATCATATGCTTTTGGAACATAAAGTATAAATATATATTTAAATTCAATAAAATTATATTTTAATAGTTTCCAGCTTTATAAAAATGTAAAGTTCTTATAGTTTCCTATGCCCTCACATCTAGTTTTCTTTAGTATTAATTTCTTGTAGTAATATTATCAATTTTCTACAGTTAGTGAATCAATATTGATACATTATTATCACTAAAGTTCATGAAATATTCCAGGATCCCATCTAGAATCTCTCATTACACTTAGTCATATGTCTTGTTAGCTCTTCTACTGTGACTTTATTTTTTCTTCACATGATTAAACTGGAATTCTGTGGTGTAAAGATTAAGATCACAGAGGGTACATGTTATTTTTATAAAATATTATGAAAAATGCATTACATCAGTGTGACTTGTCACTGTTGAATTTGTCCACTTGGCTAGGAAAGTATTTGCCAGTTTTCTCCAATGTAAAGTCACCTCCCCAGTTTCTGTCCTTTCTGCACTGGGAAGAACACACCATGTGAAGCTCAGACCTAAGATGTGGAGGGCAAAATACCTACATAAATTACCTGGAATTCTTCTGCATATATTTGTTTCTTCTCTAATTTATTTTTTATCATTTATTTATGTAAAGATAAATTCACACAGGTATTTGTTTTATGATTTGGTGTGTAAACCAATACTACTTTATTGTGAAGCTTAAGTTGTTCTAGCTTTGAACATTTTAGATGTCCGAATCTAAATTATGTTATTTTAATTGGATGCTATTTCTTTTTGCCTGCATTGTTACTAGTATTATTCATTTTGAGCACTCTAATGTACACTTGCCACTATAAGGTGTACTCTAAACTCAACCTCTATATATTTTTTTCCCAGACCTGAAATCGGCCATTTCTTTATGCAGTGATTTCTCTGGGATCCTTTCATTAAAGAATAATATTACAAATAGAAATCTGGGTTCTAACTATGTCCCTGCTTCTGGGACACTGTTTCTTCCAGGAACTATCAGAAGACAATATAATAAAACATTTGTATATACTAGCTTACGTTTTTATAAACATTTCCTCAAATATTTCTATATGTAATCATCTGTATCTATATTAAGCTGAGGAAGTTTATAGTGATGTTATCTAACTCATATATATATATATATATATATATATAAAAGCCCAAGTGGCTGGAATGACCAGAACAACCTGTTGCTATGATATGCACTGACCACCAAGGGGCAGATGCTCAATGCAGGAGCTGTTCCCTGGTGATCAGTGTGCTCCCCTGGCCAACCTCCTCTGTCTAGTCAACCTTCCACCCAACTGGTAAGCTCTGATCACCCAACTGGACTAGGATAGGGAACTAGGATGGTTGGTGGCAGATGTTGCCCCATTCCTAGGGGGACAACGGCCAACTCTCTCCTGTCCCCTTTCCCTTCCCCTGGCCAGAAGACCCCAATTTCCCTGTCACCCACCCACCCAGGGGTGGTGCGGCAGTGAGAGAAGAAGGAAGTGGGGAGGTGTGGAACTGCACAGTGATGGAGCGCCAATGATGGCAGCATCAGCATTGGCATCCATTTATTCTGTACCCAGCCAGGTGACTGTTACCTCCTCTCTGGCCTGGCCTTGATCAACCTGGCCCTGATTAGCCCTGATCACAGGCCAGGCCTAGGGACCCCACCCATGCATTAGTTTTATGCACCAGGCTTCTAGTCCTATCTAATAAAAGAGTAACATGCAAATATGACCGTACCTTGGCTCCTGATTGGCTATGCTACCAGCCAATCAGGAACAAAGGGTGAGGCCAAGGGGCAGGACCAAGTGGCATGAGCACCAGTCCTGGGGGTGGAGATGAAATGGCAGTGGCAGTGAGCACCCAGCACCTGGGCACTTTGAGGGGAAGTGGTGACAGCAACAGCAGCGGTAGCAGCAGCTGCAGGGAGTGCCCAGGGGCCAGCCAATCAAGAGCGGGGAGGGGGGCAGGGATCTAGCAGGAGAGGGAGGGCCTGCAGAAGGAGAGGGTGGCCCTCAGCACCCCTAGCTGGCATGGTGGGAGAAGGTGAGCCTGCGGCAGGACAAGGTGGCCTTCAGCACCCCTGACCTGCATGGCAGCAGAGGGAGGGCTGTTTGTGCCCCCAGCCAATCTGGCAGCCTGCTGTCTCCTGCCATGAGAGGCAGGAGAAGGTGGGCTGTGCACAGAGGGAGAGAGCAGGCTGTCCATACCCCTGGCAGGAGTGGCAGGAGAGGGCAGGACTGGGGGGGAGAGGGTGGTCCTGCAGCGGGAGAGGGCAGGCTGTTCATGCCTCCAGCATGCCCCACAATCTGCCCTCTCCAGCCACAAAGGGTGTGTGTGTGGGGGGGGCGGTGGAGAGAACGAGCCATGCACAGCAGGAGAGGGCAGACCATCTGCATCCCTGGCCAGTGCAGAGGGAGAGGCTGGGCCTGTGGTGGGAGAGGGAGGGCTGTCTGCACCCCCAGTCTACCCAGCGGCCCGCTGTATCCTGCAGCAAGGCAGGAGAGGGTGGGCCATGCACAGTGGGAGAGGGCGGGCCTTCGGTGGGAGAGTGAAGCCTTCACCACCCCTGGCCAGCAGCAGTGGGAGAGGGAGGCCCTCAGCACCCCTGGCCAGCATGGCGGGAGAGGGCAGGCTGTCTGCAGCCCCAGCCGACTTGGCGCCGACCCTCTCCCACCACCTGGAGGGAGAGAACAGGTGCAGGGCAGCAAATTTGCACTATGCCAGGCAGGGAAGCCAGATCTGAAAGCCCAAGCCCCCAAGTACCCAATAGGGCTTAGTGTGCCAGGGTCCCGAGGAGGCCCCAGGACAAGCATCTCCCCAGAGGCTGTGCAAGAGAAGGAGAGGAACCTCTGGATGAGGGACACCCCCCACCTCATACACAAATTTTGTGCACTGGGCCTCTAGTACTAGTATAACACCTTAGGGATATTATCACATAATCTACCCTCTTGCTTGTTTGCATTCCCTTACTCCAATAGTGAGGAACTGGGCCCCTACTATCTGCCATCCATTTTATAATTGTCTACTTTCAGAATGCCTGATAGCAGCATCAGGATTGCTACCCCATATCTATAAAAGAAACTTTAAAACTAGAGCACAGTGCTTGTGTTCAGTATATTTTTCCTTTGTCTTATAAATTATCTTCATTTCTAAAGGTAGTTAGCTCAGCACATTCATTTATCTTCCACACCTCTAGTGAGGTTTTGTTATATATTAGAAATATAATCCATCTGTTTTCTTATAGTGTTAATCCCATCCTGGGATCACTTCTACTCCTGAAGATTTCAAGAAACATGAAGTACATCATTAGAAAATGTTCCTTTTCCATAGAAAACATTGGTTGAAACATGCCTTTAATGAATGCTTGCAAAAAGGCATAGTATTTGTGTATCTACATGTGATGGTTAGTTTTATGTATTAATTACCTTGACTACAGTCCTCAGTTATTCATTCAAAACTTGTAGTTATAATTACTGGTAAAGTCATTTGACTTTAAGAAAGGGCCTGATATAGGATTGATCTGATTTACTCAGATGAGTAAATTTAAAAGCAGAACACAAACTTCCCAGGAGAAGAAATGCCCACGGTGGTTGACTGCAGATTCAGTTCATGTTTGAGTTTTCCAGCTATGCTTTCCTGGTGGCCTGCTCTAAAGATTTGATACTTGTCTAGCCAGTTTCAGGATTCTATGACCTAATTCCTTGCAATTAATTTCCTACTAGTTCTACTTCTCAGGTTAAATAGGTAATACAGATTTGGGTACTAGAAGAGGATTTATAGAAAGAGAATGAAATCTTAGATTTTTTTCTTTTCTTTTTTTAATGGTTTCTTGAAAGGAATTAGATTTAAATGAAATAAACCAGTGATGGGCAACCTTTTGAACTTGGTGTGTCAAGATTCACCAAAAACCGAGCATATCTCAGGTGGTGTGACACTTCGAGAAAAACAAACAAACAAACATAATTTTGCAATATTTGTAGTTTAAATAACAAAAATGTATAATTATAATATATAATTGTATTTAATAAAACAAAAAATAATTATTTAACTTACCTGCTTAGTGACTTCTTTGTTCATCTGTCAGTCAGTTTCTGTTGCTGATCTTGATATTATTAACTTGTGTGGGGTGCTGTGAACTAAGATAAGTGAGGGGGAGCGGGAAATCTTTAATTAACCTGCTTATTAGTAACTTTTTTGTTGCTGAATTTCATTGGCTAAACCTTCAATTGAAGGTTGGTATTTTGTACACTTCATGCCCAACCAAGCACTACTAACTTCTTCTGTCAATCTGTTTCTTTTGTTGGTTTTGATATTATTTAACGCTGAGAACAAGGTCTCACAAAAGTACGTAGAGGGAAAAATTGTGAGTAAAGCCATTGCTATATTTTCAGGGTGCTAAAAGTGTCTGGTAATCGGTTCCAGGCACTCCAAATTTCCTGTTCATAGTGACACTCTTCATCATTCTCCAAGCAGCACCTTTCCAGATTGCCAAGCTTTGATCTCAGGTTGACAAACACCTGAACCCAGATGCTGTCTTGAAATTCTGCAAGTTGCATTTCCAAATCATCAATTTGCATCCATTAGAAACCATTTAATACCATAGACTAGTCCATCAGAATACTAAATTATGGTCTGTTCTAGGCTTCAAAATTGATTAAATCTATCATTGAACTGGTCAAGTAACTAGTCTAAAACATGCTGGTACTTTATATGCAAGGGTTCCATTTCATTTTGTACAGCTGCACTGGCCTTCTCAAAATACTTTGTTACTCAAGGAAAATACTTCTAAGTTTTAGTTTCTACATCTTGCTTGAAAATTTTAAGTTTACTTTCAAAAGCTTTTATGTAGCCAAACATAAAGTCAATACTTTTGCCAAAACCTTGTAACTTTAAGTTCAGTTCATTAATATGAACAGAGAGATCTGTAAAAAATATCTGGGTGTTGACCTACTTATCATATTGAGCTGAGAAATGTTTCCCAGATCCTTATCCTCAAGAAATACCTTAATTTCTTCAAAGCACTCCACAAAGCGCTCAAGAACTTTGCCTTAGCTCAGCCATCTTACATTTATGTACATCAGCAGTCCACTGTAGGTGAAATGAACCTCCAGTAAAAGTGCAGAAAATTCTCACTTGTGGAGGGGGCTAGCAACTATTAAATTTTTGTAACAAGTGACATTAAGTTGTTTAAGTTGGTGAATCCTGTCTTGCTACAGAAAACCTCCTGATGGATAATACAATGAAAAGGCACAATCAGATGTCCAATAGCTTCCATAACATTTTGACAAATCTGATGTTTTCCCCCACCATGTTTGGTGCCCCATCTGTCGTCACTGACATAACTTTAGAGATATCAATGCTTAGTCATGGAATGTTTGTATAACAATCTTACATATTTCGCTTCCTGATATACTTGTTGGCACTGATATTAACTTTATCAACTCTTCTCTCATTGTGAGACCATCAGAATATCGACCAATAATGGCCAACTGAGCATATGATGTGACATCAGTAGTTTCATCAAGAGAGATTGAAAAATATTTATAATTACTTAAATCTCTTTTTAATTGATGTTGTACATTTGTGTTTAGTCCCATTATTTGGTCTTTTGTGATATTTCTACTGACTGGTGACTCAGATATTCTCTTAACAATTGCATCTTTATTCTGAATTTCATGAAATAGAAGTGGTGCACATTTTAGGAGAGTTTCTCTATTAAATCTCCCTCACTGAGTGCTTTTCCATGCTGAGCTATGGAGTGAGCAATGCTCAAACATGCAGATGTTAAATTTGTACAGTCTTTTATAAATTTAAGGATGGGATTACATTGGCTCTTATAGAGGTGAAGCTGCTAATGTATTCCTTCCTTTCATCCTCACTTTTTTCAAAAGCTTGGAATGATTAGTTTCAAAATGTCTATTTATATTCCACATTGTGCTTCTCTTCCTCCTTTCCTCTCTCCCTCCCTTCTTAAAGCTTCCATGGTGGGGGGGGGGCGCTTTAACCCCCAGCCCAGGGATCAGCTCCAACTTAAATATTATTTTGTAAGATTTCTTACAAATGTGGACTAATAGCATCTTTTTGAAATTCAAAACACCTCCAAAGTTTATATAAATAATTAACATTGCAAAGCTAACTCATTAAAAAGATCAGTTAACTTATAAGGACACACTCTAAAATAAAATCAAGCTCAGCACAGAACAGTGTTCAGAGTTGTAGTGCCCTGCTCTTTGATGTGCAGACTGTTCTCACCAAATTAACATCCTTTGTCTTTGAGCCTTTCTTTTCTCTGACCCAGGAGGATGATAAGAGGAGGTAAGCATTTGAGAAAAAGAAACACAAAGGAGAGGGGTGGTGCAGTCAGCATGACCTGGATAGTTTAGGTTTAGAGCTGATACAAGTTGGAATGTTTTTTAAACTAGTCCTAATGTTTTAGTTTTATGTCTTCTCCTCTCATTTCCCCCCTCATGAGTTGCCTTCCTTTACAGAAGACTTCATCATGTCTATTTGTCTAATAAATTTAAGTTTTCTATTCCTCTTAGAATATTTTTTTGGCCTGTATCATAAAACAATAGGCAATTGTCCCCATTCTCATGATTAAATTCACCAAAAGGTCATTTGCCAAATGGAAGGCTGCATTGTTATAGGATCCAGGATGGTACTATGACTGGCCAGCTCAGCCCCTCTGTGGATGCTCATCACCAGGGCATTTCTCCTTGCTCTACATATACCTACCACTCCTACCTGTCGTGCATAGATTGTAGATTCTTTGTAACCATCCTATTGTTTGGCTTTTTGTTTATCACAATTAAAGTTAATATGATATTAATTAGAGGCCAGGTGCATGAAATTTGTGCATGGGAGGTAAGGGGCTCCACAACCCGACCTGCACCCTCTCCAATCCAGGAGCCCTTGGGGGATGTCCAACTGGTAGTAGGACATCCCTCTCGCAATCTGGGACTTCTGGCTCCTTACAGCTCACCTGCCTGCCTACCCTAACCACTCTGTCTCTCTGCCTGATCCCTCTAACTGCCCTTCCCCTGCTGGCCTGGTCCTCCCTATTAACTTTTTTTTTTTAATCGTATGCCTTTTACACACAACTACATTTGACTTCCTTATTGGCTTCTCCCTCTCACACAGTTCATCTCTCTCCTTTATGTAACACTTTTTCCTACTGACTCATCATTTATAAACTTTTCTTTCCTACTTATTTTCTACTTCTGTTCCATCATCCTTCTTCCCATCTTTCTCCTATCCTCCCTACCTCCCTACATTCCCTCTTTTCTTTATCTTTACCCTTTCCTCCCTCCCTTTTTCCTACCTTCCCACCTTAATTTTTTTCTTCATTTCCTCCCTCAGCCCTGCTTTGCCCCCTCCCCCATTTCTTCCTTCTTCCTATTCTCCTTTTAAGCTCTACCAACTTCCCTTTTAAAATTTTCTTCCCTCCCTCTTTCTCTCTCATTCTACCTTTCCCATACATTCTTCTCTACTTACTTCCACTGTTTTAATATCTATCTAGATACCTGCCTAATTATTCACTATCATGTATCTTTTTTCCATTCTTACTCCTACTTTTGAAATCTGTCCCCAGTGCACATCTATACTTGATTTTCATTATAGTTCCTATAGTTCACTCATACATCCTCTTTCCTTCTTTAACTCTGCTCTCTACTGACTCCTTTATAAAGCTCTTCTCTCCCTCCCTTCTTAAAGCTTCCATTTGGGGGGTGGGGGAGGCTTTAACCCCTAGCCCAGGGATCAGCTCCAGCCAGGTACTCACCACCCCCCTTTCCCAGTCTCCCCACTGCCATCCTGCTCCCATTCCCTTCCTGGGACTTCAGGTCCATTGAGCGTGGCCAAGTCCCTTGTCGTCCAGGTGCTGCTGCTGCCTTGAAGCAGGAATGACTCTGCCCAGAAGGCTTCGGACCATCCACCATTCCATCCTACACCAGTGGTTGCCTCCCCACCAATGGCCTTCACTGGGGTCCACCACTCTCTTTCCATGTTTGGGTGGAGCTCCTACTCCACCCCTTGCTGAGTACATCTGCTCCCTCCTTCCATGATAGCCACCCTCTCCCATGTGCAGCCCCACATTTCCTTCCCTTTTCCATTCCTGTGTCTTTTTCTTGTTCCTTTTCTATATTTCTGTTTCTCCTTTGGACCTGTCTGCATGCTGACTTGCCTTTCTCTCCCTCTCCTTTTTTATCCCCTCCTATCCTACCCGGGGCCTTGCAGCTCCCTGAGCAGAGGGCAGGGATGCAGCCTGCTTACCTGGTTATGATACTGTAATGGATAATTTGCGTATTTCTCTATTATTAGTACAGATACCAGGCTCAAACTTCTTCAAATATAACTAAAATATTATCTGGGTCATAGGAGCATGCTTATAATACAGGCACAGTAAAAATAAGATTGGATACTGTTTAAAGGTATACCTTAGTTTTCAAAAAGGTGGCATGGACCAGCCAAGTTATTGAGTCAGATTGTTTATCCTGAGCAGGGTACAAGGGTGATTTCTTTCCCGGGTTCTTGTCCAAATGGATTCAAAGAATGAAGCCATGGACAAAAGGTGGTAGATGAAAAGGGTGGAAATTTATTGGAAGGAAATACAGATTCCCGCATAGGGAGGGGGTCCCAAAGTGGGTAAACCACTAAGCTTTCTTTTTCTAAGGTTTATAAAGGCAGCAGTTCTTTGTCTCTTGGTACTGCCTTTCAATTGGTAGAATATCAGCTTCAAAGTGTAAAATGCACATGGTGCCTCCCTCTTTCTCTCCCATGAAACCCCTTTTTAATCTTCCCCTTCACTGGTAAAATTCTCTATCTCCTGTGAAAATATGTTTTCCTCTTTCTCCCATTTATCAGCATTTCTCTATCCTCTGTGAAAGTGTGTTTTCTTTTTCTCTCCATACCCTGTGGTTTTTCTTATCTTCTGTGAATGGGTATCTTCCTCTCCCCTTACCCTGTGGCACCTCTTTTCTTTCTTTCTTTCTTTCTTTGTGAATATATACTTTTTGGAAAGTCCAAGTCCTCAAGTATGCAATCCTCTCCCATGGATTCCCTAATTCCTAAAATTCCCTAAACCTGCCTATTTTATTTCTAAAACTCCTTTCATGATTATATATATATATATATATATATATATATATATATATATGTGTGTGTGTGTGTGTGTGTGAGTGTGTGTGTGTGTGTGTGCGTTTGTGTGTGTACATATATATATAAAAGCCAATTGACCAGAACAATGGAATGACTAGATTGACTGGTTGCTGTGAAGCACACTGTGGTGGCCAACCAGTCTGATCAGCCTACCCAACCCAACCTCCTGTGGTCCCTCCCCCAAACCAGCCCAGTCCCTGATTGTCCGACCCCCCCCCCCCCCTGATCAGGGGTAGCTTTAGCAGCCAACCTCCCGTGGCTACAGTCAGCCCCACCCCTTATAGGCCCCGATCAAGACAGGCTGGCTGGACCCTCCTACCCATGCATTATTTATAGTTACTGACCTTCAAAATATCATTTTGTTCAACCATACTGAGTTCAGTGGTCTTTCCTGAGCAGGATGCAAGGATTATTTCTTTTCCATGTCCTCGATCAGGTGGATTTAAAGAATGAAGCCATGGACAAAATGTAGTGGATGAAAAGGTGGAAATTTGTTGGAAACAAGTACAGACTCCCACATAGGGAAGGGGTTTCAAAGGGGGTAGCCCACTAAGCTCCTTTTTCCTAAGGTTTATAAATGCTGCAGTTCTTTGTTTCTTGGTGTTGCCTTCTAATTGGTAGAATATCAGTTTCAAAGCTTAAACCTCATTTGGTGTCCCCTCATCCTCTCCCCCTTCAGTGGTAGAATTCTCCATCCTCTGTGAAAATTTGTTTCCTCTTTCTCCCCATACCCCTTGGCTTTTCCCTATCTTTTGTTAATGGATGTCTTCCTTTCTCCTTATTCTGTGGCACATTTTGTCTTCTGTGAATGTATGCTTTTTGACAGCTCCAAGTCCTCAGCTATGCCTTCCTCCTCTATGGGACCTCTAATTTCTAAACACCCTAAACCTGCCTATTTTACCCCCTAAAACTCCTTTCAATATGCTGAAGAAATGTGATGTCTAGGACCATTCTAGTTGTTGAATTTTACTATCTAGTATTATGACCTTACTTTTCATTATTGAAAATTTCATTGTTTATAATTTTACATTGAAATTTGTGTAGACATTGTATGGTTTAAATAATATAACTATTTTTTTTTAATTTTGTTAGGTACCTTACTTCTTCAAATTTTACTCTAAAAATTCGTGTGAATTCAGTGTGTGTGTGTGTGTGTGTGTATGTGTGTGTGTTTTAAATCTTATCAGTTACTTCAGAGTTACTACTTATAAATCATTTTACTACTGGGCATGCCTTAAAAATAAACATGTGAATAATTTTATTTTGTGTGCAAAGGTAGTTTATGTGCAATGTGCAGTTTGTCAAATCCGTCTGTATTTTTTATAAGATTTCACCATTACTGCAGGTTTTATTTCATGTCTTCTAAGACAATCCATAGACACTATGACCCCTTGTTTGTAGATCACCATTAATGTATACAAGCATAAAGAAATCCATAGAAGTTAACTAATGATTTTACAATTGTCAATATCTAGGAAGAATTTTCATATAGAAACACATAGAAGATGGGGCCTGACACTTGAGCAGACAAGCTCAGACTCACCTAAGGTTCATATTTCTTCTTAAGTTTTGACTATTCTCTGCATTCATCCCACTTTTCACAACAGACACTGTGAAATGATCTTACAACGGCAGTACTTTCAGATTGCTCTGGAGGTTTTATTTTCTTATTGCAGCTTTCTGAGAGATATCTTTTAAAGTAGTCCAAGGATCTGAAAGTTTTTTTTTACATTTTTCTATGAGCACATTATTTTAAAAGAAGTATTGTATAAGATGCATGTTATGAATATCTCATTTGGTCCCTTGTCTACTTATTGTATTACTAGAGACCCGATGCATGTGCAAGAGTAGGCCTTCCTTCCCCCAGCTGCTGGCATCAGCTTCCCTCCAGCACCCAGGACCTGAACTTCTCTCCTCTGGCTGTAGACAGGCACACGGGATACAGATGTGGAGAAAATACTAGTAAACTTCAAAGAAAAAAAAGGAAAGACATAAACAGATAATTAACAAAAATGTATGAAAATTGTCTGTAAATAAATATAGGAAATATTGTAAACCTCACACATATAAGCAAAGTGAAAATTGAAAGAACTTTAGCAACCATTTCTTATGTATTAGAGAAACCAAAAATATAAATTTGACAACATATCAAGTTAGGAACAAGGCATTCTCTCATACATTGCTTTGAAAAATGCAAAATGTTTTAACCTTATAAATGTGACCACATCCAACAGAATTATAGATGTTTTAACTATTCAATTCAATCATCTACTACAATAAGAAAATAGATTTGAATAAGGTTAGTCATTGCAACATTAATTATAAAGGGTGCAAAAAAAAACCCAGAGCATAGAGAGCATGCTGAATTTTATGTTGAAAGAAAAAAGAAATAAGAAAACATTAATTTTGCCTCCATATTTTTGCAAAAGGAAATATGGTAAGGATAACTGAGAAACTTATAAAATTAGTTACCTATAGGGGTGATTTGTAAGAGGGTTGAAGGGATTGAGAGTGAGGTACAATCTTAAAAACTTTTCTACTATATAATTTTTAATTTGGGGATGATGTTAATGTTTTAATAAAAAAGTAATAAAAATAAAATAGAAATATTTAAAATTGTAACATAGGTGCTATATTTAAAAATGTGTTTGTTGCAATATTCAAGTAAAATTTAACTCTGAAAGAAACTTGACTTTCATTTCAAGGTTTGGTATTTTTTGTTGTGTGACTTTTGATTTTTTAAATTGATTAAATCCTGATATATGGGCTAAATTTATAATATGCAAGGTCTATGATGGCTCAATTAAATAAAAATCTGGAAGTATGTGACTCACCAGCAGACTAACTTTTCTGATCATGCTAATTAAAAAAAACAACAATTTGGCATATTTAATTGAAAAGCCCAGTACACAAACATTGCACAGGATACTGATAGGTTTCAGAGCGCCATTAAAAGTGTTTCGGAAACTATCATCTCATCTGCGAATAAGGACAATTTCACATCTTCTTTTACAATTTGGAAGCCTTTTATTTCTTCTTCTTGTCTAATTGCTATGTCCAGCACTTCTAACACTATGTTGAACAGGAGTGGTGAAAGTAGGTACCTCTGTCTTGTTCCTGTTCTTAGGGGAAATGAGTTTAGTTTTTGCCCATTGTGTATGATGTTGGCTATAGGTTTATCATATAGGGCTTTTATTATGTTGAGGTATGATTCTTCTATTTCCACTTTGCTGAGAGTTGTGTTGTGTTTTTGTTTTTTTTTATCAAGAAAGAGTGTTGGATTTTGTCAAATGGTTTTTCTTCATCAATTGATATGACTGTGATTTTTATCACTAAATTTGTTTATATGATATATCACATTTACTTATTTGCAGATATTGTACCACACTTGCATCCCCGTGATAAATCCCACTTACTTGGTCATGGTATATGATCTTTCTAATGCATTGCTGAATCTGATTTGCTAGAATTTTGTTGAGGATTTTAGCATCTATGTTCATCAAGAATATTGGCCTATAGTTCTCTTTTTTTGTGGTTTTTATCTGGTTTTGGGATTAGGGTGATTCTGGCTTCATAGAAAGAGCTTTGAAGAGTGCCTTCCCTCTTCAATTTTTTGGAAGATATGAGGAAGATAGGTTTTAGTTATTTTTTGGATTCTTGGTATAACTCCCCAGTAAAGTCGTCCAGACCAGTGCTTTTGTTTACTGAAAGATTGTTGATTGCTGTTTCAATTTCTTCAATAGTTACAGGCCTATTCAGGTTTTTTAATTCTTCCTGGTTGAGTTTTGGGAGTTTGTAATTTTCTAAGAATATGTCCATTTCATGTAGGTTGTCCATTTTGTTGGAATAGAGTTGTTCATAGTGTTTTTTTAACAATTTTTTTTTTATTTCTGTGGGATTGGTTGTTAATTCACCTCTTTCATTTCTGATTTTGTTTATTTGGGTCCTCTCTCTTTGCTTCTTGGTGAACCTGGCTAGAGATTCATCAATCTTATTTATCCTTCCAAATAACCAGCTCTTGATTTTGTTGATCTTTTGTATTTTTATTTTTTATTTTTTTTGGCCTCTATGTCATTTATCTCTGCTCTGATCTTTAAAATGTCCTTCCTTCTGCTTACACTGGGCTTTTCTTGTTGCTCTCTTTCTAGCTTTTTGAGTTGTAGGATTAGGCAATTTATTACCATTGTTCCTTGTTTTTTGCTGTAGTCTCATAGACCTATGAACTTGCCTCTCAAGACTGCTTTTACTGTGTCCCATAGATTTTGTATTTTTTTTTAATTGACGTTTGTTTTCATGATGCTTTTTATTTCTTCTTTGATCTCTCTGGTAAAGCAATCATTGTTTAATAGCATGCTATTTAGTCTACAGGTGTTTGATTTTTTTATTGTTTTTATTATAGTTGATTTCTAGTTTTATGCCATTGTGATCTGAGAAGATGCTTGATATGACTTCTATAATCTTAATTTTAAGAGATTTTGCCTGTGACCCAATATATGCTCTATCTTTAAAAATGACCCATGTGCACATGAGAAGAATGTATATTCTGTACATCTGGAGTTAAATGTTCCGAAGATGTCAATTATTCCATCTGATCTAGTGAGTCATTTAAGATTGATGTTTCATTGCTGATTTTTTGTTTAGATGATTTGTACAGTGGTAATAGTGGGGCATTAAAGACCCCTGCTATGACTGTATTGCTGTCAATCTCTCCCTTGATGTCCTCTAGAAGTTTTTTTTTTTTATGTATTAGGGTGCTCCCTATTGGGTGCATATATGTTTACCAGAGTTATTTCTTCTTGTTGGATATCTTCCTCTAGTATTATGAAGTGGCCTTCCTTATCTCCTTTTATGTCCTTCACTGTGAGATCTAATTTGTCAGATATAAGTATTGCTACCCCAGCTTTTCTTTCATTTCCATTTGCCTGAATAAATCTTTTTCTACCTCTTACCCTAAAAAAATCCCAAAGACACCATAAAAAAAATTACTAGACCTAATAAATGAATTTGTCAATGTAGCAGAATACAAAATTAACACCCAGAAATATATGACCTTTTTATACACCAATAATGAAATCACAGAAATAGAAAAGAAAAAAATCCCATTTATCATTGCACCAAAAAAATTAAAATATCTAGGAATAAACTTAACCAAGGACATAAAAGACCTGTACTCAGAAAACTACAGTACATTGAAAAAAGAGATAGAGAAAGATATAAACAAATGGAAGAACTTACCATGTTCATGGGTTGGTGGCATCAACATCACTAAAATGTCCATACTACCTAATCCAATCTATAGATTCAATGTAATACCTATTAAAATATCAATGGCATATTTCAAAGATCTAGAACAAACTCTACAAAAATTCATCTGGAATAAAAAAAGACCCCGAATAGCCATAGCAATCCTGAGAAAGAAGAACAAAGTTCTAGGAATCACAATACCAGACATCAAACTATATTACCAAGCCACTGTTCTCAAAACTGCCTGGTACTGGAACAAGAACAGAAATACAGACCAATGGAACAGAATAGAGGACACAGAAATGAACCAAACTATTATACTCAATATTCGACAAAGGAGGCAAGAGCATACAGCTTCTTTAATAAATGGTGCTGGGAAATTTGGTCAGATACATGCAAAAAAAAATGAAACTAGATCACCAACTTACACCATACACAAAAACAAACTCAAAATGGCTAAAGGACTTGAACATAAGATGGGAAACCATAAAAATCCTACAAGACTCTATAGGCAGCAATATTGCAGACATATGTTATAATAATATTTTTACAGATACAGATCCTAGAGCAAGAGAGACTAAGGAAAAAAGAAACAAAAAGAAGCAAAAGGGACTACATCAAAATAAAAAGCTTCTGCACAGCAAGAGAAACAATCAACAAAACAACAAGAAAGCCCACTGCATGGGAGAACATATTTGCCAATGTTATCACAGATAAGGGTTTAATCTCCAAAATTTACAGGGAAGTCATACAACTTAACCCAAGAAGATAAACAACCTAATCAAAAACTGGGCAAAGGAACTCAGTAGACAGACACTTTTCAAAAGAGGACATTCATAAAGTCAAAAGACACATGGAAACATGCTCAAAGTCACTAATTGTTCGAGAGATGCAAATCAAAACACTGAGTTACCATCTCAAATCTGTCAGAATGACTATCATCAACAAATCAATAAATGACAAGTGCTAGAGAGGATGTGGAGAAAAAGGAACCCCTGTGCACTGCTAGTAGGAATGCAAACTGGAATAGCCATTATGGAGAAAAGTATGGAGTTTCATCAAAAAAATAAAAATGGAACTGCCATTTGACCTAGTAATACCACTTCTAGGTATATATCCCAAGAAGCTAGAAACACCAATCAGAAAGTATATTTGCACCCCTATGTTCTTAGTGGCACAAGGCACAATTTACAATAGCTAAGATTTGGAAACAGTCTAAATGCCCATCAGCAGATAAGTGGATTAGAAAACTATGCAATACTATGCTGCTATAAAAAAGAAGGAATTCTTACTATTTGCAACAGCATGGATGGAACTAGAGAACATTATACTAAGTTAAATAAGACAGGCAGTGAAAAAAATACATGATCTTACTCATTTATGGATAATAAAGAACATTATAACCTGATGAACAAAAAGATAGATGCAGAGGAAGAGAAGAATTGAACAGACTGTCAAATTACAGCAGGAAGTATGGGGAGTGTTGGGGGGAGCAGTAAGAGATCAACTGAAGGACCTGTATGAATGCATATAAGCATAACCAAGGGACACAAGACATTGTGGAGGAGATGAGAGCATATGCGGAGGGCGGGGGGGGGGGGCAGGGAGGGGGGAGGCGCGACCGGGAGGGAGGAAGATCAATGGGGGAAAAGAGGAGACATATGCACTACTTTTGTACTACTTTAAACAATAAAAAAAGGTGTTTGGTGAAGTAAGTTGCTTGTCATTGTTTAAAACTTGAGAGTTTGCCTTCTGATTCTAAAAGTATGCTCAAACTTTTATTATAGTTCCCACTTGCCTATCTTTGTAAATGTGTAACTGTTCTCATATTTTTTCCACTGCAAGGACAGCAGCAGAGACATAAATCCTGTAATACTTAGAAACCTCATGTCAGCATTAAATATGATAAACAATGTTTCTGTATTTGAAAATGGCCTTGCTGAGACCAAGAAGGAACCAGAGGCAATTAAATACTTTTTTTTGTCATTGCTAATGTAAGGCTTTATTTTTCCATATCTGAGTTTAATATGGGAATAAAAAGAAAGTGAGATGAACTAGATTCATGAAATTGTTAACTAGTGGAAAGTGAAAAGTTCAAACAACAGAAAACTCAACGTTGAGAAAAAGAATATGGGACAATGAATGGTTATCTACATATTAGCTCAGATGGATTAAAGTACATCATTAATAATACTGAGAGCTCGGGTTCACTTTTCTGATGAGTTTTACTTTTTATGATAGCAAAAGCTCTGTTCTGTCCTCTTCGGTCTTTCAAAATTGTATGATGTGTTTTTGTTTGGCTTTGTTTTTAAGTCAGGTAGGCAAACTCATTTGTGAGAGCCAATTAGCATTGCTTTGAATACCTATCAAACTCAACCATTCTGTTCTAAATGGCTATATTCATTAAGGGAACAAAGATCTAAATTATCATCTTTTTTTCAATTCACAGAACTTAGAAGATGGTATGAGTAAAATGCTAAGCTGCCAGAGCTAAGGAGAATGTTTTAGGCCCATAAGTTAGGAAATGCTTAGCAGACTTCTATTTCCAGCTTAGCTACAACCTGAAAGTGGTTCTTTTTAAGAAAACAATGTGATTATATATACCTATTCATTACTTAAAGACTTTAATTTGTGCACATTGTCTCTGAAAAAATTGCCACTCAGAAAAAAATGTATATATTAAATAACAATTAATCCTAGTATATTTTCATAATTACAAGGAAGTTACAAAACAGAACAAAGATGCCTGTATATCCTTTACCCATATTAATTTTTGCTCACTTGTTTAAACACTTAAAAGAAATATGATAACACTGCTATTAAAAACCTGATTGCTACTCAGACTGTATTAGTTACAAATGTTCTAATATACTTTTATTTTGTGTATGGGTCTTAGTTACATAGAACTAAATTATTGCAATCCTTTGTTCATGTGACAATCACATTTAAATCCTTGCATCATCCTTGACATGGCTACATTGGCTATCTTGTTTTCATTAGTCAGTAAGTAGCAGCAAACTTGCTGCTAAATTTGAACTGTTTGCTTCATGTATGACGTAATGCCCCAGAATTTCACTTGAGAAAACATCTTGATTTGCTATCACTGCCATATTATTTTAAAACATTCTATCTAATATAGAGGGAATATGCAAATTGATCATAACTCCATGACAAAGATGGCAGCACCCATAGCCAATAAGGAGGGAATATGCTAATTGACTGCCCCACCTGACACGCACATACATGCCTCCATTGTCCTCCAGTCCCTTCAGCCCCTCAGGCACCCAGGGCCAGCCTGAGGTGCAGGCAAGCCTTGGACATCAGCTGCCCAGCTGCCCAGAGCAGCCCAGGGCCACCCAGGGCTGCCCAATACTCAGATAACCAGAGCCAGCCGAGGCTTGCACTACAGCATTGGCAACAGCAGAGATGTGATAGGGGCATCACCTTCCCCTGATTCCCGGGTTGCCTCCTGCCCTGAGGGCTCCTGGACTGTGAGAGGGGGCACCGGGCCTCCAGTTCATATATAATTGTGTTTACCCTAATTCAATTATTTTGCAGCCATGTCATATTCTGTTTTGCTCATAATGTATCCATTTTCCTATCAATACAATTGAGTTTGTTTATTGAATTTGTTATTACAAAAGTCTTGCTATGAAAATTCTTGGAAATTTACCCTGAAGTATATATGGTCATGTTTCCTCTTGGAATATACTGGGAATTAGTAAAGTTTGTAGTGTGTGTACTATTTTCACCATTTAGAAATGGAGCCCACTTACAGTCCCACCACTAATGTATCATCTGGAGTCATATTCAGATTTTGTTATTTATATTAATTAATGTATATGAAATGTTTTACATTATTTCATTCATAATGAAGTTTATAATTCTCTGTCCCCCTCCCCCTCACTCTGGGTATTATTTTATCATAAGACAGAGAGGTGGAGTTTTCTTATTAAAATCATATGAATCTTCAGGTGTGTATAATGAACCATTATTTAGAACCAGAGACAAAATTCCATGTGAGACTTTTTTTGCCACCTTTACATTCATAATCCAAGTGGAAAAGTCTCTTTTTATGTACTTGAAATTGGGGCTCTTAATTAATTCACAAATATATATATATATTTAGTATTATGTCTTTATATCATGTACCGTTATTATTTAAAATTTCACCCTTATCTTATGAGCTTCTCATTTTACGGTAGGTACAAGTCTAACCTAAAACTGCTATTTTTGACTATGGTCTGATTTACCTAAACATCTCATGGTCAATTTTGATTTTTCAAATTATCTTTATCATTATTCAACACTACTCATATGATCATTAAGTCCACATACTGTCTTTACTCATCTTATAGATCTTAGGATATTATAAAGAAAATTTATACAAGGGGCTTGGCCCTCACAGCCCCCGCTTCATCTGGAAGGTCATCCAGAAGGCTGTCCAATCGAATTAGCATATTATGCTTTTATTATATTATTAGAGACCTATTGCAGAAAGATTCCTGCAAGAATAGGGTTTTCTGCGGCCAGAGTGAAACAGAGAAGGGAACAAAGCCCTCTGAGGCAGATTCCCCTCCCACCTCTGCCACTGCCTTGCCTCCCTTCTGTCTCAGTTGCTGCCTTGCTCCCTCCTGTCTCCACTGCCTTGCTCCCTTTTCCACAGCCTCACTCCCTTCTGCAGTGCTTGGCTTATGCTGTCTTCAGTCTTGGTTCTGTGCCTATGTATGCAAATTAACCACCATCTATGTTGGGTTAATTTGCATACACACTCTGATTGGCTGGTGGACATAATGGAGGGATGGTCAATTTTCATATTTCTCTTTCATTATAAAGTGTAGATAGATTTGTAGCATAAACAGCTATTTTATGTCTATTCAATTCAACACCATATAGATTAGGTAAGAAATAAATATATAGATCAGTGAAGGAAAATATAAGATATAGAAATAAATTCATTAATATTGTGACATGGCCATGACAGATTTTTGACCCTTAATACTGAGATTATATATGTAATATTGGCTGTTCAATATATTTCTTAGTTTGATATTTTTTTTCAGAATATTGAAGGCCCAATTCATTAAATACGTGCATGGGTAGGGTCCCTAGCAGTTGCCAGCTACCATCCACAGCCACCTTTCCTACGGTTGGCCAGCCAGCCCGACCCCCTGGTTAAACTCTGAGTCAAACTCCCACTTAACTCCCAGTCAAACTCCCAGTTGAGAGGACAATTTGCATGTTAGGTTGTTATTATATAGGATATTTACAAATAATTATATAAAATACTAATACTTTAGCATTAAACATATATAATTTATTAAAATGTAATCCCATATAATAAAAGGCTAATATGTAAATCAACTGAATGTTGGAATAAGTTGTTATGATGCACAGTGACCATCAGGGGGTAGACTCTCAATGCCGGAGCTTCCCCCTGGTGGTCAGTGCACTCCAGGGCAGTGCTAAAGATGCCCAACTGAAGGCAGCCATCAGTCAGATATCCCCCCAGGGCTACCGGATTGCAAGAGGGCACAGGCCAAGCTGAGGGATCCCCCGAGTTCAAGAATTTCATGCACCACGCCTCTAGTTTTAAAATAAAACTTACTGATATTTAACTTTTAGGCTTACTTTAAATTTCTAATATCAAACCATAATTTGACTTTTTAAATCTTTTGATACATGAGTCTTTTTCCTGATAACAATAACATATCTAATAATATTAATAAGTGATGAGGAGTTAGATATAGTTTCTTTAGGAGAAACTATTCTTCAAAATATTCAATATTTTTAGATAGCATAAAATAGTGTTTGTCCTAAGAGCAACAAAGACTTTTGTTTTGTGAGATTTAAAATTTATCTCAGTTTGTGGAATTTATTATGTCATGAGATGCAACATATCAAAATAAACTGTAATTCTTTCTTTTTCTCTTCTCTTTCCCTTCCTAAGAACTCCAATCCACAAACCAGTAGGTGGGGCCGAAGAGGTAGGTGCTTGTGTGTTGGGTAAAAATTAAACCTGCTCCACAATCTGGAATCAAAGACCAACTAGAGTGAGGATGGTGTTCAAACAAAAAAGACAGCCCAGCAAGGGCTAGTACCAAATAAGATTAGCCAATAAATCAGTCTTGAGCAAGGAAGATGGGGAGGCGGAAGCAGCTGCCTAGCCCAGAATGTTGGGCTAGAGCAGATGAGAAGCCTCCCTTTGTTGGGAAGATTATGACTGACTCAGGATATAAAACACAAGAAGAATAAGGGATATTCACAGTTGGCTAGTATCTCAGACTAAAGAGTCAGTGCACAAGTGGAGGTAAGGAGAACATCATAATAAGGGAGTACATTCTGTTATTGGGTTGTAGAGCTCAAAAAAGTATGAGAAGAGAATTCCAGAAAGAAGTGGGTGGGAAGTGAAAAAAAAACGAAAATAAATCCTATATTGTTGAATTTAAGTTAGAGTTATTATTGTTAACTCAGAGATTTCAAGATATAAAGATGAAGAAATAAATGTGAATATGTGCATATGCATATCTGTGTTTATATATTCTTCCTCTGTCCTCCACAATGTTCCTGTGAGTAGTAACATACTAGTAACAATCAAAATGCTTATCACCAAAATCTTACTTTCTATACTCTATTTTCCATTAAAATAACACAGGATTCCTTACAAAAATAACTCATTTTAGGACTGAGACAAGGAAAGTACAAAATGAGACTGAGGTATTTTCTTGGCCAGAATATAAAAAAAAAGAACTCTCCAAAAACGGTGAGTATATGTCAAAGGATATAGAAGTCAATTTAAAGAGATCCTCACTGAGAAAATGTGATGTCAAAATAGTATTAATGGTTTATACTTCATTATATAAGTGATTTGTAAGCCTATACTAATATAAGTTAGGGAATAAATAGAATGTTTGATAAAGTCTCAGAGTATCAGCATCTCAAGTACTTATATACACAAAAACAAAAGGGAAAAAGTAATTTTTAAATGAATAATACTAGTAGGTGTCATTTAATCAAATGCTCAAAACTAAAATCAGTAAAGAAGTAATGAGAGAAATTGGAATGTTGTACACTTATAGGATTGGATGGGAAGGACAGAGATTCTCATCATTGTTATACCTGCCAAAAGTGTTTGCCTGATTCTAATTATGATGAAGTATCTGAGAATCCAAAAGTGAAGGACATTATACAAAACAACTGGCTTCCAATATTCCCATGTGTCTAGGTCATGAAGGTCAAGAAAAAACTGGGAACTATTCCAGATTAAATTAAACTAAAATGACATAGATACATGTGTGTAATTCAGCATTGCATTCCTTTATTTTCATGTATATTACTAGAATAATTGAAGAAATTTGAGTGACTTCAAGATTAAATGATAGTGATTTATTCATATTAATCCTCCATCTTCATGTTTAAATCATGGTAAGATTGTTAGTAAGATGTATACACAAAAATGTTTTTGTAAATGATTTAGTATCATGTCAGCAACTTATTTTAAGGTAATTCAGAAATAAAAATGTTATTTGCAATGCAGTTGTCACAGTTATTAACTTTGAGATTGTTTAAAAAATTAATGTAAAAATATAATTCAGTCACATCCACACACAAATTGCCTACTATATTTTAGAATTACTGTACATAATGGTATTTATTTTGTTACACAAAGATAGGAGAAATTGCCCCTCATATTCACTTTTCAAAGTGGGATAGAAAATTATTTTCCCAAAGCACATGTAGATGTTTAATTTAATTAATATTTTATTATAATGAATTAATTAATACTTAATTATATAAAAATACTCAAAGAAGCAAGTTATATTTGGATAGCTTTTCCCATCTTCCAATATTCACCAAAATTAAAGAACCTTTATCAAAGACTGTACAAAAAATTATTGATTTAGGATTTAATCATAGCAGTAAGATGGTATAAAGATATATGATGGTCAGTTAAATAAAACCAAAAATTATTTGTAAGTTAATGCCTTTGAAATTTAGATTTATAACATATTGTATTTGTCATATAACAGATGGCCTTCTAAATACAGAAAGTCTACACATTGTCTGATATCTCCATTGAAAAGAAACATATATATGCATCTTTAAAATGCACAATTTTAGAAGACCTTTATGAATGAATTTTGTACATGAATTTTTTTCCTATTCCCATGTGATAACAGCTGACAAATCAAGTTTAATAAATAACATAAAATTTATAAATAAATAAAAGTCACTATCTACAAAAATAATCATTCACTCTAATTAGTTAATAAAATTATAAATTTAATGTCTAAAGTATCAGATATTTGTCCTACAGTTTTTCACAGAAAGATGTGCTTTATTGCATTAAGAACTTAGTGAGATAGCATAGGAGAGAAGTATAATTTAATTTATGGGGAATTTTGTGAAAAATAAAATGCATATTAGGTTACCTCCAGATGTATTTATGTCCTCTTACAAAAATTTACATTTTGAAAGGAAAACAAGATGTACCTCTGTTCATTTTGCTTTTTGTATATTTAAGTCCTAAAACTAATTTCACCTTTTTTTTGGTATATACAAATCTGAGGCATAGGAAATTTTTAAAATTACACAAAAAAAAAAAAGTGTCACTCTAAAACATAGTCTCTGATAGGAAAAAAATTTCCAAGCATATTATAATGTATTTTGACTTGTGGGCATTGATTATAGTATAACAGCAGCCTAAAGGAATTTTAGTATGTGTTCTATTCAGTAGTTTATTGGCATACATTTCATTTTTCAACTTAGCATATAGACAAATAAAACCATAGTTACAGAACATGTGTGCTATTTCTGGATTTAGATCCTTGAGAATGTTTTAGATTTTGATACTTTTTTTTTTCTAAATTACTCTTCTTTTCAGTATTTTTATAAAGTCAAAATATCTCTCATCCAGTGTTTTTGGGATGAACTTGTTGTACCTTTTTATAAAAGAGCTAATGTAATTCATGAAGAGTGGCAATGTGAATTTTTCTCATATAATAATCAATAAAGAACTTAAGTCAATTTTAGAAAATGATCTATTACTAGAGGCTCAGTGCATGAAGGTAGATTGTTCATATTTACATATGCTAATTAAAGTGAAAAACACAACTTTATGCAACATTTTGTAAAATATGGCAATGCTGACATATTTTCTACATAATGCCTGCAAGTTTTCACTAAGAAAAACTTTGTGATGTATTTGAATTTTCTCTTCTTGGTAAAAGTCAATATTTTATAGTGTGAATTTTAAACCAAAATTGATATACTCATGATTCATAATTTATATTTTCCTTTTTAGTTACTTAGAGTGAAAGATAATCTTTTCTTGAAGAGAAAGATGGTAACTATGTATGATAAACCGTATATACTATATATTATTTTAAATTGTGCTATCGTGAACAATACTATCGTATTACATGTTTACTATAGTATTCAGGGTAATATTAATGACACAAGCATCCTATCTAATAAAGAAGTAATGTGTGCCAAGACCGGTTTGGCTCAGTGGATAGAGTGTCGGCCTGCGGACTGAAGGGTCTTGGGTTCGATTCTGGTCAAGGACATGTACCGTGGCTGTGGGCACAACCCCAGTAGGGGTTGTGCAAGAGGCAGCTGATCAATGTTTCTCTCTCATTGATATTTCTGACTTTCTATCACTTTCCCTTCCTCTCTGTAAAAAATCAATAAAATGTATTTTTTTAAAAAAGAAGAAGTAATGTGCTAATTGACTATCACACCCTCACAAAGATAGCACTACCCACATCCAATAAGGAGAGAATATGCTAATTAACTGTCATGCCCTCAAAGATGACTCTTCCCACAGCCACAAGATGGTGGCTTCCAGTCCCCTCAGCCCCGCCAGGGTGGCAGACACATGGCGCAGCTGGACAGGGCCCCAGGTAGGTCCGGCTGTTCCAGGCACCTGCCTCTGGAGTCCCCCAGTCCCCTCAGTTCTCAGCCATACAGGGCTAGCCCGAAGTGTAGGCAAGCCTTGGATGGTGGCTGCCCAGATTCCCAGGGCCACCTGAAGCTCAGATAATCAGGTAATCAGGACCGGCCGAGGCTGGCACTGCTGGCAGTGACAGCAGCAAAGGTTGACGGGGCATCACCTTTCCCTGATTGCCAGGTTTCCTCCCACTCCTGATGGCTCCTGGATTGTGAGAGGGGCAGGCCGGGCTGAGGGACCCCTCCCCCCATCCAGTGTAGAGAGAGAAAGACATAGGGGACTGCAATGTTGATTCAAAGAACTAATTTATAATTTTTTACCTTTCAGAAAGTTAATACAGAGAATGTAAAAAGAAACAAATATATAGAAATTTCTAAATATATAAAATACAAAACATTAAGAAAAATAAGATCAATAGAATCAAATGATGGTTTTAAATATTACAAATAAAAATCAATAGAATCAAATGTTGATTTTAAATATTACAAATAAAAATCTTAAAATATCAGAATTTTTTTCAAATTTCTAAATAAATAATTTATGTGTTAGAATACACACACACATACACATTCACACACAAACAAGATGTTGAAAGAAAAGAAGGCTAAGGGAAGAAGATAGCTTTGGCACCTGCTATTGAGGGGAAGGCCAGGCTGGGACATCTAGACCTCAGGAAGACCTGTACCACCACCACGTTCATGCAGGTTAACTCAGAATACAAAGCTGTGGGAAGCTTCCAGGGCTCATGACAGATATGGTGAGATACACCACTATTGAAAAGGCAACATCTGGGTGCAAAATCTGTGACTCACATTAGGAAAAAAATGCTAAAATAACTTGCCACCAAACTGAGTTAAATGTACACTTGCATTTTCTATACATTAAAATAATATTCTCCTTTAAATACAACTATACAATTGCACCAAACTTTTGTTACAAAGTTCAAGGAAGACTATTGCAATAGGAACAAGAGATAGAACTCAACGCAGCTGAGATGTATGGCCAAAGAGTAAAGTGAGGTACTCGATGAACATAAAATTGCTGAAAGAAATTATTAGATATTGGATGGTAGGAAGATTTGTTAAACAAGCTTAACAGAATTATTAATAAATCTAGGGTCAGGATTTAGCTACCAAGAGTAAAGGACAGGAACTTGATTTATATTAAAGGTAGAGGGAATTCTCAATAAAATGGCTTAGTCAGATTCTTTGCTAAAATTGGGCTCTGCAGGCAAAGAGTAAGCCACGATTGAGGCCCAGTCAATAAGAGAGTTCTTGACTAAAATTTAACCAAGGAAAGAGTCCTTGTCATTCAGTCAATGTATATATATGTGTGTTTGTGGGTTTTAAAGTCCTCCTGTTAATGACAATATCAGTCTAGACTTATGGCTTTGAAGATAAAAAATATATAGAGAGAGTAAAATGAAAATAAAAAGAGGAAAAGGAATGAAAGAAGGAAAGGAAAGTGGGAGGGAGAGAAGAAAGGGAGGAAAACACAAGGAATGGGAAAAGAATAATGGTGGGGAAAGAAGACAATTGTGAGGGGGAAAATTGCAAGGGAAAAAATTAAGTAAAAGGAAGCTCATAATACTTCACAAAAAACATAAACATTTTATTTTTGTTCTAGTTTGTTTTAGTTATCAATCTCTGTATAATAAAGCACCCACAGATAAATGGGCTTAAAAGAACAATGCTGTCATTTCCCATGGTGCTGTGAGTTGACTGGTCACAACTAATTTAGCTGAGGTTACCCATTTGGTTGCATCAGTTGTGATCTAAACTGGCACTGAGAAATCCAAGATTACTTCTGATCCTTCAGATTCTCCATTAAGGACCTCCAATCACTCAGAAACAAAGTGGAAGCTGCTAATAGGCTGAAGATGTGAAATTGAAAGTGGCAGAATGTTGAATATTACTATTAACACAATCAATCAAGGTAAGACAAAAAAAGGCCAGTCAAAATTCAAAGAAAAATTAGACCCGGAATCTGAACCAGAAGTCATCTCCTTCCAAAGCTAAACCATTTATGAAAAATAACATCCTTTTATCTTGAATTACATCTGCCCTTTTCAGTTCAAGCAGACATAGCTCATAAAACAATGTTCTACTTATCAAATTATAAAACTCTACTTTTACTTATCAAGTTATAAAGTTCTCTTTTATAATAGTAATATGTTACTCAAACACTATTGTGAAAAAGAACCCATTATATTTTATATTGTAAACCAGAAAGCTAACCAAAAAAAATTATAAAAGTTTTACAATTCATTTAACCTAATTATTAGGGTCTGAAAGGTACTATATTCAATTTTATAGAGAAATAATCAGAAGATCTTAGTTCACCATACTTGATTTGATTCTCATCTTAAGGATATGTTCCATTAGTAATACAGAATTTAATCTTTGTCCTAAGGTCATTTTTATTTTGAGGAAGAAACATTTGCTGGAAGATAAAACATGGAATAAGAATGTTATTTCCTAATCAAGCAAGTCCTAAGATGAAAATATTTTCACTACATTCTGTTTGTAAATTAGCATTTTCTTCTTTGATTCAATTATATCTTTGTATACCCTACTATCGGTAGGTATAAAAATCTAGTTAGCACTTTATAATTTCTGACTAGAAGTCATCTTTCCCAAATCTATAAGATGTCAGGTACATTCTATATCCCCTGTCTCTATCATAGTTTTACTAACTAGTTCCACTAGTTCTTAAAAGAGTTTTCCCTTCTGCCAGCCTAAAACAATTTCCTTTCTGCTCTTTTAGTTTTGACTTAGTCTTTGGTTGTAGTTCTGGCCTCCAGGGAAGGCACAGAACTAATGGTACATAATAGGTCTACATTTGAGTGATCCAGATGATCACTTCTTCTGCATTCCATTGGTCAAGGAAGCACAAGGCCAACCAAGGGTTAAGAGGAGCAGAACTAGACTACCTTTTGATATGACTCTCCATGCATATGAGTCCCTTTATTTAAAGAATATCAAATGGAAATTGAAATAATTTTATATGAATGTTCTCAAAATATGAAACCATAATAAAAATATAGATTTAGAAGACTAGCATTTTAATGATGTAATATATTTAATAGCACCATGATATAATAAGTTATGAAGCAGATAAAAATTAGGAAATTTTTTTTCTAGTGTAAGATAGAAAAAAAGCACACTACAATATGTGCCCTAATTCAAACACTGCAATAAAAATATGTTTCAAAATGTACAAATGACATGACTGTGGTTGGATAATTCACAAAGAAAAAAATATATAATAATGTTTAGATATTCTATTTCAAATGATTATCTGATATCAAGTTACATGTCTTTGAGGCATTCAAATACTCATAATTGTGGAAAATACTAAAAATTATACAAAAACACTGTTAGAATTAATAAATAAATTGAATAAAGTTACAGGATTCAAAAGCATCATGCAAAAATCAGTTGCATTTTTATACACTAACTAGAGGCCCAGTGTACGAAATTCGTGCCCAATGGGCAGGGGATGTCCCTTAGCCCAGCCTACACCCTCTCGAATCTGGGACCGCTTGAGGGATGTCTGACTGCCCGTTTAGGCTCTATCCTGGTAGGATCAGGCCTAAATGGGCAGTTGGACATCCTTCTCACAATGCAGGACTGCTGGCTCCAAACTGCTCACCTGCCTGCCTCCCTGATTGCCCCTAACCGCTTCTGTCTGCCGGCCTGATCACCTGCTAACCACTACCCTGCCAGCCTAATGAATGTCTAACTGCTCCCCTGCCAGCCTGTTTGCCCCCAACATCCCTCCTCTGCCCACCTGGTCAACCCTAACTGACCTCCGCTGCAGGCCTGGCTCCTCCCAATTGCCCTCCCCTGCTGGCCCGATCACCCACAACTACTGTCCCTTGCAGGGCCTGGAACCTCCCAATGGCCCTCCTCTGCTGGCCATTTTGTGGTGGCCATCTTGTATCCACATGGGGGCAGCCCTCTTGTGTGTTGGAGCGATGGTCAATCTGCAAATGACTCTTTTATTAGATAGGATAGTGTCCTGGTGCATGGGTGGGGGCCAGCTGGTTTGCCCTGAAAAGTGTCCCAGATAAGGGTGGGGGTTCCCTTGGGGTGAGGGGTGGCCTGGGTGAGGGCCTGTGGAGGTTTGCAGGCTGGCCATGCTCCCCAGTGACCCAAGCGGAAGCCCTGGGATCTGGGATTAATTTATGTTCACAATTGAAACTTTGTAGCCTGGAGCAGAGCCAAGCCTTCTGCTCACTTTGTGGTGGCAGCCAATTCTGTTTGAAACTTTGTAACCTAGAGTGGAGGCCTATGCTGACAACGGCAGGCAGAAAGGTTGGCTTCCTCCATTGCCAGGGAAACCCAAGCCTCTATTCTCTCCAGCTCATTGGCCACTGCCATTTCTGCATCTTTTATAATTAAAACTTTGTAGCATTGAGTGGAGGCCTAGGCTGGCAATGGCAGGCAGAAAGTTTGGCTTCCTCTGTTGCCAGATAAACCTAAGCCTCCCTCCTGCTCTCAGTGGTGGCAGCCATCTTGATTGGGGTTTATTTGCATAATATACTCCTGATTGGCTGGTGGGCATGGCTTGCAGGTGTAGCGAAGGTATGGTTAAATTTACATATTACACTTTTATTAGATAGGATAACAACTATCCAAAAAAAGAAATTGAGAGAACAATCCTGTCTACAATAGCATCAAAAATAATAGGATACATAGGAATAAACTTAATCAAGGTGAAAGACTTGAACACTGAAAACTATAAATCATAGATAAAAATAATTAAAGGAGAAAAAAGTAAATGGTAAAATCCACAAAGATGTTCATGGATTGTAAGACTTAATAGTGCAAAAGTGCCCATACTAACTAAAGTGATTTACAGATTCAATGCAATAATTAAAATTCCAATAGCATTTTTTACAGAAATAAAAAAAAATAAAATTCAGGTGAAATCACAATAAACCTCTACTAGCCAAAGTAATCCAGAGAAAAAAGTCAAACACATCTGGAAGTAATCACATTTCCTGATTTCAAAGGTATGACCATTAAAACATTATGGTACTCTCATAAAGACACACATGAATGTAACAGCATATATGTGAGAATTCCTTTTCAAGTCCTGAGCAATTCAGGGTCCCTGGTTCAGGGTCCGGGCTTCTGGAGAAGGCTGCACACAAATGAATAAAGAGACTCAGAAAAATATTAATTTGGGAAGCGGGGGCTAGGCGATAGTTCAACTCTAGTGGCAGAACTCCTACTCGCTCTGGCTTCACCATTCCTTTTATTAAGATTAAAATCATAAGATAGAGCTGTATCCCCCAGGCCAGAAACACCAGTAAAAGTCAATTAGACCTTCTTAGGACTAACAATGGGGGCTGCTTCAACCACCAACATCCCCGTAACCAGCTCCAATCCCTCAGAGCAATCAAGGTTGACCAGCCCTCCAAACTCCCTGTCCACAGATCCCTATTATTAAAACAATGATTGGCTTCTGGCAAATATAGAGGCAAGATATAATTCCATGTAGAGATGCTCAGCTTATTTTCAACAAGGGTTCCAAGGACACACAATGGAGAAAGAATCTCTTTAACAAATGTTAAGAAAACTCAATATCCACATGTCAAAGAATAAAATTGATTCCTGAAATTACAGCATATAAAAAAGTCAATTCCAAATGTATTAAAGATTTAATTACAGGACTTGAAACTGTAAAACCACAAGAAAAAAAATAGGGGGGGGGGAATTTCATGACATTGGCTGTGGCAATGGTTTCTTGGCTATGAAACCAAGAGCGAAGATAGCAAGAACAACAAAAATTAGACAAGAGGGACTATATCAAATTTTTAAAAATCTGTACAATAATGTAAACAACAGACAGAATGGAACAAACTATGTGCAAGCCATATGTCTGATAATTATTAAAATTAATGGAATTCCTACTACTCAATAGCAAAAAATAAAATAACCCAATTGAAATATAGACAAAGGACTTAATTAAACATTTTTTCAAAGAAGACATATAAATGGACAACAGGCATATGAAAAAATATTAAATATTATGATCATTAGCAAAATACAAATAAAAACCATTATGACATATAATTTCACATTTGTTAGGACTGCTACTATCAAAAAAGCAAAATATAAGTATTAGTGAGAATGTGGAGAAATTCCCACTGTACCAAGTCGGAAGGAATGTTAAAATGGCTCAGCCTCTATAGAAAACTATATGAAAGTTCCTAATCTAGGTATGTTTCCAAATTAATTGAAATTTGGGTCTTAAATAGATATATGTACTTACTAGAATATGTTTATCACAGCATTATTACAGTAGCAAAAATATGAGAAAGACAGCCTATGAATACAAAGAAATATCCATAGATGGATAGTTTCTACATATAAATGAGATACTTATCTTTCTCTGACTGGCATATTCCTTTTACCATAATACTCTCTAGGTCCCTCCATTCTATCTCAAAGGGTAAGAGATCCTTCTTTTTCACTGTTGCATAGTATTCCCTGATGTGTTTTCATAGTGAGAGATAGGCTAGGTACTTCCAATTACCCAAGCAGTGCAGAAAAAAACAAATCACCCTCAAAAATAATTATTGTTGTGTAGAATTCCAAACTAGGTACTTCAGGCTATTTACCATTATATCAAGAAATAAAAGCCTATTATGAGCAATTTTAACAAAACTTAGCGTGTGGTTTATTTTATAAAATTATGTGAAATATTTCTCTTTCATATGAGATCTTCTGAGATTTGAATTTATAAAAAACTGTTAGGGATAGTTATAAATCAAAGTAATAGTGTACAGAAGCTTATGTCCATTGTCTAAAAAAATGAAAGCGATATAACTGTCACTTAACAATAGTATTTATCCTGATAAAATTTTGCTGCATGCTGAGACAAATTATTTAAGTTTAATTGTTAATTTCTTATTTTTTAAATATATTTTATTGATTTTTCACAGAGAAGAAGGGAGAGGGATAGAAAGTCAGAAACATCGATGGGAGAGAAACATCCATCAGCTGCCTCTTGCACACCTCCAACTGGGGATGTGCCTGCAGCCAAGGTACATGCCCTTGACCGGAATCGAACCTGGGACCTTTCAGTCCATAGGCCAATGCTCTATCGACTGAGCCAAACCGATTCGGCATCAATTTCTTATTTTATATACAGACATACTGTTGCCTCACAAGAATGTTTCAACAAATTAAAAATAAATGCTTTATGCAACCCTGTATATGAAAAGACTTCCATAATTTTTAGTAATTTTTTCTTAATAATCTCTTTTTAAAATAAATCTTTATTTTTCATATTACTACAGGTGTTGCTTTATTTTCCCCCCATAGCTTCCCTCCACTCAATCCCCCAATACTCCATCCTCTTACCCCCTGCCACTGTCTTCATCCATAGGTGTAAGATTTTTGTCCAATCTCTTCCCGAACCCTTCATACCCCCTTCCCCCAGAGAATTGTTAATCCACTCCTTTCTACCTCCCTGATTCTATTATATTCATCAGTCCATTCTGTTCATCAGATTTTTCATTCACTTGATTTTTGGATTCACTTGTTGGTAGGTATGTATTTGTTGACATTTTCTTATTCATATTTTTTATCTTTGCCTTTTTCTTCTTTTTTCTCTTCTTAAAGAATATCCTTACACATTTCATATAATCCTGGTTTGGTGGTGATGAACTCCTTTAGTTTTTTCTTGTCTGTGAAGCTGTTTATCTGACCTTCAATTATGAATGATAGCCTTCCTGAGTAGAATAATCTTGGTTGTAGGTTCATTAATTTGAATATTTCTTGCCACTCCCATCTGGCCTGCATAGTTTTTGTTGAGAAATCAGCTGACAGTCATATGGATACTCCCTTGTAGATAACCAAATGTTTTTCTCTTGCTGCTTTCAAGATTCTCTTTTTGTCTTTTGTCCTTTGCATTTTAATTATGATGTGTCTTGGTGTGGTCCTCTTTGGATTCCTCTTGTTTGGGGTTCTCTGGACTTCCTGGACTTATAAGTCTATTTCTCTCACCAGATAGGGAAAGTTTTCTGTCATCATTTATTCTAATAGGTTTTCAATATTTTGCTCTCTCTCTTCTTCTGGCACCCCAAAAATTGTGATGTTGATATGCTTAAAGTTGTCCCAGAGGCTCCTGACACTATCTTCATATTTTTGGATTCTTTTTCTTTTTCTTTTTCTTTTCTTTTTTTTTTTTTTTTTTGGTTGGGTGTTTTTTGTCTCCTTATGTTTCAGATCTTTGGTTTTATTCTTGATATCCTTTGATTTACTGTTGAATTTCTGTATAGTCTTTATTTCAGACAGTGTATGTTTAATTTCTATCTGGTCCTTTTCTATTTTCTTGGCATTCTCATTAAGGTCCTTGAAGGTCTCAGTAAGCTCCTCAGAGGTCTCATCAAGTTTCTCAGGGGGATTTAGAAGATTCTTGAGTAACCTTATAAATGTGGTCCTGAATTCTATTTCTGATAGTCTGCTTTCCTCTATTTCTTTCATTGATGAAATGTGTCTTTGTCTCCGCATTTTGCTGCTGTTCTGTGTTGATGGAGTGGAAGAGCTGTTGTGTGGAGACATGCTTATGGGGGCGGACTTGCTTCAGTGGGGTTTTGGTGCTCACTGAGTATGGCTCTTGAATGTGTCACTTATGCAAGTGAGTAGTTGAATTCTGGTGTCATCTCACACTGAACTCTAGATAAGCTAGCTTCTGGATCTCCAATGGGGTGCTGGTCAGCTATTGTCTGTGGATCCAGCAGGAGCTACAGCATGGTCTGCAGATTTCTCCTGGTTTGATCAGAGCTGAAGTTTAGGTTAAGCTGTGAAAGCGCAGGCCATTTATATGCAAATACCACTGTGCACAGCTTGGGCAGATTTGCAGATTGGGAGGGGCGGGGTATCAGGGAGTAGTCACTAGGCTAGGGTGGGGAAAACAGTGATGACTGCTACTCAGCCATTTCTGCGTCTACGCATTCCCAAGTCCCCTTGCTCCCCCCACCCCCGCAATGAACAATGACTGCTGCAAGCACCTCTGCAAGGGAGACATCCTCAGTTTTCCTACCTGATGGCAGACCATCTGCTTCTCCCCATAGGAGTCTGGGTTGCCAGCATCTCCCCAAAAATGAGTTCAGATTAATCAGGAGCCCATTTCCCTTTAGGTTGAAGAAAAAGCAACCCCAAAGTCACCTGCCACTAGCCCGGCTCATGTGCCTCTGCACCTAAGCTTTTCAGCACTTGTCCACATCCCAATGCTCCTCTCTCTTTCCATCTAGTTGCAGAATTTTCACTTAACCAGCTTTCCCATGGTTCTGGGTGATAGAAAATTTTTTTTCATCTAGTTGCAGTTATGAAATTGTTGTGCAAGGCAGCAATTTAGCTGTTTACCTATGCCACCATCTTGGTTTCTCATTAATAATCTCTTTAAAAATTCTAAAATTTTAGTGGTTTCACTCAATGGGAAATGCAAATTTTATGTGCTATTCTTTTTTTGTTATTTACATTTTTCCCAATCACAAAAGTACTAACTGAAAATATGTAACACATTTACCATTCAATATATCAGTTAACACTAAATAAATAAATAAATAAATAAATAAATAAATAAATAAATAAACAAACCTATATAATAATTGGGGCATTTGCAAGTTATCAAATGGCTCATTTAAATAGACATAATAATTTGTGCTTTCACCCCTAAAATACATGTTCATTTTTGAGACCATGTTTGAAAATACATTTGACTTAGAGTTTTAGAGTTCTTCGAATCTTCACTGAAATATCACTTCCTACCCACTAGAATGGCTATCATCAATTAATCAATAAACAGGTGCTGCTGAGGATGTGGGGAAGAGGTAACCCCTGTGCACTGTTGAGAATACAGACTGGTACAGTCACTCTGGCGAACAGAATGGAGTTTCCTTACAAAATTAAATATGAAACTGCCTTTTCACCCAGATATTCCACTTCTAGGACTATATGCTAAGAATTCTGAAACACCAATCAGAAAGAATATATGCATCCCTATGTTCATTGCAGCAATATTTACAACAATCAAGATCTCGAAACAGCCCAAGTACCATTTGAACATTGGAATACTATATAAATCAACTCTTGCCCTTTGTGAGAGCATGGAAAGACCTGAAGAATATTATGCTAAGCAAAACAATTCAGTCAGAGAAAGATAAAAATACATTCTCACTTATATGTGGAATCTACTGAACAAAATAAAATGAAGAATAAAATAGAAACAGAGGCATGGGTACATGGAACAGACTGACAGCTGTCAGAGAGGAGGTAATAGGGGAGAATGGATTAAATAAAGTGAAGAAATTGGCCAAAAAAAAAACATATATGGGTAACACTTAGACATAGACAACAGTGTGGTGATAGCCAAAGGGAAAGGGATTCAGGGCTAGGTGAGGGTAGGCAAAAGAAGGGGATATGGGAGTTGGTAGAGACTTTGGGGCAATGGACACATTCTGCAGTTTGCAAATGATGTTTTGTTGTATTGCTCACTTGACATTGTGTTATGAACCAATGTCACCCCAATCACTCAATCAATAAATAAATGTGAAATAACAAAAAACTTGTTTCTATATTTATATATTTACTAGACATTTACTAGAGAGTCCTTTCATGTACCACCAAATTTGTTAGGTTAAGAAGTTTACTATAGCCCTAGCCAATTTTGCTTAGTGGTTAGAACATTGGCCCTCAGTCTGAAGAGTCACAGTTTCAATTCTGGTCAAGGAAGGGCATGTAATTCAATAACAGGTTCAAACCCTGGCCCTGGTCAGGGTGTGTGCAGGAGGCAACCAATTGAAGTATCTCTCTCACATGGATGCTTCTCTCTCTGTGTCTCGCCCCTTCCTTTCCATTCTCTATAAAAATAAATGGAAACAATCAACACTAAAAAAGCTTACTATATATCCTATATATCACTTGTTATATTGAAGATAGTTCAATAGCAGTTAGATTGAGAAATTTAATGATATTGGCATGGGTTTACAGGAAAGTTGAAGATAGGTGGAATAATATATCATCTATTTGAAGCAGAGGAGAGAAAGAGAGAATATTTACAGGAATTTTCTAAACTCTTAAATATCACACATGATATAAAATGTTAATAGATTATGATAAAATTAATTCAACTCTTTTGCATCACTTTACACTCTGTATATTTTGGCTGTATATTATCCATAAACTGAAATTTTAAAATTATACTTTACTAGTAAATACATGTAGACATATTGCCATATTATTTGACACCAGAAATATTAAAAGATGAATCCTTACTACCGCGGCCTTAAAGTAGAATTGGTGCTATAAATATCAAGTATTGTCTGGCACTGGCACTAACTTTGGGAAGAAGAGAAAATTATATATATTGAGGCAAAATATTTTTTTTTAAATCTGCTTTAGTAACCTAATATAAAATAGGTTTTCCAACATATTTTAAAATTTATTTTATAGTGACATATTTTGAATTTATTTATTACAGCATAGTTTAATAATAATATAGAGAAAATATTATACTTTAAGACTTTTATACCTTTTATTGAAGCTTCTGAGAATGTTTGTACAGGATTCTCTTTTGTTACATCTATAGTACAAGGCTATACAAATATGCAAAAGAAGTTTGATATAAATATAGACTAAGACAAGGAATATAATAGGCAGAGTTGATATGTTGAATCAACACTTGAAATATTTTACTTTTCCCCAATCTTATATGTTACTGTAGATCAGTGGTTGGCAAACTCATTAATCAACAGAGACAAATATCAACAGTATAACGATTGAAATTTCTTTTGAGAGCCAAATTTTTTAAAGTTAAACTTCTAATGCCACTTCTTCAAAATAGACTCACCCAGGCTGTGGTATTTTGTGGAAGAGCCACACTCAAAGGGCCAAAAAGTTGCATGTGGCTCACGAACCGTGGTTTGCCTATCAGTGCTATAGATAAATTTACCAGTTTTATTACACCAGGTCACAGTATTCCTAACAATACTATATAATAAAGAGGTGATATGCAAATTGACCCTCACACCCCAGAACAAGATGGCCGCCCCTATGTGGTCAAAGATGGCTGCCACAAGATGGTTGGCAGGGGAGGATGATTGTAGGTGATCAGGCCAGTAGGGAAGGGCAGTTAGGGGTGACCATGCCAGCAGTTGAGAGCAGTTGGGGGTGGACAAGGTCAGCAGGAGAGGCATTTGGGGGGGACCAGGCTGGCAAGGAGGGAAGTTATGGGCAACAAGGCCAGCAAGGGAGTACAGTAAGGGGTGACCCAGGCCAGCAGCGGAGGGCAGTTGGAGCAACCAGGTCAGCAGGGGATGGCAGTTGGGGGGACCAGACCTGCAGGGGAGGGCAGTTAGGGGCAAACAGAATAGCAGAGGAGGCCAGTTAGGCATCAATCATGCTGTCAGGGGAGTGGTTAGGGGGTGATTAGGCTGGCAGTCAGATTAGCGGTTGGTTTCTAGCAGTCCCAAATTGTGAGAGGGATCCCAAATTGGAGAGGGTGCTGTCTGGGCTGAGGGATAGCTCCTCTCCCCGCCCCCCATGTGTGAATTTCATGCACCAGGCATCTAGTATAATATAGTGTAATGAACTCATTTAAAAATGCAGTATTAGGAAGAAATATTTCATGTCTTCTGGGTTTTTAACTACTGTTTTCTTTCATTGATTTATAGCATCAAATCCCTGTATGATCTGATTCATTTTGAATTCTCAAGTGTTTGAAAACTGCAAGCAACCTTGTAAGAGTTATTTAAAAACCTTCAAAAGTTCCTAGTTTTATTTTCATAAATGTCAAAACTCTACAAGCTACATGTAGTCTTCACAAAGGGAATAGTACTATAACTTTGTTTTGTTCTGATGGGAAACATTTCTCATCTCTGTCAGATTTGAGTGAATAACTAACAGAAAATCATGTCTGTTGGTTGTAGGCATGTTTATCACTTGACATATAAATCAGATTGTCTCTAGCAAAGTTGAAGATCAACAGTTAAAATTCACTTTTAAGCCCCTGAAAGGCAACACCGTTGATGTGACAATAAAACCCATAGTAGGTACAGAAAACAAGGAGATAGCTATGCTTAAGTTAAATATTGCCATGGATTTGAATAAAAATTTAACAAGTTTCAAATAAAAAATACTAAACCTTTGTTTCCACAAAAAATTCCCAAGTTAAAACCACCCGTAAGTAGGATTTTTTTTAAATTAAATACAATTTCTGTTCTGATATATCTTGCCTTTCTGTGGTTAATAGGACATTACACAGAAAAAAAGGAAAAATTGGGGAAGAAGAGCAAGAGATACACTGATATACTTTAATGATTTATGGGCAATTAAAAGCCTATAATAAAATAAAAAGCTTCTGAATAGAAACAATAAAACACCAAGAAAGCCCACTGCATGGGAGAACATATTTGCCAATGTTATCACTGATAAGGGTTTACCTCTAACATTTACAGGGAACTCATCCACCTTAACAAAAGGAAGATAAACAACCCAAACAAAATGTGGGGAACAGATCTAAACAGATACTTTTCAAAAGAGGACATAGAGGTAAAGAGACATAAAAAAACATGCTCAAATACACTAATCATCTGAGAGATGCAAATCAAAACAACAATGCGGTACCATCTCACCCCTGTCAGAATGGCTATCATCAACAAATCAACAAATTGCAAGTGCTAGAGAGGATGCAGGGAAAAAGGAACCTCTTGCACTGCTGGTGGGAACGCAGACTGGTGAAACCACTGTAAAGAAAAGGGTAGAATTTCCTCAAAAAATAAAAAAAATAAATGGAAGTCCCATTGAACCCAGTGATCCCACTTCTAGAAATACTAGAGGCCCAGTGCATAATTTGTGCATGGGGCAGATTGGGGCTGGGCCTGTTGGGAGGAGAAGACAACAGAAGGTTGGCCAGCTGGCCCACCCCAACCATGGCCCAACCAAGGTTGGGCTGGCCAGAGGGGAGGGGTTCCAGGATATTGCCTGAAGGCCCACCCTTGATTGATGTGCATGGGGTGATCAGTGGTGGGCCAGCGAGGGGAAGGAGCCATGGGCAATTGACTAGCCATCCTTGCACCATTTGGAGTAAGGGGGCCCTTTAGGGGCAGGGTGGGCCAGGAGAGGGGTCATGAGCCAATGGGGTGGGGAGCTGATTGGGGGCAGGACTGGCCAGAGAAAGGGGATACAACTGGTTGGCCAGCCAGGCCTTCTCCTAATTGGAATGAGGATTGCTATCTGGTGTGGGGACAGGCAAGCCTCACCCCAAAAGGGTAAAAAGGGTGATCCAGGGTGGTGCCAGCTAAGGGTTGGGACTGCAGACTGATCAAGATGGGGCAGGCCTGGGGAAGGGGCCACGGGAAGTTGGCCAGCAGGTCCATACCCAATCTGACCAGTTCACCGGTCACAGTGGGTGTCATAGGGACCAGTCATTCAGGTTGTTACAGCATTCCGGGTGCTGGCTTTTTATATATATATAGATATCCTGAGAAACTAGAAACACCAATCAGAAAGGACATATGCACCCCTGTGTTCATAGCAGCACAATTTACTATAGCTAGGATTTTGAAACAGTCCAAGTGTCCAGTAGCAGATGAGTGGATTAAAAAACAGCGGTACAGTTACACAATGGAATACTATGCTGCTATAAAAAAGAAGGAACTCTTACCATTTGCAACAGCATGGAGAGAACTGGATAGCATTATGCTAAGTGAAATAAGCCAGAGAAAGATAACTATCACATGATCTCACTCATTTGTGGAATATAATGAACAACATAAACTGATGAATAAAAACAAATACAGAGACAGAGAAGCATCAGACCATCAAATATCAGAGGGAAGGTAAGGAAGGGTGGGGATAAGGGAAAGAGCTCAACCAAGGATTTGCATGCATGCATATAAGCTTATCCAATGGACACAGACACAGAAAGGTGAGGGCATAATTGGCAGAGTGAGGGGAAAATGGGGGGATAAGGACACATATGTAATACCTTAATTAAGGATGTGTTCTTTCATATTCCACAAAATATTTTAAGACATATTTTTACAAAGAGATTTTTGACATAGCAATCAAATAGATGAATGAATTAGGTTTGAACTATGGCTTGAAACCAAGCTAGATAATAATAATAAAAAAAACTCAGAAAGTATTAAAAAAATTAATGTTTTTACATGAACTTCTTAATTATCATAAATTAAAGGCATTTCTTCCAGTAAGACAATATTTTCAAATTTTATTTCATTATCTTTTTTTTAATTCATGTGAGAGGAACCCTGAGCTCTTTTGCAACTTATAGAAACCCCTGCACCCACTTGGGCAGGAACTGAGCTTCCCTCCTCCATGTGCACCAGGATTGGTGAGGACCATTCTCTCTCAAATTTCCTGCAATTTCATCATGGCATATAGGTAATCTCAAAAATGCAACTTCAAAAATTTTTGCAAGAATTTCATTGAGGTGACTGACCTCATAGGGTGAGCAATTTTAGGGAAGGTTGTGCACCTATAAGACTTTGACAGGTCCTACACACTGTTCTCCCAGACAAGGAGACTCCCCACTGCTCCCTAGAAAATCTGCTGGTACCTCTGCTGCCTCACTTGGTCCCCAGGAATGGTCCCCACTAGACAAGAAGCCTGTCAGTCTAATGGTGACAGTGTTCTCTCCAGTGTTCACAGTGTATATGTCCCCTTCGGGAAGGCAGGGCATCTCTAAGATGGACTGGTGTGTGCACTGCCTCTAGGAGGACAGTGGTGATCCTTGCTCAGCATTGTGAATGTACTTCATGATCAAGAATGGCACCATTTAAAATAGAACAATAACTTTATTATTTAAAAGGGATTATACAATGGAAAAATGAAGGCCAAAACCAGAAAAAAGAAAATAATAAAAGCAAAACTTGCCCAAACCCCCCAATTAATAAAAAAAGACCAAAAAAGAAAGTATGCCATGGAGAACATACAAACAAAACAAGAATAATAAAGAAAATGGAAATATCAAGGAGTGGGGAAAAAACTGGCTTTTCCTTTGGGGCAGGTTGAGCACATTCAACAAACTGGCCTTGAGTTGGCTCCTCCACAGGAAGCTCCTTCTCTGAAGCAGGAACCACCAGGGGTCCTGGGCAAGGTTCTTCATCCTGCGCTGGTGGGGCCTCAGTTGGGTCTGGGGCTGGCTCTGGCTCCACAGCTATAGCTGGAGAGACTGCTGGAGGTGGCACGGGCTCTGGAGATCCACACGCCTCCAGCTCTGCCTCTAGTTCCTCAGGATGGACTTTAGTTGTTACAGGAGGAGCTGTGTCTGCCCCCTGGACTGGTGCTGGAGTGGTGAGAGGACAAAAAGTCACCCACATGACAGTATTCCCTAGTGCCTTCCAAACACAGAACATAGCTAGAGCCAAGGACCCACCATAGGATGCCCTCCCTGCCCAACATCCAGCAGGTGGGTGGTCTGAGGGCAGTCTTTGCTCCTGACCAGGCTCTGGGGGTGCTCCCTCTATGTCTGGCAACAATTCCTCCCCATAAGCTCACAGGAACCTCCCCACCCATTCCACACACACACATCCCCCACCCCACCTTCTTACCCTTGGTCTCTGCCTCCTTGACCTCCAAATCTTCTGGCCTGATTCAATTACCACAGACACAGCACTCTGGGACACAGCTGAAAATTGCCATCTGCCTGTTGGGACTGAGCAGTTGCGAGGGTGGAGCCTGGTGGGGCCTGGGAGGTTCAGGTGGAGGAGTACTTCTCCCTGCACCCATGGGCCCTGGTTCCTCAGATCCCCAGGTGGCCACACTCACTTGAGGGCTCTGGCCCTCAATGGTGTGGCTCACAGGCCCCTCCCTATTGGGGGAGGGGCAGGGGTCTTCATGGACCATATCCTGCTCCTCCTTGAGCAGCTGTGGCTCCTCCATGACCAGTTGAGGCCCTTTCTTCACCTGGGTTGAACTCTGCAATGACAGTGATGGGTAACTGACTTGGAAGACTCAAGCTTGGCCCTGGTAGCTGCTGCTTCTGCCCACTGGGCCTTCTGTTCCCAGATCAGGTTCAGCCCTGTGTCTATACACACATCCACTGAGGGGAAAATGAGACTCATGTCTAGGGCTCAGGATAGACCTCGGTCAGAGGATGCCAACCACACTCCAGTCCACCCAGCCAGCCTTGACCTGGGGTGTGAACATCACTGGTCCTGACCCCAGAGCTTAGCCTGTTCCTGTTCTGGACAGACTTTCCTCATGTGAACACCCCCTTTACCACTCTCAACTCCTCAAACACATTGGGAGGGGACATGAGTCTGCTCAGGTGGGATCAGAGTGGTGGCCTGGCCTGAAAAATACTCCTGTGTTACCTCTGTGTTTCTCTGGGGAAAGGGCCACAGGCGTCCTTTATGCTGAGTCCGGATCCAAGGACAGCCAGGACTAAACACATTCTCATTGCTGCCTCTCTTGAGGCATCGGCCTCAGGACATGGGAAGACACCAGGAGAACATGGTGTCCTCTCCAATATCTCTGTCCGAGTGAGATGGGAAAGGCAGTTGTAGAATGTGGCTGCCTGGTTACCAGGGTTCCAGGTTCTTTTGGGCTCCGTCAAGAAGTGAGGTCACTGGCTATGTCCCCTTGCCCAAGCATCTCCTCAGACATGCCCAATTATATTCTTCTCACTGTGAGACTCAGAGGTAACATAGGAAGGAGGAGCCAGCTGGTCAATGTAGACCCTTGCCCCAAGTCCAGCAGGGAGGTGTTGCTAATCCATACCACTCAGGGCCAGAGCAGGCCTGAAATGAGTGTGGCCACCTGGGGGTCTGGAAACCAAAGCCCATGTGTGTTTGTTTCTGTGTTTGAGAGAGAAAGTGGTGGAGAGGGAAAAGGGAGGAGAGAGAGAGAAGCATTGATGTGAAAGAGACACACTGATTGATTGCCTCTGTAATGAATTTTGACCAGGGTCTGGGATACAGCCTTCAAGGGATGTATATGCCCTTGACCAACATTCAAATCCACAACCTTTTGGTTCTAAGGGGGAAGCTTTAACCACTGAATAATATCGGCCAGGACACCTAAGGCATATTTAATTAGGGAATTATTTTACCTGTAAAAAATATCAGTTTACCTCTAACCGGGTTATGCTCAGTGGTTAGTCTTTCGGCCCACAGACTCGAGGGTCTTAGGTTTGATTCTCGTCAAGGGCATGTACCTTGGTTGTGGGCACATCCCCTCAGCATGGGGTGTGCAAGAGGTAGCTGATTGATGTTTCTCTCTCATCGATTTTTCTAACTTTCTATATCTCTCCCTTCCTCTCTGTAAAAAAATCAATAAAATATATATTTTTAAAAAGAATATCAGTTTATGGAATTAATTTCTAGAATATAACTTAAAAATAAATGAATAAACATAAATTATTATAATTTATCTTTGAACTTTTAGTCCTCAAGTTTTATAATCACTATTGGAAAGAATGACATATGATTGACTTGCTAATAAATCCACCCTTATATTAATATTTTAGCAATATCTTTAATATTCTGAAATTGTCAACATTCTTTCATTCATTTAATTAGTATCTAGGTTTTTAAATTTATCTGTTTTATTAAAGATATTGAAACAGGAATTTTAGAGGTAAAATAAGACAGGTTTAGGAAATTTTAGAAATGAAGGGGACCATGGAAGAAATACAGGGCTGCTGAAGTGTATTTCCATAGAATAGGGAAGCTTAAAAGCTGCAATAGGTACATTTCCATACAATGAGGGAGCTGGGAACAGCAAAAGATCTATATTCCTATATAGTAAAAGGCTAACATGCAAATTGTCCCCTCAACTGGGAGTTCAACTAGGAGAAGAGGTTGGTCAGCCAATTGCCCATGGCCCTTCCCCCCTACTGGCCCCACCCACATTGGCCCATGCCAACTGCCTGCAGCCCCTATCTCCAGTTGTTCATGCTCCCAACCAACCTCCCCACCTCAATCAGAGGCAGGACCAGTTGGCAACCTGCCACATCCCTTCTCCCTGCCTAGCCTAGCTGAATCAGCCCAATCAGGGCAGGCTGGCCAGATTCCACCCATGCATGAATTCATGCACCATGCCTCTAGTTGCAAAATAAAGATAAGGAAGCCCTAATCCAGAAGGGGGAGAAGCAATCCCAAAGGGAATAAGAAAAAAATATGGCAAGTGGGGTGAGAACTTCACCAGTCCCATGTGAGATTTGACCTTTGAGCTCAGGAGTTACTACAGTAACCAGTCCTAGAAAATAGTGACCAATCAGAGGATATATCAAGGCACCAGGATCTGCAGCCTTTATAAGCCATAGGGAAAAGGAACTCAGTGGTATCCTTTCCCCTTTCCTACTTGGGAGTCCATTCTGTGGGACTCATCCCTCTCCCTACATGGGAGTCTGTACTTATTCTTCAATAAATCTCCACCTTTGCTATACCATCTTCTGTCCATGGATTCATTCTTTGACTCCAGTGGAAAAAGAATCTGGGCTCCAGTCCAAAACTTCCATTTCAATATACTTATTTTTTAATTAAAATATATTGATATCTGCCTTTGTCTCTTAAAAATCTGCATGTGCAGAAAAACAAAGGCAGTCTCCATCAAGAGACTTTTACTTTATGTTATTTTTGCAAAAATATAATTTCATTTAAAACAAGATGCTTATTGTTGATTAAGCTAAAGAATTTGAAATAATCTTAACATTTCCCGATTTGTAAACTAATGAGACAGAAAGAGATGTTGAGAGAGAAGACATGCATCAGAATCTCCTGAAAAGACTATTAAAAACAGATTGCTTTATCCAACTTAAAGTTTCTGATACAATTGGTTGGAGTGTTTTCTAGTCAACCCCTAGTTGAAGGTAATTGCATCCTTTAAAATAAACCAGTAATAGAAAGTAGAACACATTCCTGTGTTTTTTGGTCTTTCTATTTAATGATTGAAGCAAAGGTGGGATTGTGTGAATCCCCAAATTTGTAGCCATGTCAGGCAGAAGTGCAGTTAGCCTGGGCATCCCATTGCAGCCGGTGTCTGAAGTTAGGGCCGCTAGTGGAACTGATGTTAACCCTGGGTTCCTAAAGTCAGAATTAAATTGAATTTAATGGGCAGCAAGTTGGTGTCAGAGCATTGGAGAATTGATGTTGGAAAAGATACAAAAATATGTTTAGTGTCAGGGAGGAGAATCATGCAGGGACTGAATTATTATCCCTGATCAAGGAAGGCAAGATGAGGAAAGTGGAGAGCACATGAAAAAGAAATCCAGTTTATCTAAAATGCTGTAAATATTCATATATAGTCTTATAATCATATATATATCTATATATGTGTATATATAAAATTGCTGTACCTAAAATTTTGCATTAAATATTGTAAATTAATAAACCTCTGCAGATTTCAAAATATACATTATGCAAACTTTTAGAACGATATATTACTGCAATAATAAAATGTCACATGCACTATAAAGAAGTTATGAATAATTCATGGAAGGGAAACACTAAAGAAATTAAACTGGGAATCAGGATATACCACAAAATTCCATCTAACTGCATGCATTTTTCTCTAATATCTAATGAACCCCACAATTGTATCAAATTATCTAATGCTAAGTTATTGTCTTGCTGTGTTTGAAGATAATTTATTTAATAATTTATCAATGTCCCCTATTTTTTTCATGGGACTTATTTATAATAATAGCTTTCGTTTCACTTAGCTAGCATTTTGATGAAGTGAGTTCTGGCAACACACTCTCTTTAAAATTGGAAACAATGTGAATAAGCAATGGTGACAGTCCTGACTAGAATAGTGATGCACATTCTGGATCAGATCTGCAACCTTAGATGAGAAAAAGTTACTTTATGCTTTAACTACTGTCATTAGCTAGTTAGTCAAACAAAGTGAAATGTTTGTTTATGTTGTCTATTAGCCAAATATTAAAGTTATCTAAAAATAAATAACTTTTTTACATCAATTGTTATATATGTCTACATCCATACAGTTCCCCCTCCTCCTTGAAAATACTGTGCTAAATATTGAGCTTCATCACTTGAAAAAAAAATGAGAAAGAGAATGCATTAGTCTTCTTTGCTCCTGTAACAATTTACTTCAAATGTAGTGGCTTAAACCATGCAAATTTATCACCTTCCATTTCTGGTAGTCAGAGGGCCTTACCTGGTTCTCACTGGCTAAAATCAAGATGGGATTACCTGGGATGGGCTCCTTTCTGGAGGCTCAGGTTTAGCTTCCAGAGACCCCACATTCCTTACTCAGTTGGCCTTATTCCATTTTCAAGGTCAACAATATTGCTTCTTCTGACCCTTCTTTCTTCGTTATCTCTCTTTGTGACCTCAGACAGGAAAGTTGCAAATTTACTGTCTCATGTCATTAGCTTACTTGGATAAAGAAGAAGATCTTCATTTCAATAGCCTTAATTATATACGCAAGGCACTTTTTACTTTATGTTTGCAAGGTAACAGGCACAGGATTATGGACGTTAGAACATGAATATATTTTAAGTGTGGAATTATTTTGCCTAAGAAAAAGAGAAAAAGAGGGAAGGAGGAAAGGTGGGAGTGAGAAAGAGAAAAGAATGGGGACTAGTAGTATTTATTATGGACTTAAAGCCAAACATTTTTTAAAGAAAAGTTCCCACAGCACACACACCCAAAGATTCAATTCATGTGAAACTTCCTTACTAGTAAAAATTATTTGTAGTATTATAAGTTAAAAGAGAAGACTTTTAACTAACCTCTTTCTGTTGACAGAGATATATACTTGTAATTACTAATCAGTTATAGTTGATTTATTTATTTTAAATTATCTTTATTGTTGAAAGTATTACAAATGTCCCCCTTTCTCCCCGTTGACCTCCTCCACCCCACACATGCACTCCACCGGGCCTCATTGCACTATTTTGTGTGTCCATGAGTTATGCATACATGGATATAAATTCTCTGCTTAATTTCTTCCTGTCCCTCTCTCCTTTCCTCTGAGATTCATCAGTGTTTCCATGCTCTAATGTCTCTGGATGTATTTTTATTTTGCTCATTAATGGGGAATAATGGGAAAACATTGATTTAAAGATTTAAAGAAACATCCACATTTATTTTCAGTATGTATATATTAACAATGTAAAGTTAATGAGAAAATCTAATTTAAATTAAGGTAATCCCTTCTTTAATAATTACTGGTAAAAAGATAAAAAAGCACAACTCTTTAAGTGCAGTCCTTGGGTACAACTTTATTTTCAAAAGAAATAAATGTATTAAAATTATTACTTAAGCCCCATTTGTATTTTATGTTTCCATAAAGGCAAATGTAGCTAAAAGTCAATGCTTGAAATGATAGAATGCACATTAAATTTATTAAGATGCTACCACTTAATTAGCTTTTCTTAAGAGCCTATTTAATGGCCAATGGCATGTACAAGACACTCAAAATAGGACACTGCATGTTACATTCAAGAAATAATTTTGAGTTCATCATTTTAGTAATATATTATTTAGATACACACATATGATAATGACACCAAATTTTTGGACTGGACCCCGGATTCTTTGTCCGCTGAAATCAAAGAATGAATCCATGGACAGAAAGTGATATAGCAAAGATGGAAATTTATTGAAGAACAGGTATACTCCCATGTAGGCAGGGGGAAGAATTGCACAGAATGGACTCGCACGTAGGGAGGGGGAAAATTCCCATTAAGTTCCTTTCCCTATGGCTTATAAAGGCCTAAATGGGCAGCCAGACACTCCTCTCACAATGCAGGACTACTGGCTCCCAACCACTTGCTTCTCTGCCTGCCTGATTACCCCTAACCACTTCTCTGCCAGCCTGATTAACGCCTAATGGCTTCCCTGCTTTCCCAGTTGCCCCTAACTGCCCTCCCCTGGTGGCCTGGTTGTCCCTAACTGTCCTCCCCTATAGGCCTGGTCACCCCTACCTACCTTCCCCTGCCATCCTGGTCACCCCTAACTTCCCTCCCTTGACAGCCTGGTTGCCCCTAACTGTCCTCTCCTGCAGGTCTGGTTGCCCCCAACTGCCCTCCCTTTCAAGCCTTGTCCCTCCCAATTGCGCTTCCCTGCCAGCCATCTTGTGATGGCCATTTTGTGTCTACATGGACGCAGCTGTATTTGACCACATATATGTTGGAGTGATGCTCAATTTACATATTAACTCTTTATTATATAGGATAATAGTTGATGAAGTACAATAGTATGTTGACATATGTAATGAGGTGTAGAAGGAGGCAGTTTTGGTGATCCTAGAAAGTCAGGTAAGATAAAAACCTAAAAAGTCAACCAAGAACAATAAACAAAAAACACCCTCAATATCTCTACTAGCTGTACCAGTAATAAAAGGAAACACAAAAATTTCAAGAGAATCATTAAAAGTGCTTCGTTCAAAGTATATTGATGTAAGTAGCACCCTTAGATTCCTTAGTATAGGATTGCTCACACAGCTGTTTGCGAAAAATTCCCACTACTCATCTTCAGTTGCATATAAACAGCCTATATAAATATAAAAAAAAGAGTCTTAAAGAAAATTGTGGAATTGAGAATACTACATCTATGTCCTCCATTTTCTATAGAGAAACTCCTATTCACCCAAAAACCAAACAGAAGTGTCTTGTTTTGTGTCCCCAGGAGTGTGGGGCATAGAAGCATTTTTTTACTCTTATCTTGAGTGTTAAGGTAGGACTCTTAAAACTATCTTCCATAGAAGAAGACCTCTAGCATATTACAAAAATAAGATAGTTTTTTGTTTTGTTTTTGTTTTGTTGTTTTTTGTTTGTTTGTTTTTGTTTTGTTTTGTTTTGTTTTAGATGTTAACAGTATTTTCACAGAACATCCTCTGGGTCAGCTGAATAAATAGAGTAACTTTTTCAGAAAGAATTGCAGGTGTGGCTTTTGACCAACCACTGAAGTAAAGTATAATTTAATACAAGAAGCTATGGCATTTTTAAAGGGATTATAATGCTTCCAACTAAAAGATAGTTAGCACAACATAAAATCAAGACTTTGGACCTGTCATGTACTATAAGCAGATGCTAACCCAAATATATTTTGTCTGTAAATCTAGATTTTTTCCTATGGAAAACAAAGGATGGCTCATAAGGTAGAAACAGAATCCTCAGGATGAAGCCAAGATCTAAAGAGCATTGCTTTCTGGGAGGAGGAGTTAAGCCCTAATCAAAGAGTTGACAACACGTGTTCAGCTGGATTTCAGCATTTCAAACCACCAATGACTGTTACAACCCCCTTCCCCAATGTCTTGTAAGTGTCTCTTACAATATTCTTTGACTCACTCACCATTGTATGTTGGGTGTTTGAAAGATAAGTACCTTGTATCTTTAGCACTCAAGTTTTTAGAGTGAGAGAAATCGTACATGTGGAACTACACTGACGAAGCCTCCTTTACACTTGAACTTGATTTATATCTGATTTCCTGAAATATAAGCTAATAAACTTAGAGGAGACTTTGTACATCATCGGAAGAGGGTGAAACATGTAAATATTTGTGACCTGGTAGCAGCCTATGTCAGATTATATATAACCACAGTTCTTTAACATTCCTCACATTGAGATGTGTTGTCTCATGTCCTTTCCTTTCCAGCTGTACTGGTCTGTGAATTATTTTACCTTTTTGGTTTGGGAGAAGTGCTATTGTAAGAGCTTCTAACCCAGTCTTTAAGAAAAATGACCATTTCTGCATTAGTCCTTCTCAGAGCCCTCAGTTTCCATGTAGGAATCTCAGCTACCCACCTGGAGCGGTCACACTGAAAAACTCTGAGACTACATGGAGAGGGGGAAGAGACCATACATTTCCAGCTTTCCAAGCATTTTGGCACAATCCCATGGACATGAGTGAAGCCATCGTGAGCACTCTAAGCCAGCTCAGCTTTCAGCTGAATATGCCCAATTTATACCAGTCAACAATAAATGAAACAGGAATTATCCAGCTGAGCCTTTCCTGGAATCCAGCACTGCTCTATTGACTAACCCACAAAATGATGAGATATAATAAAAAATGTTTGTTGCTTTAAGTCACTGAATTTGGGGAAATATTACTATGCAACAATATAGAATTGAATATCTGTTAAATATCTTATGTAAATATAGTACCAATTATCTTACAGAAACTCAATAATTTTTTTCAATGAGTAGTATTTGATATTTATAACATTATCTTAAGTCCCACTTGAAGAACTTGAAATGCTGATACAGAGGTCAGCAAACTAAACTCTCTGAACTAATGTGGCCTGCAAAGACTAAAACATTTACTGTTTTGTCCTTTACAAGAAAAAATTTGTTGATATTCAAATTATTCCATCTTTGATGAGTATAATCTCTTCAGATAAGTTTCTGACCTTTTAACATAAGCCAAATAATTTTTGATAGCTTCTTTGCTTTATAGTATAACAAAGTAATTTGTGTTCACTTTGTGTATAATCTGCCCCAAACCTATAATCAGCCATATCTCCAAGGAGTGATCCTGATTCCTTTTGATAGGCAGTGATATTTAGAAACCATAATCTAGATACCATAGTCTCCTTGCTATTGAATTAGACATTGTTTCTAGGTCACTCTTCTATTTTATTTTGTTTAATTATTGTTAATTTTTAAATCTTTATTATTAAAAGTATTACATAGGTCCTCCCTTTTCTCTCATCAACCTGTAAAGTATAGTTGACATTGAATTTTATATTAGTTTCAAGTATACAATATAGTTATTTGACATTTATATACCTTATGATATGAAAATCATAAGGTATATATTGCTGGTAATCAGTCCAGTAAGTCTAGCATTAGAATGAAAACTAATAAAGAAAGAAGAAAAAAATTCTAAGAACTTAACTGCCTTTCCAATCTGAGCCATAATTCAGACTAAACAAATAGCTGTTATGGGAAAATCCTCTAAATAGAATTGCTATTAATAAATGAAGATGAAATGACTGAATGAACATATTATCAATTAATAAAAACTCTAAACTAATAATGGATCTAGTAAATGATCATCAATGGCTATTGACATCACAAAAAGAGAGAGAACAGACTACTAAGTACAGCTAATGGAAGCACATGATGTTACCTATGAAATATTCTCATCCAAAACATCAAAGTTAAGTCCAAGCAAGCCTTCCCCATCTAATAATCACTTAAGAGAAAATTTGGAGAGTAGAGGCAGATGCTAAACTAGATTATCCCAGGTAAATATAATCAGCATAATCCAAAATGTGAACAACTGTATACATAAAAGTTCCATCAAATAAATTATAAGGAAAACCAAGGGAGAGAAAGCTTACAGATTAAGAGAAATTTCACCTAAATGGAATGTGTTAACCTGGTTTGGTTACTGACTCACACAAGTCATCTGGGGGAAAAGAACACAATCAGTGAAATTTGAACAATTAGTGGATTATATGGAATTAATTTTGGCTTTTAAAGATATCCTTTTAAAATATGTTCTGTATCTTTTAAACACAAAGAAATATTTGAATGTTTTAAAATATAACGAATGAACTGTATTTGGGATTCACAGTGGGATGGGAGCGAGAACAAAATGGGGGTGTAGGGAGAAAAATTGACCATAGTTGACAATTGTTATAGTTAGAAAATGGGTACTTGAGTTTCCCATTTTCTATTATTTTATCTACTTCTCTGTATGTTGTAAATGTTTTGTCATAAAATGGAAAAAAAAACACAGAAAATACAAAAGTTTGCTGATATCCTGGTCTGAAAGATTAATTGGATCAGGGTTACTTACTTACATATTAAAAAACAGCACCTCTTGGAGTTCCAGGAAAGATGGCAGCATAGTTAATGTGGTACTCGAATCCTCCCATAGCTAAGAAGAAATATTGTTCATTTATGGGAGTAGCTTTATAACCAGTGGAGTTTAGGTGAGAAGGGTATGAAGTGATATCCTTGCTCAACAACAGTAGACTTACCCCTAGGCCTTATTTACAAATTGAACTTGTGGCATTGACTTGAACCCTGGAATTAGGAGGAAATAAAACCCTGACTTTATATGCTGATTCTAAATATGCATGTAGTCCATTCCATGCCCATTGGGGTTATTTGGAAGGAACAGGGCTTGCTGATTCCTAGAAGTAAAGTGATAGAAATGGACCTCTGGACTAAAATTGTTACAGGCCATTACACTACTAAAGAGCTTGCAGTAGTACACTGAAGGGGCCACCAGAATGGAAACTCACAGGTGGTAAAAGGAAGTAGCCTTGAAGGTGCCACAACAGAAAGAACAGCTCTACACAAAGCAGTAATGCAGCTGGCCCTAATTCCCAGCTTAACTTTAAATCTGTACACTACTAGCCTGGCTGGTTTTCTCAGTGGTTAGAGCATTGACCCCAAAACTGAAAAATCAAGGATTTCATTCCTGCTCAAGGCACATGCCTTGGTTGAAGATTTGATCCAGAGCCCTGGTTGGATGTCTGCAGGAAGCAATCAGTCCTTCTCGTGTAAATGTTTCTCTTTCTTTCCCCATACCTCTTTTTTTGCCCCCTCCTCCCTCCCTTCCACAGTATCTGAAAATCAATGGGAAAAAAATATCCTGAAGTGAGGATTAAAAAAAAATCAGTACTTTTATGTATATAACAAAAATAATCTAAAAATTGGCCAGAAATGGGGTTTTAAGTACATTCAACATATAAGAGGTGGTTGATAAATTCATACTCAAAGGTATTTGTTTTTCAAAGGCTAACTTGGAATATAGGAAAAGAAGCCCATGATTCTATACATAATGAGAAGGAAGTACTATATGAATAGCAACTTGCTGTGACTCTTGGCACAAGAAGAGTAATTAATAGCATCATGGCTATCTTCACCAATGTACAGAGAAAAGTGCATATTCTAATCTCGTTCCACCTTTAGTCAGGCAATCCAGGCTTGGGGATGTTGCCCAAAGAATACTGGAAGGTAGACTTTACAGTAATGATCCCTGCTCCTGGAGGATTCAAGTACATATCAGTGCCAGTAGATTTCTTTACTGGATGAGTTGAACCCATTCCCAATGTGACCTGAAAGGAATTGTAAAGGTACTGCTAAAGGAAATAACATCTAAGTTTGTGCTCCCCAGAATCCTGCAAAATGACAATGGCCAGGCTTTCACAGTGGCCATAATAAAGGAAGTATGTGAGCACTCTGAATTAGATGGGTCTTACATTCATGGAAACTACAGTCTTAGGAAAAATAAAATGATATACCGTAATCAAAGCCAGGTTTCATATTATGCCAGGAAACCCATGACACCTGGCTTAAATTACTATCAATTTTCCTGACATGGATCAGGAGAGCACCTAAAGGAAATATATGCACATTGAAAGGAAATTAATTAGAAGAAATATTTTAATATCACTATTCACCCTTTCTTTATAATAGAAGTTCCAACCAAATTCACAATTGACAAAGTCAGATGGAATCACAAGTGTGTGATTGGTGCCAGAGAGAGCTTTATTTGTATCACATAGACACTAGTCAACTTAGCCTTTTATATAGGTAGAATAAACATGCTTAATTAGGCTTGCTTTCTGATGTGGCTAAACTTTTTCCAGCCCACTGAAGCACCCCAACTTCTCTTTCAGGTAACTGTCAGCAACAGAGCAGTAAATATCAACACTAAGTAAATTATTATTGTAGGTCATGCAGGGAGAACAAAGGGTAAAATGTTTAATTGTAACAATGTTTGACTATATTCTACACAGTGAGAAAACCTGAGATCATTTTCAAAGTCCACCATTTCTTACTTCTTTTCAGCAGGATCAAGTTTCCAAACTTTCTAAATCTCTATTTTCTGGCTAATGAAAAGGAAATAGGATTCCATTGAGTCTACTTTCTATCTATCCCAGGACTTCTGTGAGTATCAAATGAGATGAGGCATGGGAAAACACTTCACATACATTTGTTTAAAGTGAGAAATGTTTGCACCTGGTTATAAAGCAAGTCATGTTTCTGGGCTGAGAAACTGCAAGAAGGCTAGGCCTTGCTAGGGAGAGGGAGCCAGGTGTTGCTACATGATGTCATTACCCAGTGCCCACAGCCACTGTTTCAGGATGGGCTGGGATGTAGGCCTCATTTTGTGCCATGGAGACTTGGCAGCATCAGCTGAAATTTGGTGGGTTGTTGCTCCGAGGTGGTGGCAAGGTCTGTGTCCCACTGAGGGAAACTGAATGTTACTTTGTCCATGATGCCATTACACATCACAGCAGCTCTTGCATTGCACATATGCCCCCTGGTAGACAGTATGTGTCATAGTGATCAGTCAGATGGTTAGGCACTTAGCATATTAGCCTTTTATATATATAGATGTGCTTTTAAAATATATTTTATTGATTTTTTACAGAGAGAATGGGAGAAGGATAGAGAGTTAGAAACAATCAATGAGAGAAACATCAATCAGCTGCCTCCTGCACACTTCATACTGGGGATGTGACCACAAGCAAGGTACATGACCTTGACTAGAATCGAACCTGAGACCTTTCAGTCAATAGGCTGATGCTCTATTCACTGAGCCAAACCAATTAGGGCTATATATAGATGTTGTTTTCTTAATATATGTTTTATTGTTTAAAGTATTAGAAATAGTAGTACATATGTCTCTTTTTTCCCCACTGACCTTCCCCCAGCCTCCCCTAAACCTTAACACATGCCCTCATCCCATCCTCTCAGTGTCTTTGGTCTATTGGTTGCACTTATATGCATACATACAAATCCTTCATTGATCTATTTCCCTCCCAACACTCCCCAGCCCTCCCTCAGTAATTTGACAATCTGTTCGATGCTTCATTGCTTCTCTATCTATCTTTTTATTCATCAGGTTATAATGTTCTTTATTTTCCATACATAATTGAGATCATGTGGTATTTTTCTTTCATTGCCTGGCTTATTTCACATAGCATAATGCTCTTCAGTTCCATCCATGCTGCTGCAAATGGTAATAAGTCCTTCTTTTTCATAGCAGCATAGTATTCCATATATAGATGTTTTTACTATTTTGTTAATTTTAGAGAGGAAGGGAGAGGGATAGAGAGAAATATCAGTGATGAGAGAGGATCATTGACTGGCTGCCTCCTGCATGCCCCCTACTAGGAATCAAGCCTACAACCCAGGTATGTACCCTGACTGGGAATCAAAATGATGACCTCTAGATTTCTGAGTTAATGCTCAATTGCTGAACCACACCAGGCTCCTTTCAAATTTTAGTATGCTTGAACCCATTTGTAGAATAGGCTGTTAAAGATATTATCCAATTAGGAAAGATGAATCAAAACTTAAATAAACATGTTAATCTGATTTTACCCACACCAACATACACTAAACTACACTCGTATAATACAAGGAACGGGGTATTTTTAAAAACATGGAAATCAGAATCCCCACAAGATCAACTAAAACCAATGTGGACATGACTTTATTTGTCATAATTAACAAATCATTCTTTCCTTAACCTACAATATATAATAGGTTACATCACTCTCACATGAAGCCAGCTATACCACCTAGTGAGAACAGGGAACCACATTCACTGTACTCCTGTGAACTCAAGCTACACTTCAAAAGGCAAGATAAGTGATGCCGCATAATAAGTCCACCCTTATTCCTAACAAGGTTTTTATTTTTTCTGTAGTCTATCTCTTTAGGCACTTTTGTTCTCAGTAATACCAGAACCTAGGGGACTCCAGGATTTTCATAAGTCAGGCAGCCAGAGAATGTCACTCCTCACACTCAAAGACATATTCCATCCATGTTCAGCCTATAGCTAATACAGAAGTATGACACATTCCCGTTTCCTAAAGAATGAAGAGTGGAAAAAACTCAGGGGGAAATTGTTGGACAGGACCAGGGTTTCAAGGTTTGGGTAGTTCTTACTAATATTATTCTTGCTAACTACTAAAATGTAGCACAGTACCTTGTAGATGCAGCTGCAACTGGGTGAGATTGACTGAAACCAAAGCTGGGTAAGTTTAGCTAACTACAAAGAAGAAATCAGCATGTAATTAACCAAAAAGTGTAGAAAAACTATGGCTAACCCTTTCTTCAGGGAGACAGAATTTTGAGTGTGAGTCCCGTCTCCTTGTTGCAAGTAAATGAGGCTACCTTGTGGCAATCATGTCTCACTCTTGAATAGAGTACCTTGAAAGACGAACACCTTGAGGTTAATAACAATGAGTCAGTTCCTCAAAACAAATCTCTCTCACACATATAAATATATATGAATTAAAGCCTTGGGGCGATCAGGTCAGCAGAGGGGCAGTAGGGGGTGATCAGGGTGCCAGGCAGAAGTGGTTAGGGGCAATCAGGCAGGCAGGCAGGCAGACAAGCAGTTACGAGCCAGAGGTCCTGAACTGTCAGACATCCCCTGAAGGGACTGAGATTGGAGAGGGCACAGGCTGGGCTAAGGGACACCCCCCCACTCCCGTGCACAAATTATATATATATATATATATATATATATATATATATATATATATATCCTATATAATAACAAAATGATATGCAAATTGACTGCACCTTCGCAATACCCACCATCCATGCCCACCAGTCAATCAGAGCAAGTATGCAAATTAACCCGACCAAGATGGCAGTTAATTTGCATATCCTGTCACAGAAGATGGCATAAAAGGAAGTCAAGCACTGCAGAAGGGAGCAAAGCTTCGGAAAAGCAAACAAGTAGGGCAGGGGAGAAGGGAGGGAAGCAGGCAAGGAAGAAGGGAGGGAGCAAGACAGTAGAGATGGGAGCAAACAAGGCAGCCGAGACTGGAGGGAGCTTTGCTCAGGCCGCAGGAAGCCCTATTCTTACAGGAATCTTTCTGCAATGGGTCTCTAGTGTATATATATGTGTGTGTGTGTGTGTGTGTGTGTGTGTGTGTGTGTGTGTGTGTGTATACATATATATATAATTTAAAATTTGATTGTAAATGTTAATCAATCATACAAAATAACTGTGGACTAGCATTTGACCAAATTACTAGATACCATAGCTTATTCAAATTGAAACATAAAGTTAACCATGACACGAATCAATATTCATTTCACTTATTCACCTCTTCTAAATGTGCCTGAATACAACCCAATGGAGAGCAAAATTCCTTGTCTTTTATACCTCATACCTGTATTATTATTAAATTTACATCCTCATCATCTGCATTCTACAAAGATATTATCTCTTTAATAGTAACTGTTTACATCCTCTTCATCTGCACTCTACAAAGATACCATTTGTTTAATAGTAACTGTTTAATATTATCGTTTTTATATCTCCTATATATAACATAGGTCTTGATACCAACTTAATCCACAAATACTCATTGAGAGAATGACACAATATATAAGACATAATATGTTGGTACTTAAAGTACATTAGTTTTTGAAATATGGAATTCCTGAAAACATAGAATTAGATAAGATTTAAGGAGAAAATACTCTAGGTGATAAATATTAACATAATGTCCAATTTCAGTATTTATAATGTTTAATACTAAAAGTTTTATGATTTAACCGTCACCCTACCCTGTGTGTGTATAATATGTCACTAAAAAATATCTACTACTTACAGTACTGCTTATGCCAAGCGTCTTCTAGTTGTAATTTGAATGACTGTGACAGATTCTCCCACACCACTATAAACAAATGGGAATTACAAAATGAATAAAGCAGATTGTTAGTACACCACCATGTAAACTGAGCATATCTATTATTTTATGAAAGTAATTATTTAATGATGCAAATGAATTGCCTTCATGATAGAAACTATGTATTTCATTCAACATTTTGGAACAAAGAGGATTGTGCAGTAGAAATCCTTGATTGGTAAGGCTGGACGTGTTTCAGTGGTACTAGACAAAAATATTTACCCAAAACAGGTAACATCTGGTAAGAAAAAAATAGGCAAACCTTATATAGCTCAAAAACAGAGTAACTACATCTTGACCACCATGAAAAATGCTGAAGTGAACATAGAGCTGCATATATTTTTTCAAATAATTCCTTTAAGAATTTTTAGGTAGATTCCCAGAAGAAGGTTTCTGGGTCATATGGGAAGGTTATTCTTAATTTTTGAGGAAAAGTAGGTAATGGTAGTAAAGGATTAAGGGGATCAAACATATGATAATGGAAGATTTGACTTTGAGTGGTAGGCACACAATGTAATATACATATTATGTTTCATAAAAATGTGTGCTTAATACCTATGTAATTTTATTAACCAATGTCACCCTAATAAATTTTAAGAATTGACAAACCGAAAATTTTTTGAAAACAAAAAGATTAACCACAATTTTGTTAGTTTTTATTACAAACCAGACTGAAAATGGCATGATTTTAATTGTGTGTGTGTGTGTGTGTGTATGTGCATGAATGTGAGTCTAACAATTTACTACAAAACAAAATTATAATTTTGTCTTAACTATTTGGAAAAAAAAGATACATTTAATCAACATTATGTATAAATATTAAAGATCAAATGAATAAATTAACATATTTTAATTTTGTTTTATTACTCTATTACTTAAATTGAAATGATATAAAATGTTTGCCATAATATGTTTATTAGACATAATTTTAAAAGCAAATCCTACATATATCCTGTGATTTTTTTTCTGTTGAACATATTCAGACAAAATGCACTTTCTAAAATAAAAATTTACAAAGGAAAACATTCATAAATATATGCATTTTGGATATATAAAAGCATATGGATGAGTAATACATGTGTACTGTGCAAAAGTTGTACAGTTCTTTATATCACATTCACTGTTCATCTTATAATAGCTCTGTTCTTTTCCTGTGATGTTACTAGTGAGTAAGAAATAAACAGTGGGTGGGGTATAATTTAGTGGAACATATGTCTGTTTATTGATACCAGTGAGACAGTTTCAAATGACTAGGATCAGCCCCTGTTCCTATTTCTATGCACAATTGTATATTACCCCATTTAGCTACATATTGAAAGCTAGAACATTTGATTTTTCTGTTTACCCACTTTCTCAATTCATGAGGCCTTTTTAAAAACTCATATTAATTATATTGTGTTTTATTGTGGTAAGCATTCCCCTGAAATCTAGAAATAAATTTAATACAAGGGAACAATTGATTTTTTCTCAAATAAATGCCTTCTAAATTAAGTGCAAGCAAACTGATATCTCAACATCTTTTTGCAGAATATCAGTGGTCCAAAATGATTGATCAGGTAATATTACTGAATTTTTACTACTTTAATTTTTGAAAAATATTGTAAGTTTTAAATTTTCTGATAGATTTAGAGATCTTACCTATAAAATTGCTTAATTCCCAACACCTATAGGCATAGAACTACTGAGCCCAATATTCCTTTTCTTTTTTTGTAACATTTGCAGAACCTCAGCTCTCTGGCAGTACATGCAGCATTTACACACAAACAAACAAACCCTACCTTCTGATACCTGATAACTGTGCCTTTTAAACAGCATAGTCATTAGTTTCAAAGTTCTGCAGAGCATGGGGGTTTTCATCAGAGTACTAAATATTTTCTCTCAAATAGAGATATCCATTTTAAGTGAAGGTATTCATTCAGAATAGTAAAGCCACATCTTCATCTGTAGTTAAGGGAAACATTTAGTTACCTATGTAATTCTTATGAATTTCTTAAGACAGATTTATTTTATTATTTCCATCGTGTATATGTTTATTTGACAGTGAAGCTAAAACTCCTTATTAAAATAGGTTAGCTGAAATATCAAGTTAAAATGCAGTTCTCACAAGAATAAGAAAACCAAAACTAATTCTCTGATTTTTTATTTAGACAGAGAACACTGGGGAATCTTGTCTGTTGGCCAAGATAGTTTCTTACACTGAGCCCACCAAAAGCTAGAAATGTGAAAGGACAGGACCCAAGTTCAGGGAAAATTAGAAAGATGAATAGTGCACTAAGAGCACAGCAAAAGCTAACAAGATAATTGGATAGGAAAGAAAGCTCTCCCTCCCTATACTTATAAGAAGGGCAGGCTTGAAAAGAAGAGAGATTGGTCTTTGAGACAGAAGTCTGCCTTTCTCCCAGGTTTTGTGGCTCCTGAATAAAACCAGCTTCCTTTTGCACCAGCACCTACCTCACAGGTTTGGCTTTCTTGTGGATTTTTTTTGTTTGGTTATATAACAAAGGAAGCGACCATAATTTGGAGTGTGATAATGAATAATAGTTGCAGGCAAGAGGTATATACATCCTTAAAAAGTGCCATCAGACCGCACAAAGAGAAATTAGAGACATTAAAAGCAATTAAAAATAAAAGAATCAGCTTGTTTATGAGGAACCAGACATACCTAGAAGAGTTAGAGCAGTCTCATTCAGGCACATTGGCTGGAGCAGAATAAAGCCCACAAATCAAATCACCCCTTCCGGGGAAATAAACTGAGGGTCTTAAATACCTATGTGGTTCTGCCATGGCTTGCCTATTTCCCTTCTGTCAATAACTTTCAGAACAATGCCTAGATACCCAGACTAATTGCTTTCCCTAAGAGTCACTTCCGATGAACACTCTGAGTGTATAATGAACATATTTGGAAATGCCCTATTTTACTTCATTCCAATTGATATTATGATAACTTTTTGAGCATTTGGCTAAAGAGAGAAAATGAAATTGAGTAAAGCAGAGTGTTCAGCCATTTCATTATGATGAAGCTAGAAATTATACATTTTATCTGGCACCTTCCTTTCAAAATTATTATATATGTAAAGAGAAGGATTAACACTTTTTAAGTACCCTTTATAATAAAGATGTAATATGCAAATTGACCATCATTCCCTCACACAAGATGGTTGCCCCCATGTGGTCATAAGATGGCCACCACAAGATGGCCAGCAGAGAAGGGCAGTTATGAGAAATCAGGCCAGCAGTGGAGAGCAGTTAAGGCTGACTGGGCCAGCAGGGGAGGGCATTTGGAGGCAATCAGGCCAGCAGAGGAGCATTTAGGTATCGATCAGACTGGCAGGGGAATGGTTAGGGGGTGATCAGGCTGGCAGGCAGAAGCAGTTAGGGGCAATGAGGCAGGCAGGCAGGCAAGCGGTTGGGAGCCAGTGGTCCCAGATTGTGAAAAGGATGTCTGACTGCCAGTTTAGACCTGAGAGGATGCTGGCTAGGCTGAGGGACAACCCTCCCAGTGCACAAATTTTGTGCACCAGGCCTCTAGTATATTAAATAGTTAAGAATACTAATTTTTTTAAATTACACACTTTATTTGACATATTTTAAAAGTCTCTCATATGTTAAAAATTTGACAACAAAGTAAATGGGCATTAAGTAAAAAATATATTGCATTATTAAAGTAGTGCTATGACAAAAGTTTGGTGATTATTCATCAATAATAATAACCTCATCTTCCTTGGAACACTATTAAACTATATTTTCCATCCACTGCATCTATTTTGGGCCATGTACCTGAGACAACTTTATACCAGGAGAATATGAGTAAAAAATGATGTGTGTCCCCTCCAGCTTGATGTGGTTAATAGTGTATGTGCCTTCTGCATTGACTTTGTCTTTCTTACTGTCAGCCTGACGATGCATGTAATGTAGTTCCAAAATCCCATTTTTTTAGTACTAGGCCTGATGGAATTTTTTGGGGGCCCTGAAATTACAGCTTGGAGCAAAGATCCTTACTGCTTGTTCCATTTGCTCCACCTAAACTGTGATGTAAGGAAAAAAATAAACTTCATTCTGTATATTCTCTTGAGATGTTGGTTGTTACAGCATTTACCTCAACATAATAAATGTGATAAGTTCGGATGTTGCCAAAGAAACAAACAAAACCCAAGGTAAATGCCATAGTGGTTGTTTAGCATTTAGAGAAGAAAGTCACTACAGAGGCTGGAAAGAAGCTGCTCTAGATTACTGAAGAGGCCACGGAAAACTGCCTTCTGACACACTTGTCTTTTTGTGCTATTGGCAATTTTTTCCAGTCAGCAACAAATTCTAAGAAAGCCTGCTGGGTGATGAGACACTTTTAGCCATTTCTCCATTTGACATGGAGTGAATCAAAAGATATATGTATGAAGTTTTCCTCCTACACCAACCAGCCTGTTAATTCCCAGACAACTGATTGAGACCATTTGAGACTGTCCAACCCCAGGTGAACCTACACAGATCACACAATCTTCGCCGTCAACCCACAGCACCGTGAGAATTGATACATGATAACTTGTTTTAAGCCAGTGCATTTTAAGATGATTTGCCATGCAATAAGAGCAAACAGGCACAAAATGTGATATGGAGAGAGAGGAGCTGTCTTAACAATTTAAAACTACTTGGCATTTGCTGGAACCATATTGAGAATGGAAATGTGTCATGGAAACCGCAAAGAATGAGAAACGAATGCTCTAAATTTTATTATTGCTGGAAAACAGTGAAAAGAAAAAACAACCAAAACAACAACAACAAAAAACAAACAAACAAAGAAAGAACCCAAAAAACAAAACACATATGTGTTTGCTTAACTGGTTGGAGAAATTACAATTATTGTAGTAGAGACATTACAATTAACAAATGGTTATCTGAAATAACATGGAAAATAGAAAATATATTTAATATACTTGAACATCCAATTAATTCAATCAGGCAAGATGTTACTAATGTCAATTGGTTGGACCCGGTAGTCTGTGCTCAGGGAAGGGAAGAGACAGATGGCTTAATAAATAAATTGTTTAGTTTGCAAGCCAGGATTTATTGGAAATAGAGAAGATACAAGTTTTGCTAAATAATATGTTAATCTTCAGTATCCTCTGTTAATAAAGATCCACAAAATAAAATGAAATTTGGAAGAAAAAATCAAATCAAAGTTTTACTTCTAAAAGTTCTTGTTAAGGCTTCTGAAAGATTTAAAGTAGGACCTAGTACTCATTCTCAGTTTAACAAAAAGGACTTTGAAGTATTTAAGACTGATATGAAGACCAAAGTAGAGAAATATAATATGGATGAGCCTTTTGGAACATTGAGTGGACCCAGATCAGGTGTATAAGAAACCCATAAACTTTTAGTAATATTATTCTGGTAAAGGCGCTATCAGCTTAGAACAAAATGAAGACAATAAAAAATTACAAACATAAAAGGGAAAAAAGGGACTTTGGGCTTCCAGATTTCTTTTCTTTTTTTAAATTTCTTTATTGATTTAGGTATTATATATGTATTTTCATCCTCCATTACCTATTTTAACCCTTTCTTCCCACTCATGCCATCAAACCCCCTGGTGTCTGTGTCCATTGGTTAAGCTTATATGTATGCATATAAGTCCTTTGGTTGATCTCTTCCCCTTACCCCCACCCTTCCCTATCATCCCTCTGAGGTTTGATAGTCAATGATTCTCTGTCTCTGGATTTGTTTTGGTTCACCAGTTTATGTTGTTCATTATATTCCATAAATGAGTGAGATTATGTGATACTTATCTTTCTTTCACTTAGCATAATGCTCTCCAGTTCCATCCATGCTCTAGTTTCTTTGTCTCTGCATTTTCCTCCTTTTTCTTCTTCTTCCTCTTCTTAAAAAAATACCTTTCAGCATTTCATATAATAATGGTTTGGTGTTGATGAACTCCTTTAGCTTCTTCTTATCTGTGAAGCTCTTTATCTGACCTTCAATTCTGAATGATAGCTTCGCTGGGTAGAGTAATCTTGGATGTAGGTTCTTGCTATTCATCACTTTGAAAATTTCTCGCCACTCCAGTCTGGCCTGCATAGTTTCTGTTGAGAAATCAGCTGACAATCATATGGGTGCTCCCTTGTAGGTAATTAAGTGTTTTTCTCTTGCTGCTTTTAATATTCTCTCTCTGTCTTTTGCTCTTGGAATTTTAATTATGATGTGTCTTTGTGTGGTCCATTTTGGATTCCTTTTGTTTGGGGTTCTGTGCAGTTTCTGGACTTGTAAGTCTATTTCTTTCACCACATCGGGGAAGTTTTTAGTCATTATTTCTTTAAATGTGTTTTCAGTATTTTGCTCTCTCTCTTCTTCTGACACCCCCAGAATTCTGATATTGGTATGCTTGAAATTGTCCCAGAGGCTTCTTATACTAACCTCAGATTTTTGGATTCTTTTTTCTTTTTGCTTTTCCAGTTTATTTTTTTTAGCTCCTTGGTATTTCAAATATTTGACTTGATTCTTGCATTCCTCTAGTTTGCTGTTGGATCACTGTAAAATATTTTTTATTTCAGTCAGTGTATGTTTAATTTCTAGTTGTTCCTTTTTCATATCCTCGAGGGTCTTGCTGAATTTATTGGCCTTTTCTAGGCTCTTCTTGAAAAATCTTATAACCATGGTTTTGAACTCTATATCCAGTCATTTGTTTTCCTCCATGTCTTTTTTTGTTTGTGATCTGTTTTGTTGTCTCTGCATTTTCACTGCTTCCCTCAGTTGGTAGGGTAGCTTTGTGTGTTAGGTGTCTCAGCCTCCCCTGTTACCTGAGGTGGATACTCTTGATGTGCCCCTTTGTTGTCTGTGTGTACAGCCTTGTTGCAGTTAAGTCTTGATTGTTGTTGGTATCACTAGGAGGAATTGACCTCCAGGCCAATTGGCTGTGAAGATCAGATGTGTATATGCTGGGAGACAGCCGTATGTGAAAACACTTGCAAATTTGCAAAAGCCTCTGTGCTCAGCGTGGATGGAACGGAATTTCAGGGTAGAGTTGACAGCCTTGACTTCCAGTCAACCCCGCCCCATGAGGTTCCCGGGTCTTTGTGTCCCCAGGAAATCGCTGCAAGCACCTGTGAGAGAAAGGCACCCTCAAGTTTTGCCCACTGACAAACAGTCCAGTCTCTCCCCCCAATGAGAATCCATACTCCCGTGTTTTTGCCCAGCACTGGGGTTCAATGCAGTCTGAACTTGGTTTCAGTGCTGTCTGGAGCCCCTGTCTCCCTCCCACTAGATCAAGCCACCAGCACAGTCAACAGTCTGTCCTCTCTGAGTGCATTTGTGCACATGCCTCTGGACTTCTGCCTTTTGCTGTTCCCCTGAGATTCTGCCTTACATTCCAGGGTCCCCTTGTATGAGCCTGGGTCCCCTTGGTCTCATCCAGAACCAGGGTTCAGTGGTGTCAGAACTGGGGTTCAGTGAGTCTGGATCCTTTGTCTCCTTCCCGCTAGAGCACACCAGCCAGGCACTCAGCTGCCAGTGCTCAGTGTGTCTCCGTGTGTATGTCTCCGTACCTCAGGCTTGCAGCTCCTCTGATTCTCCATATGAGTTTCTCTTCCCTTTGAGTTGCAGAATTTCCAGTCAGCCCTCTTTCCTGTGGTTCTGAATGACATCTGTTTTATCTTTAGTTGCATTTTTGAAATTGTTGTGGGAGGAAGCAGTTTAGGTGTTTACCTATGCCACCATCTTGGTTTCTCCCCAACATCGATGAGAGAGAAACATAGATCAGCGGCCTCTTGCACATCCCCCTGCTGGGGATGTGTCCGGAGCCAAGGTACTTGCCCTTGTCTGGAATTGAACCCAAGACCTTTCAGTCTGTAGACCAATGCTCTATTAACTGAGTCAAACTGGTTTTGGCTCCAGTTTTCTACTATTTAGAAATAGGTTGAGAAATCAAATATCAACAACTTCTAATGAAAAGATTTGTTTCTCCATGGAAGATCTGGAAACAATTATTTGCCTGAAATTCAGAACTATCATGGGCCTGTGATTCTCAAGTTCTTATAATTCTTCAAAGTCTTATGAATGGCATTGTTATTCCAATTATCCTAGTCTTATTTCAAAGTTGTACACCACATACCTTTTTTCCCCATTGTTTTTATTTTATTTTTTCTATTTTTTTCTATTCTTTAAAGTATTACAAATAGTAGTACGTATGTTTCCCCTTTCCCCCCCATTGTCCTCCCCTCAGCCTCCGCTACCCCCCAGCACATGTCCTCACCTGCCCCCCCACCCCAGTGTCTTGTATCCATTGGTTATGCCTACATGCATGCATACAAGTCCTTCTGTTGATCTCTTACAGCCCCATCCCCCACCCTCCCCAGCCTTCTCCCCATAGTTTGACAGTCTATTCAATGCTTCTTGCTTCTATATCAATCTTTTCCCCCTGTTTCTTTTCTTTAAAAAGATCTTACATACCTTTTTGTAGTTCACTGCTAATCTGTCAAGAGATTGCTAAGATTGACAAGCTCACTGAGTCATTTTTCTTTACTTCCTATGTCTACAATTCTGTGAAATTTCCAAGGTTTTTATTTATTGCAATATTTTTTGCAAGATTTCTCAAAAAAGAAATTCAACTTTTATTTTAGTGGTCTGAATAAATTGAATTTGGGTCTTTATCTGGAAATAATGGTTTAATCCTTTTGGTTTAAATTAACAGGGAAAACTTCAATATTTGTAACCTTTTCCAAATAAATGGTGTTGTCTTATCATGTAATAAGTCCTTTATTCTGGAAACTATTTAAGAAGAAACATAATGATATCCTCAGAGGTATATGTGACAATGAGAGAAATAGATGACATAAAGAATGAAAAAACAGAGCTCTTATTGACTCCAAAGCATGATATGTTGAGAGTGTCTGCCTGGAAGGCTGTTGAGGAACACTGAGAAGCCAAATATATGATGTTCACAGAAAAAGTGCTATGACCCATAACCAATAATTTTCTTGGGAAAGGATAAGTGTGAATGACAGGTCATTTAAATAACTTTTAGATCTAATTCAAATTCTATAATTATAGTAAGCAATATCTTTTATAGGGACTAAAAGTGTTCAAAATACAGAGTGATACACCATAGGATAAATTATTACAAATTATTTATAATTATATTTATCACTAACAATATTATCATTTAAATATATCTGAATATATACTTAAATAGCTAGTAAGAGTTACTTCAAAACTAATTTAACTTTTTATTGACTCTTTTAATTGATCCAAATAATTTATTGCAAAACTGGTTTTATTACATCAAGCTGATGCATTTTCCTTTGGAACAATGATAATTTTAGTTTCAAAACCATAACCTATATAGGAGTATAAGTCCATCTGGACTGAAAGCTTATTTTAGATCTTCTTGATTGTAGACATACAAATTTGCTTGACTTTCTTTTTTAAATAGTAAATTTCATTTGGAATATGAAGGTTTACAGAGAAAATAAAAACTTTCAAATAGTAATGTTCTTTAGGCAAAAAAAAAAATACTCTAGTGGAAAAGGCTACTGAAAAAGTTTTATCAGCTTTCAAGAAAACTTGCTACTTAACCTCCTGGCAATTTCCTCCAGGCTATTCTGTTCACCTCATTATAACAATGATAACTTAATTTTACAAACATAATTTAAACAGTCTTTGGACCAAGATCCTTTCATATAATAAAAAATAGTCCACACTTATTAAATGTACCTAAAGGACTGACATGAAATGGGATTCTATTTTCTGACCCTTATATCTTATAGAAAAGGATTTCTTGCTTAAAAAAATTAAAAACAGTTCTGAGTCCCAGTTTCAATGTCAAACAGTTACTTATGTGCACATGTCAGCAATGATATCTGGATGGTGGACACATGATGGCAATGCAGGTCCGACCCTCCATGGTTTGGTTCTAGGCTGCCTGCAGCGATGCACAGCTTCTGACTACTAGTATAGCAAGGCACCATCAGCGTTTTCCATCTCTGGACTGTTTCTCTTCTTGTCTTCATGGTTGGAGCAGACCTGTTGGACATTGAAATTGGGACTCAAACATTGTTTGTTATTATATGTTTACTTCTAGTCTGCAGAGGCAAGATTTTTTAAAGAAAACAAATGGGGGAAAAATAGATACAGAGGCAAAAAAGCATTGAACAGACTGTCAAACGATAGCCGGAAGGTAGATGAGGTTGGGAGGAGGGGACTGAAAGAGATCAACTGAAAGACTTGTATGCATGCATATAAGCATAATCATTGGATATAAGACACTGGGGCGGGCAGGTGAGGGCATGATATAAGACACTGATAGGGGAGGCAAGAGTTCAATGGGAAAAATAAAGGAGACATATGTACTACTATTTGTAATACTTTAAACAATAAAAACATAATTATAAAAAATAAATTTGCAGCCTTTGCAAGCTTGATTATTATTTATTTGAAGAAAAAAATTAAAAAGAAACAATCTGGTTTTACCTTACATGTTAAATGTAGTTATAAGAATATGAACTATTAAGAGGAAGACATCAATATTTTGTGGACTCTTCTAGATAATTAAAATTCTATCTAATAAAAGAGTAATATGCAAAATAACCACCACTCCACAACAAAAATGGTGGCCCCCATAGCCACAGGATGGTGGTGCCCAGTCCTCTGAGTCCCACCCCTGGAGTGTTGGGGCCTTTCAGCTCAGCCAGGGGTCATGGAGACCAAGCAGAGAGGTGGGATCCACCTACTCCAGTAGTGGATCAAGTTTTGCTGCTCTCCCACCTCTGGAGTGTTCACAGTTGTCTATTTGTACATGGAAAACTATATGTCACTATATTACTTTGGAAGACTTTCTTAGTTTCTAGAATTAAAAGGTTTTCAGGATCTTACTGTACATTTCTTATCCCAGTCCTAAAACATTTCCAAAAATTCCCTATTCCTTTTATTGGAAAATAGTATTAGAAACTAAGATAAAGGCTCTAGATGTGCTCATATTACTAAGATATTTTTGTTTCTAGAATCTCTCATCTGAAAGAGCAAGCAAGGATTTCTGTGTATATATGCGTGTATGTAAATATTTCTATATGCAACAATCTAAACTTATATTAAAATAAACATGAGTGTTATTTTATTAATAAATGGATAATTCTAATTTCTTGCTTTGCTTTTTAGTGTTTTTTTTCTAATATACTTTTATTGATTTCAGATAGAATGGAAAGAGAGATAGAAACATCAATGATGAAAGGGAATCATTTATTGGCTGTCTCCTGCACACCTCCTACTAGATATCGAGCCTATAACCTAAGTGTGTGCCCTTGACCAAAATGGAACCTGGGACCCTTCTGTCCACAGGCCAATGCTCTATCCACTGAGCAACCTTGCTTATTTGTAAACTCCTGTTCCATCAGTAGGAAACTTGATCTCTACAATTTTGCATAGATTTACTTAATTGTCCACTTCCAGTATTGATGTATAGCAATACCAGACTTGTTAACATATTAGGAACTCTACAAACTATAAAACATTGCATATATAGTTTATTTTGCCTTTAGTCTTATAAATTCCATTCATTTTCAAAGTAACTTAGGTCAGAACGTTTTCCCTCATCCACTTCAGTTAGATAGTATCATAAGTTCATAATGTAGCTAGATTTGTATTGTCAAATTTTGTTAACATCTTAGGATTCCAAGAGCACCTGAATAATTTAATTTTATACATTAAGATATAATCTTTTTGCCTTAAACCTCTATATATTTTGATAAATGAAGACTCATATTTATCAAACATTTTGATATTATAGAGAATAGTTTTGCCAGTCTAAAATATCCTTCATAATTTACCTATTTACACCTACTTTCTTCCCAAACCTGTTGACAATTACTAAACTTTGTAACATTTCTATAGTTTTTTTTCTTTTTGAGGATGTCACATAACTGATTAAATCATAGTTTGTTTATCCAGTCACCTATTGAAGGATTGAAGGACACTTTGGTTGTTTCCAGTTATTGGAGATAATGAACTTAGCTGTGATAAAAACAAAACAAAACTAAACTCATGCAGGTTTTGTGTGGTCATGCATTTACCATTCAGTTTCGATTATATGTGTTGAATTTTGTACAAAATTCCCAAAATGTCTTCCAAATGTAGTCAATCACTTGGCATTCCCACCAGTATTGAGTGAGAGTTACTGTTCTTCAACATCCTAGCCAGTATTTGGTATTGTCATTTTATTTTGTATTATAGTCATTCTAATAATGCTTTATTCATTGTTTTATTTTACAACTAGAGGCCTGGTGCACAAATTCATGCATGGGGGGGTCCTCCGACCTGGCTGGCAATGGGGGCTGATCAGGGTCATCTTGCCTAGGCCTAATCAGGCCCAATAGGGGCCAGTCAGCTGAGGGGAAGACCTTGGGAGGTTGGCTGTGGGAGCGCACTGACCACAGGGGCAGATCCTGCATTGAGCATCTGTTCCCTGGTGTTATTGCTACCCGCCAGTCATCTGGTTGTCTGGTCATAATGGTCACGTAGGCTTTTTTATATAGAGATCACCTAATGACAAAGAATGTTAAGCATTTTTTATATGCTTATTTTTTACCAGTATATCTTGTTTTGTAATGTGCCTATTCAGATATTTTGTCCATTTTAAAATAGGATTTTTGTTTTTGCTTTTGTGGGGATTTTTTTTTTAGCTTTCTTCAAAATTTTATCTTTGCCTCTTGTTTTAATATAATATCCCTATGTGTAGTTTTTAGCATTTATATTCCATGTCTGATTTCCTAAATCTCTTGTAACTGTGTCATTAATTTTGAAAGTTTTTCAATTGTCACTCAAATATTCTTCATCCTCACTTTCTTCTTCTGGTATTCCAATTATGCCTGTGTTACACACTTTGAGATAAAATCAGTTACTGAATATTCTATTCTTTTGTTGTTCTAGTTTTCACTTTCAATTCACTTTAGGATTTTTTTCATCAGTGTACTTTCAAGTTCACTATTCCCCCTCCCTGTCCCTACGGCCAATATACTAATAAGATCATCAATAAAATTTCCCATTAATGTTACAATGTATTTTATGTTCATCATAACCTTATGATTCTTTCCTAAAATAAAATATATTTAGATTATATTTATGTGAATGCTGAGGTGTTAGATATAGCTATGGTTTACAGAAGTGGTTCCTGAAATATCTGGTAAAGCATAAAAAAGCAATCTTGTCTGAGATTGAAAATTTGTACATAATTAAATAAGACATAATTGGGAAAAATGTATTGTTCACTTTACTTTCTGTTCCTATATCCATATTTATAAATATATGTGAAGATTGTATATAAAACATTAGGAACTTGGCATTTCATAGTAATCTGGAGACAAAAGCTGGGGGTGGCCTGGGTAAGGGGCCTATGTTAGTTTGTAAGCCAACCATACCCCTTGGCAACCCAAGTGGAGGCCCTGGTATCTTGGATTTATTTATGTTCTACAATTGAAACTTTGTAGCCTGGAGTGGAGCTAAGCCTTCTGCTCACTCCATGGCAGCAGCCATTTCCGTTCGGGTTCATTTATCTTTTATAATTGAAACTTTGTAGCATTAAGTGGAGGCCTAGGCCTGCCAGGGCTGCAGAAGCTTGGTTTCCTCCATCGCAGGGGTAACCCTAGCCTCTGCTCTCTCCAGCTCCATGGTTGCCGCCATTTCTGTTGATTATATGTATCCTCTATTATGGAAATTTTGCGGCGTTGAGTGGAGGTCTAGGCTTGCAAGGGCAGATGGAAAGTTCGGCTTCCTCCATTCCCAGGAAAACCCAAGCCTTCTTCCTGCTCTCAGTGGCTGCAGCCATCTTGATTGGGGTTTATTTGCATATTCTCTTCTGATTGGCTTATGGGTGTGGCTTTTGGTAGTGGCTCGTGCGTGCAGCAGAGGTGTGTTCAATTTGCATATTACTCTTTTATTAGATAGGATAAGGATTTTACAAGGTGTTATATATAATGTGCTTAAAATATTTCTTCATAGATATTAGGGAGTCAACAAATGTTAGAAACATTCTGCCCTAGATGTTTTGGCTCAGTGGATAGAGCGCCTGTGGACTAAAAGTCCCAGGTTTGATTTTGGCAAATGGCGCATGCCCAAGTTTTGGGCTCAATCCCCAGTATGGGACATGCAGGAGACAGCCAATCAATGATTCTCTTATTACAGAATTTACCAGATAACCAAGAAATACACAGGAGTGCTTGGAGATACAGGAAAACCCCATTTATTTTCCGATGTTTCACATATTCTAGTAGAGTAACTCAAGGATGACTGTTTCTCTCCAAATCCTGAGCAAACCAATATGGAGGAAGCTCTGCCTTCATACCCTTTGGTTTCTTTGTCCCCCAAATATGGATGGGACTTCCAGACCTTTGGAGGGCTTTGAAAAAAGTCCTATGTATTGGGATGGGGGCTGTGAGACCACACCTAAATGCCTTGTCTGGAGCCAGTGCTGGTAACCCCCTCTGGGGTTTGTGTATTATTCGTAGTTTGTGGCCTCTGTAAAATGGTAATACTTAGGTAAACAGGTCTTGGAGAAAGGGGCAGTGACTTAATTATAGGCTATCAAGAATGTACATTAGGTTACTGGCACAGATTCAGATTACAAGCCCCCCCCCCCAAATATCTTATTTTCCTCATTATTTTCTTATCATTGATGTTTCTATCTATCTCTCTCCTTTCCTCTCTGAAATAATGTTTCTTAGGTATCATTGTGATGATGAAACGTGTGGTTTTCCTCTGGGCAAGATGCAAAGGTAGTTTCTTTTCCAATTTCTTGTCAAGGTGGATTCAAAGAATGAAGCCACAGAAAGAAGGTGGAAACTTAACTGAAAACAAGTACAGACTGCCACGTGGAAAGGAGTCCCAAAGGGTAGGCCACTAAGCTCCTTTTTCCTAAGGTTTATAAAGGTTGCAGTTCTTTGTGTCCTCATATCCCCTCTGATAGGTCACTACAGCAACTTCAAACCTCAAACCCCATGTGGGGTGCCCCCTTTTTCTCCCCCTCTTGTGGTAGAATTCTCTATTCCCTGTGAAAATTCGTTTTCCTCTTTCTCCCTTTTGTTTCTGTACTCCCTGTGCTTTCTCCTGTCTTCTGTGAATGGGTGTCTTCCTCTTCCCTGAGGCTGTGGCATCTTTAGTTCTTTGTGAAAGTATGCCTTTTGCCAGTAGGCAACTGTGTCTCCTTCCCCCATGGACCCTCTTTATTTCTGAAAGCCCCTAAACCTGCCTATTTTACCCATAAAAAAAGCCTTTTCAATGCTACCACATCTACCACAGAAAACAGTGCCTCACAACATTTATTGAATTAGGACAAGAGGTTTCCTGGAATTTAAACCCAAACCATTTCAAAGTGTGAGACTTGGAGACTCAGAAAGTTTGTGACTTTCATTTAGTCCATCATTCAACATTATGTTCGTTGGATATATAACATAAGTCAATAGTGTTACCACAATGCACGATGTCATATTTCATTGGGGGGGGGCACTAATATGTAGTATAGATAAACCCATAATGAAGAGAGTATATATGATTGCTATTTAATAGAATTGGCTTTTTCATCAGCTGGAGAGTATTTGTCCACTAGCTTATAACTTACTAGAATATTTTACATCTATGACTCTTAAATGTTATTATCTATAAGATAAGGTAGGTAGGATGTCTTTTATAAATATATTAATACATGTTAGCTTATACAGTCGACCTCCGTTAAATGCAGTTTTGCTTTCTGCAGTTTCTGGAACCTATGATCAACCATGGTTTGAAAATATAAAATGAAAATTACAGGAATAAAAAAAACTATTTTGATGTTATAGTATAGTCATTGATGAAATACAGGGTATTCCTATGTATGTTGATACATCTAGCTAGCCTGAAGAGGAACTTTAATGATTTTTACAGAAAATCTACCATAAAAACAAGTCTTTTATGCTTTTACCTGTCTACTCACAAGTTTAGTCGCTGGCTACTTCTAAAACCATCTAACTGCAATCCAATTAAAGAAATCCAAACTCTGTCTTTTGCTTTCTGACAAGTTACTAGCTCATAAGATTTTGAGCTGTGTGCCCTAATGTGAAAATGTACCACTCTGCTCTGGATACCCTCTCCTAATTATGTATAGCACATTGCAGGGCTTCCTCAGACATTTCTGGCAGATTCATCCATATCCAGCAATGATCTGGTTTGTATAGCATCCCCATCTCCAAGTATGGGATCTGAAATAAACACTACACTGATAGTCATGATAGATATATAAATTTTTAAAACTGTGAAGTGATTGTGGTCTCTAGTCCTAGGTTTGTGGTGTGTTTATTTGTATTAATGTGTAGGGGAAGAATATTGACATGATTGTTATGGGGAGTGAATCTTGTGTGTGCCACGGTAAGTACTGATAAATTATTAACAGTTTTTCATTTAGGGGCGAATCATGTAATGAATGGTTTAGTCAGTAAAACAAAGAAGCAAAGATGCAAGCTTTGTCAAGTGATGAGGAGAATAGGGTTTTATATTACTAGTATGTTTGCCAGATGTTGTAGAATTTGTTCATGGCTTTTTGTTGTTGTTGTTACTTAGTAATTGGTAGAAGAAAAAACATGAGGGAAAAAACAAAACAAACAAATCTCAGCTTTGCTAACCAATCCTTTCAGAGGTACATATTTGGGGAGTAAAATATGACTGGCCTAACTATTGAAAGATCCCATGCTTTATACCAGTGGTCAGCAAACTGCAGCTCCTGAGCCACATGCAACTCTTTGGCTCCTTAAGTGTGACTCGTCCACAAAATACCATGGCTTGGGTGAGTCTATTTTGAAGAAGTGGTGTTAGAAGAAGTTTAAGTTAAAAAATTTTGGCTCTCAAAAGAAATTTCAATTGTTATACTGTTGATATTTGGCTCTGTTGACTAATGAGTTTGCTGACCACTGATTTATACTGTTCACCCCATCCTGCAATCCTCTGGTTGAATTGTAGTAATTCACAGTGATTTATAACAAACCAGTGACGTTATTCCATCATGTACTTTTGTCAAAGCATTTAATGACTTTAATAAACTTAGTTTACTTGCTAACTACACCACAGCTCTGTTAGTGATAGGCTTCTATTGCATGACATTTTCATTTGAGTTTGACATGTAAAATTATTTTTAATTTCATGACTATTGACAGTCCTAATAGCACAGCTAATTAGAAACTAACAAAATTGCAGTGTAAAAGAGAAAATGGTGTTTGTGTTTAGTAAATATTTGAGAAAACATAATTTTAATATACAAAAAACATATTCAAGTTTATGGCTTCTTTATCACAGTTATTTTATTTCTGTGAGTTTACAATGTTATTTGGTTTTACTAAAATACTTGTGTTGAGTATTATGAGATAAAAGAATTAGAGAAAATTTGCTTTAGAATGTAAAATAGCAACTGTTTTGAATATACAATGGTGGTTAACTTAGTTTAATTAAGGAATTATTATGCCCTGTTTTGTCTTATTGTTGGCATAAAAGGAACATGACCCATTGCTTGTTTTATAATACCACTTAAGGAAGCTTTGAGAATTAGAGGGTATAAGAGGAAACTTAAGAAGATGAAAACAGGAATATCACCATAAATTGATACTTTCCACAAAATTTTAAGATTTAAAACCAAATACAATAACAAAAAAAGGTGGATAATGATGAAAAAAGAACACTTAAGCTCTTCACCTAAGATTGCTATTTGTAAGAACTTACTTAATAAACTTAAAAACTTCTTTTAGGATTCTTTAAGCTTCCTTAAAGAACAGAATCTTCATCCTTTGTCACTTCTCTCCTTGGAGGAGTGAGTTATCCGATTGATGCAATGGGGAGACTGAGAATTGAACTATTTGATTGGTGCAACTAGGAGAAGGAACTGAGCATGTTATGTTAGCTCAGCCTTTGCCAGTACAGTTATCCTTGCTTAAAGATTTGTAGGAGGCGTGTCTTTGTGCCCATAGGAGAAACATGAGGTTTTGGGGTGAATAGTTATATTCAATAGATTATTAGCAAATTTAGGCATAGGATAAGATTAAATCCTCTAAATCATTTTATCAGAAATATATGATGTGCTAATATATATCAGCTTAATTCCTGAATGTCTCTTGCAATTGTTCAATTCTGTCGTGAAAAGAGAGCTATTATTTATTGATTTCCTAAAACTCTCAACAGCTTGCATAGGTTTTATCTAAAAGAGAACAGAATTCGATAAATAAATGAAATAATTATGCTTAGATAACACCATCATAAAATTGAAGTGCTGACTCATACAGTGTCTTAGAACTGTGGTTTTAAAAATGTTTGGATCATTGACACTGTTGAAAGATTCATGAATATATTGGAATTTTCTCAAGAAAATGTGAGCTTCTGAATAAAATTAGTCATACAACTTCAGTGATTCATGGGCTCCAGATTAATAACCAGTCATTAGAAAAGATTCAAACTGAAGTTCAAGTCAACCTAAAAATTAATTTCTACATGATATTAAGCATTCAATATACCTTTTTGCAGTTAAAATGGCAATAAGTCTAATGAGATACTTTATAATTCAGTAGAAGTTAAGTGACTAGAGAAATTAAATATTAAGCAAATAGTATAGCTGTTTAAAATTGACATATTAAGACCAGAAGTAAGAAAATGGTTCATTTTTATTATTATTCCTCAAATATTATTTTAATTATATAATATATGGAAAAAGTCATCTAAGATATAAACTGATCCATATAAGTATATAATAAAATAAAATAAAGAGATAATTTGATATTACAAAATGTGCTAACTGATCATCTAAATTTAATAAAAGCTATTTTTCTTATTTCCTTATATTCTATACCTCAAACTCATGCATATATTGTAACACATTGTACTAATTCATACAAGTAATATTAAAAGTAGTGTTATATAAAATTTTACACATAGTACAATCAAAATCTATAATAATAATAGTGTAATATGCAAACTGACCAAATGACCTAACACCAGAACGACCATCAGGACAATCTTCCAGATGACCATGCTATGACATACACTGGTGCTAGGCCAGTCAAGGCAGGTGCAATGCCATTGGCTAAGGAGCCCTGACATCACCCCATGATTGTCCTGCGGAGGGAGGCCCAGGCCACCTGCTGGTGGGGTGATCAATGGGACAATGGGACGGGGGTTGGGGGGGTAAAGCAATTGCCAGTCCTGGCCAGGTGGGTGGGGCCTCCCTCTGCTGGGGGATTGATTATGGAGCCCTGCAATTAGTAGCCCCACAGAGGGAGGCCCAGGCCAGCCAAGCTATCAAACCCCATGCCTGTTGCCTGCAGAGGGCGGTGAATGGTGGCAAGGGAGGGAGGGCAGCATCGCACAGTTGGCAAGCGGTAGCAGTGGCCAGGGTGCGGCCATCTGCCAGCAGCCAGGGAAGAAAAGCCCTTATAGGCCCTGTTTGCTGGCCAAGCCTAGGGACCCTAGCAGAGGGGTCCCAGATTGTGAGAAGGTACAGGCCAGGCTGAGGGACACCTCTCTGCATACATGTATTTTGTTTTGGACCTCTAGTATTACATAAAAGCAAATAAATCTCTTAATAACTATATAGTCTGAAGTGGCTACCAAATTTATATGTATGGTCTAATCCCTAGAACATAGAAAAGTTACTTTATGTGGAAAAAAATGTTCTGTGCAGATGGGATTAAGGTAAGGACTTTAAAATGGTTATATCATCCCAGAATATCTGGGTGGGCTCTACATGTCATTACAAATATCCTTACCACAGAAGCAGAGGAAGATTCGATCACAATACATGCAGAAAGGAAGCAATGTGGAGGCAAGCAGATGTTGGCCAAGGCATGCCAACAGCCACCAGAAGTTGACAGAGACAAGAAACAGATTATCCACTATATTTGCCAGAGGAAGAGTGGCTCTGCTGACACTGTTTTCAGACTTCTGAACTCAGAGCTGTGACATAATATATTTCTGCCATTTTAAGCTACAATTTTGTAGTCATTTTTTATGGAAGCTAATAGAAACTAATACAATGGTAATATCAAGTAAGCACCAACTCTTTTCTAGTCATATCTTTAAGGACTTTCTTCACTTTTGTTTAGTCATTAAGTCTTTATAAGAATAAGTAATATCTCACATTTGTGATATGACTTACCTAATGCAGGTATTAAATACACTCACATACATTTACAAATAAATATATGAGCTATTATTCTAATTTTACAGATGTGAAAACAACTGAAGAGAAATTTATTCTTTTCCCAAGAACTATTAAGTTGCAGAATTGACACTTAAAGCCAAATTATCTGGCTCTGAATTCTATAGTGTTAAGTACTGTGTGTGTGTATATATATATATATATGGCATGATGCCTTTATGAAATTTATACTCAAAGTCCTAGGAATTATTATTCTTTCTTTATCCCATATTTCAGATAATGAAAAAGTCAAAAGAAGATTATTAAAATCTCCTACTGTCATTTGATACAGGCAGGATTTAAATCTATGCAGCTTGACAAGACAATCTGAGTTTTCAACCATTGTGCTATCCTATCTCTCAAGTAGTTTTACTAGTATTTTTCCATGATATAGCCTCTAAGGGAGCAAATTATCTGAGATTTTTATAAATTACTAGACGCCCATTGCATGAAGATTCACTCATGCAATAAGCTTTCCTTCCCCTGGCTGCCAGGACCAGTTTTCCTCTGGAACCTGGGACCCAGGCCTTCCCTCTGGCTGTTGCCTGCCATTTTGGGTTTGACCGGCTGGTGGCTTCACTCCAGCCAGAGCCTTCAGTCTTCTCTGTTCTGGCTGGAGTGCCATGCTGCCGCTTCGTTTCTACCCCCCAGGGTGGGTGCTCGCTGCCCTGCCTTGTCTCCGAGTCCAGGGGCCACTGCCAGTGTAGCTTTGTCTCTGCCCCCAGGGCTGGGGGTTCTCGCCACTTTGCCCTGCCCCCCGCTCCTGATTGGCTGGTAGCATAGCCAATCAGGAGCCAAGGTACTGTCACATTTGCATGTTACTCTTTTATTAGATAGGGATGGTCACACTGAAAAATTACACAGGTATTTAGTAAACTCTGACTGAAAATTTGTCTAAAAGTTTGCTTTATAATTTGCAAATATAACTCATAATCATGGATTTTGCTCAATGTTAAGTAAATATCATTCAAATTTCCATGCAAATTTGAATTTCACAATCAATTTTGAAATATGACAAAAAAGTGTTAATAATGAGCTGGCATATTAATTCTAAATGCCCAAACAAAATCTGTTGTCTTTAGGCAGCTCTTCAGTTTCACACTAAATTCAAGGAATTATTAGAGAATACCCTTCAGTTAAACTATTTGTAAATTTTAGAATATGTGTGCTATTATAGGATAAGATATTTGGAAGGTGCTGTATAAATAAGTTTTTTGTTACTTTTGTTGTTTTTTACAGTGACTCAGGAAGTAGCTGGGAACTACTTTCCATATTATTTCTCTATATATGGTTAACAAAGCTCATCATTAACATCCTACATGCCTGTCACATACACCTACACATGCTCACACACATAGTAATTTTAGATATTTAGGGAAAATACAATTAAAAATATCAACTACATTTTTTCAATGCTAAGGGATCTTATTAAAATGATTTTAAATTAGTAACTTTATGTAAAAGCATTAACACATATGCTATGTATATTAATTCAAAGACTCACATGATAATATCATATAAAATTGATTTTTCATGTTACTAGGTCTCTACGCATGGGAAATTAGCCATTTTGGGGCAGTTACAATAAATAAGCCATTGTTTGGTTAGGCTACCAAAACAATTAGATTTTTATATTTTGGAAGATTTTGTATCTGTTAAGTATTTTGTAAATAAAATAAATAATTTATCTGAGTCACATTGTAAACTTGGAATTATATGCATTTAACTTTGCTATCAGTAATAGTATTTTAAGTTAGGAGTGCTGAGATAATAAATTTCTGACTTCCTTAGCTATAGGATTTTTTTTTCTTTATGGTTTCCCTTGTTTCACAATAGAGAAGACCTTTAAGGGGCTAACATTAAATTCTATGTTTGACAGTAAAGCTGTTTGATCATTTATTATGCCTTGGCATGCTCTCCTTTTTTGGGTATCTATTTTTTCAAACTAACTTTATGTTTTCTCTTCCACCTTTACAAATTCTATTTATTTTCTTAGTGATTGGCTTCTTCAACCTAATAGGCCTGTTTTTTCCCCTTCAGTTTTTATTTGCCTTGTCTGTTTTTTTTTGTCAGTAAACACAGAACCACTATTTAAAGCAATGACATCTCCAAAACATTCCCAGCATGCTACTCCTTGAGGCCTTGACACCCCTGACCTCTCAGAAACTCACACACCCATACACACCAATGAGGTGGACCCTGTTGCCCATTGTGACTCATACCAAAGCTTTAAAACTGCTTCTCATTGTATATTTATGCGTATTTGTATTTTTCAAATGCTTTTATGGGAAATTCCCATTTATCAAAATCTGTAAGCATATTTGTGATGACATTTAGAGCCACCCAGATATTCTGGGATGATATATCACAACCATAACTTTCAGTGCTTTCTTAAATGTGCCTAGTGGGGCATAGAAATCTGTTGACTGAATCAGAGTTATTTTTGGCCAGTGGTGCTGAAACACAGAAGCCTACCAACAACCTCAGGGTTACTAGATAAAATAAAGGTTACCAATTAATTTTTAACTTCACATAAACAATGTACATGTTTTAGTATATATTGCTACTGTTGCATAGGACACAGTTATACTAAAAATAGTCTTTGTGAATCTGAAATTCCTTTTTTAATTAAATTTATTGGGGAGACATTGGTTGATAAAATTTCATAGGTTTCAAATGTATAATTCTATAATACATCATCCATATATTGCATTATGTGAAATTCAAAATTAACTGGTTGTCCTATGTGTTTATTTGCTAAATCTGGCAGCCGCAAGGGGTATAATGAAATAATGCCCCTTGTAGTATCTAATGTATAATGTGAGACTTTGTTGTGCTATTCAAGTGTTATAGGACACAAAAGTGATGCTTAATGACATAATGTGTTCCAGAAAAATGCCTTTTTCTTCAAAGGCAAGAAGATGTGCATAATGAACTCGGATTTAAACTTTTCCTTATGATCCATAAAAAGTAAAGTATTATATATATTGAATAATGTGGCTTTAAGAGTCAGGTCGTATATGGAGTTAGTGACTGAGGCTGTTCAGTCTACTCCTTAGCTCAGGATGTTAAGACAGATTTTTCAGAATGATTCTTTGAAGAATGGACATTTCTCAGCATCTGCATATTATGTTACTGATGAGAAAACATAGCCACAAAGAGATGAATAATATGAACAAGATTTATTCAGATAATATGTGTTGGAGCTTCAATTTCGAACACAGATAGTCTGGCTCTAATGCTTATTGCTTGAACCACTAGTCTCTAATGTTTGTCTGCTTCTCAGCACAATGTGAGTGTTCAAAGCTAATATCATAGGACCCCAAATTAAATAAAGGTTTTACCCTCTGCCCAATCATCCATGTTGCAAGCATCTAATCCATTCCCTACTCTTCCTTATGTGCATTAGTTTTACTGGCTCTATTATTAAAAGACAAACAAAGCAAAAATCTACCCTCAAAAGCATCATTTTCTTTTTTTTTAATTCCTGTTTTTCTTATCTTTTTTGAAAGCTTTAAAATCCTTTTATTTGAAATCATAGAAAAAATATATTTCTGCCCTGAAACTCTTGATTTCATTTCAGTCTTCAGAATGCTCCCAGAAAATTTATCTAAAACATAAACCTCATGGTGTTGCTTCTAAGTACCTGAAATCTTATTTCTCTTTTCAGTCAGTACCTGGGCTATCAGGAAACTGACAAACATGCGGAATAAATTGGCTGGTATTCTGATTTAAAATTTGTTAAAGTAGTTCAGAAGCTGATGATAAGTACTAATAAAAAGTAAACACAGAAATCAATAACAAATATATAACTATTATAGCACTCTTTCAGGCAGACCTTCAAAGATGCTAGAATTTCTGTTTGAACATTTATTCTCTTTGCTTCAATAACTCTTATTTGTATGTCAGTTTTTAGTTTTAATAAGATTTTTCTGGAATTCTTCTTGACACACTAAGTCAAGATAAAGTTTTGCACTATATATATATATATATATATATATATATATATATATATATATATATTACTATGCATTTGAATTGCCTTCACTTTTTAAATATATTTTTATTAATTTCAGAGAAAGAAAAAGAAAGAAAGAAAGAAAGAAAGAAAGAAAGAAAGAAAGAAAAAAAGAAAGAAAGAAAGAAAGAAAGAAAGGGAAAGAGAAAAACATCATTGATGAGAGAGAACTATTTATTTGCTGCCTCCTACATGTTCCCCACCGGGGATTGAGCCCGCAGCCTGGGCATGTGCCCTGACCAGGAATTGAACCATGATCTCCTAATTCCGTGTTCGGCAAACTGCGGCTATATGGCCCCTTGAACGTGGCTCTTCCACAATATACCCCTGCCTGGGTGAGTCTATTTTGAAAAAGTGGCGTTAGAAAAAGTTTAAGTTTAAAAAATTTGGCTCTCAAAAGAAATTTCAATTGTTGTACTGTTGATATTTGGCTCTGTTGACTCATGAGTTTGCTGACCACTAATCTAGTTCCTAAGCCGATGCTCAACCATCGAGCCACACTGGCTGGGCTAATTGCCTTTATTATTATTATGTATTGATAGATTCCTTTTTTTGAGAGAGAGAGGAAATTATAGAGAAAAAAAGAGAGAAACATTGGTTTGTTGCACAACTTAGTTATGCATTCATTGGTGATTCCTGTATGTGCCCTGATTGAGAATTAAACCTACAACTGTAGTGTATTAAAATGATATTCTAATGAACTGAGTTTAAAACCCAGAGCCTAGTTGTCATTTTTAGACTCAATATCTCTCACTAGATTCTATATAATGATAATCCATTAAACTGAAGTGACCTTGCTTCAGTTTTACTTCTTAGTCTTGCATATAATCAGTTTTCACTGTGATGGATCCTGGGGGAGTAGAGTAGAAGGCATGAGTTCAAATATACTGTCACATTTGTATATACTAGTATTTATTAAAGTCAGTTACCTTGCTTGGGGAGAACTTAAGCCTTTTGTGAACACCCCAAGCCATAGGGTGGTTTTTAGTAGATATTATTAATAATTTTTTCTGAAATCTCAATTTCTTTTATTTTTCAGGATTCACTGCTATTTTAAATAATCAAATTAATAACAGCATCCACAACCATAACATACAAATAAAAATTCTGAATAGGAATGACTTCAAATAGCACAGACCTGTTAAGAAAATGCAGAAATGGCAAAATAAAGTTGAAGAAGCATAAAATTAGTATGGAAAGCCAGGTCTTATTCATTGAAAACTTGACAGGATTTAATTATTCATTGGAATATCAAAAGATACTAAATAGGAAACGGCTTATGTTTGTCATACAAAGTAAAAGACAAATAAAAACACATGAAAAAAGTGAATAATTAAATTGGACAGCCAAATATAAAACTATTTTGAAAGAGAAAAATGATAAGCTTGGGAGTGTGGAAGAGAGATGCAAATTAACCTGTCACTTTTGGCTTTAATAATTTGGAGGGAAAATATCATCTATTATAATTGATAACTACATCCCTGACATTATTGGGGTGAAATGGTTATTATCTAGGAATCCATAAGAGTATTTATTTTAAAGTCTTTGAGTTTGTGTGGCATCATTTAACACTTAGGTATCCTTGAATGCAGCAGAGCGTCAGTTCAGGTCCTCTGAGATTTCCATGACTTCATTTCAAACCTCATGCCAATTTCAATACTGTAAATTAAAAACAAATTGTGAAGGGACACTCCAAAAGACACAATCGTAAAAAACAACAAATCAAAAATCACACCTCTCTCTAAAGTATCAGATAAAGAGGAAATATGCAAATTGACCATCACTCCAACACATAGATGGCCATCCCCATGTGGTCAAACATGACTGCCCCCATGTGAACACAAGATGGCTGCCACAAGAAGGCCAGCAGGAGAGGGCAGTTAGGGGTGACCAAACTGGCAAGGGGGGGCAGTTATGGGTGACCAGGCCTGTAGGAGGACACAGTTAGGGGTGACCAGGCCAGCAGGGGAGGGCAGTTAGGGGCAATTGGGCTGACAGGGGAACAGATAGGCATCAATCAGGCTGGCAGGGAAGTGATTAGGGGATGATATGTCTGGCAGGCAGGAGTGGTTAGGGTAATTAGAAGGCAGGTAGGTGATCAATTGGTAGCCAGCAGTCCTGGATTGTGAGAGGGATTTCCAACTGCCCATTTAGGTCTGATCCCATATGCACAAATTTTGTGCACCAGGCCTCTAGTATATGCTATAAAATGGGTATTTTAAAAGTTTCTAGGGAGGAAAGAACCAAGATGGCGGCATAGGTAAAACACCTATCTTGCCGTCATAATCAGCAATTTTAATACTACAACTTAACAAAAGAACAAACACCTTCCAGAATCACCAGAAAGCTGGCCGAGTGAAAATTCCACAAATAAACGTGAAAATAAGACACTGTGACTCAGAGGAGCGGCGGACAGCATTGAAAGATTCGTGCACAGAGAGGTTTGGAGTGTGCACCAGCGGAGAGGGCGGGCAGCTGAAAATCGGCCAGTTTTCTCGAACGGGGGAGACAAAAACGTCCCACTGGACTGATTCTCCAGCTCTGGGCGAAGTCCAGGGAACCAACCCACTATCATACGGGGTGAAAACTGGACAGTGGGAGGGCACGCCGAAGCTCGGGTGCTGCCGAGTGTGCCGGCTTGTGGAGAAGGCAGCTTGCATGAACAGCTCAGCTGCGTGACCGCACAGAGAGCGCTCTGCAACTTGCCCTCGCATTCGGGAAAGCTTCAGAATGCTTTGTTTTATGACGCTGGGTGAGACGTTGGGTGTGCAGGCTCATTTGGGGAGAGTCTGAATTCCCCAGCAGCTGGTGGAGTTTGGCAGTGGCTCTCTCTCAGAGGTGCTGGAGGTCATTGCCCCCAGAACAGAGTCCCTGGGCTGCATAGGGCAGAGCTAATGGTGTCTGCTTGGCCCGGAGACTCCACCCATCCAACCTGAGCACAGCTGAGATTCACAGACAATTGGCCTGGAGGTCAACCCCTCCAAGTGCTAATAATGATTAACCTGAGCTTAACTTCAGAAAGACTGTGCAACCCATATCCACCTCAGAAATTGACTTAGGAGTCCAACTGGGGAGGTTGAGCCACTGTCCCTAGTAGGAAGTCTACCACACAAAGCTCATTGACCAACTCAGGGAAGCAGCCACCATGCAGAGACATGGAAAGAAATCAGATGTGAAAGAAATGGAGGAAAAAAAATGACTGGACATGGAATTCAAAACCACGGTTATAGGGCTTTTCAAGAGGCTCCAACAAAAGGTCGAGGCCTATAAGGAAAGAAGCAAGACCGAAAAGGAAATGAATGAGTCCTACAAGGAAGTGAACAAGACCCTCAAGGATATGAACGAGACCTGCAAGGAAATGATCAAGACCAACATGGAAATGATCAAGACCATCATGGAAATGAATGAGTCCTACAAGGAAATGAAGGAGACCCTCAAGGACATAAAGGAAACTCTCAAGGATATGAAAAAGGACCAACCAGAAATTAAGCATACACTGACTGAAATAAAAAATATTATACAAAGACCTAAAATTGCTCTGGAGCACCCCAAGAACCAAGTTAAAGATTTGAAATACAAAGAGGTAAAATCCACTCAACTGAAAAAGCAAGAAACCAAAAGAATCCAAAAAGTTAAAGATAGTGTAAGGGGCCTCTGGGACAACCTCAAGCATACCAACATCTGAATTATAGGGGTGCCAGAAAAAGAGAGAGAGCAAGACAATGAAAACCTGTTTGAAGAAATAGTGACTGAAAACTTCCCACACCTGGTGAAAGAAATTGACTTAGGAGTCCAAGGAGCGCACCAAACCCCAGTATATAGGAACCCTCAGAGGACCACACCAAGGCACATCATAATTAAAATGCCAAGAGCAAAAGACAAACAGAGAATATTAAAAGCAACAAGAGAAAAACAGATGGTTACCTATAAGGGAGCACCCATACGATTGTCAGTGGATTTCTCAACAGAAACGATGCAGGCCAGATGGGAGTGGCAAGAAATATTCAAAGTGATGAACAGCAAGAATCTACAACCAAGATTACTCTATCCAGCAAAGCTATCATGCAGAATTGAGGGTCAGATAAAGTGCTTCACAGATAAGAAAAAGCTAAAGGAGTTCATCACCACCAAACCAACATTATATGACATGCTGAAAGATATTCTTTAAGAAGAGGAAGAAGAAAAAGGTAAAGATGAAAATTATGAACAACAAATACACATCTATCAACAAATGAATCTCAAAATCAAGTGAATTAATAAGCTGATGAACAGGATAAACTTGTGAATGTAACAGAATCAAGGACATAGAGAGGGAATGGACTGACAACTCTTGGGGAGAAAGGGGGTGTGGGAAGTGCAACAAGAGACTAGACAAAAATCATGCAACTATGGGAGAGGACAGTGGAGGGGGTGAGGGCGGAGGGTGGGATGGGTACCAGATGGAGGGGAACTATAGGGTGAAAAAAAAAGGGAACAATGTAATTAATAAACTGAACAATAAAGATAAAAAAATAAAAAAATAAAAAATAAAAATAAATAAAAATAAAAGTTTCTAGGGAAAAGAAGGTATATCATATGTTATATAAGATCATTAAAATGGAAACAAATAGAACTTCATATATAAGTATAATAATAAAGATGAGTTTGGGGAACCTAATACATAAGTTAAATAAATGACAAAATAATTGATAAACTGGAAAATATACATAAGCCAATTGTCTGAAATATATTCCAGGAAGACAAAGACACATAAATTTAAAGGGCAGTAAATCACTGAAAAAAATGAAATAAGAACATATAAATACATCTAACTTGAGAGGCAATGTTAATCATAGAAATGTTTAAGAAAGATATACTGATTAAGAATCACAATTTATCTCAAGCAAAAAAACATTTAGGTATAAGAAATTATATAAACTATATATTAAAGAAATGGAGAAGAAGATATTTGAAATAAATGATAGAGAAAGCTGACTAACCTACATGATGATGAATCCTGTCATAGGCTCTTTTGAAGTGGAATTAGAAAGACAGTATAATATAGTTGCTAAAAGAGATTTTAAAAATTGATGTTGGTCTAGATTGTATTTCTAGGTAGTATCAATCTAGAATGGGAAACCAATAGAAAATTAAGAGGAATTACTATAACAAGTACTAAAATGCTCCTTTGGAAGAAAATGATCTCAAAAGATAGGTCCAAGGTACAGATATTATATTTAAATAAAATTTGTAAAATTATGAGTAAATATGAGTTTAACTTTATAAAAATATGTAAAATCAGGAATTGATATATAAGATATCAAATATATTCAAGAATCATAAGAGAAAGAATGATTAGATTTTGAGTGCTTAAAATCATTATAGAAAAAAACTCTTAAATCTAGGGTGTAAGTATAAATTTACTACACATGTTATATGGTTTAATGTTGAAAAGATTAAAATTGATTCAATTACTTCAGGGTCTTTATAAAAGGAGAATTAGAAACTATCTTAACTGCACAAGCTTGTTTGGCTCAGTAGATAGAGCATTAGCCTGCAGACTGAAGGGTCCTGAGTTTGATTCTAGTCAAGGGCACATGCCCAGGTCATAAGCTTGAACCCAGGTGGGGTCATGTATGAGGCAGCCAACCAATGATTCTCTCTCATCATTGATGTTTCTCTCTGAAATCAATAAAAAAAATTTTTTTAAAGAAACTACCTTAATCAAGTCAAAATTATGCAAAAAATGAGAAACTTGGTGCTCATAAATGAGGACACATAGCATAAGATAAAATGGTCAGCAATTTTACAACTATAGGAAAATATTTCAGCTATAAGTGGTTTAACAAAAGCTCCTCATTAAACTAACATATGGAGAACTTCATGGTGAATTAATAAGAAAAAAAAGCCAAATAAGACTAATAACAACAATAATACCACTGGGCTACTAATGGTCAAAAAGAGAGAAATTAATTGAAGACTATCTTCTTACATGGGAAGAGTAAAGATATGAACAAATTTGAATTTTTTAGAAATGCATGCCTATGTTCATAGAAGTCTTATTCAAAATATCTAATATCTAGAAATAGCCTAAGTACCCATCAGCAGATGATTAAATAATCAAGATATGGCATCTATACTAATAAAAGGGTAAAATGCTAATTAGGTGGTACATTTTCTGGACATCCAACCAGATGTCCATTTGGACAAAACCACAGTGGCTGAAAGGCCTGAGGCTCAGGCAGCCATGAGCTCAGGCAGCCAGGATGCCTGGAGCTAAGGTACCAGTGAGCCCTGGTGGCTGCAGCCAGCAGTGGCAGCAGCAGTATGGTGGGGGCAGAGCCTTCCCATGCAACCTGGTGGCCACCTAGAGATGGAGGCCAGACTGCAGCTTAGGCCCTCTCCCCTGTCAGTAGGACATCCCCTGAGGGCTTCCAGACTGTGAGAGGGGGCAGGCTGGGCTGAGGGACACCCCCCAGTGCACAAATTTTCATGCACTGGGCCTCTATTATTTACATAATGGAATACTATGCAGCTGTAAAAAAGAAGAATTATTTAGCCTTTGAGATAGCATAGAAGGTCCTGGTGAGTTTTATGCTAAGTAAAATAATCCAGTCAGAGAAAGACAAGTATCACATGATCTCACTTACATGTGGAATCTTCTAAACAAAACAAACTTATAAACAAAATAGATCCAGAAACATAGAACAGACTGATGAATCTAAAAGAGAATAGAAAGAAAAGAAGGAACACAGGCATAAAGGATAAAAATGGTGATAAACAAGCACCTATCAATAATAACATTCAATGTAAATGGATTAAATGCTCCAATCAAAAGACTTAAGGTAGCTGAGTGGATAAGAAAACATGACCTATATATCTTCTGTCTATAGAAAACCCACCTCAGAACAAAGGACTCACACAGACTGATGGTGAAGGGATGAAAAAAGGTTTTTCAGGCAGATAGAAATGAAAAAAAAAGAAAAGGTTGGGGTAACAATACTTATATCTGACAAATTAGACCTCAAAATGAAAGATATAACAAGAGATAAGGAAGGCCACTTCATAATACTAAAGGGAGCAATTCATCAAGATATAACTGTGATAAAATATATGCACCCAATACAGGAGCACCCAAATACATAAAAACAAAAACAAAAACAAACAAACAAACAAAAAACTTCTGTAGTATAACAATGGAGAGATTGACAAAATACAGTCATAGTAGGGGGCTTTAATACCCCATTAACACCACTGGACAAATCCCCTAAACAAAAACCAGCAAAGAAACATCAATCATAAATGACTCACTAGATCAGATGGAGTTAATTGACTACTTCAGAACATTTCACCCCAAAGCCACAGAATATGCATTCTTCTCAAGTGCACAGGGTCATTTAGAAAGATAGAGCACATATTGGAACAAAGGCAAAATCTCTTCAAATTGAAGACGATAGAAATCATATCATGCATCTTTTCAGATCACAATGGAATAAAACTAGAAATCAACTACAATAAAAACAATTAAAAAAATCAAACACCTGGAGGCTAAATAGCATGCTATTAAACAATGACTGGCTTAGCAAAGACATCAAAGAAGAAATAAAAAACATCATGGCAACAAATGACAATGAAAACATAACAATCCAAAATCTATGGGACACAGCGAAAGCAGTCTTGATAGAGAAGTTCATAGCTCTACAGGCCTACCTGAAAGCACAAGAAAAAAATTGTAATAAATTATCTAACCATACGACTCAAATAGTTAGAAAGAGAGCAACAAGGAAAGTTCAATATAGAAAGAAGGAAGAAAATAATAAAGATCAGAGCAGAGATAAACAACATAGAACCCCCCCTAAAAAAAATACAAAAGATCAACAAAACCAAAAGCTGGTTCTTCATAAAGATAGGTAAGATTGATAAGCCTCCAGCCAGACTCACCTAGAAGTAAAGAGAGAGGACCAAAATAAACAAAGTCAGAAATGAAAGAGGTGAACTAACAACCAATCACACAGAAATAAAAAATGATTATGAAAAATTACTATGAACAACTCTATTCCAAGAAAATGAATAACCTTGATGAAATGGACATATTCTTAGAAAAACAGAAGCTCCCAAAACTCAATCCAGAAGAATAAAAAACCTGAATAGGACGATAACTACTGAAGAAATTGAAACAGCAATCAAAAATCTTCCTGCAACCAAAAGCCCTGGCTAGGACAGGTTTTTGGGGGGTTCTACCAAGCATTCAAAGAAGAACTAAGACCTATCATCCTCAGTCTCTTCCAAAAAATTCAAGAGGAAGGAACACTTCTAACCTCTTTCTTTGAAGCCAGAATCACCCTAATCCCAAAACCAGATAAAGACTCCATAAAAAGAGAACTATGGACCAATACCCTTGATGAACCTAGATGAAAAAATCCTCCACAAAAGTCTAGCAAATCAAATTCAGCAACACATTAGAAAGATCATACACTATGACCAAGTTGGATTTATTACAGAGATGCAAGGATGGTACAATATCTGCAAATCAATAAATGTGATGCATCCATAAACAAATTGAGAGATAAAAATCACATAGTCATATCAATTGATGAAGAAAAAGCATTTGACAAAATCCAATCCCTTTCTTGATAAAAACTCTCAGCAAAGTGGGAATAGAGGGATCATAACTCAACATAATAAAAGCCCTAAATGACAAACCTATATCATACTCAATGGACAAAAACTAAACCCATTTCCCCTAAGAACAGGAACAAGACAGGGATGTCCACTTTCACCACTCCTGCTCAACAAATTACTGGAATTGCTAGCCATAGAGATCAGACAAGAAGAAGAAATAAAAGGCATCCAAACTGGAAAAAAAGAATTAAAACTGTCCTTATTCACAGATGACATGATACTATACATAGAAAACTCCAAAGACTCCATTAAAAAAAAAAAAAAAACTACTAGACCGACCTAACAAAAGAATTTGGCAATGTAGCAGGATACAAAATCAACACCCATAAATATATGGCCTTTTTATACACCAATAATGAATTTACAGAAAAAGAAATGAAAATAAGACAATCCTATTTACCATCGCACCAGAAACACTAAGATACCTAGGAATAAACTTAACTAAGAAAGTAAAAGACATGTACTTTTAAAACTATAGGACATTGAAAAAAGAGATAGAGGAAGGCATAAACAAATGAAAGAACATACCATGTTTATGGATTGGTAGAATCAACATCATTAAAATGCCCCTACTACCCAAAGCAATATACAAATTCAATGCAATCCTTGTTAAAATACCAACAGTATATTTCAAAGATCTAGAACACTCCCTCCAAAAATTCATCTGGAAAAAAAAAAGACCCCAAATAGCCACAGCTTTCCTGAGAAAGAAGAACAAAGTTGGAGAGATCACAATACCAGATATCAGTCTATCTTATCAAGCCACTGTTTTCAAAACTGCCTGGTACTGGCACAAGAATAGACATGTATTCCAATGGAACAGAACAGAGAACCCAGAAGTCAACCCAAGCCATTACACTTAATTAATATTTGACAAAGGAGGACAGAGAATACAATGGAGTCAAAAAAGTTTCTTTAATAAATGGTACTGAGAAATTTGGTCAGATACACTCAGAAAGAATGAAACTAGATCACCAACTTACACCATACACACAAACAAACTCAAAATGGCTAAAGAACTTGAATGTATGACAGGAAACCATAAAAATCCTACAAGAATTCATAGGCAGCGAAATAGCAGATATATGATGAAGAAATATCTTTATATTCACAGTGCTTAGGGCAAGGGATACTAAGGAGAAAATAAACAAATGGACTACATCAAAATAAAAAGCTTCTGCACAGCAAAAGAAACCACCAACGAAACAAAAGGAAGCCCACTGTATGGGAGAACATATTTGCCAATGATGTTTCCAATAAAGGTTTAATTTCCAAAATTTACACAGAACTCATACAACTTAACAAAAGGAAGATAAACAATTCAATAAAAAAATGAGCAAGGAATCTATAGACACTTTTTGAAAGAGGACTTACAGAAGACCCAGAGACATGAAAACATGGTCAAAGTCACTAATCACCCAAGAAATGCAAATCAAAACAACAATGAGTTACCATCTCACACCTGTCAAAATGACTATCCTCAACAAATCAACAAATGACAAGTGCTGGCAAGGATGTGGAGAAAAAAGAACCTTCTTGCACTGCTGGTGGGAATGCAGACTGGTGCAGCCACTGTGGAAGACAGAATGGAGTTTCCTCAAAAAGTTGAGAATGGAACTCCTATTTGACCCAGTAATTCCACTACTAGGACTATATCCCCCCAAAATCAGAAATATTAATCAGAAAAGAAATATGCACCCCTATGCTAATAGCAGCACAATTTACAATAGCTAAGATTTAGAAACAGCCTAAATGCCCATTAGCAAATGAGCATTTACCATTTAAAAACTATGGTACATATACATAATGGAATATTATGCTGATATAAAAGGAAGGAACTTTTACCATTTGAAACATCATGGATGGAACTGGAGAACATTATGCTAAGCAAAATAAGCCAGTCAAAGACAGATAAATATCACATGATCTCACTCATGTGGGATATAACGATCAACATAATTTGATGAATAAGAATATATCCAGAGACAAATGATAGGGAATGGGAGAGGTTAGAGATCAACCAAAGGACTTGAATGCATGCATATTAGCATAACCAATGGACACAGACACTGGGGCAGCAGGGCCTTGCCCAGGGTGGGATGACTGAGGGGACTGAGGGGCGATCAATTGGGGAAAAGAAGATATATGTTAAACTTCAGACAATAATAATAATTAAATAAAAACATGTGAAAGAAAAAGGAAGGGGAAAGGGAGGGTGGAAGAGATTAACCAAAAAATTTATATGTATACTAGAGGCCCAGGGCATGGATTCATGCATGGGTGGAGTCCTTTGGCCTGGCCTGTGATAGAGGCCAATTGAGGCCCACCAAGGGAAGGGACTACAGGAGGTTGGCCAGTCACAAGTGGTTGGTTGTGGGAGTGCACTGACCACCAGGGGGCAGCTCCTGGTATTGAGTGTCTGCCCCTTGGTGCTCAGTGTGTCCTCATAGCAACAGGTCAACCAGTCCTAACAGTTGCTTAAGCTTTTATATGTATACTAGTGTCTTGGTGCATGGATCCATGCACATTGAAAAGAAATTAATATTTTAATATCACTATTTACCCTTTCTCTATAATAGAAGTGTCAACCAAATTCACGATCAACAATGATAGATTGAAACACATGTGATTGGCGCCAGTGATAGCTGTATATATTGAGCATGCACAAGTCAACTTAGCCTTTTATATTTATAGATAGAAAGATATGCGTAACACATGGACACAGACAACAGTGCTGTGAAGGCTTTGGCAGGGGGCGGCAGGAGGGTTGAAAGAGTCAGTAGAGGGGAAAGGGGTATATCTGAAATACTTTCAACAATAAAAATACATTTTGTTAAAAAAAATCCAGTTAGCAATGAGAGCCTGGGACATGAAAGATTGTACAAGAGAAAGTGCCAGACAGGAAAAAAGGCAAGAAGGAAAAAGGAAGAAAGAAAGGAAGAAAGAAGGGAGGAAGGAAGGGAGGAAGGGAGGAAGGGAGGAAGGAAGGAAGGAAGGAAGGAAGGAAGGAAGGAAGGAAGGAAGGGAGGGAGGGAGGGAGGGAGGGAGGGAGGGAGGGAGGGAGGAAGGAAGGAAGGAAGGAAGGAAGGAAGGAAGGAAGGAAGGAAGGAAGAGAGGGAGGGAGAAAGGAAGATCAGTAAAAGCAAAATCCAGAGAATTAATTGGAATTACTTATATTAGAGAGTAGCAACTAAAAGTAATAATCTGGAACAACATTCAAAGGGGATAATTATGTTTAAAAAAATGAGGGCGAGATTAGTGGACAAAAAAACACCACATGTTCCTTGTTTTTATTTGGTGATTTATTTTCCACCCTCTATACCTGTGCTTACAAGGCTTACAATATCATGTTAAATAAATTATTCTGAAAATAAAATAGAAGATGACTTCAACAGTTACTGAGAGGGACAAATAATAGTTCCCTTACTAGAGTTGTGTGTATTATAATCCTGGTAGTAGATCACGGTCTCTAAAATAATCTTGTATGTGATTACAAGATTCATGGTTATTATAAAAAGTGAATTATTAAATTTTACTTTTCTAAAATGATGAAAAGATTGTGTATTCTTGTATTCCAGTTTTCTGTTATACTGTTAAAATTGGAAGCAATTAATTAATCACTCCATAATTCAGCAACTTAAGTTATCAATTACAAGTCATAATAATAAAAGCATATATGTGACATCATTTATTAATTCTTCACACTTGGATTTGTCTTCAGATTTTCAAGACCCATAATATTCAGTGGGATGCATTATAATGAATGGTGAAAAATAAATCTTTGTTAGTTATTTTTATTAGTCAATATTTTAAAATTCCTAGGGAATACAAATTATTTGTCACTTTTAATTTATGAATATTTTTTCCTTGGGAATTATAGCTTAAAATAATATTTTGATGATGTTCACATTGGCATAGGCCACAGAATTTCCATATCTGTTTCTCATGCACACTATTTCATTTTAACTATAAGTATTGCCTACATTAGAGATACAAGTTTTTTGTCCATTAGAAATCTATCAAAGCATTCATTTATAATTGGAAATAAAATTGCTGGTGTCCACTACTTGGGATATTAATTATTTTTTATACCAGAGATAGAAAAGAAAAGACTGGGAAATAATAAACAAAGAAGACATATTGAAATACCAGGATCCACTGGTATTTCATTATTATATATTAGTGAATTATATATATACATATATATATATATATATATATATATGTTAATTATGTTAAAAAATGAAGGTGGGATTAGTGTACAAAAAAATACCACATGTTCCTTGTTTTTATTTGGTGATTTATATATATATATGGCAGAACATTGTCTTCTAATTTCAATTTCATAAAATTGAACACAAATGCGTACAACATTTAAATATTTTATTGAGGTCAAATTTTTTTTTTTGTCTCTAAGTTTTGTTTGTTTTTCCACTAACATTACAATGTACATATCCAAATAGATTGTACATAGTTACTCTAAATTTCTGGTGTGTGTTACAATAGATTTTAATATACTATTCTGTAAATTTTTAACTCCATTTCATTTTTCTTGAAAACTCATGGTCATTAATATATTTTTCTGATGTTCTGGAATGATAAGAGCTATGAAGAAAAATTTAAATTAATACTAATAAATATTTGAGCATACTATTAAATAACATTAAAAGATACTACTTACAATTTTTAAAATATTCACTTGAGGATATGTTTTTATTGATTTTTAGACAGGAGGGAGGAAGAAGAGAGAGAGAGAGAGAGAGAGAGAGAGAGAGAGAGAGAGAGAGAGAGAGAGAGAGAGAGAGAGAGAAACAGCAATGTGAGTGAAACACTGATGCGTTGCTTCTTATATGTGCCCTGACCCAAGATCAAACCCTCAACCTAGGTATGTGCCCTGATGGGGAATCACACCTGAAACTCTTTGGATAATGATCCATAAACTAAGCCATTTGGCACAGTAAAATATACCATGTTAAGTATAAAGATTAAATTAAAAAATTGAGTGATTAAATGTTCCTTACATCTTTATAGACATTCCTCAGTACATAAAAAAAAAGAATTTAAATAAGAATCAGTGTTAGAATTGTGATATTTTAAATTCCTTATAGTATGGCACTGGTTAATATAGAAAATAAACACTGTCTTAAAATCATAATTATTCACAGTTCAAGTGCTCACTAGCTCTTCAATTGCACATACTTCTTTAAATGTTTGTTTTTAGTTTAGTTTTGTTTAATTCTTTAGTTCTTGCTTGTTTGGCATGAGTCACTGTTGGCTCTTTCTTTGCTTATGCTCTAAGAGCTCTTAGCCTTATTAAACCCTTTCCCACCATATGCCAGATTATCATCTCTAATGATATAATTAATTAAAGTGCAATTTACTTGTTGATTTCTCCAATGTGTTCCAAATACTCCATTGTCGTTTGATTTATATTTTTTTTGCTTTTTAAATTAAAAATGTAATCCAGAGAATTGATATGATGGATTATATTTGGATACATATCAGGCAGCAATCAACCAAGAGCTGTAGTAGTAATAATTATAACAGCAACATAGTAATAATAATTGAATTTCTTATAAATTTTTCTATATGGAAATTCTGTGAGATATTCCTCTGATTTAAAATATGAGAAATAATATATGTAAAGTTTGTGACTTTTTTATACATCATTTTGTATGAAAATTGGCAAAGTTTAGAATTGAAACTAGTGCTCTGGCTCAGTTAGTTCTCTTTTTACAAAATCACAGCTGCTAGCAAAAAAAACACCCTAAGGTAAGCTGCCATTAAACTGAGAGTGTCAATTTTATTTTTCTAGACTTTCAAAACTATACTCACCACCCTTCATCCCTCCACGACTTTTCCTCTTTCCAGAGCATGTATCATTTACTTATTGTATTTCTCCCCAATTTTTGTTGAGGCTTCCCTTCAAATTTCCTATATTAATTGAAATAAATTATTTCCTCATACTGACAATCAAGCCATTTAATTAAACTTCCACTGAAAGGAGAGAACTGGAGATGCTAGTGTATTACTTTAGGGAATAATCTATATTTTAAAAATAGCAAATCTAGCAAAAGTTGAAAATGGGGACAGTAAGAGTAAATTCTCTGTTTAGAGAGTACTTACTTCTTTATAATTTTTTTAACTGATGAGTCTTTAATTACTTTGATTAAAAAGTAGTATTTTCAAATGTATTTTTATTAATTTTCTATTTTGATTAAATGTAAGGTGAGTCTTTAAGAGTGGTAGGAGTTAAGCAAGTTATGCAACATTTGTAAAGGTTTTTTGGAGAAAAGGTTTGGTTTGTGTCTCACAACTTAGATTATATTTTAGAAAAACTAAACATAATTATGTACTTTATATGGTAGCTAAACATTAGGGAAACAAAACTGAAGATATTTTTTTTTGTTTTTACTTTAATAAAGATACTTACTTCCTATCATTTATCTGGAGGGTGGGGACATAAGTAGAGGCCCAATGCATAAAATCTGTGCAAGAGTAGGCTTTCCTTCCCCCAGCTGCCAGCACCAACTTCCCTCCAGCACCTGGGACCCAGGCTTTGCTCTAGCCAGTTGCCACAGGCAGGTGCCCAGGACCTGGCTGCTTCCCTCTGGCCCCAGCTTCATCTGGAAGGATGTCCAGAATGACACCCAGAAGGATGTTTGGTCCAATTAGCACATTGCCCTTTTAATATGTGTGTTTGTTTGTTTATTAATCTTCACCCTAAGATATTTTTCCATTGATTCTAGAGTGGAAGGGAGGAAGAAAGAGAACAGGGGTGACAGAGAAACATCACTGTAAGAGAGAAACATCCATTGGTTGCTCTGACCAGGGACGGGGGAGGGCGGAGGGAGGATCAAACCTGCAACCCAGGTACATGCCATTGACCAGGAATCAAACCTTTGACCCTTTAGGTGAAGGGGCCAATGCTCTAACCACTCTTCAACACCAGCCAGGGCATATCTTTTTTAATGCTCCACAATTAATAGTAATACAACCAGGTTTAGACTTAAGAAATGATATTCGATAACTAATGTACTTTTTTTATTTGATTTTCCTTCCACTACCAATCCTAATATATAAAAAGCCAGGAGCCATCACAATCTAAATGACCAGACAGACAACCAGAGGCTGGCAGGAGGGAGCTCTGGACCCTGGTTGGGGAGCAATGGAACTCTGGGTCTCATGTGATCAGGGATATGGCTGGCCTTCAAACCAGAACCTGACAGAGGGAGGAGGGAGCCCCATTCCTTGCAGAATCAGCCATTGGTCAGCTTGCTATCAGTGGCCTGCCAACCAGAAATTTCATTCCCCTGCACCCAGACCCTAAAATATTTCCTCTAATTAATTCCCTTTTAATATGCACAAATTTCATGCACCAGGCCACTAGTATATTATAAAACTAGAGGCCCAGTGCATAAAATTAATGTACTGGGGGATGGGAGTTCGTCAGGCCAGCCTGCACCCTCTTGCAATTTGGGACCTCTGACTCCTAAACACTGGCCTGACTGCCTGCCGGATCACCCCTAACCATTCTGCCTGCCTGTCTGATTGCCCTTAACTGCTAGTCTTCCTGTCAGATCACCTCTAACCTCCTCTGCCTTGACCCTGTTACTGTGGCTTCATCTAGAAAAACATCCAGAATTATGTCCAGAAGGTCATTTGGCTGTCTGGTCTAATTAGCATATTGTGTTTTTACTAGAAGCCTAATGCATGAAGATTCATCTTAGAATGGGCTTCCCTTTCCCTAACTGCAAGCAACACCTTTCCACTCCAGCCCAACCCCTTTCTGCTCAGGCCCTGGAGCCTCCTCTTTTTGCTCCAGGAGCTGTCTCTTTCTGTTCCAGAAGCCACCTCTTTCCTCTCTATGGGAAGGGGGCCTTCCCATACTGCCCAGAGGCCCTGAGAGATTAGGGGTGGTGCAGAATGCCTACATCATCGCCATGGTGATAATGCAAGTGTCCCGTCCCCATCACTCAGTTTCTGTGTATGCAAATTAACTGCCATCTTTGTTGGGTTAATTTGAATATTACTCCTGATTGGCTGGTAGGCAATTGACTGTAGTGGAGGTACAATCAACTTACATGTTTGTCTATTATTAGGTAAGATTATTATGGATGAAGTTTTCATGATTAATATACAAACTATAAATACCATAAACCTAGATATTAATTGTGTGTGTCTTTAATATAAGTTGATTATAAACTAAAGAAAAACATTTGGTAGATAATATTGATTAAAATGGAGGTGAACATGTGCTAGTATCCCAGCTTACCTAATATAGTTTCAATTAACTCCTGCTCTTCAATTGCAATAGTTAATAACAATCTCTTACACTCTTGTAATTATCTAGTCTAGCTAATAATTATGTGGCCATGTTAGTTAAAAATAACTTGTTTTTTCTATTATATTTAAAGCTAGATTATATTGTATTACAGTTATTTATTTACAAAAGTTATATTTAGAGCAATACTGAGTAGAAAGTATAGAGTTCCCCATTAGTTCCCATCACCACACATGTCCCATTTCTTTCACTATACATATTGTGCACCAGAGTAATAAATTTATCAATGAGTGTACATTAGCATATTATACATAAAGTCCATAGTGAAATTGGGTGTTGTACGTTCTATAGGTTTCAACAAACATATAATGATGTATCTACAATTAAACTATTATATAACATAATTTCATTGACTTAAATTAAACTTTCTAAATTCTGTCAATGCAACTCTTAAATCCTAAAGACCACTGCCTCTACAATTTTGCCTTTTCCAGATGTAATTTAGTTGAAATCAATCAGTATGTAGCATTTTCATATGGGCTACTTTCACTTAGTAATATGAATTTAAGTTTCCTCCATGTCTCTTCATGGCTTGATAGCCAGTTTCTTTTTAGCATTAAATAATATTCAAGGTTCTGTATAAACCATAGCTTTTCCAATCACCCACTGAAGGACAATATGGTTGCTTCTAAGTTTTGGCAATTATGAATAAGGCTGCTTTAGTATCCATGTACAGTATTTGCTGTAAACATACATTTTTAATTCCTTTGGGTACGTATCAAGAAATGCAGTTGCTGACTCATTGATAATAATATGTATAGTTTTGTAAGAAACTAGGAAATACAGTTCTGAAGTGCATAAGATGTTTCAGTCAACAATAAACCACACATTATGATGGTGGTCTCATCTATCTACACTAATAAAAGAGAGACATACAAATTGATCATCCCTCTACTACACCCACCAGCTAATCAGGAGTGAGTATGCAAATTAACCCAACAAAGACGGAGGTTAATTTGCATACACAGGCTAGCAAAGACTGAAGTCAGCATAGAAAGAAGCTAAGCACTGCAGAAGGAAGGGAAGCAGCAGAAAAGGGAGGGAATGAGGCAGCTTTACTCCCTTCTCTGCTTTGCTCCAGCCTCAGGAAGCCCTATTCTTGCAGAAATAAGCCTGAGGAAGCCCTAGTCTTGCAGTAATCTTCCTGCAAAGATCCTCTAGTATATATATAAAAACCCAGTGACCAAACTGTGGAATGACCAGAATGACCGGTAACTATGATGTGCACTGAACACCCTGATCACCTGATAGGGGCCTGCCAGCCAACATCCCACTCCTTCCCCCTGGCCAGGAAGGAGGATCACCGGATGGGGAACAGGGAACCAAGGATAGGTGGCACCAGACGTGGAGGCACCAGGCCAAGGCGGGTGAAAGTGGGGGACTGGACTGGCTGCTGGCAGTCAGTGGAAGGAAGACCCAGCTTGCAGCTGGCAGTCAGAGGAAGGAAATTCCTGACTGGCCCTAACATCAGCCAAGCCTAGCGACCCTACCAGTGCACAAATTTCATGCATCAGGCTTATAGTAATATTAGAATGGAGCTGAAAAAATTTAATTGCCTAGTAATATTGTAGCCATCCTCATGTTGTAGCATAATTCATTACTCATGTGTCTTTGGTGATGTTGGTATAAACAAACCTACTGCACTGCCAGTTGTGTAAAAGTGTAGCACATACAGCCTTGCTGGTATTGCTCAGTGGTGAAAGTGTTGGCCCAGATACCAAAGGATTCAATTCCCTGTAAAGGGAGTGTGCCTGGGTTACTGGTTCAATCCTCTACTCAGGTCAGGGCTTTTGTGTGAGGCAACCAATCTATGTGTCTCACACAACAATGTTTTTCTCTTTCTCTTTCTCTCCCCCCTCTTTTCTTCCTTCACTTCCACTTTCTCTAAAAATCAATGGAAAACAATATTCTTGGGTGAGGATTAACAACAACAAAAAAGTATAGAATATAAAATTCTGTATGAAGCAAATTACTTGATAATGATAATAAAGAGCCATGTTATTAGTTTATGTATGTACTATGCCATATTTTGTATCATTATTTTAGAGAGTACTCTTTCTACTTATAAGAAAAGTTTGCTATAAAACAGTATGCCATGTTATGCTGGCAGATGCCTAACAGATCCCATGTTTACCAGTTCTCTTAATTGCATCATTTTCTCTTGTGCTTGATTTAAATCTTATATTGTTTTGTTCATTATGACATCTAAGCATACAAAATTCACAGCTAATGGTGCCAATAAGAGGCCATGTTAGTGTTTAAGCTGGAAAAAAACATTAAAACTGATTGAGGGTTATGAAGGTGTTGGAAAATCAGTTGTGATTATTGCTCCCAAGTTAGGAATGTCGAATTCAACCATAGCTACAAACTTGAAGAACAAGAACAAAGTGATGGAAGCTATTTAAGGATCTGCTTCACCAAATGAAACAAAACTAACACATCTTTGAGAAAGACCTATATCAAACATGGGAACATGTTTGGATTGAAGCCCGGGCACAGAATTGCACTCCTCTAAGCACTGTGATGATCACATTCAAATCAAGAAGTCCATTTGTGATGGTGAAAGAAATTCAGGACCCACTGCAAAGTTGAATTTACTGCTACTTCTGGTTAGTTTAAAGGATTCAAGAATCATTATTCATTACAAAATCAGAAATTAAGTGGTGAGTTTGAGAGTGACAATGTGAAGGCAGGTGAAGAATTTTTAGAAACTCTAGATAAGCTGATTATAAAGGAAATCACTAGTATGGGTGAAACTCCCCTCTTCTGGAATGGTTGATTAAGAGGACTTTCATCCATTGGAAGTCAAGTCAATGCCAGGTTTCAAGGCAATTAAGGACAGTCTTGGTTGGGCCAAAGTTTCAGGTTATCAATTCTAACCCTTTTGTGCTCTGGCACAGTGAGAACCTCAGGGCTTTCAAACATATTAGTAAAAATGTACTGCCTGTGTACAGGAGCAATAAGAAGTATGGACAACCCAGCTCATATTGTAAGATGTCTTGCTGAATTGCTATGACAGTGAAGTGGAGAAATACTGTTTGGAGAAAAACATATCTTTCCAGGTTTGATTTATTGTTGATAATTCTTCTGTACATCATCCTTTAATTGATTATCTTCATCCCAAATATCAAAGTGTTGTTTATCCTTCCAAATTCCATCTCTTTGATCCATCCAATGGGTCAAGGATTTTAAGGCCTATTACCTGAGAAGGATTTTTGCCCACACTATTACTGCAACTGAAGAAGATGCTGAGAAGAGACTGATGCTATTCTGGAATAGTTATAATATTTATGACTGTATCAAGAAACTTGCTTGGGCTTGGGGTGATACCATCATGTGTATGAATGGTATGTGAAATAAGACACTCAGAAGGTTTATCCAGGGCTTCAAAGAATTTGCCAAGGATGAGGAAGTTGCAAAAATCAACAAGTCTGAGGTTGATATCGCAAAGAACTTTTACCTTCATGTGAATGAAAATGACATTGGGGAACTCCTAGAGGGGGTTCCTGAGGAATCAACTAATGAGGAATTGTAGGAACTGAGACAGGAATGCCAGCTGAATAAGAGGCAAGAGTAAGTAAAACTGCAGAAGAAAATTAAGTATCCCCAAGAAAATTCACAGTGAAGAGCTTAATGGAAGCTTTGGAGATATCAACAAGGGTTCATTGGGGGAAATAGGAGGACATATGTAATACTTCTAACAGTAAACATAAATAAATAAATAAATAAACAAACAAATAAATAGTAAACCTGTGTGTGTGGTTTTTTTTAAAGTTTGAAAATATGACCATAACGCCAAATGATTTTAATTGATAGAAATGTTCATGGTGCATTATAGGCTTATAAGCATATTTATTATGTAAAAAGAAACAAACCATCTTGTACATGATTCTGAAAAGAGTGACAAATCCTCAAGAACCTCAGACAGGTCCTTCAGGAGGTATTGCAGAAGAAGGCAGTGTTATCATAGGGGATGATGTTCCATGTATGTTGTTGCCCTGAATGCCTCCCCGAAGACAGTTAATGGTGACTCTGACTCTGCACAGACCTAGGCTAATGTGTGTATTTGTGCCTTCGGTTTTAACAACAAATTTTAAAAGTAAAAATAAATTAAAATTTAAAAATAGATTTAACTTCTAGAGTAAAGATGTAAGGAAAAAAACATTGTTGTATAGCTGAACAATGTGTTTGTGTTTTAAGCTAAATGTTATACAAAAGATTCAAAAGGCTCAAAAAATAAAAACTTTAGAAAATAAGAAAAGTTATTAAATTAAGAATAATTATTGAAGAAAAAAATATAAAATAAATTTAGTGTAGCCTAAGTGTCCAGTTATAAAGTCTACAGTAGTGTACAGTAATGTCTCCAGGTAACTGGTCCCTGTGGAATTTTTAGTGCTCAGCATTATCCATATTAAATCACTAGCAATTCATCAATTTCTGCTCTAGTGGTGCTATATCTTTCTAATTCCTAGAGTAGTCTTTTGCTTTGTGAAAAATAAGAGTTTTTAATTTTTCAAGTTATTTAACTTTCTAATTGCTAAAACAGAGTGGTGACTTCTAAGCTCCTTGCATACTGGACCAGAATATGTAAATCCTTGCATTATATTTAGAGCTATCAATAGGTATAGATCCTAGTCAAGAGAACTAAGATGGCGGCAAAGGTAAAACACCTATCTTGCCGTCATAATCAGCAATTTTAATACTACAACTTAACGAAAGAACAAACACCTTCCAGAATCACCAGAAAGCTCGCCGAGTGAAAATTCCACAAATAAAAGTGAAGATAAGACACTGTGACTCGGAGGAGTGGCGGCGAACAGCGTTGAAAGATTCGTGCGGAGAGAGGTTTGGAGCGCGCGCCAGTGGAGAGGGCAGGCGGCTGAAAACCGGGCAGTTTTCTCAACGGGGAGACAAAGGCATCCCACTGGACTGATTCTCCAGCTCTGGGCGAAGTCCAGAGAACCCACTATCACACGGGGTGAAAACCGGACAGTGGGAGGGCACGCCGAAGCTCGGGTGCTGCCGGGTCTCCCGGCTTGTGGAGGAGGCAGCATGAGCGCGAACAGCTCGGCTGCGTGACGGCACAGAGAGTGCACCGCGACTTGTCTCTCATTCGGGAAACCATCAGACTGCTTTGTTTTATGACCCTGGGTGAGACATTGCGCATGCAGACTCATTTTGGGAAAGTCTGAATTCCCCGGCAGCCAGTGGAGCTCTGCAGCGGCTCTCTCTCAGAGGTGCTGGCAGCCATTGCCCCCTGCACAGAGTCCCCGGGGCCAGACTGTCTGCTTGACCCGGAGACTCCGTCCACCCAACCTGAGCACAGCTGAGCTTCACAGACAATTGGCCTGGAGGTCAACCCTCCAAGTGCTAACAACGATTAACTGAGCTTAACTCCAGCAAGACTGTGCAGCCCATATCCACCTCAGGTAACCGGAGAGGCTGAGCTACTATCCCTAGTAGGAAGTCTACCACACAAAGCTAATTGACCAACTCAGGGAAGCAGCCACCATGCAGCAACATGGAAAGAAATCAGATGTGAAAGAAATGGAGGGAAAAAAATGACTGGACACGGAATTCAAAACCGCAGTTATAGGGTTTTTCAAGAGGCTCCAACAAAAGATCGAGGCCTATAAGGAAATAAGCAAGACCACAAAGGAAAAGAATGAGTCCTACAAGAAAATGAACAACACCCTCAAGGATATAAACGAGAGCTGCAAAGAAATGATCAAGACCAACGTGGAAATGAATGAGTCCTACAAGGAAATGAAAGAGACCCTCAAGGATATATAGGAAACTCTCAAGGATATGAAAAAGGACCAACCAGAAATTAAGCATACACTGACTGAAACAAAAAATATTATACAAAGACCTAAAAGTGCTCTGGAGCACCCCAAGAACCAAGTTAAAGATTTGAAATACAAAGAGGTAAAATCCACTCAGCTGAAACAGCAAGAAACCAAAAAAATCCAAAAAATTGAAGATAGCGTAACGGGCCTCTGGGACAACCTCAAGCATACCAACATCCGAATTATAAGGCTGCCAGAAAAAGCGAGAGGTCAAGACAATGAAAACCTATTTGAAGAAATAGTGACTGAAAACTTCCCACACCTGGTGAAAGAAATTGACTTAGGAGTCCAAGAAGTGCACCGAACCCCAATATATAGGAACCCTAAGAGGACCACACCAAGGCACATCATAATTAAAATGCCAAGAGCAAAAGACAAAGAGAGAATATCAAAAGCAGCAAGAGAGAAACAGTTGGTTACCTATAAGGGAGCACCCATATGACTGTCAGCAGATTTCTCAACAGAAACGATGCAGGCCAGACGCGAGTGACAAGAAATATTCAAAGTGATGAACAGCAAGAATCTACAACCAAGATTACTCTATCCAGCAAAGCTATCATTCAGAATTGAAGGTCAGATGAAGTGCTTCGCAGATAAGAAAAAGCTAAAGGAGTTCATCACCACCAAACCAACATTATATGAAATGCTGAAAGATATTCTTTAAGAAGAGGAAGAAGAAAAAGGTAAAGATGAAAATTATGAACAACAAATACACATCTATCAACAAATGAACATAAAAATCAAGTGAATTGATAGGCTGTTGAACAGGATAGACTGGTGAATATAACAGAGACATGGACATAGAGAGGGAATGGACTGACAATTCTTGGGGAGAAAAGGGTTGTGGGAAGTGCAGCAAGAGACTGGACAAAAATCTAGCAACAATGGGAGAGGACAGTGGGGAGGGGGAGGTGAGGGTGGAGGGTGGGATAGGTACAGGGTGGAGGGGAGCTATAGGGGGATAAAAAGGAGAAACAATGTAATTAATGAACTGAACAATAAAGATTAAAAAAATAGGTATAGATCCTACTTGTTCAGTAAAAATAATCTTTTATAAATATCATACCCTCAATATTCTTTCATTATGTTGGATTGTTGGCCAACATATAAGTAATGATTATTGTTTAGTTATTATATTTTTTTGTGAAATTTTAGCCAACTTTTTCACTTTATTGATACATTTTCTCAGAGTAATTTGTATTGTTGTTGTTGTTTTAACTTAAATGCTTCAAATAATATTGATTAATGATGCAATGGTGACCAAAATTTCTGAAAAATATTGGTAAATACATAAAAAATTTTATCATGATCTTTCACTCTTTTTTTAATTTGTTGTTGTTATTGTTGTTGGTAGTATTGCAGATGTCCTCTCTTTTTTCTCTCCCCTTTGCCTCCCACTATTAGGTTCTTGCACCAACCCAGGCCTTTATCACCTTGTTATTTCTGTTCCTGGGCAATGCCTATATTCATAGAAATTCTTTGGTTAATCTCTTCCCACCCCCACCCTTCCCTCTAGATTCCTCAGACTGCTCCATGTTTCCATGCCTCTGGTTCTATTTTATTCATCAATGTTCATTAAATTCATCATATAAGTGAGATCATGGGATACTTGCCTTTCTCTGACTGACTTACTTCACATAGCATAATCATATTCAGTTCCCTCCATGCATTACCATTATATCAATGGGTTTAGGCAATTTTTGCTAAACAGCGTAACTCTAGAGCTGAACAACTTATGTTCATGCTTTTTTTTTTATGTAAGTCTAGACATGTTGATAATATTAGTGTTATAGCAGCGAAATTAAGAAGGCACAGGAGAAGGGACAATTGAATACTCAGAGGAATCAGGAAAGAAACTTCTAATCAAAGCAGTGATGCTGGCTCAAGGGATTCAAGATCCAAAGCCTGAACCCCTTATACAACAAGATTGCCCTTTATATATTTTCCTAAATTCTCTGCTTCCTAACTTCCAGGCTTTTGCAGTCCTACCTAAATTAGTTAGGAAGGGAAAGCCAGATTACAGCTAAAGGCCTGGCCTGGGTGGTGCCAGTGACCTTCCCTCTGGCTAAACTGTTAAATTCTTGGTTTGTGGCCCTTGTAAACTGGGAGAGTTTAGGAAAACAGATTATTGCCTAAGGAAGGGACAGTGATTTAATTTTAGGCTAAGAAGAATCTACATTAGAATACTGGTTAACTAGGTGCAGAGTCAGGCTTCTAGCCTGCATACTCCCCTCCCCCGTACCTCCAGGTTGTTTGTCCCCTATATTCTTTCACATTAGGAGATAATTTATCATAAGTATATTTTTATTGTTTTGATAAATTCATAAAATATTCTAGATGGAATTATATACATTGTTCATATAAGCAAAAACATACAATAGTCTCCATAAGACACAACCCTATTCACTCTATCCCAAATAGAAAGCATATACTATGAAATCTAGGATCTGGCATCTTCTACCTGTAACAATGTGAGCAGATTTAATAAATTACTGAAGAGTGACCTAAAGTTGTCCTCACAAAAGATCTATTGACAACTGATTAAGTAGCAGAATTACCCTTAGTCCTCTTAATTAGAGGGCAAATAATTTGCAATTAAAGGTATTTATGCAAACAATGCTGTAGAAAACCATTGAACTCAGATGCAGTTATACAAAATAGAAGGCCAACAATAAAACAGGTGCTGGTCATTTAGCAGAGAGTGTATCTTTGTTTTGGGTAGGACTTATTATTTTGTTTGTTTTATATGTTGTATATTTGTTTATTTGTTTTATTTTTCTTTTCTCATCATAAAAATATGAGGAATGAAACTATGAAGTCATTTGAGTTTCATCCACTGAGAATTATAGTTCTCCAACCAGTATGTTATGCATCTTGATCTATTGAAGATGCTAAAGAATCTGTTTAAGTACAGGTTTAATAAGCACCACAGAGAGATTTTATTTATGATTTCTCACTGGGAAGTTTCAGAAATAATTAGTGCCACTGAAACATTGTGAAACAGAATCAGACCTCTAATTACATTATGAATTATAAATGAGATTTATTAATGTATTCAAAAAGAGAATAAAACATTACTAAATCTCTGGGACAATATTACTTATCTCCACTTATTCCCTTTAGAGCATTCCTTGATACCTAGATAGAAAAAGAACTACTGCCTGTAGCAATGCAGGCAGTCTCTTCTTGTGCCCAATGCTCTTACAACTCCTTAATGTCTTTAATTACAGCAAATGTCTATTTCTTCTGCCTGTAAGTTGTTGTTTTATTTTGGTTTGGTTTGCATTATGCTGCTATTTCCCTCTAGATTGCAATGCTTCAACTCCTTCTTGAAACTAATAGGAAACTGTCCGTACTTCCTACTGCCAGCTCTTTGGGGGACAATTAACACAACAGGGATTTTGTCCTAAAAACACTTTTTTGTTTGTTTGTTTTTCATTTGTTCTTGGGGAGGAGACAGGGAAAGTGATAAAAAAAAATATTCATTGGGGTCTCAATAAACTTACATATGTCCATGTTATTATCAATTGTTACAGTGGCTAATCAACAGATATAATTTCTCCCATCGCTCTAGCTTAACTGTATACCAGAAGAAATCTCCTCAAACTCTTCAAGTTCATTAAACACAAAAGAAAGGTCAGAATAGTTGGAGCTTCTAACATCAAAAGACAGAGGGGGGAGCAAAAAAGAGGGGGTCAATTCAGGGAAAAGGGAATATCTGTAATACTTTCAACAGTAAAGATATATTTTATTTTTTTAAATATCTATATTTTTAATTTCAGAGAGGAAAAAAGAGAGAGTTGGAAACATCAATGATGAGAGAAAATCACTGGTCAGCCGCCTCCTGTACACACCACATTGGAGATTGAGCCCACAGTCTGGGCGTGTGCCCTGACTGGGAAGCAAACCATGACCTCCAGTTTCATTAGCTGATGCTCAACCACTGAGCCATGCTGCTGGGCTAAAGATACATTAAAAAAACAAACAAACAAAATGAACACACACACACACACACACACACTAGATGATAGAGTAAGCCAACTGCCATTTTCCTGGTGTTATTGTAATGTATATGCCACAAAAGTTTGTCCTGGCTCTCCTTTTATTAAATGGGATTCTAATCTCCCAAACCCAATCCTATCTAATAAAAGAGTAATATACAAATTTGACCGTACCTTTGCTACACCCACAAGCCAGGTCCACCAGCCACACCCACCAGCCAATCAGGAGCGAGGAGTGGAGCTGAGGCATCTGGCAACTGTGGGGCCCCAGGGTCTCGGCGGTCGCCAGTGGCCAGGGCTAAGGCCAGGGCTGGCGGGATGGGGCAGAGCCAGCCATCAGCCCCACTGATGGGGCAGGTTGGGCTGAGGGATCACCCACCCCCAGTACATGAATTTCATGCACCAGGCCCCCAGTATTTGATATTTGATAGAATCTGTAAAAGAAGGTAGGGTGCTTTGGAAAGAGAATAATCCTGGGAAAAGTAGAGGCCCCTGGAAAAAAAAGGAAGAGCAAATATGAGAAGCATTCACTTCATGAAAGAAGGTATAGGCATGAGTCTATAAGAGCTGATCAGGACTATTGTGGACAGGACATTGTGGACAAATTTACTTATAGGGTCACCAGGAATCAGAGCCAACTCAATAGCACACAACACACACAGAGCATCTATAAGTTATAGTTCCAATAGGTATGAAATAATCAATATGAAATAAAAGTTAACTAAAACAATGCCTATGATTACAAATATTCAGAATGTTTTCCTTTATCTGAGCAAATAGAAATAAAAACCAAGAAAAATCCATGTTTAACAAAACCCAAGTTTGTGTGTGGGCACTTGTGTTCATTTCACAATAAGATATGAGTGCTTATAATGGCTTAATTAATTAATTATTATAATACCAGATTTCTGATCCCAAGGATAATATTTTTATAAATTTATTTTTATTTATTTCAGAGAGGAAAGGAGAGGAAGAGAGACAGTAATGATGAGAGGAAATCATTGATTGGCTGCCTCTTGCACTCCCTATTGGTAACTGAGCCCACAACCCAGGCATGTGCCCTTGATAGGAATGTAACCTGGGATACTTGAGTCCACAGGCTGATGCTCTATGCATTGAGCCAAACTGGCTAGGGGGCAAGGTATTTTATGAAAAAATCAGAGACCATCAATCTAATAGAATATCACCAAGAAAATTTACTAATGAAACAAAGAGAGAAAAAACCTTAACATTTATAGTTAAAGTATTTAAAAATGTGAAAATTGAAGGAATATATTTATCAGATTTACGCTCAGTGAGTTTATTACATAATAGCTTTGTTTTGGGGTGAAGAATGAGTCTTGAAGTCTTGATGAGCAACCCATAATTTTTATACAATAACAATTTTAGTTAGCTCTCAGACTTCTTTTTTAGGAGAAAGTACTTTTGTTTGGTATAACTAAATTGGTATTGCTCATTCTTATACAGAGGATTCACTTTAATTCTTTGCTACAGAAATATGTTCTAACAAAATAACAGGAAAGTTAGTTTCTTCACACTATTTTTATCACAGAGACAGGAGAAACAGCCATTTAAGGCAAAAATAAAAAGCAAAAAAACAGCAACAATCAAAACAAAACTACAAAAACACTTAGGAAAAAAAAAGCTGCACTTTGTATGTGTGGGTATTTAGCTCTTAAAGTTTTTTACTTCAAAAAACATTTATATTTTAAAATTGTGGTAAAATAGGCATAAACATTTGCATTTCTATTGTGTTTTTTGTTTGTTTTAAAACAAGTATATCAAACTCAAATGCTAACACAGGCTAAATAAATAAGGTTTAAGTTTATGTGGCCCACAAAAAGCAAAAGCTTCAATTTTCATAGAAACATATGTTTATTTCAATAGAAACATGCTGAATACAAAGGGCTGAAACAAATGAGTAATTGTTAACATCCTATCTAGTAAAAGAGTAATATGCAAATTGACCTTACCTTTGCTACACCCACCAACCACGCCCACCAGCCAATCAGGAGCTGGGGCAAGGCCAAGGTGACCAGGGCCACAAGGGGCAGGGTTGGGCAACTCGGGACTCAGGGGGTGGGGCTGAGGCAGCCTGGTCTCAGGGGAGTGGGGCCAAGGTGGCCTGGGCAATGAAGGGTGGGGCTGAGGTGGGCCAGGCCGTGGAGGGCATGGCCAAGGTGGCCCAGGCCCTGGGGGGGTCAGGGTCGAGGCAGCCAGCATGCACTGGCCAGGGAGAAGGCATGGGCCGAGGGGCAGGGGCGGTGAGGCCCATGCTAGCCAGATGTGAGCTGGCTGGGGCAAAGGCCTGGGCTGCGGTGGGGGGCATGGCTGGGACGAAGCCAGCCATAGACCCTATTGCAAGTCAATGGCTGGGTGCCCAAGGCCTAACACTGGCTGGGGGTGACTGGTCAGTAGGACATCCCCTGAAGGCTCCCCGTGAGTGTGAGTGGGCAGGTTGGGCTGAGGGATCACCCACCCCCAGTGCATGAATTTTGTGCACCAGGCCCCTAGTAAAATAATAGAATCCTATCTAATAAAAGAGTAATATACAAATTGACCATATCTCAGATCAAGTCACACCCAACAGCCCAATCAGGAGTAAATTAGGCAAATAAACTCCAAGATGGCTGCTGCCACTGAGAGCAGGAGGGAGGCTTAGGTTTCCCCAGCAATGGAGGAAACCAAGCTTTCCACCTGCTGTTGCCAGCCTAGGTCTCCACTCAATGCTACAAAGTTTCAATTATAGAAGATCCATAATCTCAACAGAAATGACAGCAGCCACAGAGTTGGAGAAAAAGGCTAGGGTTGCTGGGGCGATGGAGGAAGCCAACCTTCTATAGCCCTAGCCTACGTCTCCACTCTAGGCTACAAAGTTTCAAACAGAAATGGCTGATGCCATGGAGCGAGCAGAAGGCTTGGGTCTGTTCCAAGCTACAAAGTTTCAATTGCAGAACATAAATTAATCCCAGATCCCAGGGTCTCTGCTTTTTGTTTGTTTTAAGACAAGTATGTCAAACTCAAATGCTAATACAGGCTAAATAAACAAGGGGGTGTGGCTGGCCTGCAAAACATCATAGGCCCCTCGCCCAGGCCACCCCACATCCCAAGGGAACACCCACCCTGATCTGGGACACTCTTCAGGGCAAACCAGCCAGTCCTCACCCATGTACCAGGCCTCTATCCTATCTAATAAAAGAGTAATATGCAAGATTGACCATCACTCCAACACATGAGGGCTGTCCCCATGTGGTCAAAGATCCTGCCCCCATGTGGACACAAAATGGCCACCACAAGATGCTCAGCAGGGGAGGACAGTGGGAGGTTCCAGGCCTGCATGGGAGGGCAGTTGTGGGCCATCAGGCCAACAGGGGAAGGCAGTTAGGGGTGACCGGGCCAGCAGAGGAAGGAAGTTGGGAGCAAACAGGCTGGCAGGGGAGCAATTAGACTGGCAGGGTAGTGGTTAGGGGGTGATTAAGCTGGCAGGCATAAGTGGTTAGGGGCAATCAGGGAGGCAGGCAGGTGAGCCATCCTGGATTGTGAGAAGGATGTCCGACTGCCTGTTTAGGCCCGATCCTACCAGGCAATTGGATATCCCTTGAGGGGTCCCAGATTGGAGAGGGTGCTGGCTGGGCTGAGGGACATCCCCCACATCCCGTGCACGAATTTTGTGCACTGGGCCTCTTGTATTTTAATAAAAATTAATATTTTTCTTGAACATTAACTTACAGACACTATAAACTGCACAAACTAATAAGCCTAACACAAACACACCTATTTTTTTGTTTTCCAAAAGTGAAATATTTCCTGTTGCACACACCAAACAAGTCAGTCAAAGACTAATGACTTATTCAGCTGCTAAAATATTCGCTACTAGTATTAGTGCAGAGCAATGGTGCTCCTGCGTGTAAGGCTCATAAGAGAAATGAATGCAACACAATTGTAGTGATCAGTCATTAGCGAACGTTGTAGTCTGTTATTACATATAATAGGAAGAATTAAGAATTCTTCTTAATTCTAACTGTAAGAATTAAGTTATAAAATTTTTATTAAAACGTTTGTTATATACTGTTATATTGGCTGGGCCACAAAAATATTCATTGTTGGCCGCATGTGGCCTGTGGGCCGTGAGTTAGACATGCTTGTTTTGAACTGTTTAAATGCCTCCATGTAACGATGAAATATTTTAATAAATAAAGGAAAATTGACCTTTTCCATTGCTACTAATTCAGGAATTATAATGCTTGATAGCAACTACTACTGGTCTACTTGCATCCTGAGAATATCGGTAAAATTTATCTCATTCATCATTGAATACCCAGAAAATAGCAGAATACCAGATACATATATAGAAGTCAACAATTAAAAAATAAATAAATACATATTTAATTACCTTGTCTTCTGGTTCTGAATTTATACATGATTTCCCAATCAGAAGTAATATTTTTGAGTCACATCATACTTGGATTTTCACAGTCATATATGCAGTAAGATCTGGCCATACATATATCTTTATTTTAACATGATAGAATTTTCATTTCTCAAAGTTGGTTTATGCTCTGTTTCTATACAGTCCATGATTTTGAGGAGGCTTAATAATTCCCCCTAAATTATCTCAGTACAGGTATGGAATTTATAATACTAGAGGCCCAGTACATTACATTCATGCACAGGGGGGCCCCTCAGCTCAACTTTCACCCTCTCTAATCCAGGACCCTTTGGGGGATGTCCAACTGCCGGTTTAGGTCTGATCCTGTGGAAGAAGGCAGGGCACATTGAAAAGAGAATAATGCTGGGTAAAGTAGAGGCCCCTGGAAAAAAAGGAAGACCAAATATGAGAGGCATTCACTTCATGAAAGAAGCTATAGTCATGAGTCTACAAGAGCTGAACAGGGCTGGAGCACTGTCTCCTAATCTCATAATCCTAGACCACTGGTTCCTAATTGCTCACCTGCCTGCCTGATTGGTTACCCCTTACTTCCCCCCCTGCTGGCCTGGTCACCCCACACAGCTGTTCAGTCATTGGGTCATTCCTCACTAACCCCCCACCCCCTCATGCCTGGTCATAGGTAGGTGAGGGTGTGAGGGCCAATTGCATATTACCTCTTTATTATATAGGATAAACTTTAGGTAATTCATATAACTTATACCCCTTTCCATCATATCTTAGAAGGTAGAAAATGGGAAAAGCCTTAGTGTCTTCATTTGTACCGCTATTCACTCATAGAGTAAAGATAACTGCTGATTAATAAATGACTTTCAAGTCCACTACACATACAAACACACACAACCACCACCATAACCATCCTCACCACACAGCTGTTAGACAATCAAAGTATGTTAATACTTAAAGTTGGTATAATTTAATAAAAAATTAAAAATAGCTTAAACAAAATAGTATTCTATTCATATATTACAATGGAGTGAATATTTTTTGTCAGAGAATCTATCTTAATGCAGTTATTCTGGACCAAGGTCCATTTTTAATGTGGTTCCACCGTCCTTAGGGTTAACTTCTTTCATTCCAGGAACTAAATGTGAAAGAGCGCTGATAAAAATACCCCCTTCTTAAAATCCTTGGTCTTTTGTTTTGCCTCTTTTATCTTTCTCCCTCCCTCTTTTGCCCTCCCACTTGCTTGTCTGTAATGAAACAAGCTGTGATGTTCTGGGCTGCCATATGGAGAGCTCCTCCTGGCAAGCAACTTAGAGTAGCCTCTTGCCAACATCCCAAGAGGAACTGAATCATGTCAACAGCCACAGGAATGGGTTTCAGGCAAACTCTCCCCCTGTCAAGCCTTGGGAAGACTGCTGCCTTGTGAGACACTCAGAAACAGAAGAATCAGATAAGTCATACCCACATTTCTGTCTCACACCAACTGTGAGAAAATAATTGTCTGTTTCTTTAAGTTTCTTAATTTGGGGGTAATTTGTCATGCATCAGAAAAAACAGGAAAGAGATACTTGATGAATATCAACAATATTTGCCATAGGCATAGCCAATTTAATACACTGGGAATTTAAAGAATATCTTAATATTACTAGTATTCAGGATGAGATAATATACGTATACAAATTGGTCTTTATTATATTATACTCTATAACAATGAAGGAAGCATATAAGTTTTCAGAATAAGGTATATGACAATTTTATTTATAAGTGTACATTTTTGTCCTACAACTTTCATTAAATAATGCATTAGTTTTTCTTCTATGTTACACATTTTAAAAATATTGTTTTTGCTACTAAGATAACTTATGTATTTACCCCTAAATTATATAACTTATACCTGTTGCTTTTCAACTTCCTGTGAATAAAATCATGCTGAATGATTCAAGTCCTTCTCTCTTCTGCTAATATTATGTTTGAAAAGAATTCATCCATTGTAGTGAATCCATTTGTCATTATAGGGTTTCTTTATATTATTCTATAAGCAATATAACCATTCTATTTTTAAAAAATATGTTTTTATTGAGTTTTAGAGAGAGAGGGAGGAAGACAGATAGGGATAGAAACATTGATGAAAAACACTATCAATCAGCTGACTCCTGCATACCTCTTACTGGGAATTGAGCTCACAACCTGTGTATGTGCCCTGACTGGGAATCAAACCAGTGACCTCCTAGGTAAATGCTTAATCACTGAGCAATACCAGTTGGGCTAATCATTCTACTTTGATGTAAATTCAGGTTGTTCCCATTTTAAGATATAATGTATTATGCTTGTTTGAACAATCTCATACATATAAGCTACATATGTACAATTTATTTAGTGTATATAACAAGAAATAAAATAATGATTCATAGGTACATGCATCCACAAAATATTTATATAATGCTGACCTATTTTCCAAAGTGATGAGATTAATTTGCATTTACACTAGCAATCTATGAGAATTTTGTGTTCCAGATTTTCTAACACTAGGTTAACTCTTGCTATACAACAAATTACTCTAAAACATAGTATCTGAAAAAAAATATTTTATCATATATTGTAACTCATGAGATTGACAGTTCTCATCTGGGTATTTCTAATGAAAGTCATCCCAACAAGAACAGTCAGGCTGTGACTGAGGTGTCATTTTGAAGGCTGCCTCTTTGTCCTTTTGGGTGGCCATAGACTGGGTGACATAAACAACAGAGATTTATTCTGAAAGGTTTTGGAGTTTGGGAAGTCCAAGATCAAGATCCTGGCAGATTAAGTATCAGATAAGGGCCTGCTTCCTGGTTTCTAGATGGCCATCATTTCACTTCTGATGATTTTCACACACCAGAAGGGGTGTAGAATCTCTTTGGTATCTCTTTTAGAATGGCACAAATCCTACTTACAAAGGCCCACCCTCATGACTAGTCACCTCCCAGAGGACCCAACTTCAAATACTGTCACACTAGGAAATAGGTTTCAGCATATGAATTTTGAGGGGACACAAGCATTCAGTCTATAGCAGTGTCTCACTAAAATATCTGTAATAGATGCTGAATTTCTGTTGGGCTCACACCTGGGCCTGTCAGACAGAACTTGCACACATGAGCACAAGATAGAAAATATATAACCTTTTACAAAATAACCTTGAAATTCCCATAGCATATTCTTCAAAATTGTCTTAGCCCTACCCCAATTAAAGCTTAGGAAACACATATGTACATTTTTCAATGACTGGAATATCACATTATGCTGTAGGACAGGCAAATAGAATGGCAAATATTGTTACAGTTATTATGAAAAAAATAGCCATTTACGTTTTTGCTTTATTATAGAACTATCAGTACTTCTGTGTTTGTGTGGTGGTTTTAATTTGGGTTACCCAGATTACTTATTATTCTCCAAACATTTTATTAAGCACATATATAAATATTTCTAGAGATAAAATTGTTTTAGCTTTTATTTGCAAAAAAATCTTAAGGTTATGAAGACATTCTTCTATATCTTCATGAAAAGTTTTGTAACAGCTTCATTTGTAGCATAATTAAAAGTTCATTACATAATACATATTGCCTATGATTCACTTAAGAGTAAGTTATCACATGAGGTACTGCCATTCCTGGATGCTTAAGAATAAATGGCATTCTTCTAGATAACCTAATTGCTTAATGTATAAAGTGACATTGCTATATAGCCTATTCACATTTTATTGTATCTATATCTATTTTATTAACAACTGGTTAAATTCTGCCAAAAATAATTCACACTTTGAGATTGAACTGATTTCAAATATAAATTTTGGAATAATTATAAAATATAAGTTTTTCTCTAATCTACAATGTCTAATAACTTGTTCTGCAACCCATTAATAGCAATGAAGATACTATTCAATTTTTACCAAATTATCCTTGCTCTGATTTACATCTACAAAGTCTGTTACATAAACAAGAAATAGTACTATTGTCAAGAATGTCAAGTAACTGGTATTTTTATACACTGCTCTTGGTATGTAATTAGACAACATATTTGGACAATATATTTAGTGATTTTGACTAAGGATGAAATATGCTATTCTCAATGGTGCCACTCTTAGGGGTATATCCCCTAAATTATGTCTGCATGTTTGCAAAAAAAAAACACGTACAAAAATATGAAGAGCTTCACTATTTGTAGTTGCTTCATATAGGAAGCAAACCTAATACCCTTCCAATTTCAAATGGATCAATTGTGGGGTAATACATAGCACTGAGAATGAACAAAATACTACTATAAGTAATACCATAAATTAATTTCATAAACAAAATAAGAAGAAAATATTGACAAAAAAGATTATATTATAGGTTTATATTTTTTAAAAGGCATAATATATCATTTTAGAAGTCATGGTAACAGTGTTGTCTAAAAATGAGATTACTAACTTGAAAGAAATAAGGGAAAACTTAGAATTCTAGTCATTTTGAGTTTCTTGATTTTCATATTGTTTCTTTGGAAGCATCTAACTTATATTTTGAGCTATATATTTTTCTCTGAGTATGTTAATCCTCAATGAAATTAAACAATAAATTAGGCTATAAAATGTAACGTATTTGTAAAATAATTCTAGATTTAAAATATTAAAATAATAAAAATACATTTAAAATTATAACATAAATTGTGAGATGTTTGAGGGTTAGCAGAAGATAATGAATTGTCCCTATGATTACCTAAAATATATATTATCTCAATAAAATTTCCAACAATTTTGTTTTTTCTAATCTGTATAAAATGTAAAATACCAAAATTATAGTATACAGAAATGAAAATCCAAGATACTCTTAAAGAAAAAGAAGATGTTCTGAGGATTTGGTCTAGCAGATAAAATAAAGTATTATGAAACCATAGTAATTAAGCCAACATAAAATTATAGACCAGTAGACTAACAGGGCAAATAAAAAAGATTAGACATAATGTCACACATATGGTGTTGGTAAACATATGAAAACCAAAATCTCCTCCCAACTTAAAAACAAACAAACAAACAAACAAACAAAAACTCTCCACAAAATGGAAGGGAAAATAGTATTTTAAAATAAGTATTAAAACAGAATGTGATGTGCATCATAAGCAATCCATTGGGCATACCAAAGGCAGAAAAAAATGTCATCATTTTAATAACCAAACAGAATGCAACTCACTTGTAATGGTTAATTTTATATGTCAACTTGACTGGGCCACAGAGTGCCAAGATATTTGATCAAACACTATTCTGGATGTGTCTATAGGGTGTTTCTGGATGAGATTAATATTTGAATTAGAAGACAAGATAAACAGAATGCCCCCCCTTCTGTGGGTAGGCCTCATCTAATCAATTGAAGGTCTGAAGAGAACTGAAATATCTGATCATTGCAATTACTCTTGCAATTACGCTCTTGTGCTAGTGCATAACTTGTTTGTGTGTGTTTGTTTTTATCTAACTGCCTTTTGCAAGAAGGATGGTTCTTTCTGGGTGTAGTGCCTGTTGTCCTTCAGTTTGGGATTATACGATCAGTTCTCCTTAGCCATCAATTTGATGACTGCAGACCTTGAGACCATCAGCCTCCATAATTGTATAAACCAGTTACTTATGTAATAATTGCATTTTTCTGAAGAACCCTGACCATTATATGCATGTTCTCAAGATAAATAATAACTAGTCCTGAATTATATCTTGAAAGTACCACTTATTATGCATAACTCCTTCTAAATTCACTTAGTGTTTGGGTGTGTGCATGTGCGTGAGAGTGTGTGTGTGTGTGGGGGGGGGGGGGAGGTGTGGTCATATGTATCAGTGCATTGGCTTTATCCAAAAGAAAATAAATTTCTTGCTCTTGCTGTTTGTCTCCAGCACTACAGTGAAAGGGCTGCCTCTATGTCTGTCTACCAGCAATGGATGGTCCTAAGGAACAGTTTCCTGATCAAAAGGAACAAGTAGAGGTACAGCACCAAACCACAACTCCTTCCAGTAGTTGATTCACCACAGGCAGTGGGCACTGATCAGCTGGCCCATAGTGAAGGTTTGGTGGTTGTCATGATACAGAGATTCAACCAGGGAAACTCTGCTTCCTTCTCTGTACTAACTGCCATCAACAAGAAGGCAGGGGCCACCAACAAGAATACCAAGGCCATCCTGAGCAGCATCCCACAGGAGCAAGTACTGCCCAGATCTGCAGGGCCAGCTTCATCCTGAGAAGCAAGAAGATCTCTTTGGTGAAGAGGAAGTACTACCTCTCCACCTCCCCACCAAGACCTCCAGAGAACTTCCCTTTCCCCCTCTAGAACAATAAAGGTGTTTTGTGTTGCTTACATGTTCAAATAATTAAGAATTTAACTATTATTTGGTAGTTCCTTAGGAAACATTATCCAATATACTCCTACAGAGCAGCTTAACTCTTATGCCTGATAATCCAAATTTTTCTTTGTGTCTTCCTTTCCTAGTCCAATAAATGTCTCCTGAGTTGCACTCAATCACATGCCATCACATTTATAAATATTTATTTGGGTCCTTTATTATGATATTTATTTAAGCCTCTTAAGTGACTTGTATTTTCCCAGACATGAAATGCTAAAATACCCAAGTTATCATCTAGTATCAAAGTACACATTGAACTTCTAGCTTTTAATATATCTAACTCTAAATTATTTTAAATCTGGGAGACAAACTCACTTTATGGACTATTCTTTGCACTGGGTCTAAATCTATCTATCTATCTATCTATCTATCTATCATCTATCATCTATCTATCTATATAATTATAATAGTAAACAAAATCATCAAATAGCCATTTGCCTTTGTTTATCTATCTGTATTAGAACTTGACTGAACTTGCAATTCACAGTTTATATCATGATACTAAACTTGGACTTTTGCAGTCTCCATTTGCAATTGCCATGTTTCCTTTGCCTATTTAGAAGGTTTTCTTCTCCATAACATCCCTTCCAATTAAACCAGTTACCAACACATTTTTGTGTAAGATTTAAGGCTTGAATTCACAAGTAAATATTAATTACTTTTTAATTTGTCGTTATAAAAATATTGATGAAGATTATTACTTGCAATAATCAGATTATTAGATTTATAAGTCTCAGGTTTCTTCTATTGTGCTTGGGCTCTAGAATTCAGAGCACCTTTTATTCTATTTTTCACAAAAATAAATAATCTGTATTCCACCTGGCAAAGGACAAAGGCCAATCCCTGTTTTCCTTGTCATCTGTTGTTATCTATGTGCATTGTTCTAAATTAATATAAATTCTGAAAAATCTCAAAAACAAAGTATGAATTATTTCCATTATCATCAATATCCTGTTCTACATAAAAAGTCAACTCTCCTTAATTTTTCTTCATCCAAATATGTCTTTTAACAGCTTTCCTCTGAAAATTTTTATGCAATTATCTTTTTCTTTGTTTTGATTATATTACTTCATTTCAGTGAGGGTGGGAAAAGAAAAAGAAATGTTAAGGTAGTCAATCCATAATTCCTAAGTAAGAATACCCATATCCAAACCTTAATGCTTCATCACCAGAGAGACCTTGAGATTCTAAGATACAGCTAGTAATATTGAAACTCTTTTACAAATAAAACATTTGATTTTTAAAATCCTTTCTGTTGTTATACTTACAGAACTCATATTTTGAGTTCTATAATATTATTTTTAACCTAATATTAATGAGACTAATTCTCCTCCTCACAGTTGCAAGTATCACTGATTTACTCATTGAAGGAAACTATGTCATGAAAAATTTCCTTGTGATGCACTGGGCAGAGAAAAAAATTAGAATAATATTTTTATATTTAAACATGTGGATTCTAATTTTGTAAGTACATTTTAATCATATTGCATGATTATATGTACACATACAATAAAGTTTTACACAAACACAGTTGTCAAAAGGTAATACTCTCATAGCATATTCAGCAGATATTTCTTTAGATATTTTCCCTCTCACTCCATTGTCATAAAAAGGAATAGAGCAAAAGATCTTAAAAAATGAGAAAATGCTTCATGTCAAACCAAAGGTCAAGAGAATCTTTCATGAGGACATCAGATAGTATTTCCAATTTTTTTTACTTAGTAATTTAGAATTTCTTTGACAAGATTTGACTTTTGAAGTGCAGTTTTAGTCATAATTTTAGAAGAGTATTATGCCATAAAAGATCTTCAGTACAGATAATAGAAAGCTCTCCCTTTTCATTCTTCTTTAAAATGTCAATGTGAATTTAACATATTTTATATACTCTCAGATCAGAAGAGTATCTTAATGTAACTTCTCAGTTCCAAGGATTCCTTCAACTTTGTAATATATTATCTCAGAAATACCTTGTCTTCAGAAATGTACTTTAATTAGTTCTCTTTTACAAAGGGCCCATCACTGACATGAATGTTGTTAAATGATACACTAGTGCTCACCAAGACTTAATGTGACACTTTCTTGACTTAATTGAGAGAGTAAACTATATTATTTATAAGGAGTAAAGTAATATAATATTTGGTTATTGCAATATAGTTAAATGAGCAAATTATAAGTGTATATACATAATTTATACTGTACATGGGCTCTTCTCTCTCTTTGTACAGTGTTTTGAACTTGGTATAATGTCAGTTAGGAAAGTGGTTAAAGCCCTTCAAAAATCTTTAATAAAACAATGACTTAGATCTCAATAATGTGATGGAAGGCTATTTTGCTTCTTTGAATTAAAAGACCATCATAAGATTAACTATCACCTGTAGTATACCCACTTAATTAGGGCAACTTATTTAAGTCATTAGTCAGAAATGAACTAGGTTGCAACTATAGACTCACTAAGGTATAGCCAAATAATAAATAAATAAATTTGAAATTAAAACATTAATTCTCCATTTTTAATAGTGAATCCTAATGATATATTTAGATATTGTAACAAGTAATTTTATAAAATATTTACCTAACCCCTGACTGAAAAATAATTAAGATATCAAAATATTACTTTCCAGACACTTAGGAAACATTGCCTTTTTTTCATTGGATTTATTGGGCTGACTTTGGTAAATACAGGTTTCAGGTATACAACTCTACAATATATTACCTGTGTGTCGTATTATGTGTTTACCACCCCAAGTTAAGTCTCTTTCCATCACCACTTATCCTCCTTTACCCTCTCCTGCCTCCCTCCATTGCTCCCTGCCTTCCCTCTGGCAATCACCACACTGTGGTGTGTGTCCATGAGTCTTTTATTGTTGGATTTTTAGGAATACTTGAAGGTACAACAAGAATTCAAATCAGCCAACACTATTGTATTCACTCTTCGTGTTCAGTCAATAACACGGACACATTAGGTACTAGAAAAACAAAACAAACAAACAAAAAAAAAAACACTGGTATAAATAATTGGTTACAAAGGAGTTGGAAAAGGAAAAAAAAGGAAAAATGAGGAACTGAGAAACTACTGCAGCAAGCAGCTGCTACCCCTGTGACTGATGGAAAGAACAGAAAAGAAAATGATGATTGAAAGGATCTGAAAGATATGAAGGAAAACATGGAGCTAGGGCCTGGGCTTTGCTATAGATTGAAAGTTTGTGCCCCTTAGGAATTCAGATGTGGAACCCTAACCCCAATGTAATGGTATTTGGAGGTGGTGCCTTTGGGAGGTGATTAGCTTTCGAAAGTGGAGCCCTCATGAAAGGGATCCGTGCCCTTATAAAAGGAGACGCCGGAGAGCTTCCTTGCCCACCCACCATGTGAGAACACAGCCAGAAAACTCTACCTGTGGACCAGGAAGTACGTCCCTCCCCAGACACTGACTCTGCCAGTACCTTGATCTTGGAGTTCCCAAACTTTAGAACTGTGAGAAACACATGTGTGTTGTTCGTGATCCATTCAGTCTATGTTATTCTGTGACAGCAGTCCTAATGGACCAGACAGGCTTTGAGAAACAGGTGTGTCTCATTTACTTTGGGAACCTCAAAATAGATAGATGTGGGAGTGCTGGTTTGGGGAGGAATGGAAGTCCTCAGAGGCTAGAACCACTGCTACTGTGAAGTGCTGATGCTGAGGGATGCTCCCAGGAATGGCAAGAAAACTAAAATGAAGCACCCAGTCTCTGATTTATAGTATTTCTCTAGTGCCCGCTATGGTTATAACCTAAAGAAGCAAGAGGATGGGGGAATAGGGTCTCTATAACATGTGTTTAGAATCTCTTTCCTAGTTTCAGAAATCTCATTATAGATGGGTAGACAAACCAACAGCTAAGAGATTGCAAGAGAATAACTAAAAACTGTTACAATTACCATTTTAATATTTCCAGATCTGGGCACCAGTGCAACCTTTTCTTAACATGTTTTCTTTTAATTTTCCTTTTCTGGATGGCTGTATTTGGTAAGATTTGGAAGAAGTGGATTTGAACTATGAAGGAAAAAGGACTTTATTTTTCTTCAACAATATTCAGAAAATTTGGAGCACCTGATATGTCTGTATTCATACACAGATTTATAGGAGAAATTGGTCAAACCTTTTGTGCTTCAGATACTATATTAACAGCTTAGCATGGCCTGAGTATCTTCATTTTATGACCAAGCATTTTCAAGACTCGTGTATACTTATCAGACAAGTGAATTCCTACCTATACAAATGTTAGCAAATACCCGAAGGTAAATAACATTTCTGCAAATATTTCCATGTTATAAAAAGAGCTTAGTGTCCAACAAAAATACTTTGAATCCTAAATTTTGCCTAAACACTACTATAAACTGGGTATTTGAGGATATTTTCTTGGGAAGCATAATACCAACTATTAGTGGCAAAGATTCATTTTGGTCCTTGTTTTTATAGCTATCTTTCAGTAAAGTGAAGAAGCATCACAAACAAGATGCTACATGATAGAAATGTGATATCTTCCTTATGTATTGATTTTGCTCTCTGGCAAGTATTTTTTAAATTTAAACTAGCATGACAATATAGCCAAGAGTACAAATATGCCAAAGATGTTAAAAATAGTTCATATGAAGTCAAATAAATGTCTGTTATAATTAGATATGCTGAATTGGCCTCCTCAGTTATCAGAGGTTATTATTTATTCTTCTCATGTTAAAAAATATTTTTAAAGTTAATGTCCACATTGGGATATAAATAACTCCTTCAATTTTGAGAGTTAAACACTGTAGAGTATTTATAATAAATATTAATAATTATTAACATTTAAATGTTCATAGTCAAATTCATGCAATACTTCCCCCTCACTGTTGTATATCTGCACCATACTTCCATTAGCTCTTCACTACCAAAATACCAGAAGACTTAAAATTATACAAAATGATTAATACATTATTTTTTTAAAGTGCTCTTTGTTCAAGTTGTTGAGATCATTCAGTACAGGTACTTTCTCTGTCTCTCTGGCATTTGATTTATTAATTATCTAAAACTTATCTCACTAAATTCCTTCTCTGAGCAGGGAATAGCAGAGGTCAAGAACAACATAGGCTGTGGACTTAGATGTCCGAGTTGGAATCCATGTATCATATTTTAGCCTTTCTTAATTCAGTTGCTTATTTATTTAATGGGAATAATAAACATACTATATATGATAGCTATAGTATTTAAATAGATAAATACATATTATGTACTTAGAACATTGATTGGAACATAGTAAATGTCAATACTAACAGCCGTGTAAATGTTAATATATTCTAAGACTCATATATTTTTTTCCTTTCCATTTCTATATACTCTCACAAAATCATCTCTTTTCCCCCATGGTTTTAATTGCTACTTTTTTCATTAAAAACGCCTTAAATTTATAAGTTCAGTTCTAACTCTTCTAATGTATTCCAATCCAAAATATTCATTTTTATTTGATATTTCTACCTAAATCCAACATGTAAATCCTTGACTCACAATTTTCTCTTTAAATATATTCCTTTTCTCCTGCCACTTTACATGGTATTGAGTTCCATCAAGTTGCTTAAGCAAGAAGTCTGCTTGCCATTTTAACCCTTTTTTCTCCAACTCCTCACATTCATTTAATCACACATCCTTTCCATTTTAAATGCTAAAAAGAATGTTTTATCTATTTTCCCAAATTCTCTGATATCATATTAATTTCCACAAATTTTTCAAATAAACAGCTACAATAACCTACATATTTAAAGTTGTTCTCTTATAAAATAATCATCCAAAGAGACATTTGTAACATAATAATCCAATAAAGTTATTATGCTACCTAAAATGTATCAATATCTTGCTATAACACTTACACTAAATCAATGCCTGCACATCTCATAAATCATTGACTTCCCTTCCTCTTCCACACCATGTTTCAGCAATTCTAAATATGTTAAATTATCCTAGTGAACAATGAGATATTGCATTTCTTTAGATGACTGTTAAATATATGACTGGTATTCCTCCTCATTAAGATATAGTATTTGTGGGAGCCTGAAACTCCTCTAACCAGTATAGAAGAAATGATCATAGATTTATTCTAAAGCTTAGTCATAAAAGAATATATTTCTTACAGTGTCTACCTCTCTTTACCTGTCTCATCTCTCTCTCTCTCTCTCTCTCTCTCTCTCTCTCTCTCTCTCTCTGATGATCACCTATGAAACTTCTAGAACCCAGCTGCCATGCTGTGAGGAAACCCAAATCTTCCATGTAGAGAAAACATGGAATGTACCACATGGAGAGAAACTGAGGTCCAAAGTCAATAGCCAGCATCAACTGCCATACATATATAAGTCATATTTCCTTGACCCAGATACCTGTGAGTATAATGAATGGCTGTTTATGACACTAAATTTTGCTGTAATTTTGTCATGCAGCCATAGAAACAGGAATATGTCATGTTATATCTGCTCTACAAAGATTGCTTCCCTTTCTTAAAACATTTTCCAACTTCCTCATGTCTTAAATCAGAATCACCAGTATCAGCCTTTCTCATCAATACATTAATATTCATCTTATTAAATTCAACTTAAATATTATTTATTCTGGTATGTTTATTATATCTTAAAAGAATCTCAAATTTAACATTTTAAAGATAAAATTATTTTTTTCTTTGCTTACAAACCTGTTTTAACTAAAATCAATTTATCAATTAATGGCATCAAAGCACCACTAATATTTTTGTACCTCTCTTTTTTCTCTTTATCTACCAGGAAATATAGCTGGCTATAGATCAGACTCAATTCTGATTGTTTCATGTATTCTAAAAGGTGTTAGAGTAGTTCTGAACCATATAAATGTAGTTTCTGTAAAATTATTAAAATGCTCTAACTGAACCCTTGCGTGGAATCACAGCCCCCAATCTATAGGTTTTCCTTGTTCTATCCATGGACTGAATATTGTAGCCCATGGAAAACAACATATTATTGCTAAGCTATTCATGAGCATAGCTACTAAGAGTCATCTTAGCCTATACTCCATGGTCACAAAGACTCCCAAATTATCTTCTTCAAAGATCAATCTAAAGATGGTTTACTTGACATGGTCTCGAGTACAATGAATGTTTTTGTACTGACAGATTCAGTAAACCACTTCAGATTAAATATGTAAGTAAGTAATAATGTGGTCAAATTGCTGGGAAGTGGAGCAGTAACATGTTAGCATTCCTTGATAGTGTGAACTCTACTATTTGTCCTTTGCTTGAGAGAGCATTGTCTGCCTGGAGAGTTCTTAGCATGTCTTATACGTAAGGGTCTGAATAATTGTGTATTTTCTCTAGTAATTAGAACTACAAGTTATATTTAGGGCTTGAAGTCCTAGATTTAGACATCATAGTAAACATAATAGTTAAGTCAAATATCTAATTTTCATTTGAAATCAATTGATATTATTAAATTTCAATTAATATGTATTCAAAATGACAGATTCCTTAAAGGATCAATGTTTAAATGAATGATTTTTACATGGATTTCTGCACTATACTGCATACATTATATAAATAAATATTAAGAGTACTTTGTATTTTCTTCCATTTTGTATTAGCAATATATATATATAATTTAAAAATATAACTAGCCTGGCTGGTGGGGCTCAATGGTTGAGCATCAACCCAGGAACCAATGGTTGCCAGTATCATTCCTGGTCCTGGCACAGGCCTGGGCTGCGGGCTTGATCCCCAGTGTGGGCAGTGCAAGAGGCCGTCTTTCAGTGCCTTACTCTCTCATCAATGTTTCTATCTCTCTTCCTCTCCTTTTTCTCTCTCTAAAAATATCAATAAAATAATTTTAAAACTGTAATTAATTTCAAAGGCAAGCTTTTTTATTGTCTACTATTTAGTTGCCAATTATAATCATTTAAGTTGTTTTAATGTCAATATGTTTGTATAGATGTCTGAGATATAGGCTAAACTAAACATATAGTATACACACATGCACATACATCTATCATTACACAAAATATTAAATACATAACTGACCTTATTAAAATCTGAAATAATCTAGAAATCATGAAGCTAGATTGTAAAACAAGTCTGTCCATCTCTGTTGAGTGACAGGTGATAAAACTGAAATCCTTACAAGGTCATGTCTTAGTGAGAGATGTATGTATTTAATAGCATATGTGATTTAATTTGAAAAAGTAAATTGGTATTTTAAGCTTCAAAAATCCATGAGAAAAATGAAGGTAAAATAGTCATATCCACAATTATAATGAGATATTTTAAAACATTCTTTGAGAAATTAAAAAGAAAAACAGCAAAAGTTAATAAACATACTGAAACTTTAGACAACATAATTAACAAATATAGGCTAACAGACAAGTGTAGAACTCTGCTCCTAAGCATGGAATGGTATATTTTGTTTTCAAACATTTAACAAAAAATTATAAAATACTTGGTCATAAAGCAATATCCACAACAACCTCAAAACAACAAAAATAACTGAAATTGTGAAGGGAGCGGTCTTTGAATGTAATGCAAGAAAGCCTGGCATTATAAACAAATAAACAAAAACCTCTTCCTGTGTTTTTAAATTAAGAATCATACTTCAACATAAGCCAAAGGTTAAAGGAGAAATAGAAACCCAATGGATACTTAAAAGAAATATAAGAAAAATAAAAGAAGAAAATTAAAATAGAAAATGAAGAAAATAAATTTTAAAAATGACATAACAGGATAGCATTTTTAAAAAATGAACTGTGATCCCTCGTAATGCATAATATTTTTGAGATACTTCTATTATGAAAATAAGAGCTATGTATTGGGACTGAAAAAAAAAACACACAAAAAAACACTAAATTCTTACTGTAATTTTAAGTGCCTATACTAAAATATTTCTATAATGAAAGAATATTTGCCCTTAAAATCATATCCTAAATATTGGGTTGCAAATACATAAAACAATGTATATGTTGAAAAAGAGAAAGGCAATATAAGGATGGAGGGAGGTGGAGATTGAAACTATCCAGAATATTTAGCAAAGAGTGAATGTGTTAAAGATTTTGTAATAAGTAAGCAGATCTTCAGAGCAGAACCTTGCTGGGAGTACAGGGAGAATCATTGGCACTTTAGGAGTTAGAGAAGTACTGATTATAAACTGAATAAGCAGGTGTAGGAAGATAAATTTGAAATATTAATTTGTGATTGGTTTATTCCTTGATAAATCAAGCTATTTCTACATCTTCCCCCAACCATTCCCTCATTCTATGCAATATGTACATCAGACCATGGGGCCTCCCATTTACCTGGGGATCAGTTGGCAGAAACTCCATTTCTTTTTAATATATTTTGTAATTAAAAGAGAGGAAGGGAGAGAGATAGAGAATTAGAAACATCGATGACAGAGAAACATCAATCAGCCTCCTGCATACTCCCTTCTGGGGATGTGCCCACAACCAAGGTACATTCCCTTGACCAGAATCAAACCTGGGACCCTTGAGTCCACAGGCCAACTCACTATCCACTGAGCATAACTGGTTAGGGCAGGAACTTAGTTTTTAATTTTTAAATTAAGATAATCTATAATTGCTAGTGAGAGATAGTGCAGTATATTTAAACATTGGTCAAACAGATAAGAGATTTAAAGTAAAGTGTTAAGGCCAATTGTCACCCATAGCGGGCAGTTAAATATCTTTGAACATGGAACTGATGAGTATAAGTGAGGATTTAGACAGAGCTGAAAGTGAGAAGCAATGCCAAATGCTAGACCACTGACACTGATTCTGAAGTAGAGTCCCAGAGGAGAAAAGATCAGAAAGTAAAGGACATGAGTGCTGGTCCTACATGAAGTTTGTGAATGTCTCAGAGAAGAGACTACTTTACCATTTTCCATTTCAGTTAGGCAGCCCCCTAAATAAGTTTTATATTATCAGACTTGAGGTAGGTTGGCAAGTTTAATCATGAATTTAAAGTTCAGACTTTCCTAAAACCTATGTTGTGCAAAGACCAAAGAGTAACCTGGAAGTAAATTTATGAAATAATGAAAGCACGCATAGGTATAAAATATACATGCCTGAAAGAGAGAATATAAATTAAGAAGATGGTGTAGAGGATGTGGGGTGAAAAAAAGGGAGGATCTATAATACTTTCAAGAATAAAAAAAGGTGGCAGTATGTTTAAATAAGCCATTTCTCCATGGATCTATATGTGATAATAAACTGCCTAAAACATGAAAGTTATACGATAAAGCCAGTACCAAACAGCCTTTGTAGAAAGGTGAGAAGTCAATCTAGCACTGACTTGGGTAGATACCCATTAACAAGAATTTTCTCTACAGGCACCAGAAACTCGAACTTTCAAAGCACTGACTAACAGGAGTCAGTAGTGGAGAAACTCTAAAAGAATTTTGAATCTGTAACTGTTTTTAACAAACCTAAATCAATTAAATCTTTTATTGGAATGGAGAGAGAGAAGATAAAAAGAGAAATATATTAAGTTGATTGGACCAGGTAGAGAAGGTCTCACAGAAATGTCTGTCAGAGCTTTTAACTCAAACAACTGAGCCTTATACAATACACTAGAGACCCATTGCACAGAATTCGTGCACTGGAGGGGTATCCCTCAGCCCAACCTGACCCTCTCCAATCTGGGACTGCTCAGGGGATGTTTAACTGCGAGTTTAGTCGGGCCTAAACCGGGAGTCAAACATGCCTCTTGCAATGTTGTTGTTGCTCCTGCTGCTTGCTTTGCTCCATAGCATCTCTTTGTACTGTGATTCATACTAGCCATGCTGGGGTTGTGCTCTGCGTTCATGGTGTTTAAGGCCTGTCCCTTGGGGTTCAGGACTCCCATTGTTTGCTGCTGCAGAGGGACAGCAGGTCATGGCCTGCTGGCTTTCTTGGAGTTTAGATTCAGCAGGCTGGGCTAGAGCTGAAGGCCGGGCTGGCTGGTCACTTACTTAGCTGTGTGCTATTTGATGAGAGCTGCCATCAGCTGAGGGTTTGACTTGAGAATGTTGAGCATGTTTGCTGCCACTGGAGGACCTGAGAGACTTCAGGATCCACAGTGGTCCTGCGGGGCACCTGAAGAGATACTCTGAGGTGGCTGCACCTTGGGTCTGCATAGACATCACAGGTCTGGGTATGCCTCACATTGGCTGTTGCTGGGGATGGGTGCCGGCTGCCATTGATGGGAGCTAGGGGCCAGAATAGCAGGTCCTCTGCCCTGATTGGGTAACATTCAGGCCCATGGGTCCCATTTGTTTCTTGAGGGTCACTGTGCCTCAGGGGCATACCGTTGTTGGTGTTCACCCATTACAGATGCTGCTGTTGCTGTGTCTCATGTGCAATCTACCGGGTGCCTTCACTGCTGCTGGTGGGCCTGAGTTGGGAGAGGTGGGGCTGGCACCTTGTTACTAGGTTTCCCAGTGCAATCTGTGGTGGGTGTGTTGGAGAAGCCAGCTAGTGACACGCTCACAGGTGAGGTCTGGGGGCAGAGTCGGGGGTTGTGGTGTCCATGGTGTGCTGAGATGTGTGGGGATTCGGGTGGTGTTGAAGGAGGGGAAGACAGACTCTGCTGAGGCACAGTGCAGGTGTTTATGGTAGAATCCGCTGGCACATGAGCTACACCTGCTGCAGGCAGTGCTGGGTCTTCTGCTGATGGAGCTTCTGCTTGACGTTGAGGTAGTGGGGATGGGGCATGTGTTTTCTTGGCAGTGTTTGGCATGGTAGCAGAAAAGGGCCATAAACTGCTTGCATGCTCTACCACCTCCACTGGTCTTGTGCTGGCAGCCCTTGGTGTGCTGCACAACCACCTCATCTTCTGGCAGGATGGTCGCCGGCAATTGGTGTCCCAGCACCAGCCCTGCCTCCTCTACTCCAGCTCCTGCAGCAGCCCTGTTTTCTCCACTCCTGGTCCCCCTCCACCTCCATTTCCACTCTGTGGCGGTTGTTACTTTCTCCTCCCCGCCAGCTCCCACGGTGACCATCTCCTCCACTCTGGCTCCCCCACCACTGGGGCCATGGAAACACCTGACAGAAACCTCCCGAAGTGGCTATCAGGACCCCCGCACTCCTATGAGGCTGCAGGAACCCTGACAGAAGCTGCACAGAGCAGCCACCGGCCCCACCCGCGCTGCTCCACCTCCGCTGTGCACGCCACCATCTCGTGAGCATGTAATGAAGTGAGAGTCAATTTGCATATTAACTTTTTATTACATAGGATTTATATTATACACATAAATATGTTTTGATTTTTCTTCTCCAAAAAAGGAAAATACCTTTCAGGGATAATGGATCAATCCCTTGGTTGTAGAATCCTTTAATATGGGTAACTGGGTTATTTCTCCATATGTGTCTAATATAGAGCTCACTGAACGGGCCAGTTGAGATTGATATGGAATGACTAGTTTTTTAAAGCAAGGGGGCATGAGGGTATGAGGGGAAGTGAGGAGAAGAGGAAGAATAGAAGCAGGAATTCTGGCTGCAAAAATGAGACAAACTCAGCTAAAGGCCAACAAGAATACAGAGTTAGCAAGCGTAGTGATTTAGAGAGAGATCTAAAGAGTTGTGAGAACTTTGAAAGAGTGAAATGAGGGCAGGATTTTGAAAGTGTGAAGCAGAAAGGTTTCACATTAGGGAAACTAGTCTGTTTAACAATAGGCAGAAAAAAACTCTTTCTAACCTACTGAGCGACTAATAAGGGAGATTCCGTCCTCACAACGCACGTTAGTACTTAGGACTGGAGATACTTTGGATGACATGTTTCCATTCTCTTTGCCCCCTTACCGTTATATCTAGGAGCTACTTCCCAGTTAAAGTCTCAGAATCTCAGGTGACTTCCAAGTCAACCATAAAAGAAAGATAATTAACCCCTAAAACCCTAGTGATGGTTTTAACAAAGTAATTTCCTCAGTGACTCCAGATGAATAGCAGCATAGCTTACACATAATTCAAGGGCCACCTTGAATTATTTAAGGTGAAATGAGGGTGATTCAAATCAAAAGTGTCTCCCATTTAAATACACAAGTTTAAAGACATAATTATGTCACTATTTTGGTCATTATCTCTGTTTAATATAAATTCACTGTAAACAGATGGTGATTTGTTAACATTTAATATATTATAATATACTTCAAAATATGTATGCTGTTCAGTGAAATGCAGACCTTGTGAAGTCCTTAAATTAATCAACTTAGAAATATTTTAAAGTCTCACTCCCTAATAGACACCTTACATCCAATAAAAATAAAAGTTTGTTGTTTTGCAGTATTTAGAAAAAGAGTTGATGGTAGCATATACTAGATGTGTATTATTTTCAATAGGTGGAGTTACACATATGATATATATATGCGATTTGATATTTATGCTATCTTGTTGTATTGACAGGAAGCTTCAAGACTTCATGTCAAATTTACTGAAGGTGTTAACATCATAAATATGTTTACGCTTAAAAATATCGAATTTCATGCCAAAAAAAAAGAGCATTTGCACCAAGTTTTAATTCATTACTTTATTTTGAAGAAAAAGTTATGGTACAGTTCGGGAATCTTATGTGAACGTGCTCTCTCTCAAGATATTTGTGAACGCTGGCTTAAATGCTTTAAAAGTGATGATTTAGATGTGAAACACAAAGAACATTCAGGTCAGCCGAAAAAGTTTGAAGACCAACAATTATAAGCATGTCTGAGGAGTTGCTTGGACAAAGAGCACATCCAGTGACCTCACATCTTGACAATGGAGCCCAACAGAACATTGACCTTGGTAATGAGGCAGGCACATTTTATACCTGCCCTTCCCATCTCACTCAGACAGAGACACTGGAGAGGATACCATGTTCTCCTGTTGTCTCCTGTGCCCCGAGACTGATGCCTCAAGAGAGGCAGAGATCAGAGTGTGTTTAGTCGTGTCCGCTGCTGGATCTGGGCTAAGTGCAAAGGATGCCCGTGGCCCTTTTCCCGGTGGAACACAGAGGTAACAGAGGAGGATTGTTCAGGCCAGGCCACCACTCTGATCCCACCTGAGCAGCCCCATGTCCCCTTGCCATGTGTTTGGGGGGCGGGGGGGGGGGAGGGCATGTTCATATGGGAAAGGTCTGTCCAGAACAGTAGCAAGCTGGGTTTAGGGGTCAGGGCCAGTCATGTTCACACCCCAGGTCAGGACTGTCTGGGTGGACCTGGAGTGTGGGTGGCACTCTCTGCCCGAGGGCTATCCTGAGCCCTGGAGGTGAGTCTCATTTCCCCTGATTGGATGTCTGTTTAGACACAGGGCTGGATCCCATCAGGGAGCAGAAGGTCCAATGGACAGAAGCAGCAGTGACCAGGGCCAGGCTTGAGCCCTCCCAGTCAGCTACCCATCACTGTCATTGCAGAGTTCAACCCAGACTAAGGTGGGGCCGAATATGGTCAAAGAGGAGCAGCAGCTGGTCCATGAAGACAACCGCCCCATACCCAGCAGGGAGGGGCTGGTGAGCCACACCAGTGAGGGCCAGAGGAGGCCTGAAGTACATGAGGTCACTTGGGGGTCTGAGGAACCAGGGCCCATGGGTGCAGGAAGAGGACTCCTCCACCTGAGCCTCCCAGGCCCCACCAGCCTGCAGCCTTGCAACCGCTCAGTCCCAACCGAGGGATGGCAATTTTCAACTGTGTCCTAGAATGCTGTGCCTGTGGTAATTGCTCCAGGCCAGAAGACCTAGAGCCCAAGGAGGCAGAGCCCCAAGGTGAGAAGGTGGGGTGGTGGGAGTGGAATGGGTAGGGAGGTCCCTGTGAGCTTACGGGGAGGGATTGTTACCAGACACAAAGGGAGCACCTGCAGAACCTGGCCAGGAGCAAAGACTGGCCTCAGACCACCCACCAGCTGGACTTTGGGCTGGGAGAGCGTCCTGAGGTGCACCCTGGGCTCTACCTGTGTTTTGTGTTTGGGGGGCATAAGGGAATACTGGCACATGCGTGACTGTTTCTCCTCTTACCACTCTAGCACCATCCCAGGGGGTAGACATGTCTACTCCTGTAACAACTAAAGTCCATCCTAAGGAGCTAGAGGCAGAGCTGGAGGCAGGTGCACCTCCAGAGCCCATGCCACCTCCAGCAGCCTCTCCAGCTGCAGCTGTTGAGCCAGGGCTGGCACCAGACTCAACTGAGGCCCCACCAACGCTGGAAGAAGGACCCGGGCCAGGATCCTTAGTGGTTCCAACTTCAGAGGAAGAGATGTCTGTGGAGGAGCCAACTCAAGGGCTGCTTGTTGAATGCGCTCAGCCTGCCCCAAGGGAAAAGCTTGTTTTTCCCCCACTGCTTGATATTTCCATTTTCTTTATTATTATTATTTTGTTTTTATGTTCTTCATGGTGTACTTTTTTTTTTAATCTTTTTATTACTTGGGGAGTGGGGGCAAGTTTTGCTTTTATTATTTTCTTTTTTGTGGTTTTGGGCTTCATTTTTCCATTGTATAATACCTTTTAAATAATGAAGGTATTGTTCTATTTTAAATGGTGCCATTCCTGATCATGAATGACATTCATGATACTGAGCAAGCATGTCCTCCTAGAGGCAGTGTACACACCAGTCCATCTCAGAGACCCTGCCTCCCCTAAGGGGACATATACACTATGAATACTGGGAAGAGAACCCTGTCACCATGAGACTGATAGGCTTCTTGTCTAGTGGGGACCAGTCCTAGGGACCAAGTGAGGCAGCAGAGGCGCCAGCAGATTTTCTAAGGAGTAGTGGGTAGTCCCCTCCTCTGGGAGAAGAGTGTGCAGGACCTGTCAATGTCTTATAGGTGCACAACCTCCCCGAGCCTTGCTCACCCTAAGAGGTCACCTCAATGACATTCCTACACAAGTTTTCAAAAGTGCATTTTTGAAAACGCAATGATGAAATTGCAGGAAATTTGAGAGGGGATGGTCTTCACCAATCCTAGTCCACATGGAGGGGGGAAACATAGCTGTTGCTAAAAGCAGTGCAGGCGTCTCTACATGTTGACAAATTAAGAGCTCAGAGTTCCTGTCACATGAATTGAAAAGAAGATAATGAAATAGAATTTGATATCCTAAAAGAAAATATTGACTTACTAGAAGAAGTACCTCTAATTTCTGACTATTTTTCTGATAATCAAGAACTTCATGTGAAAAACACTAATTTTTAATTCATACTTAGTCTTTCTGTTTTGATTTAGCTGGGTTTCAAGCCATAGTTCAAACCTAAATTATTCAATTATTTAATTGCTAAATCAAAACCTCTTTGTAAAAAAATGTGTTTCAAAATATTATGTGGAATATAAAAGAACACATCCCTTTTTTTCTTTATTGATTAAGGTACTACATATGTGAACTTACCCTCTTTGCCCCCCTCAAATTCCCACTCATACCCTCACACCCCTGTTATCTGTGACCATTGGTTAGTTAGGCTTATATGCATGCATACAAGTCCTTTGATTGATCTCTCACCCTTACCCCCACCCCCTCTTACCTTCCGTCTTAGATTTGATGGTCTGATTGTCACTTCTTTGTCTCTGTATCTATTTTTGTTCAACAGTTTATGTTATTCATTATATTCCTCAAATGAGTGAAATAGTGTGATATTTATCTTTCTCTGATTGGCTTATTTTGCTTAGCATAATGGTCTCCAGTTCCATTCATGGTAAGAATTCCTCCTTTTTAGTCTGAGTTTCCTCAAAAAAAAACCATAAATGGAACTCCCAGTTGACCCAGTGATACCTACTTCTAGGAATATATCCCTAGAAACTAGAAACACCAATCAGAAAGGATATATGCCCCCCTATGTTCATAGTAGCACAATTTACCATAGCTTAGATTTGGAAGCAGCCTAAGTGTCCATCAGTAGATGAGTGGATTAAAAAACAGTGGTACATCTACACAAAGGAATACTACTCTGTGGTAAAAAAAAAGAACACACCCTTGAAGTAAAAAAATAGTTTTCTTACTTAATCAAAATGCAAATGCTAATTTAAAGAATTTGCATATTTAACAGTTTAATTTTGGCTTAGTTTCTGGTTCAAATGAAAGTTCTTTTAGCCATAAGAAAGCAGATTCTGGCTACTCCAAAGACAAGTGTGACATTTGAACTATTCAGAGCATATATTTGAAAATAATTGAATATGGTCAGTAGAATTTTTTCCTATTGTGTACTTCTGGGAGAATGATATTCACCTGGTTTGGGGTTCAACTTCTGTTCTGTGCACTCTTAGATGGATTTTTTTCTTGGTTCTTAATATGACCTTTGGTTTCTAAAAACCCAACCAATTATCTCCTTTTATCAACAGGCAACTTTTACAGTATATGGGAATTGAATTTAAAATGGAGGAAAACCAACTCTTTTAATTATTTATAGAAATTTGGTTATATAGTGTTTGGAAACTCTTAAAAATGTCATGGTTATTCACAACTTTTCTTATGACTATTCTCACTATGAACTAGATATATGAAATTTCTTTTATTTTATATGAGAAACTTTAAACCATGTGGGCATGTTGTAAGTGGGAATATTTATTTCTGGATTATTGCTGTCTATCATCTCATTGAATGTGTGGAGAGTGAGAAAACAACATTGTCTAGGTTGGTAATAATATTGCTGGGGTTAGGACTAGGAACATTTATGAGGTAGCCAGGTCAGGTGACCAGGGAGACTGTGTTAATGAGCCCCACAAGACACTACCTAATACAAAGACACAAATACAGAGAGACAGCAAAATGAAAAGACAAATAAATATGCTCCAAATGAAATAACAGGAGAAATATCCAGGAAAAAAGCTAAGTGAAATGTAGGAAAACAGTCTACCAGATACAGAGTTCAAAACAATGGTTGTAAAAGTTCTCAGGGAACTTAGGGGAAGAATAAACTCGGTATGAATTTAAATAAAGAGATAGCAAGCATGAAAAACAGCAACAAAGGAACTATTAAAAAGAAGTCAGAAATGAAGAATATAATATGTGAAATGAACACACTAGACAAAATCAACAGCAAGTTATATGGAATAGAAGATCAAATCACTAATTGGAGGTCAAGATAACAGAAAACACCCAAGCAGGGGCTAAAATATCAGGGTAGCAGGTGGAAACTATATTCATCTCCTCTTGGGACCAAACTGGAATTATAACTAAAACAATAAAACAGTCAGCCAGAATAAGCAACTGAAGACTGTCTGATCAGAAGTCATAAAATGAAGGATTTACAAAAGATGAAGGATTTACTGAAGAAGCCACATCAAGACTGGTAGGAAATGTGCAGATGTGAAAAGGCCTGGCTCCTCTCCCATGATTTATGGCTAAGATCCTGGAAGGGATATCACAGCTCCAATATTAAAAGCGTAATATGCTAATTAGACTGGACATCCTTCCGGACAATCCTCTGGATAAAGCTGGGGCTTTGAAGATAGCTGGGACACTAAGTGCCAGAGGGAAGCAAGTGCTGGCAGCAGGGGGAAGGAAGTCCTACTTATGCATGAATTTTGTGCATCAGGCCTCTAGTATATTATGATAGAATATTAAAATCTCTCCCATCCATCCTTATGATATTTTGGTCATTCATTTCTATTATATATACATATAGTTTAATAATCAAAATCAGTGTTACTATCTCAGTGTAGACTGATATAATACAATTTGATTGATTAGGTGGATTAAACAACAAACATTTGTTTCTCACAGTTCTGGAAGCAGAAAGTCCAAAGTCAGAAGATTAGATGTCTGACAGGAGCTGCCTTAGCCCTCTGCTTGCCATAGCATCATGGCTGAAAGATTTCTTGTCTCCTTGTTTTGCAAGAGCATTTATGCCACTGTGAGAGCCCTGTTCTCATTACTTCATCTAGTCCTGATTACTTCACAAAAGCCCCCTCTCTAAATACAATCACATTGGGGATTAGTGCTTCAACATATCAATTTGTGGTGATATAAACATTCAGCACTTACATGTTACTATGGTTTATTTAAACAGTTACATATTAGATTAATAATAAGAACAGTACCATACGTTATATTGTCTCTATTTATTCCTTCTCTGACACTCTTCCTGTATTCATGTAGATTTACCTTTCTGACCTAAATCTCCTTCCTCTACCTGAAGAGCTTTCTTCCTGAGGATATCTGCATTCCTTGGCTCTTGAAGGCCTTCCTCTGTCTTGATTGATAAGTTGAATCTCTCTCCTGGGTTCTCACCTCAGGAAAAAGTTCTCTGCTTTTAGGAACCTGTGTTTAATAAGGGCCTACATGGATAATCTCTCCATCTGAAGGTCCTTAACCTTAATCATGTCTTCAATGTCCTTTATTTCCCTGTAAGTTATATTCACAAGTTATTATGGCCATCTTTGGAGTGCCATTACTATACTACTTGTAAGAATTTAGGTAAACAGGCAAAATATAGAAATATTCTTGTTGCTGAAAAGATTTATCATTGAAAGATAATATAAAAATCCTTAGAAGATATATAAAAATATAAAAAATATTTTTCACGAACTGTACAATTTGTTTATCCAAGATAACTTTATGAGGTTTTATACATACCTACAAAAAATTTAAACAAATAATGTCTAAGCTATTTTCATTTAAATAAAGAACTATTTAGAGTTTCAAAGATACATTTTACCAATGTAGTAATTGGTCAATATACAGTATAATGGCAACATAAAAATGTACCTTGCAGCTAATAAAATTTTAAAAGTTCAAGTCTGTTTCTAGTGTGATTTAGAGTAGCAACAGAGAAGCAAACTAAATAGAAAAATATAATTTATATATGGTGAATTTAATACATTAATCATGCCAATTCTGACCAAATTTTGGAGCAGAATTTTTATGCAACTTTGTTCAAGACCACTACATAAAATAAATACGAAGAAGAGTATGGAGGGAAATGTCTTCCATATAGATGAATTATACTAATAAATGTAAAATAAATAATTAAACTACAAAATCATCATTTTAACGCCATCAAGGTTGATTTAGCAAAGACTTATCCAAGAATGCTAAATGTTTCAGTGAAAGTTTTATGATAAACAAGATGGTTTTATAGCTCAAAATATGTCTTCAAAATCACTTTTTATAATTATAATTTTAGAAAGGAAAAACCTGGTTGACAGGACATTTACATAACTAATGTAATTAAAGACTACATCACCAATAATGAAACAAACATATATCACGTATCTTTGAATGTAATGCACTAAGAATGGCACAGCATTACTTTTTCTGATGAGGAAGAAATGTAACCTACTATTTGCTTGTACGGCAGAGTTAAGAGACATTTAATGCAACTGTTAATAAGAGCAAAAAATATGTTCTATTTTGGTTTGTAATAATAAAAAGTGACAAGTGTGGAAGTAAATGATTTAGGCTAAATTCAGAGGATGTCTGTGAGTAATATTATACATCAAGGATGTATAAGGTAGAGATGGAGATTTAACGAGGTAGGGATTTAATGAGGTTGTAGAATTTTCATTATCTGATAGAATAATTTATCCCAAACTTTCAGATAAAGAAGAAACTTAATTTCATGTGATAATTTCTAATCAAGCTAATGGCTATTTTAAGAAAAGTAACTCTTTAAAAACTGTATCAAAAAATGGTGTTCACCAAATTTCAGTTCTGTTCCATTGGTTTGTGTGTCTGTTTTTCTGCCAATGCCTTGTTGTTTTTGTTATTGTTGCTTTCTAGTATAATTTGAAGTAAGAGACCTTTTTTAAAATTATAATTCTCCTCATGAGTATGACATATATGATCAAGAAAATCTTGCTAAGTAGAATAAAGTTGAAGACTGTACATTTACTGATTTCAAGACATACTCTAAATCTATACTCATCAGACAAGTGTGGTATTAACAAGAAGTAGAAACATGTAACAAAACATGTAACAAAACAAAACCCACATACATTATGATGAATATATTTTATAAACGTACCATGCATGTCTATGCGAAAATGGTCTTAAAATAAAATATATAGAAAAAAATACTATCACCCCTAACTCATACCACACAGATTATATCATGTTTTATATCAAAACTAAAGTCCCAGTGCACAAAACTGGAAATAAAAAAAAGTCTGGAAGAAAAAAAAAGGAGAAAGTATTTGTTACCTTGAAGTGAGCTAAGTTTTTTAGATAGAACATCAAAAAAGCAACTATCCAAAAGAGAAAAATGATAAGTATAATTTTAGTGGTATTACAACATTCTGCCCATCAAAAGGCTTTCTTTAAAAATAGAGATGAATCATAGGCAGGAGAAAACATCAATATTATAAATATCTAGCAAATAGTTAACAGGCAATATTAAGAACCTAAAACTCAACTATTGGAATATAATGCAATTAAAAAAGTAAACATGTCACAAAATAAAGTAAAATGAGTAGACAATAAGCTTATGGAAAATTTATCAATATCTTTAGTCATCAAGGACATGTAAAATAAAATTAAATGCTTGCCACTTTACATCTATTAAAACAGCTAATATTTAAAAGACCCTTAATACTAAATGTGCCAAAAAAATTGAGCAACTGCATCTTCACTGTCTAATGTTATATAAATTCACACAACCACTTATGAAAATATTGGCATTTTGTAACAAAATTAAATTTATTAACATATAACCAAAAAATATAATCTCAATATTTTACCCAATTTACACCCATAATTAACTACCGTATTTTTCAGTGTATAAGATGACTGGGCATATAAGACAACCCCCAACTTTTCCAGTTAAAATATCAAGTTTGGGATATACTCACCGTATAAGACTACCTCTCTTCCACCACACACCAAATAAAAATTAATAAAACATCAGATTTGATTTTGACCCTCGACTTTTGAGAAGATTTTCCTGGGTTAAAAAGTCGTCTATACGCCAGAAAATATGGTATATACTAGAGGCCCGGTGCACAAAATTTGAGCACTCAGTATGGGAGGGTATCCCAGCCTGGGCTCTAGCCTGTCACAGTGCAGGAGCCCCACAATTGATTGCCCCAAAGAGGTAGACCCCACCCACCCATCTGTGGCTCCTCAATGAATTGCCCCACAGAGGTAGGCTGGAGCCAGGGATTCTGCCTCTGTGCCACATGGAGCTAGGAAGCAAGACACCTAGGATCCCCATACAGGCCTCACTCAACACCCAGGCAGGCCTTTCTTGTAGATCCAGGGGACCCCCTGGCAAGCCTCACTGGATCCCCAAGCAGGCCTTGCTCTTAGAGCTGGGGGGACTCGCTTCCTCCTGGCTCCATGTAACTGGGAGGAGGCAGGACTACCAGGAAGGCTCCGTGTTATGCACACAGCATCAATCCAAACCCTGCCCAGCTGCATGCATCTGCTGTGTGCACAGCCATCTTGTGACTGTGTGAGAGCATCATGGCATGATGACCACTTAGGCTTTTATTAGTAAGGAAACATGGTTTTAGAGATGTTGTTCATAATAGCCAGAAAGTAGACAAAGAACAAGAGTCCATACACATTTGAATAAACCTCCTTATATATAAAAATCCAGAGGCTATCACGAACTAAACAATCAGATGTACAAATAGAACAGCAGGATGCTGGCAGGAGGGAGCTTTATCCTGGTGCAGGTCTGGGCACAGTGGCAATCAGAGGGAGCTCTGGGCCTCGGTTGGGGTGTGGCAGCACTCTGGATCTCATATGATTGGGGGCATGGCAGAACTTCAAACTGGACCCTGACAGGAGGGAAGAGGGAACCCCAATCCTCACAGCTTGCTCTCAGTGACCTGCCAGCGAGGAATCCATTTACCTGCACCAAGGACCCTGACAGGAGAGAAAAGGGAGCCTCATTCCTTACAGGACAGGTTGTTCTGAATCCAAGAATTGATTTGCCCCCAGCTGACACTGGCTTTCCATTTAAATTACTTTGAAGACAATTTCCTGTGATTTCAGCATTTGTTATGACTATTAATAACTCACAAGGAAAAACTCTACACAGAACAAGTTTTCACACATGGTCAACTATATATTGCTTTCTCTCGAGTTCAAAGAGCCTGTGATGTTAAAGTTAAAGATGTAAATATTTCATCACAAGGTAAATTAGTCAATCACTTTGAAAGTGTTTTCACTCTTAATGTGGTATTAGAATAAGTTTATTCAATTAGAGATTAGAGATATTAGACTAAGTTTAATCAATTTATCAGTCATTGTATCAGTGTTGTTTTTACATCGTTTTTGTTGTTGTTATATCATGTTGTGATTATTTACTAATACACTTATATATTATTTTCATATACATTTTACTAATTTTATTTCATCTCTGACACTTCTTATAAAAGGCAAATAGAAACATTAAAATATTTCTTCTAATTAATTCCCTTTTAATGTGCATAAATTTTGTGCACCTGGCCACAAGTGTTTGATATAATCTAATAGAAAAATAGTATTCAACAATAAAAATAATAAAGCCTATCTACTTGTCACAGTATATATGAATATGAAAAAAATTTTTGATCAGGGAAGAAGAAGCACACAAAAGAGTATATACACTATTTTTTTATTCATATAAAGTTCTGAAAAATATATACATATCAGATATAAACCTAAACCTATAATTTGAAGATTTGCTGGGATGGTAGTGATGAGGGATTTATAACTAAATGGTTACGTCAGAAAAAAACCCAAAAGTGAAATTGATGGGTTCTTCTAAGTTTCTTATTATAGCTTTTGTTTTAAGTATATTTTTATCTGATATAAGGATTGTTATCCCACCATTTTGTTTGTTTCCTTTTTAATTAAATATATTATTTTATTCTTTTTGTTCGTGTGTCTTTTTCAATCTGAAGTGAGTCTCTTGTATACTGCATATGTAAAGGTGTTGTTGTTTTTTTAATTTTTCAGCCACTGTATACCTTTTGATTGAACCACTTATATTTAATTATTATAAATATGTAGTATTTATATTTTATTATCTACATATTTTATCTTTTTGTTTTCTTCTTTTTTGTAAAAATGGCCCTTCAATATTTCTTGAGATGCTATTTGTTGGTGATAAACTCTTTTAGATTTTTATATTCGTCCTTAACCTTATACATTTTAATCATAATGTGTCTTGCTGTGAACCTCCTTGGATTCATCTTTCTTGGGATTCAGTATGCTTCCTGGAATTGTTCATCTACTTCCTTCACCATGTTAGGGAATTTTTCTGTCATTATTTTTTCAAATATATTTTCAATTATTTGCTCTCTCTCCTCTATCTTGTGTCCCTATTAGGCAAATATTGGCACACTTGAAGTTTTTCCAGAGGATACTTATACTATCTTCAAGTCTTTTGGATTCTTTTATAATTTTTGGTAGTTTGATTAGTTGTACTATTCTTCCTTTTCTTCCAAATTGCTGATTTGATCCTTGATGTATCTACTCTGCTGTTGGTTTCCTATAAGGTATTCTTCTTTTCAGTTAGTATATTCTTTATTATTGACTAGTTCTTTTTTTACGGTTTCCATGTCCTTTTTATGCTGTTGAAGTTCTCACTAAGTTCAATGAGCATCTTCACAACCATGATTTGAGCTCTGTCTATATTAGTCTGTTTGCCTCCACTTCACTGCCTTTTTTTTTTAAGATTTCTCCTGTTCTTTCATTTGGAATCTGTTTACTAGTAACTGTCTCCTCCTTTTGGCACCTCATTTCTTGTGTTGGTTTGTATATATTAGGTAAAGCTGCTACACCTCCTGGTTTGAATAGAATGTCCTTATGCAATAGGTGTCCTACAGGGCTCAGTGATGGTCAAGACCTCTAGTGTATGCCCCACAGTGTAGGCTGTGCATACCATTATGTTGTAGTTGACTTATGATTGCTGTTAACATCTCTGGGAGGGATTGGCCCTGGAGCCAATCAGCTGCAAGGAGTGGGTAGAGCTATAGTGGAGGAGCTGCTATGCAGGGGCCAACTTCACAGAGTCGGACTCACTTCAGTGGGGCTATGGTGTTTGCTAAGATCATCCCTGAGTAAATCACCTGTGGAGATTGTTCTGTAACACTATGACATGGTCCGAAGCTGTTCCCCTAAAGCACTGCACCTGAGGCCACCCAATAAGTGCAGGGCTAAGATCAACTACCATCTGTTTCTTACACCGGGCCACCTGCCAAAGCTACAGAATTAACTACAGACAGCTGGTACTTATGCGGAGCTCGAGGGTGTCCAGGAGAGACCAAGCTCCAAACCAAGGCTGGCTGCTGCTAGTCTAGACCTGTGGCCACTTAGTATCAGGTACAGGGTATGCAGAGGTCTGTTGCTACTTGTTTGAGAGATTTTAGGGAAGTCCAAAGCAGGAGGCAAGACAGACTGTTTGCATGGAGGAACCACTGGAAATTGTTACTGCAAGTAGGGGGGGTTGATGTCTCACCAGGGTGGGGAGACGATGTTGTAGCTGTGTGATTTTAAATAAGCTTTCACCTGTTTGTTTGAGGAATGTGAAAGCTGTGGCTAAGAAGAGTGTTGATAGAATAAGGGCAATAAAAGCCTTAGTAATCCTTATGATGATTCCATTTGGACATGTATCTAATATCTAACATTTTGAATATCACTGGAAATGAAAACTTGAGTGAAATGTGGATAAAGAAATGAAGATCAAATAGTTTGTTAAAAAGTAAAACGTGACTTTCTTTCAAATATGCACTGGTGTTATGCTTTGATATGTGAAGAGCGCATGCTAAACTAAAACTTGTATTCACACTCATTGTAATGCCTTCATCAATGTATAGTGCATTATTAGTTTCATTTTTTAATTTCTTTTAACAAAAATATCTTCATCAAAGCCTGATTCTTTACTGCTGAAGTTCATCGATTAAAAATATTTTTCTCTAAATTTAAAGTCTAAATAAACATGCTACTTCTACTTATAAGTTTTCCAATAGGAACAGAAAAAAATTTCTATTTTTCTACTATAGAAATCATTGTATAGGAATTAAATTATCAAATTAGACTGACATTAAATTAATGATTGTCACTATATCCTTTTAAAAATGTACTTATTATCTCAATTAGCAATAGTTACATTAATTTCTATAATATGATGTGTTTAAGTATTTAAAATATTTTTTAAAGAATGTCACCATACTTATTTCAAATGACTAAGATTTGAGTTTTTGTATAATTATATTGTCAGACCATTATAAATAATATTCCTAGTTTATATCCATAGTAAACATAGTGATCTTGAAAGACCTATAAACATTTTATTATAAACAGGCATATTGCCAGTCTTGGAAAAGTGTGAAATCTCCATGTAGTTGCATATATACTATTTTAATAGGACTTTAGTATGTTACTTATATTTCTTATGCTATCTTAAATTAAAAGGGTAAAGGTTTGAATCCAAAGCAAAGAACTAAAATAAAAACACATTCACGAAAGACATAGAAAACTTACTTGCTACTATTCCTCGACTCTTTATATTTCTAAAGTGAAACTGCTCTTGAATTCAATACCTTAAAATTTGAGTACTTCTAAACACACAAATGCATAAAAAATAAAGAAAACCAACTAACCAAACAAAAAGAAATCTGTCATAGTGATCATACAATGTCACCTTAAAGTACAATTATATAAAGAAAACTAGAGGCCTGGTGCATAAAATGTGTGCACAGCTAAGGTCCCTAGGCCTGGCCGGCAATCAGGGCCAATTGGAGACTTCCAGATGCCAGTCGGGGCCTTCCTTTTTTCCACACCACCCCCTGGTAGTCAGTGCACATCATAGCGAGCAATTGAAATCCTAGTCTCTCAGTTGAACTCCTGAAGGGACAATTTGCATAATACTCTTTTATTAGCTAGGATAGTTGTCAGGTCAGTGTTACCTGATATAAAAGATACAATGTCACACAGTAAGTATGCTGGAGTGGAAATAGGAACCAAAGACTTTATGAGTGTAATTATGATTTTGCAGCTTATTTTCTATGAGAACTTTGTCTGAGGCTTTAGTAGGACCATATCTAATTTTAACATTCAAGTAGATCAAAGATCTTTGGTGAGATAATGGGACATTATAATAAGACAATCAAATCTCATATCTTGGTTTACCTAATGTGAGAAAAGTTTTCAGGCAAACTAGTCAGATAAAATTCTTTAGTGCCTGCTCAAGTAAATTCACATTTAACTCCATTAAAATGTTCTTATCTCTTGGTACATTCTTTCAATTTATTGGTAAATGGGATAGAAGCATACAAGCAGGAAAGAATTTTTCATCACTGCTAAGGTCAATAAAATTGTACATAGAAATTAAAATACTTTAAGATCACACATTGAGGCTATAAGTAATAACCAATACCAGCCTGACAGGAGAAGAAGTTGGCTTCATAAGATTTAAAATAACAATAAATTAATAAATATTGAGGATTTACTATATGATATGCACATTGTTAGGTACCTACGTAGTTTTGGTACATAAAATACCTAGTAAATCTTTACAGTTTTATAAATTAGGTTCTATTTTTATTCTCATTTTATGAAAACATAAAGAAGTTATTTACGGTCACATAAGGCTATCTCCCAGTGTAGACACAGCTGATCCTCACAGCCAATTCGTCTGGAGGTCAATTCCTCCCAGTAATATTGACATCAAGACTTAAAAACTTGAGGAGGAACCAAGATGGCGGCATAGGTAAAAATCTATTTTGTTGCCCGACACAACAATTCCAAAACTACAACATAACAACAAAACAAACATCATCCAGAATCACCAGAAAGCTGGCTGAGTGAAAATTCCACAGATAAAAGCAAAGATAGGACACAGTGACTCAGAGGAGCAGCGGTGTGCAGCCTTGAAGATACACACGGAGAGAGGTTCGGAGACTTGCGAGCAAGAGTGGTGAAGGGCACGTGGCAGCAAACCTGGCTTTTTTTCTCCAACAGGGAGGGCACAGATGTCCCACTGCACTGATTCCCCAGTTCCACACAAGGTCCCAGGTCTGGGAAAGGCAAGCTAAAACCCGGGCGCGGCTGAGGTCTGCGAGTCTGAGGAGAGTGCGCGTAACTTGGAAAAGTAGTTTGTGTGTAAAGTGCGCAACCATGCAGAAAGGACGCATGACTTGCTCCCTTGTTTGGGAGTCACCGAACTGTTTTGTTTTACAACCCTGGGAGAGATTTTGGGTGTTCAGACTCATTTAGGGAGAGGCAGAGTTGTCTGGCAACGGGTGGAGACCAGTGGCGGCTTTGTCTTGGAGGTGCCTGCAGCCATTACCACCCAACAAAGAGACCCGCGAACTGCATAGGGCAGAGCTGATGCTGCCTGCTCAGCCTGGAGACTCTGCCCATCGAACCTGAACACAGTTTACCTTCACAGCCAACTGGCCTGGAGGTCAAACCCTCCTAGGGCTAACAACAAAAAGCTGGGCTTAACTTCAACAATACTATACAACCCATAAAGGACTGCAACAAGAGTATCCACATCAGGTAACTGGGGAGGCTGAGCCACTGTCCCTTAGAGGACATCTACCACACACAGCTAATGGACCAACTCAGAAAAGCAGCCACAATGCAGAGAAATGGAAAGAAATCAGGTGTGAAAGAAATGGAGGAAAAAAGGATGACTGACTAGACATAGAGTTTAAAACCACAGTAATAAAATCAAGAAGCAAAAAGAATCCAAATAATTGAAGATAGTGTAAGGGGCCTCTGGGACAACCTCAAGCATACTGACATCAGAATTATTGGGGTGCCAGAAAAAGAGAGAAACTAGATAATGAAAACCTACTTGAAGAAATAGTGACCGAAAACTTCCCCCACCTGGTGAAAGAAATTGACTTAAAAACCCAAGAAGTGCACAGAACCCCAAAATAGGAATCTAAAGAGGACCACACCAAGACACATCATAATTAAAATGCCAAGAGCAAAAAATAAAGAGAGAATATTAAAAGCAGCAAGAGAAAAACAGTTAGTTACCTATAAGGGAGCACCCATATGGTTGTCAGTGGATTTCTTAACAGAAACAATGCAGGCCAGATGGGAATGGCAAGAAATTTTCAAAGTGATGAATAGCAAGAATCTACAACCAAGATTACTCTATCCAGCAAAGCTATCATGCAGAATTGAAGGTCAGATAAAGTGCTTCTCAGATAAGAAAAAGCTACAGGAGTTCATCACAGCCAAACCAATATAATATGAAGTGCTGAAAGATATTCTTTAAGAAGAGGAAGAAGAAAAAGGTAAAAATATAAATTATGAACAACAAATAGACATCTATCAACAAATGAATCTAAAAATCAAGTGAATTAATAAGCTGATGAACAGGATAAACTGGTGACTATAACAAAATCATGGACATAGAGAGGGAATGGACTGACAATTCTTGGGGAGAAAAGGGGTGTGGGAAGTGCACCAAGAGACTGGATGAAAATCATGCAACTATGGGAGAGGACAGTGGGGGGGGGGTGAGGGGGGAGGGTGGGATGGGTACTGGGTGGAGGGGAGCTATAGGGAGATAAAAAGGGGGAACAATGTAATTAATAAACTTAACAAGAAAAAAAATAAAAAATAAAAATAAAGAAGTTATTTACTAGTAAATTGCCTATTATCATTGTCATCATACCTATTTAATTATAGAAACTGTGTTATCTGACTAGATTACTACAATATGCATATATTAATAAGGGGAAGAATTTGGTGTATTGTTATAAATATTGATAGGGGGTATTTTAATTTTTTATAACTCATTGGGAGTAAGAAAGAAGTGTTTTTCAATGATCATGTACATTCACTTCATATATAAATGCCCAGCATAGGATCAATCTTAATATAAAAATGAGACTTTCTTCTGGCTTTTATAATATACTTAATATGAATTCTTAATATCTTATTTTAAAACATTTTATGTAACATTATATTGAGAACTTACAATATAAGAGCCCAAAGCTCTTTTTAGCAAAATAATAATATTCCAAAACTTGTTACCACAATATAAGTTATAACAGCTGCACACTGAGCCTTGAGACCTGAAGCTCCCACAGATTTAAAATGAGTAAATAAACAGTGAATGAACTCAACATTTATATAAGATTAGGATAGCCTCTACTCTTTGACTAGGGTTCACACACTCTATTCCATTTTTATCTCATCTTGGACCACATATTATTAATAAGTATGCTTCTATCTTTTGCTAGTCTTGTCATTCTACATATAATAGCATGCATTATGGCTTATCAAACCTTAATATCACTTGATAATTTTGCATGCTGTATAAAAATGAGAGAAATTAAAATATATTGATTTTATCTCTTTTGACTTGTTACTATGACCTATATTTTAATTATATTGCTATTTTACACAGTTGATTTACTCTTTTCACTGCTCTTCTTCCTCTCAGCATGTCCACATTCCAATATTTTATAACAATACAAAAACCTAAATGAGTCCATCAAAGGGAAAACTGATAAAGAAGATCGAATTTTTTTTCACACACACACAGAGTAGAATATTATCCTACCTAATAAAGAGGGAATATGCTAATTGCCCCTCATGCCATCACAAAGATGGCGGTGCCCACAGCCACAAGATGGCTCCACCCATTCCTCACAGCACTGCCAGGTTGGCTGGTGTGCAGCAAGGCCAGGCTCGCCTCCAGGCAGACCTGAATGCTCCATATTCCTGCCTCTGGAGTCCTCCAGTCCCCTCATCCCTCCAGTGGCCAAGGGCCTATCCTGAGGCACAGGGCAAGCCTTAAATGGCAGCTGACCAGAGTTACCCGAGGCTCAGGTAACTAGAGCCAGCTGAGGCTTGCACTGTGGGCAGTGGCAGCAACAGAGGTGTGATGGAGCATCACCTTCCCCTCATCATCAGGGTCACCTCCCACCTCTGAGAGCTCCTGGACTGTATAATAAAAGCCTAATATACAAATCAACTGAACAGCAGAATGGCTAGTGGAACATGAGTTGCTATGATGTTCACTGACTGCCATGGGGTAGATTCTCAATGCAGGAGCTTCTCCCAGCCCACAAGTCCCAGGCCAGCCAAGGCAGGTACCAGTGGAGGTGCCCCAATCACCCCACTGATTGCCCCACAGAGGGCGGTGACAGGTGGCAGTGGCAGGGGATTGGACCAGCAAGGGGGTAGTGGCAGGCCAATGCCACTGGGGCATCCTGATTGCCCTGCTGGTTGCCCCACAGATTGGCTCTGATCTCCAACCAAGCTTAGGGACCCTACCCATGGATAAGTTTCCTGCATCAGGCCTCTAGTTCAGCCATAAAAAGAAAGGAAAAATGCCATTTTTGATAATAGCGATGAACCTTGAAGACACTATGCTAAGTGAAGTACATCAGACAGTAATATATTATGTATATGTGGAGCTACAAAAATGCTAATAAACTCATAGAAACAAAATTAACTGGTAGTTGTTGGGAGGGTGCAAAATAGGGGAATATTGTCAAAGGTGCAAACTTCCAGTTATAAGAATAGTAAGTTCTGAGGGTGTACTGTACAGCATGGTGACTATAATAAACAATACTATATTGTATATTTGCAAGTTGCTAAAGTGTAAATCTTAAAAGCTTTCATAACAAGAATATATACTTTAATCTAAGTAAGGTACACATAAACATAAATTTATCATGGCAATCATTTCACAATATTTACTTATATACATATATAAAATAATTAAGCTTAACATAACATTGTATCTTAACTAGTGGCCTGGAGCACAAAATTCATAAGCCTTAAAAAGGGAATTAGAGGAAATATGTTAATATTGCTATTTTCCCTTTCTCTATAATAGAAATGTCAGAGATGAAAGAAAATTAGTAAAATGTATATGAAAATCTCCCTCCTGTCAGAGTCTGGGGTGCAACATGGGACCCAGAGTTAAGTCCCTGCCCACCCACGCATGCCTCAAAATTGCACAAGACCCAGACCTGGCCATCTCCCATCAAGCCCTGCAGAGCAGGGGTGCACAGCCTCAGGTCCCCCGGCCTAGCCTCAAGTTCCCCAGATCCAACACTGGTGAAGGAGATGTTGCCTCGGGTACCCAGGCCCTAGCCCTAGTGCAAGGGCATGAGGACATAACAACCATTTGCATATTAGCTCTTTATTATATACTAGTGGTCCAGTGCATGAAATTCATGTATGTGGGGGAGGGGCGGGTTGTCTCTCAGTCCGGCTTGCATCCTCTCCAATCTGAGACCTAAACTGGCACTTGAACAACCCCCTTGCAATCCGCTCCTAACCACTCACCTGCCTGACTGTTTGATTACCCCTAACCACTCTGCTTGATGGCCTGATTGCCCCAACTGATCCCCTCTGCTGGCCTGCTTGGCCCCAACTACCCTCCATCACCAGCCTGATCACCCCTAATGGCCTCTTCCTTGGCCCCACCACCATGGCTTTGTCCTCTGGGGCTGGGTTGCATTTGGGGACCTCCAGAGCCAGAGGCGAAGTGCCCGAATGGCCGGCCTTCACTGAGGGCTGCGAGGGTTGGGGGGGGCAGGTCTCCCGCAGTGAAGGCCGGCCATGCAGGCACTTCACCTCTGACCCCAAGGATCCTGGGGGCTGCATTTGGGGACCCCCAGCACCAGTGGTGAAGCACGGCTAGGGCCATGGTTGGCTGGGGTTTGAGGGGGCCCACCCACCATCTTGCTTGGGGGTTTAATTTGCATATTGCTCCTATTGGCTGGTAGTGTAATGATGGTATGGTCAATTTGCATGTTTCTCTTTTATTAGATAGGACTAGAGGCCTGTGAATCTGCATGAAGATTCATGCAATAGGCCTTCCTTCCCCTGGCTGCTGAAGATTCGTGCAATAGGCCTTCCTTCCCCTGGCTGCTGATACTGGTTTTCCTCCGGCACTTGGGACCTAGGCCTTCACTTCCGCTACAGCAGAGAAGTCAAACCTCAAGGCTAGGCTTCTCTGTTCAGATGCAGCAAGGCTTGGCTTCTTGGCTTCTCTACTCTGGCCACAGTAAGGCTTGGCTTCTCCTCTCCTGAAGCAGCAGAGAAGCCAAGCCTCTTCAGTCTTCAGTCTTCTTCAATCTTTACTCAGGCCGGAGCCTTCGCTCTGTGCCTGCATATTGTGTACTGACATATTTGTGTTCTCATGTTAAGTGTTCTTACTGCATAAAATGAGACATAATCTAATAATTAAATTTTTCTCTGTAACTTTTGTTGGTCATTGTCTTATTTCAAAGATATACTATCCAAAGTGAATTACTTTTTTTTAATTTTTGGCAAAATGCTAGCCTTTTTTTTGGACAGTATAATAATAATAAAAGTTTTGGGCAACACTAATAAACAAAACAATTTTTTATTTAATTTGTTGGAGTTACACTGGTTAATGAAACCATAGTGTTTAAGTATGCGACTCAATAACACATCATCTGTATTCTGATTGCTCACCCATTAATAAGGTAAAGTCGCTTTCCACTACCATTTATCCATCATTTGCCCTTTTCCACTCCCCAACCCTTTTTTTCCTCTAGCAATCTCTCTATTGTTATCAGTGTCTGTCTATTTTGTTGTTTTTTCTTAGGGCCTTTGCCTTTTTCACCTAGCCCTCCAAAACCCTTCCCTCTGACAGTTATCTGTCGGTTTTCTGTATCTATGATTCTGTTTTTATTGGGTTTGTTACATTATTTTGCTCATCAGATTCCACGTATTAGTGAAATCATATGGAATTTGTCTGTCTCTAATTGGCTTATTTCCCTTAGCATAATAGTCTCCAGGTCTACCCATGCTGTGGCAAAAGATAAGATTTCCTTCTTTTTATGGCCAAGTAGTATTCCTTTGTATAAATATACCATAGCTTTTTATCAACTCATATACTGATGAAGCTTCTAGGCAACCTTAATTTTCCCAAATAATTTTCCTGGAGAATTCCTTCTGTGTTACAAAAGGCAACAATGAAACACAGACACTTTCATTATATAGAGGAAAGAGTAAACTTTCAGCGCACATAGTGCCCCTAAAGTATTCACAACTGCATCTCTTCCCTCTTATCTTCCAGAAGTGTATGGAAATAATGGTTTTGTTACTAAGACTTTTTTTAGCTCTATTCTCAAAGCCTTTACTAAAGGTAAAGACTGCTACTTACCATAAGAAAAACATGTTGCATTTCCCCCAGTAATATAGGGGTAATCTAATTTTTCACAAACTCACTAGCACTTACTATTTTATTTTTATTAAATTATACCATCTTAATAGGTGGGAAGTGGCATCTCATTATGCTTTTGGTTTGCATTGGCTTAATGACTAATACAATTGAGCATCTTTCCATGTACTTATTTGTTCAAAATGTGTATGTATCTTATCAGTCTGTTCCATGCTTCTATAACTCAGGATGTATTTTTTCTTTATTTTTTTATTAGATTTCACATATGAGTGAGATCATGTGATACTTGTTTTTCTCTGACTGGCTTATTTCACTTAGCATCATACTCCCCAGGTCCCTTTATTCTGTCTCGGAGGGTAAAAGATCCTCCTTTTTTTATAGCTGCATAGTATTGCATGGTGTAAATGTACCACAGCTTTTTTTATCCACTCAACTACTGATGGGCACTAAGGCTATTTCCAGATCTTAATTATTGTAAATTATGCTGCTATGAACATAATGATGCATATATGCTTTCTGATTGGTGTTTCGAGTACCTTAGGATATATTCCTAGAAGTAGGATCACTGGGCCAAATGGTAGTTCCATACTGTTTTTCATAGTGGTTATACTGGCCTGCATTCCCACAAGCAGTGTATTAAGGTTCCCTTTCTCCACATCCTCACTAGTACTTGTTATTTGTTGATTTATTGATAATAGTCATTCTGACAAATGTGGGGTGATACCTCATTTTCATTTTAATTTGCATATCTGATGCTTAGTGACTTTGATAATTTTTTTTCATATGCCTTTGGGACATTTGTAAGTCCACTTTGGAGAAGCGTGTATTTAGGTCCTTTGTTCATTTTTGATGGAGTTGTTCAATCTTTTTATTGTTGTGTTTTAAAAGCTCATTATATCTTCTTAGTAGATACATAATTTGCATTGTTTATGTTGTCCTTTTATTCTTTCTTGATAATGTCTTTGATAATACAAATGTCTTTCATTTTGATGAAGCCAAATTTCTGTATTTTTTCTCTTTTGCCTATGTTTTTTATGTCATATGTAATTCATTGCCAAAAGCAGGTCATGAAAATTTACCCCTAAGTCTTCTCTAAAAATTTTAGAACTTTCAGTACAATTTTGAATAGCAGGGGTTTAATAGCATTCTTTTTCATACTGTTTATGGGAAAGCTTTCAAGCTTTTGCCATTAAATATGTTCTTAGCTTTTAGTTTTTCATAAATAACTTTACCATGTTAAACAACTTACCTATATTTCTAGTTTTTATCATGAAATGGTGTTGGGTTTTGTCAAATGTTTTTTCTGTATCAATTGAGATAATTATGTGTTTTTCTTCTTCCCATCACACAGTGGTATATTACATGTTAATGTAGTTATTTTCTCCTGCACTTTATTTTGAGATAAAGTTATCCCATGACTTTTCTGATGAAATTTTTAAAATCCTATTATAATTTATATCAAAAAAGTTTTCTAACAATGAGTGGATCAATTTATATAAAAATATGATTTTTTTGCCCAGTTGGAATGGCTCAGTGTTGAGCTTCCACCTGTGAACCAGGAGGTTGTGGTTCAATTCCTGGTCAAGGTATATGTCCAGGCCAAGTCATAAACTCCTAAATAAATACATTCTATTATCATCATTTGGTGAATTCCATATTTGTCTACTCACTGTGATATTTATTTGTAACCTAAATATCATTATTTCCTGGGCTTTGGTCATCATTTGCACACATGCATAGAGCACAAAAAGATTTTAATCACTTAATGCATAAGTGCTCACCTGAGGTTAAACAAGGCCATGCTCTGCTTTCTGGTTTCCACTTTTATATAGAGAGTGTATGCAGCAATGTAGCTTAGTGCAAAAGCTTTGGCTTAGGGCAGAAGCACAGGATTTAAAAAACAACTCTGGTACCTGTTAGTGGTGTGATATCAGGCAAGTCACTTACTTCTGAAGCATGTTTCTCTGTTTAAAAAAGAAAACAGGCTCTCAGTTATGAGTTGTTTTATTATTTTATATTATAATTATGAGGCATGCATATATCCATATGTGCACTTATTTTCCAGGAGCAACAGTTCAATATTTATAATTTAGTGCTCATGATGATTTTATAGAACACCAGAGGGCCAGTGCATGGATTTGTCCTTAGGCTTGGCCTGCAGGGATGGGGCTGAAACTTGCTCTCTGACATTCCCTGAGAGATCCTGGATTGTGAGAGGGTGCAGGCCAGGTCCAGGGACCCTACCAGTGTACTACTGGGGCCAGGGAGGGATGTGAGAGGTTGGCCAGCCAGGGAGAGATCATGGGAGGAATCCAGGGCATATCTGGCCTGTCTCACTAGGTCCTGATCAGCCAGACCTCAGCAGTAAGCTAACCTACTAGTCAACTGTCTGCCCCCTGGTGGTCAGTGTACATCATAGCGAACAATTGAGTGGCCTTAGCATATCATTAGCATATTATGATTTGATTGGTTGAACGGACACATAGCATCAAATATCTTTATTTAAGATATCTTCATAACTTAAGAATAAAATATCTTTATCTAGTGTATACTTAGTGAATGAATTATGGCTGCATACTGGGTTGATAACTCTTGTAGAAGGGTTTTGTAATTCAATACAACTTGAAAAAATATTTAACATTAGTGGGTTCAGGTACTATACTTATGGTAGAGAACAAATTACATTGTTGAGACATAACAATAGAGAATATCAAACATAAATCCTAGCTTTGGGGGATAATGAGTACATATTACCTTGATTGTGGTAATAATTTCAGTTTTAGACATAAATCAAAACATAAAATTGTACACTTAGGTTATAGTTCAAAAACACTTTATAAAAAGTAATCATAATTCAAAAGAAAAGTAGAAAAGCAATTGGCAGATGGGAGATAGAATAGAAGCAAGAAAAAATTAATTTCAAGTATCTGGTTGATAATAGCAATTCAAAGCTAAGAGCATTTACAATGATGAATTATACCACTTTCTTCTAGTGTTCACATAAAGAGCTTCTACCTCCCAACCCAGGATGGAGATACACTCTAATGATGTTTTTTGGTAGCAGTCACCAATCTGCTTACTCAGAGATTCTTCACAAAAGAGAAGTGTCAGATTTCACTTATGAAACTGATAAGAATATGATGTCAACTTGTCCACATTTCTATGTGTTCGTGGGTTTATTTTTGTTGTGGTGGTTTGTTTTCTGCCATCATATAGTGAGGTAATTTCAACAGGTTATCTCCTTTATAAAAGACCTTTCAGCTTCTAATTTTCTCAGATATGCATAGCTAGGAAATGAATGTGATTAAGCTTCCAATCCTAGGTTTGGTAAGGACATAAGAAGCTATACCATTTACTCTAATATAGAACTCAATGGGCATAAAGATGTGAAAAATTGGACCCAAATGCCACACTGCACCTCCATTAACTGTGATTGGAAAATATCTCCTGGATTGTAAAATGCAAGTTAACTGGGATAACTGCCAAACTGAGCTAGATCACTCACACCTAAATAGAGCTCCCATTTTTTAAAGTAGAGAATTTTTTTCTGAATGGCCCAATGTGGTTGCTTTCCTTTTCTATCCCTTCCTTCTCTCCTTACTAACATAGCTCCAAGTTTGTTTGAAAATTCATCATCAGTGGCCATGTGTTCGGAGAGCGAGACTTCTAGCTTCAAGGGTACACATAATTTGTTCAGGGATATCCGTGATTATCTTATCCCCTTGCAATGTTTTGTTTGTTGCAGTGGAAATGACTCAATTCTGGTTGATGAGAACTGAAGAAAATTCTTCTGGGAAGGTTCTGGGAGAGAGCTTATTTACCTGCTAATAAAAAGTACTACACACTAAGAATATTCCTCTTTTTAATATTTTTATATTTTCATTTTTATGCTTAGAATAAACATGGTACAATACTAAAAACCGAATCTATGAATGTTTTGAGGAGTGCCCAGAAAATTGATGGAAAAATCAGTTGCAGAGATAATAATATGCCTCTAAAACACCCTCCTTGAATTGATCCTATTCCCATATAACTTGTTTGAGATAATGACCATTTTATTGGCTAAGCTACTTTTTAGTTGGTTTTAAATAATTTTAAATTGTTACCATTGTAACTGATATAACTGTGTTGCTGGATGAGTCTCCTAATGTGATGATATTTAAGTATCTGCAGCTAAATAATTGACAAAATCATCATTATCTAAAAAATATTTTATCCGTATTCAGACATGAATAGCTAATGCTGTGAAATAAAAAAGGAAGTAACTATAAATGAACAATGTGTATCTAATCAGCATGCAAAGCATACAGACAAATGTTAAAAAAGAAGAAATAGAAAAAGTTAATAACATTTAAAAAATTATCTATAAAATATTATACTACAGGATAACAATCTATAAGTTAATGTATTGGAAAATTATTCAAACCTACACAGTGGAAGTGGAAAAAAACAATAATTTGAACTCTTTGATTTAGAATGACTTTAATTGATAAAAATTATTTAAATTACTGAAGAAAACAGGGTACTGTTAAACTAATAACCCTATATAATAAAACCCTAATATGCAAATGGACTGAACAGTAGAATGACCTATTGCTGTGACGCACACTGACCACCTGTCAGGGGCAGCTCCTGCATTGAGGGTCTGCTCCCAAAAAGGAGCTGACCAGCAGCGGTGACCAGGGGGCAGGGCTGGCCAGCAGGCAGTGCCAGGCTTCCAGCCAAGGCAGGTGCCAGAGGGGGCTCCCCGATCACCTGCCCACTATTTTCCCCACAGATGGCCCTGGTCACTGGCCAGGCCTAGAGACCCTACCCTATATATTGGGAATAGTATTTTAGATTTAAAAAATAAAACCTGGCAAGGCTACTCTAACACTGAAAAAACAGGATGATGCAGCAATGACATGCATAGACTCTGGGTTACACATTTTGTGGTCAGCCCTGATTCTGACACTTATAATTGTGTGACAAAGCCAATTACTTAACTTCTCTCTGCTTCAGTTTTTCTGCCCATAAGATAGGGGAAATGATACCACTGACTCAGAAGGATCATATTATGTACTACTTTTTATAACCAGAGCAAAAAAATATAGTTGCCCATAAAACAGCAAGATGCTGTTCACCTGTATGGAAAGTATGGTCACTGGTGCATGCAGTGTCCCAGATAGTGAGAGGGATGTCTGAAAGCCACCTTAGGCCTAACATTCCATGAGGAGTTCCTGATTGTGAGAGGGCACGAGCTGTTTTGAATGATCACCCCTCCCTATGCATGAATTTCATGCATTGGACCTCTAGTTATAGATATGAAGCAATCATATTTTCTAAATCAAATCAAAGTGTGTTAATTATTTATCTATTTGAAATATGTATTTTCCCCAATGTCTAATTCATCTACTTTTGGGGTTCATAAAAAATGATGCATAAGAACACAAATTTGATTTTACACATCATTTTTAGATTAAAATTGTGAGGGCCTGGCAATTCTTGAATGTGTTGTGGGCACCAAAAAAATATATATCAGAATATAAAGCTGAATATATAAACCCAGGTCCCAATTTTATATTCAAAAAAGAAAAAAGGAGGAGAAAAACCAAAATGGCAGCATAGGTAAACACCTAGGCTTTTGCCCCGCACAACAATTTTGCGAATATAACTGAAGGACACAATGGACACTGTCCAGAATCACGGAAAAGCTGGCTGACTGGAAGATCAGAAACTATAGGGACATATAAGTGCACAGAGATAATCAGAGCCTCTGCAAAGCCCAAGTAAGGTGGGAGACTTGCGAATGTGAGAGGACAGGGTGTCTGAATGCCTGGCAGGGGTGCTCTGGCAGAAAGGAGACAAAAATTCCAGGCAGCGCTGAATCCAGTTTGGTTTGCACTCAAAACCAGGGGGAACCAGGCCCTTACAGGGAGAATCTGGATTTCGGGTGGAATCCCAGGGGAAGAGCAGGAGGCAGAGCTCTGGAGGTGTACCTGTGAGTGCAAGCAGAGAAGGTGAATGGAGCTTTCTCTGGAGCTGCAGCCAGAGGCGGAGCTTCAGGGGCATGCACGAGTGCTCAAGGTGAGGGCGATCTATTGACTGTGTGGCTAGGGTCTGGTGGAAGAGAAAAGGAATTCCAACTGCACTGAACCCAGGGGCCAGGCAAAAATCTGAGATTCCAGATTCACTGAGGTCTGGACAGTCTGGCGGTAGGCGAAATGTGAGGGTACCTTTCTCACAGAGGTGCTTGCGACAATTGCCTGCAGATGCTAGGACCCAGAGAGCTTCTGGGCAGGGGATGACTGGAAGCCAAGGTTGTCGGCCCCACCCAGAAACTCTGCCCTATCCAAACTGAGCACAGAGACTTTGGCAAGTTTGCAAGTCTTGGCGCATAAGGCTGTCTCCTAGAGTAGTCACAGCTGATCCTCACAGCCAGTTGGCCTGGAGGTCAATTACTCCCAGTGATACCAACAACAAACAAGACTTATCTGCAACAAGGCTGTATACACAGTCCACAAAGGGGTGCACCAAGAGTGTACACCTCAAGTAACAGGGAGGCTGAGACACCTAGCACACAAAGCTAGCCTACCAACTCAGGGAAGCAGTGAAAACGGGGAGAAAAAGAAAAAAATTGAAAACAAAAGAAATGAAGAGAAACAAATGACTGGATATAAAGTTCAAAACCACAGTGATGAGGTATTTCAAGAGGCTCCTGGAAAAGGCCAATAAGCTTAGAGAGAACCTCAAGAATATGAACAAGACCCTCGAGGAGATGAGAAAGATCCTCATGGATATGAAAAAGGACCAATTAGAAACTAAACATACACTGACTGAAATTAAAATATATATATTTTACAGAAACCCAACAGCAGACTAGAGGAACACAAGATTCAAGTCAAAGATTTGAAATACCAAGAGGCCAAAAACATTCAACCAAAAAAAAAAAAAAAAGGAATCCAAAAATTTGAGGATAGTGTAAGAAGCCTCTGGGACAACTTCAAACGTACCAACATCAGAATTAGAAGAGAGAGAGCAAGATACTGAAAACATGTCTGAAGAAATAATGACTGAGAACTTCCCCCACCTGGTGAAAGAAATAGACTTACAAGTCCAGGAAGCGCATAGAAACCCAAGCAAAAGGGATCCAAAGAGGACCACACCAAGACACATCATAATTAAAATACCAAGAGCAAAGGACCAAGAGAGAATATTAAAAGCAGCAAGGGGAAAACACTTAATTACCTACGAGGGAGCACCCATATGCTTGTCAGCTGACTTCTCAACAGAAACTATGCAGGTCAGATGGGAATGGCAAGAAATTTTCAAAGTGATGAATAGCAAGAACCTACAACCAAGATTACTCTACCCAGCCAAGCTATCATTCAGAATTGAAGGTCAGATAAAGAGCTTCACAGGTAAGAAGAAGCTAAAGGAGTTCATCAACACCAAACCAGTATTATATGAAATGCTGAAAGGTATTCTTTATGAAGAAGAAAAAGGTGTCTGCTTCAAACTAGAGCATGGATGGAACTGGAGAACATTATGCTCAGTGAAATAAGCCAGTCAAAGAAAGATAAGTATCACATGAACTCACTCGTTTATGGAATACAATGAACAATATAAACTGATGAACAAAAACAGATCCAGAGACAGAAAAGCATTGACTGTCAAACCTCAGAGCGATGTTAGGGGAGGATGGGGGTAAAGGGAAGAGGTCAACCAAAGGACTTTTATGCACATATATAAGCCTAATCAATGGACACAGACACCAGGGTGGTGAGGGCATAAGTGGTGACGGGGAGATTGGAAGGGGTAATGAGTGATGAGGACACATATGCAATACCTTAATTAATAAAGAATTTTTAAAAAAGAATAAAAGGAAGACTATTAGGAAAAGAAAATGTTTTTATTTCAATAAACTTAATTTTTAAATTAGGTTTCTAGATATTTTGACTTAGGAACTGTATCTATCTCTTCATTTATATGTTTTATTTTGTGTTTCTTTTCCTAAATCTCTGAATTCCTTTTAAATTGAAGAATTTTTTATTAAAAAGGTAAACCAATGTCCTTTCTTTTTGTTTTTTAGTAGATAGGTTGTGTAAAGATATATAAGTTACATAATAATAATAATTATTATTATTATTTATAACCCAGATCACATATTTCCTGTGTAGAATTATTTTGATATTAAAAATATTTAACACATTATGTAATGTATTCTTCGGTGATATTTCTTAATTAGTTAATTGGCTTATGTGACCTCTAATCTTAATTTGTATGCCTTTTGAATCTGATTCCTAAATATTTTATCAAATCCATTAACATTTAAGCCTTTTTTGCAATTACAGCTCTTAATGATTAATTTTCCCTCTTTTCAGGTGGGATTTTGTTTTCAATATTTTCTTGCTCGGTTCATATAAGGAAAGAAATGGGCTGCTAGTTAGTATTCCTTTCTAACTTTAATTAGAAAATTAAACTTGTAGAAATTTGATTTTCATATTTCCTACTTCTATCACATTATTTGTTAGAGCTAAAGAAGTTAATAATTTGTCCGAACATCCAGATAATTATATACGTATAACACATGGACAAATGCGTGCGCGCGCACACACACACACACACACACACACACACACACCATTCTCTCACAAATATTTCTGGACAACCCTCCACTCCTAGTCATGTTCCCTATTTTATAATTTCTACTGATTATAGTGTTTTTTAGAAGTTAAATACATTATCCCATGATGCATAGCATGTTTATTTTAGGCATCTTAAAAACTCAATTCTTGCCCTAGCTGAATTGATAGCTCAGTGGATAGATTGTGGGCCTATTGACTGAAGAGTACTGTGTTCAGTCTGATCAAGGGCACATGCCCAGGTTGCAGGCTCAACTCCAATGAGGAGGAGTGCAGGAGGCAGCCAATCAATGATTCTGTCTCATCATTGATATTTCTATCTCCTTCTCCCTCTCCCTTTCTCTCTGAAATCAATAAAAATATTTTCAAACAAACAAAAGCAATTTTCCCACTATGACACCAAATGCATAGAAAACAAAAGAAAAAAAAATAGATTAGTGGCACTACATCAATACTCCTGCACAGCAAATAAAATAATTAATGCAGTGAAAAGGCAATTTATGGATTGAGAAAAAATATTCAATAGCCTTGTATATGATAAGAAGGTAAAATTCAAAATATATTAAAAAATACTTAACACTGAATTGCAAAAAATAACAACAAATAAACACATTTTTTAAATGAACAAAGAGCTTGAATATACATTTCTCCAAAGAAGATATATAAATGGCCAAAAGGTATACAAAAAGTTGTTCAATGTCATTAATCATCAGGAAAATTAAAGAATATATATAATGAGATATCACTTCACACCTGCTAGGATGACTATTATAATATAAAACAACATAAGATAACAAGTGCTGTAGAGAATGTTGAGAAATTGAAACTTTTGTACACTTGGTGAGAATGCAAAATCATGCAGCTGCTATGGAAAGCAGTAGTATGGAGCTTCCTCAACAAATTTAATAAGTAGATATGCTCAAGATGGTGGCATAGATAAATGTGGTACTTGATTCCTCCCATAACCACATCAAAATGACAAAACAACCATTCTTCAGAGTTGCCTGAAATCTAGCTGAACAGCAATCCTGTAATGAAGAATCTAACAAAGAGGCCACATTGGGACTGGTAGGAGGGGAGGAGACACTGAACAGGCTTGTCCAACACTCAAGTGAGATGGACAGAAATTGGGAAGGATATATCAGCTGTGGAGGCCTCTCTGAAAGAGTAAGAGGTCCCAACCCCACACGGCACTCAGCCCAGTGTTTCAAAGCCAAGAAGAAAAGTCCACATGACTTTTCGCTGTGGAAACCTGCAGAGTTTTGGCTGAATGAGACAAAAGGCTGCTGGAGTCCCAGGTGTTTCAGGGTCTCTACTGAATTACTCTGGACTCACTTGCTCTGAGCTCCAGCTCTGGGGCAGCAGCTTGAAAGGCACTAGGGACATTCGGCCAGGGACTAAATTATCTGACATCAGGGCAAAAGTTGGAGGTGCTGCTTTCTCCTAGGCAGAGGTGCTGGTGGAGGCCATTGTTCCTCTGCTGAGCTCTTCTCCAGAGAACCAGCCAACAGGCTCCATAGCTGAGACTCCGCGAACCTGGCTAACACTGTAGCCTCATCCTGGTGGTTCTCTCAGACCGCATCTACCCAAGTTGTGAGGCCCACACAAGCCATTTCCAGTTGTTTTTCCATACAAATAACCTATCTGGACTCAAGCTTTGGAATTTCCTAAAAATTCTCATAAAAAGAGCATCTGGCCTCAACCCCATACTTCTGGCTGAAAAAGAGAAATGTATTCCCATATGCTCGTAAGGCAATAGCTTGGCCCAGGCTGTTTGAGCTCTGCTTCTCTTGGTGAGACTATGATCCAGGCTCAAGGCTCATTCTTTATTCTTCTTTTTTTTTCAAAAAATATATTTTTATTCATTTCAGTGAGAAAGGGAAAGGGAGAGAGAGCTAGAAACATCAATGATGAGAGGGAATCATTGATCAGCTGCCTCCTGCATGCCCCACACCGGGGATTGAGCCCCAAACCTGGACATGTGCCCTAACTGAGAACTGAACCATGATCCCCTGGTTCATAGATCAATGCGCAGCCACTCAGCCAAGCTGGCTGGGCTCGAGGGTCATTCTTACGTGGCTAAGTGTAATGCCAAAAGATGTTTTGTGAGACTTTCTTTCCCAACATAATGTCATTAAGGTATTACCTACAAGTTATGTTTACAATTTTTATCTTCCTCCTAAACCAACTGGATGTGATGCCCTGTTATTTGCTATTTTAACATCAAAATATTTGCTATTTCCTTATTTCAGTTATAACTGCAGTAAATAAGTGTATTGTGCAAGATCAATTATTCACTGTCATTCAACTGTGTATTTGTGATAGCCTTATAATTGGCTAAATGTATTCCATTCACTTCTACATAAATTGTATACATTTTCATCAGAATGAGTTTTATAAAATAAAAAGTTCATATTGCCAATTGACCTAATCATTTTTTTAGTTTACTCATGAAACTAAGAATATATATTCCCAGACATTGTTCAATGTTTTCAACCTGTTCCTCCACAATCAATCTCTGTCTACCAGACACTGGAAATGGTTAATCAGGTCTGGTTTAGTGCCAGGATATCTGTAATTCTAAATATTATCCCAAGTGATTTTGATAATCTCACAGCTTGGAAAACAGCTGTTCTAGACAAGATCAGTTCCTGAAACTTGTTCTGAGCCCTCTCTCTTGGTTCCTGCACTTATAACACTTTCTAATATAAATATACATACATTTAAAAACAGTTCAAATCTTAACTTATTCCAAATGCTTTTTAAAATAAAGCCCTCACTTAAAATCAATCTTAACTTTTTATCTTTATATTTTGTTTATCCTATGTAATAAAAAGCTAATATGCAAATAGACCAAACAGCAGAACAACCGGTTACTATGACATGTGCTGACTACCAGGTGGCGTGTGCAAAACATGGCGGGTGCTGGCTGAGGTGGAACAGGTGAGCAGGAGCACCAGACCAAGGCAGGGTGCCAGTTGCTGTTGGGGCGAGCCTCTGGTGGTTATTGAAAATTCTTTGCTCTCAAGTGCTGCAGTCCTGCCCTGATCACACCTGCTGCTGGTGCCAACCCCACCAACACCAACAGCCAGCACTGGAGCCACTGCACCATCACTCAGCACCATCAGCAAGTGCAAGCAACAGCTACTGATCCTGATCACCTCTGAGGGCTTCTCCACCTCCCCCTGCTCCTGAGGGGTGGGTGATCAGGGCAGCAATTGCTGCTCACACCCACTACTGCCACTAGCCCTAATCTCTCCATGCCATCAGTGGGTGTGAGATGGCCAGCTCCGTCAGCAATTGGGCATGGCAGCAGCAGGAGCAAGGCTGCCACAGACAGGGGACTGGGTGCTGTGGTGGGAGGGGATGGACAGGGTCACAGAGGATGGGTGAACACCCAACCCTGTCCCTACCAAAGCCCTGCTGCCCACAATTCCTTTCAAGGCATACGAATTCATACACTGGGTCCCTGGTAATTATATATTAAAGCTTCTTTGTTTGTCACATAATATACTATAATTTATGGGTGTGTTATACTGCTACACAAATTATTTGTATGGTAGAGCATTTTTTCTTATTTTTTGCTAATTTTTCATTTTAACTTCTGTTTTATTTTAAATTTAATGTTTAAGACATTAATTACAAAACATATAAAACTTTATCTTGATATGTTTTCCTACTTTGAACCTCATATAGTGTGCAAAAAAATAAATAAAAACATTCAGGAATATCTTTTATATTTGTTCACTAATACGTTTCTATAGAATAACCATATTAATTTTATTCTTTTAATAATTAATTATATAAGTGACCAGTAAAGAACATTATCAACTTGATTTGGTAAATGATCTAGATCATTTTATAAGCTCTTTCTTTAGAAAATTTGGGAATTTTATAATTTCAAATGACAGAGAACCAAAAAAAATCTAATATCATGTGAAACGAATTCCTTTTTCTGATTATGCATATTTTCTGAATGAGAGCAGTAGTTATGTAATCAAGGATATTAACAGAACATCCAAAAACAAAATTGTTCTGAATAACAGCTTACTTATTAAAAGTTAATAATCTTACTATATTCAACTACAGTTGTTTATTCAGTGAAGCCATGATATATTAGAAAATGAAATATTTTAAATACTTATATATTTACAAGTATTGAGTAGAAAGTTGAGGAAATATTACAGAAAGCCAATTTTATAGAAAATAAAATAGATTTGATTATCTGTAAAATTACATTTTGTCTTCTATGCCAGATAAGAGCTAGACATTTATTGTGTGCTTTCCATGTTCCAAATACTAATCAGCTTGAATCTTTTAACCAAAGAATCTAGCTTTGCTTGCTTATCAAATGTACTGCAGAGAACAATGCCATGTTATTCATTTATTCAGGGAGAGCTATTATTTTACACTTCTTAGTTAACTTGCATTTTACTCTATGCAGGAACATGGGTGGAGATAGTTATGTCAAATTCTATATATTATTTGTTAAGTATGCTGAGAATTTATAACTAAAATTAAACAAAATGACAAAAAACTAAATAAAAATACATACTGCTAATATCTTCAATGTTAAATTATTTTGCAACCAGACATTACTTTATACTACATTTATTTCTAGGTATATTCTAGAATATGCTGAGCATATAGCCACAATAAAACCCCACATTTTCTAACCATAAAACTCATCTCTCTACAGCCAAAATACTGAACATCACTAGTTTAGTACTCAGGCAAATGGACCCAAACTTCAGTCATCCTGTATTCAAGGCTCTTCTTCTGCCTACATTAAAAAGTTGTCCAAATACTATAAATTCTGCCCCCTTCTTTATTTCTTACATATGTCTCTTCTTTATTTTTTCTTTAATTATCCCATTTCAACTCATAACCAGGTCTCATTTGAACAAATCTGCACTTTTATCCACTTGTCATAGGTTCTTTAGACTATTGCTCAAATGCGTTTTCTCTGATTCATGTCTAATCATATAAATAAGTTGCACTGAACAATCACCAATTTCTGTGCTCTTACTGAATATAGAAAAGAAGTATGCAACATGAAGTCTGTCCTGACTCTCTAAGCTCCTTTTGTAGAAATATCTGTAATTCTGTGTTCATTCTGATTTTTCCCGAGATTTCTATTAGTTGAATCCCTAGACTTAAGTCAAGCTTAATTCAAATGCCTTTTCATCCTGCAAATTATTTGTGGTTGCCTTCTTTTTGACATATTGACTCATAAAACATTTGGAATTCCTCATATACTGATCAAATTCTATGCTGCTATTTAGTTGCCTGTTTTATGTCTCCTGCATAACTGTATGTGCATTGGGGACTAAGGTTGGTCCCAATTAGTCTTTGTGTTTTATATAAAAGATAGTGCAAGCCTTCTCTAAAGAAAGACAAAAGAAAATGTCGATAATGACTGTTTTGGAACTATTCAATAAAGTGCTGTGTATCTCTAACTTATCCCCTCTGGAAAAGAGGATTGATATTTAAAATGTTTGATCCACTTGGTTCCAGTATCACTCTTTATCAATGCATAATTGTATTTTTTTATCAATTGTGATGTTAGAAGGACAAAATGGTGTTACAGATTGTAATCCCCCCTCTCTCCTCCTTATTTGCAAGTAATAATTTTATTATTTATTTATGTCATAAGTATATGTACTTATAGCAAAACAATACTTTATATGACTAAAATGCAGTGCTATAATTGACTCCTATTCCTTCCTAAGATTGGTATTAATACACTTTTTATAATTTCTTTTTAATCATAGTTGATATATTATATTAGTATTAGGTGCAAAATATAGTAATTTAACATTTATATACCTTACAAAAGTTATCACCACAATAATTCTAGTAATAGTCTGTCACTGTACATAGTTATTGCAATATTATTGACTATATTTTATTTGCTGTGCAGTACATTCCATAACTTGCTTTGCAATTGGATGTTTGCATCGCTAAATCCCTTTCCTGTTTTCTGCCACTTTTAATTCCCAAATATTCAGGACTTTGTTATGCCTGTCCTTACTGATTCATGTCTTCCTTTGCTACTTTGTTTATACAATATTTTCTGCTTTATTCCTGGCTCTAGGCTTTATTTAATCTAAGCCAGTTTGATTATTCTTTGGAATAACAAAATTTATATGCTGAATAGAGAAAACTCTTATCTTTAATGGAAATTATTAAAGTCCAATTCTTTTTTAAATCAACTTATTTTATTTGTTTGAGAGAGAGAGAGAGAGAGAGAGAGAGAGAGAGAGAGAGAGAGAGAGAAGAGAGAGAAGAGAAAATATTGATGTGAAATAGAAATATGATCAGTTGTCTCCTGCACTGGCCCAAACAGGTGCACCTACAACCTGGGCTAAATCCAATCCTTAAAACACCATACAAGTCATCTTCTGCTCCTCCAAACCCAAGTATTGTAGTTACACTGTTATTGTTGCACATGTCATACAGGCTAAAAACAAACAAATCATTTGCAAATCAGATCTTTTTAGGCTAAATAAAACCTCTATTGGTTTTCTTTGAAGGAGAAAAATAAAATGCCCTATACTTATAAAGACCAGGGTGTTATTTCTGTAGTTGTGAAGTAAAGTATTTAATAGGCCCTTATGAATTTAGAGATAAAAAGGTTTATTATGCCTGGCTGTTGTGCACAGTGGTTGAGCATGACTCATGCACCAAGAGGTCACAGGTTTGATTCCTCCTCGGTACACATGCTCAGTTTTGGGCTCGATCCCCAGTAGGGGGTGTGCAGGAGGTACCTGATTGATGTTTCTCTCTCATTAACGTTTCTATCTCACCCCTTCCTTTCTCTCTAGCACACACACACACACACACATTTTAAAAAAAAAGGTTTCATAATCAGTGTTGCCTGAAAAACTGCCCCATTTCCCAAAAGCCCTACCTTGTAAAGTTGCTTTTTTCTCTTCCTTCAAATGTCAACACTCTAATGTACAGTTGGGAAGAAAAAAAAAATCACCTGCTCAAACACAATGCTGCTTTGCTGTAGTAGGTGAGTGACCTAAGATCCATTCATTTAATCATATTTGTATCTGAATTCTACCCAAGTCATATTTTAAAATCTCAGCAGATCTTGTGGAGTAAAATACTAATTTTTACTCCTAAGTAATTATTAATTACTAACCAGTTACTCCAAGTCAAGAGACTAAAATTTAAGAACCTCACCTAATGGTAGTCATTCCAATTAATTACTTTATTAACCACCTGTTGATTTGTTGCTAATTCAACTCACATCCAGTCTTGAAGTCTACCTCAAGTCAACCATTAAGTAACAATGACTTAGTATATTTAGAGTTCATTAAGATTTTCAAAAATATATATTGTTATAATACTTCAAATCACATTTTTCCTTTGGCAATTTATATATTCCTATCTAAATATTATGGATACAGATTTTTATATTCTGACCATCTTCAAATTGCTTAATCTCAGCCTATTTTTTTTGTATTTTAAGTTATTACTAGACCACTAGAAAGTGGCTTAAAATTTATACTTATCTCTCAAAACATGCTACTCTACTCTGTAAAATAACTGGCTGCCATACATACAAATTTTGTAATAAATCCAATTTACTAGAAATTGTTCATATTCTGTTAGAAATATATGATGATATTACTTGCATGGCATAATAAAAAAAGACTTAATAATTATTTAGCTTTCATTTAGTTGAATAGAAAATGTAATAAATTAAACATTCAGCATTTCAGTATTATAGAATTTATATACGAATATATTTGTATATATATTTATATACATATTCATATATTTAACATAAAAGGAAAAATTAATTAGCAGTAAAGCCATTTGAGATGCAACTTGATTAATTTTAGAAGCAATTTGAAAAATATCTAATTTATGTCCAAATTGACTTCTATTAAACTTGTGTATTTCTTCATTCAGAGTTTAGAAAATCATTGGTATCAATAATTACAAACCACACATTTTTGTTTAAAAATTACATTTGATTTATGTATTTAAATTTGTATTAAAAACCTGAATTCTACCTATACTTATTAAGCACACTGTTAAAACTCAATATTTCAAACCTGACTAAAAATATTTTCTTTCAGAATTTCATAGTATGTTGGATTTACAATCATAGCAATAATTATAGTAGCATCGTGCAAGCAATCTTGCACATTTATCCAAAGGAGGAAGAAAAATAAATTTTAGTAGTGATATTTAAGCAGTGTATCAATCAAGTAAGAGTGAATAAAAAATTAAAATAAAAATCCAGAAAAACCTGTAAAATGGACAAGGATATAAAAAATCCATTAAAGATGGTATGGGAATTTTGAATTATTTAATGTGGCTTCAATACAGGGATGATGTACAAATGTGTGTATATATATTTATATATATATATATTTATATATATATATTTGTAAGTATGTATATACATAATATATGTGTATATATCTTATTTATATTTTTTCTAGAAGTTAAACAAAAAAGGTGAAAGTAAATAGGCAACTTTTGTCACTAACTTTATAGGCTGCTCAAAGGAGGATGGATTTTATCTGTCTGTAGCTAATGGTAAATAAGCTTTTTGAGAGTTTTGTGCAGGGAAACATCTTGATCAGATTAATACTTTAAAATTATCATTTACCATCGTGTGGAAAATAGCTTAGAGAAGAATGGGTTTAGAAAGGATAGCAGGAAGATGGATGTGATTATGGGAGTTTAAGTGGAAAAGGATGAGAGGATCATATCTTGGTTCTGAAGACAAGTTTTAATTTTACTACAGACAGCAGAGCAACAGAGTGGCAAGTAATATTTTGGTATATTAAACTGATATATTCGTATGAATTTGTTATTTAAAATTCTTGCTCAATTAACACTTCTTAGACATTGAAATAAAATGCTAGATATTGCACTTTCAAATAAAATTTGCAATAATAATTTTTCCAAAATATCTTATCTAATAAAAGAGTAATTTGGAAATTGACCATATCTCTGATCAGGCCACACCCACATCCATGCCACCAGCCAATCAGGAGCAAATTACACAAATAAATCCCAACCAAGATGTCTGCTGCCACTGAGAGCAGGAAGAAGGCTTGGGTTTCCCTGGCAATGGAGGAAGCCAAGCTTTCCTCCTACCAGTTTTGGCCCAAGCCTCCACTCAATGCTACAAAGTTTCAAGTATAAAAGACATATTCCAACAGAAATGGGGCAGCCACGGAGCTGGAGAGAACAGAGGCTAGGGGCAATGGAGGAAGCCAAGCTTCTGTAGCCCTAATGCCTAGGCATCCACTCTAGGCTACAAAGTTTCAATTATAGAATTTAAACAGAAATGGCTGTCACCATGGAGCGAGCAGAAGGCTTGGCTCCACTCCAACTATAAAGTTTCAATTGTAGAACATAAATTAATCCCAGATCCCAGGGCCTCTGCTTGGGTTGCTGGGGGGCATGGCCAGCCTGCAAACCACAACATGCCCCAAGGGAACCCCCACCTTTATCCGGATTACTCTTCAGGGTAAACGAGCTGGCCCCCACACATGAACCAGGCTTCTATCCTATCTAATAAAAGAGTAATTTGCAGATTGACCATCACTCCAATACACAAGAGGGCTAGCTCTATGTGGTCAAAGAAGCTGCCCCCATGTGAACACAAGATGGCCACCACAAGATGGCCAGCAAGGGAGGGTCATTGGGAGGTTCCAGACCTGCAAGGGAGAGCAGGTGTGAGCGATCAGGCCAGCACGGGACCGCAGTTGGGAGGGAGCAGGCCTGCAAGGAAGCACAGTTGGGGACTATCAAGCCTGCAAGGGGAAGGCAGTTAGGGGTGACCAGGACGGCAGAGGAGAGAAGTTGGGGGCAAACAGGCTGGCAGGGGAGCATTTAGACATCAATTAGATTGGCAGGGTAGTGGTTAGGGGGTGATCAGGCTGGCAGGCAGAAGTAATTAGGGGCAATCAGGGAGAAAGGCAGGTGAGCAGTTTGGAGCCAGAAGTCCTGGATTGTGAAAAGGATGTCCAACTGCCCATTTCCCCGATACTACTGGGCAGTTGGACATCCCTTGAGGTGTCCCAGGTTGGAGAGGGTTCAGGCTGGGCTGAGGGACATCCCCCACCCCCACCCCGTGCACAAATTTCATGCACCAGGCCTCTAGTTACTTTATTTTTTTCTTATTTTTTTAAATCTTTATTGTTCAGTATATTAATTGCATTGTTCCCTTTTTTCCCCCCTATAGTTCCCCTCCACCTGGTACCCATCCCACCCTCTGCCCTCACCCCAGGCCCCTGTCCTCTCCCATAGTTGCATGATTTTTGTCCAGTCGCTTGCTGCACTTCACACACCCCCTTTCTCCCCAAGACTTGTCAGTCCATTCCCTCTCTATGTCCGTGATTCTGTTACATTCACCAGTTTATCCTGTTCATCAGCTTATTAATTCACTTGATTTTTAGATTCATTTGTTGATAGATGTGTATTTGTTTTTCCTAATTTACCACTTTTATCTCTTTCTTCTTCCTCTTCTTAAAGAATATCTTTCAGCATTTCATATAGTATTGGTTTGTTGGTGATGAACTCCTTAGCTTTTTATTATCTGCGAAGCACTTCATCTGACCTTCAATTCTGCATGATAGCTTTGCTGGATAGAGTAATCTTGGTTGTAGATTTTTGCTGTTCATCACTTTGAATATTTCTTGCCACTCCCGTCTGGCCTGCATCGTTTTTTTGTTGAGAAATCCACTGACAATTGTATGGGTGCTCCCTTATAGGTAACCATCTGTTTCTCTCTTGCTGCTTTTAATATTCTCTTTGTCTTTTGCTCTTGGCATTTTAATTATGATGTGCCTTGGTGTGGTCCTCTTAGGGTTCCTATATATTGGGGTTCAGTGGGCTTTTTGGACTCCTAAGTCAATTTCTTTCACCAGGTGTGGGAAGTTTTCGGTCACTATTTCTTCAAATAGGTTTTCATTATCTTGCTCTCTCTCTTTTTCTGGCACCCCTATAATTCGGATGTTGGTATGCTTGAGGTTGTCCCAGAGGCCCCTTACCCTATCTTCAATTTTTTGGATTCTTTTGGTTTCTTGCTTTTTCAGCTGAGTGGATTTTACCTCCTTGTATTTCAAATCTTTAACTTGGTTCTTGGGGTGCTCCAGAGCACTTTTAGGTCTTTGTATAATATTTTTTTATTTCAGTCAGTGTATGCTTAATTTCTGTTTGGTCCTTTTTCATATTCTTGAGAGTCTCCTTTATATGCTTGAGAGTCTCCTTCATTTCCATGTTGGTCTTGATCATTTCCTTGAAGGTCTTGTTCATTTCCTTGTAGGACTCATTCATTTCCTTGTCGGTCTCGCTTATTTCCTTATAGGCCTCGACCTTTTGTTGGATCCTCTTGAAAAACCCTATAACCGTGGTTTTGAATTCCATGTCCAGTCGTTTTTTTTCCTCCATTTCTTTCACTTCTGATTTCTTTCCATGTCTCTGAATGGTGGCTGCTTCCCTGAGTTGGTCAATTAGCTTTGTGTGGTAGACTTCCTACTAGGGACAGTGGCTCAACCTCCCTAGTTACCTGAGGTGGATATGGGCTGCACAGTCTTGCTGAAGTTAAGCTTAGGTTAATCGTTGTTAGCACTTGGAGGGGCTGACCTCCAGGCCAATTGTCTGTGAAGCTCAGCTGTGCTCAGGTTGGATGGGCAGAGTCTCCGGGCGAAGCAGACAGCGTCAGCTCCGCCCTATGTGGCCCCAGGGACTCTGTGCAGGGGGCAATGGCTGCCAGCACCTCTGAGAGAGAGCCGCTGTGGAACTCCACCAGCTGCCGGGGAATTCAGACTCTCCCCAAATGACTCTGCACACCCAATGTCTCACCCAGGGTCGTAAAACAAAGCAGTCTGACGGTTTTCCGAATGAGAAAGCAAGTCGCAGAGTGCTCTCTGTGTGGTCACACAGCAGAGCTGTTCGTGCAAGCTGCCTTCTCCACAAGCCAGGAGACCCCTGCAGCCCCCGAGTTTCGGCGTGCCCTCCCACTGTTCAGTTTTCACCCCATATGATAGTGGGTTCCCTGGACTTTTCCCGGAGCTGGACAATCAGTCCAGTGGCACGTCTTTGTCTCCCCGCTCAAGAAAACTGGCCAGTTTTCAGCCGCCCGCCTTCTCCACTGGCGCGCACTCCAAACCTCTCTCCACACTAATCTTTCAACGCTGTACGCCACCGCTCCTCCGAGTCACAGTGTGTTATCTTCACTTTTATTTGTGGAATTTTACTCTGCGAGCTTTCTGGTGATTCTGGAAGGTGTTTGTTCTTTCGTTAAGTTGTAGTATTAAAATTGTTGAGTATGACGGCAAGATAGGTGTTTTATCTATGCCGCCATCTTGGTTCCAGAACCTTTATCTCTAGTTACTTTATGATAAACAACTCTTCGTTTACTATTCTTTAAAACTGTCCCTCTAATACTTAGACTTCAATTAAAAGTAAGCATCTAGAGCCCTATCTGATTTTAATCAGTGGATAGAGTTTCTGCCTGCAGACTGAAGGGTTCAAGTTTGATTCGGGTCAAGGGCACATGCCCCAGTTTTGGGCTGGGTCCCAGTGAAGTTCACTCAGGAGGCAACTGATTCTATCTCATCATTGATTTTCCTATCTTTCTCCCTTTCCCTTCCTCTCTGAAATCAATAAAATGTATTTAAAAAAACATAAAAATATAGGCAGTTAAATAATTAAAACTGCACATAAATTATCTGGTCTCTTTTCTAATTATTTTTCTTCTTCCCATGTCACAATATAAGAGCAAATATTTCCAATTCTATTTTTTGGCACATTCCTTAGTCTGTCTTGGGCTGCTGGAACAAAATACTGTAAAGTAGCTACAAGTCTGAAATCAGAGTGGCTGCATGGTTCAGTTCTGATGAGGGCCTACATCCTGGCTGGTAGACAGGGACTTTCTCACTCTATTCTTCCATGGCCCAGAGAGAACTCTTGTCTCTCATCCACTTATATGGGCACCAATCTCATCATGACTGATCCACTCACCTTATTTCATCCAAATTCAATTACCTTCTAAAGGTTCCACCTCTAAGCACCACATTTTGGATTAGAGCCTCAAAACATGAATTTGGAGAGTACACAAACATTCAATCTATAGCAGTGTGTATAATTATGAGTTGAAACACATAGATTTATTAAAATTATTGCCAATTTCAAATTATTTACAAAGACAGATAAAATATATATAGTGTACAAAGAAAATATAATATTTCCTATTGCTACTCCTCTTTAATACAGTTTATTATAACCCATCAATTTGCTATACATTTTTTCATAAAATTGCCATTTTTTCTAAATAAAGTATACATAAAATAAACTAAAATTGAATATTTATCCTTGCACATAGTACTAGATAATGGTATATTTTATACTGAGTTGAAATACAGAAAACAGTTGAGAAAATACTTGGTCAAATAATGTAAGCTAGTCATTCTTGGCATTTTTGTTTACAACACATGATCATGTATGTCCATGTTACATTTTTTACTTTTTTTGTGATATTTACCTGATACTCATTCTTTCCATAGCTTCCAGCTTCCTTGCCACAAAAGAGGAAAGAGTACTTCGTGAACTTTAAAAATATTCATCCTGAAATCACACCAATTGTGTGATGTGTTAGTTCAATGGTCAGCAAACTCATCAGTCAACAGAGCCAAATACCAACAGTACAACGATTGAAATTTATTTTGAGAGGCAAATTTTTTAAACTTAAACTTCTTCTAATACCACTTCTTCAAAATAGACTTGCCCAGGCCATGTTATTTTGTGGAAGAGCCACACTCAAGGGGCCAAATAGCCACATGTGGCTCACGAATCATGGTTTGCAGACCACTGTGTTAGTTGACGAGCTCTGGTTATATTGGCCTTCTCTATGGTCCTCCAACATGTCCAACGCCTTTGTATTTTTATAATGGCTTTTTTTTCCTCTATGTAAGTTTCAGGAGATTCTGGAGCTTATTTTGAATTGTTTACTCTTATATCCACTGCCTAATTCAGCACTGGATCATTTTAAATTCTCACATTTATTTTTAAGTGCATGACTATAGATTTTAAATACATTAATAGAGATTGATTAGGCTCAACACTCAACAAAATCTCTCACAACTTCTAATGCTATGCACAATCTACTGAGGTGCTCAATTCTTAGAAATTGATGTCTCATAGGAATTTGGTTTCTTATCTACAGCAAAGTTAAACATTCAAGAAGGAACTTTTAAATAATCAAAGCATTGCCTATGGCTATTTTGTTTTAACTTTCTGTCTTTGATGTGCCAGTCAACTAATGTGGTATATTTCTCTTCCCTCAAGCTAGTCTTGAAATATTTTTTCTTTCTTTTTTTAAAACATTTACTCCTGATTGCATCATTTTGTCAAAATGGGATAAGTATGTTTTACTAAGGGTCAATCAGACATCAAGTTCAGCTATTTTAAGCAGAGTGCATCAGGATGATTCTTACTGGAATAGGTAAAGTATGGTTGAGTCTTTGAAGACTACTTATCATTTTTCTCTCTGAAACACTCTAACCTTTGGAAAGAAGAAGGAAATATATAAGTAGTCAATGTACTGTATAGTTACATTAAATTCTTTGATGTAAATTTTATTAATTGATACAGAAAAACACATAATGTTGTGTGAATATATTTATATATGCATAGGTATGTAATTGGACATTCATGTAAATAAAATACACAAGTGGAAACAGTGCATGCTTTCTATTTTTATTATTTTTAAAGAATATTTTACCTGGTACCTTTGTGGCATATCAGAATGCAGGCAGCTTGAAATTACTTGCTTAAAGCTATAGTAATATATTTATAGAAGATTACTCAAATATTTTTATTCGTCTTGAAAGATGTATCTGCAGGGAAAAACTTATCTTCTTAATTCCACACATATTTAAGCCTCTAAATTTTGTTCTTGCCAGCAGAGATTTCCTGTCAAACACATAATTTCATGTTTGATCTCAAACTGTTAATGGCTTATATCACATTTAAGATATATTGGGCAAGCTGGGCTCAATTTACTTAAATCTGGAGACTTATGCATTCAATGAACATTAAGGGAATGGTGGTTCTGATAATTTGTAATGGTTAAGTTAAAGGTCATAACAATGTATTGGTATAAAACTTTATTTTAATCAAGTCATATTCACTTCACTTTATGTGGAACAATTTTCCTTATTTACAAATTTATCAATAGATACTTAATAAAACAATTATTTCTCAACCTTAAAAGATAGTAGTTCTTATAGACATTTATTTTAAATTATTTTAGAGGACAGAGTGAGTACAACAGAATTTATATATTTATTTTTTTAATTTTATCTTTACATTTAAGCAAATAATTATTTTAAAAATATATCAATTGATATGCAGCTCATCTGGGTTATTTTAAGCATAATGTTAAGATAGCAAATTACTTATATTCTTGTCATGCTTGTGATACATTAATTTAGTAGGAACTTGCTAAACAACTTTATTAGGCAAGTTTTAGATTTTTAAAGTTTTCTTATGCAGGCAATTATTTCCTTTGTTAATTACAAAAGACAGCTTTTTTCCATTTCAAGTATTTTATCTTTTATTTTCTCCACCTCCACTAATTTAACTTGTGTCAGTAGAATACCCAATAGACAGTGTTGGTAGGGGTCCTTGATACAAATTTATTTTTAAATGGAAGATGTGTAAAGTTTTATCATTTCACTTTCTGTTATGTTTTAATAATGTTAATAGGTTCAAGGAACTTTCAAATTTGATTAAAAAAAAGTGTGGGTTTTTTTTTCAAATTTTGTCCTCAAGAGTATTCATCTTTCTAGTCAAAGACTACTCATATAAAAACTGCCACCTTGACCAAATTTTAACCATACTTCTCTGAGCACTTTTCTCAACTAGCCCTCATTTTGGGGCTTTAATGTCTGTCTTTGAAGAACCCAGTTTTAGCAATAATCTTCTTAACCTTGAAGTATGATTATTCACCATATTTAATCAAACTTTTCGTTCTCCACCCTTCATATTGTTCACTCCAGCCCATTCTCAGCAAGAATTCTGTTCAGTCACTCTAGCAAGAATTATTCCTTCCTTTGATATCTCCATGTGTCCTCTTAGTAATTTTATAGTCAGAAAAACCTTCCATCCCCAACTCCTCCTGCCAGCATCCTCTTTGGCTATGAATCTCCACTTGTTCTTATGCTACTCAGAGATGAGACTGATTTCTCTCACCTACTGGCGTAGTTTTGATACTTTTTCAATACTCCCGATAAAGACTTCCTTAGCTATTTAACAGATGTCAGGGTACTTTTTTCTCTAAGCATTGTTCCATGAGAGATGATCAGATTTATCACTGGACCCCTGGACCTTTCATCTGGAACTCCAAGAGCACACACTTTTGAAGCTTCTGTCTTCACTTCTCAATGATTGATTAGGAATTCATTTCTGAGTTTAACTCCTGAGCTAGTGCTATAGTCAACTGATGCAATGTAAAGGTTGATTTTTATTCCTAGTCAAAATTAAATATCTGAGAATACTCTAGAAGCTACTTTAAGACCCCAAGCCAACAGAGGCTAGATTGCAATATAAGGTTTCTTGTTTCTAAGAAGCAGACACTAAATTAAGAGTCTTGGGATTCTGTCTTCATAAGACACAGGAGCTAGCTACAAATTCAAAGCTTATTTGTTTACAAGGTACTACTTTTCTTGGAGCTGGCAATTATTGTCTTACACTTAGAGTGGTAGGTATGTATGTATTTTTGTGCATGTAAGATTTGATAATAATAATGAAATTATATATTCTTAACTATAGGTAGCATATTACAAACCATTAGAGGCCTGGTGCATAAAATTTGTGCTGAGGGAGGGTGTGTCCCTTAACCCAGCCTGCACCTTATCCAATCTGGGAGCCCTCGAGAGATATCCAACTGCCCATTAGAACGGGCAGTTGGACATCACTCTCACAGTCCAGCTCTGCTGGCTCCCAACCCCTTGCCTGCCTGTCTGCCTGTCAGATTGCTCCTAAATGCTTCTGCCTGCCAACCTGATCACTCCCTAACCAATCCCCTACCAGCCTGATGAACACTGAACTGCTCCCCTGCAGGACCAATTGCCCCTAACTGCCCTCCCCTGCTGGCCTGATCCCCTCCAACTGCTATCCCCTACAGACCTGGTTCCCCCCAAATGTCCTCTCTTGAAGGCGTCATTGACCCCAACTGTCCTCCCCTATTAGCCATCTTATGCTGGCCATTGTGTTTCTACATGGGGTGGCCATCTTTGACCACATGGGGGTGGCCATCTTGTGTTGGAGCGAGGGCCAATTTGCATATTATCTCCTTATTATATAGGAAGATAATATTGATTTAAACCCTAGGTATTGTAACTTATATATATAAACACACACACACACACACACACACACACACACACACACACACACACTAGTGGCCCAGTGCACAAAATTCATGCACATTAAAAGGGTATTAATTAGAGGAAATATTTTAATAGTGCTAGTTGCCCTTTCTCTACAATAAAAGTGTGAGAGATAAAAGGTAATAAGTACAATGTATGTGAAAATAATACATAATTTTTTTAAATGGCCAGAGGAACCAAGATGGCAGCATAGGTAAACACCAATCTTGCTGCCCTACACAGCAATTTCAAAACTACAACTTAACGAAAGAACAAACATCATCTAGAATCACCAGAAAGGTGACTGAGTGAAAATTCCACAAATAAAAGTAAAGATAGTAAACTGACTCAGAGGAACAGTGGAGGGCATCATTGAAGATACACTCAGCGTCAGAGGTTTGGAGCTGTGTGCATGTGCCAGCGGAGGGGGCAGACAGCAGCAAACCCAGCTGGTTTTCTCGAATGGGGGATACAAAGGAGTCCCACTGCACTGATTCCCCAGCTCCAGGCGAAGTCTGGGGAACCCACAATCATACAGGGCAAAACTGGACAGTAGGGAAGCACGCTGAAACTCGGGTGCTGCAAGGGTCTGTGAGCTTGTGGAGGGGGTGAGTTTGTGGAGAGTGCTCGTAAACTTGGGAACAGCAGAGCTGCATGAACACGCAGATAGGACTCGTGACTCACTCTCTCATTCGGGAAACCACCAGACTGCATTGTTTTACGACCCTGGTTAAACATTGGGTGTGCAGACTCATTTAGGGAGAGGCTGAATTGTCCAGCAGCGGGTGGAGCTCAGTGGCAGCTTTCTCTCAGAGGTGCTTGCAGCCATTACCACCTGGTACAGAGACCCATGCACCGCATAGGGTGGAGCTGACACTGCCTGCTCAGCCCAGAGACTCCGCCACCCAACCTGAGCACAGCTGACCCTCACATCCAATTGCCTGGAGGTCAAAACCTCCTAGTGCTAACAAAAATAATCTAGGCTTAACTTCAACAAGACTGTACAACCCATAAAGGGCTGCAGCAAGAGTGTCCACCTCAGGTAACTGGGGAGGCTGAGCCACTGTCCCTGAGAGGACATATACCACACAAAGCTAAGTGACTGACTCAGAAAAGCAGCCACCATGCAGAGATATGGAAAGAAATCAGATGTGAAAGAAATGGAGGAAAAAAGATGACTAAACATAGAGTTCAAAACTACGGTTATAAGGTTTTTCAAGTGGCCCCTAGAACAGGGCGAGACCTACAAGGAAATGAATAAGACCTATGAGGAAATGAATAAGACCTATGAGGAAATGAACAAAACCTATGAGGATATGAAAAAGGACCACCAACAAATTAACCATACACTGATTGAAATAAAAAGTATTATACAAAGACCTAAAAGCAGTCTAGAGGACCACAAAAACCAAGTCAAAGATTTGAAATACAAAGAGGCAAAATTCACTCAGCCAGAAAAGCAAGAAGCCAAAAGAATCCAAAAAATTGAAGATAGTGTAAGGGGCCTCTGGGACAACCTCAAGCATACCAAAATACGAATTATAGGGGTGTCAGAAAAAGAGAGAGAGCAAGATAATGAAAACATACTTAAAGAAACAGTGACCAATAACTTCCCACACCTGGTGAAAGAAATTGACTGAAAAGTCCAAGAAGCACACCATACCCCAAACTATAGGAATCCAAAGAGGACCACATCAAGACACTTGATAATTAAAATGCCAAGAGCAAAAGACAAAGAGAGAATATTAAAAGCAGCAAGAGAAAAACAGTTAGTTACCGATAAGGGAGCACCCATACAATTGTCAGCGGATTTCTCAACAGAAACTATGCAGGCCAGATGGGAGTGGCAAGCAATATTCAAAGTGATGAACAGCAAGAATCTACAACCAAGATTACTCTATCCAGCAAAGCTATCATTCAGAATTGAAGGTCAGATAAAGTGCTTCACAGACAAGAAAAAGCTAAAGGAGTTCATCACCACCAAACCAATACTATTTGAGGTGCTGGAAGATATTCTTTAAGAAGAGAAAGAAGAAGAAGGTGGAGATGAAGATTATCAACAGCAAGTACACATCTATCAACAAATGAATATAAAAATCAAGTGAATCAAAGATCTGATGAACAGGATAAACTGGTGAATATAACAGAATCATGGGCATAGAGAGGGAATGGACTGACAATTTTGGGGGAGAAAAGGGGTGTGGCAGGTGCAGCAAGAGACTGAACAAAAATCATGCACCTATGGGAGAGGACAGTGGGGGGGAGTTGAGAGCGGAGGGTGGGATAGGTACTGGGTGGTGGAGAACTATAGGGGGAAAAAAACGGGAACAATGTACTTAATAAACTGAACAATAAAAATTAAAATATTAAAATATAGTAATACATAATTTCATTAATAAATAAATAATAACAAAATGATATAAAAACAATACGAATCCACAATAAACTGTTGAGTAAACTTTCCTGATTTAAAATAGGATTGAACGTGTCCCTCACAGAGAGATAAAATCCATAATATTGCATTTGGGTGACTCGTGTTCTTACATTTTGTCTGGTATTGTTGTTGAGTACACTGTTGTCTCTGAGTCTTAATGCAATATCTGTTCCCCATCCTTTTTCACCATGTGGAAAAAGAATAGGATATGTCATTACATCTAATGTAGGAAACAGGACACTGATTTGTTTCATTTTAGTGGCATTTGAATTATTTGAATCTGGTTTACAATGAATGAGCAAATCCCTTTCAAAAGGAGGTTCTCCATCTTCGTTTCTGAATATGACAGCAACTTCGGTTACATGGGGAGAATTATATCTACCTGGGTCAAAATTACGATCATATTTAATTGCCATAGTTACTTCCATAGGAGCTATACCTTTTGATGCTGCTACAGATTGGGTTCCTTTTCTACCTCATGTAGCACCTTGTAAGATTTTGTTAATTCATTTATTTCATACATGAGGTTGTTGATGTTGATCATGAGTCTTTCTGAGCAGGCCTGATTTGCTGGGATTGCTAATATTTTATGTGTAGCTTCAGCTGTATCCAAAATATAGAGGTGAACAAACTTCTGAGAAACATCATCAGAAGGATGTAAAGTTCCAGTACAATGATAAACTTGTCCTTGTATTCTAAAACAGTATGGCCCATACCCTGATGGCGATGCAACATCTGCACCCATGGAAGCAAAAGTAAAAGAACTATTTATAGATCAAATGTTTTCCATGAAATTTTTACTGTCAGAATCTTCATTTGTCATTAATCTTTTTAAATATGGTGGGCAGAGGAGGAACCAAGATGGCGGCATAGGTAAAACACCTATCTTGCTATCATACTCAGCAATTTTAATACTACAACTTAACGAAAGAACAGACACCTTCCAGAATCACCAGAAAGATGGCCGAGGGAAAATTCCACAAATAAAAGTGAAAATAAGACACTGTGACTCGAGAAGGGGCGGCGGACAGTGTTGAAAGATTCACGTGGAGAGAGGTTTGGAGTGTGCGTCAGCAGAGAGGGCAGGCTACTGAAAACCGTCCAGTTTTTTAGAACACGGAGACAAAGACGTCCCAAGGGACTGATTCTCCAGCTCTGGGCAAAGTCCAGGGAACCCACTATCACACGGGGTGAAAACTGGACAGTGGGAGGGCACGCCGAAGCTCGAGTGCTGCAGGGGTCTCCCGGCTTGTGGAGAAGGCAGCTTGCGTGAACAGCTCAGCAGCATAACCGCACAGAGAGCACTCTGCAACTCACTCTCTCATTTGGGAAACCGTCAGACTGCTTTGTTTTATGACCCTGGGTGAGACATTGGGCATGCAGACTCATTTGGGGAGAGTCTAAATTCCCTGGCAGCCACTGGAGCTCGGCAGCAGCTCTCTCTCAGAAGTGCTGGCGGCCATTGGCACCGACACAGAGTCCTTGGGGCCACATAGGGCGGAGCTAACACTGTCTGCTTGTCCAGGAGACTCCGCCCATCCAACCTGAGCACAGCTGAACTTCACAGACAATTGGCCTGGAGGTCAACCCCTCCAAGTGCTAACATTGATTAACTGAGCTTAACTTCAGCAAGACTGTGAAACCCATATCCACCTCAGGTAACTAGGGAGGCTGAGCCATTGTCCCTAGTAGGAAGTCTACCACACAAAGCTAATTGACCAACTCAAGGAAGCAGCCACCATGCAGAGACATGGAAAGAAATCAGATATGAAAGAAATGGAGGAAAAAAAACGACTGAACATGGAATTCAAAACCACGGTTATAGGGTTTTTCAAGAGGCTCCTAGAAAAGGTTTAGTACTCTAAGGAAATAAGCAAGACCACAAAGGAAATGAATGAGTCCTACAAGGAAATGAACGAGACCCTCAAGGATATGAATGAGACCTACAAGGAAATGATCAAGACCAACGTGGAAATGAAAGAGTCCTACAAGGAAATGAAGGAGACCCTCAAGGATATAAAGGAGACTCTCAAGGATATGAAAAAGGACCAACCAGAAATTAAGCATACACTGACTGAAATAAAAAATATTATACAAAGACCTAAAAGTGCTCTGGAGCACCCCAAGAACCAAGTTAAAGATTTGAAATACAAGGAGGTAAAATCCACTCAGCTGAAAAAGCAAGAAACCAAAAGAATCCAAAAAATTGAAGATAGGGTAAGGGGCCTCTGGGACAACCTCAAGCATACCAACATCCGAATTATAGGGGTGCCAGGAAAAGAGAGAGAGCAAGACAATGCAAACCTATTTGAAGAAATAGTGACTGAAAACTTCCCACACCTGGTGAAAGAAATTGACTTAGGAGTCCAAAAAGCGCACCGAACCCCAATATATAGGAACCCTAAGAGGACCACACCAAGACACATTATAATTAAAATGCCAAGAGCAAAAGACAAAGAGAGAATATTAAAAGTAGCAAGAGGAAAACAGATGGTTACCTATAAGGGAGCACCCATACGATTGTCAGTGGATTTCTCAACAGAAACAATGCAGGCCAGATGGGAGTGGCAAGAAATATTCAAAGTGATGAACAGCAAGAATCTACAACCAAGATTACTCTATCCAGCAAAGCTACCATGCAGAATTGAAGGTCAGATAAAGTGCTTCGCAGATAAGAAAAAGCTAAATGAGTTCATCACCACCAAACCAATATTATATGAAATGTTGAAAGATATTCTTTAAGAAGAGGAAGAAGAAAACGATAAAAGTGTAAATTAGGACAACAAATACACATCTATCAACAAATGAATCTAAAAATCAAGTGAATTAATAAGCTGATGAACAGGATAAACTGTTGAATGTAACAGAATCACAGACATAGAGAGCGAATGGACTGACAACTCTTGGCGAGAAAGGAGGTATGGGAAGTACAGCAAGAGACTGGACAAAAATCATGTAACTATGGGAGAGGACAGGGGCCTGGGGTGAGGGCGGAGGGTGGGATGGGTACCAGGTGGAGGGGAACTATAGGGTGAAAAAAAAAGGGAACAATGTAATTAAACTGAACAATAAAGATTTTAAAAAATAATATCATGCCAGATGGATACAGGACTTATCAAGGGGATCACTTTGTAAGTTATATAAATGTACTATACTGCACACTTGAAACTCATATAATGTTGAATGTCAACTGTAATTTTAAAAAATTTAAACTTGAAAAAAAAATTGCGGGTAATCTGGTAAGTGTATGTCATTTGGATAGACTTTCCTTTGCTACAACATCAAGTAAATTTCCCATCAGATGGTTTTTCATCAGAGAAATTTAGTGACAGGCAAAATTCACATCTAACAGTCATTTCACCACAACTATGTTTGAGAATTGCATCCTCACGTACACCATTTTCTTTCTTTTTTTTTTTTTTTTTTTTTTTTTTTTTTAAATCTATTTTATTGATTTTTTTACAGAGTGGAAGGGAGAGGGATAGAAAGTCAGAAACATCGATGAGAGAGAGACATCGATCAGCTGCCTCCTGCACGCCCCCCACTGGGGATGTGCCCGCAGCCAACGTACATGCCCTTGCCGGAATTGAACCCGGGACCCTTTAGTCCGCAGTCCAACGCTCTATCCACTGAGCCAAACCGGTCTCGGCACGTACACCATTTTCGCTGAGAAGGCAGTTCCTACCACTATTGCGAGTACTTGTTGGTGACCATTCTTTAGACATATTCTGTCTTCGCCACCGCCTTCTTTCAACTTCAAAGGCATATTGTTCTTTAGACATTTCTTGTCGAAGATGCAGGTGTTTTTCGCCTCAGTGCATCATTTTTCCAATAGCTGCTCTTCAGATACATTCTGTCATAGGCATTGCCTTCTTTCAAGATCAGACGCACATCGCTCTTCAACCCTTTCTGTCGATAACATTGACACCTTTCTGTTATACAGCTCCAATGTATCAACAATTTTTCTTTGGACGTAGTCCCACCTCTCTATTGCCACATTCTGAGATAGAGGAGAATGACACCTTGACAGTCTGCCTTTCAGCAGTGTGACCAAAGACTGATTTGGACAGATTATTTGGGGGTGGGACTTCCTCCTACCTGTTGTCAGTTTCCACAGCTGGGATGCTGAAGCTGGAACTCGGGGGCCTTCACTCTGGCGGTTGCTTTCCGTTTTTGCTGGCATACAGCTGAAGCTACACATAAAACATTAGCAATGCCAGGGGCCTCAGTTAGATACAGATGTGGTGATTTCTCGCTGCCACCCCTCATTTTCCATACCCGGATTCCTCAGTTAGACGCAGCTGTGTTTCGCTGGCGCTGCCACTGCCCGAGGTCAGGCGTGATGCCTTCACCACTTCATCTCCACTCCTGGGGCCTGGCGCCCATGCCTCTCAATCCCGCTCCTTGCTCTAATTGGCTGGTAACATAGCCAATCAGGAGCCAAGGTATGGTCACATTTGCATGTTACTCCTCTTTTATTAGATAGAATATTCATTCATTCAGTTACATTCTCTCTCTCCCTATCTCTGTTGCCCTATACAATTTTAGTCAAATATCCTTTACATCTTCTTTAATTCTAATATATAAAATAAGGTGTAAAGGTGACATTCTCCAGAGAATTTTTTCAATCCCTTAAGAATTTGCTTCCAGGCAATTGTAGTCAGTTTGGCTCAAATACACTCATAAAAAATTCTTATAGGTTTTAACCTTTCTTATATTGACATTTTCAAACATTTTGAAAAGGTAGATTTGTGTTTCCAATTAAGTTCATTTGGATTTACACACACCTCTTTTCTAATGGACAAAAAAGATAATGCTAAATATAATATATGACCTTTTGGATGAAATGATGAGATAACCCAAACTGCATGCATCCTACTCCCCTGAAGGAATATTTTAAAAATGCTAAGCTTATTGAAAATTTAAATAGCCTGATCTAGTTTTCATCTTTTTTCTCTTTTCTTGCCAACTCTTTAATCAAAGTGCTGGAGAGCAATGAAATGGACAAAGGCAGGAAGCCAGAGAGAAGGAGATAATAAAGAGCCAAATAAGCAACCTTTAAATAATGGAGCTGATTGATTGATGAAACCTATTTAGGCAATTATTTTAATGGCTTTGTTTGTTAAAATTTCCTGATGGTCTTGCCAGATACTCCAAAATAGTTGTGATTCAGAAACAATGTAAATAGTATTTAAATGCAGAAGATGGAAAATCAGACAATTTTGATTTTAAGGAAGGCCCCATAAATTCCAATATGTGCAACCTCTCCCAGAGTAAAGTCCAAGTCATACTGATGTAGAGATTTAATGTGGTCACACATGTAAACTCTTACCACAGTATCCAGTACATTGTACTTAGTCGATAAGCAATTACTGAATTAATTCACTAATATGCAATAGCTGCCATCAATGTTTCAGAAAGCCACTCAGGAAGAAATCAGAGTAGACCACATATACCAAAGGTCAAGATAATGGTAGAAAACAGTTAATGTAATCTAGTAAAAAAAACAAACAAAAAAAAAACTGTTCAATTTTGCAGGAAAAGGCTTAGAGATTGAATAATTGATCCATATAACTGACAAATACAGCCAAATTAATTAAATAGACTATCCCACCCACCTGGGTTTTCCATGATGTTTTCTGTTTAAAATAACAACATCTATCTATATAATAGAGTAATATACAAATTAGCCAGGACACTTAACATCACTACTGAACAGCAGGGACCTGAGGCTGCATGGTGCCTGGCCAGGGAGAGGGACCTCAGGCCATGCATGGCAGTGCTTGACAGGGGACCTCTGGCTGTGCTCCTCATCCTCATGCCAGAACAGAAAACCTCAGGCCATGCTCCCTGCGCCTAGCTGGGAGACCTAAGGCTGATTTCCTGCCCAGTAAGGCTTGACGGGGGACCTCAGGTGCGTCCCCTGCTCTGGCACTAGCTGGAGGACCTGAGGCTGTGCCCCCCACTAGAAGGGGGTTGATAGGGATGGAACCGGCTAGGTCTGGATCTCCTGCATTTTTGAAGCGCGTGCGGGTGGTGGGCAGGGACTTGACTCTAGGTCAAGTGCGCCCCAGACTCTAACAGAAGGGATATTTTCATATATTATATTTCTACCTTTGTAATGATTCCCCCTATCTTATAAATCAAAGTTATTCATCAAGCAAATGTTTATCTTACAAACAGGATTTATGCTAAGGTACACAAATATATACCAGAGTTGAGAGACAGTATAATGTCATCTTTGAAAAAGAAATGAATAAGTAGCAATTGCAGGACTAAAAAAGAAAATGTTGGGGAGAGGGTGACCAACAGAATGTGTCAAGCATATTGAGTTCTTCCTGAGCCCACCAGTACAGTAACTCACTTTTCTGACTGCTAATTGAATGCCATGGGACCAAGTGACCAAGAGACGAGCTGAGCTTTGATTTTATGGGTCCATTATCATGGCATGTAACAACAGTATTCCTCAGCTTTGGGCTCTAAAACATTTTCTTAGTGGATCACTAAATGAAACAATATTAGCAAGAGGATTTTGGGAGACAGGAGAGGCAGCTGGAGGGATGGGGTCCCTGGGAGAGGAATGTATACATGATGAGCAGAATAGCTCTAAGCCACCTGATTATTTATCATGCATACAGAGAGGAAAGGAGCATGTTACAAGATAAGGGGAAGAAGAGGAGGGGAAGCTTTGAAACTGATACCATGCAGGGAAAAGGGGGAAAGTGGCCAATTAGGAAAAGCATGGGGGGGACGGCATCAAATAAGGAAGGGTCCAATTAGAAAGTGGCATTGATAGACAAAGAAGCTGCCAGCATTTATAAACCCTGAGACAAAGAAACTCACTGGTCCACCCATTTTGAGGACCCTTACAACAAATTTGCACACTTTTGCTTAAAATCCATTGTCCATGAAATTTGTTCTTTAAAGTTCGTGAGACAAGAACCCAGATCCAGCCTGCTGATTGGGGTATCAATAAGAGAATTCCAATTTTCTTTTTTTTAAATTTTTTAATTTTTTAAAGTATTACAAATAGCAGTACATATGTTTCTTTTTTCTCCCTTTGACCTCCCCCTGCTTTCCTTACCCCCAGCACATGCCCTCACCTGCCCTCCTCCACCATGTGTTGTGTCCTATGGTTATGCTTTTATGCGTGAGTAAAAGTCCTTCAGTTGATCTTTTGCAGCACCCCCCCCCAAACTTCCCCTTCCTTCCCGCTGTAGTCCTACAGAATGTTCCATGCTGATTTGCTTCTGTATCTATTTTTATTTTTTTAAATATATTTTATTGATTTTTTACAGAGTGGAAGGGAGAGGGATAGAAAGTCAGAAACATCGATGAGAGAGAGACATCGATCAGCTGCCTCTTGCATGCCCCCTACCAGGGATGTGCCTGCAGCCAAGGTATATGCCCTTGCTGGAATCAAACCCGGGACCCTTCAGTCCGCAGTCCGACGCTCTATCCACTGAGCCAAACCGGTCTCACCTCTGTATCTATTTTTATTTCCCCCTTTTCCTTTCTTTAAAATACCTTGCCTCTGCAGACTAGAAATAAACATATGAGAACAAGAAATGTTTGAGTCCCAATTTCAATGACAAACAGTTCTGAGTCCCTTTCAATGTCAAGTTGTTTCTTATGTGTGCATATGAGCAATGATATCTGGATGGTGGACAAATGTTAGCAATGCAGGTCCAACCCTCTCTTGTTCAGTCCTGGGCAGCCTGCAGCGATGCACAGCTGCTGACTGGTAGCAGGGCAAGGGGTCATCAGTGTCTTCCATCTCTGGATTGTTTCTCCACTTTCTCTGTGACTGGAGCAGACCTGTCAACTCCTCTCTGTTGCAGGAATCCACATATTCTTGGATTTGTTTTCTGAAAATATACAAACATATTCTTGACCAAAAGTTAATAAAGGATTTTTTTTTCTATAAATATGACTTGGGATCCTTTTTATTTTTGCCCAGATGATTTTCCTTTGGCTTATTTTGACACCATGTGTGTTTTATATGAGTGTCTTGCTATTAGTATTACAAATAAAAAATAATTTTCTAAAGTAAAATTTTTCTAGGTGTAATTTACTTACAAGAATTTTTCCTTACATGATATTACCCTACTATCCTCCTTATATTTTTTTATTAATGGAGGCTTTTGGAAATTTTATAATGCCATCTTGATAACTTTAAGTTTTAATTTTTTGCACAAAAATATGACTGCTTTAGGTTCATTGCATGTTAAGCAATTTTACCATTAGATGAACTACCAATTGAAATTTTAGTTAATACTTTAGGAACAGCTTTTTGTCCAGTACAATTAAATTTTCTTGAGTATTCAGTTATTTTAATTAGCAAATTAAAATTAATATGAAAACTTTATTACTATTTTACTGTCAAATTTAGTACACTAATAACCATTTTAGTTTACCCTGTAAATATTAGTGGAAAGGATTGTTTGCATTCTTGAGTAGGCCCTGAGAATTCCTGGTGCTAGTCTGGCTTTACATATAGGGCAACTGCTGCTGGCCAAGTCTCTGTCTATTACCTGGGTCCTGATCTGAGCTGGCCCAGGTCTCTGCCTGTTACCTGGGTCCTAATCTGTGCTGGGCGTGGGAAACAAAGCAGCCATGGGGGTAATAGTCTTTCCTCAGAAGCTTTGAGGGATAGGGCCCTTGCAAGGTTGGGGGAGTGAGGGTCTGTGATGCTCATCTGTGGACCCCCAAGTTCACTCCTGATGGCCCCTCTTCAACTGTGCCTGTCTTAGGTTGTTCCTTCCCTGAGAAATCTTACCCATCTCTGGCTAACCGGCCATCCTCAGGGCCCAAGCAGGATGGTGTGAGGTTCAGTTCTGTCTCCTTGGAAGCTTATGCCCCCATGGCCTCCATGGGATCCCCTCACCTGCTGGCAGGGCCCCAGCACTGGGCACACATCTCAGGGGACTTGGGTTTCTTCTTCAGGGAGGGCCCAACCCACACCATTGGGTGAGAGACAAATCCATGGTATCAGCCACCACAAGGCTTCACCATCAGCATGGATAGAAAGCTCAGTCAACAGCTGTGGGCCATTGGATTTTGAGAATAGGGTCCCTCTTGTCAAAAAGGTCAAGAGGGGCCAAAGTAGAATGTTCATGTGCCTTCCCAGTACCTTAGTTCCTTCTGAAAGGGATTAAATTTTCTTTATGTCCTTTTTTAAATTTCTGCCAAACATTTAAGAAATTATTTTATATGTTTGGGTTAATTGTACAATAAGCTGTTGTAGAATATTAAAAATGACATTGTGGAATAATATCATGTAAGGATATTCTTTGCTCTAGGTCATGTCAATTCACTTTCAAACTGGCTGTTAATTTCTTTTTGTAACTTTGTATAAACTTTGTATAAGAGAGGCAAAAACACAAATTATTTACCTTAGTTCAAGAGGCCAAATATATTGACTTTCAGTAACCATCCTTATGACATTTGAAGGAAAGTTCTCTTTATTTCCCAACAAAATAATTTTCAGGCTATCAAGAGTTTCATTTAAAAATTTTTGTCACATGAAACAATTTATCTTAATGTTATGGTGACCACTAGTATGGATTAGACTTAATATTTTATTTTTATTTTTACTTATAATTTTATTTTATTTTTTATTTACAATTTAACATATGTGTCCTTATTCTCCTATTACCCCCCACCCCTCACTCATGCCCCGGTACTGCTCGCTCCAAACTGCTCTCCTGCCTGCCTCCCTGATTGCCCCTTACCACTTCTGCTTGACAGCCTGATCATCCCCTAACCACTACCCTGCCAGCCTAATTGATGTCTAATTGCTCCCCTGCCAGCCTGTTTGCCCCCAACATCTCTCCTCTGCTGGTGAGGGGTGATCAGGCTGGCAGGAAGAAGTGGTTAGGGGCAATCAGGGAGGTAGGCAGGCAAGTAGTTTGGAGCGAGCAGTCCTGGATTTTGAGAAGTATGTCCGACTGCCCATTTAAACTTGACCCTACTGGGATCGGGTCTAAACGGGCAGTCGGACATCCTTCAAGGTGTCCCAGATTGGAGAGGGTGCAGACTGGTCTGAGGGACACAACCCCACCCCCCATGCCTCTATTATATATATAAAAGCCTAATATGCAAATCATTCCCTCGGGAGTTCATTTGGGAGACTGGTAGTTTGTTCACTCACTATGATTTGCGCTGACCACCAGGGAGTGACGTAGAATGAAGAAAGTCCCAAGTTAGCAGCCATAAGGCCCTAAATGACTCTGATCAGCCCTGATTGCTTGCCAGTCTTAGGGACCTTCTCCGTGCATAGAATTTTGTGCACCGGGCCTCTAGATATCAGATAAACCTGGATATTTCAAGGTCAATGTTGCTAACATTGTGCATGACTTCCTTAGTTACATCCCTGCTTTCATTGACACTATTTGCAGAAGCTGTTTGCAAAAGAACAAGTTATTAAATGATTTCTCTTCTGAGGCTGTTCAGTCTTAAGCCTTTACAGGGTAAACAAATACCTTAATCATTTAAACCAATTAACAAAACTACTTAAACAAATACTTAAATTACTTAAACAAATTAAGTAATTCTTTGAGGCCATTGAAAGATGTCAATCCACATGCTGCTTCTTCAGTCCTTCCTGTCACTGTTCTAATTAATTATTCTAAGCTCCTGACAATACAGCCAAACTATTTGCTTTACTCTAGCAATAGGGTATATCTCTGTCTTCTCATTTTTCAGGCAAAATAACCAGCCAGATATTCAGCCCCTGAGAGAATTTCCCCCTTTCCTGAGGGCTATCCATGAGTGCTAGAACTATTTTATGCCAGTCAATCATGCAGAACTTTGTATTTAAAACAACCCTGAATTATTTTATTACTCTGGTCATAATATTCTTAAGAGGGTACTAGTATGGAATGAGAGATGAAATCAATGAGAAAGAAGCAGGAAGTTCTTATTCTTAACCTCTTGTTCATGAAAATTACTTGTTCCCTCCGGATGTGCTTAAGGCTTATGGTAATGGAATACTGCTTTGTATGTCAAACCTTCTGGTGTAGACGATAAGAGAAGTTTCAGTTCATGCTGTGGCCCATGTTTCTATTATGGCCCAGTAGCAAGCCCGAAGATGTTTTTAGAGGACAACTTTTGATTTGCTATGGATGACATATATTTACTCCAAAACCCTGAAGTTCTATACTGTATTTACTCAGAGTGGTCTGCTAAAGGCTCTAGATACCAACCTTATCTGATTCATACATTACAAGAACCATTTGTCTCCTTAGTCTTATGGTCCAAGTAGCAAAGCAGCTTGCATGATAGCACCAATCTGATTCAGATCCTTCTCTTGCTCCCTCTCCACTCAAAATTGTGTTTCAGTGAGATAGGTGTCAACTACAAAACCTGAAAAAGCGCACCGGGCATTTACTCTTTCTTAGTGGTACGTGGTGCCAGCAGTGCTCCAGCCTGTCACAGACCACTGCACACACAGAAAGTTTATGGAGGCATGAGCTCCGAATTTTTATGACATTTATTTGCTACCTAATAGCACATGTGTGTCTAATCAATAAATAGAATTGTTTCTATTCTTGCTCATGGACTAGCAACATGTCCTGTGTGATTAAGAGGACATCGAGGTCCTATATAACATACTATGAGTGAGGACCAGAAAGTAAATATTGCTCTGAGGTAGGAAAGTGGGGTTAATGATTGGACCTGCCAGTTAAGCTTTCTTTTCTGGCCTTTGCTAAAAGGTTTAGAACAGTAGCTGAACATAAGTTACCATGGGGTATTATTTTTAAAAATGAGTTGTTTCAGTAAGTACAGAGCAAAAGACTTGATTTCCCTACCATATAAAATACAGGATGGGGCAAAAGTAGGTTTACAGTTGTGAGTTCCTGAAACAGAGTTTATTCTTGTATTATTATTTATTATTGGATTATTTTCCATGTGAACAACTGCAAGCCTACTTTGCTCCACCCTATTTATCAAAATACATTGAGACCATTCACTGTCCATATGCTTTTTGGCTTTTTCTCACTAAAAGTATGGGAGCAGACAGACATTTGTAAAATTTAGGTGTATTCATTTATATTCTATTTTCTTCATTATATGTGCAGATGTATGCAGATGAGGAGGGTCAAGTGGTCCAAAAATAAACCTCTCAATCATATGGAAATGAAGCCGACATACAAAAAGGTCTTTACATACTTTTGGTCTGTATTTTGCATAACACCACCTAACACACCCGGGTATCATCCTCCTCCCCTTCCTCCTGCTCAATACCATAATGCATCAAATTGTAGAAACCAAGAAAATATCCTAGAAATGAAATGACACCACCGATGCAGTTTTCCTTAACTTCTTACACATCAGTTAAATAGAAATTGTTACCATTACCACTGAAGTATGTGGCAGAGTAAAGAAGAAATTTTAAAATATAAGAGAAATAAAAAAGAGAGAGGAAGTGAAAGGAAAGAACATATTCATTTGAAAGTTCCAAATAATATAAATTTAATGTGGATACTACATCTTTATGTGATAATTCATTTCTTTATGAAGCACAGATTAGTGAGCAGTATGTATCATAACATATTCCAAACTCTGAAAATACAGATGTCAAAATATATATAATAAATATATATAATAAATAGTATTCCATGAACTGGAGTGAGAACACACACAATTGCACACAGACAGGTAATTTCATAAACAAGATAATTTCATGTTGTATATAGTGAAATGAGAAATGGTTGGATACAATAATGTGACAGGAAGTGACTGGTATTATGTGAAATTGGCATGTCAAGGAAGACTTCTGAGAGCAGTCATAAAGAAATGTCCTGAGAAGCAATAATAAATTATAGAGTAAGAAAATTAGCATGGAGTGCTAGAAACAAGCTCAGAAGGCTGGTATGCTTTGACTTTATCTGGTGGGACTGAGCCTCTCATAAAATCTGAGAGAAAGGCAGGAACTATAAGTGTAGTGCCTTAAAGGTCACCTATAGGTCACCTAAGGCAGTTTGAATTTTATTTTGTATGTGAAAGGAAGCTTCTGTAAGGTTTTAAAAAGTCAGAACATCATATCCCTTATTTAATATAAAATATATTTTAATTTAAAGGAAATGAATTTTTATTAAGTATTCACTGAAACCCACTTTGAGAATTCTTATTTTTAACTTTCCACAGGTGATGCCTGTCTCAGCAAGATCTAGCATTCACACATCAGATTATCACCAATCAGATAGGTGTGGAGATTTTCCGATGAAATGTTTATTTTTTTATCACAAGTTACTTACGTGCAGTTCAGTACCTTGAATCCAGTCTTTATTTATCTTAGACATAAAGTATTATCATTCTATTACATAATCAGCAATTATTTGATAATTATTTCTTAAGCTTGTGGGCTAAATACAATACTAAAAGCCAAAATAATTTATTCTAATGAAACTATAATTTATGGTATTCAATATATACTTAGTTTAGCACAGAATATGTTATGTTTACTGACAGAAGGGCATAGTATTTGTTTGTTTTTTGCCTATTAGATTGTATTTATTCTCTTGTTTTAAATTTATTTTTATTGTTAATACTATTACAGTTTACTGTTCACTATCCAGTTAATACCCAGTCACAGTAACAATATATAGTAATACCAGTGAAACACACCTCAATTTTTATACAATGAATATAGGATAAAGTCATACAATGTCAATATTTTATTGCCAGTTCAATGTTTTGAGATTTCCAATTGAAAATCTAATTCTGAAAGTAGAGTGGATTACTAGGATGATATAATTTGATGGGATTGCGTATGTGTATTCACATCTATCTATCTTTAATCTAATTATATAATAACTAGTGGCTCGTCGGGCAAAATCACGTGCAGTAGGCACCTGCCACTTCCGCAGGAGGCAGGAGAGACCCGTGCTGCTTCTGAGGAAGGTCGGACCCAGCGTAAGTGCCTGCAGGAGGTGAAAGTGAGCTGCCACCACCACCCACAGGAGCCAGGTGGAGAGGGACCAAGAGGTGCTCCATGCATCTCTTGGTGACCAGTCATGCATGCACCCCCGCCCACCTGAGCAATCCTGCTGCACATGCAGCCTCCTGCTGATCAGTCATTTTACCCATGAGGGTCTGATGACCATTCGCATATTAGCCTTTTATTATAAAGGATAAGCCATATTCAAGATGTATTTTTATTTATCAGTCATGTGGATGTCAGAGAGGAAGCATTTTGTATACATGACTGCTTTCAGACCTTAAATTAGGTTCATGTTCTACCTTCAACTGACAGATTGAATCTAACACATCTATTTGGTCTCATTTGAGTTTTAGTAAACTATAAGCAATTTTAGTAAAATAAAGCAATTTTTTCCAGCTGATTTAGATGCAAAAAGCTAGATAAGCTAAGCAACTGAATAATAACTCTAAATCAAGCCAATGTTGACCATTCAAAATACCTCTATCTGGAAATCTCCTCTATTAAGGCAGTCTTTAAAATCATCTTATCCTTTTAATTCTCTTATTACAGTAATTTTTAAAAATTGTATTGATTTGAGAGGAAGCGGGAGGGAGACCAAAAACATCAATGATGGAAGAGAATCATTGATTGGCTGCCTCCTGCATGCCCTCTACTGGGGATTGAGCCTGCAGCCTGGGCATGAGCTCTTGACCAGAATCAAACCTGGGTTTCTTCAGTCCAAAGGCCAAGGGTTTAATCCATGGCACCAAACCAAACAGGGCTACAATGATTTCTTTAAAGTTTAATAAAAAAGGCAGCAAATATAAAACTAATGAATTATAAGTATTTGAAGAACTGTAGTAGCTTGATTTACTTAACTTAGTGTTCTTTGGCAAGTTCATCTGTAAATGATTAAGAAATGATACAGCACATCTAAATGATGCTTTTGGATGTGAAAATTTTAATTTAAGAAAACATTTTAAAATTAGTAGCAGTGATATCTGAGTAATTTCACTGGATTTTAGATTATTGATATGGTTTTAGAAATGCATTACTTAACAGTAAAAGAAAATGATAGAACAATATCTATTCTAGCCCGATCAAAATAATAGAGTTGAGTTTTATAGAACACTAGAGACCCAAAATTTGTGCACTAGAGGGTGGTGTCCCTCAGCCCAGCCCAGCCTTCTCACAGTCTGGAACCCCTCAGGGGATGTCTATCTGTCGGCTTAGGCCCGATTCCCAGGGCATCAGGACTAAGCTAACAGTCAGACATCCCTCTCATAGTCAGGGGCTCTCTCAGTCTGGGACCTCTCGTCTCTCACAGTCCAGGACCCCTCGCTCTTACTGCCCACCTACAGTGGAGGCAGGAGAGGATCCCACCACCACCTTTGCACTCATCAGCCATGAGCCCAGCTACTGGCTGAGCAGCATTCCCCCCTGTGGGAGCGCACTGACCACCAGGAGGCAGCTCTTGTGTTGAGCATCTGCCCCTAGTGGTCAGTGAGCATTCATAAGTCATTCTGCTGTTTGGTTGGTTTGCATGTTAGGGTTTTATTATATAGAATATCATTCTATAGCATCTATGAATTTGATAGTAGTATTTTTCATTTTTAACTTAACTTGCATACATATGCTTCTCATTTTTTAAATATGTATTTTTATTGATGTCAGTGAAGAAAGGAGAGGGAGAGAGAGATAGAAACATCAATGATGAGAGAGATTCATTGACTGGCTGCCTCTGGCAGGCCCCCCATTAGGGATTGAGCTTGCAACTTGGACATGTGCCCTGACCAGGAATCAAACTGACCTCCTGGTTCATAGGTTGATGCTAAACCACTAAGCAACACCAGCCAATCCATATGTTTCTTTTTAAAATGAACAGAAATAACAAGTTTAGCTTAGTGATTACATTAATTATTAACCCTCCGTAAAAAAAAAAAGATTAACCTTCTGTTAATGCTTGTAAATGCCTTCATTTTAATGTGCTACATTGTTTATCTAGATACAATTTTCTATCGTGTAGAATAGTGACATTCTCTTTGCACATATCTAGCAGGATAGTATTTCAGTACTGTCACCTACTTATTACCTCCTACACATTTCTTATGTGACTACATTCCCATTCCATATTATTATGGCATACAGTGCCTCTATGATACAGCAGTAAACAAGAGATAATATATTTGTTTTTACCCTGTAAAAGCTGAGAGGTACACTTCATTCTCATAAATGGGTATTGCAAGATGGAATAACAAAGGAAGCATCTCAACATTTTTCAGAAAATGAGAGCTCTAAAATTATACTGATGTATGTGGCAGTGCAATATCAGTACCTGTAGAGACAAAAGGTACTCCCATACAACATTTAGTTCAAATATTTGAACTACACTGATGATGCCACCATATACACACACCAAGAGGATATGAACAAGATATGGTCATAGTTACATTATGACACTTTGTGAGGAAAGCAGGGTGGCTCCAAGGCAGAATCTACTGAACCTTCATAGATTCGTTTTCATCTCCCATGCTCTGAGATACACATATATTTACAGACAAGTTCCCCTCCCCACCACCATGCATGTGCCACTTCTTGTTCATCCAGTGCAGTTAACAGTGTCATCCAGAACAAAGTGATATTTAAAGATTGATCTTTATGATCTATCTATGTCCCTTCTGACTATAATTATGGTAGAATAGGAGATTTAACATAACCCTGGGGTAGGACTTTAAATATAGACTCTTATCTAGCAAACTTAAATTTTAAATTATCCAATCCTACTTCTGAGGGGATAGGAAATAAAGAATTTGACAGATCAAAGACTGCATATATTATACCAGAGTTTCTATTAATCTGCTTTATCATGTATACCCAGTTGCATATTTGTACTTGAGGGGTCTACATGATCAAATTTGTAGTAGTCTACCACTATCATCCAATATATGTCTAAATTTCATAGGGGTTAGAGTGATGAATTACATCCTATCTAATAAAAGTGTGATATGCAAATTGACCATCACTCCAACACACAAGATGGCTGCCTCCATGTGGTCAAAGATGGATACCTCTATTTGGACACAAAAGGGCCACCACAAGATGGCCATCAGGGGAGAGCAGTTGGGAGGAACCAGGCCAGCAGGGGAGAGCAGTTTTGGTTGATCAGGACAGCGGGGTGGGCAGTTGGGGGTATTCAAGCCTACAGGGAAGAGCAGTTAAGGGTGACCAGGCCAGCAAGGAGAGAAGTTGGATGGTGACTAGGCCTGTAAGGAAAGGCAGTTGTGGGGGACCCATGCCTGCAAGGGGAGAGCAGTTGGAGGGGACCAGGCCTACAGAGTAGGGCAGTTAGGGGTAACCAGACCTGGAGGGGAGGTCAGTTAAGGTGACCAGGACTGCAAGAGAGGGCAGTTAGGGGCAATCAGGCTGGCAGGGAAGTGGTTAGGGGATGATCAGGCTGGCAGGCAGAAGCAGTTAGGGGCAATCAGGAAGGCAGGCAGGCAAGTGGTTGGGAGCCAGCAGTCCCAGATCATGAGAGGGATGTCCGACTGTAGGGATCGGGCCTAAATGGGCAGTTGGATATCCTTCAAGGGGTCCCAGTTTGGAGAGACACCCTCCTTGCATGAATTTCGTGCACTGGTCCTCTCGTCTATAAATATAAATCCTAAGCGACCATTTGACCAGTACCTATGATGTGCACTGACCACCTGGGGGCAAACGCTAAACACACAAGTATGGAAACATGGGACAGACTTTTGAGTCTCAGAGGAAAGGAGGTAGGGGGGAGGGCGAAAAGAGATTAACCAAAGATTTTATATGCATACTAGAGGCCCAGTGCACAGATTCATGCACTGGTGGAGTCTCTCAGCCTGGCCTGAAGGGATTGGACCAAAACCGGCAATTTGACATTCCTTAAAGGGTCCCAGATTGCTAGAGAGTGCAGGCCAGGCTGAGGGACCCACCAGTGTACAAATCCATGCACAAGGCCTTTAGCAGAGAAATAAGGGGATCACTAACATTTGATATTTTAGGTTATTTATGATAGATACTAAAATCTACCTCATTTCTGAAATGTGATTATTTTGTTTGTTTTATAGTTTCTTTTTTCCTATAATATTTATGATGGGAACCAGTTCATAGTTTTCTGCTTGGCTGTTCACACTATTAACCCATTATCTATGAAAACTGTGTTTGCTGTGAAGGGGGGTACAACTGGAAATTTTTGTCAACTAGCAAGAATATTCATTCTAATCATATATTCAGGTTTTGTGTAATGGAAATACTTAGTCTGGAATTTTTTTCTTTCTAATCCCATTGTTTTCCTATTCCTACAGTGATTAAGATCATATTTTTAATATAATGGTCCTTAAAACATCTGGATATTCTCCTGTGCCTAGTATATGATCTTTTTGAGATTGATATGATGTTTCAGGCTTGTTCTTTCTGGAGTTCTGATTTTTCTTATAGTCATTAGGTTTCCAATGTGAATATTGACTAAACTTCAGAAATTGGCAAAGGATTATTATAGTAAGCCTCCATTTCTTTTTATACTATAGATTGAGCATCCTTGATAGCTGGCAATCTACTCTGTCCCTAGAAAGGCTATGTTTAATTGATTATTTCCATAACGCTCTGATGTGTAAGCCAAATTGGTTCCCTCTCTTCATTTATTTTGTAATTGTATCTGCATTACTCCTGACAATTAAACACTGCCTCCTGTTATCTATTTTTTCAAAGTTCTGTTATCCCCACTATGATGTAAATGCTCTTATATTTATCACAGCATTTCTACCATCAGCCCTTTTCTACAGAGGAAAGCAATGAAGTGACACTCTCAATAGTATAAGCATCACCTTCGTCATATTTCTATTGCTTAGATAGAAAGTATCATTCAAGTCCTCCCAAAGAACACATTGGGAAGTGGAATCATATTCTAGCATGGCCATTTTGGGAAGATTTTTGGTTCCTCTTTCCATGAACTTCCATGATCATTCTGAGTTCTACTTTTCTAGTATAGCCCATTACATTACTCAAGCTTCCCAGGTATCCTAGCAGCAATCAATACAATCTCCTCGGTTTCTTACCAGGATGTTAAATTTGTATTTTAGAAATATGCTCACATATGGATAAATTCTTCATTATAAAACTTTATGTTGCATCTCTTCTGATAGAATATCTCAAAATCTAGTCCCACAATTCTCTCCTAGCACATGAAAGATACGGTTCCTTTTTTTCTTAGGAGATATAACACTTTTCCTACTAAGATATTTTATGACTAATCCTAGTTATGGGTCTGATGAGAAGAAAATAAAGTGAATGCAGATATTGAACAATATCTAAATAGCCCTATTACCCTTATAATTAAATCTTGGTCCAATTCCTTTTCATTTACTATCCCCCAGCAACAAGAGATTAGAAGCTCTCTCTATCCTCTCAAAAGAATATCTGTACTTTATATTTAGCTTTAAATGTCAAATGATATATCTGCAGAATCTCTAGAAAAGAAATAATAAACATTTTTTTTTACACATGGGATAGACTTAATCATTAAATAGAAAAAAGGAGAAGGGGAAGTGCTTAGCACAACAGAAATAAGATTTTTCTCCCTCAACAACACAAATGTATGCAAAAATAATCTTCAGAATACAATGAATTAATCAGACCACCTACAAAGAATGAAAAGAATCCAAATGTATTATGTCATTTTTTTTTCAACAAAAGATTGCATGTAAAAAGTGAGCCTAATTTTTTTAAAAGGAGCAAAGGGATCAAATCACACTGATCCACAGAGAAAACACTATCTATCACAAGATATGATTTCATAGTGACAATGTGCACTTTAGTAAATATTTGCTAATTATATTTAGTGATTAGCATAATGTTACCAGCAAAGCTTAAATATAGCCAATTTCATAATTAATATAACTAAGCTAAACTTAAAATGTTGCCAGCCCTTATAAAAAAAAATTGGCAGCTAGTTTGAGATTGAATTAACATGGCCTAGATCATGTCATCTCTTATGGACACTAGTCCTTAGGCTAGGCCCTCCTTAACCTCCCGTGACACCACAATACCCTTACATGATATTATTCTACAATGTCATTATAATTTTTGATATTTGACAACAGCATATTATACAATTATCCCAAATAAACTTACAAACTAATTCTTTGAATGTTGGGCAGCAACTTAAAAAAAAGGATAGGAAAGGAATTAATCCCTTTCCGAAGGGATTAAGGCACTGGGAAGGCATCCGAGCATTCTATATTGGCCCCTCTGGCCCTTTTGCCAAGAGGGACCCTCTTCTTATTATCCAAATAAACACAGCTGATGCTTGAACTTTCAGTTCAAGCTGGGGCTGAAGCCTCTGGGCAGCTGGCACCATGGATCTGTCTCTCGACCAATGGCGTGAGCTGGGCCCTCTCTGGAGAGGAGACCTGGGTCACCCGAGATATGTGATCAGTACCGGGACCCCGCCAGTGGGCGAGGGGACCCCAAGGCAGGTGCTGGACGTGGAGGCCACGGCGGCATAGACTACAAAGGAGACAGGACTGAACCTTACATCACACTGTTTGGCCCCGGAGGATGGCTAGTTAGCCAGAGACGGGTAAGATTCCTCAGGGAAGGAACAACCTAAGACAGGCACAGTCGCAGAGGGGCCAACAGGAGAGAACTAAAAGATCAACAGAGGTGAGGCACAGACCCTCATCCACAAACCTTGCAGGGTCTTGAATTCTCACCCCTTCTGAGGAAGGTCTCCTACCCCCACGGCTGCAACGCCTCCCACGCACAACTCACACCTGGACCCAGGTGGCAGACAGGGACTCGGCCAGCAATAGCTGCCCTATATCTAAATTGAGTTTATTACCAGGAATGCTGAGGACCTACTCAAAAATGCAAATATTCCTTTCTACAAGTATTTACTGGGTAAACTAAGATTTCTGCTTGAGTATTAAAATTGACAGTAAAATAGTAATCAAGTTTTCAGATTAATTTAAATTGGTCAAGTGAAATAAGTGAATACTCAAGAAAATCTAAGTGTACTGGACAAAAAGCCTTTCCTAAAACATTAACTAAGTTATCTATTAGTAGTTCATCTCACTGTAAAATTGCCTAACATCCAAAGAACCTAAAGCAGCAATATTTGTGTGCAAAAATTAAAATTTAAAATTACCAAGACTGCAAGATAAAATTTCCAAAAGCCCCTATTAACCAAAAAAAAGGGGGGGGGGGCAGTGGGGTAATATCATGTAAGGAAAAATATCCTGGAAGTAAAATACATCTAGAAAATTCTTACTCCAGAAAAGAAAATTTCATTTGTAAAACCAACTGCAGGACACCCATGAAAAAACACACATGGTGTCAAAATAAGCCAAAGGAAAATCATTTAGGCAAAAATAAAAAGAATCCCAAGTCTATTTTGCAGAGAGGACCCCTTTGTTAACTTTTGGTCTAGAATGTGTTTGTGTGTTTTCAGAGAACAACTCCAAGACCATGTGGGTTCCTGCGACAGTGAGGAACTGACGGGTCTGTTCCAGCCATGAGGACGGTCCAGAGATGGTGGACGCTGACGACACCTTACCATGCTAGCAGTCGGCAGCTGTGCATGGCTGCAGGCGGCCCAGGACCATACCAGAGAGGATGGATCTTGCATTGCCACGATGTATCCACCATCTGGATACCATTGCTGACATGTACACATGAAGAACTACTTGACATTGAAACTGGGACTCAGAACAGTTGGACATTGAAACTGACACTCAAAAAAAATTTTTTTTTGCTCTTATACGTTTGTTTCTAGTATGCAGAGGCAAGATATTTTTGAAGAAAAGAAACAGGGGGAAGTGATTGATATAGAGGCAGGGTGGCCTCGAACAGGCTGTCAAGCTACAGGGGGAAGGCTGGAGTGGATGGGAGGCAGATGCAGGGGAAGATCAACCGAAGGACTTGTATGCCTACATATGAGCATAACCAATGAATGAAAGACACTGGGGCGGGGAGGGGGGCAGGTGGGGACATGTGCTGGGGGGTAAGGGAGGCTGGGGGGAGGATATTGGGGGGGGAGGAAAACATATGTACTACTATTAAATATAAGTTATATTGTAAATAAACAAAATTAAAAAAAGTTAAAAGTAAAAAAAAAATGTTGCCAGCTTGATAATTTAAAATTATAATGAAACTTGACAGGAATTGAGAGAGAAAACAGAGAAAGAAAAACAATAGAGAGAGGTATAGGGTGGATAACATATCTGTTCTATGTAGTGAGAAGCCCATGAAGCATACATAGTTTAAAGAAGATGAAATAAGAAATGGATATTTATAAAATTATTGTTAAAACTTAAAAAAATGGAGAACTACTTGATATTAGGAGGGTAGGTAAGGAGTATATCAATAAAAATATTCATTGATAATAAGTGATTCATTTAATATATAAATTAGTAAATAGCATTTTATAAAATAGTAGTATGAATATATTATTTAGTTGAATAGAAGAAACTAGTATACCTTTTTTTAAAAAATATATTTTATTGATTTTTTACAGAGCGGAAGGGAGAGGTATAAAAAGTCAGAAATATCTATGAGAGAGAAACATCAATCAGCTGCCTCTTGCACGCCCCCTACTGGGGATGTGCCCTCAGCCAAGGTACATGCCCTTGACGGGAATCAAATCTGGGACCCTTCAGTCTGCAGTCCAATGCTCTCTCTATCCACTGAGCCAAACCGGTCTCGGCGAAACTAGTATATCTTAAAACACAATGTGGGAAATGAACTAAAGACAGAAATGCTGTTTTTCTTTTTTATTGTAATAAACTATATTGTGTTCTATTATTTTTACAATGTGTATGTATTATTAAATGCAAGAGAAAAGATTATAATACCTATTAAAATTATTTTAAAATGCCACATATTTGATACACAATTGAGAATTTGCCTTAAGGAAATTAATTATTAAGGATAATAAAAATGTTTTATGCATGAAAATTTTATTACAGTGTATATACAATATTGTAGTGTGAAAAAAACAATAATGAAGGGATAATATTTGCATGTATTAAAATGAACTATGATGAAGACTGAAGGAATTTGAACCTATGAGTATATGGTATATTAAAGAAAATATAACTGCATGTATTCTATTATAATTATGGATTTAGAAAAAATAGTATAAAAAGAAAAAACTGCTGCTAAGATGAGTTAGTGGTTAATGTGTTGTTATTGTTCTATTTCTTATTGTTCTTTGGCTTTCTAAAACATTCAAGGAGTAAGCACTCTGAAGGGCAAACTCTAATGACATAATAAAGTTGGAAAACATAGATAAGAAACTAATGATCAAAGACAGGGACCATGCTTGGGTTAGAAAATGAGAATTATTCCAAGTGTAAAGGTTGAAAGACATAAATGAGACAAGAATTACGGAAGATCATTAATATGACGGAAATCCAAACCAGTATGTTCACTCAAGATTCTGTCAATCACCAAGTTAAGAATTAAATACCCTCAGCCCTGAAATAAGAAACAAACCTTTGAAAAACAGTAGCCCCACTAACAAGCTTTTCATGGTAAACAAGGCCAAAAGTGCCTGAAAGTGAGAGTAACTTCTAATTCCTTTTAAACCATGAAAACTAGGCAGCACTGTTTCAGGGTCTTTGCAGGCCAAGTGAAGTACAAGTTGAGCTAACCTGCATCAACAGCCAAGGAAGTTCAATTGTGTACCTATCCCTACTTGCTGACTTGTGATACACTCATTATTTTTATTTTACTTTTTCCATTGGATATGTAGCAAAGTAACATTAAAAGGTGTAATAAAAACAAAACATATAGTTGCCTGCATATACCCAACTAGAATGAAAAGATGGAAGTTATCAGTGAAGAAGACAAATCACTGATAGCAGAATATTGTGAAACAAATTACACATTTCCTTCCTCAAAATCTGAAATAGAGGTGGGAACGTGATCTCTTTCTCCCACAGGTAGTTGCCTGCATATTCCTGCAAGTCAGCCATTTCCTCCCCATTGCCACTTTACAGAAACAAATAATCATTCTCCCACAAAAACCATAACAAAAAACATAAAAAATAAAAAACTTTAAAATTTTCTCTTGTTTTTCTCATAATATTGCCTATGTATGATGAATTAAGGACTAGTTTAGATGGCTTAGTTTTAGAAGTATTTCTGAGATTTACTTTTATTTTGTTAAACTTAACTCTTCTTAATGTTGTCATTGGAAGTAGGATTCTTGGGTGCCATTGGAATAAGAATTTCTGGAGGCCCTCAGGGGAAGATGAGATATTGTAGAAAGCTTTATTTCTGTGGACAAAGGTCACTTTTCCCTTTGTCCACCAAGGAAGAAGCCCCATTTTGCCTTCAGCAAGGATAAGATCAAAGCCATGTCCAGAGTTGCTGTTCCATGTCAGGAGAAGTGTCCTGTCCAGCATCAGGCTAACTAGTGCATATTTCCCACTCAGTTCATCAGTCCACTGTGTGTGAATCCTGCAGGGCCACATGACTATGGAGGAAACATGGCAGGAGCAAAGCTAAAGGAACCAGTGGCCAAGAGCCAAGAGAGCAAACTCCTTTGTCTAGGCTGTCCCAATTTCTCCTTTAGGAACATAAGCACAGGTGACCAAGGGTGCCTCAGCCAGTCTCTAAACAGACCCTGACACATGCGACCCAAGGTACTTACTTAATATTTACCGAGCATAAATTACACAGGAGACAGACATGCAATGCATGAATCACACACGGTTTATTTACCAGAGTCCTGGTGGTTTCTAGACCTCGGCAGTCCACCCAGGGGTCTGTGCCGACAGACACACACTCACACTGGACGTTGGACATTGCAGCTGCAGCTTGGAGTCTTGTTTGAGGCCTCGGTTTCATGGCTCAAGGTTCGGACTCACAGTCCACAGCAGAGCTCAGGCAGATGCAGGCAGGGGAGTGGAGAGCGACT